>CM063296.1:11355082-12672599 GCA_032173965.1 Sitta carolinensis | reverse complement strand
ACAACCGAAGTCATTATATGCGGTGCTTTATTAGGGCCCTGGGGCAAAGGGGACTAATGTCCAAAGCCAGAGCCCGATTTAGTCACAAAATTTCCCGGTTTTTATACTTTCCTCACCATCCCCATCCCACCTATACATTGTTTTTCTTTATTCAAGCAAATCTTTCTTAGATCTGGTGCATTGTTTTTTCTACATTCAAGCGAATCCTTCTTAGATCCGGTGTATTGTTTTTCTACATTCAAGCGAATCCTTCTTAGATCATTCTTATGTCTAAAGATTATGTCTTATCTACAAAGTCGTTATGCCCTGTTCTCAAGACTGTTACAGTTAGGTACGGTTGGTTACTTTGTTACAGCCTTAAAACTATAAACACTCAGCACACGGTTTCTAACAGCATCGACTAGGCCTGATTCAAATCCTTAGCAGAACTACTACTACTTTATTTTTCAGTTTATTTGCAACATTATTCCCCCCTTTTGAGCATTCTTCAATTCTTTGCAAGGATGCTCAACTCTAAAGTTTTTCTTCTTGGAACACTGGATTGTTTTGACCTTTAACATCTTCATGTTGCAGTGGAGGGAGGTTCAGTCCATTGCCTCGGGACATCGCTTTCATCAGCCGACGAGTCTGTCGTCTTTCTTTTGTGATGATCCTTAGAGCACACTTGTATGCTCCCCAAATTTTTAATAACAATATCAGGATTAGTAGTATGTACTGTATTATAGATGAGATCCAACCAGAAACCTGAAGTCCCCTTGATTTTAGTAAAGCTCCTATCCAATTGTGTTCTGCCTCTTTTTCAATTTCTTTCGTCTTTATTTCAACAGACTCTAATTGAGAGATATCTTTTTCTACTTCTACTGTAACGTTTGGAATATGGATACAACAATGGTCAATTTGGTTACTTAAATATTCACAGACTCCATGTTCTTTCAGTAAAAGCATGTCTAGGGTCATTCTGTTTTGTAGGGTCATTCTGGATGTTGCTTGCAATTGTAAATTCAAGTCTTTAAAACCCTTCTTGGTGGCTGCTGCCAATCGTTCGGTTTGCCCTAGCAATTTATACAGCATTTCTTTGTTTTGATAAGTTGCAATAGGTGGGAATAAGGACTCTAATATCCACCCAAATTTTACTCCACTGTCAGGTTCATGCCATTCATCTTCTTCGGTTATGTCTCTCTTAGGCCTTATGACTTGGGATTTTAATTTTGACTTCTTCCAGAATGGACATAATGTGGGAACTCCTAGAGTAATTTGCGTAACTGGACCATCTAAAGAAAGATGAGTGGTCCATTGTCCGTGTCCCATTACCCACACTAAATTCCCTGGACTCCTAATTGTACTAGTCTTACAATTTAAGGCAATTCCTCTTCTTTCAAATTTGTACTGTTTCATGATAGTATGATTATAACTTCTGCACTCACATCCTGCTTTCAGTAACATTTTCACGGGAACTAAAGTGATTCTATTTTCTGGAGTATCACATGTAAGAACTTGTGTACAATTCCAATTTTCATGGTGTTCTCTTACTTCTCTTTGGCTAGTGCCTTTGCCGGTCACTTTGCTATAATTTTGGTTTCTCTCTCCGCTCCACTGTACACACCAATTCACTTTACCTATGTAACTATATTTTTCTAACAGGCTAAGTCCCCAATTTGTTTTCCAATCATCCCATAATTCAGTTACTTGTGTTTGATTTTGGCACACGAGTTCTTGGTAAGGAATTTTTACAACTTTTTCTTTTTGCTGGAGGTGGTAACACCATCCATAGTTATCTGAACCAACCTAAAGCAGCTGCCTAACAACACCTGTTCCTAGTGACTTTGGTTCAAATCGTCCTCCACGGCTCTGACACTGCCAAGCATTTGTGTACTCTGGTGTATGTGAATATTCCTTTTTGATTACCTTTTTTAGTATTTCTCTTTTTTCTGTCCAGCACATGGTAGTATCATTTTGCTGGATCGGGGGAACAGGCATAGGTATAATTCTTCATGGTATTGGTTCTCCTGTAGCCTGGGGTAATGGGAGACAAGCAGTGATTTTTGAAGTATTCTGGGCCCTTCCAAAGTCTCTGATTAATCCAACTATTAAATTTTCCTGTTCAGGATTCCTTTTGAAGGCCATATTTGTACTATTTTCTTGTTCATGATCCTTTTCAAGGGCTGTGTCAATGTGTCTGATTTTCCTATGGTGTAAGTGCATTAGGGTCTGTGTCTGTGTTTTGTTGTTCTTTTCCCAAGGTACTATTCTCAGTTTTATCTGGGTATAATCAAAGCTATTTTGAATTCTTACTAAACATTTGTAAACATCCATTTCTTTCTGTGTTACCTTTTCCAGTCGTAAGGTAGTGTTTCCCGTTTGTGTATCCTTATTCCAAACCCTAACAAATCCGTCTTTCCGGATGACGTTTCCCTGCTTCTAGATTATTTCTATTTCTTCGACTTCAGTTTTCTGGTCATGGGTGAACAAACAAGTTAAACTGACATCCATCCCTTCTATAACACTAACAGCTGACTCTGGAACAGTAACATGTACTAAACCATTAGTGGGAACCGTTTTCATTGTAATTAGTAACAGAATAATTAAAAAGGCTACTTTGCGCAAAAAAATCATCTTGGTCGGAGACACTGCTTGAACTTCCCATTGTTCTGGGACTTTCTTGATCCTGGTGTGATGAATCCAGATGTCGATCCCTGCAACTTTGACGGCTGTGAAGGTCGTCAGGATCACCTGGTGTGGACCATTCCATGATTCTCTCAGTGGGTCGTTTAAACCAGTTTTTCACATACACTTTGTCTCCAGGCTGGATGTTGTGCACCGGGTTCTCCAGGGGTAATGGATGATTCCACTGCAGGGTTCCCTTTAAAGCAGTAAGAATTTTGTTTAAAGACATAACATAATTGAAAACCACTTGATCTCCCTGAATATGCGGATCTCCTTTTAGTACAGTAGCATGATAGGGCTTGCCATACAGAATCTCGTATGGACTTACTCCTAATTTTTCTCTGGGTTTTATCCTAATCCTCAGTAATGCCAGAGGTAAAGCTTGTGGCCACTGTATCTTTGCTTCTTGACAAATTTTCTTAATTTGTCCTTTCAGAGTCTGATTCATCCTTTCTACTTGACCGCTTGATTGTGGCCTCCATGGGGTATGTAAATCCCAGGATATGTCTAGGACTCTGGCCACATTTTGTACAATTCCTGCTACGAAGTGAGGTCCTCTATCTGATGATATGCCCAAAGGGACCCCAAATCTCGGAATCACTTCTCTTAGCAAGGTTTTAACTACTTCCTTAGCCTGGTTTGTTCTACAAGGAAATGCCTCTGGCCATCCTGAAAATGTGCACACATAAACTAACAAATACTTGTACCCTTGTGCCTTAGGTAATTCAGAAAAATCTATTTGCCAATAGTCTCCTGGTTCTGGCCCCACCTGTATTTTTCCTAATTGAATCTGTTTTCTTACTATTGGATTATTTCTCAGACAAGTTGGGCACATGGCATTCACCCGCTTTGCTAAGGTTAACATCTGATTGGAAATGATGTCTCGTTTTAAAAATTTTACCAATGCCTCTGCACCCCAATGGCATTTGTTATGCTCTGTTTCTAATATTGTTTTCATCACTTTTGTGGGAACTACCACTTGCCCCATAGTGGTTACATACCATCCTCCAGAATTCTTCTGAGCTCCAAGAAAGTTTGCTAGTTTCTCATCATCTGCTGAATATTTGGGCTCTTCTGTCATGTGTGGCGCCACTGGGCTTACCTTAACTGGGATTAGTGCCATTTGAGTCCATATTTCCTGTGCCACTCTCCTAGCAGCTGCATCTGCCAGGCGGTTTCCTTGAAACATTTTTCCTTCCTCTTTCTGATGTCCTTTAACATGCATAACAGCAACTTTAGCAGGCTTGTGTACTGCATCCAACAAGGTTAATATTTCTTCTCGGTATTTTATTGTAGTTCCCTGGGAACTCAAAAGCCCTCTCTCTTTCCAAAGGGCTCCATGGACATGGATTACACCAAAAGCATATTTAGAATCAGTCCAAATGTTTACCCTTTTTCCTGTACTGAGAGTCAAAGCTCTAATCAGGGCAATAACTTCTGCCTTTTGTGCAGATGTTCCTGGGGTTAGAGCTTTTGCTTCAATCACTCCTGTCAAAGTGACTACTGCATACCCCGCGTACCTGGTTCCATTTTCTACATAGCTGGATCCATCTGTGAACAATTCCCAGTCCAGATTTTCTAGGGGAACATCCTTGAGATCGATGCGACTCGCATATACCTGCTCAATTGTTTCTACGCAGTCATGAGTGAGTTCTCCTCCTTCTGCTTCGCTGCGAAGAAATTCTGCTGGATTGATACAGTTAGTTATTTTTAAATCAACGTCGTCCTGTTCTCTCAGGACTGCTTGATACTGTAGCATCCTGCTGGATGATAACCAGTGACCCCCCTTTTGTTCCAGGACAGCCAGTACCATATGGGGTACAAATACTTCAATCTTCTTTCCCAGTGTCAATTTCCTGGCTTCCTGAATCAGGATCACTGTGGCCGCAACGGCCCGCAAGCATGGCGGCCATCCAGCACTAACAGTATCTAATTGCTTGGAAAAATACCCAACCGGGCGTTTCCAGGATCCCAGCCTCTGTGTGAGAACTCCAAGAGCTAACTTCTGTCTTTCATTTACATACAACTGAAAATCCTTACCTAAATCCGGCAGTCCCAAAGCGGGGGCTTCTTTCAGAGCCTTTTTCAAATCTCGGAATGCGTTCTTCCGTTGCTGATTCCACTCCAATTGTGGTTCTTTCAAAGCTTCATGTAATGGTTTTGCTAAAAGTCCAAAGTTTAATATCCACAAGCGACACCAGCCCACCATTCCCAGAAAGGATCTTAATTCTTGATGATTCCTTGGTAAGGGAATAGCACAAATTGCTTCTATTCTGGTGACACCCAACCGTCTCTGTCCTTGAGTAATTTCACATCCCAGGTAAATTACACTTTCTTTTACCAATTGAGCTTTTTCTTTTGAGACCTGATACCCTGCTTGTCCCAACATGTTCAACAAAGCAATGGTTAATTTCAGGCAAACTTCTCTCTCTTCTGTGGCTAGGAGAATGTCATCTACATACTGTAAAATTGTGTAAGAGAAAGGTGAATCTTTTACCTGGTCTATCTTCCATTCCTCCAGTTCTTTCGCCAATTGGTTCCCGAAAATTGTGGGGCTATTCTTGAATCCTTGCGGCAACCGTGTCCAAGTAAGTTGTCTCTTCCTTCCTGAATCCGGGTTCTCCCACTCAAAAGCAAAGTATTTTCTGCTTTCCAATGCCAAGGGGATGCAGAAGAAGGCATCTTTCAAATCAATCACTGTAAACCATTTAAACTTTTCCGATACAGATGTTAGCAAAGTATACGGGTTTGCCACTACAGGATGTATATCCTTTACTATGTTATTAATGGCCCTCAAATCCTGCACTAGTCTGTACTTACCATTGGGTTTTCGAACTGGAAATATAGGGGTATTGTATTCTGATTCACATTCCTGCAAAATTCCCAGGGTGAGAAACTGAGTGATTAAAGGTGCTACCCCTTTCCTAGCTTCTAGTTTGATTGGATATTGTTTTACCCGTACCGGGTGTGCTTCTTCCTTCAGTTCTACTACAACCGGCTGGGCAGCCTTTGATTTGCCAGGGATTCCGGCTTCCCATACCCATGACACAACTGCTTGTTCGATTTCTTCCGGAATTGGAGCTGGATCTAATTCCTTTACTACGAATATTTTTGCTATTTCACTATCAGGTATTTCTATTTTAACTCTTCCATTTTCAAATATGATTCTTGCATTCAGCAAGGACAATAAATCCCTGCCGAATAGTGGACTTGGACAATTAGGCATATATAAAAATTGGTGATCCAATTCTTTTGCCCCAAATTTTAAACTTAATGGTTGTAAAAATGGTCTTTCTTCCAATTGCCCTGTTGCTCCAATTACTTGGACTGTATCATTACTAAGTGGTCCCAACCGTTTGTTAAGAACTGAATGAGTTGCCCCAGTATCAACGGTAAATTCTTGCTTCTTTCCATCCACTTCTAATATTACCTTGAGATCCCGTTCTAGTAAGCTTTGATTCCGATAGTTGCCCAAAACTAATGCTTGAGCGACATCTTGCGTCTGTGCAGGGAAATTCCCTGCCACTCCGCTCCCCATCGCTCCATTTCCCATCCCCGCTCTGATAGGACATTCATTTTTCCAATGCCCCATTTGCCGGCAGAATACACACTGATTCGGGTCTAGTCCCCTTTGTTGAAATTCCTGTTGTTGGAATCCAAACCCTGGATTCGGAAGTCCAAACCCCTGGTTTTGAAATCCTCCTCTTCCTCGTCCTCTACCTCGTCCCTGACCTTGGCCACGACCTCCTCGCATTCCGCTCGACTGCGGTTGCATCACCGCTAAAATATTAGCTTGCTGCTGTTTCTAACTTCTTGGCTGATTCTTTCTCTCTGTTATTATACACTTTCCAAGCTACATCAAGCATTTTATCCAAATTCCTACTATCTTCTCCATCTAGCTTCTGCAATTTCTTCCGAATGTCCTCCTGGGACTGTCCCATAAAAATCATTGCCAATTGCAACTTCCCAACCCCCTCTTCTATATCTAAATTAGTGAATTTCTGAGCCACCTCTTTTAATCTTTCCAGAAATGCCGAGGGAGATTTGTTCTTCTCCTGCCTTACGGAGTATAATTTCGACCAGTTTATAGTTTTTGGCATCCCTGTCTGAATCCCTTCCAACAAAAATTCCTGATAATCTTTAATCGCTCGCCTTCCCTCATCGGTATTAGGATCCCACCCCGGATCTTCGCAGGGGACTAATTCAGCCACGGTACCGCTTGCCAAATGCATTCTCAGCGCTTCCCTAGCTCTTTCTTTTGTAGCCTTCAAAACCATTTCTTTCTCAGTTGAACTCATCAATGTATCTAACAAAACCTGCATATCATTCCAGTCTGGTTCTTGTGTTCTAATGACCATTTTTACTACTCTAGCAACCCGTTCGGGATCCTCTCGATAATTTCCTGCCGATTGTTTCCAAATAAGCAAATCTCCTGGGGAAAAGGGTACTTTCACATACACTCTTCCCCCTTCGGGTCCCACTGCTTCCCGCAAAGGAGCAATCAGACGAGGTTCAGTCTGATTTCTCCTTCCCTGTCTAGTCCTTGCAGCCAAGGGAGTTGTTTGTATACTCCGGGAGGACGATGGGGAAGGAGTGTTTGGTCTCAAAGTGACTGATGTACGAGTGTCTACAGGGGCACCCCCAATCTCTGATCCCTCCCCATCTCCCTCGTCTCCTTCCTCTTCATCATCTTCGCTAATTCCCTGTGGCGATCGATTCGGGGGGGCAGGCGGCGCGCTCGGAGCTACTAACAAAGACAAATCTTCCTCTGGCCGAGAACCGTATGCTAAGCATTTACCACATCCAGACCTCCCTTTGCATTCTTGACATTTCTGGGTATTTTGTTTCAATACTAGTATACCGCACTCCGTTTGCCATTCAGGTTTTCGTTTTAACTCGTAAAACAAATCTAAATAAGGTATCTCATCCCATTTTTCCTGCTCCCGCAGCAGACTCATTAAAGGTGATATTACAGCATAATCTATGCTTCCATTTACTGGCCATGAGACCTCACCGATTTCATACTGAGGCCACCACACATTACAGTAATCAATCATTTTATCTTTACTTAGTTCTTGGAAAAACCCCTCACTTTTCCACCGTTTCAACAAGCATCCCAACGGAGTATTTTCAGGTATTTTACTATTAGCCCGGGCCAGAGCCTTAAAAGTTTTAAACGGCATCATGCTTTCCTGACAAACCGCAACTCTACAACAAATACTTTCCTATCCCTGACAAAACAACAACTCAGCAACAAATCTTAATAACCAATATACAGCACAGTAGCAGCAGCAATAGCAGCAGCGTTAACACACAATAAAAACCACAATTAAACACAGCAACAACACAACAAATCTAACCATACCCAAAATAAATAACCAGACCAACCAACTTGCCACTTCTCGACGCCGCGAGGGGCAAGTGCCGAATCCTACGTGGCTTTCGCCGCAATTTACGGTCGGCGCCTAGGCTTCCACTGGGACGTCCTTAACCCAACCCTGCGAGGGTCCGTCCCCTCGTCTTATGGGCAGGTTCCCAACCAGAAAAGAATAAAGCACCTTTCGGGCTTACCTTCTGCAGTTGTCCGTCAGGCGCAGGGGTCGGGCACGAACCGATAGCTCCCCGAGAATCCCTCGGTGCCGGCCTGGAGCAGATCAGAGCGCGAACCGCCCCAGCCGCCTTTGGAGTCCTGCCGCGGTCGCCAGAAAACTGTTGCCCGATAAAAGAAATTAAAGACACATAACAACCGAAGTCGTTATATGCGGTGCTTTATTAGGGCCCTGGGGCAAAGGGGACTAATGTCCAAAGCCAGAGCCCGATTTAGTCAAAAAATTTCCAGGTTTTTATACTTTCCTCACCATCCCCATCCCACCTATACATTGTTTTTCTTTATTCAAGCGAATCTTTCTTAGATCAGGTGCATTGTTTTTTCTACATTCAAGTGAATCCTTCTTAGATCCGGTGTATTGTTTTTCTACATTCAAGCGAATCCTTCTTAGATCATTCTTATGTCTAAAGATTATGTCTTATCTACAAAGTCGTTATGCCCTGTTCTCAAGACTGTTACAGTTAGGTACGGTTGGTTACTTTGTTACAGCCTTAAAACTATAAACACTCAGCACAAGGTTTCTAACAGCATCGACTAGGCCTGATTCAAATCCTTAGCAGAACTACTACTACTTTATTTTTCAGTTTATTTGCAACACTGATATCCAGCCTAATCCTCCCTGGCACAGCTCCAGCCATTCCTTTGAATCCCATCCCTGATCACAGAGATGAGAGCTGTCCCTGGGAAGAGCTGCAGCCCCAGTGAGGTCTGATGGTCCTGGTTCCAGCTGAACGGACCAAGTTCTCTCACCCTCAGCCTTCCACCGCCCTCTCAGCCCTCACTTAGACACTCTCCAACAGCTTTAAGTTCTTTCTGTGCTGAGGTGCCCAAAACCTTCCCCAGGACTTGGACGAGCTCAGCACGTCAGACACACGACTGCCTTTCCCCGCGGCGCAGGAGCCGCCCGGGCTGCCCGGCGCCTCTCACCTGTCTATGAGCAGCTCCAGCAGCACCACGTGTGCGTGCTGGCTGAACTCGGGCTCGCTGTCACTGTGCCTGTAGCGCTGCAGCAGCACCGCCATGTCCAGGTCGCAGGACATCTTGTCGGGGAACTTCCAGGAGGGGAAGCGCACGGTGCCGGCCCGGGAGCACACGTCGGCGATGGCGGCCTGCAGGTCCCGCAGGTCGGCCCGCAGGCTCTCCATGCAGCCACGGTGGCCCAGGAGGTGCGCCATGGTGTGGGGCGGCCCGGGCTGGGGGGACACGGCCAGGAAACAACAGCGAGCCAGGGGGCGAGGGAGTCACCGAGCCCGGGCTGGAGGGAACGCACTACCGGGACAGGCTGCTGGAGAGGGACCGGCACGGTACCCCCCAGGCGCGGCGGACTCCGGGAGTGCTGGGGAACCGGAGGGAACCGGGGGGATCGGAGGAATCGGCGGCGATCGCGGAGAAGAAGCGCCGGGCCCGGGGCCTGTGTGACGCCTCGGCGTCCCAGCCCTGTCGCCACGGCAACCGCGCCGCTCCCGCGCCGCAGTAGTGCATCCCTGGCGTGGGTTTCCCCCCGCGCGGGGCGCTAATGGTACATCCCGCAGCAGGCGCGCGCCCACCCACTTTCCGGCGCGCACGCGCGGCACAGCGCCCGCCGCCGCCATTTCGCCCCAGTCGGTGCCGGCGCCGCGTCTGGTCCGGAGCGAGCCCCGGCCGCGCCTCCATCGGCCCCGCCCGGCACGGAGCCCCCGGCCCCGGCCCCGCCATGCCCGCCGGACCCGTGCAGGCTGTGCCTCCGGCGCAGCCCGCGCCCCCCGCCGAGAGCAAACCGGTGCGGGCCGGGGAGGGGGCGCGGGGAGGGAGGGGAGAGGAGCCGGGAATGGCGCGAAGGCGGGGCTTTGGGAGTGTGTCCTTCACGGAGCGGCCTGGCCTGGGCTGGGGGCTGCTGGTGGAAAACAGTTTCTCTGTTGGGAAATTGAGAGTGATCTGTGTTTATTTGCGGTGAGGCCTGGTGCGGTGTGAGGAGAAGCCAAGTCCCAGGCGTTGCACTGGCAGTGTTAGGCAGGGTTTGGCCCGGAATGTGGGCTCTGCCCAGAGCTGCTTGGAGTGCTGGCTGCTGGGACCTCCATGCCAGGCCCTGTCAGTGCATCCTGGCATCCGTGTGCTGTCCCTGCTGCTTCCGCTGCTGAGCCACCTGGGGGTGGGAGCAGGTAAAGGGGAGGAATAGCAGGGAACCTGCCCCCAGCCGCTTCCTCTGGGTTCCTACTCACCCACTGTCCTGCCTGCTGGACTCCCTGTGGAGCTGGGACCCCAGCTGGGCCTGTGGGATGAGCTGGGGAAGGGAACAGGAGGTGAAATTTCCCCCCACCAGCTTGAGCTCCAGCCACATCCCTCGGCCACCACAGCTGGTGGCACAGTGGCCACAGTGATGGAAAGGAGCTGGAACCAGCCCCAGGCACCTCAGGCGACACGAGTTAAACCAGAGCGACCTCCCAGCAACATGAGCCTGGGCTTGGCCCTCCCTGCGTGCCCAGAGGATGTCTGGGGGCCACGGGGTGGTTTTGGGCTACACAGCACCCAGCCCTGTGGCACCCAGCTCACCTTGAGCATGCCCTGCTCGGCTGCTGCCTTCAGCTTGGCGAGCAGAGCCTCGAGCTTCCTGTTCTCCTGCTCCAGCACCTTGATCCGGATGTTGTTGGCCTGGAGCTGATTCTCCATGTCCTCTGTCAAGTTCCCACTGCCTGCAAACAGAATCCAACAGAGCCCAGCCTGCTGCTGCTGCTGCCTGCCTGCTCAGAGGCGTGGGCACCCCTCCTGCCTCCCAAGGAAAGGAGCCTGCCCTGGGCAGGGAGCTGGCACAGCCCGGGAAGTGGCAGCTGGGACCCCAAGCCCTGTGGGCAAAGGAAGCTCTGCCATGTCCTGGTGTATATCCTGGATATCAGTGGGACAGCATGTCTGGGGCCAGCAGGATCCCCTGGGAGCTCTGGAGACCCCAAGGCACAAACCCACGTGCTGCCAGCTGCTCCCTTACTCTCAAACTGCATCTCAGGGGGGTTGTGGAGGTCAGGGAAGAACACCAGGAGCCTTTCCCGCTCCCGCAGCTCCTGTGCCTGTTCTTCCAGCCGGGATGTGTTCGCCTGCAGCTCCAGGATGGATTGCTCCAGCGCCAGCTTCTCCTGCTGCAGCGTGTCCAGCAGCTCCTGCAGGGCACAGCAGCGAGGAGATGAAGTTTGTGAGTGAGGACTCAGCCCCTCATGGAAAGCTCCCACCCTTCCCTGATGATAAGGATGTCCTATGGCAGTGGGAAGTGGACAGTGACAATGTGCAGGGTTTTAGCTGTGTGTGCTGGAAGCAGGAGCACCAAGTGTGAAGTGTGGAGCATGTCCAGGTGTCCAAGAAGAGAACACTGGAGATGTGGAAGCACTTGAAGATGTCCTTTCCTGCTACTCCCCTCTGCCCTGACTCAACCAGAGACTTGTCTGGCACAGGGTGGAGGGAGAGGGCTCTTCCCCAGGGAATCCCAGGAGTATGTGGCCATGTGGCACTGGCACCCTAGGCCTCAGGGTGTCCCTCCTGGGAAATCTCTGCCTGTGGGTGGGACAGGGCAGTGTGTGTAGCTCCTGACAGCCCTGTGGCACAGGCTGTGTCCCACACCTGGGTACCAGCACTCACCTGCTGTGCCTGGAGCTGTTTCCCACTCTGCTCCTGGCTCTGCTCCAGCTGCTCTGCCAGCCGGGCCCTGTCCTCCTCGGCCTCTCCCAGGCTGGCCTGCAGCTCCTCACGCTCCTGGTCCAGGCTGTCCAGCTGCTGCAGCAGGGTCCTGTGCTTCGCCTGCAGGGACTGTGGTGGGGGTGAGCCTGGCACCCGTTCCCCACAGCCCTGACACCGGGCAGCAGCTCAGCTGTTCCGCCCCTCCGGAGCCGGCCATACCTCCTCGTGCCGGAACATGCTCTGCACACGGACCTTCTCCTTCTCCAGCTGCATGCTGGTGGCACTCAGCTCCTGCTCCAGCCTGTCCCTCTGGCCTGTGAGCACCTGCACCTTCTCCTCCAAATCCAGCACCTGGCTCCGGGCCACCATGGTGGTCCTCATCTCTTCCAGCAAGGTGGTCTTGGAGAGCTCTGGGAAAAGACAGCCACTGTGGCCCAGGCTGGGCAGGGCCGAGAAGCTGGAGGACCATGGAGGTGATGAGAGGGATGGGGGTGTTCAGCTTGAAGAAGAGAAGGCTCCAGAAAGAACTTAAGAACCCTTTCCAGTGCCTAGAGGGGCTCCAAAAGAGCTGAAGAGGGACTTAGGACAAGGGTCTGGAATGACAGAACAAGAGGGAGTGACTTCCCACTGCCAGAGGGCAGGATCAGATGGGATAGGGGGAAGAGATTGTTCCCTGTGAGGGTGGGGGGGCCCTGGCACAGGGTGCCCGGAGAAGCTGTGGCTGCCCCTGGATCCCTGGCAGTGCCCGAGGCCAGATTGGACAGGGTTTGGAGCAGCCTGAATAGTGGGAAGTGTCCCTGCCCATGGCAGGGAGTGAAATGGGATGAGATTTAATGTCCCTGCCCGTCCAAACCAGTCCATGATTCTGTGGTTCAGGGGCACCCCATGCCCTCCACAGGCACTGGCCAAGGGAGACAGGTCTGACAGGAGGCCTGTGACCCCCCCAAACCTCTACCAGCATCAGCCCACTCCAGCACTGGGTGATGTTGGGGTGCTGCTGTGAAGGAGGCCCATCCTCCGCCCATCCCCACAGCTCTACAGCCCAGTCTGGGGAGTGCTGGGGTTATGTGGATGAAGCACTTGTGAGGGGGAAGATGTGTGAGCTGGGCGAGCCTCTTACCCAGCTCCTGCACAGCCACCTGCTTTGCTGCCAGCTCCTCCTTCAGGGCCGAGAGTCGCTCCTCCAGCAGAGCAGCTCCTAAACCAGCACAAAAACCCTCTCGTTAATCAGTTCCTCAAAAAAAAAACCCTAAACGAAGGGGCAGCAAACGGCCAGATCAAAGTGTTTTCATCCAGTGATTGTGGTGTGCTACCAGGGAGGAGGCAGTGACAGGACACAGCCAACCAGCTCCCACTGCCTGGGATTAGCCTCACAGCAGGGAAAATCCCCCAGCACCTACAAAAAGCCCTGCTGGTTGTGGTAGGGCCGAAATTTGCCCATGGACTCTCTTCTTCTCCTGCAAATGCCCCCGGGCCTGGGAGGGGATGCTGGGAACACCTCTGTACCTCTCCGGAGGTCCTCCTTGTCCCGCTCCAGCCTGGCTACAGCCTCGGAATGCTCCTTGTCTTTGGCTTTCAGGCTCTGCTCAGCCTTCCTCTGCTGCTCTGCTTGGATGTCCTTCTCTGCCCGCAGCTTCCTGGAGAAGTCCTCAACCTGTTTCTGCAGCTTCTCCTTCTGTTTGCACATCTCTTCCAGCTCAGCCTTCACGGGGTTCACCTGCTGCAGCAGCCCCTGGAGATGTTTGTTGATCCGGGAGAGGTCCTTGCTCTGTTCCGAGGCCCAGTAGTTCATGTCTGCTGCAGAGAGGCTCCTTCTCCCTGTGCTGCCCTCCAGCACCTCCTGGAATTTGCAGGCAGCTGAAGGGATGTTGTGGCTCTGGCAGATGCTGGTGATGGCTCTGCCCACCTCCTGGAGGCTGGCCTGGGCGCTGGAGCAGGTGTCACAGGAGCCCAGGGGTGACCCCGGGGTCTGTGTGGAGACACTGTGGGTGCTCTGAGCCCGGCTGGGGCCAGCCCTGGGCTGGGAGCTGCCTGAGCTGCCCAGCACACGGACACTGGGACACGGGCACACACAAGTGGACTGGGCAGACTGTGGGGCAGTTCCTGACTCCAAACCATCCGGCAAGAGGCATTTCTGGTGCTTCTTTTGGTATTTCCCAGCCTGGGGAGCAGAGGGTGGAGTGGACTGCTGTGTGGGGATCTCCCATCTGGAATCCTTCTTCTGAGGGAGAGAGCACAGAACAAAACCAGAGCCCAGATCAAAGTGGAAATGACACATAAAAGCCTAAATCCAGTGTGGAGATAGGACAGCAATGCAGCCAAAGGACAATGACCAAGGGGAAGCCTCAGCAGAAAAAAACTACTCCCCAGCTCCCCACCATGCCTTCTTTCCCAGCCCCTGCACTGCCTCCTGGTTTTGCCACATGGATTGTTGTCAGACTTTTCTATGAGAAAGATCATTTTTGGGAAAATAAAATGCAGGAGAGGTTGTTTTTAGCACCAATTATTTCACTGTCTTGAGGCAGCTCAGATCCACAGCGGGATCAGCAGAGCTGCTGCATTTTGGCAGTAGGAGAGTATTTTCCAAGCTCCAGAGGCAGCTCAGCTCACTGACCCGGAGATCCTGGAGCAGGATGGATGCAGTTCCACAGCTGGGAGGGGCAGAGGGAAGGGACTCAGGCTGGGAGTGGACAGATGTGTGACACAGGGGCCAACACTCCAAGGGTGCACGCACATCTGGTGTGGCCACAGGGTGTTGAGCAGGAGCGTGTCCTAGGGTGATGTTTGTATCCCCATTTGTGTGTTCTGCTATGTTGGATATTATGTTCTGTGCCTTTGAGACTGTCTTTGAAGGACAAATGTTTTGTTTGGTTCTGTTATCAGCCTGCTTCCCCCCCCACGACTGGCGGGACACAGAGACGGGGCAGTACATAGTGTGGCTGTTGTTTTTTGCTGGTCTCTTTTTTCCTTGACTCTAGCTCTGGCTGCTGCTTTTGCTCCTGCTCCTGCTTTGCTTTGCTCTTGCTTTGTTTTTTTTTTCTTTTTTTTTTTTTTCCTTTCTTGTAACTACTGGAACCTGCTCCGGACTGGCACCTGAGAACACCTTGTGGCCGGCAGCAGCCATCCCCAGCGCCGGAGGGAGTGACAGCAGAGCGACCACCCCCAAGAGAGACTTGCTGAATTTGTCATCTTTTTTCAGAGCTGTGAAAGAGTGTTGTCATCTGGTATTGTTCATTTTGTGTACTGGGGGGTGCTGTGCCTGTTAAATAAACAGGTTCTTTCCACTTCTCTCCGAGGAATCATTCCCGAACCGGCTGGGGGGGGGGGGGGGGGGGGGGGGGCCGTGTGGGTTTGCTCTCCAGGAGGGAACTTCCTTTGGAGGTTTTCTCCCAGATTTGCCCCAAACTAGGACAGACCGCCATCCAAATCCTGGGGAGGAGGCAGTGACTCAGCTCATGGGACGTCCCCCAGGGTCCCACCTCGTCCTGGAGCTGCTGGCAGAAGGCCCCGAGTTTCAGCATGGTGCTCCAGAAGGTCCTGGCCGTGAGCCCTGCGGACATACAGGGCCGCGGGCCCCGCGCCGGCGGCACCATCCGCCCGCTCAGCACCGTCTCGGCGTAGCCCGAGAAGCTCTGCAGCAGCAGCAGCAGCCTGTCCCGGCGAGAAAAACACGGCTTGGAGCACCGGCAGCTGGGCCAGGGAGGCCAGACCCCTCCCATCACCCGGACAAAGCCGGGGTGATGCAGGAGGGAGGGACTGGTGCTCCCGGGACTCCCCAGGCAGGGATCGCTTCATGGAGCAGCCACTTCCAAGAGGCTGTGATTAAGCTTACCACCCCCTCCCCGCCCGAAAATTCGGGGCACCCATGCTGCTGCAAATCCTGACTTTTAGGGCCGACAGCTCATCTTTTAAACCAGAGCTGTATTTATTTCACCCAGACTGCAAAAGGGGCCTTGGCCTCCCAGGGCTGTCGATGCAGGCCTGTCAGAGGGTTTCCGAGGTTTTGGGAGGTTTACCGAGCCTGTCCCATCTGCTCCACCTCAGCTCCTGGGGGAGCATGTCTGGCTCTGCTTCTTTGTGGCCAGTTTGTGCTGGGAGCTCTAAGCAGGGAAAGGAGTTGGATTTTAAAGCTCAGCAGGGCATGAGGCCAAGGTGCTGGCACTGCTTCTCATGAAAATAAATGGGGAACAAAGCATCCAAAAGACTTCATAAAATCATGGGATATCCTGAACTGGAAGGGACCCAGGGATCATCCAGTCCAACTCCTGGCCCTGCACAGACCCCAACAATCCCACCCTGTGCCTGAGAGCACTGTCCAAAGGCTCCTGGAGCTCTGGCAGCCTTGGGGCCGTGATGGGACACTTGGTGCCATGCTTTAATTGATAAGGTGGTGTTATGTCATAGGCCGGACCTGATGATCTTCCAAGGTCTTTTCCAATCTAGCTGATTCTGTGATCATTCCCTGGGGAACCTGTTCAGTGCCCAAGCATCCTCTGGGGGAAGAACCTTTTCCTGATATCCAGCCTAATCCTCCCTGGCACAGCTCCAGCCATTCCTTTGAATCCCATCCCTGATCACAGAGATGAGAGCTGTCCCTGGGAAGAGCTGCAGCCCCAGTGAGGTCTGACGGTCCTGGTTCCAGCTGAACGGACCAAGTTCTCTCACCCTCAGCCTTCCACCGCCCTCTCAGCCCTCACTTAGACACTCTCCAACAGCTTTAAGTTCTTTCTGTGCTGAGGTGCCCAAAACCTTCCCCAGGACTTGGACGAGCTCAGCACGTCAGACACACGACTGCCTTTCCCCGCGGCGCAGGAGCCGCCCGGGCTGCCCGGCGCCTCTCACCTGTCTATGAGCAGCTCCAGCAGCACCACGTGTGCGTGCTGGCTGAACTCGGGCTCGCTGTCGCTGTGCCTGTAGCGCTGCAGCAGCACCGCCATGTCCAGGTCGCAGGACATCTTGTCGGGGAACTTCCAGGAGGGGAAGCGCACGGTGCCGGCCCGGGAGCACACGTCGGCGATGGCGGCCTGCAGGTCCCGCAGGTCGGCCCGCAGGCTCTCCATGCAGCCGCGGTGGCCCAGGAGGTGCGCCATGGTGTGGGGCGGCCCGGGCTGGGGGGACACGGCCAGGAAACAACAGCGAGCCAGGGGGCGAGGGAGTCACCGAGCCCGGGCTGGAGGGAACGCACTACCGGGACAGGCTGCTGGAGAGGGACCGGCACGGTACCCCCAGGCGCGGCGGACTCCGGGAGTGCTGGGGAACCGGAGGGAACCGGGGGGATCGGAGGAATCGGCGGCGATCGCGCAGAAGAAGCGCCGGGCCCGGGGCCTGTGTGACGCCTCGGCGTCCCAGCCCGGTCGCCACGGCAACCGCGCCCCTCCCGCACCGCAGTGGTGCATCCCTGGCGTGGGTTTCCCCCCGCGCGGGGCGCTAATGGTACATCCCGCAGCAGGCGCGCGCCCACCCACTTTCCGGCGCGCACGCGCGGCACAGCGCCCGCCGCCGCCATTTCGCCCCAGTCGGTGCCGGCGCCGCGTCTGGTCCGGAGCGAGCCCCGGCCGCGCCTCCATCGGCCCCGCCCGGCACGGAGCCCCCGGCCCCGGCCCCGCCATGCCCGCCGGACCCGTGCAGGCTGTGCCTCCGGCGCAGCCCGCGCCCCCCGCCGAGAGCAAACCGGTGCGGGCCGGGGAGGGGGCGCGGGGAGGGAGGGGAGAGGAGCCGGGAATGGCGCGAACGCGGGGCTTTGGGAGTGCGTCCTTCACGGAGCGGCCTGGGTTGGCTGGGCTGGGCTGGGCTGGGCTGGGCGTGGGGGAGCTGCAGTTCCGTCCGGTGCGCGGCATTGACCCCTCTGGAGTCCAGCACAGGAGGGACCTGGAGCTGCTGGAGAGGGCTCAGAGGAAGGCAGGGAACTGCGCCGAGGGCTGGAGCCCCTCTGGTCTGAAGCCAGGCTGGGAGAGCTGGGGGTGCTCAGCTGGAGAGGAGAAGGCTCCAGGCAGAGCTCAGAGCCCCTGCCAGGGCCTGAAGGGGCTCCAGGAGAGCTGGGGAGGGACTGGGGACAAGGGATGGAGGGCCAGCACACAGGGAATGGCTCCCACTGCCAGAGGGCAGGGCTGGCTGGGATCTTGGGCAGGAATTGTTCCCTAGGAGGGTGGGCCGGCCCTGGCACAGGGTGCCCAGAGCAGCTGTGGCTGCCCCTGGATCCCTGGCAGTGCCCAAGGCCAGGCTGGACACTGGGGCTGGGAGCAGCCTGGGACAGTGGGAGGTGTCCGTGTCCTTGGCAGGGGTGGGATGAGAGGAGCTTTAGGTTGTCTTCCCGCACAAACCATTCCAGGATTTCAGCATCCTGCCGGGGCTGGGCACGAACTGAGCCCTTCCCTGGCAGTGCCTCAGGGCTGTGGTTCCAGTGGATATTGGGGATTGCCAGGAGCTGTGGGAGCCGCCCTGGCTGCAGGAATAATGTGTGGAAGGATTAAAAGTCTGAGGGAGTGTGGCAGTACTGTGTATCCCAGATCCTTTCTCCTTTGGCCATGTTCATGTTCTTTGCAGCCTTCCTGAGATGGGAATACAGCTCCCATGGAGCTGGAGCTGCTGCTGTCTTGACTCTCACACAGCAACATCAGCATTCTTGGAGCTGACAGGGAGATGATCTCACTGAGGACCTTGGAAAACCGTGATTTCCCCCCAAAAAAACCCAGTGACTTTTATGCACAGGTGTTACCAAGGCAACTTGACATCACTGTTAAATAAAATATCTCAAGTGTGGTGTTGCCTCATCCTTCAGATCCTCAAGATGATGTTCTGAGGGAGTGGGAATAAATAGTAAAAATGTTCATGGTGCCTTTCTCTTTTCACACTTTGTTAAGGTTGTGTTTTATGGAATGGTTTGCATTGGAAGGGACCTTGAAGCCCATCTCATCCCTCCCCCTGCCAGGCCAGGGACACCTTCCACCATGCCAGGGTGCTGCTCCAAGCACTGTGCAGCCTGTCCTGGGACACTTCCAGGGATTTGGCTTGAGAACATTTTCTGGCTTGGATTCTTCATGGATGTGGCAGAGCTGGAGCTTTACCTGGATTTTAAGTTCTCCCTGACTGTCCCTGTTAGGATTATAAACATTTCCAGCAGATCTGGCCTGGTTTATAACGCATTTTCTTGGAAGCAGCTTGTTGAGGAATTAGAAACAGCATCTTTAGTATCCTGCAAAAGCAGCTTCTGTTTTGACTGGAATACAGAGCCTTCTACAGGGAGGGTTCTGGAATTCTAGTTTGGATGATCCTATAACATCAGTGAGAAAAACACTCTGTTGGAAATTTTCTTTTCAAAACTGCTCCTGTTGCAACTACAATGGCATTAAAATCTGTGTTTTGTTTAATGTGGAGTTAATAATTCAGGTTTCACAGGCCCCTAGGAACATTCAGAACTTCCACACCTGATGAGGAATGCTGAATTGTTCCTGGAAGTGTTATGAGAGCCTCTTGGCTCAGCATTTAAAAACATACTTGGGGTAGATGCTGATACAGTGAAAATTGTTTTGGTTCCCATGGAGGCCCCTTGGTGTCCTGCTGTCCCTGCTGCTGAGCAGGTGCCCCCGAGATGCAGAAAAAGGGTGTCTCACACCCTGAGAAACCAAGGAATTGGTGGGATGGATGATCCAGATTGTTCAGCCAGTTCGGTGATTGAGGGGCTGAGGGGGAGAATGGATAAATGTTCCAGTGTGCCATTGGGATTGTGTTTGGAATGCCTAATCCTGGCACCCCTTCACCTTTGGTAATGAAAAAATCTTTATTACAGCCAGAAGAGGAGCCTAAAGAGGAAGCAGCACCAGCCAAGCCTGTGGTGGGAATTATTTACCCTCCTCCAGAGGTCAGGAATATTGTGGACAAGACTGCCAGCTTTGTAGCCAGGTAACTGACAGTGGTGGTGTCTCTTTCTCCTGGGATTTTTGTGCTTCTGCTGAAGCAGGTCCCAGCTTTGTGGTTTTGCATGAAAGATGTTAAGGATTGAGGCTTTACCAGTGAGACTGGAAGAGAAACAACAATATTCTACTATAAGTCACTCTCTGCTAGAGAAACTGGTAGTAAATAAATGAGGTCCTGGTTCAAATGTGCAGTGGGTGCTGCAATAACTGGGTATCTCAGGGCTTGTTCTGAATGATCTGGGATGGGGGGAAACAAATTCCAGGTGCAAAGGGAGCCTTGTTACAGGAGTTGTGGCCGTGTTTTAGTGGTAAAATGTGGTGGGCTTTGGTTTCAGAGAATTCCTAAATGCTGCTCCAGTCAAACCCTTATTGTATAACTCATCTCTAAAGTGCTGCCAAGGAGTGTTGGCTACTTCTGAGCATAAGGAAGGCACTGTGCTTATCCTTTGGGATTGTAGAGACCTCCTCTTTTGGAGGAGGTGGAATGTTTAAATGAGACTGGGAGATATGCAGAGAATATGAGCACCCTGTGGCAGCAGGAATTTTCTCAAACTGCCCTGAAATAACTGGCTCGTGCTTTAGGTGGGAGGAGGGGATGATGTTAGCTGGACTGGGGCTGCTAAATGCAGCACTCTGGGCTGGTCAGGCCCTGCACAGGCTGATGGTTACCTGCTTTTTCAACTTATATGATTGTTCTGGAACTGAAATTAATCTTGAAAACTTGCGAATAGAGCAAATAAAGTTGATGTAGTAAGTAACTTTTAAAATTTCACGCTTCATAACTGTAAACTTCAGTCAGTGGTGGAAATTGAGTGCAGACAGATGTGACTGTGGTACACTTGTGAGTGGGAATTTGTAATATACGCATTAAAGTCAAAATTAGGGGGACAGTTGCCTGTGACTTGTGTGTGTCCAGCTGGGTATGAGCTACTGAGAGACAAATTCCTCCCATGTGAGAGAGAAAATAATCTTCCAAGGGGTTGATGCCTCAACACGTCCTAGTCTGAAAGAGACATTTATACCTGAATTGATGACCTAAACAATTTTTTTTGTTGTTACCCAGAAATGGTCCAGAATTTGAAGCCCGAATTCGTCAGAATGAAATAAATAACCCCAAGTTCAACTTCTTGAACCCCAACGACCCTTACCATGCCTACTACCGGCACAAGGTCAGCGAGTTCAAGGAGGGCAAAGCCCAGGAGCCCTCAGCTGCCATCCCCAAGGTCATGCAGCAGCAGCAGCAGAGTGCCCAGCAGCAGCTCCCTCAGAAGGTGAGTGTTCATTTCCTTCACTTGGGGGAAGAATTTGGCCACTTTAGAGTGGTGTCACAGCCTGGGGTTGAGAAGGAAGGAAGCCCAGAAGTCAAGAAGGAGCAGTTGTTTTTACGTTTGTCAAAATGCCAGCAGCGACAGGCTTGGAGTTAAGTGTCTGGGGCTTTGTTTTCTCCCAGGTGCTGGTAACTCAAAGTTGTTTGAAACTACCGATATACAGTTTAATTGTCCCATTTTAATTAAGTTTACCTCTGTATTGACTGACAAAGTACTTATACTAGGAATCACTTGGACTGGTTGTGGCAGAGCAAGCCTTGGGAATCCCTTGGAGTTCTGTTTGGCTGTGTTGCATGCAGTGTTTTGTAGAAACTTCTCCTGCCAGAAGGATCAACCTCCCCTTAAAACATGGGGTACAAAATGCTGCTCACCTTGTTCACCTGTGCTTTTAAACACACTGGGTGGGAAAAGGGCATGGAGTGAATCCAGGGCGTTGCATGGCCAGCAGCCACGCCGTGGTGTTGGTGGCCCCGGGAGGGAGCTGAAAAATACTTTCCAGATTTGTTTGCTGGCGGAGCAACATTTTTAATAGTATTAAATTACACCTGACGATTTGTCATCCTTGCGCCTGCCAGGATGGCAGCTGGCATCACTTTCCCCCGGCAGCTGGAGGAACAAAAACATTCTGCTGCATGCTTGGTGAGCATTCCCTGCAGCAGTCCCTGAGCTGTGTCCATTCTCCGCAGGTGCAGGCCCAGGTGATCCAGGAGACCGTGGTGCCCAAGGAGCCCCCGCCCGAGTTCGAGTTCATCGCCGACCCACCGTCCATCTCGGCCTTCGACCTGGACGTGGTGAAGCTCACGGCGCAGTTCGTGGCCCGCAACGGGAGGCAGTTCCTCACCCAGCTCATGCAGAAGGAGCAGAGGAATTACCAGTTTGATTTCCTTCGCCCCCAGCACAGCCTGTTCAACTACTTCACCAAGCTGGTGGAGCAGTACACTAAGGTACTCCAGGCAGGGTGGTTCCTTCCTCAGCAGGAATGGGTTTGGAGGGCTGGTGAAGCCCTGCAAACCAGCCAGGCTGGAGATATCTAATTGTGTGTGTGTATATATCTAATTGTGTGTGTGTATATATCTAATTGTGTGTGTGTATATATCTAATTGTGTGTGTGTATATATCTATATGTGTGTGTGTATGTATCTATTTGTGTGTGTATATATCTAATTGTGTGTGTATATATATCTTTGTGTGTGTATATATCTATATATGTGTGTGTATGTATCTATTTGTGTGTGTATATATCTAATTGTGTGTGTATATATATCTTTGTGTGTGTATATATATCTATATATGTGTGTGTATGTATCTATTTGTGTGTGTGTATATATGTATTTGTGTATATATGTATCTATTTGTGTGTGTATATATCTATTTGTGTGTATGTATCTGTGTGTGTATATATCTATATGTGTATGTGTATATATGTGTGTGTATGTATATATATACATATATAGGTATAGATATATGCATATAGCTCCAGGAATCCTTTAAATCCTCCTCTTCAGTGGATATTGTGCTGAACACAGTGGGCTGTCACCTAAGTGTACCACACACCATTGTAACTCAGTGAAGGTCTGTTTGGGTTTTTTATTCTGGAGGATAATTTGGGGGCCACAAGTGACTATTTTGAAGTGCAGGGATGAACAGTAAGTAGTGAGAGGGCTGCAGTAGAATAAATGGGATATAGCCCTGGGGGTGTGCTGGTATTTTTAGCAGTGTGGAAAGAGAATAATTGCTCTGAAAGAGGCTTTGGCACAAGGAAATGTCACCAACTGTCATTCAAAATGTGTTTCAGATCTTGATCCCACCGAAGGGCTTACTCCTCAAACTCAAGAAGGAGGCTGAAAATCCCAAGGAAGTCCTGGATCAGGTATTCCAGAAAAATTTTGGCAAAAGTCCTGAAGCATTTTTGTTATGTTTTGAATTTTTTCTCTTTGCATGTTTTTGTCTTGTTGGCAGCAAATACACAATAAAATGGATGTGGCACTTGCTGTCACTCGAGTATAGGGCGCTCAAAGTTGCTTTAAACTGCAGCTGGTGTTTGTATTGGGGGTAGTTTGTGGTGGCACAGAGATACTGCACAACCCGATTTCCAAGTGCTTACAAAGTGGAATCCTGGAATATCCTGAATGGGAAGGATCCCACCATCCAGCCCAGCCCTGGCCCTGCCCAGACCCCCCAATAATCCCACCCTGTCCATCCCTGGGGCGCTGCCCAAAGGCTCCTGGAGCTCTGGCAGCCTCGGGGCCGTGCCCACTCCCTGGGCAGTGCCAGCACCCTCTGGGGGAAGAGCCTTGCCCTGAGCTCCAGTTTGACACTGCTCCAGCTGTTGTTCTTTCATTTGCAAACCAGCAGTGGGGTGAGTGTGCTGTTCCTTGTCTGACACTGTGCTCTGTCTGCTCCTGCAGGTCTATTACAGAGTGGAGTGGGCCAAGTTTCAGGAGCGAGAGAGAAAAAAGGAGGAGGAGGAGAAGGAGAAGGAGCGTGTTGCTTATGCCCAGATTGACTGGCACGACTTTGTGGTTGTGGAAACAGTTGACTTCCAGCCCAACGAGCAAGGTACTGATGTTAAATGTTGTCACCTGTATGAAGCTGCCCCTTCTGTGCAGGAAATGTGTCCTGAAGTGCTGTTTTTAGGCAGACATTGGGGTTTACAGCCTTTTATCCTTCAGAGTTGAAGGGAAAAGCCTTACAGCATTTGGCTGGGCCGTTGTTTTTTTTTTCTGGAGTCACTGATGTTCTCCTTGAAGGAAGTCCAGTAGTAATGTCCACTACTCCACTTCCACCAGCTCAGCAGAGTTTGTCCCACTTTGTAGTAGTGCTTCCATTTATAAGTCACTTTATCTTCATGTGTCACGCTGATGTTTGTGTACTCCATCCATTCCCTTCCACATCTTCTGGCTGCCAAGGATTTTGTTGCCACTGCTTTTTGTTCAAGAATAGGTATTTCTGTCAGTGCGAGATGAGTAATGACATGGCATAGAGAAACAGAAGCTCTGTTTTCTGCATTGTAGGGAATTTCCCTCCTCCCACCACTCCAGAGGAACTGGGAGCTCGAATCCTGATCCAGGAGCGTTATGAGAAGTTTGGGGAAAGTGAGGAGGTGGAGATGGAGGTGGAATCAGATGAGGAAGATGAAAAACAAGAGAAAACAGATGAGTCTCCAGCCCAGCTGGATCAGGACACACAAGTGCAGGATATGGATGAGGTAACTAGACCATAGGATTTTGTACCCTAAAGTTCATGTGGTTTGTGATGGTCCCTACTTTCACTGCAAATATTTAGTTTCTTGAGGAAATGAAATTTCCCCTGTTGACATCTCCAAACAACTGTTACTGCTGGAGTATGGTGAGGGTTTTTATGTTTTCCATGACAATACAAGTTCCAAGAGAGGAAATCCAGTAATTTTGGCACCCAGTGGTGTGGATTTTATATTTCTGTGGTTTAAAGTCTTTCAGTTTTTTGTGCCCAGAGTCTGGAGCGCTGAAAGATGACTCATCTTAGGCTCTGCCCACTGTAAACTGTTTTTTTTTTTTTGTAACAGGGAACAAGAGTGTGGTTAACTGTAAGCCCCTGCATGCAAGGCTGCTGTCATGTGGAAGATGAGGAATATTTTTGCTTCCTCTTGTGGGGCTGCTGAATTTCTGAATCATGGTCCAGAGGAGCCACTTAGGTGTCCAAAGCAGCTCCGTTGCTTTGAAGCTGCATAATCCGTTCTTCCAGCCCTGTGTAGGATTTTATGTCTCTCTCAAAGGAGTTTGTCCACTGGAACTTGGTTAAGATTTTTGTTTCCTTTTTCATAAGGGGTCAGATGATGAAGATGAAGGTCAGAAGGTTCCTCCTCCTCCAGAAACCCCAATGCCACCCCCACTCCCTCCACACCGGATCAGGTCATTGTGCGGAAAGATTACGATCCCAAAGGTAAAGCAGACTAAAAACCCACCTTTATTTCTTCCTGAAGAACCCCAAACCATTTGTTTCTAGACTGGACCAACACTTTGGTTTTGTTCTCCTAGCCTCAAAACCGTTACCACCAGCCCCGGCTCCGGATGAGTACCTTGTGTCTCCCATCACTGGAGAAAAGATTCCTGCCAGTAAAATGCAGGAGCACATGAGGATTGGGCTCCTGGATCCACGGTGGCTGGAGCAGCGGGATCGATCCATCCGGGAGAAGCAGAGTGATGACGAGGTCTATGCCCCAGGTCAGCTTGAGCCTTGATTGCAAAGCCCCTCACTGCCCCCACTGATCAGGAGCAGCTGAAATGTAGCTCTGTGTGGTGCCCTTTCTGTGATAATGTTTATCAGCTGTTGCTGGCCAGTATCTTTCAAAAAATAAAAAGGGGACAGGAGTTGGACTTTAATGGTCCTTGTGGTCCCTTCCAACTCAGAGTATTCTGTGTAAAAAGAGCATCACTCTGTCACTTGGTGTCAAATAATAAATCAATAAGGGGCTTGGTTGTATTCCTTGAGATAAGAATTGCTCCTTTTCCCTCAGGTTTGGATATTGAGAGCAGCCTGAAACAGCTGGCAGAGCGTCGTACTGATATCTTTGGTGTAGAAGAGACTGCCATTGGTAAAAAGATAGGTGAAGAGGAGATCCAGAAACCAGAGGAAAAGGTAGGGTAGAGATTGGGAATTTTTGCTTGATTGGTTGGGGTTTTTTTATAATAGGTCCATGCAGCATTCTGAATGCTCAGAGATAGAGGAGTCTTCAATTTTTTTTCTTTCTATCAAGCTGCTCTCTGGATTTCTTTGCAGTCTGGCCAGGTTGGGTTAATCTGATTTATTTTACTCTCTCAGGTGACCTGGGATGGCCACTCGGGCAGCATGGCCCGCACACAGCAGGCTGCTCAAGCCAATATCACTCTGCAAGAACAAATTGAAGCCATCCACAAGGCCAAGGGACTGGTGCCAGAGGATGACAGCAAGGAGAAGATCGGGCCCAGCAAACCCAATGAGATACCCCAGCCACCCCCTCCTTCCTCAGCCTCCAACCCCCCTGCCAGCGCCCAGCCCATCACATCTGTACCTCGTCCACCCACTGTGAGTGTTTGGGCTCTCAGGAGCCAATTACTGTGGTTGTAGTTAATAATGTAATTATGGGTCCTAATGGAGGGCAAGGGTTCTGGCATGGGAGAAGATTTTGTGGGAAGTTTGTGGTTTAAGACTAGTTTGGAAATATTAGAACAACCTTACTGAGCTTGCTGTTAAAAATGAAATATAGTACTTAGTTGGAGTTTTTACCTTAGACTGAGATCAGCTGGGCAGTGGGATCTTGAAGGCAGAGATTATGCCTAAGGAAAGGATGGCTGGGGGCCTTTCTAGGTGTAGAGTGATGTTGAACAAAAGCAGCCCAAGGTAAGAAGGGATCTGCTGTGAATCCCAAACAGCAATTTAGCAAAGGAACTGAGTGCCTGGGGGTCTGATCCCGAAGTGGGGAGGGAAGGAGGACGCCTTTAATCTGTTAATGAGTCTTCTGTGCCTGCTGAGAGCAGCTTGGATTGCCCATATGGTGGGACCACTAAGGCTCCCTACAAGCCTTTGAGCAGCAGAACCCGTGGTTGTGTGTTTCCCAGTTATTTTAGTCAGGATTGTGGCTGGCCCTGGTCATTCCTGCTAAGGAAACTGGCCTTCTCTCCCCAGATGCCTCCTCCCGTCCGTGCCGCCGTGGTTTCCGCAGTTCCGGTCATGCCTCGGCCCCCCATGACTTCTGTGGTCCGGCTGCCCCCAGGATCCGTCATTGCCACCCCCATGCCTCCCATAATCCACACCCCACGGATCAACGTGGTGCCCATGCCCCCCTCTGCTCCCCCCATCATGAGCCCCCGCCCACCCCCCATGATCGTCCCCACAGGTCAGTGACTTCAGCTTTTCCTGGGCTATGGTCGGATCATTCCTTTGCAGTGTGCTTCAGCTTGGAGTCTTTTTCCTGCTGTGCCCTGGCACTGGTGTGTGACTGGGACTGCAGGCCCTGGGCAGTGCTGTTAAGAGTTTGGGGGTGTTTGGTATGGCTTGTCTAGTCCTGCTTTTGGGCTCAAGGTTTTTCTTGCACCATGAAATGCAGGGAATCCTGTGGCCCCACGAGCCTGCCCTGTGAAAAATAAAAAAAGGAGAAGGGGTGAAAATAAAGAATGCTGCCAGCATCTCAGTGGGTGTTAAAGCTCCTCACAGAAGCTGCTGCTGCTGGAGGAAAAGCTGTTTGCTGGCCCTTTTCCTCATTAGGCGCTTTGAAGTTAAAAAGCGTGATGTAAGAAGTAATTCTTCCTTTTTTATCTTCTTTTTTTCCCTAAGTGGAGGAGCTGGCACCGCTGCCTGCCAAACTGAGAGCATGTTCTTTTTTGCAAGATCTGCAGGAAGCTCTCATGCCTTCTTATCTCTTCCTGGAGTGCTTCCCAATAGAAGAGCTCTCTGAATGTTTGAAGTTTGCATGTTGCTGTTGGTCGTAACTTCCTCCATGTATTGTGGCATTTATTTTCAGCCTGTGCTGTTCTGCTCTAAGTGTTTTTGTTGTGAGGGGGTGTTTGCTGTGCATTGGGGGTGACTGTGGGCTGTGTTGTGTGTCCCCCATCCATTCCAGCCTTTGTCCCTGCTCCTCCCGTGGCTCCGGTCCCGTCCCCGGCGCCAATGCCTCCCGTTCACCCCCCACCACCCATGGAGGATGAGCCAGTCTCCAAGAAACTGAAGAGTGAGGACAGCCTGATTCCAGAGGAGGAATTTCTGCGCAGGAACAAGGTACATGTGTGTGTCAGAGTCCTGGGCTGCACCACTCCAGCTCTAAAGGGGCTGTAAAGCTAATTCCCTGCACAGAGGGACAAAAATACCTGGCAAGAAAGGGCCTTCCTGAGGTATCTCCTTTCTTTTGTAATTTCTGAGCAAACCAAACTCCTTCATCTCTTACTGGAGATGAGCTTCTTACTGGGAAGAGCTACACAGAGTGGGATAGTGCTGTTCTGTAATTAAGGGCAGTAAGAGGTAGGTTATAATGCAGAAAACTAAAGTTGCTAATGAGCTTTTAAGGAGAGGAGGGCTAAGCTGGAGATGCAAAGAGATTAGAGTATTAATGCCAGCATGATAGTAGGGTAATGTGGTGTATTCCATAATAAGGTGAGCTAAATGTGAGCCTCAGTTCCTTCCTAAGGAGTGCCAGTGTCACAGCGGGAGTTTTAAATCCTTAGGAAGGGCTGTATAGTTTTTCTGGGAATATTTAAAGTAAAAGAGGAGATTTAGATGGGATATTGGGCAGGAATTGTTCCCTGGAGGGTGGGCAGGCCCTGGCACAGGGTGCCCAGAGCAGCTGTGGCTGCCCCTGGATCCCTGGAATTGCCCAAGGCCAGGCTGGACACTGGGGCTGGGACAGTGGGAGGTGTCCCTGCCCATGGCAGGGGGTGGCACTGGATGGGCTTTAAGGTTCTTTCCCACCCAAATCAGTGTGTGGTTCTGTGATTTCATGTGCACAGTGAAGCTGTCTCCTGTTCAGTGCTTCACTCCTTCACCCCATGACACCATCAGTGCATGTGGTGCTCCACAGATGGTACACAAAAGGGGAAGAAATCCAACTAAATGTTTTATTGTGGGAGCAGTGGAGTAACTTGTAAACACATTTCAGTGTGTTTACTGAGGAGCCAAGATATGGAAATAAATACTTAGTGTGGTGCTGTGTTATCACAGCCCTGAGAGACTTTATCTGTGTTTTCCCATAGGGCCCAGTCACGGTCAAAGTCCAGGTTCCCAACATGCAGGACAAGACAGAATGGAAGCTGAATGGCCAAGTGCTGGTGTTCACCCTGCCCCTCTCAGACCAGGCATGTAGCTCATCCTCCTGCTCTGCTGCTCCATGTGCTGCCTGGGAGAGCAGCAGCTGGGAGCTCAGCCTGCTCCCCACACTGCAGCTCTGTGGGGCTGGGGAGCAGGACTGGGACAAAAGCCCTGAAGGAGCCCTTTGATCCTCCCCAGGTGTCTGTTATAAAGGTTAAGATCCACGAGGCCACAGGGATGCCAGCTGGGAAGCAGAAGCTGCAGTATGAGGTGGGTATAAGCCCTGGTTGTTTCTTCAGTGTATTCTCTCACATGACTCTTTTACAAAGAAAAATTATAATTTAATGTGCAATGAGATGAGGAAGAGCAAAAGGGAATGTTTTTTCTGCCTGCACAGCACAGCTGTGACAGAACTGCCCTCTGTTACAGCAGGACAGGCTTTTAGTAGGTGATTAAATTAGTGGATTTTCACATGGTTGCTGCTGCAGATGAGTCCTCCAAACTTGATGTTGCTTTCTCTGAAATCAGCCTCTTGTTTTATTAGGACTTTCATTGTTTTCTTTCTTTTTTTTTTTTTTTTCTTTTTTTTTGACATTTAACTGCAGCAGCCTGCTCCCACAGCTCTGCTGTGTGCTCCGGGAGGTGGGCGAGCATGCTTTGGAACCCTGGCAGCTCAGGGAAGGCTTTCTCCAAAACAGGGAAGGGAGGAGATCACTCTCTCTTCTCTCTCTTCCTCTCAAAGCTAGAGCTGTGAGAAAGGCCCCGTTCCTTTTTAATGACTTACTTCCAGTCATGCATGTGGCCAGGCAGGCACAACGTGCTGCCTAAGCAGTGAACTTTGTGTACTTACCTCCTCAGAGTTCATCTGTGGGCAGATACTCTGCTAACCCTTAACAAGAAAGGGAGCTGAGCTGATTATTTTTAAGGGGGAAAAAAATGGGGGGGGGAAGAGTGGAGCCTGAAAACCTCCCCATGTGTGGTGACTCCTTACTTGTGTGTTGTAGGAGCCGCATTGTCTATATTGGCTGGTCTAGACACTGAGAAGTGTCCCTGGCCATGGCAAGGGGGGGTGGGATGTGGGGATTTTTAGGGTCCCTTCCAACCCAAACCATTTTAGGATTCTGTCTGCACCTACCTCCAGCATCCATCTTGCACACTGGAATCTCTCTGGGGTCTTCAAAGCCTGCAGTGTTCTGTCATCCCCCTGCTCTGAGTGTACAGCCAGCAGGGTTGGCATCTGGGTGGGATTCTGTGGAAATGCAGCACTGAGGTTTGTGCTCTGACTGCTCTTTTGTGGTTTTTTTTTTTTTCCTTCTCCCCTCAGGGCATCTTCATCAAGGATTCCAACTCCCTGGCTTATTACAACATGACAAGTGGCTCTCTGATCCACCTGGCACTCAAAGAGAGAGGAGGCAGGAAGAAATAGGAGTCATGGAGCCGTGAGACGTAACGTGTCCCTGTTGTAACCCCAACCCTCCCAATCCTGTTTCCATTCTGGCCTTTTTGGGGCTGCATCCACTGCCCCCCCAGCAGTAGTTTGAACATAGACACTCTGACCCCCACTGATGAGAGAGGAGAAGCTGATGGAGCACTGAAATGTGTCAGTGTAGTGAGTAGTCTGTAGTGATCAATGCTTTGCTTGAGTGCAGGCTCTCCTTTGAATCCCCTCAGGAAAAGGCATCATCAAGGTCATACCCAGCTTAGTTTAGATCCATCTTTGAGGGATTTATGGTGGCCAGGAGCATCATCTGTCTGCCCTCAGCACTCACTGCTTCATTTAACCTCCTGCTAATTGAAAACTTCTCCACACACTTATTAACCCTGTTTTTCTTGTTCTGACCCTGTCTTGGATCTTGTTCTGACCCTGACTTGGAGATTTTTCCTTCCTCAGCATGAGCTTGTGTTGCTGTTCCTGTTATAAAGGAGGTCTGGGTCTGCCCTGGACAGCCTGTGATTTGGTTTAATAAACATGCAGCTCTCTTCCTTGGATTTGAGGTTTTTAATGGAGGTGTGCCTGGTTTCAGCACGCTCGGATGGGGAAATATATTAAGATTTGTAATTAAGCAGTTTACAATAGGAAATCCTCTTATTTTCTGGGAAAAGCTACAAGAAAAGGGGCTTGTTGAAGTTTTCCTTGGTGCTCCTCGGTCATTCCTGAAGGAATGCTTATGTCCATGTGTGAGGGGGAAAAATACTCTGAACTTAGCAAGAATTTTATTGGGAAATGTGATTTACAGTTATACCCTGCAGCTGGAATATCTTGGTCCTGGAGAGCATCTAGGTCTGGAAAACCCATGATTCCTGGGCCTTCAGTCAGAGTTTGATAGAAACACAACACAGCAAAGTTAATGCATGGAATTAGGTGCCCAGGAAGAGGCATGTGTCTGGCAATTGGGTACCTCTAGTTTTTTTGGGTAACCCAAAGCCATAGATTTATTATTATATGTATTTTTAGTCGTGGTCAGGCAGTGCAGGAACATCCTGTTTACCTTATTCCATGCTTAGGAGGGGAGAGAGGGATGAAACAGGAGGGAAGAGCCCAGCATCCTCCTGCCTCTGGAGTGCTCCCCAGGGATCTGGAGGAAGCCCTGTGGCTGTGGGGAAGGTGGCTGGCACTGGCCCAGCCCAGGTGGCCAGAGTTCCCTGACCACAGTGTCCAGCTGTGGTCTCTGACAGGTCCCCACGTGTCCCTGTCACAGCCTGCTGTCCTCCCTGCTGCAGGAATCTGGAGCCTGTGGCTGGATGGTGGATGCAGGCTGCTCGTGGCCCGTAGGAAGGCAGGACAATCACTTCCCTTGGCTCTTCCAAACCACACAATAGCTACAATCCTAGAGCAAACAGGCAGTGAGTGGGGTTTTCCAGAGTGGAGAGAAAAAAAACTGCCAAGAGAGCTCTAAAATGGAGAAGTTGTGTTTGTAATCTGGGGCCGGGCCCAGCTGTGCTGAAGGTCACCCCGTGTTCCTCCTCCCGCTGTGCTTGGAGCGTGGTGCCCACGGCGCTTCCCAGTGAGAGCTCTTCCCTCTATTCCCTCGGTAACACTTTAAGCCAAGCCCCTTCACTGGCACTCCAATGAGAAAACTTCCCCCGGAAATCACTTGCACGGAGCCTTGCCAGCCTGTTTCCATCTGAATCCGAGGGATGAATACTGCAACAGACTGTGTGTGTGGAGGTCTGCTACAAAACAAGCGCCATCAGAGCCTTCCACTTCAGTGGCCAGGACTGGCAGGGCCCGGCTGCCAGAAAAATCTGGAAGTGGGTTGAGTTGCTGATTTTAAGGAGCCTCATTCCCTCTTCCTTTGGCATGGTACCACCTTGAGAGGGATCCTTCCAATCCCCCCTGTTCTGTGCTGTAAGAGGGAGGAAATGGAGCACTGGGCTCTGGAGAAGTGTCCGGAGGTGGGATGGACCTGCCTCTGCAAGGCTTTACCCAGGACAGGTCCCAGCACATCCCAGTCTCCTAAAGATCCTTTGGTGTGTTATTTTTGGGAGAGCCGGGCTGGTTTTACCTGTCTGGGGTGCTGTGGATGGGGACCTTGGGGTGACACAGCGGTCTGGCTGTGGGATCTGCAGGGCAGGGACAGCTTTGGAGAGGGAAACAGATCCCACCACTGCCCCATGCCAGTGTATGCCCCAGTGCTTCCCAGCACAACCCTCCTGCAGTCCCAGTATCCAGCCTTCCTGGAATGCCAATGCTATCCCAGTGCAGCCCCACTATGGCTCAGTCTGGTCCTGCTACAGCCCCCTCGTACAGGTCCCAGTACAGCTCTCCTATGGCCCATACTGGTCCCAGTACAGCCGTGTTGTATCTCATACATATCCCAGTACAGCTCATTATGGCTCATACTGGTCCAAATAGAGCTCGTTATATCTCATGCAGAACCTAGTACAGCCCCTTTATCTCTCATACCGGTCCCAGTCTATCGCGTTATGTCCCGTACCGGTCCCAGTCCATCCTGTTATGTCTCATACTGGTCCCAGTCCGTCCCGTTGTGTCTCATACCGGTCCCAGTCCGTCCCGTTATGTCTCATATCGGTCCCAGTCCGTCCCGTTATGTCTCATATCGGTCCCAGTCCGTCCCGTTATGTCTCGTACTGGTCCCAGTCCCTCCCACCCCAGCGCTGCCCCCTGCCGGTGCACGGAGCCCCGCCCCTCACCGACACCCGCCGGCACTTGACGGACAGCTTGCCCCGTCCCCTCGACCAATCAGCTTTGGGGGCGGGCTCTCCCTTCCCCAATTCTGTCGACTGATTGGCCGAGTCCCTGCTCCAGCCCAATGGCGGTGCAGGGAGGGGGCGTGCCCAGGGCGGGGCGTGGCCGCCGCCGTGTCCCGGCATGGCGGAGCGGCCGCGCCGCCGCTGAGGCGCCGCCATGGCCAAGAGCCGCGGGGGCGGCGGGCCCAGCTCGCCCGGCGGGCGCAGCCTGGCGGGCACCCGCGAGAGCCTCGCCGACCCTGGCGGCGATGAGCTTAGTTCGCTTGGCTCCGACTCCGAGATCAACGGCGGCGGCCCCGAAGAGCGGCGCGTCGATAAGTTCGGCTTCATCGTGGGCAGCCGCGGCGCCGAGGGGACGTGAGTGGGGGCTTTGAGGGGGAAGCGGGGCCGTGGCCGTGAGGGGCCGGGGGGTGCTGGGGCACCGAGGCGCAGAGGAGCCGCCCCGGGCCCGGCCCAGTCGGCTCCGGCCGCTCGGCCCCCGCAGGGCCGGGCCCGGAGCTGGGCCGGGCCGGCCGCGGCTCTCCCCGCCCCAGGGGGTTTGTCCCCGCCACCCCCGGGCCGGGCGCGGGGCCGCCCGGCACCGCTGTCAGGCATCGCTCGTGCCCGTGGCGGAGGCCGCAGCAGCCGGGATGTGAACGAGGGAGTAAGGCTGAGAGACCTGCGGTTGTTCTGCCTGGAGAAGAGAATGCTCCGAGCAGAGCTTAGAGCCCCTTCCAGTGCCTAAAGGAGCTGCAAGGGAAGCTGGACTCCTCACTTTGGACCAGGACCTGGAATGACAGGATAAGGAGGAATGTTTTCCTTCTGTCAGAGGGCAGGACTGGATGGGATATTGGGGAAAAATCGTTCCCTGTGAGGGTGGGGAGGCCCTGGCACAGGGTGCCCAGAGCAGCTGTGGCTGCCCCTGGATCCTTGGCAGTGCCCAGGGCCAGGTTGAAAACATTGGGGCTGGGAGCAGCCTGGGACAGTGGAAGGTGTCCCTGCCCATGGCAAGGGGTGGGACTGAATGAGCTTTAGGGTCCTTTCCACCCCAAACTCTTTCATAATGTTGAGATGGCTCTGTGAGGAGCCCCAAAAGCTGTCCAGCTGTCCCATCTCCCTCTGAAGAGGGGGAATGGCTGGGAGTTGTGTCCACCCCGTTTGGGATCCAGAAGCTGCCAGTACACCGAGGTCAGTGTCTGGTCAGCTCCAGGCGCTGATTCCAGTGGACTTTTGGCCTCTGTCAAGCCAAGGAGGCCAGGCTGTGGTGTTCCTCCAAGGAGCCTTTGTTAGTAGTGCTGGCAAAGACGCCGTGGTCTCCCTGCTCCGTGAAGGAAACCCTCGGAGGAAGTGAGGCTAGCCTGAGGCGCTGAGCCCCAGGGCGGTGCTGACACCCAGGAATGTGCTGTTGCTGTCGAGCTGGTTCGGCAGCGTGTTTGGTGTTTGCCTTCCTGGCCCTGCTTTCACAGCAACGCCTAGAGAAAGTTGGGATGGTAGTGGGGACAACACGTGTCATCCAGCTCCTCTCCTGCTGGGACATCGTCTGGAGTGGGCTCCCTGGGTTTTTCCCACCTGAGTGCTCTGGTGCCAGCTGTGCCTCAGTTTCCCTGTCTACAAGGAGCAGAATGTTCACCCCCAGAGCTTGTGGGTGTTACTGGGTGCGTCTGTGGGCTGAAAAGGTGCTGAAGGTTGGAATGTTGGCGCTGGGCAAGGTGCATCACTGCGGGTGATAAACCTTGTCCCTCGGCACTGCGGGAGTGGTGTGACCTCTCCTTCCCGTGGTGCTGCACCCTGTCCTGGCCACACACGGCATTTAGGGGACTCTTGCCCTGGCTGTCATTCCTGTTGCTGTCCCTGCAGCAGGCAGCAGCAACTCTGGAGGAAGGTCGTGGTGCTGGAGGCCAGTGGCTGCTCCCAAGGGTGCTGACGATGTGGTGGCTGCAGTCACTGGGGGCTGAGCCTGCCACAGCACCCCACGGATGTGCTGGGACACAATCCTGCCCTGCTCCAGGGCTTTATTGGCTCACTGTCTGTCCAGGAGCGGATGAAGGGGAATACATGACCTCCTGCTATGGCTGGCAGAGTTGGGATTGCCCTACTGGGAGGGGAAGCACAGGAAGGGCAGGCAGGGTATCCCAGCGTCCATGGAGGGTCTGAGGGCACCGCGAAGGGCCGGGCAGTGGCGATGTCACCCACTGTGGATGCAGAGGAGCACATTCCTGGAATAGGGCATCCCGTCACTTCCCTGCCTGGAGTGCCCCCACCCTCCCGCCTGGGCCATATGAAGTGCAGCCGGTCCTCGCTCTCTGCCCGCTGCCAAGCAGCCATCAGCTGGGAACAGCTTCCAGTCTGTGCTGGCCGGCCTCCAGCGGGCCCACAGCCAGCTCCTGTATCCAGCGTCCCGCGCTCCCGAGCTTCCCACGCCTCGCGGAGCCCCGGCTGCAGGCCAGCGCTGCCTCCATCCCCGTGCCGGGCTGCGGAGCTGCCGGCCATGCCTGGCCGTGCTGGGGAGGGTGGGGAGCCAAGCAGAGCAAATCCTTTGGGAGCGGGTTTGCTCTCGCAACAATCGTGCTTGCCCCGTCCGACCCGGTGCGGTGGGTGGGACCCAGCGGGGAAGGGCTGGGCCGGGCGCAGGGCAGTGCTGCCAGCTGGATGCAGCCCTGGACTCGGTGTGCCGCTCGCTTTCCGACTCGGAATGCGGGGAGAGGAGGCAGGGCCTGCATGTCCTGTAGTGGGGCTGGGTGCTGGAGTATGCTCAGCACCAGGCCGCTGTCCTCGGGTCCTCAGGAAGGATCTGACTCTTCCTGAGATTGGCGTGGCCACAGGACAGTGTGGAGCAGAGCCTGGGAAGGCATCGAGTCTTCACTGATGGCTTGAAGGAGTGTCTGCTCTCCTTGGATGTCCCTGCCTGGGCCTGCTCGAGCTGCCTGTCACCCATCTCTGAGCACTTGCGGTGCCATTGGGGATTGGAGGCCATGGTGCCAGCTTCGGCATCGCAGCAGCATCCCCCCTGCCTCAGCAGGGTTAAATCGGATTCCCTGGCTAGGCCGAGCCGTTTCTGGAAAACACTCCCCTCCCTCCTAAGGGACCCTGGTCCGGGCTCGGCGCCGGGCCTGGAGCAGCGCCAGGCATTGGGAGCGCGGCGAGGCTGGGGCTGTGTGGATGACATGATGCTTATGGCTCTGGCTCTCTCCATGTGCAGCCAGCCCCTGCCACAGGGATCAGGTCTTGCTCTTCCCTCACCTTCCTGGCATGTCCCTGGGGATGCTGCAGCACGTGGTGTGTGCAGTACAGGCAGCTCCCGAGAGGTTTGAGCTGCTCTGCTGGCGCAGTGTCTTCACTCACGGATGGCGAGAGCTTCCGGCAGCTGCCGGAACACCGGCACTCACTGCTGAGTGTGTCCTGAGCCTTGAACGGTGCAGCCACCTGGGTATGGGGGACACCCAGGGTGCTCAGGAGGCCAGGGGGCTCAGCACCCTATGGAGAGCTAGGCACCCACTGACCGGCCTCTTCCTCCCGGTCCCACAGGCTGGAGGAGGTGCCCTTGGAGGTGCTCCGGCAGCGGGAGTCCAAGTGGCTGGATATGCTCAACAACTGGGACAAGTGGATGGCCAAGAAACACAAGAAGGTAAGTGACAGCCGTGTCCCCTCTGGGAGGTGGCAGCGAGGGGCAGCCAAGCACAGCGGTGTCCCTTTGGGGCAGCTTGGAGTCACTGGTTCCCTGCAGACAGGCATCTCCGTGCCTCTGGATGTTGCTGTTGGCTTAAATGGGCTGTTCATTCCCCTTGGCAACTGGAGCTTGGGGGACTGAGTGGTCCCGAGCCTGCCCACTTCTGCCTCCAACTCTTCCCTGCTGGGCTGGAGCCTTCCTAGGGTTTCTTTGCCTGCCTGCAGGCAGCCATGGGAATTGTTTGCTCATGGAAACTTCTGTTCTGAGCATCTTGCAGACCAAAAAAAGCTCCATGTAGGAAATGATTGAGCCTGATGTGTGTGACAATGGTCTGTGAACTGGGGACCCTGGGAGACTCCTGGTGTGCTGGCTCCATGGCTTGGTTTGCTGGTGCTCCCCGATCCCTGAGCCTGCAGATGAGGTGGAAATTGGGATGGACCAAATCCAGGGTTGCTGCTGTGTGTCTGCTGGGAGCAGTGAGGCTGCTGGCATGGGACAGCACTGCCAGAGAGTGGCCGAACGACCTTCTCTTCCTCCTCCTCCCCATGCTGGCAGAGTCTCCTGGCACCCCTCAGTATGCCCGGATTGCTGTGCCTGCTCAATGCCTGCTGAATGACACCAGAATCTTCATCTGTTTCTTGGCTGCTCTTAAAGGATTTGGGAGAGTTTTCTGGGCCATGGCAGGCAGGCTCTTTGTTCCACAGACAGTTTCCGCCACTCTCCGGCCGTGTGCCCCGGGGTGCCCTCAGGGATGGGGTGAGTGCTCCAGCAGCCCTGTGCCTGGCACAGCACCTCCCTTGTGCTTGGCCTGAGCCTTTGGGAGTCTCCATGGGGCGGATATGCTGTATAGTCTGTCCTGCAGCAAAAATCTATGCCTGGAGCTTTGGAGAGGCTGCTCCTGCTCTGGAATGCTCCTTGGTGCCTGAATCCCTGAGCTGCACAGGGAAGGCTGCCAGGCCTGGCCTTGGATGCTGTCAACGATCCTTGGTCTGGCAGAAGCCTGCTTGGTGCAGGTCTCTGCTGCTCTGGGGGAGCTCCCTAAGCCTCTGAAAAACCCCAGTACTTTCCTGGCTGCCTCACCAGGGTTGGCAGGCAGCCCAGGGATTCCTGGGCCAGCTCCTGCCAGTCTTGCTCACACCTGCACCTCTCCAGCATCCTAAAACTCTCCCTGGCTGGCCCTGATCCCAGCGGAGCCTGACCCCACATCCTCCATGTGGCTGAGCCATGCCAGCATCGTCTATAGGAGGGCAGAGTGTGGGTGGGCAGCTCCCACTGCACTCCCGGCGTGGGCAGCACTCTGCCTTCACCTTGCTTTCAGCATCCCTCAGCCCAGACACTGTCCCAGTCCCTGGAAGATCACGGTGAGATCTTGGGGTGAGGGCAGGACCCCTTGTGGGACGAGGGGATGAGCTGCTCGGCCCTGGTGGCACTGGCCCGGCCGGCTGGAGGGGCTGCCGAACCAAAACCCAGCGAGGCAGTTTCCTTCCTGGCAGCTCAGTCAGCAGGAAGGGGAGCTGCCTGGAAATGGGAGCTGTCAGCAGCCATGGAGCTGCCCACAGCAGCCCTGGGCATCGTCCTCTGTGTTTCCTGCCAGCACAAAGGGACCTGCCCATGTAAACAACCAGTGAGGGAGTAGCAAACCCCCTGGGGAGGTGATGGTACTGTGTTCAGAAACAACCACCTGCTCCCCAGTTGCTCCAGCAAACAGGGAAACAGCCCTGGGCAGGCAGGAGAGGCCTGGGGAGGATTTGTGAGCTGTTTGCCACTGCTCTCAGAGCTCTGGCACAGCTGGCATGTGCCACCCGAGCAGGGACATGATGAGTGGAGGCTGTGCCAGGGTTTTGCAGGATGTTGTGGGGGGTGACTGTGCTGAAAGCACCAGGCTTGTGGGGCCCACCTTGCTGCATGCCCTGGCTGAGGACATAAGGATGTGGAGCTGCTGGAGCAAGTCCAGAGGAGACCATGGAGATGCTCCAAGGGCTGGAGCCCCTCTGCTCTGGAGCCAGGCTGGGAGAGCTGGGGGTGCTCACCTGGAGAGGAGAAGGCTCCAAGGAGACCTCAGAGACCCTTCCAGCATCTAAGGGGCTCCAGGAGAGCTGGAGAGGGACTGGGGACAAGGGATGGAGGGACAGCACACAGGGAATGACTTCCCACTGCCAGAGGGCAGGGCTGGCTGGGATCTTGGGCAGGAATTGTTCCCTGGGAGGGTGGGCAGGCCCTGGCACAGGGTGCCCAGAGCAGCTGTGGCTGCCCCTGGATCCCTGGCAGTGTCCCAGTCCAGGCTGGACACTGGGCCTTGGAGCCACCTGGGATAGAGGGAGGATCCTGCCCATGGAGTGAGATGGTCTTTAATGTCCCTTCCAACCCAAACCATTCCATCATTCTGTGATTTGGAGCTGCTGCTGTGATGAGGAGCAGGAGTGGAATGCTGGGGGCTCTGTTGAGGTTGCTCTTGGTGCAGGCGGCACCAGGGCTAAGCTGGCTCAGCTCCCCATGCAGGGTAGGCAACCGACTGCCTCTCATGGACTTTGGTCCTGGCTGGTGCCCAGTGCCAGGGAAACCAGGGGCACAGTGGACATGCAGCTGGCCCCAGGGGCCTCGGGATCTGGCTGTGTGGGGAGATAGGACCAGGCCTGCCCTTCTGCCCAGGATGAGCAGGTGGAAAGACTGAGCATGCACATCCCTGCTTTCCATGGCCCCACAGGGGAGTGGGGGCTGGACTGGGGGCTGTGGAGCCTTTGCTGTGTCCTCAGTGCTTCCCATGTGGACAGAGCAACCTGCTCCCCATCTTGGCTCCAATGTTTGCTTTTCCAGCTCCCAGCAGGATCTGGCTTTGAGGCAGTGCCAGGCTTGTTTGGAGCTGTTTGCAAGCCACAAAGCCTCTGCTGGGCCTCTGGCAGCTCCCCTGTGCTGCTGGTGCAGCCCTGTCTGCCATTCCAGCTGGCAACCCTGGATCCCAGGGGCTCAGGGACACTTCTCCTTGTTTGAGAAGCAACAGGGGACCAGCCTGTGACTGTGGTGCTGGCCTGGATCCCACCTTGCCCCGGGAGTCTCTTTGTTTCCCGGTGCTCTGTGATTGTCCTGTGATGGCCATGTCTCTCCCGCAGATCCGGCTGCGGTGCCAGAAGGGGATCCCGCCCTCGCTGCGGGGCCGTGCCTGGCAGTACCTCTCTGGGAGCAAGGTCAAGCTGGAGCAGAACATGGGCAAGTTTGATGTGAGTCCTGCTGGGGACCCCCCTGCACCACCAGGGAGGGGGCAGTGCTGGGATGGCTCCTGCTCCTGCTCAGGCTTGGGTTCTCAGACATCTTGGGGGGTGTCAAGGGTGTTGTTCACCCCAGTCTTGCCCTCTCCAGGAACTGGACCTCCTCACAGGAGACCCCAAGTGGCTGGATGTGATCGAGCGGGATCTCCATCGGCAGTTCCCCTTCCATGAGATGTTTGTCTCACGTGGAGGCCATGGGTATGTGGAGCTACTGTGTGTCCAGCCCTCAGCAGCCATGGATGGGGTGGGCACTGTCTATCCCAGCTCATGGAGCCACACTCCTGTCCCCAGTGTCCTCCCCATTCCTCCAGCATTCCCTATACTCCCACAGTGAAAGAGCACTCACTGACTGAAAACAGGATGGCTCAGACCAGCTCTGACTCCCAGTGGGGTGTGAATTGCCATGACAGGAGGGCAGAGGGAGGAGGTGGCAGCCTGCGGTCTCTTTCACCAGGAAAATGCTGCTCCCAATGAGTTGGGAAGCATCTGTGCCCATGCTTGCAGCTGGCTCCCTGCCTGTCCATGGCTCACTCTGGGCCGGATGGTTGTCTCCATGTCTCAACTCCCGGATCCAGGCAGGATCTGCACTCTGTGGGCAGAACTTCTCAGAGCTGTTGTGTCCTGTTGGGTTTGCGTGGAGAAGGGATCCCAGGCAGGGACTGACCCAGGCTCGTGCCTGGGATGCAGGGGCAGGCTGCTGGGCACGTGCCTGCTTGTGGCCAGCTGTGGGTGCCCGGTGTCTCCGCAGGCAGCAAGACCTGTTCCGGGTGCTGAAGGCGTACACGCTGTACCGCCCGGAGGAGGGCTACTGCCAGGCCCAGGCGCCCATCGCCGCCGTCCTGCTCATGCACATGCCGGCCGAGGTACGGGCACTCAGCTGGGGCCTCCTGGAGGGGGTGGGGCCCTCTGGGGGTGCTGATGAGTGAGGTGCCCGGCTCAGGGCAGCCCAAAGTGCCCCAGGGGTGCTCTGCTGCTTCCCACCCTCTCCCGTGGTCCCTGGGAGCAGGTTAGAGGCCGCAGGGATGTTCTCTGGATGCTCACCCGCTGTCCCTTGGCTTGCAGCAAGCGTTCTGGTGCCTGGTGCAGATCTGTGAGAAGTACCTCCCTGGCTACTACAGTGAGAAACTGGTGAGTAAAGGGCTCGTGGTGCTTTCAGCAGTGGCAGGGACGTGCGAGGTGCTGCATCTGGGTTGGGGCAACCCCCAGGATCAATCTGGGCTGGGGATGAAGGGATCAGGAGCAGCCCTGGGGAGAAGAACTCAGGGATGCTGGTTGGTGAGGGTTGGCCATGCCCTGGCCATGTGTCCTGGGCTGATCCCCCAGTGTGGGCAGCAGGGGAGGGGGGATTCTGCCTCTCTGCCTTGCTCAGGTGAGACCCCACCTGCAGAGTTGTCTCCACCCCTGGGGTCCCAGCACAGGAAGGATGTGGAGCTGCTGGAGCAAGTCCAGAGGAAACCATGGAGCTGCTCCAAGGGCTGGAGCCCCTCTGCTCTGGAGCTAGGCTGGGAGAGCTGGGGGTGTTCACCTGGAGAAGAGAAGCTCCAGGGAGAGCTCAGGGCCCCTTCCAGGGCCTAAAGGGGCTCCAGGAGAGCTGGAGAGGGACTTGGGACAAGGGCCTGGAGTGCCAGAACAAGGGGTAATTGCTTCTCACTGCCAGAGTGCAGGGATAGATGGGATATTGGGAAAAAAATTCTTCCCTGTGAGGGTGATGAGGCTCTGGCACAGATTGCCCAGAGCAGTTGTGGCAACCCTATCCATGGAAGTGTTCCAGGCCAGGTTGGACAAGGCTTGAAGCAACCTGGGAGAGTGGAATGTGCCACATGGCAATGGGGTGGAATGAGATGAGTTTTAAGGCCCCTTCTAACACAAACCATTCCATGATTCTGCATCTGCCAGCCAAAAACTTGTCCAGCTCCTCACCCTGGGGAAAGAAGCAGTCTGGGAGGTGGTGGGTATTCCCACAGTCTCTGTGTTGTACCATGGCTCCCAGAAGCATTCCACATTCAGGGATGGGGGCCTCAGTGTAGCATCCATGGGACACAGCTCTGCTCCCATATCAGGTGGAGAGGGTTGGCTGCCCCTGCTGGGGCTGGGCACTGGGGGCTGATCCTGGGGCTGGGGTATTTACTGGGATGCTGGTCCCTTCCCTGCAGGAAGCCATCCAGCTGGATGGACAGATCCTCTTCTCACTGCTGCACAAGGTCTCTCCGGTGGCCTACAAGCACCTGAGCAAGCAGAAGATTGACCCCATCCTGTATATGACGGAGTGGTTCATGTGCGCCTTCTCCCGCACGCTGCCCTGGAGCTCCGTCCTGCGCGTCTGGGACATGTTCTTCTGTGAAGGTAGGAGCTCCCACCACCTTCCTGCTCCTGGGCTGACTGCACTCCCCACGGCCATGGCACCTGTAGCAGGGCTGGTTTGGGACAGCCACATGCCTGAGATGGAGATGGGCTGTTTTCCTGGGGGTTGGGAGGCATGTAAATCCCAAATTCACCCTCTTGCATGTCCTGACTGTTAGCAGGACTGGGATCTGCTGCCCCAGAGCATTTGAGGGACAGGGTGGCAGTGTCATCCTGTCCTGCCTGGTACTCACTACCTCACATCTCCTCTTGAAGGAGTGAAGATCATCTTCCGGGTGGGCCTGGTGCTGCTCAAACACACCCTGGGCTCCTCGGACAAGCTCAAATCCTGCCAGGGCCAGTATGAGACCATGGAGAGGCTGAGGGCCCTCAGCCCCAAAATCATGCAGGAGGCCTTCCTGGTGCAGGAGGTGAGGAGCTGCGGACGGTCTGGGGGCCCGGTGTCACCCAGCTGGCCCGTGCTGCCAGACTGGGCTGTCCATGGGTGGGCGGAGCATGGGGAGCAGCTCCCAAAATGCTTAGTTAGTGGTTTCTTCCTCTGCCCTGAGGGGAATCCCACACCCAGCCGCAGTCCTCTGTCGCTGATGGCACAAGTGTCCCCACAGGTCATCGAGCTGCCGGTGACAGAGCGCCAGATCGAGCGGGAGCACCTGATCCAGCTGAAGAAGTGGCGGGAGACGCACGGGGAGCTGCAGTGCAAGTCCCCCCCGCGCCTGCACGGTGCCAAGGCCATCAGCGAGGCGGAGCCCGCGCCGCGCAAGGCGCTGGAGTCCGTCCCCTCCATCACCGTCTCCCCTGGGCCGCCCCTGTGCCCAAGGCCCGCAAGAGCAAGGAGAAGAGCCGGGAAAAGGGCCCGGCCACTCCTGCCGACGGCCCCGGGGCCGAGGGCAATGGGGTGCCCGGCACGACCCGGGAGCTGCTGCACCCCCAGGTCTCCCCCCACCACCAGTCCAAGGAGAGCCTGAGCTCCCGGGAGAGCGAGGACACGTACTTGTAGGGCCCGGCCCACACCCCGGGCAGCCGGGCTCAGCGGGGCTGCGCACGGACCCGGGCGCGAGGACACCGAGGGGGACACCTGGCACCCGGCGCTGGGGGCTCTGAGCTGGAGGGATGGGACAGGGGGGCTGTGCGGCTCCAGGAGAACAGCGTGGCCCTCTCGGGGCATCCGTGGAGCTTGGCCAGGTGTGGTGACCAAAGGGGACACCGTGAGTCTGTGCTGGGTGCCCACCCCGCAGGGTGCTGGCACCACGAGCGGTGGGAGCCCGGGCAGGGGTGGCTGAGCCACCTGAGCTCCCTCCCCACACTGGGGGGCTGGCTGCCCCTCGGGCCCTTCTCCCCGTCCCAGAGCCCCTCGACCCATCACCCCCCGGTCCCTCCTGTAGCCCCCACCCTGCGCCAGCCGGGCAGCCCCAGCCCCGTTCCCAAGCACTTGGGCCTGGCACAGGGCACTGGGGGTACACGAGGAGCCAGGGGACCCCCTGCCCCCTTTTATCTAGTGAGGATATATCAAGCTGTAGCCCTATATGTAGTACCCAACTTACCTACTCATTGAGCCTATTTATTATTCCTCTGAGGCAGGACAGGGACCGAGGCAGGATGTGCTAGAGGCAGCAGGATTTGATGCCGAGTTCCGGGGCTAAAGCCCCTCCATCCCATCCCCAAGCTCCCCACAGCTCAGGGGGAGTGTTTACCCTGCCAGGGCTCACCCCACCACTGCCGCCCCCCCCCCAGGCCGCAGCGCAGGTGAGATGGGGTGGGTGAGCAGCAGCCAGGTGCTCCCTGGTTGTGGGGTCCCCTCTGCCCCCCCCGCCCTCCCCGAGGGCAGGTGGTGGGTTTGTAAAATAAAGCGGGAAAGGCAGTTTTGTACAAAGGGGTCAATAAAGCAAGTGTGTAAAGGCGCAGCCCTGGCTCCCACCTCTCTTGGCCTGGGATGGGAGGGTGGAGGGTGGCAGGAGGCAAGGGTGTCACCTCCCACTTGCTGCACCAGTACCAGCGTCGGGGGCCACCCTGGACCCTGCCCATGGTTCTCCATCCCTGGGGAGCACCCTCCCCTGCATCCCACTTGCACTGGACATTGACCCTGGCATGCACCATTCCCAGGGTTCCATCTGCCCTGGCTGTCCTTATCCTGGCAGGCAGATGCTGGGCAGTGTCCTGGGAAGGGCCACACTGCTCTCTCTGCTCTGTCACTGCTCTGTCACCGCAGAGGGTGGCCCTGCCCCGCTGCCTCACCCAGCCTTGGGGCTGCCCCTTTGAAGTGGAATGGGAGGAGGCTGAGACCTGCCCCAGCTTGTGATAGTGGTGGCTGCCTGGCCCTGGCGGGTGCCATGGGGTGCACGCCCATCCCAGCACCCAGGCCTTTCCCCCTTTCCCACTGTCACAACTCCTGTGGCTGAACAGAGTCAGGAGACCTCTAATTAATCCCATGACACCCCAGAGCTCAACTTCCCATCCCAAAATGGTGCCTAGGCCATCTGTCTCCTGCTTCCTGCAGACAGGAATTCTGCCCAGATTTCCACTCCTCCCTCCAGAAACCCCTTTCTCTCGGGGGTGGCCCTGGTGGGGTGAAACCCCTCTCCAGGCCTGGTACTGAGCATGTGGGACCCTGTTGGGTGCTGGGGTGAGGGGGTAGGGTGGGGTTGGCAGTGGCTCCCCGAGGGTCTCCCTTGGTTGAGACCCGGGCTGTTGAATTGAGGCTGGTTTGGGCACCCCCAGGGCTGCATTTCGGGGGTACCCCGGGACTCTGAGCTGGAGCTTCTCCGAGCACCGCGAGGGTCTGAATTTGGGCTGGTTTGGGTCCCATGGAATTCTGTATTGGGGCTGGTTCTGAGGCTCCGGTGCGGCCATCCCGGGTCTCCAGTGCGGGCAGCCGGGGCTCTGAGCTGAGGCTGCTCCCAGGCCCAGGTCGCTGGTCGTTGGTTGGTCTCCTCGCAGTGCGGGTCGGTGTCGGGTCGGGTCCCGAAGCGATTCGGGGCGGTCCCGGGGCCAGGAAGGCGGTCCCGGGGCGGTCCCGGAGCGATGCGAGGCGGTCCCGGGGCTATGTGGGGCGGTCCCAGGGCGGTTCCGGGGCGATGCGAGGCGGTCCCGGGGCTATGCGGGCCGGTCCTGGGCTGGTCCCGGGGCGATGCGGGGCGGTTCCGGGGCGGTCCCGTGTCCGCCCCTTATAGCGGCGGCGGCGGCGGTTCCCGGGGCGGCGAGGCCGCCATGGACCTGCACATCCTGGAGCACCGGGTGCGGGTGCTGAGCCTGGCCCGCCGCGGGCTCTGGCTCTACACCCACCCGCTGCTCAAGCTGCTCTTCCTGCCCCAGCGCTGCCGGTACCGGCCTTTCTCCCCCACCACGCTCCTCATCTTTCCCCTACTCCCGGCCCGGGGGCACGGCGGCGGTTTTGGAATCAGCAGCACCGAATTCTTCTTCTTCAGATGCAAGTTCTTCAGCCTGACGGAGACCCCCGAGGACTACACGGTCATGCTGGACGAGGAGGGCTTCAAAGGTACCGAGCGGTGGCCTCCTGGCACCGCGGGCACGGGCTGTGCTCGTCCCCAGCCCGGATCCGCGCCCGGGCCGCAGGGGGCGAGTCCCGGCTTGTGCCCGGCTCCCTCGGGACGTGCCCGTCCCGGCCCCTCGGCGGCTGCGCCGGGGATGTACCAGCTTGCCCGGCCGGGGCTCTCCCGGGGTGGCTGCCCTCACTCCGACAGCTCCTCCCGGGCAGGGCTGTCCCCGGCTCGTGGCACCGGGCTGTGGAGAGCTCTGGGCCAGCCCGAAGCCCAGGTGCTCCCGGCAGGGCGCACGGACCTCCCAGAATGCCCGCGGGCAGCGCTCCAGGCTCTGGCAGCCCTCCTGTCATCATTCCCGTGTCTAATTTCATCCCGTCCCTCCGCCCGGTGAGGGCCAACTGGAGTTTTGGCAGAGGAGGGCAAAGCACAGCCCCAGCCAGGCTGGCAGGGGTGAGCCCTGTCCGGCAGCAGAGTCCAGGTTTTGGGATGTCCTGGGGAGGTTTGATCCCTTCCAAGCCAGTCCTCTCCCAGGGATATGCCATTTGGTGACATCCCCACCGCTGGTGGCCCGGTGCGTGCTGTGCATCACCCTCGCTGCCAGTCCTGCCGGGGGTACCGGCCCAACGGGCTGAGCCAGAGGGTCCGGATCCCGAGTCAGTTTCCCACACCCAAACCTTCCTGCCGAGGCCGCGGAGTCGGGCGCAGCAGATCCTTGGCCCTGACCTAAGGAACAAGGGTCAGTGCTCCAGCCACGAGCACTCACGGCCAGGTCTCAGGCTCACCTCCTTTTGCTGTAGAATGGGGCTGCGTCCCAGGCTCTCCCTGCTCCCTGAGTTGTTCCCCATGCATTGTTTTATTTCGGGGCCTGGGAACAAATATTCCTCAATCCCGAAGAGAGGGCGGGAAGTGCTGAACAATGGTCCTGCGAGGCTGTGGCCCCACAGTGCCCTGTGAACCCCTCTTGGCTGGGGGGCTGCCAGTGTTCCCCTGCTGCCAGGCTGGAAGGGGACCCCCGGCAGAGGAGAGCTGTGCCCCCTCTTCCCTTGGGGATCTGGATTAAGCTCTGGCGTGGGTGACACAGGGACAGCGGCGTCCCCTTGTATTCAGCCTCGCCCAGGGTGGTGTTGAAAAGCAATTAAACACTGAGCTCTGGGACAGATCCCCATGTCCCCAAGTCCCTGTCCCGCCCCCCTGTTCCCAGCACTGGTCCCTGGGCCGGAGCCGAGGCTGTTCTGGCACTTCCTGCACAGGAACAGGCGCTGGGAACACCCGCCGAGGCCCTGGATCCGGCCCCGCTCCCGCCCTGCCCCGGGCCGAGTTTGGGAGCGGGGAACAGAGCCTGGGCCCTCGTGGGGCCCCGCAGTGGGTGCTGGACACCCCCCCACTGGTGTGATGAGTTTGGGGTCTTACCTGGGCTTGGGCACTGGGCACCCACCGAAGGGCTGGGGGCTTGTGTGATCTCCCATGGGGCTGCTCCCAGCTTTCCTGGATGGGAGGAGTGGATCGGAGACCCCTTGGGTGCCCTGGCCCATCCCTTGCTGGGAAGGGGAGCCCAGAGAGGAGAGGGCAGCCTGGGGTGCCCCAGCAGTGGGGGTGGGAGGCAGGAACAGCTGGCATATGCCCACTCTGCCAACACCAGCAGATTTTTGAGAAGCAGCTGTGGCCCTCTGCCAGTCTGGGCTCTCTCCAGCAGGCTGGCACCAGGTGCTGGGACCCCCAGGACAGCCAGATGACCCTCCCCTTGTCCCTCCAGCAGTATCCCTGAGCATCCCTGGTGGTGGGTGCTGAGCTGGGCAGAGGATGAGCTGGGAAGCCCCAGGGCCCTGGTGGTGCTGGTTTTGGGGTGCAATACCAACACCCCCATGCACCCAGCCTGGGGTGCAGGCACAGGGAGGAGAGACACATCTTGGGGTTGGGAGGGGCTGTAGCCTTGGCCCCCCTCATCCCTAGGGCTGAACCCCAGTGTGGAGCAGCTGAGCCCTGTCTGGCTCATTCCACCTGTGGATGGGGCTCATCTGTACTCCCAAACCAATGTCCCCACAGCAGGTGCTGATCCTCTCTTGGGTCTGCTCATCATCCAGGGGACAGTGTGACACCTGAGCCAGCACTGGCTCTGTGTCCAGCTGTGCTGAGCCCTGTGGAACCACCTGCCTCAGTGTCCCTTGTCCCTCGCAGAGCTGCCACCCTCCGAGTTCATGCAGGTGGCGGATTCCACGTGGCTGGTGCTCAGTGTTGTCTCCAATGGGCGGGAGCCCCCCGGCTGCCAGGCCACCGGTGTCACCAAGATCGCGCGCTCGGTCATCGCGCCGCTGGCCGAGCACCACGTCTCGGTGCTGATGCTCTCCACATACCAGACCGACTTCATCCTGGTGAGTGACGGGCACGGTGGCACCCAGCTGGCTGCCCAAGGGCCCCTCTGTGCCCTGCGGGAGGGGTGGCAGTGCAGGCCTGACCCTGCGCCCTGGGGCAGGTACGTGAGCGGGACCTGCCCGTGGTGATCCACACGCTGGCTGGGGAGTTCGACATCTACAGGGAAGAGAGTGGCGAGTGCGTGCCTGTCACCTGCGATGACGTGAGCAACGGCTTCCTCAAGCCCAAGCCATGTGAGTGACACTGGGCTCTGTGTCCCCTGGGGCCACCCAGGCCCACCCAGATGCTACAGCTGGTGGTACCTATACCTCCAGGGCCACCCTGTCCCAGGGCCATCCAGTCCCCATCAAGATGATCCAGTTCCCACCAGTGGAACCCACATCTCTGGGGGACCCCCAAGGCCACCCTGTCCCCAGGCCACACTGTCCCAGAGCCATCCAGTCCCTGCCAAGATGCTGCTGCCATGGGTGGTTCATCCTGGGGGACCCCATGGTCACCCTGTCCCCAGGACCACCCAAGGCCCCGCCAAGATGCTCCTGCTCCCACCAGTGGTACTCCCCGAGAGGTTCCGGGCCGTGGGCGCGGTGGCCACGGGGTGGCACTGCGGGACTGTCCCCGAGCTGTCCCCGGGCCTGACGCGGCCGTTCCCCTGCCAGCCGCCAGCCCCACGCTGCACCCGGTGCAGAGCCCCCAGACCCGCTTCTGTGTCCTAACGGTGGCCCCCGACACGCTGCCCGCCATCGCCACCATGCTCATCGATGTCCTCTTCTACTCCCAAAGGTGAGTCCCGGGGATGGGGACCTGGGGTGGCCTCTTGCCTGGTGCCACCTGAACTGCGGTGACATTGGTCCCAGCTATTGGTCCTAGTGGGTTTTCAGGCTCTGGGTGTGTTTTCCAAACTGGGTTTGCCCTCCTGGGAGCTGCACTGTGCGGGGTGGGAACCCCGAGATGACACAAGGGACAAAGCCACCGTTGTACCAAATCCCAGTGGGAGAGACTAAAGCAGGAGGGATTTGGTTTGGAAAAGGCAGTGGGGATGGTGCTGGGGGAAGGGAATGCTCCTGGCTCCTCCCATGACCCCTGTGATGGGGTCCCTTCTGGGGGCATGCTCCTGCTCCAGAGTGGCCTTTTGAGGATGCCCCAAAGCCTGATGTCTGTCACCTGTGAGCTGCAGACCCTGTGGGGACCACCTGCTCCTGTCCCCTCTCCCTCCACACTGCAGCACCGCAGCATGATGCTCAAACACCCAGTGCCACCACCGAGCCCTTCTCCTCCCCATTTTGGGGGTCATGACCCCTCTCTGTGCCCCCTTCCCCCTCGGCAGCCCCCCCTGGGATGCAGCCACTGGCAGCCAGGACCTCGACTCCATCACCTTCTTCTCCTTCTCCCTCATCGAGGGCTACATCTCCATCGTGATGGATGCCGAGACCCAGAAGCGGTAGGTGCCATCCCAGGGCTCTCTGTCTCTCTGTCCCTGGGTCTGGGGGCTCAGGGTGGGGGTGACACTTGGCTTCATCCCCCTCAGCTTCCCCAGTGACCTCCTGCTGACCAGCTCCACCGGGGAGCTGTGGCGGATGGTGCGGATCGGGGGGCAGCCCCTCGGCTTCGGTGAGTGTGGCCACGGTGACCATGTCCCCTCTTGTGCCAGTGCCCCCCAGGGGGTATTCTGCTGTCCCTGAATGTCCCTATGGCAGCACCTGAGACCTCCTTTGCCCCCCCAGACGAGTGTGGCATTGTGGCACAGATCGCGGAGCCGCTGGCGGCCGCTGACATCTCGGCCTATTACATCAGCACCTTCAACTTCGACCACGCCTTGGTGAGCCCTGCCCCTCCCCGGGGACCCCTGCCTGCCCCGGGGTGGCCCCTGGGGCTGACACCCCCTCTGTCCCCCGGCAGGTCCCCGAGGAGGGCATTGCCGAGGTCATCCAGCTGCTGCAGCAGCGGCAGGAGAGTGGCAGATAGCGGCCGGCTGCCCACGCTGTGTCTCCCCACACCCCTTTTCATTGATTTTTAATTTTAATGGTCCCCCAGCACAGGACAGAGCTGGGCACAGCCTCGCTCCCTCTGTGCTGGGGATGTGGTGGCTTTGGGGACGTGGTGGCCTTGTATCAGTGGGCCCACAGTCCCTGTGTGCCATCCTCTCCCTCTGGCCCGGCCTGTGCAGGGTGGGTGGCCCAGGGGAGAGTGGCTGTGTCCAGGTGGAGGGGACACGTGGGGGGACATGCCAAGAAGCAGTGATGTGCCACCATGGTGCTATAGGGGACAGCCTGGGGCTGGTGGGATGTGGCCCCTTGGGAAGGGAGTGGTGGTCACGATGCTCAGGGACATCCCTGGACCAGCCCCATGGAGGGAGAGCATTCCTGGAACTGGGGTTACCCCCAGCACCCCAAAAATCTCCAAGGGGGCAGTGGGGGGGCTCTGGTTCACCCAGCCCTGGCTGTCACCTGTCATGGAGGGGTGACAGTTACATCTTGCCCCTCACAAGTTGTATTTTCACATAGTTTTTGATAAGTCAATAAAGTTCTTATTATTTTTATTTCTGCATAGCCCAGGGAGGTTGCCCAGAGGTGATCCCTGTGTTGGTGGCAGGGGCTGGGATGGGACAGGGGGACAGAGGGGACAGATTCCCACTGTGAATGACACAGCCACTTTCTCTGCTCTGTGTTTTAGGTGAAAAAATGGGTTAAAGCTGAGGCCCCCAGCAACTCACTGGCCCTGGGGCAACCCAGGCCCACATTTAGGCCCTCGCCCTGCTCCACACTGGGCCAGACTGGTGGGGAACTGAGGCATGAGCTTGGCCACGGGTCTGGGGATGTCCCTGTCACACTGCCCCTGTGTCCCCACATCCTCCTCCCTTGCTGGCAGCAGGCATCCTGTGGCAAAGTGGGGTACACGGGGTGGGGGCTGTACCCTCATGGGGGTGCTGCAGCCCAGGGAGTGCCTGGTCCTCAGTCAGACCCAGCACGAGTGTGGTGGGAGCCTCTGCTCCCATCCTGTCCCCAAACTCCATCCCTGCTCTCCCATGTTCCAGGCAGGCCTGTGCCCCAGCCCTGGCACATGTCAGCCCCACACACTTGCAGCCAGTAGCTTCCTGCCAGCTCTCTGGGCACTCTCCTTCCTGTCTCGCTCCTTTTCCGAGTCATGGGACGCCAGTGACGCTCCCAGTGATGAAGAAATTGCCCCTGGCCTATGCTGTCACCAGGGCTATTTTTGTCCCTGCTGGGTATTGCACAGTCCTGGCCACGCACTTGTGGCCACCACTGTGGTGTCCTGCTGGCCCAGCCCAGGGGGCGACGGTGCCATAGTTTCAGTTTGAACCTAGGCAAAAATACCAATTATGCATAGTGATCCAGGTTTGTCAATCCTAGACCATCCCGGCCAATGCACCAAAGAAATGTGGTGGGTTCATCTTTCACTGTGAGATAGGACTAGGAGAAAATAACAAAGCAGGCTTAAACTTGAAAGGATATGAAGAAAAATTTATTAACAGAACAAACAAACAAAAAAACCCCCAAAACCCAACCAAACAAACAAAAAAACCCAAACAAAACAAATAATAAGAAATCAGAATAAACCTTTCAGAACACCTTTTTTCCTTCCCTCCCCACACTTCCCTTCTTTCCAACCAACAATGCACAGAACAAAACAACACCCAGAAATTTCAGTCAGTTTTCTGCTTTTAAAAGAGTCTTTCCTCAGTTCACTTAGAAAGAAAAGCATTCCTTACTAATGCTATGGAGAACTCTACACAAGGAAAGAAGTTCTTGTGATTCAATTTTCACAAATAACAATCTCTCTGAATTTGTATTTGTGAGATTCTTCCCATCTTTCACAGTTTTTCTCACAACTGTGCGCTGGTCCATGTCAACTTATTGGGGTGTTATTTTTAAGGATGAGCCATTCTAACCTAAAAGTTCCTTTCATTCATCTCTGAGAAGTCTTCCCCTTTTATCCCCAGGGCAAAGTTTTCTTACTAAACTTTTAACTTTGGTGCCTTTGCTCATAATTGTAGTTAGAGCATTACATCCCCCAAATCATTCCATGATTTACAGGAGAAAACCCAAAGTCTGATAGATCAAGTATTTCTTTACCATAGCTTCACAAAAGAATTTCACAGCCTAAGCTTACGACAATTTTTTCAATCCCTTCTATCTAGAATTTCATTCTGTCTTTATTGACTTCAAAAATCTTATGTTGTCTCTATATAACTTTACCTTTTCTTTCTTTTTGGTTCAGAAGAGAGTTGATGTCCATTGGGTACAGAGTCCTGCAATGCTGATCTGTTAATTTAGTCCCAGTCCTGTATCAGGAGCACGGCTCACTCTGCCTCTCTCTGCTGGCCCCGTGTGAGCTGTGCTGGCTGCTCCCACTCTGCAGCGAGGCCACGGCTGCTCCTGGCTTTGGGAGCCTTTAGCACGGACATGGGGGCCACTGCTGCTTGTCCTGACAGCACAGCTGCTTCTGGTGCCCACACAGGTGCTGGTCCCCATGCACAGCTCCTTTGGTGCCCATACAGGTGCTAGTGTCCATGCCCAGCTCCTTTGGTGCCCATACAGGTGCTGGTCCCCATGCACAGCTCCTTTGGTGCCCATACAGGTGCTAGTGTCCATGCCCAGCTCCTTTGGTGCCCATACAGGTGCTGGTGCCCATGCACAACACATCAGCTCCTTTGGTGCCCATACAGGTGCTGGTCCCCATGCTCAGCTCCTTTGGTGCCCATACAGGTGCTGTCCCCATGCACGGCTCCTTTGGTGCCCACACAGGTGCTGGTCCCCGTGCTCAGCTCCTTTGATGCCCACACAGCCTCTGCCCGCCATGGTCCCGTGGCTCTGCTGGAACAAAAGCCCAGCCAGCTCCAGCGGGAAGGGGCCCAGCCCTGCCGGGACAGGGCCTTGCAGCTCCCAGGGAGGGCTCGGCAGCGACTCCCAACCCTCCGGGAATGGGGAATCCCAGCCGGGCCGAGCCCCAGCCCGCCAACCCTTCAAAGACCAGAAGTGGAAAGAGCTACTCCCAGGTCAACCTGTCCTTCAGTGTGTATTTGCAAAGGTGTACCCACCCTTTTCATTGGTTTAATTTTATGTCAATATCAGAAATTGGCCACTTAGGGCCAAAGCATGAAAAGGGGTTAGGGGAGAGCTGAGGGTGGGGGCCCTGATCACCCTCATGGCAGGGCATGGATGGGTGGATAGGAATGGAACAGGAAGAAGGACAAGTGGATGGATGGATGGATGGATGGATGGATGGATGGATGGATGGATGGATGGATGGATGGATGGATGGATGGATGGATGGATGGATGGATGGATGGATGGATGGATGGATGGATGGATGGATGATGGATGGATGGTTCATTTTATGGATAGATAGGTTAAAGCACAGCTGAACAGGTGAAGGAATTTTTGGATCAGTGCACAGACGATGGATGGATGGATGGATGGATGGATGGATGGATGGATGGATGGATGGATGGATGGATGGATGGATGGATGGATGGATGGATGGATGGATGGAGAACAACCTGTCTAGGCAGCCTGAGGGATGGACAAACTGCTGTGGAGTGAGCAAGATCTTCTCCTGATTCCTTCATCTTTCCAGGATTGCCCTGCCCACCCCGGCCCCATAGAACCCACCCCAGCTGCCACCTCTGCCGGGGAGGCCCGGGGGAGGAGGAAGAGGAGGAGGCAGCTGGTGGAGGAAGTAGACCGCGCAGGTCGTGGTCCGGCCGGGGCAGGGATGTTTGGGAAAAGAAAGCACTTTTAAAAGTGAGTCACCGCTGCATCCTTCCTCCTAGAAGGAGCTGTTAATTTCTGGTTTGTCCCTTGTGCCACCAGCGAACTCTCCAAATGCGTAAATTCTGCGAGGGTCACCAAAATCAACGGGATTGCGACACGCCTCGAAACGCTGGTCTGAGACATTGATCTCTCAGGAATGGGAAAACCCCGTCGGCTCCTGGCTCCGCCTGCCGGGAAGGGGAGCCCAGGGAGACAAAAAGGACTGCTCTGGGTGCTGCTGGCCGTGCCGAGCCCCAGGGCTCTCCCGGGCCAGTGTTGCACAAGCGAAAGTGCTGCCTTGGGCAACACCCGGCGTCCTCGGTGTTTCCGTGGGTGCTGCCGGGCAGAGAGGCTAAGCCTGGTGTCCCCCACTTGGTTCAGCACCCCAGTTTGTCACCCAGAACTGCGGGTGGGTGTGAGCATTCCCCGGAGCATCAGGCAGTGCTGGGATACCCCGCGCTTCCCGCACTTCCACCTCCCTCCTTGCCAGGGTAGATTTTTGCTTCCCACAGCTGGATTTGGGATGCGAAACACCCCGTGGTGGCACATGGGTGACATCCCTGTCTCCGCTGCCAGGCGCTGCTGCCCTCTTTTGCATTGGGGTTTCGGGGCAGCCGACGCTGGTTTCAGTTCAACCTGTTGGGTGCTGAGCGGTGACATCAGCGAGAACGAAAAAGTCTCTTTCTCAAGGAGCCAGGACTCGGGGGTGCTGACAGATCCGGAATGAGCAGTGGGATCGCAGCCTCCCAGGCTGCACCCACCGCACTCCCTCGAGGAACTGTCTCGAAGAATATCCCCATCCTCCTCCGGCCCCGTTTCCTCCCGTCGCCGCTCTCACCCTGCTCATTGGCCCCCGGGGCACGGCTTCCCTTCTCGCTGCCTTTCGTTAGGTCCAAGTGCCTCCTTCGGATGTGGGGGTGACTCGGGTGCGCTTTAAAAGCGAGCTTCCCCATCGCCGAGCAGTTAAGGAAGTGGCTTGCGCGCCCGGCAGCCCCGGGCTGACACCCTGTCCCGGCCATGCGGTGCGACGGGCGGCCCTGGGGCGTGCTGGCAGGTATGTGTGTGCCCTGTGCCCCTGTCCCCTCTCGCTCCCGGGCCCGGAGAGGAGCGGGAGCGCGGCCGCGGGGCGCCCATGGCGGTGTCGCGGTGAATGGCACCGGCTGTGCCACGGCGCTGTCGCCTCCCTGGGGCGCTGGCGGGGACGGGGACATTCCCCGCTCTGGCACGTGGGAGCGCTGGCAGTGGGGATGCCGGAGGGGACAGAGGGACAGAGGGTGTGTGTCAGCCCAGTGCCATGTGCAAAGTCCTGCGGGTGATGGCAGGGCTGGGACAGCCACTGGCCAGAGCTGGACAGCGGGACAGGATCCGGGAGTGTTGCTGCTGTCTCCTCCTTTGCGGTGGCCCGCGCTGGCAGGGGGAGCTGCTGGAGCAGCTGCTGTGGTTGGTCCGCGCATCCTGACTGCTCCACAGCCCCTCCAGCACCCTCATCCTCCTCCCCGCCGGGTGCCCAGCAGGGTTTTGGCTCAGGGGCTGGGTCATCCCTGGAGCGGGGTCAGGGACTGTGGTGCAGGCAGCGTTCCTGGCGCTGGGGTCCTGACCCTGTGAGGGAGGGCTGTGTCCCTGCACCCAGCAATGTCCCAATGCCCCCTGACTCCCTCCTCTTTCCCCCCAGCTGTCGCCAAAGGGCTCATCATCCTCTGGGCAGTGCCGGGCCAGGGGCGCAGGTCCCCGCTGGCCCCCACCGTGCGGCAGACTCAGGCGCTGGTGAAGCTCATGGCCGAGGACGCGCAGGAGCTCTTCACCTTCTACGTGAGTCCCCAGGGCAAGGGGTCACTCCTGTCCCCTCCACAGGGCAGGTGAGGGGCGGTCCCCGTGCTGCTTCCACATCCCTGATCTTCCTTTCCAATCTCTGGGCAGGAGAAGGAGCAGTACCTGGCCATCCATAACATCTGCCGCACCAACAACCCCCCCGAGTGGCTGCAGCGGCCGGCGAAGGGGCCCTGGGGGCTGCGGCGGCTGCGGAGGCCCATGATCCACATGGACCAGGCGCTGCAGGACATCATCCGGCACCAGAGCAACCTCCACCACCCCGAGGCCGAAATCCTTCGCCGCTTGAGCAGGACCCACCGGGAGGTGCGAGCGCTCCTCAACAACCTGGCCGGGCTCTTCCCGGTCCCCAGCCCCCGACCCGGCCGCCGCCCCCTCCCCAGCCCCGCCGCACCTCTCAGCATCTTCCAACAGAAGCTGCAGGGGTGCCAGATCCTCTGGAGCTACGCCCGCTTCATGGCCGAGCGGAGCGCCGAGCTGGAGGCCGGGAGGCGCCGGGCGCGCCGGGAGAAGGGGAAATCGCACCGGGGCTCACGGCTGTCTGCATGCCCCTAGGGCAGCCCCGCCGGCACCGGTGGTCCCGTCTGCATCCCCATCATCTCCATCGTCTCCATCTCCATCCCTTTCCCAGGAGGTGTATAAAAGCGAGGGTTCGGATGCACTGACAGCATCTCCGGCCGCTTTGGCTCCTCGTGGGGACCTTGCTGTCCCCGGGCCACCTCTCGGCTGCAGGACAGCCCTGGGTGGCTCTCCCGCATCCTGCCCACCTTCCCGTGGATCCGGGTAGCCCCAGCAGAGCCAGGTGTCACCCAGGTGCCCAACTGTTCCCTGTCCCCGAGCCCTGCCGGATTTTCCAGTGATTCAACGGGTCTGGTGACACAGCCTGACTAAGAGCTTCTCGCTCAGCACCCGCCACCGGGCCCGCAGAGAGCGCTGCTGCCTCCGGCCACTGTCACCGGTGCTGTCACCCCTTGCCTGCCCTACACCAGCTCTGCTCCCAGAGAGCAGCTGGCAGTGGAATTCTGTGTCCCTGCACAGTCTGTGTCCCTGCACAGTCTGTGTCCCTCTGTGCTTGGTGTCCCCAAGCTCAGTGGCCCTCTGCACATCCCTGTGCCCATCCCTGTACACTCAGTGCCCCCTGTGCTCGGTGTCCCTGGGCTCTCAGTGTCCCCAAGCTCACTCCTGCACACTGGGTGATCCCACACTCCCACATCTCTGTCCCCTCTGTGTCCCCCGGAGCCTCCCAGGCCATGCCACCCCAGCCCTGGCTGTTGCACTGTGACAGTGGGTGACAGCCCTCACTGCCTCACCCCTAATTTATACATTAATATTTGTGCGTTTGTTGTATTTATTGGTTGTTTGGGTTAATTTAACTCTTTCAGCTTGCAGAAATATTTAAGGACATTTCTAATATATAAATATCTATTTTTATTATATTTTTTGTACGGTGTTAAACAATGAATATCACAAAGATTTATTTATGTATATTGATATTTTTGGTACATATTGAAGGGCAGTGCCCCCGCTCATGTGGTACTTCTTTATTTTTGTACAATGGCAGAAGGAAATAAAGTGCTGACCTTGGCCCGCGGGCCACTGAGATGTCATGTCCCTGTGTCCCTTTGTCCCTGTGTCTGTCCTGGTGGTTGTGGGCAGGGAGAGGCTGTGTGCTGGCGGCCAGGTTGGGCCTGATGTCCTTGCCAGGGTACACGGGATGTGACGTGTGGTGGTGTGGCACACGGTGGGGCATGTGGGACAACATGGTGTGACACATGGCATGGCACCTGCTGGGATGTGGCCCCGGCATGGCACAGGGGGTGACACTTCATACTGTGACCCATGGCCTGGCACACAGAGGGATGTGGCTCGGGACGTGCACAGTGTGGCACAGGGCATGCCAGGCCGTGGTGTGCCACTGCAGAGCCTGGCACTGCCAGGAGTGTGCCAAGCCAGGGACGGTGCCATGGCTGGATTGTGCCATGGCTGGAGTGTGCTATGCAGCACAGGCCACACAACACTGTGCCACAAGTCCCGGCCCTGTCTGGGCCATCGCTGCAGCCACGCTGAGTGCAGTGTCCTGCAGTGTGGCCAGGGCCACCATGGGGACCGGGGCACCCTCTGCCACCACTGCCTCTGAGTCAAAAATCCTAAGACCTGGTCATGTGTCCCCAGGGAGTCACTCGTTCCCTGCGGTGCCAGGAGAGCCGCCCGGCCCGGCTCTGCTGCCGGCACTGCTGCCTGAGTCAGTGCCGGGAGCATCGCCGCAGGGACGGCCACTCGGCCAGCTGGGCACACTCCTGCTGCGACAATGTCACCATGAAGCAGCCCGGGCCAGCTTGGCATGCTGTGGGTGACCGTGGCAGTGACCGTGACTGTGCCACCACCGAGCCGCCCACCCAGCTCCAGGCAGGGCTGCGGAGGGGAGGGTGCAGGTACGTGACCCACCGGGACCGCGGGGAGGGCTGGGGGAGCCTAGACACGGGGTGGCACCAGCTGAGTGGCACTAAAGGGGGGTGGCTCTTTGGGGACACCCAAGGGGACCCCACAGCCCACTCGTGGGAAAAGCCTGTGGGTGACACTTGTGGGATGACACTGGTGGGGTGGCACCAGTGGGGCACAGGGACAGGGGTGAGGCAGTCCCGGCAGGGACCCATCGTGATTCAAAGGGGAATTCGGTGCCCCCCGTTATTCAGCTCTGGATTTCCCCGGGACGGGATCTCCTGCCTCTCTCAGCCCCTGCTCAGCCCCCTCGGGAGGGCCCCCCGGACCCCGCCATCCCACCACACCTCTTCCCCACCCCTGGGGACACCCGGGGCTTTTGGTGACCCTGGAATCTGGGTGTCCCCCCTGCACGGTGACACCACGGGACGGGGACCTGGAGAGGAGCCAGAGGGGGGTAAGGATGGGGCAATTTTGAGGCGGGGCAGTAAAATGGGGGGAGCTGGGGCAGTTCTGAGAGGGGCTGGGGAGAAAATGATGGGATGGGGAAGGGCAGGAGGGGGCAGTTGCTGGCTGGGGAGAGGACAGGTCTGGGGTGGGGACGGGGCAGGGGGCAGCTCCGGAGCAGGATGGGGATGGGTCTGTTCTGAGTTGGGATGGGGCAGCGGGGGTAATTATGGGATGGAGAGAGGCCAGTTCTGGTCTGGGGCAGCAGGGGGCAGCAAGGGGACAGGGATGGGGACAGGGATGGGACAGGGATGGGACAGGGATGAGCAGGCATGGAACAGGAATGAGGAGGGGGGGCAGCATAGGCCCAGGGAAGAGGGAACAGCAGGGGGACAGGGGTGCGGCAGAGAGGCATCGTGGGGACAGGGAAGGGGACAGGACGGTGTGGGGTGTCTGCGATGGAGCTGAGGACAGTTATGGGCAGGGATGCTCTGAGGGACGGCTCGGAGCGGCACAGAGCAGCAGCATGGCACAGGTGGCCTTGGAACACTCTGGGCTCTTCTCCTCTTGTACCTGGGCAGGTCGCCGGTGGGGACGGAGGAGGCAGTGGGGACTGTGGGGACAATGGGGACAGTGGGGACAGCCCAACTGCCCCAGCTCCTCCTGGGGCCCCCAAACGCCACGGGTCCCTGACCCTCAGTATCTTCTGACAGGGAGGGCGGGCTCCCCCCGTCCCCGCTTCCCGCTCCCTCCTTGGGACACACGGGGACCCCCCGCCCCTGTCACCGTCTCCTCGCGCTCCTTCACCCCCGTTCCTGCTCCCGTCTCCGCGGGGCATCGGCGTAGGATCCCTGCGGGGATATTGTTGCTACCAAAGGGGCTGGGAAAGGGGATATTCCTGGGCATCATCTCCCATCTTGCCATCTCCCACCCTGGCATCTCCCACTCTGCCATCTCCCTATCCAGCATGTGTGGACCAGGAATTCGGGTTTTACCACCGGAGCATCCTCTCTTGCAGAGGTCCAGCCTCTCCCCAAGGGTTTACCTTTTTTCCTAGAGAAAACTCATCCTTTAATCCCAACGCTTTTGCCTCAAGGGATGAGCTGCAGGTGGGGACACCGGTGCCACCCTGATGATCCCACCATGACCAGGGGTCCCCCATCCCTCGGGCAGTGCCAAAGCCCAGCTCAGCTCCAGCCTGGGCTCAGTCACTCCTGGGAAAGGGCAAATCCATGTCAACCCCTGCACACAACTCCTCAAGGATGTTCCCTATGCTAATAATTAAGTGCTATTAATTCCTCAGCTAATTAAGTGTGTCAGGCTATCAGATGTCCATCAATTTGTAATGTGCTGCTCCCCACATCCCAAAAAGACTGGGATGAGGCTGCAGGGCGGGGGATGGAGCACATGGTCCCCGCCCTCTGCAGTCCCCAGCTCATCCCTAATGTCCCACTAAGACCAGACTGGGCTAAACTGGGCTGGGGCATCAATGCCACCGGCAAACCAGGCTGGTCCTTGCGTGGGGAAACCGAGGCACGCAGCAGCTATGGCCCAACCCTGCCAGCACAGGGGGTTCCTCGCGGTGTCCCTCTCGCCTTGTCCCCCCCAACAAGGGAGGACACTCGGGTCGTGGTGGCTCTTACGTCATCGTTCCTGGACTGTCACTGCAGGTTCACCTGCCGGGGCACAAACTGGCTAAACCCGATTAAGGTTTCAGTTCGGCCTCGGTGGGAAAAAAAATACAGAGAAGGAAAAAAAAAAAAAATCCATTTAACCTGTTTTTCACCCAAATCGGGCAGCAAGCAGCCCCGCAGTGTCCTGAGCCCATGGGATCTCCCCCACGAGATGGTGACCCAGCGCCCTCCGGTCTGCTCCAGCACCCTCTGCCCGCTCCAGGCCGGGGACAGCCCCGCCGAGGGAAGGGTTAACCCTGGGGGGGCCGGTCCGGCCTCTCCCCCTGGGTGGGTTTGTCCTTTTTGCTGCAGAAAACCCACCCTTTACTGATAACACTTTAGCCCAAAGGGATGAGCCAGCGGCGGGCTGGGGGACACCGCTGTCACCGCGGCCATCCCACCGTGACCGCGGAGTGCGGCACCCCACCACCACTTCCCCGCGCCTTCCATCCCTCCAAACCCCCCAACAACCCCAAACCAGACTTTTTTACCTCCCTGTTTTGTTGCCTGCTCCGGCAGCCAGCGAGGAAGCCCCGGCTCGGGGAGTGGGACCCGGGGCTGAAAATGCGGCTCCCGAGTCAGAGCACCGCGCGTTCGCCGCCGCGCCTCGACACCCCCGAACCCCACGTGCGGCCGCGCACCTCCCTTGGAGGGGCTTCAATTCAGCCCACCCGCTTCACCGAGCCTGCGAGTAAAAAAGATACTAAATTCCGTATCACAACAACTTTTATTCACCATTTTATGTTTAAGAGTCATTCATGATCTACAAATCTCCGACTTCTCATTTAGTTAACGATAGCCGTGACTCTATCCCACTCCCCCCGCTCTCCTCCCTCCTCTTACAACACAGGCTGGACCGGTATATAAACCCCGAGAAGTCCCCCAGTATGAACATGAATTTCTGAAAACTTCCTCTGCCAACACCAATCCCTATTAAGTCGCTCCCGGGACGCGGCTCACAATGAAGTTCGTGCCGGCAGGTAAAACAAACAAACAAAAAAAAATCGACTCTGGGGATACTATTTCCCCTTTTCCCCCTCCCCCTTTTTTCCTCCCCCTCCCCTCCTTTGGCCGGTGATGCTCGGGTGCAGGCGGGTCCCGGTTGGATGCCGCCGCTGGAGCCGGAGCGAGGGCTCCCGCCGCGCTGTGTCCCCCCCGGGATGAGCATCTCTGGGAATTGGCAGCGGGAGCGGAGCGCGGCGCTGGCGCGGTGCAGCCAACATCTGGACACTTATATAACTGGAAATGCTTCCAAGGGAAAAAAAAAAAAAAATCTCAAGGAGGGGGGAGATTTTTTTTTTCTTTTTTGTGCTTTCAAATACTTTCCCCCCCCCCTCCTGCTTTTCCTCCTTCTGGGTCTCCCGATGCCGCGAGCCGCTGCCGTGTCGGGAGCGCTGGAAGGATGGGGAGGCTGCCAAGTGCAGGAGGCGGTTGGAGGGAGCAGCCCCCACCCCAGAAGCCCTTCTGAGGGGTCCCACGGGACAGCACCCACCCGGGACTCCCCACCCAGCCAGGCCCTGGCACACGTGGGTGCCGAGCCTCTCCCTGCCCAGCTGTGAAATGGGCAGCAGCAGCGGCCGGGGGGACACAGCGAGAGGGGCTCGTGAGGGGTCAGGGAATCTGCATCCCGTGGGAACAGCCGGGGCCCCGGGGGTGCGGGGAGCAGGGTACCCCCGCCCGTGCGGGAGGGGAGAGGCGGGTCAGGGTCGGAACACACCCAGGTAAGTCCTCTCCCACCTGTGCAGGGTAAATAAATCGAGGCTTGGATTACCCGGCACCGGCGGCACGTCCGAGGCTCTGAAAAGTGCGGGCGACTTCGGCGCTCGTCACGGCCCGGGGACTTCGCCTGGCAGCACCCCCGCGGCGGGACACAGGACCCCCACCCTGGGGGGCCCTGCTGGTGGCATCCAGGTCACCGAGCAGTGGGGACACCCGGGCCGCCCTCCCCGAGGATGCCCAGCACAGTGGCGGGCTCCAGGGGCGGTTTGGCCTCCTCGAGCAGGGACGGATCCCGGTTTGGGGAAGTCCCAGTGGATCGGGGGTTGCAGCGCCCTGCTCTCAGGAGGGGACGCCGGGGCGACCCAGCTGCCGGAGGCTCAAGGGTCCCCTTGTTCCGCGTCCAGGGATTTCCTGGCTGGAGTCTCTGGCAGCTGCATCGTCTCTCCCCAGGGCTCCTCGGCGTTGCGCCCGCTTCTCAGAAAGGGAAACTGAGGCAGGCGGTGGGGCCGGGGGCGGGCGGAGGAGGGAGGGCACGCCGAGAGCAGGTTTCCTTGCGGGAGCCCCGCTGAGTCAGCCGGGCCGGGGTGGGGCCTTGCTCCCGAAGCGCCCGGACGAGGATAACGGAGGAAAAAGCGTCTTGCACGTTTGATTAAACCCGACAGGTCGCCACCGGGCTGGTTGCGAAATGTGGGAATGCTGCGGGGCCCCCCGCCGGGAAGGGAGGCGTGGGAGCGCCTGCCGGGGGGCAGGTGAGGTGGACGGCAGCGGGACGGGAGCTGCGGCACGGCCGGGACAGAGTGGGGGGTCTGGGGATTCCAGCTGAGCTGGACACACACCCAAGCGGGATGAGTCCCCGCTCCAGCTGGACACCCTTCCTTCGGGTGCCTGGAACTGGGGCCATCCTCGGTGGATGCTCTGCATCAGCGGCAACGTGGCCCCCATGGGCCACCACCGCCTCTTCCCGGTCGCCACCGTGACAGCGGCCTCTCTCCCCGCACAGGCGTCGTGCCCTTCGTGGCCCTGCTCCTGCTACAGCGGCGGCCGGTGGCCGGCCGGGCGCTGCTGGTCACCGGCTCCGGCTGCCCCAGCCACGGCTTGTGCCGCTCCAACGTGCAGGAGCAGACCCGCAGGCAGGTGGCCGTGCTCAACGCCACCGCCCAGGAGCTCTTCAGCCTCTACGTAAGTGGCGCCTGGGGACGGCCAGGGTTCATGGGGGGTTTGAGCCACAAACGCCCGAGTGGGGAGGGCTGGGGACGGCGGCAGGGGGGGACGCAGGGGACACAGGGGACATGGGGTGATGCTCGCCTCTCCTCCCAGCTGAAGTGCCAGGGAGAGCCGTTCAGCAGCGAGAGTGACAAGCTCTGCAACCCCGCTGGCATCTTTTTCCCTGCTTTCCGTGTCAACCGGACGAGTGAGAGGAAGGAGGTGATGGTGGCCATGTACAAGCTCTTCGCCTTCCTCAACGCCTCGCTGGGCAACATCACACGCGACCAGGAGGAGCTCAACCCCATGGCCAAAGAGCTCCTCGAGCGGCTCCACAACACCACCAAGACCACCCGAGGCCTCATCTCCAACCTCACCTGCCTCCTCTGCAAGAACTACAACATCTTCCAGGTGGACGTCAGGTACGGGGACAGCTCCAAGGGCAAGAGCGCCTTCAAGAAGAAGCAGCAGGGCTGCCAGGTGCTCAGGAAGTATGTGCAGGTCATCGGCCAGGCAGCACGTGTCCTCCTACCTCATCTCAGCCCCTCATAAGCGCCCGCCCCAACTACGTTGCCTCTGCTGCTGGCCAGCCCCCATTGCTGCCTCCCGAACTCCCAACTTCCTATTTATTACCTGGACCCTGCGCTGACCCCATCTGCCCTCCAGTAATTTATTGCCCCTTGAGGGCACGTTGCAGCCCAGAGTGTCCCGGGCAGAGCAGAGCCAGCATCCAGGAGGACGAGGCAGCAAGTCCCTGAGGAGATGTCAGGGCTTGGGCTGGTCCCAGGATGTGCCTCAGCCATCCCCGTGCTCCCATGGCGGGCAGGGAACTGCGGGGGCTGGCGGCAGGGCAGGACTCTGTTCCCCATGGACAGTGTTATCACAGAGAAGAACTGGACAGATGCTCTTGAGCAGCATCTGAAAGCTGACACTTCCCTGGAAAAAGGATTGTGAGGAGGAACATTGGGATGCAGTGGCTGGCAGAGACATGGGGACACACACGCCCTGCACATTTTGAGGCTGGGCTCCCCTGCAAGGAGCCAAACTGAGCGTACTGGTGGCTGTGCTGGCTGGGGCTGGGTCCCACCATCTGGGACAAGGCCACCTGTGTGGGGCAGTCACCCCACTGCGGAGCATCATCCCCCGGCGCGGGCACGGCGGGGGCAGGGAATGTCCTCTCCTGTGGGAAAGTGCTTTTCCCATTGGAAGAGCTCTGAATGTACTAACAGCCGAGAGCTGGGTTTGCACAGCTGAATGCAGCCCTGGCGTGGGGGCACGGGACAGGGGGAACAGGGACATGGGATGCAGGGACATGGGGATGTGGCGACACAGGGACACGAGGACATGCGGGTGTGGGACAGGGGGACGTTGGGGACACAGGGTCATGTGGGTGTGGGACAGGGGGACGTTGGGGACACAGGGATGGGCCCCAGGCCGGTGGCAGGTGGCGCTGGCTCGCTCCTGGAACCAGAGCGGGCTGTGGGGGTTATTTATTGCCTCCAGGGAAAGCCCAGTATGCACTGAGATCTGACTTTTAATAATGTTATTGGTAATAATAATTAATAATAATAATTAATAATATTTGCGGTAATATATTAATGAATTTTATTTAAATATTTATTTTTTTATACTTCTTGTCCTACTTTTTTTAAAATAAACCGATAGAAACAGACTGTATTTGGCTGCTCTTCTTGGGTCCCTTTTGTGCTCATGCTCACACACCTCTGTTCCCCCAAAGCACCCTTGGGACTGCCCCAAAACCCCTCAAGGCATCACTGTGGATCATAGTCCCCTGTCACCTTGTTCCTTCCTCCCTTCCCATCTGCTATGGGATAGCTGATTTGAAATATATTTTTCGGGGGGGGGGGGGGGAATGTTTAAATTGACACTCACCAGCAGCTCAATAGTGCTGGGACAATGTGGAGACCATGGTGGTGCAGGGACCATGGTGGTGCAGGGACTGTCCTGGCATGGGGAGCATCGTGGTGTGGGTACCATGGCAGCCTGGGGAGCATCATGGCACGGACACCATCACGGTGAGGGGACCATGCCAGTGTGTGGAGCACCGTGGCACGGGGAGCCCCACACTGGCAACCCTGGAAGTTCCTGAGGAAACGGAGGAAGGCTGTGAAGAGGCTGAGGGAGCTGAGTGAGCATGTGCGAGGTGGAGGGGACACACCAGATAAAATCACAGCCGCTTCCCAGGCTGTGCTGGGAGAGGCTCAGCAGAGCTTTGCCGGGGCCAAGACCACCTAAGGCTGCACCAGTGCCCCGGTCCTCGGCAAGCACCTCGCATGGGGCTGTATCGGTTAACAAGAGGCTGATTATACAGGAGACGTTGGAGCAGGATGATGAAATTTTCCTCCTCCTCCGGAGCCCTTGGGCCACTGGCCAAACCTCCCAGGCATGAGACAGCAAGCGGATGAGCTAAGATCCTGTGTGATCATCTCTCATGTCTCAGAGGAACCCCGACCTAAAGATCAGCACAGAAATTCAGAAGTTGCCCCCTAAGCCCATCTTCCTCTGCCCCGCAGGGTCGTGCTGCCCAGTTGTGCCCCCTGCTCCCATGGGAGGTTTCACGGTGTGGGTTTGACCCCAGACTGGCACTGCCTTGTGCCAGCCTCGTGCTGCACCAGTGGTGACAGCAGGGCCAGCAGTGCCCATTTCCAGTCTGGCTCTGCTGTCCCTCCATGGAAGGGGAGAACGCCAAAACAGAACGGGCTCCTCCATCCCACAGCAGAGGCACCCAGGGACATCCCTGGATGCCATGGTGTGTCCCCATGCATGATGTGGCTTTCTTCCATCATCCAGCCTGCCACCAGGAAAGGGAACCTGGGTGTCCCCTGTGCCCTTGCCCTCGAGGATGGCCATTTTGGGGTTGCAGCCCATTTGTGGGGTCCATTTCCTGCCTGCACTGTGGGATGCAATGCACTCAAAGCAATACAACCCCCTCAAAAAATACAGGCATCAGGGGAGGGCATCATCATATTAGGATGGGCATTTTGCCTCATGGCCAGGTCCTGCAGCATTTGTCACCATGGCACCCTGATGGCTGCCAGGGTCACCGTGAGCCCGCAGCTGGGGACACACAGGTGTCCCCACAGCATTAATATGGCCAACATTTCCTATGCTGGGAAGTCCAGGGCTGGACATCCAAACTTTGCTCTTGCTTGTGTCAACACGCACAGTTCATCCCCGCCAGGGATGTGGCAGGTGCCATGGGGTGCCCCCAGCCCGCCCCGGGCAGCTCGAGCGGTGCCAGGGCCCGGGGGCAGGGCCGGGCTCGGCGGGGCCGGAGCTGGGATGGGGATGCTGTCCTGCGCGGGAGCGAGGAGCTGTGCACATCTGGATTTCTCACGCTTGCGTTCAACATCCCTCCTCTACCAGATGGCAAAAATAAATAAATAGAATAAATCACAGCCTCCTGACATAAATCGGGAACTCACGCCCCTGCTCTGCGTTTCATGAGTCTCCCTGGAAGACAGTCAAACACAGGCGAGGACAATGGGTTCACTTCTCCCCTGTGTCGGGTCATTCTCAGTTAAGGCTCATTAGCAGCAAGCGGGGGATTAACTCTTCCTTCCCTGGAAACGCGTGGACAAGCCCCTAAAATTCCCCAAATCCCTTCCACTACCCTCCCCTGAGGTTTTGGAGTCGGGGCCACCGGCGGCCCCCGGCTCGTGCCATCGCCCCAGCGAGGCAGGACGCGCTGCTCTGCTCATCCCAGACTCGGGAGAGATGGAAAGGGCTTTCAATTACCTCAGCCAGCGGCTGATCCCACCCAGCCGGCGCCCCGGGGAAGCGGGCCAGCCCCGCGAGCCGGACCGGGAGCACCGCGAAGGATCCGGCGCTGCGGCTTCCCCAGCGGCACAGGCAGGACCCTGTCAGTGACTGCCCGTCTGCCCCAGGACCAGAGAAACCGTGCTGGCTGGGACGGGAGCCCGGAGCTGCTCCGGGGAGCCATCCCGATGCGATGGGAGCGATGCCCGCGCCCCGATAACGGAGCGACCTGACCACGGGCCCCGAGCGGCGGGTCAGCGCTGCCTTCGGGGAGTGGGATACGTGAGGAGCTGCTCCTGCCCGCGGTGAAGTCAGTGCCGCTGCCTGGGTGTGACTGACTGACCTCAGCCCTTGGCCCCGCGGCGCGGATCATGTGCTGCCTGACGCCGCGCGAACCCGGCCGGCCGGGCCTGCGCTGCCCCGGGGCCACCGGCCAGACGGGACTTGCCGGCCGCGGGGGCAGGTGCGGGGCTGGGGCACCGCCGGCTGCGCGTCCCCTCCGCCGAGTGACCCGCGCTGCATCCCCGGGACCGAGCCGGCGGGGGCATCCCGAGCAGGGCTGACCTCGCCGGCAGAGCCGGGGGTGGCGGCCGAGTCGTTCCCTGAGAGACCCCAGGTGGAGCATCCCGCCCTCCCTTGTGTGCGCCCAGGCTGGGGCCGGACCCCTTGATGCCCACGGCAAGAGCCCCTTCCCCATGCAGGGGTCCCCCCAGGGTCTCGGCACTGGCCAGACGCGTTTGGCTGGTGACGATCTCCCTAGCAGGTCCCCAAGCCGGGTCTCCGAGGACGGGAACATTGCATCCCAAGGGCAGGCTGGAGGCTCCGTCCCGGGCTGGCCCCCGGCCCGAGCACGGAAAGCAGAGCCGAGCCCATCTGAAACGCATTCGGGCACTGTTGCTGCAATAGCAGATGCTTCTGCGGGTCGCCGGCCACATCACAGCCCGGCGGAGCGGGAACCGCACGTTCACATGGGAAGAAACAGTCCTTGTCCCAAACGGCTCACACTCCTAATTGGGGACCAACCGTGACAAATAAACAAGACAATGGGCTGGAGGCGAGACGAACGCAAGCTCTGCCGCAGGACCCGGCTCCGAGAGCCGCCCCCGTGCCCGGCAGGGGACCTGGCACTGTCCCGCAAGAGCCTGGGGGAGGGCAAGGGCCAGGATCCGGACCCCCGGCAGAGCCACTCTCTGTGTGACACCGCTGGAGCTCGGGGCTGGCTCGGGAGCAGGATGACACATCCCCAGTGGTCCCCTGAGACCCTTGTCGGCAGCTTTGCTCAGCAAGTGTTTAGTTTCATGGTGAGTGAGCTTTGGAGCAGGGTCACCTCCCGCCCAGGGGAGCTGCTGGAGAGGCCTCTCCTTGCTGCACCCCAGCTCGGGGCTGGCTGGGGAACCCTCGCACTGGGCTTAGGGACCCTCCTCCCTCGAGGAGGGGATGCTTTGGGCTGCCTTGGAGCGACGGGCGGGGCCAGCCCCGGGGATCTGATAGCGAAGTTATCTCGGCACAGCTATCGCCCTCCAACAGAGACAGAGGCACTTCTGCAGCCCCGGCTGCGCTGGGCACTGATGGAAGAGCCTCGATAAAGTGCTCAGTGCCCTGGCCAGACCCTCAGCACGCAGAGCACCCGGTCATCAGCGTCCAAAAGGGAGTGAACATCCTGGCTCCTCCACCCCTGTTCTGCTTGGGTCTCAGGAGATGTGGAATCTGCCTGGGAGACTGAACCCAAAGCCCAAAAGTCAGCAGGATCTGCAAGGTTGAAGCTGTTTGAAACACGTCTGCTTAACTAGGCATTTCAGATGGACTGAACTTACATAATTCCTGGCCTTGAGGGGAAAATCAGGGCTCAAGGGAAAGATCTCACCTAAGGAATGGGAGAGCACTTTGGGATGAGGCAGAGGGCTGGCAAGGGTGAAGAGATGGGAAGAAAAGTGTTTGGAAGCAAATCCCAAGCAGTCTCCCAGAAGAGCAGGTGACACTGGAAGAGACCCGCCAGGATGGCAGGGGTGGTGGGTAAGGACCAACCCTGGGACTAAGCAGGAGCTGTGGCAGGACCCTGTCACAAGGCAGGACATGGAACCAGAGCCTCAGAGAGGGCACACACCACTGAAGTCCCCCTGTGCCCCTCCTGCTTCTCCAGTGGGTGGCCTCTGGCCCTGTGGGGCACAGGGGGCTGTGCCACCTTTGGCTGCACATCAGTGCAGCTCTGGGGGAAGATGAGCCCCTGCTGTCCCTTTTCCCACTAAGACTAATTGAGAGAGTCAGCAAAAGGAGTGGAGATTCCTGGGGAAACAGAGAAAAGGAAAGCAGAAGTTACTCTCAATATTAAGGGGAGATGGACAACAGCCCTGACTGAAGCTGATGGGTTTGTCCCTGCTCTTTGCTCTCCCCACACTCTCCAACCCCAGGGAACAGCAGCACTGCCAGCCCAGTGGCACCAAGGGGAAGAGGGGGACACTCCCAGTTAAAACTGGGGATGTCCCACCCTTTATTCCCCTGCTCAGGGCTTCACCCAACACCAGCAGGACCCCTCAGGCAGAGGCTGAGCCCCGATGGGCACCTTGGGTGTCCCCCTGAACTTGGCCACACCTCCCTCACCTGGCTGAGCTCACCACGAGGATACCAAGCTTCCCCTCTGGCTTTCACCACATCTGGGACAGGTTTTAGGGCCAGAACAGTTGACATGTGAATTTATTATAGCAGAATGAAGTGCTACCCAGCCTGGGTCACGCTCCCCTTGTTTCCTAAGAAAACAAGGTGTGCGTGCAATCCCGCCAGGTGAGCGTGTGCGCGCCTGTGGCTGCCAACCAAATTTGACTAAGGGCCCGAGGCTCCAGAGATAGGAAGTTCCTACACGTCTCATGAAGACAGGAGTGGGAGAGGAGCAAGCTCCAAATGAGGCCCCATGGCAGCATCACAAACCCAGCCTGTAAAAGCCACTGGAGATTCTCCTCCTCTGCAGCTGGGCACTGGGAGGCACAAACCAGCTCCTAGAAAGATTTATCCTTGCTTTATTCCCAGCCTGGAATTTCCCACATGGGTTCTGCTGTTGGAGCAGGAAGGACAGCAATGGGTGGGCGAAGTCTGTTTCTTCCTGGCAGCCCTGGTGAGATGCCTGCCAGGCTCTGGGATGGGGTTTTCCATGCAGAAGCTGTGGTCACCCCACCTCGGTGTTGCCAAATTGTGCTGGCAAACACCCCACCTTGGTGCTGCTGTGTGTCAGCATGCTGTGGGGCAGCACTGGCTCTCTGAGGTGCTCATCACCCTGGGCTCACAGGTTACCCTGACACCTTTGGTCCCAGCACCACTGGTCACCATTATTCTGACACCTCTGGCCCCCATCGCCCTGACACACTGGTCCAAATCATCCCAGCAACCTCCAGCACCAGTCCCCACCACCCCAGTACCATTGGTTCCCATCACCCCAACAGGACCAGTCCCCACTACCCCAGTACCAAGGGTCCCCATCACCCCGGCATCACCAGTCTCCAGGGCACCAGGAGCTGCAGCCCCTCAGGATTCACCAATCCCTAGGGACAAAGTGAAAGGCTCTCTCCTTTCTTAACCCCGCTGTAATTAACATTAAAGCTTTCTCTGCTCCCTCCAGCACGCCTGGGCAGAGGGGCCCAGCCCGGCTCCTGGTGCTGGCGGGGAGAGCTCTGCAGCCCCGACTCCGGGCGCATCCACATACTCGCATGCTCGCCTTGCAGCCAAGCCCGGGAGGAAACAAGCCCCAGCTGTGCCTCTTCGCAGCTACTGTGACCGGGCTCTTCCCCTAGAAGGTCTCGGCCGAGCAGCGGCAGGGACCTGCCCCAGCGTGCCGGAGCCGGGGCAGAACAACTGTACAACCACGCTGCACTTCGTGTTCTGGAGGTGCAGGGTGCAGCCGGCTCCTCGCTCCCCGCGGCAGCCCCGTCCGGCCACACCACGACTCGCGAAAAGCCGGGATAAGACAGGTCCCATCCCGCGTTCCCGGGGCTGGCTGCGCACAGGGCTGTGTTTACATGTCCCCGTGCCGGCCCACATCTGTGTTTATGTGTGTGTTTCCGTACGGGTGCGTGTGGCTCCGTGTGTGTGGCGGGGTTTCTGGGTGTGTACGGGTGTCTCTTCGCGTCGGGCTCTCAGTTAACCTCTTAGAAAATGAAAACAAGCCTGGAAGCCTGGCAGCTGTTCCCGAGCCCCGCTCCAGCGCCGCTTCCAGACAGACGGTAACCGCAGGTCTGATGACCGAGCACACACACGCTTCCCTTCGGGCCGTCTTAATTGCGCCGTCAGATATTCTGAAACAAAGGAAATTAAAGACTTAACTGATAGCAATAAATATGTTATGGGAGCAACGGGAGGCAGGCAGCTCCCCGGGCGGCTGGGAACTGGCAGCAGGGAGGGAGAAGGGGATGGGGAGCCGCTGGAGCTGTGGGCAGGAGACCAGGCTTGGTCAGGGCTCTGCAGAAAGTTGGGTGGGCATTGGCAACGCTGCTGACCCTGGGAGAGGCCTGGGAATGCTCCAGCACAGCCGGGCTGTATGGCCACGTTGAATTTCTCATGGAAACTTGCGTAGGATCTTGCCAGGTCCCAGGGTTTTTTTCCCTTGTCTTTGCCCAGATTTTCTCTAAGCAGCTCCTCTGATTCCCTCCAGCTGCCTGCACGCAAGCACTGCAGCAAAGGCCTGGAGAGAGGTGGGAGGAGAGATGCAACCCCCTCCCAGTGGGCACATGGCTGGTGGAGGGGACTGCTGGGCACAGATCTGTTTGTCTGCAAAGGTGTCAGCACCAGTCTAGGGGCTGAGATGGATGGGGACCACCAAAGCGGTGCTGAGATGGATGGAAGAGCTCTGGGAAGCTGAGCTGGTGCAGCAGGGATGAGCAGGATCTGGCAGCAACATTGGCAGTGGCTGGCAGAGCATGGGAGCCACTCTTCTGCCAGCTGCCAACCCATGGCTGAGGTGATCACTTTGAGAAAGCCCTGACCCAGCACGGGAAACAGCCTGGCAGAGGGGCTGGAAAAGCCCAGTGCCTGCTGGTCCTGAAAAGGTGGCATGGGAGGTGCAGGGGATGTGGTGGAGCAGGGCAGAGCAATCTGTTGTCTGTCCCTGGAGGGTGGGACAAGACACTCTGGGCTCTGACCACAGCAAGAGACATTCAGGAGAGATTTTCCTGATTTTCCAGGATCGCTGCCTGTGGAAGAGCCCCTGGAAGAGACAGGACAGGAATGCAGAGCAGGCAGCTCACTCCCACGCAGGAGCTGCTCACCACAGCATCTCCAAGGTTCACTCCCCAACTCCTCAGACTTTCTCCCAAACTCAGCTTCCCAGCTGGGATGCGCAAGCAGCTCGGTTAAGAGGAGATAGAAGCAAGAGTGGCTGGGACACGGCAGGATGAGGGGTTGTATTCAGGCAGCAGAAAGGCTTTGCTGGGCTAAATCCCTTCTGGAGCCAGAAGGGTTTTTGGCATCCTCACAGCGGTGTCCGGCCTATTGTGGGAAAGCACTGAGGGCCGATCCCAGCGCTGGAGGCAGTGTCACACGGCTCGCGGGGAGCGCTGCGGAACCAAGGCGCTTTTGGCTGAAAAACATCTTTCCATAACCACAGGGGAGGAGAGAGCCAGCTGGGCAGAAAACACAGGCAGGGCAGTTCCCTAGAAATATCCAAACACCTCCAAAAAATAACCTGAGATAGCAACTGTCCCCAGCCCCGTGGCTGGATTCATCCCGTTTATAACTCCCAAATCCCCTGACTCTCCCAGCTCTGCTATTCCACTCCTCTGGCGCGATTCCTGTCGAGTTCTTTGGGCGCTGATTCAAAGGGCAGCTGGGTGTCCCAGCGGCAGCCGCAGCCTTTTTGCTGATGGGCACTTTGCTGGGACAGCTTCCCTTCCAGGGAGCCGGAGGGGAAGGAAGCGCTGCCGGCGGGGCTGGCAGTGACCCGTGGCGCTGCCAGCAGCGGCTCGACGTGTGGCTGCCACTTCCGCTGCTCGGAATTGCGAAGCCGCTGCCTCGGGGCACTGCAGGCAGCTGGCAGGGAGGAACAGGCCAGGGCGCTCCAGCCCAGCCTGAGATCGTGGCCGGTGGCCACTTGCCATTCCCGGCGGGATGTGTTGGGTGCCAGAGGCAGGCGCAGCCCCGCGGGGTCAGCCAGCCGCTCCCGGTGCCGTGTGCTGGAAGAGAGTCAGACCTGCCCACCAGCTGGTGCTGGCACAGGGAACCTTCAGGTGCTCAGCCTGAAGCTCAGCCTGGAGCCCAGGAATCTGGTCCAAGCACGGGACAGCCCTGAGGAGCAGGGCAGGAGGGAGGCACTCCAGTTCGGTGGAGCTTGAGCATGTCTCAGTTCCAACTGCAGCTGCTTTTGGGGTCCATACTGGAACCAGTGTTATTTCATAACTGCATTGATTATGTAAAGGAAGGGATGGAGGGCACCCTCAGCAGGTTTGCAGATGATACCGAGCTGAGGGAGCAGTGACACATCTAAAGGACAGGGCCATCCAGAGGGACCTGGGCAAGCTCAAGCTGTGGATCCATGGGAATCTCATCTGGTTCAACAGGACCAAGTGCTGCTGCTGCACCTGGGTTGGGGCAAACCCCGGGATCAATTCAGGCTGGGTATGAAGGGACCAAGAGGAGCTCTGAGGAGGGCTTTGGGGTGCTGGTGGGTTGGCCATTCCCTGGCTGAGTGCACTGGGATCCAGGAACCCCCTGAGCTCTGGGCTGATCCCCCAGTGTGGGCAGCAGGGGGATTCTGCCCCTCTCCCCCACTCAGGTGAGACCCCATCTGCAGAGCTTCCCCAGCCCGGGGTTCAGCACAGGGAGGACCTGGAGTGAGTCCAGAGGAAACTGTGGAGCTGCTCCGAGGGCTGGAGCCCCTCTGCTATGAGGGAAGGATGAGAGAATTGTGATTGTTCATCCTGGAAATGAGAAGGCTTTGGGGTGACCTAATTGTGGCCTTGCAGTTCTTAAATGGAACCTACAAGAAAGACTTTTACAAGGATGAGAGGACAAGGGGGAATGGCTTTCACTGCCCTTGGGCAGGGCTGGGTGGGATATTGGGCAGGAATTGTTCCCTGGGAGGTGGGCAGGCCCTGGCACAGGGTGCCCAGAGCAGCTGTGGCTGCCCCTGGATCCCTGGCAGTGCCCAAGACCAGGCTGGAGACTGGGGCTGGGAGCAGCCTGGGACAGTGGGAGGTGTCCCTGCCCATGGCAGGGGTGGAATAGGATGGGCTGTGAGGTCCCTTCCAACCCAAACCATCCTGTGATCCTAAGAAAAGAGTAGAGGAGGCTGTTTGGTGCTGCTCACCCTTGAGGCAGGAGGCAACCAAGGCCCTGGATCCATGAGGATCCTTCCAGCTGTGTGCCACACTGGGAAGAGGATGGAGAGGAGCAAGGCAGCTTCCTTTTGAGTCTCAATGGGAAAGCACCGAGAAACAGAGCACCTTGGGCAAGGGGAAACCCAAGGTCCTCCCCCACCTTTGTTCATTCATGTCGATGAGTGAGACATCCCGACATTCCGGGGAAATCACTCCACTACACCCTGTCCCATCACGGAGCAGGCTGTGGCCCTGCAGTCCCACGCAGCCTGGCTGTTCCCAAATCCCCCTCCTTCCTCCCCAGGTGAGCCTCTGAGAAAGAACTTCCCACCAAGAACAGACTTGCCTTGCTCCCAGCAAAGGGAATCTGCACCCTCACTTGGCTTAGGAATTCACTGTTACTCAGAAGGGATCCAGCTTTCTCCATAAACTGCCTGGTGAGGGGCAGCTGCCGTGCCTGGCCTCCTCTTCCTCCCAGCCCACACAGCTGGGGGAATGCCTGGCACCGAGCTCCTGCTTTCCTGAGCAAAGGAATCTTCCTTGGCTGGGGAGCAGCAGCAGGATAGCAGGTGGGCTCCCAGGAATGAAGTGTTTTTCCCTCCTGCCTTGGCTCGAGGAGGCCAGAGCTGCCCTCACTGTGTCCTGGAAGCAGAGGCTGGAGCCAGGGGAATTTTGTCACCATCCTTCACCTGTTGTCTTTTTCAGAAAATACCACAGATAAGGCTCAAAAAACAGTCTCCCAATTCAGTGTGGCTACTGAGTGTCCTCACAGAAATCTTCCTGAGTTAGTTTTTTTTCAGCAGAAAACCAAATTTCAGAGGAACTGGAAATAGCAAAACCACCTGAACATGACCCAAAACTCATCCCCACAGTGATTCCCATCTTATTCCAACTTTGCTCTACTATCATACACCAAACCATCTTCTCTCATGTCCACCCTGTGAGCCTGCCCAAGGCAGGCTGTCCAGGGAGTCCCTACACAGCTCCTAGGAATGCTGCACACACCGCAGGATTCATGGGGATCAGTGCTAATCTCCAGACTCACTAAACCCAAAGAAAGTGACTGTTTGTTTCTCAAAAAATCTGCAGAAATACTGAAATCCACAAAATCCTTGTCCTTCCTGCACCAGTAAAGGGTGGCTAAACATTATTCTAGATCAAAGGAAGATGGGAATGGCCAGATCAGACCTAAAGCACATCCAGCCCATCTCTGCCTCCAGCAGTAACTCCCAACAAATGCTCCAGAGGAAGGCGCAAAGCTTCCTCAGTGCAGACACAAAATAGTGTGCCTGAGCAGGACTCCTGATCATCCCCCACAAGGGCACAGGAGCAAGTCTAGTGGCTCTCCTGGTCAAGACCAGTGGGATGCAGGTGGGATCCACAGCAGCTCATTCAAAGTCCAGTGTTAGTGGGGAGATGTCCCTGTGCAGATAACGGAGAGAGAGATGAAAGGCTTCCTTCAGTGATTCAAAAGGAGAGTCTGTCTCCACTCTGAATCACCCAGGGAATGAGATGATCTCTCTTCATTAACCAAATACGGAGTTTAAGGCCGTTGGCCTTCAGTCAGAGCTCTCAAACACCTCAAATTGGAGTGGGTGCACCAACAGAAAGGGTTTCAGCTTCAGCAACATCCCTCCATATGCACCTTTCTTTGGTGCCTTCCTCAAATACCAAATGTGCACTAAGGTGCAGATCACAGGAGAAAGTGAGGTGGCCCCCAGCAGAGTGCTGAATTTAAGAAAAATTCATTTCCCAAAGTCCTGCTTCACAAGGTTCTCCAGTAGTATTCCAGACTAACAAAGGAAATTCCTCACAGGAATCTACACAACATCAGAAACTGCAGAGAAGCCTCTGTTGAGAGCACCTTGAAGAAAGCTCTGTCAAATCACTCCTGACTAGCAGAGCTGTGGCCTCAGGAGAGTCACTTCCACTTTGAATTTCAGCTTCTCCCTCTTTAGAGTGGGCATAAAGATCACAGAATTGTAGAACTGTTAGGGTTAGAAGGGACCTTACAACTCATCCTGTTTCAACCCCCTGCCATGGGCAGGGACACCTTCCACTAGCCCAGGCTGCTCCAAGCCCTGTCCAATCTGGCCTGGGGCACTGCCAGGGATCCAGGGGCAGCCACAGCTGCTCTGGGCACCCTGTGCCAGGGCCTGCCCACCCTTACATTGGGATATTGGGACATTCTCCCCAGTATCCCAACCAGCCTTGCCCTCTGGCAGTGGAAGCCATTCCCTGCATCCTGTCCCTCCCTACATGAGATGTTCAACCTCCTTTACAAAGCACCTTGTGACCTGCAGATGCAATAGGGGCTGATGGATTAATGGAATTATTAATAGCAGCTGAAAAACCCACGGGCAGCGTTTCCTGCCGCAGTGATGCACACGGGGCTGCTGGTGACAGCAGCAGAGCCCCTGTGATGTAACACATCCAGGCCCCGGAGCTCCCGGCGGCTCCGTGAGGGTCTGAGCGGGAGCCGGGGCGCGCACGGTCCCGCACGGCCTCCCCAGCCCGGCACGGCCAGCGACAGGGCGCTCGACGAGCGGCTCCAAAGGTGCCCTGACATCAGCAAAGCCACGGCAGGGCCGCAGGTGTGGCCAGGCCCACGCGGCCAGCTCCTCCTGGAGCGATCCTCAAAGCACTTGAGTCACGGAGCCGCGCTGACCGGCTCTGAGCGCTGCCTTTGTCCGGCGTGGAAGGATGCCCAGGCACACAGATCTGACTCTCACATCTCGCTCTCCTTCCCAACAGAGCTTCTTACACAGCACGCTCTGTTGCTGGGCTATAGGGAATTTTTGTCCTGGTATTCTTGACGTGATCCTTTTCAGACAGAAAACCCTGACTCATGAAGCCGTGACGTTGAATGTGCTGCTGTGTAAGGCCTGACACAATGAGACACTTGGCACCCGCTTGCTCCGAGCCCAGCCAAGGGGAATATATGAATTTTTAAGAACTGAATATCCTAATTTTTTACTTTTAAGGAATAGGGAAACCTTAGCAATGCTGTAGCAACAAGGGTCACTCAGACACAGTCAATGTCTCCCACTGGAGAGTTAAAAAAGCAAAATGAAAAAATAATGGTTTTCCCTTTTCTTTTGCAATCAGTGGCCAAATACGCTGCTGCTCTTCCGGAATGAGCAGCTGCCAATTCCAGAGGAGAAAATCTCTTGTAGCCAAGTAGCTCAGCTCTTACATTCTCTCCAAGAGCCTGGGAAAAAGGAAAGGCGGCCAGCCAGTCGGCTAAATAATTTTTGGAAATAAGTAGGTAATGGCCCTCCAACACATCACTGTCATGGCAAGTTTACTTGCAGGCTGACGTCTTTTTTTAAAGCAGTAATTTTTTTTGAAATTGACACATCCATGTCAAATCCTTGGATCTCCTTTACAGAAACACTGTGAGTTGATTGTGGGTCAGATTTCCAAGTCGCCAAAAGCTTAAAAGCACACAAAGCTTCCCCCAAATTAACACATGCAGCGAAGTGTATTTGGGTGAGCCCATCTGGCCTTAGATAAAATGTACAGAAATACTGGGAGTTGAGGTTTTTTTTGATATTCCTGCTCCAAGGCTTCCAGTTAAACTCTCCGTGCAGCTCTTTGAAAATAGAAAGAACACAGTGTCAGGCAATTGGCCTGATTCCTTTTTTATTTCAGTGAAATTCCAGTGCTTCAGCAGGGAAACCAGGTAACAACCATCAGGAATGGGAAATATTTGATTGTACAGGCAACTCAGCTGTGCCTGAAGGTCCTGCTTGCCAGCATCTCCCAGGGGCTGAAGCATGCACTGATTTGCCATGGAATAACACCAAATTGTTTCTGGGAATTTTTGTGCTGTGCTACAGGCTCTGGCTCCTCTTGAGCTTGGTCAATGTGGAGGTTTGTGCCAAAATGAGAGTTCCTTGGGGTCCCTGCCCATGGATAATTCCCATCCCACACTCCTCAGCTGTTGGCAATGGGGGGAGCCAGGTCAAGGAAAGGTTCTGGAGGAAAACTAACCCAACCCATGGGAAGTTGATCCAAGCTTTCAGGAGAACACACATGTTCAAACTACCTACGCTGTCCCTTCCCAGCCCAGGGGACACAGCAGGGAGTCAGCAGAGCCCTGCTGATGTGGGACTGTGTGCTCCAGGAGGAATCAACAACAGCAAGTGATTGCCTTCAATGGACAAGACCCAGTCTTCAGTTAATGGCAGCGAAGATCCCAGGATGGGAAGATGGGGATTAACACCCACCATGAGAACCCACCTGCAGAGCTGCCTCCAGCTCAGGAGCCCCAGCACAGGAAGGATGTGGAGCTGCTGCAGCCAGTCCAGAGGAAACCATGGAGATGCTCCAAGGGTTGGAGCCCCTCTGCTCTGGAGCCAGGCTGGGAGAGCTGGGGGTGCTCACCTGGAGAGGAGAAGGCTCCAGGGAGAGCTCAGAGCCCCTGCCAGGGCCTAAAGGGGCTCCAGGAGAGCTGGAGGGGGACTGGGGACAAGGGATGGAGGGACAGGACACAGGGAATGGCTTCCACTGCCAGAGGGCAGGGCTGGCTGGGATATTGGGCAGGAATTGTTCCCTGGGAGGGTGGGCAGGCCCTGGCACAGGGTGCCCAGAGCAGCTGGGGCTGCCCCTGGATCCCTGGCAGTGCCCAAGGCCAGGCTGCACACGGGCTGGGAGCAGCCTGGGACAGTGGGAGGTGTCCCTGCCCATGGCAGGGGGAGCAATGAGGTGAGCTTTAAGGTCCCTTTCCATGAAAACCATTCTCTGATTCTGTGCCTGGAGAGCTGCAGCAGAGAGCAGCTGGAGATGTGTGAGCAGAGTTCAGCATGTTTTTGCATGTAGGTTTTTGCATGTGAGCAGAGCTCCTTCACTCTGGAATTATTGGTTATTAATGGAGCTGCATCCTGCAATGTTGTTTTAATAACACTGAGGAAATCTGCTGGATGTTACCTGGAAACATTGAACAGATCAAACCCCTGACACAAAGCTCCTGCAAGGGCTCCTGAGATGTTTCCTGCCCCAAAGGCCAGCACTCCCCACGCTGGGGAAGAGTGGGAGGGAGGGAGCCCTTCCCTAAACTGCCAAATGCCCCCACACTGCAGGGTCTCTGCATCCCAGCACTGCTCCTCACCCACAGGCACACGCAGCTTCATTTTTCAGTGTAGAGTGAAGTTTTAAGGAAAAGTATTCAGGGACAAAAAGCAACTGTCCCCCTGATTCTTGTACAAGGCCCTGACCCGTGGCTGTGCCTCAACCACCTGCTCAGGCTGACATTCACGGAGCTGAGGCTGGCAGAGGCTTGGGCACATTCTAGCCAACTCCAAATGCCAGTTTTGTTTTCTGGAGACACCGTTTTCCTGTGTTTTACACAGTCTTACCCTCTGTTACTGAGAAAAGGTCTGTGTGTGATTCAAGGTCAATCTACTGCACAAAGGACTTGGTTTCCTGTTATCAAGCCCAGACTTTTCATCAGCGTAAACATCCCCTCGCTGCATGTCCTGTAGAGAAACACAAGTACCATGAACAGAATATAGCTTGACATGCTTGGAAAAGAAACCAGTACCTTGTATTTGCCTCCCACATCCCCCTTCTCCCTCTGTGCTTGCCCAAAGCCCTCTAGGGCAGGGGTGGCTGCTTTTCTTATAAACAGCCATGAACCCTCCTGAAGGATGCTAAATTATAGAATTATGAATGGTTTGGATGAGAAGGGACCTTAAAGCCCATCTCATTCCGCCCCCTGTCATGGGCAGGGACACCTTCCACTATCCCAGGGTGCTCCAAGCCCCATGCAACCTGGCCTTGGACACTGCCAGGGATGTGAGTGCAGAATCCACTGCTCATAGCCAGAGTATTTGCATTCCTTTTTTTCCAGCGCAGAGCCAGCTCCACAGCCAGGTATTCACCCCCCCAGCCAATCGATCCTGCATTTGAACAGTGCCTCATTGATGCTCCGGGAAATGCCAAACGGGCCCGTCTGGCACACGGATCCCTGGGGCGGCGTTTCCTATAGAAAACCGTGAGCCTTCGGAATCTCAGCCTCCGCTTAAAGGAAAGATCTACATGCCAACCAGACTTAAATTAGCCTTGGAAACAGATTCTGGAAAATGTGCCAGCTCAGATGCAAATCCCTCTTACTTACCTCGTGATGACAACAAAAGCCTGGTGAAATTTTACTCATCCATTAGCAGAAAAGACCTTGCCCGGTGACACACGTGGGTGGGATTCCAGCAGGGTGACATTATGCTTTTGGCACAAGGGCTTTGGCCCCCAAGAATGGCAGCCCTGTGGCATGACAAACGCAGGCCACAGTCACATATTTTACCTGCTGACCCAAGGGGTAGAATGCAGAACCTACAAAAATTAAACTTCCAGCCAAAATCCCGAGATGGTAATCTCACAGAACAGCCCCTGGGGTAAAAGATTGATGATTAGAATTACACTCAGGAAAACACTGGCTGATTTCTAAACACCTTCAGAGCAAGGCATAGCCAAGACATTCCACTGGGGTCACTTCCTAAATCCACTGGAGGGAAAACATGACACTCAGCTCACTGGGACTGAATTTTGTTTCACCACCATGGATAGAGGCCCCTTCATGCTTCATTAAAATTAATGGCAGAACTCTCCTGGGTTTGGCATGAACTCGTTTTCATTTCTTCTGTTCCTGGGTCATGTTTCATTTCTCCTCTGCCATCTCTCCAAAACTGAAACAGCAGCAGCAGTGATCAGATCAGATGAATTCCTAGACCACATGCAGCTGTGGAAATCCCAAAAGAATCCTCTGTTTTCAGGTGAAACCCAAATGTTGCCACTTGTCCACCAGCTTCCCGGACAGCACCAGGGGCTGAGGTTATTTTCTTGTACAGAGTATTTAAGGATGTGGTTGAAATGATGTGCTTTCTGTTTGACTTTCAGTTTGAAACCGAGAGACTGCTCTTCTTGTTAAACATTGTACCAGAAAGAAGAAAGGATGTCCAGAAGCCCCATTCACCTGGCTGTGGCTGGGCAGGTTGAAGATATCCACACCACAGCAATTGAAGAGCCTGTGATTGCGATAAACGAGAACAGGTTCCGCTTCTTGGCTGGTGTTCTGAAAAACCCTGGGGAGCATTCGCTTTCCCCTTACAGAATGTCCCTAATATTCTGGGGGTTTTAAGCAGCTTTTAATCTTAATTGCTGTTGGGATCTTTGGGTGATCAAAGGGAAGATGGCTGTGATTCTTTGTATTACTCACTGCTGCATTAGCACCGGGATCACATATTCATTTATTTTGGTTGAGGAGGTAACAGTCTCCTTTCACTGCACGCACACAATTACTGTAAGCATGCAGGGGACTTGCCAATTGATGCATGAGGGGAGGAAGAGAATCTTTGAAGAAAATTGTTCAAACGTAATTTAGTTCACTAATTGGCAAGGGACCGTTACTAACGAATTGCTTCTGTTTTATGTCAGTAGTGAATCAGGTTGATGATGTGTAACATACATTAAGTCAGTTAATGAGTATTAACTAGAAATGCGACTGAAACACAAGAAAAAGGGTTTTTCACCTTTAACCAGCCAAGCAGAATCACCAACAAATAAAAGGATATGTGTAAGTGGCTTAGATGATTCCAATCTGCAGTGGAAAGACTTTTCTTAGAATCTGATGGTAACCACAACTTAGTGGGAAAAAAAAAATCAGACGCTTACTGCAGCACTTCATCACCACTTGCTTTACTTCTAACCAAGCCTGAAATGAAAATGACTAAAAGTCATTACCGTAAAATGGCTGATTAGAATCCAGTGTGAACTGAGATACTGAGTCCTGGCCCTGGCTACGACACCAGGGCCTCGTGTGGCCAGCAAAGGCGTGTGTTGACTTGGTGGTGGCTGTGTGTGCACTTTCACTGGAGGACAGGACACTTGGCATCCCCCAGACTGCACCAGGCAGGCTGATGTGCCCCTAACCCTTGGGAATCACATGGAGAGGAGGGAGATCACCTTGCTGGAGCAGCCATGATCACAGCCATGCTTCCCTCTCACCTCTGTGTGACCCAACAGCCCGACAGGGCTTTGGGTGCAGTCAGGGCTGCAGGAATGTGGCTCTCAGAGCCCAGCAGTGCCAGGGCAGAGTTGTGAGGGGACAGCAGGCCCACATGCAGAACCTGGCTCAATGGTGGATGTGCAGCCCTGAAAGCAAACACTGTTACAAAACCCGGGCAGAAGGAAAATTTCTGGCTGGCTCTGGCATGTGAACAAACTGGCTTATTAGGCCACAGGTGCAAAAATGAGAATGTGGAGTGAAAGTAAGGATAAAATGGAGAATTCCTGTGTTCTGCAGCTTTTGTGCAATAGGTATCAGGCCATGGAACCTGCCAGACACTCTGGGGGGCTCAGGGACAGGCAGGGGTCTGTTTACTGTGGGCCAAGGTGGGACAGCTGGGGGATTTGCTTTAGGATTGCAATCCAACACTCCACTACCTGCAGGAGGGTGGCAGAATCTTGGGGGGTTCAGTCTGGGCACTACCTCTGCTCAGTCAGGCAGGTCCAACTTGGCTTTCAACTCAGGATTTTCAACTTTCTGGCCAAGCAGAGTCAAAGCAGAAGGAAGATGCATCAATCCCATCTCCCGGCAGCTTTAGGCAAGTTCCAGCAGCAAGGGCCCTGATGTCTGCAGCCATTCTTGGACACTGCCACAGCAGATGACAGCTCCAGACTCTATGGATCAGGTAATTGTCATGTGTTTTTCTCCTTACCTGTATTTGCAGCCACCAGGTACCTTTCTTACAGCTGGTTCTAAACTGGGTGTATTGCAACACAATTTGTATCACACAACTGCTGAGCCCCTCGGCACATGGTGGGGTGCTGGTTTAGAAATAAGCTGATAATACAGTCATGGCAACACTACTTGCAGAGTCAGAAGAAAAACCTAAACATCCAGCACCAGCAGAAAATGTGTACAGATTAGTTTATCTCTGCACTCAATAGAGATAAGACCCCTTTTTTGAAAAAAAATCTAAGCTCCGGAAACAGCAGAAAGGATGAAGTTAAGCACAGTGCGCTGGATCATGAGACATGCTGCCTGCTGGCATTGATACCTCAGAGTTCATCTGGAAATAATGCCATTAAACAGGGGTGACACAGTGGCACAGGACAGCCCAGCCCCAGAGGAGGGGATTTATCCAGTGAGGGGCAGGGAGTGGGAGGGAAAGAGGCAGAAAGAAGCACACAGACACCATTCATGTGGAATGATAAATTCTCATTTTAAGAACATCAAAAAACTGCAGCTGGTTGACAATGCCATGACAGTTCTGGTGCTTGTTGTCTCTTGTCAATCCAGAGTTTTCACAAGACGAACATGCAGAAATACACGTGGGATGGGGAAGAGTTAAACACTAGTCTGTAGCAGTCAGATGACAATGCAAACTCACACCTTCCAAATGTATTGTGTGTCAGAACGAACATAATTTCCTGCCATTCAGAGGCAGCTTCTCTGGTTCACTGACCTTCCTTTTCTTCTCGGGTCCTATTACCTCTTCCTGGCTGAAGGCAAGGTTCAGGAGGTTTATCTGTAAGAACCATCAGAAACAGGGATCATTCTCACAGGGCACGCTCCTGCAACATGAGTTAAAAAGTACAGCTTCCAAAAGTGTCATGTGTGTGCCTGGATCCTCTTGGCTTTGCTCAGTGTGATCCTGTTCTCCAGAAAAGCAATTAGGCAAGGAATCAAAACTGGAGTACTGGATGGAGCTGGGAATGTAAGAGTTGTGCAAGCAACAGGTTCAGCTTTAGGGACAGGGAATGTGTTTGGTGGCAAGGGGACAGGACCCATCTCCCCATCACTGACAGAAAATAGCAGGAGCAAGGAGATCTTTGAGGAATTTAATAGCTGATAGGGCATTTGTTTCTTCACCAACCTCAGATAATTATAACATATGGAAAAGAAGGGGGTGCTTAGGTCAAATCTGTGGTTACAGCCTTTCAGGAGAAGACACACAATCCCTCCATTTGTACATCAGGGAATTCAGTGTGAGTTGGTCAATCTCAGGCTTCAAAACTACCCTTGAGTCTGTGAAAAATAACTAAGCCAAGCAAGCTTTTTTCCAAAAGGCTTAACTTGCCTCTAGAAAGACACAAACCTCTCCCAGAAATACACTGAGCCTGCAGACCAAGAGGTTAAAAAACACAGATAAATATATGTGAGAATATAAGTGAGTCAACGGAACAGACACTTCAGACAGACCACAGGGAGATGGACAGCCAGGACGACAGCTGAAGTGTTGGCTGTGCCAGGGGACAAACTCACTTATCCTCCTTATCATGTCACATATTTGCATTTCTACAATAATAATCCGGAGCTGCTGAGAGCAACGTGTGTTGTCGCCCACCCAGAAGGGACAAAGCACAGTCTGGCAATGAGGTCCCTCTCCCTGGAGCTGAGCTGAGGGGACACACCACAGCACAGAGCTGCTCCTCCAAAACAAAGTTCATCTGGATGACGGCGAGGTGAAGGGGGAGGAAAAGGAGCGCTGAGAGCATTCCTGTTCCCAAACAGGAGTACCTCCCTCTAGTGTCACTGCAAGGCGCGAGGAGCCCCGGAACTGCAGCAGGGGAAGCACAAGGAGTTAATAAAGAGCTGTTCCAGAACACATCCCGGGGATGAGCACAAGGTCTCCAGATTACAAGATGTGGTCATTACAGAATTCCCCGCTCACGTCACTAAGGCTTGCTTTCCATCTGACCTTGGAATGAGGCTTCGGCAATCTCTGCATAGCAATGGGTTTTCTAATGTGTGAAATAGCTCTGATTAGGGATTAACAGCAACAGACTTTGAAACAGCCCCACTTCACCGCTCTATCATGTTTCAAATTGTTTTTCTTTCCTCCTCTTCATTATGAGCAATACAATATTGCTCAATGCAAAAGTACAATTTCCTTGCCCTAAAAACAGAGAAAACAAGAACGTGCCAAAGTGGGTTGGGCAGGTTCTCCCTCATCCAGCACAGTCAGGCTGACAGAGCTTTCCAAGCCTGCCCAAGGTGTTTGCTTGAGGACAGAGCCACAAGTGTTACAGCTTCTCACCTGATACTCAGCTGCTCCAACTGGCATTTTTGGCAGCTATTTACCTTCCTCTCCCTGGCATTGTTTTAACCCATTTGCCTCCTTTTTTTTTTCTGAAGTGAAGGGCCCAGAGGAGGAAATGCTGCATCCAAAAGCTCTGCAGTGCTAACACAGCTGCAGGGTTTGTACCCTGTCCTGCTGGCCACACAACAAAGCAGGGGCACAATTCCCAGTCTCCCAGCCCCATCACCTGGATGAGGCTGGAGAAGGAGGGTGGAAGAATATCTCAGGGGGCTCAGTCTGAGTATTACCTCTGCTCAGTCAGGCAGTTCCAGCCTGGCCTTCAACTCAGGATTTGCAAATTTCAACTTCTGTTTTAGCTTAAACCTAGCTGGGAATGGATCTTCTGCAGCCCAGAGAGCTACTCAGTGAAGGTTTTATCCCTTTGCTACTCCTCCAGAATTTCCTGCATGGATGGGATACTTGTGAGGTGGAGAAAAAGCCACGATGAGCAGCTGCTTGCACTCCAGCTCCCCCAGTTCTCCTGCCCTTTACCACAGGCAGCACGAGCACCTCAGAGGAACCTGAGACGAGGAGTGAAAACATCCAAGGAAGCCATGGAGGGCCCTAGAGAAGCACTATTCACCCGTGCAATGAATCAGATGTCAACAGTGAGAGGTATTTCACCGAAGCCAACGTGTCCTGGCCTGTCCCTGCCCAAGCTCACGTAGGAGCTCGGAGCCAGGAACAGACCCCAAGTCCAACTTCAACTCCCATCCTTAACCAAACACTCCAGCTTCTTCCCCAGAAATGATGCTCTAAAGGGGATTAAGTCAGATCCGACGTGTGCTTATTTGACTTGAAGCAGAAAGTAAACCTCTTCAACGGTGTGGTGAGAAGCAGGAAATCCCTCCCATTGATTAAACATACAATCAAAGCCTCCAGAAGTTCATTAATTCTAATTTTTCCCATGTACTGGGATGCTTCACTTGAGTAACTGATGTCAGAGCTTGGGCTTGTGTCGCTTTTCCTCTTACAACCTCAGCCCCACAGATGAGCCAGGTGCTGTAAAAGCAGATAGGATAAGGCGCAGCCCCTTGCACCCTCACTCTGAAAAGGGACCATGCTGACAGGTGGGACAAGCCCAGAGCAAGCAGCAAAGGCAGCAGCAGCTCCCTGACCTCCGGACTCTGACTCCAAGGCAGAGTTCAGGGTCTGGGTCATGAGCACACAGTGAGTTTGAATCTCCTGTTTTACTACGTGTAAAAAAGCAATATTTTGCAGCAGGAGTTTTCCTGTAGAACTACAGCTAACTTGTGAATCATACAAGTGTTACTAATTTCTGGCATAAAACTCACAGGACAGCTGCGCTGTTGTCTGGAGAAGATATCAGGCTAAAAATAGATTAGACTTAGATTAAAGCCTTCCCAAGGCAGACTGGTGGACAAAACAGAGTGAGCAGACCACAGCCCCACTGCTATTCTTAGATAGACACAATCAGGACCCAGTTTTGTGCTCTGCAATTTGCAATCCCCAGTGTCCCCACGTATTCCGGCCAAAAATTCCCAGCATAAATTGAAGAAAATTTACAGCTCTCCTGACATGTGTTTTGCTTCCCAAGGCATCCTATGCAGAACAACTAAAATTGCACAAGAGCATTCGGCTGTGTCCCTCTTTGTCCCTGGCCTACCCCATGCTGGGTTTGGCACTTGGCAAATTTTATGCCCTCAGAAGAGTTCCCTTTGTCCAGGACACGGAGGGTTTTGTTTGGTACCTTGTAAGTATCCCCACAAATTCACAAGCACATGAATGTCAAAAGAAGTGCAGTTCCATCGAGCAAGCTGGAAGAATAAGGGCTGAGATACAAGACTGAGCTGCTGAAATCAGGCAGAGTGACCCTCAGGTGTCAGGACAACACACTTTGTGCAGGGGATTCTCATCATCAGGGATGTTAATCAGAGTGACCTGAGGCATCCTGTGGTTTCAGCTGCAGTTACCACTGAGTCAACAGCACAGTAAGCTCTTGTCACTTCCAAAACTCAACCTGGTGACTCTTCAGATTGGTCCCCCAAGACCTAATTCCTGCCTGCTCACTGACAGCTGGCTGCTCCGAAGCACAGCAAAAACCCAGGGTCACAGGACACATTGTGGTGTCAGTGAAAGGATGAGAGGACATGGACAAGAACTGAAACTGAAATCACAGATTCACAGATTGGTTTGTGTTGGAAGGGATCTTAAAGCTCATCTCATTCCACTCCCTGTCATGAGCAGGGACACTTTCCACTAGCCCAGGTTGCTCAATGCTCCATTTAACCTGGCCCTGAGCACTTCCAGGGAAATACAAGAAATTCTGTTTAAACATAAGGACAAACTTTTATTTTTAATGTCAGGGCAACCAAGTAGTGGTGAAAGTTATCCAGAGAGGCTGTGGATCCTCCTTCCTTGGAGATATGAACCCTCTGAGAGGACAAGGTCCTGAGGAAGGTTCTCCCTTTCCCTGTGCTCTGAGCAGGTCAGTTGGCCCTGCTGATCTCCAGCTAGCCCTGCTGACCCCAGTGGCTGTGCAAGGGTGGCTCTGTGGTTAAACTGGGCTCCCATCAGTTTCCAGTGTCGTGGCCATACTGACATCAGTGGAACCCATCCTGATTTCCATCTGTGCAAGAGGATCATGCTGGTTAGTGAGAAAGGCAGCTTACGCAGGTGGAACAATGCACGACCCTCAGTGAAGTGCAGCTGGGGAAAGCTGCCACGTTTTTGTGCCCAGGAAACCACACCAACACTTTGCTGACACAACTATCACCAGTCCCCTTCCTTTTCCTCAGATCCTGATAAAACCTTTGTCATTCAGTGCCACTCTTTTGTCTCATGTCCCGTTCTACACCTCATGCATCTTGTACCTTTTAAAGGATTAATGAACAGGTCTTTCCAGAGGATTAAAAAAAAAAAAAAAAAGCTACAAAAATTCCTGTTAGAAGATTATCAATATCAATATTATCAATACCTCTCCTGTTAATCTCCTCCAGAGCCCTCAATCACACTGTCCACTTCTGTGATGGACACGCTCATTACTGGATCACAATCACTTCCCAGAATCCTGATTCCAACTCTGTAACTGAGGGGAAAAAGACAATGCACACTCCTGCCTATGAGGCTGCTACCCAGCAGCCCCTCATGGGATATTAGTTGTGTCCAACCTTAATTTATGTGGATTTCTCCAGAGGGTCTGGCTGCTAGAATGCATGGCATGACCACATGGAATGGCAGCCAGCATGGAAGCACCACAGCTTCATGCAGATGTCCCTGGGGAAACTGCCAGGGAATCTGAGGGTGCAAGGGTTAAACCTCCCTGGATCTGTGGGGTGACAGGCCTCACCTCTGCATGCAGAGATCACTAGGAAACTGTTTCCTACACACTAGACAAGGATAACTCATGGAAGGGATGAATGGCCCCAAGATACAGCTAAGGATCTGACGTGAACTGAGAGAAGCCAGGAATTTCCTGACCTCCCTGTCTCACTCCTCCCAGCATGGCCTGAGCTCACAGGAAGGAGAGGCAAGCTCATCTCTGAATCTTTCTCTCTTCATTGCTTGTGTCTGTGTAGCTTCAGCTGGTTTGGAGGAGAAAATGTTCTGGGAACTTCTCATCAGATACAGCTCTCTTGATAGACAGACAGAGATAAACCTTGCTGCTTTTTTTCTCTTCTGCAAAAGTTCAAGATAATGACATTGCCACAGAAAAATGCTTTCCTATTGCTCTGCACATGGCAGGTTTCATCCTTCACCCGCCTTCTGTCATGGCACTTGTGAACATGGTTTGCCTGGGAAAAATCAGACAAACAAAGGTCTTGCTCTCCAAGCTGTTGTTTTGCAGTTGAACACACTTGTGCTGACCTTCAAAGCCAGAAAGAAGCTGTGTACAGCACTGCAGCACAGCAGGGTACAGGAGCTGTGGAATGCTTTTGGCTGGAAGGGATCTTAAAGCTCATCTCTCTCCAAACCCTGCCACAGGCAGGGACATTTTCCACTGTCCCAGGTGGCTCCAAACCCTGTCCAGCCCGGCCTTGGGCACTGCCAGGGATCCAGGGGCAGCCACAGCTGCTCTGGGCACCCTGTGCCAGGGTTTCTTCAGCCTTAGAGGGAATAATTTCTCCCCAATATCCCATCTAACCCTGCCCTCTGGCAGTGGGAAGCCATTGCTCCTTGTCCTGTCCCTCCAGGCCCTTATTCCAAGTGCCTCTCCAGCTCTCTTGGTGTTCCTTTGGGCACTGGCAGGGGCTCTGAGGTCTCTATCAGGGTAACTGACACTGATCCCTGGCACAGCAGACAGGTATTCCTGCATCATCCGTGAAAGTCTGTGTCCACACAGTCCCTTGGAGAAGGAGCACATGGCCAGGTAGCCAAGTGCTCTGCACAAAGAGCAGCAGCTGGAGACCAGACAGGCTGTCAGCTGAGGCCTAAAGCAGCCCTGATTCACAACACTTAGGTATGAACCTCTCCCCAGACATCGCAGTCGCAGACAGCTCCCATCAGGAGAGCTGATCCACATGGCAGGAGCCTGCCGACAGCAGCTAGAGAATCCCAGAGCAGGAGCCCTGAGCCATCCCACTGGGATGCCCACACAATGCCAAGTGTCAACAGGCTCCCTCCCGTCCCACAGCAGTCTACAAGCACGGCCAGCCCAGCAGCAGGGGCAGTGTCTGACAGCAGCTGATGAAGCCAGACACTTGGGAGGCAGAGCTGCCTGCTGCTGGGCTGATAGAGCCACACCATTCCCAGCTCAGGGCTCCCTGCACGGCTGCCTCACTGCGCACTGGGACTGAGCTCCAAGGACCACCCCAGAACTTCAGCCCACAGCTTCCTGATGGGAGATAAATGCCTGCAGAGGCGTTCACATGGTCAGATTTTACTCATCTTCTAGTTCTGTTTCATTCCAAACTCATTCCACTGCAACATGTTTGCTTACACGAAGACAAAGCTAACCAAAATCAATTCTCAGGACAAGGACCTTAAAAGATGTTCTTTACAAGAGGATAGAAGAGTTTGCTGAAGATCTCCAAAGTTATCCTAAGTTCACTGCAGGACCTCATTCTCATTAGCAGATTTCTGTAAGTTAAACTAATGGGCAGCAATTCTCTATTTCCCCCAACTCTTCACAGCTCCTAAAATGCCAGTGGAAAGAAGGAAGATGCACAAAGATAGCACAGGAGGACAAACCCTGGGCTGATGCAATCAGAAGGCTTCTGAAGCCTGGAGAAGTGAGCTACTTTACATGCTGGTGCCTAACTCTGGATGATTAAGTGCCGAGATGCTCTGCTGGGAAAGGGCAAACTCTCATTTGATCCTGACGATCATCAATCATGAGATGGAAGATAAGAAGCCAGTGGAGTACATGGAAATTTTTCCCCAACCTGCAAAGCCTCTGTCAGAGACTCTCAGTGACCACTCCTAAAGGCCAGTTCCAGCTCTCACTGGGCAGGAAGAGCTGCTTCTCTTTTGGCAGATCCCCATCCTTTGCCTTTCCCATGTCAATTAGACAAAAATAAGCCTTTAATACTTTCATTCCCGGTTTTCCTGAAGAGCTCTAGGTCAGCAAGATAATGGCCAATAAACTCAATTCCAGTTTTTATTTTTGGTAACCAAGCAATCAGAAGGATTCACTCCAGCTGAAGAGCAGAAATGTGCTCACCCACATTTCCAAAAGCAACTTGTGACTGTGGGTAACAGTTTCGAACTCAGAACTTCTTGAATATGAAATCCTTGTGCAGACAGCAATTTTCTGTGACACTCCAAATTGTTCCAGTTAGTTCAGAAAATTCTGGCATTCCCACACCAACCCAAGAGGTGGAAAACACTATTAATAGTGTCTGGATGGCAACAATGTGTTCATATTCACACCCCACCAGGCCGGCTCCTCCCCATCTCACCTACACCTGACCCTGTCAAACACCTAACTCAGACTTCCCATCCACCCCAGCTTCTCCTCATTTTTAATTTCAAACTTCACCCACCAGCTTGGCTTCCTGATTCTCATGGAATACACAATGGTCATTTGTTTTAACCACTTCCTTCAAAAAGAAGGGAAAGTCCCTCTCATATGGAAAAGAGTGTCAAATTTTTATTAGTGCAGGCTTTACAGTGATGATTCTAACTACTGGCTTGACTTTGTTTTTCCCTAAACTGGGTGAAATATTAGCCAGCTTTTAAGCTATGAGGTTTTAAAAATAGCATCAAAGAATACATTAAGAAAAGAATCTCCCAGGGCTTGGGATTTTTTTTTTTTAAGTCTTTGGAAGCACATGATGGATAAACTGATTCTTCCATTTTTCAGCAACTAATGCTGTTTCCACCACCTTCAGACACTCTCACTCCTGCTACTGAATTCTAATGAAATGCACATGCTGAGAGAGGTGTCTGGTGCTCTGCTGGCCATCGTGACAGCCCCAAAAGAAGGTCAGAGCATGAATCAGTGGGGCAACCATGAGTCGCAAACAAAAAAGGCTCCTGTTTTCACAGACGATAGAATAAACAATGATCAGAAGGAAAGCAGAGGATGTGACTCGGAAAAAAAATGTGGTTAAAGTTTGAAAAATACAAGCCTAGGCACAGAAGTTCACTTCTAAGTTCCAGAGTCAAGGCAAATACCTCACAGATGCCTTTAGAATGACAGGGTGAGTTGCAGTCTGCAGTTGCCGTCTGGGTTAGGATTCTTTGCAACAGAGGCGGGGAAAATTTTAGTAGCAATTTCCTACTCTCATTAACTTATCCTGTAAAGATGCAGTTTCTGACCATTCAAGCTCACATGATTCTCAGCTAATTCGAATGAGAGGAGGATCAAGTGGCAAGTCTGATGGTATTCAGGGATTTGCCATGTCACTGAACAAACCTCTGCACATGCCCGTAGGTTCGGGCTCTGATGGTGACTCAGGGTTTGGCCGGGCATTCAGGGTGGGATTAATTTTTTACTTATCTAAAACAACCTACCTGGTCAATCCTAATTCTTTGGGTTGCCTCAACAACCATAAAAAAAGAGATTAGTACCTCCAGGGGACAATTCTTCCTACACCAGAGGGGTAAGCAAGAAGGGACAGGATTCATTAGGTACCTGTGACTCACATGTAAAGAAAGTCTGGGAGAAAGAGGAGAGAGGTGAAGACCATATTAGGTAAAAAATACACCCTTCGAACCTAAAATAGGATGGTGATTTCAGACCCTTAATCCAAAACCACCCACAGGTAAACCAGCCCGGCTGGGACAGAGATAGGCTTTCTCTGTATGTGTTACTCACAGGTACCAACTCCAGGGAACAGAATTAAATCCTGGTACTGGGGGGAGGAAATAAACTGATCGTGGAAAGCTTCTTCCTAAACACTTACAGTTTATGTTTACATCCCTCTGCTACTCTGTAGACTCTATGTATTGTGACCCTGCACACTAAACCCACTAATGTTAGTGAATTTTGTGTCATCTTTGATGATGCAATGATCCATGGTGGTGAATTCCCCCGTCCCTGGAGTATCTCAGAGCCACTGAATCTTTCTCACCTGCTGATGTGCCCTTGAGCAAGGCATCCTGTCTGTCTCCTTTATTCCCCTCTTCTTCTTCCTACCTGCAACCCAAACAGCAAAGCAAAATCAACTGCAAAGTGCTCAATTAAAAAAAAAATAAAATAAAATTTCTGGAAGCCTGACTAAACCACTGAGACAAAAACCCAAGGAAATTGTGCAAGCTTTGCTCTCAGACACTGCCAGCAGTGACAGTTTATTCCTAGAAAGAGATTTCAGCATGAAGTGTCATCTGAACATCAGCCTGCAGCAGCCCTATCAATTATAATCTCCCTTTTAACCTGGATCTAAGAAAACAGAGCTTATGTCTAGACATGCCCTAAGTGTGAGGGGTAGGGGAAAGAAGAGAAGATCTCCCCTGGTTAATATTTATTAATCTTTCAGACAGTTTCAATAAAATTTGAGGGGGTGTCCAAAGTGCCCCAGTTTCAAGAGATGAGGCAATTATTTAGAGGAGGAGGATCCTGTTAGAATGCAACAAAAATGGCAGGATGAGTTAATTCTTTATTAGTCATTGGGGAATCTTCAGGAGAAAGACCTGCGAAGGTGATTTCACATGCAGTGAAGCTGCTTTATCCTCCTGCCCAGCAGTCCCAGGAATGCTATTTACCATTTTGTCACTAGATGGTATTGTTCCACAGGCTATATCCCAGAGCCTTGAAGGTCAAACACAGCATGGTATAGCAGAGGCTGCGTTGAATAAAGGCACAGAAAAGGCTTTTTTTTCTCATGTATTTTCATGTATGTTTTCCCACATAGAAGTTATCAGCAAAAGTCAAACTGTAACAGCTAAGGAAAAGAGCTTTGTTGAACACGGAGATAATGTAACTCGGTTTTGATGATCTGGGCATTTCCTCCATATCGCTATAAAACTGATGAGACAAAGAGGTGCAAAGATACTGATACAAAATTAAATGCTTCTGTTAACAAACCAAGCATAATCAACCAGCCCTTTGTTACAGTTCAGTCTGATCTGACATGAAATTCAAACAGCCTAACTCTGCTCATGCAAAACCTAAATATTAGAGAACCACAGAATCACAGAATGGGTTGGATGGGAAGGGACCTTAAAACCAATCCAGTGCTATGGGCAGGGACACCTTCCACTGTCCCAGGCTGCTCCCAGCCCCAGTGTCCAGCCTGGCCTTGGACACTGCCAGGGATCCAGGGGCAGCCACAGCTGCTCTGGGCACCCTGTGCCAGGGCCTGCCCACCCTCACAGGGAACAATTTCTTTCTCTAATATCTCAAATAACCTCCTGTTATGAACAACACTGAAAGACCTTACCCAGGACAGTGTGTGGAATATGTTATGCTGGGATACAAACAGGAGCAGAAGCTCCCTCAGTTTTGAAACTGGGCACTTACCTGTATCTTCAAGGCAAAAAGAAGATGCTTGTTTTCCTACCTGGATGGGTGTCACTTTTGTCCCCTTCATTCTCATTTGAATCTGCTCTGACAGGGCAAGGGTGAATCTGTAAAGCAAATGATGTTTTGTCTTAAAAATATAACCTAAAATTACATCTAGCTGGTAAATCTGCAAAGAAAATGTTTTTTTTTTTAAGGAGGCTTTTGCTAGATAAATTCTATTCTTCCAATGAGAATCAAATAGAGGTATTTCTATACCTTTGTGCTCTCCTCCTTCTCATCTTCTTCCTCACAGTCCAGCCCTTGGTGGGAGATCTCAGTAGGGCCATTCTTCTGGATCAGGTTGCTGTCAGCCTTCCTCACCCTCTTCTTCTCAGTTGTCACTCTGACTTTCATGAAGTGGAAGTCAGTAGAGACTGAGCCCACCCTCAGGTTGACGGGATCCCCAGCAAACAACAGGTCACCAGGGCTGCCATCTTCCTGGAAGCCAGGGGGCTGGTAATCCTTGGGAGTGACTGCACAGGGAGAGGGAACCCCATGAGGTCAGGGAAATGGAGTTCCATCTCTCCTTAGTCTGATTTAGAAAGAACAATTACGAACCAGCTTTGAGTAGCATCGACTACTAAAACTATTCCAGGTTTTTGTGGGGTTTTTAGGAGGAAGGGACATAATGTAAAGAGTAAAATGAGCTGATCAAATGTTATCAGGGAGCTCAAATTAAAAATTATGTTAGGATGCTGAGACACCATTTAAGTGCTGGAGCAAAACCTGACATTGCTTGTTCCTTCAGGAAACAAACTAAAAAAAAAAAACCCAGGGAAGAATTTCTCCCTTTCACACCACATAGCTGTGCTTATATGGATTTCAAACCTTTCCTGAAACCATCTGCCATCCCTGTGCACCAGAAAGATTTACTGTGTTACACCATTTCTCAGTGCTATCAGCCATCTCACCTTTTCTATGCTTTACTTTATTCACAGGGCTCACACTTATTACAGAGACCAATAGAATTCCTCCCTAAGGCACACGCTGCTCTGCACCTACCATCGTTGTAGTAGAGGAGTTTCATGCTCAGGGTGACATCGTTGGGCAGTGGCCCGAGGTCCTGCATGAGCAGGTACAGGGTCCGGAGCAGCAGCCTGCTGGCTTGTTTGACATCTCTGCTGCACGGCCCAGCCACAAACTCCCTGTGGTTGCTACTATCGGAAGACGAATAATGGGTTTGTTATCCTCAGTCATGAATATTCACGATCCAATCACACACACAGAGCACCCACTGACTTGTCTGAAACCACCAGTGTCAAAGCTACAATGTCTTTATGTAATTTCCAGATAAACAGGGAAGTGAAACAGGCTCCAGGGATGGGGTGGCATCCGCAGAACACCCGCTCCAAACTCAGAGGCCTGGCATTTACATTTGAACAGACTTCGAAGCTAGGGCAACCATTATACAAATGCCATGACTCACTTGTTTGAACATGATTAAACTGGATCAAAGGACCATAAAACAAGTGCCTTTCACCTAAGCAATTTCAGGAACGAGAGGAATGAGTTGAGGATCCCATCTAAAGCCGATTCATCACAGGGGCTATTTTCAAGCCCATTCTGCAGTTTTTGAAGAGAAGTGAATTGCGTGTTCTCACTCAATTCCATGTAAGTAAAAGCAGTTCAGAGGCACATTTTTCAGCAGTGACAGAAGGGGTTTTCCTCTCATCTCCTTCACCCATCCAAATGTCAGCTGGCTGGTCCAAGCCAGCAGTCCAGACAGAGACCCATGGGTGACATGAGTGGGATGAATGGCACTCCAGAGGAGTTTGTTCCTCTTTGATTACAAGTGAGGTAGATGAGATGAGCAACTCAGAGCCAGCCAGCTAACTTCAGAAAGAGCAGATGAATCACTGTGTGACTAAGGGACCTGAACTTCCCTAACTTTCAATAAGAAGGGGTCATAAAGATGTGTAGCTCCTTCATTACGTTTTTGGAAGACCCCTAACATGACATGTAGGCTGGAGGGCATCCAACACAATCATCCCAAATTGCATCAAAAGCAGCAAAAGAGTAACCCAAGAATAGCCCAGAGTAAATCTGACTGACTGATCCTCAGAAAGGAACAAATTAAGACCATTTCCCCCTTCCAGCTGAACTTCTTTGGGTCATGAAAATGGGGTGGCTGTGGAACAGCTTGACTTCCCAACATACAGAATCAAGGCATCATTTAGGTAGGAAAAGACCTCCAAGACCATGAAGTCCAAACTCTGTGGTATTAGAGGTGTACTGTGGTCCTCAACTAAATCCTGCATGTTCAGAACCATACAGTGAGAGGAAAAGGCTGGCAGTGCCTAAGGTAGAATATCCACCACCTTTACAAACTGTGGGATTAGTAGATCAGAAATGGCAAAAGGAAAGTTCATAAGAAAAAAAGAAATGAGATGTCCATAGGAATTAACAGATCAAGCACTGCTTCAATATGGGAACAAAACCGAGAATTTGATGCAGGAGAGAGTCAAAAAAGCAGAACTAAACATTGGAAGGAGTGGGATCCATGGCAAGGAATTCCCTCAAAATCTATCTAAAAAAAGGCGAGGACCATTAAGGATAAAATTTCCCCTTACCCCTTGGATTTGATGCTGCAGCCCCACAAAAAAATCTCTCCCAGAGTGATTAACTCCAAGTTTGCACAGGACAACTGCAGGTGTAAAAGGCAGTGTTATCAGCTGAAGGAGCTGATAGCAAAGATGACACAATCTCCTGATCTGTGCCAGAATTCTGGATTATTAAAGACTGAACGGACAAGCATGAGCCTGCCACAGCACTGCTAATCCCTGGGGAAACAGAGCCCAGGAATCCAGTGCCAGGGGCTCTGGAGCCTCAGAGCACATTCAAACATGACAGAAAGATGGCCTAGCCTCTCCCTGCATGACACAATGGACACCCAAGCTCCATGTGGGACTGTCCTTATTTCCAGGAATTAATGAGTAAGGCTGAATAAAACCCCAAAGAACTCAAGGACTGTCTATTATCTTTCAAATCCCAGATATCCTCTTCCCCTCAGTGTGAGGACAATGGACAGCAGCTTCAAAGCAGAAATGGAGGGCACGGCCAAAAGGTAATTCCACAGATAATTCAGATTTGCCCAAAAGAAAACAATTTTGCCTTATGGTACAAATTATTTGGATGTGTTTAGAGAAGGAACAGCTAAGAGCACACTCCAGGAGTGCTGGGGAGGAGCTTCCTGAGGAGCACACAAGACAGCAGAGCTCTCTTGCTGTCCAGGCAGGTTCCAAGATCCATCTTTCACCAGCAACAACTGTAGAACAAAGTAAAAATGGGTTAATTATTTTTCTTTGCTTTGGTTATAGCCAATGGCCTTTGATGGTATTTATTTGAAGCTCCACAGGATTATGGCCTACTTAAACACAGCTTTAAATATCTAACAGAGAGTGCCAAAAAGAGGCAAAAAGCTGCTACTTCCTGCCATGTGTTTTGCACCATCAGCTCAGGCATCCTAGGTGAAAGTTCTCTCAGGTCACCCACGCAGAGCTGCTCAAGCAGAACACACATATGCAAATGCTCAAGGGAAAAAAATCCTGGGCACATGATGGTGAAAGGGCTCAAACCTGAGCAAGCCTCATGGGAAAGCACGAGGCTATCTGGTGGGAGCACAAGAACACTTGCTGCTAGCTGAGACAGCTGCAAGCTCAACAACTGGGCTGGTTTCTGCATGGCCTCCCTGATGAGGCACCACTTCTGCCAACTGCCCTTGGCTCAGCTGGGCTCTGAGGGCCTCGTGGTGCTATGTAAGAGCATTTCAGCTCATCCTCCTAGCAGTTCATACCCTGCAAGGTTAATAGCCTCAAAACTCTGATGGTATTTACAGCTGCTTAATGACTTGGACCTGCTCAAACCCCAGAATCACAGGATGGTTTGGGTTGGAATGACCTTAAAGCTCATCTTGCTCCTCCCCCTACCATGGGCACTGACATCTTCCACTAAACCAGGTTCCTCCATCCAACCTGGCTTTGGACCTTCCAGGGATGGGGAGTCCACAACCTCTCTGGGCAATCATAAAGTGCAGCTTCTTAATGCTTCAAAACTGCAGTTTTTACTGGAATGCTGAGAAATCAACCCAAATCCTTACCTGATGATGTCCATCTGGGGCACATTCTTTTTGTACTTGAATTTGAATTGATACATTTCAGTGACTGTCTAGAGATGTAACAAGAGAGAGGAGAAGCAGAAAGTAATCTCTTTGAGAAACAGCATGTGTCCTGAGCTTGAAAAGTCCTTTCACACTCTCTACCAAAGCATAGCATTAGTTTAGTGACATCCTGACAATTTTAACTCCATTATTGCTTGCACAGGATTTGGCAAATTCTCTCAGCAGCCACATCTTACCTAGCACTGAAAAAATCACAACAAAATTACAAACTTCCTGCATCTTCCTCCCTGGGCATGGCTCTCCAACTTTGGTCTCTAGCAATCCTCTCAGTGTCCCTTGCTAAAGGAAAACTGGGAAGCTGCACAGGTGACCAAGAAATCCTGGCCTTGTGCTCTGTATGGGGACAAGAGCCTGGAGGACTCTTCCCACAGGGAAATCCAAACAATATTGCATGGGAAAAAGTTGCTGAATTTCACCAGTTGGAGTCTTTCTGTGGTAGACCAAAAAGAAAAGAAAAAAAAAAAAAAAGATGACTTTCCATTTAAAATAATAAGAGAACAAAACAATTAGGAAGAACAGACAGCTTCCCCCCCAAGAGAAAGGCTCTATTGTACACTAATTCCACGCCTATAATTCACTTTTTTCTGGAGACAATGAGGTCGATTAGTAGTAGCTCAGCTGAGCTCTTAGCTCTGAGCCTTCCTTGCAAACCCCAGCCTTGGCTTGGCTCAGCTCCTTCTGCTCTGTCCCCAGACTCAGAGGTGCCACGCAGCAGAGCTGGAACCAAGTTCAGGTGCAAAGGGTCTGAAGCCATTCTCTGATCTCCAGCATGGATGCAGACACTCACTCCTGGATCACAGTCCCCAGATGAAACCAAACAGAAACACAACAGGGAACACCAAGAGGCCAAGGACAGGCCCTACCCAACACATCCATGCAGGTCTGAAGGGATTCCTGACTTCTGTCCTACTCCTCTCTGCATGACAAACCAGCTCTTTTCATCAGGGCTGTTAAAAAGGTGGTTTGCAAATGAATAATATTGAACTTCTCATTTTTTTCCTCTTTGGGAAACTAAAATAAAACAGTGAACATGTCCATTAGCTGTCTGCTAACATCCCTGCCTGAGGCCCTGGTGGGCCCTCAGCTGGGTGTTTGATCACAATGCAGCTCACTGAGTTGGCACTCTGGAGTGAAGGCACAGGAACAGAAATGGGGTCACCAAGGAGCTATGTCAGGGTAGGACTTAAGCCTCCACTCCACTCTGAATACAAATGTACTCACCCATGCCTTCAGCTGCCTCAAAGATTAATTAAGATGCTTTCTTACCTCGGGATTGGTGTAAATCTGTTAGAAGAAAGCACAGTGAGGGCATTCTCCCTGGGACAACTTGAACCAGTGACTAACAAAGATATTTTCAGTTGACAGCAGAGACTGTGCTATCTTTAGTGTGGGATCAGAGAAAGGAGTGGCTGGGAAAGAGCCTTCCTCTATCAACAGTCAATACTTCCACCTGTCAAAGATAGGTAGAAGATACTCATGTGTGCAATATTGGAGGAATGAGGTTAATTCCCATTCCAGCCCTCACAGGTAGCTATTAATGCCTGGGATTTAACTGCTCAGATGATGCGCAGAGTAGATGGTGAGCAAAGCTCCTGGTGCTCTGCAGGGGGCTGGGGCCAACAGCTGCCTATGGAACCACCAGTGTGTGGTTTCTCCAGGATCCGATTGATCAGGAGGACTCTTCTGCATGGCAAAATGGAGAGGACACGGCAGCTTCCATGACAGGAATCATATGGAAGTGCCTCTCAGAGTTTAAGGACACAATAAGGCCTCTGTCAGAAGTCTTACATGCTGAGAAAAACATTCCCATGCAGGCTTGAACTCCACATTTACTGTATCTAAGAAAGGTCACAGCTCTACTAAAAATCACCACATTTTGGCTTCTCCTTAAAAAAGGCACAAATGGGTTGACACAACCTTCACTCCGTATCACTTTCAAGCAGGGGAGGGGAGAGAAAACCACTTTGTATTCTTTTACTTACTGCAAGGACAGCCACGTGTAGCTAGGAGGGAAAATCAAAACAAAACACAAAATCAACATCTAACCTTAATGGGCAAAGAAAAGCAAGCCTATCAAACTCCGACTACCTACACAGGGAGAAGGAATAGATGCACTCAACAAACCAGGAGTTAAAACCCTCTTTGCAGATTCTTCCCAGCACAGCATCAGCAACACCTAGTGGCCAGTTTGCCTGGCTTGATTTACAGTTTCCCCAAACAACTCCATGCTCAGTAATCTCCCTTGGGACTCCTTTCAAACAAATCCCCAAATACTGATTTAAAACTCCTTACAAGAGCACCCATCCCTACTGAAGGTTAATGTTTGCTTTCTGCTAGGAAATTACCCAAAAGCATTTAATTAATGCTCTATCAAGGAATTGCACATGGGACTGCCCGTAAAAACAATCTTAAAACATGCATTAAAACCCTCAGTTTTTCCTTAATCTTTGTCAAACAATTAATTTATGTCTCTCATAAATAAAAAAGTGCTAAATACCTCCTAGAGCTGTCAGAAAGCACTAAACTGTATTCACAACATTGCTAATTATCTGTGCACACTGACAATTGTACTGATGTATGAGAAACACCCAGATCATCAGTGCCAGAACGACCTGGCCTGGAGGAGCTGGGCTGGTGAACAGCGCTGACACAGAGGACAGCAACTGGTGCTTCTTCCTGTGCAGGGCAGTTCTTATGTGAGAATCAGCAAGGAATATGAGCACTTGCTAGCTGGGTTTCTCCTGGAAGCAGTTACATATCTTATTTGGTGAATTAAGGGGAAAAGCAAGGGATAAATTCTGAGCCTGAGAGAAAAGCCAGGAGGTTTAGGGAAGATGAGATGAAGGGGACAGCTCAGGGAAAAGGAGATGAAGGACAGCAAAAGCACAGAACCTCTTAAGAAAACAAAAACAGGCAGGAGATCCAGCTCTCAGCTCTGCCTGGCAGGGTTTCTATCAGACATAAGAGAACACAAATGTAGAGCACAGAATTAAGGGAAATCCATTGCAGGCTGAAATTTGGTTTCCACACCATGGACAGGAGAGCCCAGAGAAAGTAGACAGGATTTGAGCTCAAGGCATAAAATCCCAAATCTCATACTCAGGGCAGGGTCCTTCCCCTGTCCTACAGCTGTAAAGGTGGTTGTAGGCATCAAAGATCACAACAAAAACACAGCAGGAACGGAAGGACAGTTTTGTCCTTACTTTATGAAGAAATAGAACAGTCCATTGAAAAGTGAAAAAAACACTTACATACTGCTTCTCCAAAGCATCAAAACAACCTTGAATCCTGCCAGGGGAAAAAAAACCATGTTAATACTAACCAGCAATATTTATCTCCTGATCTGTAAACACACTCATTAGATGTGGGTTAAAGGGCATTTTTTCTGGAATTAGAACAACACAACCAACATCTGAGGCTTGTGAAGTCCTTTTCAGGTCAGTCCTGAAGGCAGTGTTGTCCTTTCTGCATCTGTGCATTGTTTACACTTCTGGGGCATTATCCTGTCAGGCCAGAGCCTGCTTGAATCCTGACAAAGGCAAGGATTGAAGGCTAAAGGCTGGCTCTGAGTGTGTCCCTGCTCAGTGCTCTCTTCCAGCTCCCCAGCCAGAACTCTGATGGCTCTTTTCCCATCAGCTTTGTACAGAGCTCAGCTCAATCTGAACATGTCTGGTCTTGTAAATCTTTGTTATCTGATGTAGAGTTTGCAGCAATGGATTTTCTCAAAGTAGTAAATATTATTTGAAGCAGCAATGCCCAGGTATTTACACTTGGAGTCAAAGGATGTGCAGCAAGGTATCTCCTTAGCACATCAGGGACAGATTTCCTGCTTGTTGGGAACATGCCAACTGTGAAATACATTCTGAAGAAAACTGTGGGGTTCTTAGAGAGGGAGATAAAATATTGTACATACTGAAAAAACAAGTGCAAGAATCCCTATCAAAGTGAAATAAGAAAAGACTAAACACAACAGAAAGGATCTCATGACAATCTTCATCCTCCCTCTGCACCTCTGCTGCCACGTGTGCTCTGGGGCCTGACCATGACCTCACTGCAGCCAACACTTCCACAGACCTTGAACTCACATGATCTCAGTCACTAATTCTGTCCTGCTTACACGGGGCAAGCACCCCCAGCTGCAGTGGGAGCTCCCCTGGCACACTGTTTTCCAGTTCAGGAAGAAGAAGAATGCAGGGGCAGATGTCTCCTACTCAGCACAATGCTGTCTTGGTTTCGCTGTTACTCACTTACCACTTGACTATCTGCAATGATCCCAGACAGCTTTTATCTTCTCGGAGAATTTTTAGACTGAGGTCTGCAAAACCAGATTTAGCACATAGTTACAATCCTTATCACAGTTCTTGGGCAAACACTGAAACTAAGCCAGTCCATCCTCCCTTTTTTGGATAAAAGTGTTATCTGAAGGTCCTTCCTGAGCAGAGATGTTGGGTTTCCACTGAGTCCCAGGTGGGCTGACACAAACTTATTGCTGGGTTTGCAAATGTCAAAGCTTTCCTCAGAAGCCCTGGGCTCTCCCAGAAGGGATGGAGTTACAGCTTTATTACAAAACACCAGCAGCTTCATCCTCTCCTCCACTCCATCCTTGACCATCCCCTAATATCTTCCCTTCTACATACAGGTTTCACCAACATCCATGTGAAGGGATGTCCCAATGACTGTGCTCACAATAAACTCTCTGTGAAGCTTTTCCACACAGCTCCTTCAACCTGTGCTTTCAGGCATTCAGAATGGCAAAATGCACACCTGTCCTACATGTGAAAAGGGGGATTAATAACACCTTAGGATGCAACCAAGGGGCCCTTGAAGACATGAGCAGGCCAGATTGTCAACACCCCTCATCAAAAAGTCACTAGACAGACCTGACATTTAACCAGTGGCTCTTCAGAGTTAGGGGATCAAGAACAAATTTGGGATTTCTGTGCCCTCAAGCAAATCTACAAAGTACATGTGAACATGTTTCAGGGCAAATAATGCTGTAAGGGACAACATAGAAATGGACAACACTCAATGGACTTTGAATGTTCATAAAGATGTTCATGAATCAAAGCATCACTAATTCTTGGGACCGTGTGACAAGAGTTTGGTTCTGAAAGTTCTTTTTTTTTCCTTAAAAGGTTCTGATTCCCAAAGCACATATGAGAGAGTTTTCATGGGAAAAACCCCAAATCCCAACAATGAAACTCTTTTAAACTGAAGGAAGGATGATTAGACTAGATGTAAATAAGGGTTTTATAATGAGGGTGGTAGAACACTGGCACAGGTTGCCCAGAGGTGGATGTTTCATTCCTGGAAATATTCAAGGTCAGGTTGGATGGGGCTTGGAGCAACCTGGTCTATTGGAAGGCATCCAGGCCCATGGCAGGGAGTTGGACTTGATGGTCTTTAAAAGGTCCCATCCAACCCAAACCACTCTACAATTCTATGAAAACTGACAAACCTAATTTCAGCCTCCCAGTGAAAACTAAAAATGCAAACCTCATGGGTTCAAAGACTCAAAAGGAAATAAAACATTGCAATAAAAGTAAATTTTTAAAACTTTCCAAGTTTAAAATCACTCTCCTGGACTTGAGACCTGACTCATGGGGCTGGCAATGCCAAGGAATGGAAAATCAACAGAGAAGACAGGAGCTCAAGGTTGTCTCCCATGCTCTCTATCAGAAGTTCTGTCTGCACCCAGATTTGTGAAGATTTGGGAATTTGTAACCAATCCCACAGCCAGAAGACAACATATGAGGCAGATTATAGGTAAAATATAGTGAGCAGAAAGAAACCCTCAGCACAAAGTGCAGGTGTTACCATCCAGATAGCGAGTGCCATAGGAGCTCTCTGGGAACAGCCCCCTCATGTAGGTTATGCAGGACACGGAGACAGCCAGGAGCCTCTTCACCAGCACCAGGGACTGTTGCTCTGTGGTGATGCTCTCAGGGAACAGCACTGCTTCCTGCAAAAGCAGGGCAACGCCAGAAATAGTACCTTCTGAAGTGTAACACCGATTATATTTAGAAACAAGGCTCAGCAGGTGGGAAGAGGGTAACTTAAAAATGTAATTTTACGGTTTCTCTGGTGTTTAAGCTAAGCAGGGAAGACTCGTGTCTGAGGTGGATGGATTAAATTATTTAAGGGTAGAGATCAATAGATCTGACACCATCACTCAGATGCAGAGTATGCTGGTTGGATGTGCCCTCCCCTTTGTCACACTCCCACCTCCTCCACTGCACCACTCCTGGCACTTTGAACAGACAGCCACCCCTCAAAAAAGGTGTGCTGTTTTAACTGTGGAGTCACACGAGCACCAGGGCTGGTGTGGCAACCACTGCTGTACCAAAGGCTGCTGTTTTGAGCTCTGATAGCAGCCTGAGTTGCCAACAGAGTGATTTTAACACCAAGCTGTAAATGAAGCACCTGGAGCTACAGTAAATACACACTGTGTAGTGCCGACGTGAACAGTGCAGCAGACATGCATTAAATTTAGTTCCTCTATTACTTTATTGCTGTTCTTCATGCTAATAAAGCTCTGTGTACACCCAATGAGCCTACATTTATTGAGTCAAATCATGACAGAGCCCCACACTGCCTCTCACTGAACTGGAATTAATCCAGCTAAGAACAGAGCAGATGACAGAAAGTGTTCCCACCTCTGCAAGCACAGGCGTGCCAGGTCCCACACCAAGACCTAAGACTGCCTGAACCACCATATTTTAATTTTTTACCTTAGAGGGCTTTTTCTTTTGCTTGAGTAGCTGCTGAGTAGCCATCCTGTGTTTCAAAGACCTGCCTTCCACTTGTAACTAAACCCTAAAAAATAAAGAAGGTATGAGACACATAGAAAACACAGTTACTGCTATTTCTCATCTATATTAAAATAAGAATGAGCTTTCTCAGAGTTTGAAAGCTAATTGCCAGGCAAGACAGGTAAAGCAAAGCAAACCAAGGGTACTCCACTGCACTGAGCCTGCAGAGCATGAAAACTCCTGCTCACTGGTAAATGATCAATAGTATTTGAAATTCAGGGCCACAACTGCACCTGGTGTCAGTCGGTGCCACTTCTGAATGCATTTCTCATATTCTAAACCACAAATGTTAATTCCTACAACCATTAGAAAGTGCGAAGGGGGAATGGGAAAGAACTGGAGGTCTGCCAAAAGCAGTTAATATTTTAGCAAGGGTAAGCAGGAAACGCACTAACATCCGTCTTGGCTGGAATAAGGGAATGATTCTCCTGGGACACCTTGAAAGGTATAAAATAAGGGAAGGAAAAAAAAAAAAAAAAGGAGAAGCCAAATTGTTTCAGTTAGACAAGCCTGGATTGAAGAGGAAAATACTCATTTTACCAGAATGGAGAGCTGACTGATACAGGCAATAACGCTAGATATTCCATGTTTCTCTCTTGAGAGAGGTGTTTGATTTAGCACCGCCTGACAACCCTGATTAAAAACTTCCATTAGCTGGAATTAACAAGGCCTGCGTTAACTGGTTTGAAAAATGACTTGCTGGGAGATCTCCACATCTCAGTGTAAATGGGGGATGTTAATGAAAGGAAACACCATGAACAGGTCCCAGAGGGACGCTGCCGTATCCACAGCCAGTCGACTTCCCCAGTAACAACTACAGTAATAGCACAAACGTGGCGGGGTGATTTAACTCCTGACCTAATGCAGCCTTTTATTAACTCACCTGATCCAACCTTGTTCTGCATTTACACCTTTTGTGCTTTTTTTTTCCTGTGGAAGCCTCATTTCCATTTGTTGGCAGTCATTAAGACATGTTGATTGGAACATGGTGACAGCTTTTATGCTAAATTTAGTGCTTCATTTAGTAATGAGGACAGATTATAGCTATAAAAGTATATTTAAACAAATACACACCCGCAAAATTTTTAACGTGTTAAATATTTTACCAAAGTAGCTTTCTTTTTTTTTTTTTTTTTACCCAGGCACTGTGAGCAGTACTGGAACACAATCAAAGCAGACAAAGGTGTTATAATTACAACATGAGATTATAAACTAAATATAGCTGATTTAGGTGAGACAAAGATATAAGAAAACATGTTTTATAAATCATACCACATATATATTGATTTACTAAGGAGGAAACATCACCCAAACCAAGCTGAACCATTACAGCCCAACTGCTCAAGTACAAGGTACAAGACTTTGGCATCAGTGTCTCACCAGGCCTGTAAGGACAGAAGTTGCCTCCAACACTCCCCTACTCTGCAGCCACCTTATCACCAAATACCAGCAAATTAGTAGTAAAAGGGAAAAAACCAAAATCTCATCCTCAGGAACCCGCTGCTCCCCGATACCCTCAGCCCTGCACCCCTCACTCTGCCCTTTGCACCTGATGAACGGCGAGGCACCACAGCCCTTAAAAAAAACCAGCCATGGCTCCAAAGCTGGGTTTACTGTTTTTTTAGGGGAGGCTCCCGGTGGGTTACTGTCTTTTTGGGGAGGTTCCCGGGGGGGTTTATGAGTGGAAGGCCAGGCCCGGTCGGGGCCCACACGGGGCCGGGTCCTGCCCCTCCCGCAGCGGCACCGGGAGGAGCCCCGAGGCGCGGGGGAGGCCGCAGCGGCACGCGGGGGCTGCCGGAGGGCCGTGGGCTGCCCTGAAGGGCGCGGAGCTCTCCTGAGGCGCTGGGAAGTACGGCCGGTCCTCCTGAGGCACTGGAGGGGCCCTCGGGCGCTCCGGGCCCCGCGAGGCGCCGAGGAGCCCGGTAGGGAGCTCCCTGAGGACACCGAGGGAGCCCTTCTGAGGAGCGGCATTCTCTAGGGCGCTGAGGGCACCCCCGAGGAGCCCTGCAAGGAGCTCCCTGAAGGACAGCGGGAGAGTCCTCCGAGGCTCGGCATTCTCTGGCGCTGAGGCACCCCGAGGAGCCCTGCAAGGAGCTCCTGAAGGACAGCGGGGGAGTCCTCCCGAGGCTCGGCATTCTCTGGGGCGCTGAGGGCACCCCGAGGAGCCCTGCAAGGAGCTCCCTGAAGGACAGCGGGGGAGTCCTCCCGAGGCTCGGCATTCTCTGGGGCGCTGAGGGCTTCCCCGAGGAGCCCTGCAAGGAGCTCCCTGAAGGACAGCGGGGAGTCCTCCCGAAGCTCGGCATTCTCTGGGGCGCTGAGGGCTTCCCCGAGGCGCTGAGGAGCCCTGTAAGGAGCTCCCTCAGGAGTCCCTGAAGGACACCGAGGGAGCCCTCCCGAGGCTCGGCATTCTCTAGGGTGCTGAGGGCTCCCCCGAGGCACTCTCTACTGAGCCCCTGAAGGACAGTGGCAGAATCTTCCCGAAACGCGGGATACCCTGTGGCGCTGAGGGCTCGCCCCAGCCAGGCCGGGCGGAACCCCTACCTGCACCGCCCGCCCCGGCTCCGCGGCTCCTTTGGCCACGGCACCGCCGGACCGCGGGCCTGGCGGTGCTGAGGGCGGGCGGGGCGGCCCGGCCCGTGAGGCGGAGCTTTGGCCCTGCCGGCCCTGGCTCTGTTCCAGCTTGTCGCCTCTCCCTGTTCCCTTGGCTGTCCCTGCCCTTGTTCTGCCCTGTATCTGCCCCTATCCTCACCCCTGTCGCTGTCCCTGTTCTTGCTCCTGTATCTGTTCCTGTCCCTATCCCTGCTGCCCTGTGCCAGGACTTCGGGCAGGACAAGGTCTTGCAAAAGCACGGCCATGGCAGGGGCGGTAGTGGGGTATGACACCTGTTTAAAATCACTTTACAGTAAAATACTGGGTTTATTAGCAGTACGTAGCACATTAGTACATAGTACATTATTGTTATATTTTAATAACTTAATAAGTTATATTATTACTATGTACATTATTAATGTACATAGTACATTAGCAGTACAACTCCAAAGGAGTTGCAGTTTTAAGTTACTCAAATCTACATTCTTAGAATACTCTGGTACTTTTCTAGATTTGGTATCACATCAAATCAAAGGCATCAGGGACTTCACAAGGAGCAGAGTATTTTGGAGCCAGTGTCATAACCTAGGCAAGGAGGATGGATTCTCTATTTCACTACTGTCTTATTTACAGAATAATCTGCCTAAACCAATTGTTCACATCTCCAGGCAATTTGTTATCCTTCAGATAAGGAAACATGTTTTTTTCCTTTTCATCTCTATTCTAAACAATTCAGGAGGATGCTAATGAGAGCATACCCCTCCCATCCCAGTTCTCCCAGCTCTGGAAATGCCAGTCAGTCCAGTTATGATGGTTTGTCCAGCTGATAGGGGAGAACACAGTGTTTCTGACTATTTGTGTTTTTCCAGGCCATTTTCTGATCTCTTTCCAAAGACCTTTTCCCTAGTTCAGTTAACAACAGCTGCTTGAAAGCTCCTCCCTGAGGAGCTCCTCCCTCATTGACTTTTCAGGATTAACTTTGCAGCACTCAAACAAACCAGGACTGGTGCTGTTGTCGGGCAAGGTAGGGTCTGCAGGTGGGAGCTGTAGGTGTGACCCCAGGGCTTTGCTGGATCATGTTTGCCTGTCGCTTGCCCTGGCGGAGGTCCAGTGCCACCTGCAAGCTGTGGCAACCAAGTCACTTTCTGCGTTGGGACAGGTGCCAAATGCTGACTGTCAAAGGAATCAACACTGCCGTGGGACAGGAGCAACAGGCTGGCATGAAGGAAAAACAAGTGTTAGAAGATCTGGAAATACACCTTGCAAGGAGAGAAACGGAGGCCCTCTTCCAAGAGCAGCCTGAGACTGGGAACCCATACTTGGAAGACACTTTGCTTCGGAGTTACTTGAAAACACACCTTCCTCCCAAGGTCTGTTTGTGTTTCTGTGTGTACCCACCACGACTCTGCCGAGTCACTGCTTCAAACTCTGAATTGAATGTCTGTCTGAGCCTTTTTATGCCTTTGAGTGTTTAACTAGAGGGAATTTATCAGCATTCCTTAGAACTTGTTGTGTTTGAGGGCAGGGGGAACAAACACTGCCAGGACACACACAGCAAGTGGCTCAGTGGGCTCCTGGGACTGGGCTGGGCATTGCAATGCTGTTTTGGGATTGTCAGTGTGGGCATTTTGTGTCTGGTCACGTAGAAAAAGGAATTTCTGATAGACGAATCAAGCTAAGATGCTTCCAAACTCTGCTTTGTTCTTCCACCTCTCTTCCTGGGGAAAGAGGTGTTTTAAGGAAAATTCCTAAGGACTGGGGCTGTTCTAAACCAAGTACTCAAGAGGAGGGTGGAAAGGCCCCTTGGGGCTTGCTTGTTCTCAGCACAGGTCAATGGCATTTCTGGGTTCATTTTTCAGCCAGGAAAGGCTCTGTATGGATTCCAGGGGTGCAGACAGGGGGGTGAGGCCCCAAGCTCTGGATATCTGTGCCTTGAGCTCCAGTCCTACAGGAACCCCTGGGTGGAGGTGGCTCACCTCTCTGGCTGGCCTCTGCCATCACCCCAAGAGCCACAAGTGCTTCTCACTTTTTCGGGAGCAGTTTTCACGGAGCAGAGTGTGACCTCTCTCCATGAATTATTCCAGGAGAAGCAATGCCATGACTTCTAAAGCCACCAGGTGAGCAGAGGGAAGGGGACTTGGCTTTCAGAGAGGCTCCCTTCCCCTGCTTGCTGTCCAGGTCTGTGAGGCCTGGCAGACACAGCGTGGGAAGAGGTGTGGTGGCAGTGCTGGGAGCTTGTCACAGCCATCCCAAAAGAGAGGAATGAGGCCTCCCTAAGCACCCCCGTGGCCTTCTTGGCAGAAGAGAAGACAGGAAAGGAGGATGCCTTTGGGAAACCATGCAGATCCCAACCTGCACCTTTGGAAGAAGCATGATTCAGGTCTCTCAGAGAATAAAAGGATCGGTGCAACAAGGCTGTTTCCACCCCTTCCCCAAACTGAGAAGTGGCTCCAAAATCTCCCAGAGAAATGGGAGCAGCATCTCCCTTTCATTTCAGCACTCGGTCCCAGCGGGGCAGTGTTGCCTCACTGCTGGAAAGGAGAGCCCAGGCTGCGCCTGCAGCACTGAGAGCCTGCTCTCCATGGGAAACTTCCTCTTCAGGACAGCAGCAATCCCTGAAGCTTTGGGTGTCCCACTGAAGCTGGAGGCTGGTTCCTGTTGTGCTATTCCATGTCAAACACAGACGTTTTCTTGAAATGGCACAAAATTTTTTTTTCCTCTGTTTGAAGGTGATTTAAGGAGAAGACAGAATTAAGCACCTGCTTTTTCTGGGTGTTGTTGTGAAGAGGGATCTATCTGGCTTTGCTGCCCTGAAAATCTATCCTTTAATATAAGGATATCTATTTGCACTCCTAATGTGCATTAATTTGCACATTTCACATATCTTCATGCTTAGGACATCAAAGGACAGATTAGGGTGAATGAGACCACCCAGCAGTCTCAGCCCTGACCCAAATGATTTTGTCCTCTCCACACGCCTGTGTCCATTCTTTGGAGCACCAAGGATGCTGTGTGTGACATTCAGCAGTCACAAGTGTAGGAGTTGTTTTTTTTTTCTTTCACCTTGTAAATAAACACATTTTTTTGGGTAATTTGGTGGTTTGTCAGGCTATGTGTGGTCAGGGCATGAGCTCCCGGTGAGGCAGCTGTGGGGTTTTAGGAAATGTGTATAATGGTGAAGGGATTGTTGTATGAGTTCCTTGTATGAACTCAGACCAAGAGATCTACTGAGTAGACTCAGTTCTTCTGTCCCCAAAAACCCACCAGGTCAATAGTTCAAAGATTCTTGTGCTTCAGCGAAGTCCATGAACTTTGGATTCCTGGGTTATGCCTCGAAAACAACCTTCAAAATGTTGTTAAACCGGGATAAAGATAGGAGGTGAACGCCCATGGCAAATATGGGTGTGGCATGAGCTGGAGCAGCTGACAGGCTCTTGTGCACGATTTTGGCTTGTTTTGGGATTTTTAACACTCTTTCACTGTTCAGCTGAAGGAAAACTGGCTGGCCTGAGGATGGAGACTTGCAGAGTGGCACCTGGACAATGTGTGTTTGATCCTCATCACACACGTGGAATGGCAGAGGGAGGAAGGGAGCAATCACACAGCATATAGATTAATGGAAGGTCAATACAGGGACAGGCAGGGAAAGGAAAAAGCCATGTTTGTATTTCATCAACAGGAAATTAATGGGGTTTATAACTGCACAATTTTGGGTGCAGCAATTATATCATTCACCTCCTTCATTATTTTATTGAGGAGGGAATGAGCAGCTCTGGAGAGGCAGAGAATAGCAAAAAGTATTCCTCTTGGGGAAGCAAATCAGGTGCTGCTTTGACCCCCAACAGAGTCTTGGATCTGTTTAGGCCAATGAGGTCTGACAGGGCTGGAGGTTGGGTCCTCCTTGCCTGATTTTAATCACGTAATATTCAGGTTATTTAAATCTGGGTAACTTCACTTGGCTTTGCTCATAGACATGGAAGAGAACTTGCAAAAGGCAATTCCTGTCACCCTGAAATAGGGATCTGAGGGAGCTGGAATGAATCACTCTGTGAGTGCTGGTTTCCCTCCATTAACTACAGACATATTACTCCTCCGAGGTCAGCCACGCCCAGCAGAAACGAGGGCAGGTGAATCCTTCAGGGAGCTGGGTGCAAGGTGGGAGTTGGAATCTAGACATGTTGTGTGTCAGGCTGAAGCTGAAAAGACTTCTCCATCCCTCCTCTTCTAATCTGACAGGCAGCTAGCTGCTGAGCCCAGTGGAAGTTTTCCTGTACAGATGAAGGCATTCCATTTTTGGCAGCCCTTCCCCTGGCATTCTTCTCCAGCAGTAAATCACGGAGCGGCTGAGGGACCTCTGGAGACCGTCTTGTCCAGCCCCCCTGCTTGTGTGCATCTGTGTCAGTCTCAGCCTTGACACTAAAGTGCTTCTGTCTTTTGTGAAATCCAGACACACTGCCAAAAGTAACTTGAAAAAATTATTTTGAGGGAGAAAAGAGAAAAAGTGACAGTGGAGCGCAGCTGTGCCAGCAGAGGCTGAGGGAGCTGTCGTGCTGTGTTAGGGAATGCATGGAAGGGCCAAGTGGCAAGAGACCACTGGCACTACCAGACAACAATGTCAGTCCTCTGCCCTTCTAGCTGGGACTGAGGCTGGGATGTGCTGAAGGGCTCTCCTTGTTGCTCCGCAGGTCCTGGAGGAGGTGCATCAGGACCTGGAGAGGTTTGGAAACCGCCTGCTGACCCAGATCCGACCTCTGAGCTGGGAATGTGAGCGGAACCCCCCAGTGTTCCGGCAGTACGATGCCTGGGGGCAGCGCGTGGATCACATCCACACCTGCTCGGCCTGGAAGAGGATGAAGGAGATCTCAGCAGAAGAAGGGCTGATTGCTGAGGCCTATGAGAAAAGATACTCCAACTGGAGGTAACTGGGGGAAATTTGGAATGACTCAGTGCCGTCCTGATTATTCTTAGCCAGGATTATTCAGCATTTTGCAGGACTGAGCTGGTTGTGTAACCGGTAGCAGATGCTGCATGGACACCAGCACACCTCCTGCTGTCCGCAGCAGCTCTGTCTGTCCACTGCAATGTTCCACCTCACCAATGATAAGCCATAACTAATGGCCCACACTTGATCACAATATTCTTTGATGTCACCTTCCTGATTGTGGGGCCTGGCAGTTCCCTGCGCCACTCCAGATTTGTGTGTGTTGTAATGCTGCTAAAGATGTAGGATTTCACTTGCAGGCTTTTTTTGTATTATTTTGTATTCCAGACCATGGAGACAGACCCACATTTCTTACTGTTAAAGACTGCGCTAGCTGGCCTGGTGCTGGCTGTCCCTCTGGGACTGAGAAACTGCTGCTTCTCTTCCCTCTTCCTAGCTGGAACAGTTTTTGCCCTCTCAGAAAAGAGTGGTCTGATCCTCACCCGTTCTGGCTGTAATATTTCCTCTCTTCCCAATCAAGGTATTTTATCCTCCTGCTGTTGCGTGGCTGTGTAACCCGTCTGTTTTCCCTCTGTCTCTCCCTCTCCCAGCCGCCTGTACCAGGCTGTCAAACTGTACTTGTTCTCAAGCTCCTCTGGAGGTTTCAGCTGTCCACTGGCCATGACTGATGGGGCAGCCAAAGTCATTGAGGTATGAGCTTGGCTGGTCCCTGAGGGCACAGCCCATGTCCTGGCACTGCTGGTTAGAGGCAGGAGCACTGGCCAAGGATGGAGGAGCACTGATCCATCTTGTTCTCGGCACAGCTCTTCCTTGCTCTGTGACTCAGCTCTGTCTCCCACTGCCTTTCTCCATTAGGGACAAAGCCTTTGTGCCCACGCTAGCTTTTATATTCACTGACATCACTGTGTTCAATAAGGCCTTTGCTGCACATGGCACCTTGTGGCACTGCAGGTACCTGGAAAGGTGTCCCAAGTGGAAGTGTCCAAGGCCAGGTTGGACAGGGCTTGGAGCAACCTGGTATAGTAGGTGTCCCTGCCCATGGCAGGGGGTGAGACTGGACAAGCTGTAAGACCCCTTGCAACCCAAACTATTCTGTATTTCTATGATCCTATGATATGTTTTTACTACAAGATAATTAATTTTCCCATTTTTGTGTGGAGTGGCAGTTAGATATAATAGGCCAGATCCATACCTGATGTAAATTCACCAAACCACCAAGACTTTACCAATTGGAACGTTTGGCTCTGCATCTTAGTGACCCCCTTTATTGCCTCAGTGGCTACATAGGATTCAGAAGGAAATTAGGTACTTAGGTGGCCAACGTATTTTAAATCACCAAAATTTAAAGCAGCACAAGGCAGTGCCCTCTTTCCTGCAGCTCTCTGGGTGCTGGTGACATCCAGCATACATAAACCTGGCACATGGACTGGTGGAGACCTCTCCCCCCAGAAATCCAAAGGGATAGGGATGCTCAGCACTCTGTGTTGTAACACAGGACTGAACCTTCTGTCTGTACAGTGCTGCAGCAGCTGAGAGCTGGGCTGACTCACCGGCTCTCAGCAGCACCTGCAGATGCTCTGCAGTGCAGGACACCCACCTGGCTTCCAGACTGGCCTGTCTGAGCCCTGAACACGCCAGTTGAGGCAGCTGTATAATGTCAACTATTGTGTTATGATCATCTCAGTTTCTTTTCCCTCCCCTCAAACAGTCACTGGGTATTCCTGGATCTCTGAAAAATGCTTTCGACCATCTGACATCCCGTGACCCTGAGAAGTTCTGGACCTCTGGCCAGTGGATGACCGAGCGAAAGGGTGGCTCAGATGTTGGTACATGCTCTGGGGTGGGAACAGATGTGGCAACGAGAGCTGAACACACAGCATGGGGGGAACCTAAAAAAGCCAGGGAGCTGTTTTAGGACTTCAGCAGAAATCATCCAAATCCTCTGCACAGCTCTGCTTTTTAACCAACAAAAGACCCAATCTCTGTCCCTTTGTGCACACAGAGCTGTGACTGTGGTAACCCCTAAAGAACTGGAGGCACTGGATTATACACACTGCATTTCTTATCGAGGGTCAATGAAAGAGATTAACAGCTAACCCATGCTCCATCTTCATGGCAAGAAGTGCCTTAAAGGAGCTACTGCTTACACTGTAAAATCAGCATTGATTGACACAGAAGTTCCCATAAGATCAGGAAATTTTCTCCTCTTTTTCAGCAAATGGCACTGAGACTGTGGCCAGGAAGCAGCCGGATGGCACCTATCGTCTGTATGGATTTAAGTGGTTCACATCAGCAGCTGATTCTGATATGACATTAACCCTGGCCAGGATAGCTGATGCTGAAGGACAGGTAAACCAGTTCTGTTGAATGGGGAACCAGGGGAAGGAGCAGGGGCATTCTTTTTCTTCCTTGTTGCATTGTAATAGAATCCTGTCTGTGTGCCTCACAGTATACCCAGGGCTCCAGAGGCCTGTCCCTGTTCTTCCTGAGGGTTCGGGATGAGGAGGGGAAGCTGAACAGCATCCAGGTGCAAAGGCTGAAGGACAAGCTGGGCACGAGGCAGATGGCAACAGCAGAGCTGTGGCTGCAAGGAGCCAGAGCAGAGCTGGTGTGTAAGAGTTCCCCTGCCCTGGGGACTGGGCTGCCCTGGCATGACACTCACTCCTGTGGCTTTCAGCAGAGATTCCAACTGAAACAGTTCCTCTTCCACCTCTGTAGCTTAGCTGTACACATCACAGAACAATTCACTAGTGGGGATCTGTGTGGGGCCAAGGTGAGAAGAGTTCAGGAAAAGATGTGAGAGAAGACAACAACAAAAAAATCCTGTTTAGGCTGGTTATTTCTCTAATCCTGGTTCCTGAGCCAGCTGAGGGACATTTTGTGTAGTGTGCAGGTAGGAACAAGCAGCAGGGACCAGAACTGATCATGTGGAAATGGTCTCCAAAAGCCACTTCTCTGGTCACAGAAACAGAATCCCAGGATGGGTTAGGCTGGAAGGGACCTTAAAGTTCATCTCATTCCACCCCTTGCCATGGACAGGGACACCTTTCACCAGACCAGGTTGCTCCAAGTCCCATCCAAGTGTCCCTGGCCTAGGACACTTCCAGGGATCCAGGGGTAGCCACATCACACCACAGACCTGGCTAAAATGACACAAATGTATTTTACAGCAAGTAGGTCTCTGAGTGCCCGAGGGCAGACAGGGATAGAGTGGACAGCCCATGTCCATGTGTCTGTTGACACCCTTGCATTCCCATGTCCATCCCTATCCAAGATGTGTGAAAGGCTCTCATCAGCCCTTGCTCCCCGCAGATCTCTGCAGAGGGTCGTGGAGTGGCCACCATCTCCAACATGCTGAACATCACTCGGATTCACAATGTCATTGCTGCAGTGGCTTCCATGAGAAGGTGAAGGCAACATGGCTCCCCCCAGGGCTGCAGGAGCAGCTGGGCAGGACAGGGCACTTTGCAGTGCTCAGCATTGCAGCCCAGTGTCCCCTTGGTGGGACAGGCCTGGAGCCAGCGGTGCTGGGGGAGGGTGGCCTGTGCATGGGTGACCTGTACAGGTGTGGTAGAGCTGAGCAGGGTTCTTATGGGGGAGAGGACTGGAAGGGAATGATCAGAAGTGCTGCTGGTGTAACTGTTCCCTGTGTGTGTTCCCTGTGTGCTCCAGGATGATCAGTCTGAGCAGGGACTACGCCTGCAAGCGCGTGGCCTTCGGGAAACTCCTCAAGGACCACCCCCTGCACATGCAGACAATAGCCCAGATGGAGGTGAGGCTTTTGGGAGCCAAGCTGGACCTGTTGGGAAGGAAAGAGGGCAGAGATCCGGTGCTGTTAGTGAGCACAGCCAGCCTGCCTGCACTCAGCTTTAGGAAGCCATTCCTCCCACAGCAAGGTGGATGCAGCAAGGGAATTGTTATACTCTAGTGGGATTTGATCTGATTACAGACCTAACTCCTCTCATGGACTTCAGATTATCCTAAACAGTTATCTGGGAGTTTCCCTGAGAGAAAGGAGTGCCCTTACTATCATAAGCCATGACCTCTGAAGCTGGGTGTTTGCCTCAGAACCCAGGCCTGACACCACAGTCACTTGACTCTTGTCCAAGACTGGTATGGACTCATCCAACTTCCCTGGGAGCTCCTGCACCAGGAGATGGCTGTAAACAGTATTTAAAAATTATCTTACAAGGTGGGGAAAAGTGGTCATCATCTGTCAAACATGGCTTCAGGCTCCAACATCTCATTGCCTGTGGCCAGAACTCCCCCTTTGAAAGGAAGGGCAGATCCTACATAGTCCCACAACAAAAAGCTCCATACACTGATGCTTCCTAAATGAAAACTTGCCAGGGAAGTAAGCTGCTCAGGAAGAAATCTGTCACAGACCTTGCAGCTCTTGGTGCTCAGAGGCTGACCACCATCTCACATTCCTTACCTTTTGAAAGGATGTGGATTTGGGACCTAGATGCCTTTAAGGAGCTTTGTCAAGGCTCAAGTAGGCCTGATGAAATGCATTGCCCCTTTACTGCATCACAGTGTCCAAGAGTGTCAGAGAACCTTTAATATTCCATCCTTTGTGCCATGGCTGCTCAGAGGTCTCTGAAGCTGTGGGTCTGAGCAGGCAGGGGTGGCATTTTATGCATGGAGCCCTGGAGTCATGAGAGTCCAAGTCCCCCTGTCCTCTCTCACAGGTGCAGGTGAGAGGAGCATTTCTGCTGCTTATGGAGATCGCTTGCCTGCTGGGCCTGGCTGAAACCAACCTGGCAAGTGAGCAGGAGCAGCTGCTGCTGAGACTGCTCGTCCCAGTGGCCAAACTGTACACAGGGAAGCAGGTATGGAACAGATTGGTTAGCCAGAGTGTGGAATGTTGGCAGCCACAGAGCTGGGAAGAGGAGCGAGTGACACAGCAGTGAGAGCAGGGGATACCTGCAGGACCTGCAGCAGTTCCTGCTTTGGAGGCTGCTGCTCCTGCAGGTCCTCTCTCAGTGTCACTCAGCCTTCATTCCCATCTGCTTCTCCTGCAGGTAATGACCAACATGCCTCAGGAGATGAGCAGGACCCAGTAGGAGCTGCTATGTGGTGTGGGAGGTTGGATTTTCCCCTCAGGCACCGTGGATCATGCCAGCTCTCTGCATTTTGCAGGCTTCTGCCGTGGCTCTCGAGGCGATGGAGAGTTTTGGGGGCCAAGGTTACATGGAGGACACAGGCTTCCCAGTCATACTCCGGGATACTCTGGTAAGAGGGTGGCAGGAGAAGGCCCTGTGTGTCACCAAGTCCTGTGCACAGCACTCTGGTTCCCTGCTAAGGACCCACTCTTGGGAGAGCACAGCCCTGCCAGGCTCACTGCAGGTGTGGCAGCTCTTCCCTCTCTGCCTTCCTGCTGAGCCCACTCAGCCCCAGGGGGGGACAGGATGTGTTTCTGGTGCTGAGGCTGTTCCCTAGCACAGCAATGGGGCTGGGCTCTGCTGCTCCCTTCCACTTGTGAGACCAGACTTCTCTGGAGATATCCCTGGTATCCCTTACTCCTGCCCTGTGTTTTTGCTGCAGTCACTGCAAAGGCTCCCTCACGCTCTTGCACAGTCTCCTCTTCCCCACAGGTGCTGTCCATATGGGAGGGCACAACAAATATCCTGTCCCTGGATGTGCTGCGATCCCTCGGCAAGAGCCAAGGGCAGGTCATGGCTGTGTTCCTGTCCACAGTGCAGGTGAGCCCACAGCTCAGCCCTGCTCAGCCTGATTCACCCACCTGGGCAGAGCCTTCAGTGGGGTTTGTGCTCCTGGCTGAGACTGGCAGGGAATAGGCCCAAACTGAAAGCTTTAGACAAGTATTCCAACAATTGGAATTGTCTTACAATTCTGCTCCTTAAATAGCTCTTCCAAAAGCAGGATGCAGGCAGTGCTCATTCTGGTATCCTTGTGTGCAAATACTTTCAGCTCAGCAGTGGGGAGCTTGGCACTGTCAGAGTTTCCCAAGACAGGTACCAAAATAAGTGTATTTTTAAAGTGACTCACCTTCCTGAATCCAAAGTAATTTTGTGGGTTTGTTTCTTAACTGGAAAATCACCACAAGACTGCTGAATATTGAACCTCACTAGGGCTATCTACTGCATTATGACTTTCTATTTTTATTCCCTGAAAAGATGGAAAAAGCCAAAGGAATTCCATTTCTGCCTCTTTGGATTTGCTGTTCTCTGGCTCTACTTCTAAAGCTGCTAAGGTGACAGGATTTCAAAGCAGGTCAGAGTTTCATGAAGGTGAGGGACACACCTGGTTTGGTGTGTCCCAAAAAGGGAGACAGGAGGCAGGAACAGAACGTGTTGTCTCAGAGGTGACATTATTAATCCAGACACAGCAATCCAGATCTCATTAGCCCATATGCAGCAAGGGAGTGTCCTGGGCAGCTAGAGTGCTGGATTTGGTTGTGTGCAGCCTTCACCTTCCCACCCAGACCCCGTGAGAAGGGAAGGGTCTGGGACACTGCTCTCCTGCAGCACTGGGCGCTGGACAGGGCTTTCCAGAACCTGAGTAGTTCTCACAGAGGCTGCAGTTGGCAACTTGTGTCCCATCTCAGCCCCCCAGTTCAGCTGCGGTCTGTACACAGCACCTCTCTGACCTCCAGGGGTGAGGATCCCCTTGCCAACCTCTCAGACAACTTTTGAGAAGGGGGAATACCTCAAACGATTTGGCCACCAAACAAGAAGCCAGATCTGCTCAGGAGCAGGGCTGAGCACACCTGCTGGGAGCAAATCCAGCTGTTGGCAAACAGCTGCTTAGGCTGACACTGCAGGTAATGATGGATGGGGAAGCAAAGGAGCTGTGGGTAGGCTCTAAAACAATTTGGAAAGAAGCAGGCTTAGGCTGAACACTAGTTTAAACAAAGAGGCCACGAAGGTGCTGTGCTGCACCCTGGAGCAGCTCCCTGGTGCAGCTGGGAGGGCCCCTCCAGCTGCTCAACAGCTGGATAATCAGGGAAGCATTAGGGAGCACAGTGCTGTGATGCAGAGCAGGGACCTGCAGAGCAGTAACCCGAGTACTGAGATTCATTAATTAACGAGCTCCTCAGTTCTCCCATCAATCACACTGGGGGTGAGTGTGCCAGCTTCAAGGTCTCCACATTCCAGTAATGCCACTGCCTGTGTCACACTGAGGCTGCTGCATGTCCAAAAAGAGGGGCTGGGTCGGGCTCAGCAGTGTGGATGCTCCAGTTCTGGATAGAACACATCAGACCTGGCCAATTTAAGCTTTTCCTTTCTGCCTCGGGCAGCCAGGTGCTGGAAAGGCAGCCTGGGAGGGATTTCTGTCTGCAAAGTTCTGCTGGAACGTGCTTGAGTTTCTATCCCAGAATCAGGTTTTCACTCACAGGTGATAAACATCTTTCTGAGCTCCAGGTGTCCAAATTCCTTCAGTCTGTGAGTCTGGCTCATTTTGAAACATCCCTCCCAATCCTGTCTAGTGAGGAAATAATTTAACCCATCATAAAGGGGTTTTTACTGCTCCAATCCATTTCCTTTTTATTGATGCACACAAACTGAGTACAATTTATTTTATGTTTGTCCATCAAGGTTCTCAGTGTGCAGGACTTGTGCCCATTGTCAGAGGCTTTGCAGAAAGCAGCATTAGTACCTGTAAAGCACTGGGTTCTCTGAAGGTCATTTCAAGGGTAATTCCAGGTTTTGCTTTTATCCTCAATCACTTGTCTCTGCTGATGGTGAGATGCCCAGTGCTGCTGGGGCTGTGATCAGGAGCAGGAACCAAGGGTTGTAATTATCCTCAGGAAAAGGGAAATACAGAGAACTTCCCTATCCTTGCACAATGTCACTACGAGAAGCTGAATTTTTAGGGGTTTTAATACACAGGTGGGTTTGTGACAAACCACCTTGTCTAGAGGTTATGAGTCTGGAAATCCTGGGGAGAAGAGTGTGAGGGACAGGGATGGAATCATGGGATGTTTCGGGTTAGAAGGGACGTAAAAACACCTCTCATCCCCACTTCTACCACCTTCCACTGTCCCAGACTGCTCCCAGCCCCAGTGTCCAGCCTGGCCTGGGGCACTGCCAGGGATCCAGGGGCAGCCACAGCTGCTCTGGGCACCCTGTGCCAGGCCTGCCCACCCTCCCAGGGAACAATTCCTGCCCAATATCCCAGCCAGCCCTGCCCTCTGGCAGTGGGAGCCATTCCCTGTGTGCTGTCCCTCCATCCCTTGTCCCCAGTCCCTCCCCAGCTCTCCTGGAGCCCCTTCAAGCCCTGGCAGGGGCTCTGAGCTCTGCCTGGAGCCTTCCCCTCTCCAGCAGAGCACCCCCAGCTCTCCCAGCCCTTGGAGCATCTCCATGGCCTCCTGTAGACTCACTCCAGCAGCTCCAGGTCCTTCCTGTGCTGGGCCCCAGGGCTGGGGCTGCTCTGCAGGTGGGGTCTCACCTGAGCAGGGCAAGAGGGCCAGAATCCCCCCTCCCCTGCTGCCCATGGTTTGGGATCAGTCCAGGACATATCCTGACTTCCAGCTCTGCTGTATTGAGAATTTCAGGTGGATACTGCGCAGGGCCAGTCAGTTTGTGTTGTACTAAAGTTTTATTAGCTGGAATTTTGAGCCAGAGCCCTGGATGTGCTTTCAAATTTAATTACAATCTGAAAAGTGCCTCTAAAATAGCCTGGGGCAGTTGGTTGATTATTGCATTTGAGTCTCTTCAGGTGAAATTTGGGCACATCCCCAGGCAGGGTCTCAGCACCAGCCCCGCACATGTCATGCAAGGCTCAGAATCAACTCTTGCCTCGAGATTTTCCGTGTAGAGCTGTAATTCAGGCGGTAACTTGGGCTGTAAATCAGCCCTGCAATCTCAGACATGTGACAATGTTTTCAGGTCCTTTTCAGACCACAACCCCAATTTTCAGGCAGCAGGAAACAAATCGAGGTTATTGATGTGGGGCCGTGTGTTCGCTCCAAGCATTGACACAAAATTGTGCTTTTAGCCCTGTTTGGGATGTTTCTCCTGTCACTGTATTTTTAGATACTCATGATTAATCTTGTAAGTAAAAACCACTCTGACCACATTGCTTGGAAGCCAGTGAGAGCAAACAAACAAGCAGCATCTTAAAATTCCTCCATGAAAACAGAGGGAATCAGAACTATTGGGGCTCTGGAGCTCCTTTGCTGATCATGTCAGGCAGTAAGGGGTGGTGGGGCAGTGATACTGTGTGTGCCTCCTCCCAGAGCTGGAGCAGAGCTAGCAGCAGAGAACAGGAGCTGCTCCTGCCTCGAGCATTGCCCTGGAACAGCTCCCAGCCTCCTTCCCAAGTGCAGAGAGAGCATGGAAAAACCTTCCAGGAGATCCTGGGCTTTTGGTTAGGAGAGGAATAAGTGCAACTGGAGCAAAAAAAAAAAAAAAAAATTATTGGTGAGCAAAGAAAATACAAGGTCTTTTTTTATCCCTTAAGGATAAATGATGCTTTTACATTGCTGATCCATATTTCCAGGTGTTCAAACCTTCCAGCTGTGGCAGCATGTCCATGTCCCAGCCACAAGCAGCACATGCTGTCCCTGTGCTCAGCCGGGGCTGTGCTGGCTCCCACCCAAACTGTGCAAATTGATGCCTTTGGGATCTGTGATCCTCATTAGCAACCACCTCTGAGAGCACCTCGTTAGTATTCCATGGGCTTAGAGGTTTATAGGCTTTATGCTGGCACTAGAGTTGTTCTTGTATTCCACCTGCACATGCTGGTCTGCTCCTGGAGCCCGGAAGCAGCACTGGGAAGTGTGGAAGTTTTGGGGTCTGAGCAGTCAGAGAACACAGAGCAAACCTGGGCTCAGCCCAGCCCAGCCCAGATGGATTTTCTGGTCCAGTAAGAGGAGCTGCAGGATCACCTCAGCACCAAAAGCCTCAGAAACATAAAAAATTCCTTCTGTGTAGCTCTGCTCACAGGCTTCATTCTTGTCTGCAGGTTATTGATGGAGCTAATTAATGAACAGCACCTCCCACCACACTGTGCTGCTCACATCCAGCCTTTGGGGATGCTCTCCAAGCTGATCCCTCAGTCCTGCTGCAGAGAGAGTGGTTTGAGTGAGGAAAGATGGGACTACAGCCCATGAGGCAGGGCCAGCCCCAAACACAGGCAGTGTCCCATCCCTCCTAACAGGGAATAACACAGGAGACACAGATGAATGGTGTGGGAAGGCCATAACCACAAAACAGCAATTCCAGACTCTCTCGGCAGAGTATCCCTGGTGCTTTCACAAGGGGTTTGGGATGAGGCAGGACAGAAGTTTGGCTCAACCAGGGGAGCTTGCAGGCAGTGCTCTTGGCACAGATAAATGCCCAGTCTTCATCAGAATCACAGAATCCTTTAGGTTGGAAAAGCCCTCTGGGATCAAGACCAGCCATTCCCCAGCACTGCCAGGGCCACCACTGTCCCCAAGGGCCACATCCACATGGCTGTTAAATCCCTCCAGGGATGGGGCCTCCAGCATTGCTCTGGGCAGCTGTGCCAGTGCCTGACCACCCTGTCCAGAAAGAAGTTCTCTCTAATGTCCAACTTGAACCTCTCCCAGTGGAGCTCCCATTTCCTCTTGTCCTGGGGCCTTTCCCTCTGACACAATTTGCAGAGGAAAGCTCCTTTAAATGGGAATTTTCTTACCTGGACCCAGCTTGAGCACATTTGTGCAAGTAATAGTATAACCCTGGGAGAATTAGACCCTGATACAGGTATAGACTTAGAACTGGGGATGAGAGCTGGTCCCACATGTAGCTGGGAAGCCAGAATGGAAACAGCAACATGCTGGCTCTGGTCACAGGTAATTATCCATCCCCAAGGCAAGGCTGGGAGCCTCCTTTTGGGCACATCCCCTTCCTTGGCTGCTCCACCTATGCCAGTGGCAGCCACCTGGATCCGAGCTTGTTGTCAGCAGCTGGATGTGCCCAGGGTCCCAGCAGTCCCTTCCCTGGCACAAGGCAAATACACTGGAATGTTTCCTGTGGTTGTTCTCTTTGCAGAAAAAGCTGGAGCTGGCGTCAGGCACTGTGGAGCTGTCCCCGGGCGTGCAGCGTGCACGTGAAGCCATTGGGAGCCTCCGAGGGTTCCTGGCGGCCACAGGCTCAGAGCAGGCGCTGAGCATGGAGCTGGCAGCCAGGGACTTCTCCTACAGCCTGGCCCGGATCTACACAGGCAGGGAACCACAGCAATCACAGGGCCATGGAGTGGGCAGGGTGGGAAGGAACATCAGAGCCCAGCCAGAGCCACCCCTGCCATGGGCAGGGACACCTCCCACTGTCCCAGGCTGCTCCCAGGCCCAGTGTCCAGCCTGGCCTTGGACACTGCCAGGGATTCAGGGGCAGCCACAGCTGCTCTGGGCACCCTGTGCCAGGGCCTGCCCACCCTCCCAGGGAACAATTCCTGCCCAAGATCCCAGCCAGCCCTGCCCTCTGGCAGTGGAAGCCATTCCCTGTGTGCTGGCCCTCCATCCCTTGTCCCCAGTCCCTCTCCAGCTCTCCTGGAGCCCCTTTAGGCCCTGGCAGGGGCTCTGAGGTGTCCCTGGAGCCTTCTCCTCTCCAGCAGAGCACCCGCAGCTCTCCCAGCCTGGCTCCAGATCAGAGGGGCTCCAGCCCTGGAGCATCTCCGTGGCCTCCTGTAGACTCACCCCAGCAGCTCCAGGTCCTTCCTGTGCTGATGGATTTCAGGTCAGGAAAGGGCTGGGAATCAGCCATAGACACCTGATTCACACCTGGGTCAAGGGTGGAAATCTAGGCTCAGTCCCCACCTTTCACGCTGAAGGAGCTCAACCTTCAAGCACTGCTAAGAAGTAACCACCATCTTTTTTTTCCTGAGCCCTGGGCTGTTCTGGCAGGAGCCTGGGAATGCTGACCCCTCCTACTCACCCCCACAGGAGCTCTTTTAATGGAACACGCGGCTCGGCCTGACGCTTCCTCCACAGACGTCTTCGCTGCCCTGAGGTAGGCACAGCCCTGTCCGCCCTGACTGTTCTGGATGGTTCCATGTGCCAGAGGCTTTGCTCTGCCTCCGGGATGATCCAACCCCTGGCATGGCCAGACCCACGAGCACAGCCGGGAACAAGCAGCGGCTGCTCTCAGCCCCGTGGCTTTCCCGTGCTCGGCCGATCTCCGTTCCCGCACTGATGGGTGGGATCCCACCTGGGCACGGCTCAGGCTGGCCAGCTCATCCCTCTCTCTATCCAGGTGGTGCAACCAGGAGCTGTGTCCGGTGGCCGTGGAGTCAGCGAGGGGCAGCTACGAGGGCGGGGCAGCGCTCCAGGACAGCGCCCTGGTGTTCGGGAACAGTCGGCTCTGAGCGCCCGCAGCCCGGCACGGACACCAGGTGGGTTGTAATCCAAAAAATCCCAAAAATCCTCAGGTACCTGCAAATTCCAGGTGGGGTGGAATGCCCCGTTACACAAGGGGCCAGACCAAATCCTTTAGGAGTGACTCCCACCTGGCCCGGGCTGAAATCCATGGCTTTGATGTTTCCTAATGCAGACACAGCCTTGAGAATCACTCCAAGGTGCTGGAATGTTTTCACAGTGCTTTAGGCAAAGCCTCAGAGAATGCACACAAGACCTGGAAGCAGCAGCTCTTCAAGTGCCAACACTCTTCTTTTGGAAGAAAACAAACCAAAATCAAACTGAAAGTTACCGGAAGCTGATTAAAAACAGAAACCCACCATTTTCCCCGTTCACCTTCCTTCTTTCCAGTGCTGACCACGGACTGGTGTGTGCTCCAGGGGCAGCCCTTTCCACCCACCGTGGCTGTGAACAGGGTGGGAAGGAACGTCAGAATCCCAGCCAGTGCCACCCCTGCCATGGGCAGGGACCCCTCCCACTGTCCCAGGCTGCTCCAGGCTCTGTCCAGCCTGGCCTGGGGCACTGCCAGGGATCCAGGGGCAGCCCCAGCTGCTCTGGGCACCCTGTGCCAGGGCCAGCCCACCCTCCCAGGGAACAATTCCTGCCCAATATCCCATCCTGCCCTCTGGCAGTGGGAGCCATTCCCTGTGTGCTGTCCCCAGGACTCTGTCCCTGCAGTTTGGTGTCAAGGCCCTCACGGGGCAGTGCTCAGGAGCTGCTGTGCCCTGAGCAGCCCAGCAGAATGGGAAGGTAAAGGGAGCAGGGCTGGGCTCAGTGACCATAGCAGAATATCCACCCCCAGATGTGCCCATGGCTCCAAGAGCAGGAGCTGGATGTGACCCAGGAGGGAAAGTCCTTGTGCTGGAGGCGTTTGCAGAGCTGAGCAACACCTGGGATCCCCTTCTCTCCCTAAAGGCTCATCTCCAACTGCTGCCAATCCAGGCTTTCCCTCTTCCCAGCCTATTTTACATTTCTGAACACCAGGATTAATTTTTCCTCATACATGAGCTTTAATTTTCTTAAAAATTAGCCCCTCAAACTGGAAGCTCTGTAGGTACACCAACACAGAGAACAAGGGACTATGAATTCATCACTGTGTAGGAAAATGACAAATTACGATCTAAATATTCACTCTGAGGCTACAGCAGAATAAAGGCTGCTACACACATGAGGGTCTGACACTTCCAGTGCTGCTGAACAGCTCTGCCCTCAGAGCTTGGCATGGTTTCAAATATTTCATGTGCTTCAAGTAAGTAATTGAGACTTCAGATGTCATTTTACTATAAATCCCACCCAAAAAGAGGACGATCGAACCCATTACCTGCTGCCACTGCAAGGTCTAAAAATCATTTTGTGACAGAGCTGCGGGAAATCAGTTTAAAACCTGGATTTGTTAAATAATAAAGTCAAAGTTTAGCAGCATTTATAAAATGTCAAAGTCCAAAGAACGGTGAGCTGAAATCCCAAAATGCAACAATGGGAGCTCTGGCAGCTGCACTGTGGGGAGAAGGTCAGCTCCAAGGACTGGGGAACACCTGGGCAGAGCTGCCCTTTGCTCAGTGCTGACTCCAAACCTCAGCCTGGATAATTCCCGGCCCCCCTCTGCTCCATAGGCCCTGAACCTGCTCCTTTCCTGCACATGGTCCTGGCAGCCTCCCAACACCTCGAAACCTCTCCCAGGGCAGGCTCCACCCCACCCCTACAGCCTTTCCCAGGTAGTGGAGCAGTTCCCAAGCCTTCCAGGTTTGCGCCCTGCCCGGAGAGCGGAGCCCCGCCGGGCTGAGGTCGCTCCTGCCCCGGCGCTCCAGCGCCGCCCCCTCTGCCCGGCCAGGGAGGAGGAGCCCTCAGCTCCCAGTGATTCCGAACGCTGCCTGAGATCCCGGCTCAGGAGGTTGTTCCACAGCCCAGGAGGCGGCACTGCAACCGTCTATCGCGACAGCAGCACCGGTGTCCTGACAGGCTCACGGGCTGTCCGGGAGCTGGGACAAAGGAAAGAGGGAAGGCGGCTCCTTAGGAGGAATTGATCGCAGGGAAATGAGCTTTGACCCCTTCAGCCGTGTCGTCCTCTGGCAGAGCTGCTGCCCCTGCCTTGGGGAAGCTCAGAGCTTCTCGGATCCCTCGGCATTTCTCTGATCAAAAACTTCCCAGCGGCGCCGTGCCCGGGGCTCGTAACGTCTGCAGGACAATGAGCTCCTGAGAAAGCACTCAGGAGAAACCCAAGTACGAGAGGAGCTCTAGGAAATCCATTGTGAGGTGTAACTGGAACACTTTGCACGTTCCTTACAGCACCAAACGCGATTCCTGCTTCTTCCCGCTCCAGGTCCCAGCAGCAGCTCTACCCAGCCTGGTTTAATTTGATGCAATGAACACCAAATCACAGAGGGACTGTGCTCAAGGTCTTGTGATGACCACATCCCTCACAGCTGCTCAGACCCCCAAGAATTCAGGGCAAATCCTCAAATGTAAGAGAAGTAGTAAATGATGGTGGGGGGCCTGAGAGGACAGGATTGTGCACAGCTGGAATGAACAGGCAGTGCTTGGAAAATGGGAATAATCCTTGTGCAGGACAAACATCAGTTTCAGTTGAGTTTCCCACCCTCTGAGAAAAAAAGACCTTAAACTTGAGTGAGTTTGGTATGTTCCCAAAGAGCCACAGCACCACCATCCAGCATGGGGATAAGGCAGGTGCATGTGGAATGGGGCTTCCACTGCCAAACCCCACCAAAAGCAGGGGGAATTCCTTGGAAATCTGGGCAGCTCCTACATTTGGGTAACATCATCAGACTGAAATATGATGGTTGGTCAAGAGGAAAAAGAGAAACACAGTATGGAGGGAGCTGAGACTCTGGCACCTTTCTCCATCTGGGCAAACGGTGTTGATCATGCCAACAGAACCTGGCAGGGTGTGCACTGTGTGCTTCTCCCTTCCTGGGACTCCTGCACCAGGAAAACCAAGCCTAAGATTTAATTTCCTCTCTTAAGTTTAGGAGTGACAGTTTGTTGTTCCTTGGGAAGACAAAGCGTGAAAGAGAAAGGTAAGGGCAGCAGCTGCAGCCTCCTTTTCCAAGGCCTTGGTGTTCCTGCTGAGCCTCCAATACATCCCCTCTGAGGGACAGGGAAGCAAAATAAAAAATTAGAAAGTGTGTTAGCAAATGCTCCCATGCAAAAGTCTAAACTTTATTCACTTTTATTTATATATTTAACAATTCTAAAGTATTTACTTCTCGCTTTTGACAAAAATGAAAAATATAGGAGCACTTTACTCTCTTGTGGAGAGAAGGGTTATTTCTGTACACAGCTACAGAGAGACAGCTTCCTCCTTTACATACAAAGAAAAATAATATTAATAAAAAAAGTGCTTCATCGATCCAAAAAAGCCTAAAGAGCTGCAAGCTTTTATTCACACTGTACATCCCAGCCCCGGCCCGGAGCAGACCCTCTTGGCACGTGTGGAGGCTCCGGCTGATTCTGCATCACAAAGCCACACGAGGTTGGGGCGTCCCCCCCCCCCCGGCCCCGCCGCCTCCCCCTCGCCAGCCCGGGAAGAGCCGGACGTTCCCTTGTCCCGCTCCGAACGGAACAGCCACGCCTGTGCTTCCCCTCCAGCCCCACGGCTGCCTTAGGAACAGCTCCTAAACACGCCTGGGCTGGAAGCCCCATCCTTCACTTCGCTTTTCCCTCAGCGTCTCCTTCTCTAGAGCTGTGCAGGGAGATCCCAGGATGCTCTGCCCGTTCCCAGACGCCCTGCCCGCAAGGACGCAGCCTCCTCCTTCCTGGACATTCGCACCAGCGCACGGATCCTGGCAGGCTGGGAAGGGCACAGTCCAACCACCTCGGACCCACTGAGCTCTGCCAGATGGTTTCTCCACGTGACCCTCCCTTTGGGTGATGTGATTGTGACATTCCAGGGAAGGGAAATGCTCCTTTCCCAAGGTTTCTTGGATTTCAAGCTGTTGGATCTAGAACTCTCAAATACTCCAGCAGGATTCTTAGGAATACCATAGAGAATTCGGGATTTTGCCTAGGGAATGCACTGTGAGCAGGATCTACTCTTCCTCCTTGCCAGATTGCACTAAGCAGGATCTATGGGAAAGGAATAGGATGAGCACCTACCAGTTGGTTACAAACGGATATTTGGGAATTTCACCCTTCAGTGAGGTGAGTGACTGGGACAGAAGGAGGAAGGGGAATCCATAATGCATTTTGGATTGTTTTAAGCTCCTCAGGCAGCTTTTTCCTATCTGGAGTACACTGAAGGCAGCCTGGGAAGGGAGGAGCATCCCGGAGGGTGCCCAGCAATCCACATAGGCTGAGCTGGCGGCACCGGTGGGTCCCAGCTGCTCTCCGTGTGTTTGGATCGTCCATAAAGTGCGAGTGACCAGCCAGGACCTGACCGTGCTGGCTCTGCTCCCAGAGCGAATCTCACAGGGATGGAGCAAGGACAAGGCAGAGCTCTGCTCCTGTCCTCGTTGGATTGAATCAGGAAGTGCGTGGTCAGACCCCTAGCAAAGCCTGGTGTGATGCCTGGCTCGGCTCTCACCAACAACATGTGCATTCCTGAGCCAGCATTCCAGGTGCTGCCGCTCACCGATTGTGTGTGCAGGTACAGAGCCACCAGCACAGGAACCTGACTGAGATCCCTTCGGGCAGCCAAGCCCACTGTGAGAACAAAGAGGGAAAAGCTCTCTGGGGAAGGAGATTCCCACCTTTTCTAGCAGCAACAGGTTCCCAAACAACAGTTTCGGGTTTGGAATAACAGGAGTGATTGAAAGCCCTGGAGGCTGCAGCAATTCAGGCTGTGCACTCCGGCTGGCCCAGCTCTCTCTGCTCCCTGCTCCCCAGAATCCTCGGCCTGCAGCAGTTCCGAGTGGGACAGATAAATACCCACGGGGATAAATCCCGGCTCTGCACCAGCTCCCTCGCCACCTCCACGACCCTCCCGCAACAAACAGATATATTATTATATGTACACACACGCACGCGCGGGGACACAGACACACAGACAGGACAGGCAGGAAAGGGGGAAGAGCTGGACAAGGAGAATCCCACAATCCAGCGGCAAATCCTCGAGGTCTGTCCCGCCGAGCAGCGCCCCCGCCCGGAGCTCCGCGCAGCCTCCCAGCCTCGGCCCCCGGGACCCGCGTGTCCGTGGGGAAGGGTCGGCTCGGCTGCTCCCCTGCCGCTCCCAGGCCAGGAATTCAGTTGGACGTGGCAGTGATGGGCTTGTCCAGTTCGAGGTCCAGGCTGGAGCTGCCAGGGTGGAGGCTGCTGTAGCAGGATTTGCAGACTCTGCTGGGCTCGAAGAGCTGCTGGCTGGGAACGGGCACCTTCTGGTTACAGCAACTGGAGCAGAACACGTTGCCACAATTCCTTGCATCAGGAACAGAGGAGAAATGGAAAAGGAAAGATCAGAAAGAGTCTGACAGAATTACCTGAGATGTAAAATGAGATATTCCCAGTGCTGGGATGGGGAGATACCTCCCTACAGGCCAGGGCATAGGCAGGGACAGCTCCAATGTCTGTGCTCCTCCCTGCTATGGACGGAGTAGAGATCCAGGGAATGGGCACAGGAAGGAGCATGGAGCCAGTGTGGAACTGCAGGTCATTAAATGCCTCTGAGCCAGAGTGGACAGGCTGTGCCCTCTTGTCACACCTCAATGCCCAGCCAGTGCCACCCCTGGGACACCTTCTGCTGCCCCAGGCTGCTCCAAGTTGCTTGGGCACTGCCAGGCTGGATGTGCTGCAGAGGAGCTCTCTGCAGAGGAGCCAATGCCACGCTGGGGCACAGGGCTGAGGCAGAGCCAGGCCATGGGGAATGTGGGGGACATTGGGAATGGGGGGCTCTGGCCCTGCTCACACAGCTGATCCAGCCCTGGCTCCCAGGAGGGATGTGGCAGTGCTGGGAGCAGGCCAGACTCTGCTCAGAGATGGAAAGGTTTAAACATGGGAATATCAAAGCCCTTGGTCACTGCCATCCTCCCACAGCCACTCCAGCAGTCCCACACTCCTGCATCCAGGGAACTGAGCCAAGGAGGACCATGCAAAGCCCGGGGTGGGCAGGCAGGTGTTCCATGCACAGGTGGGCACACACAGCATTCCTGGCACCGGTGGAGCCACACCGGCACATGCACCTCGTTACAGCTCAGTCATTAATCACCTTCTGCAGCCCCCCTCAAAACCTGTGAGCCCCATCCTCCTCAATTCCTACAAGGAGTTGGGAGCAGCACTGCAGGGACCTGGGTTTTGCCCTTTCCTTTAACTCTTTGGCATCAGGATTTGGTGCCATCGTTGTTCAGCACTGGAGATTTGCTGCTGCCAAGAGACTGCTGGGGAATTCTGCTGACACCCAGCAGCTCTGATTAATCCTTCCTTGCCAAGAAAGGAGATTTCCAGCTGCTGGTCACTGATGGGGAGAGAGGCAGCACAGAAATCCCATTTCCCACTTCAGTGGGCTCATTTCCTCAGTTCCACACAGCAGCTCTGGGCCTTGGGGAAGGCTGACAGGGACTAGCCTCTCTGCAGAGGTTCTGGAGACTGGAGGGCCCTGCTGGAAATCCCTGTCAGAAGCACCTGCAGGAGTGGGAATAGCCCTGGGAGGTGCCACACAGCTCCCACAGCCCCATCTCGCTGCTCAAGGAATGATTATCCCAGAGTAGCTCACTGATGGATGAGGGGAAAACCAACCAGAGGGACTAAAACAAAGATCTCTTTGTTGAAGCTCACCATTCCTAACATATGCTGGGTTTTTGTTGTTTTATCCTAGACAATGGTGCTCTGACACTGCTTTGGAAAGCTTTGGACAGCTCATCCTTCTATCCCGGTGGTCCCTGCTTCACTTCAGAGATTAAAAAGAGACAAAAAAAAAGAGGCTGGAAAAGGGATGTTGCTCGTTTGAGGAAGAGGGGGCTAAAAGTCACACTCCCCATGCCTCCTCCTCATCCCAAATCTCAAATATTCATCCAGTTTTGGTTATTCTAACCCTCCACCAGCTCTGTGGCACCTGTTCCAGTCATGGGATTTTCAGTCTTTCCAAAACAAGTGACAGGTATTTGTCAATACCCTGCACAGCAATACTACAATTGCTTGGTAATACCCTCTCCCAAAATTATGGGGAAAAAAGGGAAATAATCAAAAATAAATGCAAAAAACTTGCAGGCCAGTCTCCTGTCAGTGAGCAGTACACACACGTACTGACAGTGAGTGTTAGTCTGAGCCACATCCCAGTTAAGCTCCCAAAACCCAAGTCCTGAAAGCCTTTCTGTGAGGACAGAGGGCTGTTCACACGAATCCAACCCCAGCAGCTCGTGCTGGCCACCCCCAGCTTAGTTCTGGTGATTTCCAGGCAAGTGAGAAACAGAGGGAGAAGAGCCAAGTTAGTTGGGAGAAGTCCCCCAGGAAAGGCAGACGGACAACGGAGAGAGGCTGCTGGAAATGCTCACCAGAGCTGATCAACTCGGGCAGTGTCCCTGCAGGGAGGAGAGAGAGCTCAGGGAACAGGCACAGGCAGCAAATGCTGGCAACCAAGGGAGCTGGAAGGTCTCACCCTGCTCGAGGCCTTACACTCTGGGGTTCAACTCACTTCCTCTCCCAGGGAGGGCTGTAAATGTTTACTACTACAGAGATACTCGTGGTATTGGTCTCACCAACAGCTGGGTCACTGCACATGTGGGAGCTGAAGGAGCAAAGACCCTACAGGGAGATTTGAGCCAGACCTGAAACCCTGAGTCCATTTTAACTCCTCGTGGGGCTGCGGGTGACCTGTGTGTATCCAGGCTCTGGGAGCTGTCCCAAGCTCAGGTTTAGGGAACTGAGCCCTGGCGATACAAATCTGCACAAATGCAGTGGGCATGGTAAAAAAAAATAAATTCAGATTCTTTTCCTTCTTCCCTGGGTTTGGTTAACTTTACAAGACTAAATGGAGCAAAATATAAGCCACACAAAACCCCAAAATGATGTTCATAACTCTTTGCAACTTCAAAAAGCAGCAGAGCTTCAAAATGTGGTAATTGAGATTTATTTAAATGAGGGTTCCTGTAATAGTTTTTTCATCTTCAGAAACTAGGAATAGGAATTTATTTGAAACAGAGCCGGAAACTGGAGATTCTCTGGCTTTAACTCCTGCATATTGAACCATGTGGTCTCTGCTTCCTGTTCTTCATCAAGACCCCTGCTGCTGCCTGAGCTGCTGCAGCCTCTGTGGCAACAGGTCTGGCAAAGAATAATCCAGAAAACCTTGACCTCACACAGGTATTCTGTTCAGATTCTGCAGGAGCAAGTTAATGAAAAGGGGAGAAAGTTTACAGAAGGAAAGGAGCAGGTTTCCAGCCAGAAATGGGAAGAAGATGCTATTCCTGTATTTCATGTAACTCATATACTGAATTTCTGAATGCAAGAGGACAAAGCTCTATTTTGTATAAATCTAAACCACCTCCAAATCCAGTTTGAGGAAAGACAGGTGGGATCTGTTTTGGCTGGAGTGGAGAAGACACCAAATGTGGCTTTTAAGCATCTCCCTGTGTGGACTGAACTGAGTAGCAGGAGCTGTTCCATTGCCTCGGCAGCACATCCCTGCTCCAACACCCGCCCCAGGCAGGGAACAGCCCCTCCCCAGGACCTGCAGTGGTCCCCAGTCCCTCCCCAGGACCTGCAGTGTTCCCCAGTCCCTCCCCAGTCCCTGCAGTGTTCTCCAGCCCCTCCCCAGTTACCTGCAGTGTTCCTCAGCACCTCCCCAGCCCCTCCCCAGTTACCTGCAGTGTTCCTCAGCACCTCCCCAGCCCCTCCCCAGTTACCTGCAGTGTTCCCCAGCCCCTCCCCAGTTACCTGCAGTGTTCCTCAGCACCTCCCCAGCCCCTCCAGTCACCTGCAGTGGTGTTTCCGACTGGCGAGCCAGAAGGCGCTGTCGCAGCCGTAGCAGTGCGCGGCCAGGTGATCTGGGAGCCACCGTGTCACCTGTGGGGACAGCCACTGGCATCACGGACAGGCAGAGGAACACTCTGAGCTGAGCCCCCTCCCCAGCTCCCAGAGGTTGTGCAGCACAGGGCTCATAGGCACAGGTACTGGTATGTCAGGTGTGAGACCAGCGGAACACAAGGAAAAGAGTTCCCAAGAAGTGGCACGTGACCAAAGGCTAGAGGATAATTTGAATTAGGATTATCCCAGAGTGAGCAATTTAGAGGGATTTAGTCTGTACCTCTGTATCCTGTTTATCCACCTGTTCCCAGCTGGCTTCAGAGAAAATCTCTGTGCTGCAGCGAGACAAGCAGTTCTGATCCAGATTGCTTTCCGAGTCGGGAATAGATGTCTGTTGGCAAACAAACACAGCTGAACGGAACCCCCCAGATCCCTGTTCACACAAATAAAACCCAGAAACCCCAACAGGGCAGGCCTGGACCCTCTGGTGATGGATGACGTGAGGCAGAGTGGATTCAGAATCCAGTTTCTGCTGCAAAGTTCTGGGAAGGTTTTGGGTGCCTAACCAAAACCAACTCCCTGTGGCTCCAGTTCCAGGGTCCTGATTCCTTTCCAAGGCTGTTTCACTTTCAAAACTATAATTAGTAATACAAATATCCTTTTGTTGGCAAATATTCTGGAAAATACAAGCCAAATTGCATATGGGAAACAGAATTTGAGCCATGTATATTCTATGTATAGGTTGTGGGAATAATGCTTTCTTAATATAGTCTGTCCAGGTAGAGGTGGATTTGAACTCACTTAAAACTCAGCCAGCCCTTAAAACAGATCAAAATAGCAAGGAATCTTGAGTTAATGTATTTTTATGCCTAAGGAGTGGGCAATCCTGGAGTTCCAGAGGAAAACCTGCAACTCCCAAGCTGAGGCACGAACAGAAGGTAGAGATCAGGTCCTTAAACACGGGGTATTTCCTGGAGGCACTGCCAGCCCTACACTGCAGCTTCTGAAGGCCCTTCAAAAGTGGGAGCAGGATCCATAAAGCCAAAGCACCCAATTCTCCAAGGAATTCCAGCTTTTAGCAGTGACACTGAGCCCAATGAGCACCTTGTGCTGCACCTCCAATGGGAAGAGCCAAGAAGGCTCCAAGGATTTTTCATAACAAACGTACCTGGGACTATCCAGCACCTCTGCCACTTCTAAACAATGAATTCAACAAACACAAGCTGGGAACCTCCAACAAATTTTTTTTTTTTTTCAATTTTGAAGGCATATAAACCACGTAGGAAAAGGAAATTTTTGATGGGTGTTGTGACAGCCACAGGAATTACAGGCAAGTGCTCAAACCCACAGGAAAGCACAATTCTCTACAGAAGTCTCTACTTTTACAACCTTAAACACTTCCAAGTAAAAGCACAAATGGTTTAAAAGTTCCCTTAAAATTCTTAATTTGTTGAGAAAAAACCCCATGTTGAAATACAACTGCCTCAAGAATTCAGACAAATTTATCCCAGTTAATTTAGAATTCTAGAAATTTATTCCAGTCATTGAGCCAGGAGAACCTGAAAGGGATGGTGTGACCCTGATGGGTTTGAGCTCATAGAGCTGCAACCTGCAGAGAAGTAAGGGCTTGTCCTATGTTGCTATGCCAAAAATGGCACAGGAAAATATCTTTGCCCTATGTGAAAACAGCAGTAAACCAGGGGTTTGGTTGGTTTTACTGGGGTTTGGTAAACCAGGGGTTTGGTTGGTTTTACTGGGTTTGGTTGGTTTTATTGAGGCTTGGAAAACCAGGGTTTTGGTTGGTTTTACTGGGTTTGGTTGGTTTTATTGAGGTTTGGTAAACCAGGGATTTGGTTGGTTTTACTGGGGTTTGGTTGGTTTTATTGAGGTTTGGTAAACCAGGGGTTTGGTTGGTTTTTTAGGTATGGGCAGGGGTGTGTGAGCTGCTGTGCAACACCCATCTCGAAATAAACCTTTCTGCTCAATCTGCAGTTCAGTGACAGTATCAGTCATCAGTATCTGCCACTGTCAGGTACTGAGGCAGTGTTTGCCCTCTTCAGGATGACCTGGAGAGGTCTGTAAGAGCCCAGGAGTCAGGCCCTGAGCTGTGAGCTTGCAGCTGAGGGCTCGGGGAGCTCAGTGCTCAGCCCAGGGACGCTCACTCACCACTTCGTCGCCATAGTCGCCGTTGAGGCGCAGGGAGCTGTTGAGGAGCTGGCTCTCCAGGCGGCTCTTCAGCTCCTGCACCTGCTTCTTGAGGGTCTCCACCTCCAGCTGGTGGCCCGTCTCAATCTGGCGCAGGCGCTGCTGGATGACGTCGCTGTAGACGGGCATCCCGTCGTCATCCAGGTGGCTGCGGGCCGGCTGGTCGGGGCTGCCTGCCGGCTGCTTCCCGAGCTGGCTGAACACCCATTTCTGGTGCAAGTTCCTCAGGTGGAGCTGGGCAGAGGTGCAGCTGGCTGCAGACACCTGCCTGCTCAGCGAGGCCTTGATGCGCCCGTCCTCGCCATTGACGCAGTGTCCGTTGGTGAATTTCGGGGCCGTGAATCCCGCGGGTTTCTCCACAAGTTTGTTCTCCAGCTCCAGCTCCCCGTTATACACCAGCTCATCTTTGCGGTCTGCTAGAGGCAAGGCACAAGGGGAAGGCATCGGGAGGTGTGTGCTGCTACCAGAAGTCCTATGCCCTCTTGATCCCAGTTTTTGGAGCTCTATCATGCACTCCCCCTCGGGCCTGCTCTCCAGAGTTCGGGACAGCCCGTCAGCATTGTTGTTGAAGGGGTGAGGTCTGTGGCACGGAGCCCTGGGCGGGAGCTCGGGCTTTGCTTCGGTCTCTGTTAAGGTTTCTGTGGAGCTTTCGATGTTGGATGTCCTTTCATCCAGCAGGGCTGTCAGAGGGAAGGCAAGGCTGGCCTGGGCTGTGCTGTACGGGCTCTCCACTTCTCCTTCACCTTTCCCAACACCTTCCTCCTCCGAGTTGTTTGGAGCATCCCTGTTTCCAGAGCCCTCGGATGGAAGAGCAGCCTGCAGTCCTCTGTCCTGAGGCGCCTTCTGAAGAGCACTGCTGGGGTTGCTGTGCTCATCCTGCTGTCCTCTGAGCTCAGCAGCACCGTGTGAGGCCAGGTGGGTGTTGGCTGTGGGATTGTTCATTACGGTACCTGTGTCTGCCTCGGCCTTTTCCCCACACAGACTATCAGCTCTCTTCTCCTTATTCAGGCCAACCTCATCCCCTTTCCCTGCAGCCTCCAGGCCACCCCTCAAGTGCTCCTCCAGCCCAACATCATCTTTAGTGGCCTCCTGCAGAATGTTCTCCATCTGTCCCTCTGCCACCCCGGCTGCCACAGAGAGCTCTGCCCCCAAGGGGGCCCTGCCCTGCCTGCCCAGCCCGTCCCCCTCGAAGGGGTCGTCCCCAGGGGGGCCCAGGCTGCTGAGCTCCAGGGAGCGGCGGTGCTCCTGCCACTTCTCGTTGAGGCTGGGGTCGCTGCTCCGGCGGTTGGCTGTAGGCACACTGCTGTCACAGGCTGTCGTCAGATTGTCGAAGGATCTTGTCTTTGGTAGCCTGCAAAGGGACAAACAATCCCACTCCCAAGTCAGAGGATGTTTTTGTAACATTGAGCTACTGTGGTTTAAAACCGGCCCCCCAGTTAGGACAGTAACAATCTACCAGCTAATGGACTTGTGGGAAGTATTATCCAGGAGCACATTCCGACCATCTGTAGTGCAGAGCTGCTTCAGTACTTCTTTTGTTTACTATCAGGAAAATATGTTCAACCAGACTTCAAACATTCCCAGATTAATCCCTTTACCAGCAAGCCCCAATGCTTACAGCCTGGTCACACCTCCTAATTAACATGTGCTCAGAGTCACTGTACAACAAGCAAGAAACGGTTATGTAACACCGAAAAAGAACTGAAATTCAAGACCACCAACAAAAACTTATATCCACGAGGATAGAAGGAATTCTCTGTGGCTATGTGACACCCAGAGTTTAATTCTATTTGCCCAGCTTCTCTCTGCCACACTGTCAGCCCTGAAAATGTGACAGCTTCCAAACCCAGCCCACAGACAGGCTGTGCTTGGGCAGCTCAGTCCCACAGTCCCACCAATACACCTGGGAGGAATCCTGCCCTCTTGCCCCAACATTCTCCTTTCATCTCCCCCAATATTCTCTGTTGATCTTACTTTACAGGATGGGATTTCTGGCTTTAGGCTCACCTGCCCAGAGGCTGCTCTTCAGGGCTGGAGCCTGGCACAGGGTAGGGGGCACAGGTGTCGTCGGCAGGCGTGGAGGGGGAGGAGCAGGGCAGGTAAACAGCGCTCCAGAGCATCAGGTTCCGCACATGGCACACGGGATACAGCACCTGGCAGGGGCAGCACACGGCAAGGGTCAGCTGCTGCCTCCCAGCAGGACAAGTTCAGCTCTGAGGGGGGCAGGTGTTGTCCCTGAAAATCAGCCTTTTGATTTGTTTTAGTATAGTGGAGTCAGTTCTCATGAACTGTAAGATAAACAAGGATCATGTTTGCATTCCTTTGTGAAAAGATATCACCTGATGGACTTCTCAAGTGACCAGTGAAGATGGAGAGGTGGGAACTTCTCTGTCCAATCTCTGGTCACTGTCCAGAAACTTATAGATACGAGGTCAACAACAAACTAGAGAATTCTTTTCTTCTTCTCTGCCTAGGCACCTGTTGTGTGTGTTGCTGTGTGTTCCTATCTGCATCAGAGTAACAGGAAGGTCTCAGCTGGGACATGTCCAGCCCATGCCAAGGGCTGGTGACAGCTTTTCATCAGCCACACTTGGGGCCAGATTGGCCCTTTCTGCCAGAGGCAGAACAATGCTGGCCTTCAGCTGCACCTGAATGAACTCCTGTGAATCTACACCTTCACAACTCGTGGAATTCAGTGGCTCGTTGTGAGTGCTGAGGTTCCCTTGTGTGCTGTGTTACACCGTGCCAGAGGGAGCTGACCTCCCTCCATGGACCCCAAACCACTCCACTATTGGCTCCACCCAATAGGCACTGCCCAGGCTCCCCAGAGAATGGGCACAGCCCCAAGGCTACCAAAGCTCCAGGGGCATTTGGACAATGCTCTCAGGGACAAGGTGGAATTTTGGAATGCCCTGTGCAGGGACAGGGGTTGGATTGGATGATCCTGGTGGGTTCCTTCTTAAATTAGGATATTCTGTGATTTTCTTAACACTCTGCTTCCCAGGCACTTAGCAGGGGAAGGGCTGTGGGATGGCTGCTGCTCTTAAACAACTCTGGCTCTATAAGAGATGTGGCTGCACCAGAGGCACCTTTTAAAGCCTGAAATAAAACCACAAGAAAATGAACCCAAAACAGGAAATTACCCAAACTCCCACGTGCAGGAGTGTCCTTGTGTGTATTTCCTGAGAACAGGGGCCAGATGGGATCGAGCACAGAAGGGCAGCCCAAGGACAGACCTGTCTACACAGTCACTGTGAGAGCCCTCTCTGTGCTCCTCCTGGCATTTCCATCGAAATCCAGAGGCCTCCACAGCTTTAAGATCCCCCCAGGCTGTCTGCTCTGTCTCATGAACTCTCCCCAGGAGTGTCATGTGGGAGGGCTCCAAGGGCTCGCTGAAGTGACAGCCCAGAGCCAGGGCACATTCAGCCAAGGAGGGAGTAGAAAATTCATCTTTTTACAACCACTGTGGGCATAAAACTCCTTCCTGTTTAGCCAGGGTTTAGTTTTGCTCTAAGAAACCACTGAAAGCCACATCCATCATATACAAATCCACTGCACAGTCCTTACAGTTCAGCTTATGACATCTGATACTTGATAAATAACAAAGGTTTAAATATTTATACAAGTCCTTGCAGTCCTAACCATGATGTCATTTGGTGTTTGCTCTCTTGCCCATGCTCTGCACCCCTGAATCCCTCACGTGACCTTCTACCACACAACTGAGCCTCTTCCCAGAACTGTAAGTGAGCTCCTACCATGCAGGAGCCAAACTGAAAACCTGCAGGTATCAAGAGAAACAAAGATACACTAAATAATCTGAGCCACTTTTTTGTTTAGATTTAAAATGAATTTAGACACAATGTCTAGGTTTGCAGGCAATTTTGTGTCACTCCTCTGACACAGCTCAGTTCTCCAGAGAGGTCTATTTATCAACACTGAAATGTTTTCTTTACCAAAAAAAAACAAACCAAACCAAACCAAACAAACAAAAAAAAAAAAAAAAAAAAAAAAAAAAAAAAAAAAAACCAAAAAAAACTTAGTCACAGAAAGCATATTTCGAGCACAGAAAAATTTCTGAGGTGGCATTTGACATTCCCCAAATATCAGCAGAATTAACCCAAGACTTCAAACATCAGCCTGAGTTGGGTGTCCCAAGGTGAATGTCAGGGAGAGCTGAGCTCGTCTGGAATCACCTCTCTGTCCATGTTGACAGTTCAGAAACCCACACAAGGGTCTGGGTGGAAGGGACCTTAAAGCTCATGCAGTGCCACCCCTGCCATGGGCAGGGACATCTTCCACTAGCCTGGGTTGCCCCCAGCCCCATCCCACCTGGCCTTGGACACCTCCAGGGATCCAGGGGCAGCCACCACCTCAGCTGGGGCTGAACCCCAGGTCACTGTGACCCACTGCTGGGATGTTTCTCAGGGCCGCCCCATCTGCAGGATGCTGTTTGGGGGAGCCCCCCAGGAGGGGATTGGGGTACATACAGATTCTGACTGCGAGGAGTAGAGCAGGTTTTTGAAGGCTTTGTTTGCTGCCCGCAGCAAAGACCAGACAGAGCAGGTCCGTTCCTGAGTGTGTTTCTCTCCTCTCTCCTTCGCATTGTTGCACAGGAATGTTCCAAAGAGGCAGGAGTAGGTGTGCTGCACCAACTTCACCTGCACAGAGCCACACACACACAGGGTCAGCTGGAACCAGGGATGGGCCTCACCTCCCTTCCCAGACCCAGGGCATTTCTCACAGACTTCCTTACAAACCAATTGCAAAGGAATGCAAGGGGAGCGGAATCTTAAAATCATAACCAAATAAATTCAGGAAAAATGTAACACAGAAAGACAAAATATTTGTTCCAATCAAGTCATGTTGATACAAACTCATTGCCCTGCAGGCCAGGCAAAGCAGAATCATGATTCCTCTACTACAAAACATTCATGCAGCACAGAAATGCTGATCATTAATCACTCCATGCTGGGCCCAGCCTAACAAATGGCAGCTTAACTTCAGGCATATCAATGACTTCCTTGGGATTATTCAGATGTTTAAATGAAGACAAGTGGTTCAATACTGTAATAAATTAGGGGTTCACTCTAACAAAGGCCAGCACACCACGGGTATGTTCTCTCCCAGCCCACGGAGATTAGCAGTGTGCTGTGAAGCCAGTTACTACCGTTGTATCTCATTTCACAACTGAGCTACTCGGGATTGTACATGGGCTCAGTTACATGGCTGAGCTGGCAAGTGGTAATTCCAGTCAGCCACAATCACAGGAATGTGCCTTAAATCTCTTAGTGGATCAGACACTTCATAAAAACTTCTACTCTTCAGACTACTGGTCCTGCAGTCCATGATTGCCACTTCTCCAGAGATCTGAGAACTGACTTGGACCATCCTGGGTGAATTCCTAACAGGAATGCTATCTGCTTCCAAAGAAGGTAAGCACAGCTTCTGTATCCTACACATTTTTAGTGAAGCAACTGAAAAAAATGAATGGAGCAGGTTGTTTTTAGAGGAGGAGGAGGATTCAAGTCAAAACAAGATCCAAGCAGGGGGGAGTTTGCATTGACAGTAAGAAGGATTTTTTTCATGCTGTGTGGTGCTTTACACCTCTTAGGTGAGACTATTCAATTACTGTAATTTATTTCTTTAAAAGCCAAAGAAAGTCCTTGAGGCTTCTGCTTTTAAGAGTGAACAGACCCTCTGGGTTACACAAGTGCTTTGTCCCCTGTATCTGGGCAGCATTCCTGTTCCCTTTATCAGGTGAGAGCAAATATAGAATGCACAGAATATATTCATATATATATATATAAAATAATGCAATGATTTGGGTGGGAAGGGACCTTAAAGCCCATCCAGTGTTACCCCCTGCCATGGCAGGGACACCTCCCACTATCCCAGGCTGCTCCAAGCCCTATCCAACCTGGCTTTGGACACAGAATGTCACAGAAAGGTGGGAAAATGTGCCCCCTAGGCTCTCCAGCAGCGTGCAGCAGCAGTGTGCTAAAGCAGCAGCCCCCCAACTCACAAGGAATGCTTCGTTGAACTCGAAGGAGCAGGGGAACTGCCTCTGGAGCTGATGGACACAGTCCAGCCACTGCAGGAACACCGGGCAGCGCTCGTTCAGATCGTCCGAGTTCTCCCCGTGGCCACAGCGATCTGCAAACTTGTGACCAAAATCCAGCCACTCTGTCTCCACTAGCACCTGGAAACCCTGCAGGGAGGAGAGGAGAGATGAAGAATTCCTGTTTGCCTTTGGTTGAGTTTTCTGAGATGGTCCGAGACTTGTGAGAATCGCTGTGTCCTCTCTCCTATTTCCCCTCAGCACTGGGCTCATTACTGCTTTCCTTGATGCCTCTGTGCTCTGAAATGGAATTAGGACAGATAAGGATTCGCGAATTACATGAACAGGAATGGGAATAAGGCAGGTTAAGTCCTCAGTGACTGGCAGGGAGGATCCTGATATGAGCCTTATCTCACCCAGACAGTGACAAATAGGAACTTCGTCTTGCCAAAGCTTCTGGATCATGGTATCCACTATTTGGACAAGTTATATAAAAACTTTTCTTCAAAGTGATGGTCAGATTCACTTGTCAGGAAAGAAAACCATCCATCCACAACAGGACGTCCAAGCACAGGGAGAGCAGGTGCTTGTCTGTGCGTACAGCAGTCACAAGCTTGATTAAAGGTTCACTTGAGTGATTTTTCATGAAAAGGGCAAAGAACATTCCCAAACAGTGCCTGGGTGAGCAGCTGAATGTCACACCTTGTCTCACAGGACCTGAAATCCATCACTGGGCAAGAAGGTTTTTGTTCTTAGTGGAAAGAAAAATTGTAGAGAATGTTTATTGAGTCAAAGGCTGTGATTAGAGGCAAAATAATGGCTGTGATTAGAGGCAAAATAATGGCTGGCAGCTGAAAAGCTTTAAGTCTGACAGCGCTGAAAACTCATTTTCCTCAGTGTTTCTGATCCTAGTACAGACAGCTACAGTTCATGGTTTGCTCTGGGTGACAGCTACAGTTCATGGTGTGCACAGCACAAATCTGCTCTCTTAGCAGGAAGGACAGCACCCTTTGGAGGACCAGCAGCAGATCCTGTGCTTAGGCCAGAGCAGCATGTTTTGCCTGACGGATGCCAGCTTCTAGAATCCATGTAGAAAAGGATCCAGGAAGTTTTCACACTTCTATCCAAAAGGCAGTTCCAGCTCCTGGTCCTAGTGTGTGTGGGGCTTTAAGCAGCAGCTCACAGCAGTGTTCAGACACAGAGTTCTGTTCTGGACAACAAAGGCATCTTGCCCGTGGGCTTGCAGATGGAAGTCAGCCAGCACACATCCCACAGTGCTGGAAAGTGATGGAAGGGGGAAAATCAAGAGAAATATAACTGACAGAGGGCAATGAATGTGAAACTGGAAAACCATACAGTTGGGAAATGCTGCAAAGAGGAAGGCTCTCTATCTCTTGGCTGAGAACCTGCAGGGGTGCACCAGAAGCTGCAATTGCTTTGTACTCCATATTCCTAAGCTAAATATGGGGAAGCACAGGCCATGACTGTGCAGTTCCAGCAGTGGGAATGTGAGCTACTCCTGAGTTACAAATGTACCTACGCCTTCAAGGAAGTGTAGACTAGGGTGACAAACACCTGCCAGCTTCAGGAGAAACCTGAAATAATTCACAGCCAGACTCTCTCCAAAGACCCCACCAACTCCCAGCTGTTCTACCCACCTCTGTGGTCCTGTAGTAGGGGTCCAGCAGGAGCTTGGCCAGGGCCACGATCTGGGGCGTGCGGTCCCAGCCGTCGGAGCAGTGAACCAGCACCGGCCGCTGGTCCCGGTCCACGGCATGCACCACAAGCAGCGCCGACTTCAGGAGCACTGACAGGTGCTGCAGCCACTTGGTGCTCTCCAGAGCTGACAGCCAACTAGAGGGAAACCAGGCAAGACAGTTTTTGCTCTTTTAAAATGCCTTCAGGTTTGTATGTCTGAGTTTATCACGGCAAAGCTTCTGGTTCAGTAAGCTGTGAGTGTCACTCTGGAGCGTTTCTCACTTGTGTCTTGTTAACACTTTCCCAGAGGGGGAAGCAGCAAAGCCACTTAGCCAACCCAAGGAACTGCCAGACTCTGGGATGAGCTGAAGGTTTGGATCTACTTTGAAACCATGGAAGGCTCTAGCAGCAAATTCCAGACAGGGCACTGGGAGGGAAAACAGGGAGGTATAGTGAGGACCCAAGGTGAGGGGCCATTACAGGGGAGTTACCCCACAGCACTGGAGGGTTATCAAATATTCACCTGAAATAACACTATAACTGGGTGAAGTACATGGAACACCACCACAGTTTTCCAAAGGAAAGTCAATGGTGAGGATTAAAGATGTGGGAATAGCAGATCAGCCTAAGTGTGAGTGCTCAGAAGCCCACCAGAAGAAACAACATTCTGGTATCAATATTCAAGGTTACACTCTAATTGCAGAAGTCATTTTCTATGCTCACTTCAATCAGAATAAACCAGTAACTTCCATGAAAATGGAAAAGCACAGCTTAGCATTATCACCAAGGGAAAACCCACTGAATTTCAATTTAAAAATCATCAGCAGAAGAATGTGGCTGCAGAAACAGGGAACCAAATGCCCAAAGCTCCAAACTTCCACTTACTTTCCTGGATCTGGCATTTGTGTGCAGAGCAGACGCAGTGACTGGAAGCTCTTGCGGATGGAATGGATGTTTGCCATCCCCATGAACACCACTTCACAGTTGGGGTAATATTCTGCAGGGAAAGAGCAAGACAGTGGGAAGAAAGTAACAACTACCTTTCCAGAAGAAGATTTTTTTCATACAAACAAACCCCTGTTGCTGTGGACAGATGAAATAATCTGTTTACAAAGCTTCTGTAAGTCCTTGGAGCTCGCTGGGTATTCCAGACATGACAGTCCAGCAAAACAGGAAGCATTTAGCAAAGTCCTGTTGTATTTATTTCAAATGTTTCACTTCAGGTTACAAAAAGCAGAGTGCAAACCTCTGGGAATAGGAATATTCCTGTGCTCCGGGTTCCAGAATGTTTGTAAAAAGACTGAGAAACATCAGAAGATGTGAAACATACATAATATTTCATTGGTAATTTATGGATTTAAGTTAGATGATTTCAGATTCCTTATCCTAAGCACTCAAAAAGGCTGAAAGGTTACTTCATCCACTGCTTTCTTCTGAGGGGAATCATATGAGGAAGCATCACATATGCGAGAAACACTGGGAGCTCAGGAAAGCGGAAGATCCATGGAATTACTCTGGATGTGCTCAAGCAACACTGCACGCCTGGAGGGACAGGGCCAGTGCTCAGGGGGCACCTAAAGAAGGCCAGAAATTACCAGCTCAGTACTTTTCCCTAGATTTAGTCTTCACTCTGCAGTGATGCTTCAGTCTGCACAAGAATGATCACACAGTAACTAAAAAGACCACTTCTACCATAGAAAAATAATCAGGGTTCAGAATCTGGGATACTGAGTGCCTGCGCAGGCAAATTCAGGAATCTGTGATGTTTTGTATCATTTGATTTCCCAACTCTTTATCAGCCCAACAAAAGCTGGGTGAAACACAGTGAGGGATTGCAACTCCAGGAGCAGCCTCAGACAGTATCAGACAATTTCAGAGTTTTTGTATTTTTGCTGAATTATATCTAAAATAAAGCACAGCTTAAATGAGCTATTTTTATACTGAGAATGAAGCAGACCTGGCCATACCTGTAGAAAATTTAGCAGCAAAAAAAACCCCAGGTTTTATTGAAGGTGACAAGCTGTTTTAAAACCTCAAGAATTAAAAAAAACAACATACAGGAAGAAAATCAAACTTCCTCTATACTCTGCTTTTCTGTTTTGCAATTTTACTCTCCGATGAAGAATTACTTAGTGGTTTTGAGGTGTTAAATTGAAACTTTATTTTTTTTTAACTGTGGCTACAAATCAAAATGCAGCTATTGCAGCAAAGACCAAAATAAAAATAAATGGTCAAAAGAGCTTTCGTTATCTTATTTCCAGTTTTTCTGTCTGGGATTTTTTTTTTCCAGCCTCTCCACCCATGGAATTTTAACAGGCTGCATTCATACCAAACAGTGACCATAAATAATACCTTGTTTATAAAACCACCAATTCACAAGTGCCAAAGAACAGAGAACGTGGTGTTGCAACTGTATTACACATGCAAGGTGAGGCAGGATTGCAGTTGCTATGATACAAATACTGAAAAATGCTTCAGCTTTAGGGAAATTGCTGGGAATTGCATTTTGCACAGCCATTCTAGAATATTTTTCTCCTCTGCAGCCAGTGGGTTTTTCAAGTTCAGGGGTTTTAGACATGAGCATGCCGGATACCTTTGTCTCTCTCTAGTTTTCACATCTGACTCAGCAAGGGAAAGCTCTTCAGCAGATTCCACAGCATTCAGCATTTACTGAGCACTGTTGCCAGCTGGGTTAATGGCCTGAGAACAGACTAATGAACAGCTCAACCTGCCCTGGGAAGGGCTGCTGCCATCCAGAATGTTCAGACAGGCGAGCAGTGCAGGGGCAGTGCTGAAGGGTGTCAGGAGAATCCCAGGGGAGCAAACCCCTTGGCCTGAGTGCCCCAAAGCTGAGGAGGAATTCTGCTCACCTGGGCACTCACAGCCACCACCCTTGGCTCTGTTGGCCACGGCGGCCGCGTAAGATCGCGCGTCCAGGATCAAAAGCTTCTGAGGCTGGATGGCCAAACTCTCTGCTCCTGAGGCATTGGAGATGGAGGAGTCTGGGGAGGAGGAAATGAGTGAGGAGCTCAGAGGATCCTTCTGACATTGGTTACCGCACGATTCTCTCAGTCCCACAATGCACATGCACTGGAGAACGGGGACTAAATACAACAGATTCACTCAGTTACAGCACTGGAGATTAAACTTGGACATAAAGCTCTGCCCTCGACAGAAAAGCAACGGTGACAGCCTTACCAAATTCCACATCAGAGAGGTCCCCTCCATTGGACAAATCTCTGGAACAATTCCCATTCATTAACTTGTTACTATTGGACCTGGAGTCTGAGGCACAGGCTTTGGCTACTGACTGGACCAGGTGCTCGTCGTCGGCGTTCCTCCAGCCCCACCAGCTCACCTCGGGCTGGCCGCAGCGGGAGATCACTGCCCCATTGCTCTGGTGCCTGAAAGCAGGGGGAAGACAGAGTCAACCAGCAGCATGAAGAGCACAGAGGGCACAAAATATTCAGTGTAGTGCTCCAGTAGCTTCATTCCCACCAGGGACCATCATTCAGCAGTTATCCCCAACCTGGGATTCAGCTTCCCTACAGAGTGACAGCTTTGACCACAGACACTGACAGGTGAAAGTCAAAGCAAAGTCAGGAAGAGAGCCCAAAGCATTTTCCTGCTCAACATTGTGGCCTGAGGCCAGTGAAAGCTGGAGAGTATTTTGGAATGGCAGGTGAGGCATGAGAGAGGAATTCAACATGGATGGGGGATAACCAAGAACACACTAACCTGGACATAGCTCTCATCTCCTGGGAGGTGACATTCAAAACAATTTATTTTGTTTCACATGTCTGAAGAATTAGTAGTTATTTCCTTAAATCTGACCTGGCTTCTTGTACTACACATAAAAACCAGATCTGGAATAATTAAAACTTATTGAACCGTTGCGAACACACTCTGAAAAAGATTTGAAGACTCTCCCCTATAATCTATTACAAAAAGAGGACTGAAACGTATTATCACAGAAATTCCACTCACTGCCTTTGTGCTGGCACATCCCCCTGCTACCACCAGCTCTGTGACTCCCCAGTCACCAAAGGGTTTGTAGCTGGCAGGAACCTTCTCCCTGACCTTGCCCAGCAGCACCCTGGTTTCAGGGAGCTCAGCCCTGGGAAAGGAGGCTCAGTGTCCCTCTGTGGGTGCAGAGAGCTGGGGGTGGAGGGGCGAGTGCAGCACAGACACAACTTCTGGGGTACCTCAGAATGTTTAACCCCTGCCTCATATCCCAGCACTCATCCACATGCTTGTTCTAAGTCAAAGGATCATAGAACAGTTTGGGTGAGGAGTCACAATGTTCAACCAGTGCCACCCCCTGCCATGGGCAGGGACACCTCCCACTGTCCGAGGCTGCTCCCAGCCCCAGTGCCCAGCCTGGCCTGGGGCACTGCCAGGGATCCAGGGGCAGCCCCAGCTGCTCTGGGCACCCTGTGCCAGGGCCTGTCCACCCTCCCAGGGAACAATTCCTGCCCAATATCCCAGCCAGCCCTGCCCTCTGGCAGTGGGAGCCATTCCCTGTGTGCTGTCCCTCCATCCCTTGTCCCCAGTCCCTCTCCAGCTCTCCTGGAGCCCCTTTAGGCCCTGGCAGGGGCTCTGAGCTCTCCCTGGAGCCTTCTCCTCTCCAGCTGAGCACCCCCAGCTCTCCCAGCCTGGCTCCAGAGCAGAGGGGCTCCAACCCTTGGAGCATCTCTGTGGCTCCTCTGGACTGGCTGCAGCAGCTCCAGGTCCCTCCTGTGCTGGGCCCAGGGCTGGGGAGCTCTGCAGGTGGGGTCTCACCTGAGTGGGGCACAGGAGGGCAGAATTCCCCCCTCCCCTGCTGCCCAGACTGGGGGATCAGCCCAGGGCAGGGGAGCATTTCTGGGAATAGCAGCTTTTATTGTATCAAGCACAGCTGCCTCTGGGCAATGCTTTCCTCACCCAGGAGTCCCCCCTGAACCCTGGATTTCCAAACATGCACCTACCAATTACAATTTTTGTATGTTATAATGCAGGAAAAGACTTTAGAGCCTTCCTGCAAACAAACTGCCCCCCTCAGCTTCAAGGCAGCCAGGAGCTATTAACTTCCCTCTAACCAGGGAACCCAGAGTGCTGAGGGTCAGCTTAACCTTTAAGCAAATCTTAACAGTCTCAGCTTTGAACAGGAAACCAGCCCACCCAAAGCAGCCAGTGTTGGCTTTTTGGCTCTGAGCACTGTGATGGATGCTTCTGGAGGTGTGACAGGCTGGTCTGTGCTGTGCTGTCAGAGCTGTCACCCGTGGGTGCTGCGTGGCACCTCCTCCGCACTGTCCCCATGGGCACTGCGTGGGCGCCGCCACCTCCTGCTCCTCATCCAACAGCAACACAGGGACAGCTCCGTGGTGCAGAGCCTCCAAGTGATCAAACAGGCTGGGATACGGGTTTGAAGTATTTTTCGTAGCTCTTTTATAATTGTTTCATATAAAATACCTTCAGTGAGAGGAAGCACTGACGCTGCGTTAAGCGAGGCAAAGGAAAAGCGATGCGAAGCCACAGCTCTTACACCAAGTGCCAGCCGACTGCAGGCACAGGGAAATGGATTTCAGCTGGAATTAATAGCCTTCCACAAACAGCTCTACCCATAGCAAATTAGTTCAGGAAAAAAATATGTGCCAATCACTGAAAGGCCACCTAGTTCCCCGCTATGCTCGCACAAATAAAAGAAAATAAAACATCATTATACGTGCAAAAAATCTATTTTGAACAGAGCAGCTCATTTATTTTTCCATATGTTCTCACAGATTTCATTACTACTTGCTGCAGAATAATTTTCATAGGTTCATAAAGAGTTATATTTTCACCTCCAGGTCCTTGCCTTGCATTATACAAATAATGAAGAATCATTAGGTCAGGAGATGAGCTCGTTGGTGGCTGTGCAGCCCCACCAGTGCCCTGCACAAATCTGCCACGTTCAGAGGTAGCAGAAATCAGCACATGATTTAGGGGCACACTGGAGGGCTGAGGAATCACACTCATTCCAGCTGGACTGGTCACAGGGATAAGAAATAGCCAGTGTGATGCTGAGATCCCCAGGGATTAGAGCTGGGATAAGAGAGCATCACTCAGAGCTCAGGAAGAAAACAAAACGATTCAAAAAACTTAAAGCAAAATCTCCTTTGAAAATTCCCTAGACAAAAACCCTGCAGCCCCCTGCAGAAACCAAGAGCATTAGGTAACTCTAAAGCCCTTTACAAGCTGTTGTACAGCTGCAGGACACAGGTACACCTCTGCAAAGGCTTCATCCCTCCCCGTGTTCAAACCACTTTGCAGTACAACAATCAAGCCCCCAAGCCCTTGTAACCACAGGGCAGGGAGGAGCAAGGAAGGGTAACTGCTCCTTGAGCTGCATTTCTGAACTATCAGCCCCAGAATGGAAATCCCTTTGCTGCAGTTCTGGGACGTATCTCAAGGCAGGAGCAGAATTTCTGTGTGTCCACCCTCAGTAGGGCAAGGCTAAAGGACACCTCCACCCAGAGAGCCTCCAGGGATGCTGTCACAAGGCTGTTTCTGTTAGGCAGCAAGCCCTCTCTACTGCCCTCCCAAAAAATCCTAAGAGCCGTCTCCATAACATTGATTTTCTGAGGCCAGATTTATCTACATAAATTATTGTTCCCAGAGGGATAGAGGCTGTGGCTGTCCCTGGATCCCTGGCAGTGTCCAAGGCCAGGTTGGATATTGGGGCTTGGAGCAGCCTGGGATAATGGAAAGTGTCCCTGCCCATGGAAGGGGTGGAATCAGATGAGCTTCAAAAGCTCCTTTCCAACCCAATCTGTTTCTTGTGACTCTACGAAATATGTGAAAAGGTTTAAAAAAATTGAAACAGAAATGTCTGGTCTGGTGTGAGTTTTCTTTAGAAATCTGATGACAGAATGGAAGCAACACTCCTGACAGTCCAATCCCCTAGAACTTGTTTCCAAATCAGCCTGCTGGGCTTCTCAGCCTTGACTGCTTCACAGGCACAATGAATTTCCTGCTGCCAGTGTCTGTCTCTGGTCTCTGTCACAGTGTTCTGTATCTGAAACAAGTGATTTGACTTATTTTTAAAAAATCCTGATTATTTCTTTTTCTCCTGAAGTAAAGCAAAAAGAAGTTTAGTAATGTGTTCAATACTGAAATTAAAATCGTTAAGTCCCAAAATAATTTCAATGGATAAAAAATGTTGAGTAAGCTCTTGCCCCTTACTCCACTCAAGGTGAGAAAAAAAGCTGAGTTTATATATATATATATATGTGTGTGTGTGTGTGTGTGTGGGATATGGACACTTTCCCCTAGCCCTGGATGCTCCAAGCCCTGTTCAACCTAGAAATCCTCCTCCCCTCACTGCTGTGAGCTCTATTAGAGCCCAGAATGATGAACTGGATGTCTCAGAAAATCTATTACTAAATGTCAAGGTAAGGAAAAAAAAATAAATCAAAAAAGAGAAACACATTTCTCTCACTGATTTGAAGCTCAGCAATGAAATTGCACGTGTGGTTTACCACCAGAAGCCTCAGCAGAACTGCAGAAAATTGAACATGGGGACAGAACAATTTCAGTCTCTGTGGTTTTTTGACTTTTCAATTGCTCTTCTATAAATCCCTGGAATGCAAGGTGTTCTCAGGAATGAGAACCAAGTGCTTTCCTTCTGTGCAGTGATGATAGGAGGGGCAAGGCTGCCCTGAGGAAGTGTGTTTGCAGGCGAGGTCTCCCCTAATTATGCGACAACTGCAGAAAAGGCACAAAAGCTGAACCCAAACCCACACATATTTAATGGTGTTCTCCTTTATGCATATATATAATATATATACACACACATTTAGTACTGTAATACCCAAATACCCAGGGTTTTTAGGAGTCAGCACATGCTGGAAAGCATTTTTCGCTTCCCAGAGCTGAGCAGAGGAGGGAACAACTCCTTCACCATTCCAAGAGAGACCACACTAAACCCCTTTGTTGTTTGGGAAGGAAAGGAGGAAAGACAGGGGGATTTGAAGATAATGGCTTGCTGCCATGAGCCAATTTGTTCTGCCTTCACTGAACACGAGCCCTTAAGCTCAGTAAATAGAGTTTTGTGGCCTACAGCTCTCCTGCCCTTGGCTCCCCTGCTGCAAGCTCCAAGGACCTGCCAGCTTTCCTGCTCTCCACATTCACAAGGTATGGGTATTCATTAGCTTCTTAATCCCTTTGTCATCTGATATTTTAAAGAGATTTTAAAGATTTATGGGAGAATAACCACCCCAAGGAAGTGGACATTGGTATTAAATGACAGGTTTATAGGACCACGGAATGCTTTGGGTGGGAACAGACCTTAAAGCTCATCTCATTCCATCCCCTGCCACAGTCAGGGACACCTTTCACTAGATGAGGTTGCTCCAAGCCCTGTCCAACCTGGCCTTGGATGCCTCCAGGGATGGGGCAGCCATCAAATATCCACAAAATTCAAAATATTTGAAAAAACAGATGCTGAAATGTATTTCTTACTAAAGAAGCTGCCAAAACCCAGTCTCTCAGACAAGCGGTTTTATTATGAAGAATTGCTGAACTCAGTGTAAGGAAGGGTCTGTGTAATTAAAACTATCTAAAATATGGAGATAGAGCTAAACTGTACATTAATTTTTAATCTGAGTTTTAGATCTCCTTCAAGTATTTATAATTTTGGTATTTGTCCTTGTTTATACTGCAGTCTGAGAATCAGTCAGATGAGTCAGGGAAAATCCAAAGGAGTACCCAGCCATGGAGGCCATTTATCAGTTCTCCTCTGATGTCTTCATCTTCCATTTTTTTTCATTTTCATATTAAGAAAAGTTAAAAATCAATCTTAACTGGGGTGACTGCCCCAGGAATGATTTGCAGGAGACACAAATGCTGAGCATTCCTGCAGTGTGTGTTTGGAATTCTAAATAAACCCAGCATTCCCACTCGGAGCACACGTGGAGCGTCTGCCTCAGCCAGAGCAGCTCCCAGAGCTCCCAGTGCTGACTGACTGCAGCTGTTCTCTGCCTGGGCAGGGCTGCTGCAGCTGCCCTCACCTGTACACCACGGCAGGGATGCGCTTCCAGGAGCGGAAGCTGGCCACGCTCTCCAGCTCCTTGTCGGTGATCCAGGCGGGAACGATGATCTCCTGGGGGTAACTGCCACACAGCCTGGGGGGAAAGGCAGCAGTCAGGGGAATGCAGCAGCTCCACACTGCCCAGAGAGCACAAAGCAGCACTGGAGGAAGCTGACAGCCCCCTTGCTAATTCCTGCTCCCCTGGATGTTGATACACTGCCCTTCTCCAGCATTAAATACGGAGGCACGGCTCTTTCTCCTTCCCTGCACTTGCAGCGGCCAAAGCAGAGATTGCTTCTGCAGGGAGGCCAACCCCCAGCTGGAGTCATTACTCTGCACAGGCAGAGCACTCCAACTGCTCCATCCCAAAGTGTTCCAGCTGGCTTTGCCCTGAGCTGGAGCAGGGATCAGCCAGAACACCCTGTTCCCCAGCTGGGGATCACCCAGCACCTTCCTCTGCTCCAGAGCCTAAAGAGGGCTTTTGTCTGCACTTGGAGTCCTCAGAATGGGTTTCCTCTTACTTACTCATCTACAAATTTAACTCTTCCAAACCTGTTTAAAAATAAAAACTATTTACTATTTAAAAATAAATACATGGCTTTGTAGTAAATTAGAGAATAAGAAGCAATAAAAAACGTCTTAAAAAAAGTTCAAACTCCACTCTTTGCTCACTTAAGATCTCCCTTAGAATGCTTATTCTCTAATAAGCCACATCAAAACCTGGTATTTCCAAGCCTAATAAAATATTAAATAATTTAAAGCATTTTTTTCTATAAACCAACAAAAAAAAAAAATCATAATTCTGACTGTCCATTCTTGGGAACTGTAGAAGTTGAAAAAGAGTTTCAGTCATGGAGTGTTTTGAGATGCAGTTTTGCTGTGGAGAAGCAGCCCCAGCACTCACTTGTACTTCTCATTGATGTTGGAAATCCTCCAGGCATTGTTCATATCAAACCCCATCCGCTCCACTTCATTCTTGAACCTGGAAGTGACATGTTCTCCTGGGGATCAAGAGCAGAGGGGCAAAATGAATGGCAAATAAAGAATTAAGATTCCAACTTTGCAAAACAGAGAAAACCAGCACATCCCTCAGTCCAAACCCAGCAGCTGCAGTTCACAGCCTTGTTCTGCCATTTGCAGTGATGCCTCTCCCTGGCCAACTCTCCAGAAATGCCAGAGTCCAACGAGGAGTTTTTCCCTGAAATTACCAACTCCTGGAAGTTCATATTAGAAAACAATACTGCAGACCAGGACAAGGACACCAGCAAAGGAACTGAGATCCAGCAGCAACCCAGGTGGGATGGTTGGATTTCAGAACAATTTTCTCTCAGTGAGAAGAATGTGAAGCTCTGGTGGAAGGGTAAGACCTGGAATGTGCCCTGGAACGTGGGCAATCCATTGAATATGCATTTCCAGCACCAGGTTTCCTGTATGGCTGCAGGCAAGTCCTGTCATTTATCCTGCATCTCAGTTTTCCATTGTAAATTGGACATTATTCTTCCATGAGTCATGTGGAGATAGAGAGGTAAAATGCATAAAATGATTGTCTGACACAAATATCAGCCACCAGAGCCTCACAAACTCCTGGATTAATACCTTAAAGGAAGTGGAACGAGCCCCATTTATTTCCTAGACACTTTTGTTTTAAAGTCTCAAAATACAATTGAAAAATAAACAATGGCAATAAAGAATAAGAAGACAGAAAGTCTGGAAAATGAGACAAAATTTCCAGGTTTTCAGGGCTAAGAAAAGTGCTAAATTTAATGAGCATGTGACCAGCACTAGATAAGTGATTCTGAAAGTCCATCCATTGCTTGTCTCTTTAAATTACTGTATTGTTAAATCCTGAGGCAGAGCAGCACCCAAGGGGGGAAAAATCTGCTGAAAAATTAATGCTTTAAGTATTACATCTTTCTACTAAATATTTTAGAAACCCTTAAAGTTTTTCAATCCCCTAGATATCTGTAGATACTCGTTTAACTCCAAGATGTAAATGCATGTCTGAAATTATTTTTAATGCCATATTACAGAACAATTAGAAATAAATATAAATAGGTAAATTAAGAATATAGATAGCAGCCTAATTATAGAACTTAATTAACTACAGTGTTATAAAGATCTTTTGTCAAGAGCAGAGGTGGAATTGGACAATACATTCCAGCCGGACAACAACCTCTGCCAGGTTTGTCCTTAGCAATGACTTCTTGAATTTAAAAATCCCATGAATTCTTTTACTGGAGCACCATGAGGTTGGGCTTCCCCATCAGCTGCTCCTTAAAACTTGTGCTGTATCCTTAAGGATTTTTTGGACAGCAAATGAGAATACTGGAAATATTCCAAACCAATGCAGCTCAGCCTGGTGGGTTTTAAGAGAAACACATAAAGCTACATGAAAATCAAATATTCTGTTTGATTTTTCCCTCTTAATTTTTAGCTACTGGGAAGCCACAGGTTTTCCTCTTGGAAACAAAACCCCAACCTTAATATTTTGTCCATTTCTCCTGAAGTGCTGGTATTTTAAAAGGTACTTTGAGTCAACATTGATAATGTTTAGAAGCATCCCAATCCACTCTCAAAATCCCAGGGAGAGCAAGCTAGGTATTTTGTGGGCTTGTGCTTCCTATTAAAGCTGACCCTGTGAGCCACAGCCTGGATCTCCTCTACAGACAATGCTAACACATTTTTCCCAGAAAATATGTTCTGCTGACACTTGGATGGATTTTGAGGCACTTTAGTACTTTTTTCTGTATCTACCAAATAATGGGCTCCTTGGATATAGAAGAGAAATTACAATGTCTTGGGATTGACTTCCTCAACCACATTCACACTGATTTATTTCAGCTATAACTCAGCTCTTTGAAGGAGAATATCCACTCCCAGCCACAGGCAGCTAGAGAGAGATGAAGTTATATTAAAGAAAATTATTTGATAGACAAAGCTGCAAGAAAAAAATTGATTGATAAAAGTTAATAAAAAGGTAAATGTTGCTTCTTGTTCCTGAAAGTGTCCAAGGCCAGGATGGACTTGGAACAACCTGGTCCAGTGGAAGATGTCCCTGCCCATAGCAAAGGGTGGAATGAGATGGGCTTTAAGGTCCCTTCCAATCCAAACCATTCCATGATTCCACAGTTATCCTGACCTAGCATCAGGCTGAAGTCCCTCTGCTTCAGCAAGGAAGAGGAGACTCAGCAAGCTTTCCACAGGTCTGCCAGCTCCCATTTCCCAAATTTAGTTAGGAGGGAAAAGCCCTGGGTGTGAAACTCTGCTCTGAGGAGTTTTTTGGCATTTTCCAGAAGCTGCTAATGAAGTGTGTGAACAGGAAGAGGGCCAGGGAGCTCCTCCTGCCACTGTGTGATCCCTGCTCCTCCCCAGACACCACAGACAAGAGAGCCTGTGCCTAGAGCAGCTTCAGCAGCAAGGAGAGAATCCCAGGAACATCTCTCAGCCTGGTAACTGGGACACTTCCCAGAGGCAGTGAATTGTGACTGACAGGAGATCACAGAGCGCCTGGAAATCAGATTTCTTATACTCAAACAAGTGCTACAACCACCAGCATGCCAAGTTTGAGCTTGGGCTTCTAAATCTCTGCAGCAAGGATGGTATTCCACTAAAAAGATCACTGCCGGTGGCTGTGAATGAACCTCAGGAGTAGCTCAGGGGCTCCCTTCTCCTCCTCAATATCCACCTTGGAGATCACTATTCCAGAGAAAAAATGTGGCAATCAACCCAAAATGGTTTAAACTGAAAGCTGCTGCCATGGTGAATGAAATGCTGTTGGCTCTACACCTGACTGAGTGAATGAACCCCAGCCCAGTGCCAGCCTGGGGACAGCCAGGTGCTCCCTGGGGACAGCCAGGTGCTCTCTGGAGAGCCCAGGTGCTCCCTGCTGAGCCCAGGTGCTCTCTGGAGAGCCCAGGTGCTGCTCTCTGCTGAGCCCAGGGCTGGCCCCACCTACCTGGCCGGCACAAGTCCCCGTGCTGCTCCTTCTCACTGGCGTACACCTCCATGCACCAGGCGTGGTAGGCGAAGGAGAACAGGTCCTCGATCTTGGACGGGGGGCGGATGGCATTGTTCAGCCTCTTCAGCCAGTCCTGACACTGCTCAAAGGTGGAAAACTGACACCTGGCCAGAGACAAAACATCCCAGGGGTGACTTTCAGTAAGAGAAACTACTCTAGAAGGTGACAGGCTGAGCATGAAAAGCTCTGAGAGAGCACAAAGTGAGGATAAACACCTTATTGACAACTTAGTTCTGCTTCCATGTGCACTCTAATGGGAGGTAAAATGAAACCTGGGGAATGAGTAAGAGAACACTTAGGGAGTCAGGACTGTGACTGGGAACAACCAGGGTGTGCCCTGCCAGGAATGAGGGGGACATGGCTTCCCCTATGAAATCAAGGAAAGCTCACTCAGGTCAAAGACAGGAATGTGTTACAGCCCCCTCTGACTGCTGGAATCAGGGGGAAACTCAGAAAAATATCCCACACATTATCCTCTCCATAATACAACTATAACCACAGTCCTGTAAACAAGAACAGGCTGGGAGAGCTGGGGGTGCTCTCCTGGAGAAGAGAAGGCTCCAGGGAGAGCTCAGAGCCCCTGCCAGGGCCTAAAGGGGCTCCAGGAGAGCTGGGGAGGAACTGGGGACAAGGGATGGAGGGCCAGCACACAGGGAATGGCTCCCACTGCCAGAGGGCAGGGCTGGCTGGGATATTGGGCAGGAATTGTTCCCTGGGAGGGTGGGCAGGCCCTGGCACAGGGTGCCCAGAGCAGCTGTGGCTGCCCCTGGATCCCTGGCAGTGCCCCAGGCCAGGCTGGGCACTGGGGCTGGGAGCAGCCTCGGACAGTGGGAGGTGTCCCATGGCACCATGGGCAGGGAGAGGGTGGAATGAGATGGCTTTAAGGTCGTTTTTAAACCCTTCTCTTTATGGCTTTGTTGGGAAGCACAAACTGAGCTTTGCCCAATGTTACACACTAACAACAAGCAGAGAGAATATTCCCTGCACAGGAGAAACCAATCTTCAAAGCAGTTCATTAAAATTACATTAGCTTTTCTTTTCAAAGAGGATTCCTGGACTCTTTAAAGGGTGAAAATAAACAAGTGATTTATATTGGTCTGACATTTTTCTTTAAGATTTTATAGTTATTAAATATTGCCCAAGTATTTCCATTCGGCTCAGTCCTGGTTAATGATGGCATCTGTATTCCCTCGGGGCAGATTTATCTCCCCTACCTGCAAATAGCTCAGAGCCACAAAGCGGAAGGGAAAAGCCATGTCCAACATCTCCCCAGAGCTGTGAGGAACTGCAGCCTGAGGTGTTTATTTCTTTCCCATCATTGACTGTAAAGCAAGCCCAGACTACTCGCTGAGACAGGGTAATTCTCTATTTAACATCCACACTCAGACAAGATACATCTCACCCTAAATTCCTTCTAAATTCTTTTGAAGATAGTGGTGTAAATAACAAATATTATCGCCAGTTCAATTCTGTTTCTCAAAATACGAAGTTTGCTCATGAAAAAGAACAAGAATATATTCTAACTCTTATGTCTCAGTCCAAACCTCCCCATCTCCCAACCATCACCAAGTCCTCAGTCTTGGAGATGCAATCTCGAGAGGAAATTGATAAGGATGACAAAAATACAAATAATTTGTATTCATTCATTGAAGAGAAATAAATTAATGCAGGGAGGAAGGGTGACTTTCTTAAATGTCAAGAGCTACAAGTGAAGAGGAAGTTAAACATTGAATTCAAATTAAACTATTACTTCTAAAGTAAAATCAGTCCTGGTAAAAAAACAGCCTTTCAGGAAGCAGCTGACCTGTTAAACATTCTGAGTGCTCAGAGATGGCTGGGGCTCCTTTCATTATACAAAAGGTACAGCCAGCAAACATTTAATCAAAAAGAAATGTTCCTTTCTTCTTAATTAAAGTTCATAGATCAAAATTAATTTCTGCAGCAGGAAAGTTAAAAAAACCCAACCAGCTCAGACTGGGCAGCTCAGAGAGCCCTGTCTCAGGTCTGGAGCCTGGGGAAGGACAGCCAGGAGTTACTGCTGCCTGCACACCTGCATTTACCACCTTCCTTCACTTTCTCTTCCCTTGTTCCCTCATTTTCTTTTCTGGGAGGTTGCCATGCCTCAAGTGACTGTACCCTCAAGGGTGTTGAGAATACAAGGTGGATGAAGTCTCCAAACCCCAAATCTTGATTAAAAACATTTGCAATGTGTGTACCAGTGGCTTTATCTACTTCTGTACCTACTGATATGGAGATATTAATATATCTATAATATATTGAAGCAATGTATGATAACTGATTGCAAAGCAGGAACAACACAGTGAGACTAAAATTAATTTCAGAATAAACCCAAGATCAGCACGAGGGCTCTGAGCAAGGTTTGCTGCTGTCCTGAATTGCAGCAATGAGACACACAGCCCACCTTGTATAAAAATCAGACAAAATGAAAACCTTTTGAGGGAAATCAAGTAAGAAACCCCATTTCCTTGAACCATCCCAGCTGCCCATGGCATGTGGGAAGTAAATTCCTCCCCCTTTAACACTGAGCATCTCCTACCTTATAACCTTGCAGTCCTTGCAAGTCAAATGAAGCTGGAATATATCCCGGCACTCCACACTCTCAATGAGCTGCAATGGAACCTGCAATTAAACACATCGGATTATTTCATTTCAGCAGCAGTAACTGCAATTTCTTTGCATATCTCACAAGGATTTATTGTAGGATACATGGAGTCTGAAGAGAGGAAAACAAAGGAAGCCACGTGGAATTACTTCAGCAGCTCTGAAGTTTGGTACCAGGTGTTCACATTCCAGCTCCAGTCCTGTGTAGTCCAAAAGCCTTAAGGGATCCCAGGGGAGCAGCTGAGAAGGCTGCAAGAAAGGCAGCAGACACCCCAGCTCCTCTCTCATGGAAGCAGCTTTCTCTCTCATAGGTCCAAATTTAGGAATCTGAATATATTTTTAGTTGATGGTGTTCAAAATGAACTGGTAAGCAAGATCCCCTTAACAGATTGCTGCAGTCTGGATGCTTTCCTATGGCAATCGCCAACATTTCCTCCTCAGGGAAAAACCCTTGGCCTGTTTAGATCAACACTTGTAATGGAAGCAGCTGAATTTAGAGTGATAATGCAGAATCTTTGCCAGTTAAAGTGCAGTTATAGACACTTCTGTTTCCTGGCATGTTTAATCAGCAGCAGGTTGGTCAGGCAACACATGAGAGCACAGGCAAGTACCTTTAAAGATGAGAAAACCCACAAGAAGAAAATATTAATTTTCAGTATTATTTTTGGAACTTTACCTGAGATGGGCTAATGTACATTATTGCCTTCAATGAACAGAAGTCATCAATAACTGTCTAAATTTAGCTAATACCTGTAATTAAGGTGAAGCACAATCTGTTTGAATTGTTTAGTAGATTATATGGACATTACCCAAGGCAATAAAACCTCTGAATCCTTCAGTAACATTCCAATACTGATTTTTGCCATCACAGGACTGGCACCCAGCAGTTTAAGGTCTGGCTTGGGGCCTCCAAGATGTGGCTGGAAGAGCCAGGGCTTCTCCATATGCTTGGGCAAGTCCTTGAAGATCACCTCCAATCAAAGCTCCAGGATAAGGAATCAAGACAGCATCTTCTGAGGGATCACCAAAGTTTAAAACATACCTAATTTTGTTGAGTTTAAAAAAAAAGGAAATGAACTAAAACCAGCAGGCAAGGAAAAGAGATGTCTCAAAAACACAAACCAAGGGAAAAGCCCCTCTGAGCAGGGAGATGCCTGGAGCAAACTCCTGTGCCCTGAGAGGAGGAGAACTCTGCAGGCTCTGGGCAAGGCAGGCCCAGCTCAGAGCAGCACCTCAGAGTGAGCCCAGGTCACTGCCCAGAGCTCACAGCCCTCAGACACAAGAGGATGTATAAAGGCTCAGCCTTTTCCTTGCCCATGTCAGACCACATCCAGAGGCAGCTCTGGAGCCACCAACCCTCCCCTGCTGTGCCCAGCAAGGCCATGACAGTGGAGTTACTCTGCTCCTTCTGTTGCAATCGGACATTTAATGACAGAAAATCCATGGACAGGACTTGGCAAGAAGGTGTCTGACTCCACAGCTCAGTAGTTTGGGTTTTCAAATCTGGATTTCAAATGAAGCTGGAACGTGAATTTCTGTCTGTGTTTTGAGCACTGCCACTGATTGAGCTCTGTGACAGCATCAGTGCCATGAAGGGGGCAGGAAATGAGGAATCCCTCCTGTGAGGGCCCCTCTGTGCCCTCCCTAAGCTCAGCCTGACTGGGGGTGACTCCACCAAAGCAGCAGAGGACTGAAGTGCAGCACAGACCACACCAAGTGCTCTGTTCCACAGCTGATCCCTGCATTTCACGTGCTCATCCCTTCCAAGCCTTCTCCTGCTTGATCCCAGTCTGCCAGGCAGGTAAATTGTCAGAGTTTTGTCTGATCAATGGACAGGAATGGAGCTCAGACTGGAGAATCTTCCAGTCTGCCTTCAGCACTGGACAGCCCCACACAGACCTATTGATAATTCCCAGGAGGAATTTCTCATGGAAAGGGTGCTCAGGCCCTGGGGCTGCCCAGGGAGGTTTGGAGCCTCCATCCCTGGAGTCTCCAAGGAAGGCCTGGATGTGGCACTCAGGGCTCTGGACTGGGAATTGGGCACAGGATGGACTTGACAACCTGGCAGGGCTTTTCCAGCTTAAATGATTCTGAAATAACTTATTTAAATATCTACCACTGAGTTAGATAAATGTCACCAACATGGAAAGTAAGGCATCATTCCCAGCTGAGTCAAGATTCCAGACTTGCTTTATCTGTTATCTTTTTAATCCCCAGGCCCTGTTTTATTCTGTTTTTTTCCCATGTCCATCTTCATTTAAGCAGTTCTCCACCTTTTCCCTCCTCCTGGCATTCTGCTTGTGGCTCCTCTTCCTTTTGTCTGCACTCTAATGACAAACTAATTCTTCTCCTCTTGCATTATTTTTAATTTCCTTCTTCCAAAGTCACTTCTTGTTCCCTGCCCTTTCCCTGTGCCCTGTGCTCCCCAGCCATCCATTTCCCTCCGACAGCCCACCAGTGTGCAGCTTTTCACAATCTGCAGCTTTTTCTTCAGGACAACCTTCCCATTAATCTTTTTAATTTTCTTTCTCAGTCATAAAAATCTGTACTCTGGTCCTCTTGTGTCTTCAATCTCCTTCCTGGCCATTATTCTTGCCCCAGCAAAGCTCTATGGAATTATCTCCCGTCATTCCCTCCCTTCCTGATAACCTTCCCTTCCCACTGTACATCCTTCAGGCTGCTGCCAGTTCGACACCCAGGGTTCCTGGAAGAGCCATCAATTCTATCTGCAGGCACTTCCCTCTAATAATGGCATGGAAACCAGGCAGGGAGAAGCAATCATTTTTGCTTTTATAAGAATAAACATGCATTGTTATCGGAGGCAAATTACATCCCATTATAGGGAGTACAGGAGCATCCTGCTCTTGCAGTATCTCCTGACTGTCTTATTTAAAATTATCTCATTTCATATAACAGCAACATTCTACAACTCCAACTTTTTAGTTTTGAGGGGTTTTTAAAATTATTCTGATGACTGGAGCCGTCTGTTATCTAAGAGCAGTACAAGATATATTTAGAGAATTACAGCTCTGTAGTTAGAAAAAGCCCAAGTTACATTTTCAGGGCTGAAACAACCCCCCCACAGCCCAGTCCATGCCCACAAGTCCCAGTGGGATGCAGTGGAACGTGGCCAGGCTGCTGCAAGCACCAGTGACCCTGCTACAGACCCTCCTTGTGCCCCACTTGGCCCAAAGCTCTCCAGGACCCCAGGAGCTGGACCTGGGAATTCCTCCTTGATTTCTCAGCTCAGAGCTGCAATAAATCAGGGCTCTGGTGCAGGCTGGTGGCTTTCACAAGCACAAGGCCAAGGCTGGGTGTGTGGAGCAGGGGATGAGGTGGCACGTGGAGGCACTGAGGGGGCAAGGACAACTCTGAAGGGTCCAGGGTGGAGGGAGCTGAATCCCCCCATGTTCAGGGAACCCACAAGGAGTGTGATGCACATTTTGCTTTTAATTACAGCTGATGACACTTTGGGTTTGTCTTGAAGGCCACCTCCGAGCCCCTTCTTCTCTCACAATTCTTGTGCTAAATGTGAAGGATTTAGGCAGCAGGGCCTGAGACAAGACAAGGATTATGCCACTCTCCAGCAGGGATGAACCACAACAGCCATGGACATGAGGAATATCCCAATCCAACCACTTTTCCAAGCAAGGGAGAGCTCACACTAAAACTCACCTCCTCATCCAAATCCCCCCATCATGACTTTTCTTTGGTACTGTGTCCAAAATCCACCATTGGAAAGAGATTACATGCAATCCACGCTTCCACAAACTCCACTAAAATGTTAATTCTCCCATCAATGCAATTAGCTTACAGGGAGGAAAGTGATTAGACAGAAACACTCAGCAGCTGCAAAGTCTGACGTTTTCTTAAGGAATCAAATGAGTTGGGCCTGGGAACCAAACCTCCCCTGTGCACTGAGAGATCCCTGTTGAGTCTGCACTTTTATCCCGTGGATAAATGTAAGTCAACATCCCTGAATGTCATAATCCCCCCAATTTATGCATGGTCTGTGGGACCTTTTGTTTTTGCATTTGAAACACCATGTTCCTATTAGCACTGAGATCTAGGAAATTATCCATGGGAAAGATCACCACACACAGCCTTTTTCTGCACTATTGCAATGGGAACATTAACAACTTTGAATGGATTTCTTTCCCAGCCCAGGTGATCTGGAGCTCTGTGCTGCTCACTGAGGTGTCACAGCACCATTTTCACAGCCAGGGAATTGTAACCAAACAAGAGGGAAAAGCCACAGCCCAGGCATGAAGAATTTCTTACAGGTATTTGCTGAACAGCTGTGGTGACATAAAAACAGCAGGAAAGAATCAAGGTGAATTCAATCAAAAAGTACTCAGTGAAGAGATGAGTTAGAAAATCACCATCTGATCAAGAATTTTGGTCAACAATTACCAAAAGGATTACTACTGCCAAAATTAACAATTTAAATATGGTTCCTAATTACTGAAGAATGTTGCATCCTTAAAGACAGCCCAAGCCCTCCCTGCCCTGGATTTCATAGGAAGTTATTAGTGACAGTCATATATGGCTCTACCTCATACTCTGATTATTTCTGGTTAACGACGCTGATGATAATGAGATATCACACAGAATGAGAGGACAGAACACTGCATGTGAAGTCAGGGACAAAAAATTAACAAGGGAATATTGACAACCTTCTGTGGACTCTTCCCTGAACACAATCAAGGAACGAGATTTGAGAAAACATCAATTCTTGCTATGCTCAAAAATACTGAATTGAAAATCCCTCTAAAGTAATATCCCTACCTATCCTAAGGACAGGAGGTGCAGTTCATGCTCTAATGGCTCCTCTGCTAAAACAACTCCAGCATTCCCTGGCACTCCCCAGGACACTCCTGATTTCCACCCTGGAAGTGTCCCCAGCTAGTGAGACTGGTGTGTGTGGGCACCCCAGCACTGCCCAGACTGTCCAATCCCATTTAACTGTGCCTGCAACCAGAGCAGGGGGACATGGAACCATTTTAAGGAATGGACACCGGGAATAAAACTCCCTAAAGAAGTGCACTGAAGGAGAAGTCCCACTCCTGACCTGTTACATCGAAGACTGCACTCAAACCAGCCAAGATCTGGCACAGAACTTCAGCAGCTGGACCCACTCCCACCTCCTGAAGCTCCAAGCAAGGCACAAATCAGGTTGAGGTGCTCCAAAAGCCCCGTGGAAGATTGACTATTTCTTCCCACTAAGCCTGGGGACAACAGGTGGCTGGCACAGCCAGCTGTGAAGGTTGAGAGCTGTGACATTTCCTTATGACATCTGATTTTCAGAGCTGCTGAGTCACTCTTTGGGGCCTAAAGATATATTTAGTGTCCCTGAGAAATCGATTTGAATGTCAGAGAAAGATTTTTCATTCTTAAAAGAGGGGGATCACTGTACTCTTACCCAAATTCTGTGATTCCCATTGAGATCAGAACCCCTGGAAGCACTTACATTCACAACAGATTCCTTGAATTTGATGTGGAGCCTGTAGTTGGACAGGGCAATGATGGCATCCTCTGCTCGTCCCACATACTCTGTGCTCTCCCCGTGGAGCTCAATGAACGGCACCTGCAGAAAGGCAGCAAAAATCTGATTTCAGACACCATTTCCCAAAATTCTGCCTCTCCTGCAGAGCAAGAAATCAAACAAAGCCTACTGAGATTTCAGCCCCATTATTGCTGCTAAGGAGGAACATCAGGTAAGGTTGGCTCCGAGGTTAATTGCAGCCTTTTTCTTAAATGATCCCTTATTTTATGTTACTTTTCCTGAGCGGTAAGTGCCTGGTCAGGGAAAGCAATGAATTTTTATGAAAAACATCCTCACATTTTGGCAAGCAGGCTGACAAAGCCCTTGATTTATGCTCTCACTCCTTACTTAATGGAGAGTGGCATTTCCATAATGTTATTAAATTCGTCCTAAAGTAGGCAAAACATCCAGGATGAATAATGTTCCCTGCTATATATCCCCACTACTCACCCAGCAAGCTCAGGTAACCAGCCTAGGCTGGATCCCTAAATGCTACAAAACTGAGCTGGGACAAATCAAGCTTTTTGCTCCCTATTTCTCACAGTAAATATGAAAATGCACAAGTTGCTGCTTTGTAAAGTAAGAAACCTGCAGTTGATTACAGCACACATGGAAATTGTTACTGGTTGATTAAAAACACCACTTAAGCCCAGTTTAGCTGAGCTGGGTGGAAAGTGTAAATGCTCAACTTGAAGGGGGATCTGGTTTTACACCAAAGTAGCTTGAATCAAATAAAAATACTTTATATTACAATTAAGCTCTTCAGTTGATGTGTCTACATGGAGAGCCAGGCTGGGAGAGCTGGGGGTGCTCCCCTGGAGAGGAGAAGGCTCCAGGGAGAGCTCAGAGCCCCTGCCAGGGCCTGAAGGGGCTCCAGGAGAGCTGGGGAGGGACTGGGGACAAGGGATGGAGGGCCAGCACACAGGGAATGGCTCCCACTGCCAGAGGGCAGGGCTGGCTGGGATATTGGGCAGGAATTGTTCCCTGGAGGGTGGGCAGGCCTGGCACAGGGTGCCCAGAGCAGCTGGGGCTGCCTCTGGATCCCTGGCAGTGCCCAAGGCCAGGCTGGACACTGGGGCTGGGAGCAGCCTGGGACAGTGGGAGGTGTCCCTGCCATGGCAGGGGTGGCACTGGATGGGCTTAAAAGTCCTCTCCAACCCAAACTATTCCATGATTCTATGGTAAATCTATGGTAAATTGAACTAAATTGTTTTCAAAAGGAGCTTTGGAAAATAAAGAAATTTATGAATACCTCTTTTTGTGCAACAAAGACTTTTGGCTTCACAATAACCAGACGCCAAGGAAGTGTTTAATCAGCTTAGTGGTACTTCTTCAAAACAACAGAGTTCTGAACTATGGAATAAAACCTGACCCTTGGAATTAGTGTACAGGTAGCAGTGATATTTTTCAGACACTTGAAGGAATTTCTTGTAGTAAAATGCCCAAGTTCTCTGTCCTACCAACAGTACAGGAGTATTTAAAAGCAAAATGAATTTCTGTGCTAACTGTGAATTAACACTCTAGAGGAGAAGCCAGAGAATCCATAATCAACTAGAGGCAGTGTGATTTGAACAGGAGCAGTGTGGTGATTACCTGAAGGTTCTCATCCTCTCGGATCAGCTGCTTCCTGGGAAAAATCTGATTGGCCTGGATGCATTCAAGGCTGTGCTGAGTCTCCTCATCCTGAGGAACAAAGTGTGACAGTCACCTGCAGCACTGGCACCTGCTGCCACCTTCCCCAACCATCCACAGCCACAGCAAAGCTCCCACAGGATGAACTGGCCAGGGAATTCCAGGAGCAGTAACTCACTAAAGTTTCTAAACTCTCCAACACAGGCCCTCAGACAACACACTGCTATTAGCAACAGTTTTCCTTCCTACAGCCTGATTAATAAAGTCATTAAAAGCTGTAAGATGTACAGCAGCATTAGGAAAGAGGCATTAGCGCTATGCCTAAAACTCACCAACCCCACATGAATTCCCTAATGTTTTCCCCATTTTAGACTCCTGTGCTCTGTCACAGAGCCTACAAAGCCCCTTTGCTTACCATGACAGGCCCTGGGCAGGAGGAGGAATTCCTCAACTTTACTTGCAATACTTTGAGCTCTTCACTTGTTAAAATCTAGAAAACCAGGAAAGCATAATGATGAAACAAGATTCATTTTCTTTTGGCAAATAAATACAAATTAACTTTTAAAGACTGTGAATGTGGCTGTTAGAAAACTGAGAGCAAACAGTAATTATGTAAAGATGAAATCCATAGAAGCTCCCTCTCCTGAGAGCCAAAATTGTTTCAAAATGTGTCTGGTTCCTTCTGTTCAACCTGAAAAATTACCTCTGGATGTGCTGCTGGGAGAACACCTGTCTGAAGGCAGCAATTAGACCAGTGTTTATATAATTTAAATTAAAACATGTTCATCTTTCTGGATCCTCCAGAATTTTCTCCCAAGTCGTTTGGAGATGGTGAATCAGAACTCTGGGTTACAAATCCAAAGGGATCATTGGGATTGTTTGTGTGTGAAACACGGGGTTTGGATCCTCCTGGAACAAGCTTGTTTCAAATATGGCATAGGAACTGGAATTCTTACTGGAATAAAAGTCCTCATTTTACACTTAGGGCTCATTTTGGATATCCATGGATGTACCAAAATATCCATTTTCCTTCAGTGACATTTCCAGGAGTTCCACATCACTGCACTTGGGGCTTGCTCTCTCCACTACCCAACAATCCCCCATGTTTTGATTATCTGCAAATTTTTGGGGAATATTAAGGCAGTCCTAAGGTTTATGCAAATCATCCAATTAGGAACTTAATGACTGAAGTGAATACAGGAGTTACAACTTTGGTTTGAGGCTGATTTTACACTCAGCTTTTTAAATCCAGATAGGTTCTTCCCTTTTCTACTCAACCAGCATTCATTCACGTATTTATGGGGTTTGCAGACTGTGGCACACAAAACTTAAAAATGAAAATACATCACACGAGTGCTGTCAGTTCTCAGTTCACATCCAAAGTTCAGATCTCACTTCAACTTTTATAAATGTATTTCAGATTATCAGTATTGAGGCTGACAGAGAAAACCACTTCAATGCATCAGCTTCCAGCACTGCAGGGAGCCCTAAACACATCCTGTGCTTGGTATGGAATATTGACAGAGGGCAGAGGAGGAGCAGCTGCACAGCAAGAATCTTCACAAAAGGGGGAAACGAAGAGTAGGATCGAGCTCAAACTGCCATGGATTCACTAAAAATTAATGCCAAAAGTAGATATCAAATCTTGGGAGAGCTGGGGACTGGGGACAAGGGATGGAGGGACAGCACACAGGGAATGGCTCCCACTGCCAGAGGGCAGGGCTGGCTGGGATATTGGGCAGGAATTGTTCCCTGGGAGGGTGGGCAGGCCCTGGCACAGGGTGCCCAGAGCAGCTGGGGCTGCCCCTGGATCCCTGGCAGTGCCCCAGGCCAGGCTGGACACTGGGGCTGGGAGCAGCCTGGGACAGTGGGAGGTGTGCCTGCCATGGCAGGGGTGGCACTGGATGGGATTTCAGGGCCCTTCAAACCCAACCCATTCCAGGATTGTATTATATAAAAAACCCTTGTTATTTCAAAGAACTCCTTCAGCTTCACATTCATCAAAGAAACACTAACTTAATTTTAAAAATTTGCTTTATTACAAATTTGAAGTTTGCTTAGTATCTCTGAGGAAAAGTTTTAATTTCATAGGCCCTATGCTGGAAAAAATTCTTTCATATTTCAGTTTGATTAGATATATGTAATTTATAAGTTTATTATATAACCACCTACATATTAAAACCAGTATTAGCTTAGAAAATTATCTTTTCAAATATCTTACAGCTGTGCTCCTAAAATCCAGTACAAACCTCCAGCAGAGACTACCCACAGTACCAAGTTTCAGTCTAACTCCTGAATTCAGTGCAGAACAGTTTCTACTATGACATTGTGGCTTTTTTCATGTGAGAATCTTCCTTTTTAAGGTGAATTTTGGGAAAGCTGGAAAAAAAATGTGCCTCTTTCAGTTTGGATCAGGGTTATCAGATCCAAAGGGTGATACTGCCAAGATAAATGGTACAAGAAGTTATAGGACTGGTTCTAAAGCAAACACTTTGCTCTGGCTGCTGCTGGGCATCAGTGAAACGCTTCAGTGACTTCCCTGCCACCAAAGGAGTGTTGCAAACTGCTGGCAGAAAGAGCAGAAAGGCTGAATTGTTAGAGGGAGGCTCTCTGAGCTGATGGACAGTGAACATTTGGAGAGAAATCATTCCTTTTCCATCCTGTCCATGAGCTGATCCCACCCCCTCCAGCAGCACTGGACACTGGGCTGAGCAGGAGGCAAAGGGAACAGCTCTGGGAGCAGGGATGCAACCACACTGCTCAGGGCAGCCCAAAGCACTCTTCAATCCACAGCTCTTTCTATCCCAAAGCTTTCAACCCAATTCCACTTGGCCAAACTCTTCCCATGGGAACAGGAGGATCCTGGTGACTGCTGACACCTTGCAAGGGCATTTCTGGCTTTAGCAGCCTTGGAAGTAAGAATATTTCTCATCCCATCAACAGCACCTGAGCCCTCCCCACCACAATTCCCCACCCTGCTGGGCACAGCCCAGCACCAAGTGGCTGCACAAACCCATTCTAAGGTTGAGCCACACCATGTTCAGGACTGCAGAATGGAAGGAGAATTCTCATTTTGTTCAACTGCAGCTCTGCCTTGACAGTAAAACCCATTTTGCAGGAGTGAAATGGAAAGTTACAAACACAGCTCAGATAAAACAACATGAAGCAGCCTTAAATTCAGGCTCCTCCTTATCAATAGGATCACATAAAAATAGCAGCCAGCTTATACACAGAGCAGTGAATCTTGGGTTTATTGGTACAAATACTGGGTTTGGTCACGACTGAGGCCAAAAAAAGGTGATGTTATCAATTTACTGTCTGCCCTTTTACCTGCAATTCCATGTGTGTAAAATTACATCAAAAAAGAGAATGGTCTTGTTAATTCTCCATCCTTATTTTCTGCTTGAAAGGATAAATGATGAGCAAAGGTTGTAACCTCAGACTCTGTTCAGCCTCTACAGGAACATCTTAATTACCTTTTGTTTCAAATTTGCCTTCTAGTTTAAGTTATGTACATAATTAAGAGCAGCAATAACCATCTGTTTGCCAGTGATTCTAAACAAAAAAGATTAGCTAAATAAAGGATTGTTTAAATTCGCATATATTTAAATGCAGTTGGACTTTCAGCAAGGAAAAGGAAAAACTGGAGGGAAAAAAAGGAAAAAGGAAGAATCCAAGCATTTCACTTTGTTCCCTTACCTTCCCCATCCAGATTGAATTCCAGTTATTTAATATCAAACTCAGACTGAGCTCACCCCTGAGCTGTTTACATACTGTGCCCTCCGAGTCTGGAATTCAAATTTTTTGGCAAGGAAACATTGAAAATTTGAGAATTGAACATTCAGGAATGAGCTGTACCTTGAGCAAAAGATGCTTCTATTGCAAACTGAAAACACTTCTCCCCCTTTGGCAGGTGGAAGGAACTTTCTGAGATAAGGACACTCAGTTCCCCTCCACTCAGTCCCTGACTGGGAGGTTTCTCCTCCTCCCTGACACCACAGGATGCAAGGACTGAGTAACTTTCACCAGAATTTATTGGGAGAGGAGCTGACAATGCAGATATTTGCACATTATTCAGGAACAGGAGCAGCACAAGGAACTGTGTTTGAAGCTGGATCAACTAATATCAGGAACCTTCCTTTTCAATAATGAAAGGCTGCAAACTCCAACTCAGTGAAATACTAATTTTGTCTAAGATCTTGGAAAACACTTTATTTAATTAAGAGAATAATCAATGATGAGCACAGAACCCACAAACAAGCAGCTGATCTTCACAAAATAATGCAATTCTTACCAGAGAACGAGAGAATAAACAGTCCTCCCTTGTCCCAGAAAGTTCCAACTGTTTTCTTCTGATACTTCACATTGGCAGCTGCAAATACAAAGACAACACTTTAAATCATGAAATTCTCTTGAAAAAACCACTCTCGAACCAGCAGCCTAGACAGGACACTCCACTGTGAGGGGAGTTTGGATTAATTCAAGAGGAAAAAGAGGAAGTCTGAGTGTCCTGAAGTTGCAACAAGAGCTCAACAGGCCCAGAGAAGGAATCCCAGGACTGGATTCCATGGATATGTCTGGATAAAGCCTCTTTTCTGGCAAGGAGCAGTTCTGAAATCATGGCCACAAAGCAATTCAGAATTTTCATAAATGAGTGAACAAAGCCCAAATTACTTCACAACATGAGGGACAGGAGAGAGTTTTATAGAAGATCCAACAGGATTTATACTGCTCTTCAAAGTGGGTTCAATTTAACACTGCAATTGGCACTTCTGGCCCCAAGAAAGCCAATGAAGACCCCCAAACAGTGGTTGCTCTCCACGTGCTTTGATGCAATGGTGCAAAAATCCTAGGGATCAGCAATGCTCATGAGGCCTCTCCTGCCAAGCCCTTTCCTTTGCATTTTGAAGTGCTGTACAAACGCTTATTGCATCAAAAATGAGGTACTGTGCCAGAAATGTACATGGCAAAAATTATATGGAGAAAATATCTGATCTGCTTCATTCCTACAGTCACTCCAACAGGACCAACAGATGTCTCCTGTGGCATCAGAAGGACAAAGTTTAACACTCAAATACCCAAACCCTAAAATTAAAAGCTCCAGACTAACCCCAAGTGTTCCTAAAGCACACAGCAGCCGAACTGATGGGACACCTCTGCCTTGTATCCAAAGGTTTGCTCATCACAGAAACTTGGATATTCTCCCTGTAGTACACTGCATCTGGATGTGCCTGGAAAGTCCAATTTCTCCACCATATAATCCTGCTGCTGGAAATAGTTTGCCTGTACTTTGATGTACCACAACTACTGATAATTTTCACATTCTGGTAAATGAAATAAAATATTTTTGTATTTTGCATTCATTGTGTCCTTTAGTTTTTGGCTTATGACAGGGAAAATACATAATACACAGAAAAAGGAGATATAATTCTAGGACTGATGGAGTAGAAAGAAATAGTCTAAAAAGCTGTGCATCAAAAATGGAGCATTTCAAAGAGCTGTGCCCCAGGCCCAGCATGGCCAGCTGGGTGAGGGAGGGCATTGTCCAGCTCTGTCCTGGGGTGGCCTCTCCTCAGGATGGTTTGGGGCACCACAATGTCACAAGGATCTCAAGATGTTGGAGATGGACCAAGGGGCACGAGGATGGGGAAGGCTCTGGAGGAGCAGCTGAGGGCCCCTGGAACGTTCAGCTGGAGCAGAGGAGGCTGAGGGGAGACTCCTCCCCAGGGCAGCTCCAGTCTCTGCTCTGGGGCTGTGCCAGGGCAGGCTCAGGCTGGGGCTCAGGGCAAGGCTCTTCCCCCAGAGGGTGCTGGCACTGCCCAGGCTGCCCAGGGAATGGCACGGCCCCGAGGCTGCCAGAGCTCCAGGGATGGACAGGGCAGGTGTTGGGGGGTCTGGGCAGGGACAGGGGCTGGGTCAGTGATCCCTGGGGGTTCCTTCCCATGCAGGGTTTTTAAGATTCTAAGATTCTAATACAAACTGAGATGCACCAGAAGGAATTCTACCATCTCACATGATGGACAATTCTGGGAATCTCATGGAATCTCAGAATTTATGCAAACAGGGAGCTGAGGATGTGCTCTAACAGGAAGCTCCTGTGTCAATGCCAGCTGTCCAAAACCTCAGCTAAACTTCGATTTACCATTTCATAAAACAGTTTCTAAAAGCAACATTTCTTTACCTGCAACAGAGGTCAACTTTGTTTTTATTTTTAAAAAATTTCTCTCAGCCAACAAGCCAAACACCAATCCCAATAACTTTATGGGTCCATCATTAACCCCAGCACCCAGTTCGACTGTGAGGTACCAGCTTGAGCATGCAACAAGTTCAACTTCACAGCTGCCTGTTGATACAAAGTCACCTTTGAGGGGAATATGGAGCAAGTCTATTAAACACACAAAAAAAAAAAAAGTTCTGAAGGCAGACTATACAACTCTAGAATGACTCCTCAGAGACAGTGCTCTGGCCATGTGTTTGCTTTTCAAAAGGCAAGATACACATTTCAGGGGCAGGAGCTGGACTGATTTTGTGTGGTTTCAGTCCAAATGAGAGAAAAAAAAAACCCTTCACAAAATCTGCAACAAGCTTTTTATTGATTTTAATGAGGCTTGGAAGAAGCCACTGAATCTCAAGAGTTTTGTCAAGAAGTTTAAAAACAGGAGGAGAATGTTCCAATATAAGCATTAATAATTCTGCTTTCTTGCTGCCAGAACTCAGCAAACCCCCCTGACCCGCTCATCAGCATTCCTGCTGCAAGGCTGCTGGGCTCTGATAAGAACCTCCAATGTTATCACTTCCTAAGTCAACAACTTCTGCCAAAATAAGGGGGAAAGCTGCCTGTAAGCAGAAACGTTGCTCTGAGTTCTGCTGGCCCTCTCCAAAATGCCAATTCCTGCTGGGAGAGTCCCAGGTCAGGAGCAGCTGTTGAATGAACACATCCCTGGGAGGTGCCCCTCAGCAAGGGTTGCAGCCTCCCCCTCCAGGGGCTGCCAGCACGTCTCTGCAGCACCTCAGCTGTGGGAGCCAAGGGATTCAGCACCATGAGCAAAACAAGGGCAGGAGATGGAAAAGGGACAGGATCCTTGCACGAAATCCTATGTTAAGAGCACCTTGTAAGGATGGGCTTTGCAGCACCTTTATTGGAAGATCGCTCTCAGAGCTGGTTTGCTTTAGCACAGAATGGTTTGGGTGGGAAAGGACCTTAAAGACCATCCAGTGCCACCCCTGCCATGGGCAGGGACACCTTCCACTGCCCCAGGCTGCTCCCAGCCCCAGTGTCCAGCCTGGCCTGGGGCACTGCCAGGGATCCAGGGGCAGCCACAGCTGCTCTGGGCACCCTGTGCCAGGGCCTGCCCACCCTCCAGGGAACAATTCCTGCCCAAGATCCCAGCCAGCCCTGCCCTCTGGCAGTGGGAGCCATTCCCTGTGTGCTGGCCCTCCATCCCTTGTCCCCAGTCCCTCCCAGCTCTCCTGGAGCCCCTTTAGGCCCTGGCAGGGGCTCTGAGCTCTGCCTGGAGCCTTCTCCTCTCCAGGGGAGCACCCCCAGCTCTCCCAGCCTGGCTCCAGAGCAGAGGGGCTCCAGCCCTGGAGCATCTCCATGGTTTCCTCTGGACTGGCTGCAGCAGCTCCAGGTCCGTCCTGTGCTGGGGCAGCTCTGCAGGTGAGCTCTCACCCGGGCAGGGCAAAATCCCCTCCCCCGATTCCAGCACAGGTGCCCAAGGATATCCTGGCACTGCCCAATCCAAACGTGGCAAAAGTGACTCTGCTCCAGGACAGAACATGGACACTTTTCCTTTGAATCATCCTCTAAGATCCTGCTCTGGTGTGTATTTTAGGAACCTTGGCATTGGGTGAACACAGCACAAAGGGCTCACCTCCAGGTTTTTTTTCTGGAAGATGCAACATAGGAGTAGTTGCATTGTATATCAATTACACAGTGAAACACAAGTAATAATACAGCTGGGAGGGGAAATTCCAAATAATGGCTTCCAAATTGTCAAACTTTTCAGTCCTGGCCATACCCGAACCCCTGGAATTCCAAGGGCTACCCAACCCAACATCAAAGTCAGCCCTACTCTGAGAAGAGATGGACTACAGGAACTCCAAAATCTAAATTATCTGAGCCTGTGACAGTGTTTTTCTTGACATTTATTTTAATAAAACATTGGCAAATAGCTAGGAAAAGCACTCTGGAGAAGTTTCAATCAACATGTTTGTTTAATTAGGTGACTGGAAAGTTGTCTCCGCAGTTTCTTTGCTGATTTTTCTATCAGCCAAAGCAGGAGAGCCATGATTTGATAAGCGTGGAAATAGCACAAGGGAAAAGTAACTGGGGAGAAAAACAAATCCAGATTTTTTCTAGCTGCCAGTTATCCTCATAAAGATGTAAACAAACACAATCAAATGCAGCTTTTTTCCTGCTAATTGACTATTTTGACGATGTATTTTCCCCTCCCATTGCCAAAATAGGGCATTTCCACACTGGTTGTGCCACACCATGTACCAAGCTAACATTATGCAAGTGTGGGTTTTGAGGAGAAGTTGTGCATTCCTGTTTACATTTCGAACTTCCCAATATCACTGCTCCCACATACCCAAGCTCTGCCATGAGGGGAACCTTCTCTTGCTCAGGATTACCACACACCCCCATTTATTTAATCACCTCTGGCTCAGGCCACTTTAGCTCACTTTAGCTCACAGGTTCTTCTCTCTCCTTTTTCTGTTCTTCCTGGTGGATTTGAGCTTCCTTTCCCTGCTATTTTTACACAATTCTTAGCGTGCTCAGGAGCAGGAACACAGTGCTGCTATCAGCTGCCCACCAGCTGGGGGATGTGGTCAGCTTGTGGCTGAGCTGGAAACCACAGCGGGATGGGAGCACTGGGAATGCAGCTGCTCCCAGGGCTGGAGGGGGCAAAGCTGCTCCTTAATAGAATGTCCTAAAATGTGCACACAGAGAAGAAGGAATGCTCATCCTCAGGGAGGCATTTTCTGGGTTTTAGTGCCATGTGTCACAGAATCTTTAAGGCTGAAAAAGACCTTTAAAGCCACTGATCTGGCACCACTGTGTTCACCACTGACCCATGTCCCCAAGGGCCACATTTACAGAGCTGTTAAATCCCTCCACAGATGGAGATACCACCACTGTCCTGAGCAGCTGTGCCAGGGCTTTACAACCTTTTCCACGAAGAAATCTTCCCTTATATCCACCCTGCCCCTGCCCTGGCCCAGCCTGAGGCCGTTCCCTCTCCTCCTGTGCCTGTCCCTGTTCCCAGAGCCTGACCCCCCCGGCTGCCCCCTCCTGTCAGGAGCTGTGCAGAGCCAGCAGGGCCCCCCTGAGCCTCCTGTGCTCCAGGCTGAACAACCCCAGGTCTCTCCATCTTGTCTATCACCCACTCCCCTGGATGAAATGCCATCATTCCAGCTGGATATGAAGGTGTGCACACAGCAACACTCCAGCACCTGACAGGGAGAGCAGCACAGCCACATGGAACATCCCACATTCCCATGGCATGGATGGAACTGTCCTGCAGCTGAGCATTTGGAAAAGATCTCATTCCACTTTCTGTTCTCTTTGCTTTTATGAGTGAAAAATAAAATTAATTATAAGAGTCCAAAGCATCAAAAAACTTTTGTCAACATCTGTCACTGCACTGACTCATCCACTAATGGCAGGTCGGCATTTGGGCTCCCTTCATCTTCCCACTCGGAAGCAGCATTAATCTGCTTTTAAGGCAGTTTGATTAAGCAGATTATCTTTGCCTATTTGTTAAAGATCACTTCTTGAACTCTTCAGAAATTAAATGCAGAAGCAACAGTTCAAAGTTAGAGGGAAAAAAAAGCATCCTGAAAGGAAAGAAGAGCTTGGAATGGCAAGAGAAGCACTTCTGGGGGTCTGATAGCAATGGATAGTACAGAAAAAATTGATTTTGCATTAAGAAAGGTCCATTTCTTTCCATAATTGATGTCGAGAAAAAAAAAAACAACCAATAATTAGCTGGGATAACAGTATTAATTATTAAAAAAAAAAAAAAAAAAAAAAAAAGCCTTTTTAGGAAAGTGCTCCCAAATAAGAGACTCTGCATCAGTATTTTCCTTCACTGATCTCAAAACAATCCAGGCCAAAAGACCACAGCAAGCTTGAAACCAAAATCCACAACAAAATGTCACTTTTTCTTACAAAATTTCAGGCTCTCTTTTAATCCTTTTTCATTTGGATAAAACCCTGTGATCCAAAGGCTGCAATTATTCATACATAAGCCAGGATACAATTCTCCCATTAGAGATCTTCTGCACCATGTCTATAATTTTCCTTTTATTTCAATTACTCCACATTTCTCTGGCTTGTGTGCATGATGGAGGAGGAAGAGCTACCAAGGACCAACAGCTACACAGATCAGTCTGAACTGTGGAGAAACCTGGAAGGAAAGGAACTGAATCTGCATTTCAGTATGGAAGCTGACAGGACACAGACCCAGTGGATTTGTGGAGGTTCTAAGCTGGAAAGGTGACCAGGTGTGTTGGGAAGGGGGTCTATGCCAAAAAAAGCCATGAAACAGGGCAATATCAGACTGGAGTTAAGAAACAAACAGCAAGCTTAGACCAGGCACCAGAAGTTTCCATTTGAAAAGGCATAATGGAGAAAGAAGGGAATAATTTGCTCCTCACACTTCCCAGTTTCCATTAAGGTCCCCATGGCCCATTTGCCATGAGTCACACTCCCTCCCCTCTTTCTGCCTTTCTAGAAGGAAGGCAGCAAATAAGGAGAAGTGGCTGTTAATCAAAGTCTCTAAGGTTTTACTCATCCTCCCAAAACACGTCTTCATCCCCCTTCCCTCCTCCAGTCACATCTTGCTGCAGCTCAGCCCTTCCTGTAAGTGCCTTAGCAGTAGGCAGGGGCAGCAGCCCCTCCTGGAGGAGCATCCCACACTGCCCAGGACAGCTCCTCACCTGCTGGGATTTCCTGACAGCAACACTACAGACACCAACAAGGAATAAAAAAGAGAAAGGAAGGTTTGAAAATGGAAGAACCAAGAAGCAAATGTGATCCAAGGTTCCTCTGGAGTTTCAAGACACGCTCCCATGAGACTTTTCTCCCACCCTGAACTTCCTGAGGACAACATACACAGTCGCAGCTCTCAGCTCACCGCATTTTCATCACATTTTTCCTGGCATAAAACTTTGGAAATCTCTTTAACAAAACACCACTGGATGCCTTTGTCGTAAGACAACTTTTCTGAAATAGCAAATACCTGTTACTAATAATCTATTAATGCTCTGAGAAACAAATGCCTAAGCTAGTACAAGGTGTTCTAATGGGGACCTCGATGCCCCACAGACACCCAGCAATCATGGAATGATTTGGGTTTGAAGGGACCTTAAACCCATCCAGTGCCACCCCTGCCATGGGCAGGGACACCTTCCACTGTCCCAGGCTGCTCCCAGCCCCAGTGTCCAGCCTGGCCTGGGGCACTGTCAGGGATCCAGGGGCAGCCACAGCTGCTCTGGGCACCCTGTGCCAGGGCCTGCCCACCCTCCAGGGAACAATTCCTGCCCAAGATCCCAGCCAGCCCTGCCCTCTGGCAGTGGGAGCCATTCCCTGTGTGCTGTCCCTTCAAGACAAAAGCCCTTCTCCAGCTCTGCTGTGCCACCCAGCCCGGGACAGGCAGGACACAAAAGTGTCTTTGCTGTTACCTAGAACGACACAGCCCTTTCTCTGCTTGCACGCCTTGCACAATGTAATTATGGGTAAAGCTTTAATCCATTAATTCTTCAGTTGCATTGAAAAGAGCTGTCCTGTCAGGGAGGCCATGGCAGATGCACACATGCACCCTCCCTGCCTCCCTCGAGGAACAGAAGCCATTGGGAGGCTCCATGTTCCAGGACTCACACTGGATCACCTTACACAGCTGGCAAAGTTAGTATTTCAAACTACCCCAGCACTTGGTAAAATTGTGGCACAGTCCAAAAATGCCTTTTTTGATGTGGTATTAAGGTGGTTTTGCTTTAAAACAGACTATACTGCTATTCCCTGAAGCACGGTGAGCCAGCCAGCAGGAAGGGTACTGCTCCCAGACTCCTCCCAAACAAAACACCCCCTTCCTTATTTTACACAACTCAGGAATTTCAGACCCATCACGGCATACTCCAACTCCTCGACACAAGACAACAGTAACCCAGAGAGCAGATCATGAAACCACCACTCTGCAGTGCTGTAGATGTTGTTTGCTTCCAGAGCAGCATAGCCCCAAAAACTGCAAGGTATTTCAGATTTATGGAACTGGAGGCAGCTTAAGAATCACTCCAGCTCCTGCAGAAATGACATTTCTTTACAGAACTAATCAATTAGCTTGCTCATCTCTTAGCCTGATCACTTCTTTGTGAAATATTCAAGTAGTTTCAGTCTGAATGGCAGAGTTTACAGTTCAGACACCAAGCACCCTCCCAAAGCCCTGATCCACTTTAGAGCTGTCAAACACACGACTGCTTTCTGTACTGAAGGGAATTGAAGGGGCTTTAGGGAGTAATTCATGTATTTCTGCCAGAATCTGTGAACCTGAGGCTGAAGAGCCCTTCCCTTCAAAGTCTCTTCAATTACCATGGACAAGTATGTTTGATCACAGCACTAATTACAGTATAAAATAGAGATTAATTCCATCCAAGAAAAGCCTTGAGTTCAGGTATTTCCTTATTAGTCCGTGCAAAACAATCCTGAATGGAATAAAATAACCATACTGAAAGAGCTGACCTAAGTTGAGAGACAGCAATACTTCAAGAGACCCCTTTTGATGAAGTGACCCCTTAAATTGCACATTTCAGGAGCTAATCAAGGATCAGAGCAGCTTTTCTAGGCTCACAAAAAGCTGTTTCCTGGAGAGCAGTGCACACACTTGTTTGGGCATCACCCAGGAGGCTGCCAAGACCCCAAGAGCACTCACCATTCACCACAGCTCCATGTGCAAACACTGAAGAAGTCACACTGGGAGGAGATAAAGCCAAGTGTGCTTGTCCATGATAAGGGGACCAGCGAGACCTGCATCAGGAAACCCTAGCAGCTCAAGGGACTGCACAGAGCTTTCTGCTGGGTCCTATTGGCCCAGCAAGTTCCAGGCACACCCAGGATTTACCAGAATCCTGCCCTCCCTGCACTTGAGCAGCAACTCCTTCCAGGGAGAACCACCAGGCATTTGCATCAGCCCACTGCCAGTTCCAACTTCTCCAAACTTTCAGCAGTTTCCAGTCAAGTTCCCTACAGAGGGAGAAGATTCCCAGTGGCACTGCCTTCAGCCAGGCCCAGCAGGGAAGAGCTCTGGCTCCCTACAGGAATTAAGACACACTCAGGACTTTGACACCTTCTCCTATTAATTCTGGTATTTAGATCACAAGGGACTGGTTTGGATAATGTACCAGCACACTGCCTCCAGCAATCCTGCTGCTTCCTGGCCTTCTGCTGCTCAGCTGATTCACAGAACCATGGAATGGTTTGGGTTGGAAGGGCCCTTAAAGCTCATCCAATTCCACCCCTGCTATGGGCAGGGACACCTTTCACTATCCCAGGGTGCTCCAAGCCCCATCCAACCTGGCAGTAGAACTCCTCAGCAAAAAGAAAAAAGCAGGAAAAGCAAATACTTTCCCTCCTGTAGTTAAATCGCCTCAGTAACTTCCAAGTATTAAGACAGTTGTTTATTCCTATCTTTTTCCACTTGTGGAAAGTCACAGTTAATTTCAGAAGCAGGAAATATAACAGCAAAATACTACTTTCCATTCACAAGCTGCACTTAAATAAGAGCTGGAGAGGGACCTCAACTCAAACAGCAGGCAAAGAAAAAGACTCTTAAGGAGGGTCCTGCCCACGAGGGCACACGGGAAAGGGACGGGGAGCTGAGTATCCAGCTTTAGTGAGGAGCAGGGAAATTGCACCTCACCAAGAGCCTCAGCAGAGCAGCCACCAGGGAGGGAAGCAGCAGAGCCCTTTGATGTGGGAGGCAGGAGGCCCACGGAGGAGTCTTGCAGCTCTTGTGATCGCCTCAAGAAATGTTTTAATGGGCTTCAATTCCCGTAACTGGTTTGGAAGATCAATTACACACATTAGCAGTATCTGGTGTGAAGTACAGAGGTCTTTAATAGAGCAGTTAATTTTGTCACACTGCACTATGCATTCCTCTAGAGACACAACAGTGCTGCTTCAGAAGCAGTTGACTCTAAGGCATATTTTTCTACTTTTATGTATCTTTAAGCCCAATAGTCCTCCATCAACTAAATCAAGGTAGGTGCTCTACAATGTTCAAATCTTGAATGTGTCAAAGGCAAGAACAACTACAATCTCTAAAGTCATGTCTCCAGACTGCCCAGGGAGGCAGAGTTCAGTCAGGACAAGTCCCCAAAATACTTTCTCCACAACACCTACCATAATATGGAAGGTACACAGGCTTGTTCCCTTACACTGAAGTTGCACAGCCCTTCAGTGACAGGAAGGAATTTACTTGGATTAACAGAATATGCTTATTCTAAAAAACTAAACAGCATGAAGCCAAAGTTAAATATATTCAGGCATTTCAGAAACACCAAAGAAGGGTTTGTGGTTGCTTGAGGCATGGATGTGTATCAAAACAGAGAGTTTCAGCTCGAATTGAGTTCTGCAACAGACTAGAGAAACAAGGTTTGACAGAGCTCCCATTAACAGCCACAGTCTCCCCTTCTCTCATTTAAAGTTAAAATCCATTGAAGTCCAAGCTTCCATAGAAGGACACCAGCAGATACTTGTCTGAGGTGGAAAAGGGAATTAATTCTATAGGGTTCCTGTATCTCCTTTGGTCAGACCTGCCATTCAAACAGCAATTCCAACAGGAAGGAGTTTCTGTGGGGAACAGGAAGATTTCCTTTCCTACCTGCTCACTTAAATCAGACCACACCAAGTTCTCTATAGCAGATCAGTTTTCACCTAAAAGAGAGATTCCTCCAGTATCCTATTTTACACTAAATGAACTTCACAAAAGCACAACAAATTAGTTTATACAGACACTTACTTAAAACCTCTCTCATTTTCCCTAAAGAAACCAATTCCTTTTGGTAGATACAACAAACCCCAAGAAGGAAGAATAGTACAAAGAATGTAAGTAGTCATTTAAGTGTTTTATCCTTTAGAGAACATTCACTCCTTCCCTGTGTGACTCAAAACAAACCTAATTTACTAAGAAAGACTTGAATGCAATTAAGAGATAAATCATCATTTTTAAGAAACAAAGGTTTGGGCTCTTCAGCACATTACCCAAACACAACACATCCACATCTCTCCCACAGGCACTGCAGAAGTCACAGCAGTTCACAGCTCACTCAGTTATTGATGCATTAGGGAAGGTAATTTTCATTTAATTCCATATTTAAAAAAACATGTATGTCAGGAGACTGCAGTTTTCCACTTCAATTTTTGCACTGAAATCAGTATCAGTCAGCAGGACTTAACCCTCCTTTAAAGAATATAAAATCTTATAACCAGTCTTACAGTAAATTTACTATGTCCCCTTCAAATTGCACGTTAGAAAAACAGACAAGAGCATGTGTGTATTAATCCATGAGCTTTCCTAAAGATGTGAAAATAGCACAAGTCACATTTGTAACACTGCAGTTCTTACCTGTGACTTGCAGATCTCAAGCTTCAATTAAATGTACAGAAGTGGCACTCCACAGTAAAAATTAAGATCAACTAAATCAATCTATTTTTGGTCTCTATCATTCCATTTGAAACACCTTCTGGTAAGCACTTGAGTAGCAAAACCAAGCCTGTACTTACTGAACACGAACTCTGAGAAGTCTGCATTAAACCCATGAGAGTAAAATATTCAAGGAGCATTTACCTGGAGTGAAAAAGTAAACCTGGCAAATATTGGTTAAAAAAAGGAGCTACAACATAGATAAGGAGCAGTAAATGTTGGGGTTTGGGTCCTGCCTTACTGCCTTTCCTCAGATGAAATTAAATGGCAAAACCCCTGACCTCAGCTGACACCCTGGGTCGTGCTGCACACACAGGATGGAGCTGCTGAAAATGAACAAACACAATTCTGAGCCTCTGTTTGCTCAGGTACTCAAGGACCTCCTTAAACATCTTATGAGGTGCAATCTCTGGTGGAAATCCAAACCAAGAGAGGGCAGGAATTCCTCTCCTTCCCGTAACTCTCCAGGCTGCCTGCAGTAACACTTGCCATCAGATCCAGGGGGACTGAACTTCCCAGAAAGCTTTCCTGTGCAGAGATGTGAATTCCCCACCAGATTTCTGTTACAGAAACAAGGTTGAATATCCAATTACAAAACAAACAGAAGTTACTTCTGCTCCTTTGAGTGCAAATGGGAACGTACAATGAACCAAGATCAATAAATATGCAAAAAAATCCCAAACAATTTGGAATGAGTGGAGAGCAGCACACCAGGGAGTGCAAGCCCCCACTGGCACAGTTCCATCCCATCGAGTTGTTCTTTAGACTCATCCAGCTGGGGTTTGAGGATCACCAGGCATATCCTTTCTAGACAAATAATTCCAATATTAAAGCTGGAATCTGAAACCAACTTCAGAGAAATACTCGAAGGCAAAGGAAACCTTCATGCTCTGAGCAAAAACAGAACAAGGATAAGAACAATGCTCAGAATACTTAAATGTGCCTTGCTTTTACTGTAAGCCTTTATTTCAGAAGGTTATGCAGCTGGTGTAACACAAATCTACATGTGAAGACAAATCTAGAAGCAAATGCTCAGAGGTGAGATGAAAAAGCATCTGTAATTTAAATAAATAACAGCTCACTGCAGGAACAACCTCAGCATTCAGGTCTTGTATTTCAGAGCCTGCACAGTTTTGCTCATTTAGATTCAAATGCCAAAAAATAGCCCAACTCCTCTCCTGTATGGAAGATTACATCTTTATGCAGGAAATCTTAGCTGGAAGCTTAGATGAGTCTGTCAAGGAAGGACAAGGATCCAAGGTAGGTATGTTTATTAGAAGTACCACTTCTGTGTCATTAGCTTGGAGATGTGACATCTCTGCATCAGCTCCAGGTCCAGCTGACAGAACTGTTCCACAACTCCTTGATGGGAAAGGCCTCCAAAATAAAAATGCCACCATGAACCAGCACTTACAGCCAAACTTCCATGTGCAGCTTGAACAACCTGAAGCTTGAACTAAAGATTTTTCTTTTCCAGTTGCCACTGGGTTGGGTGCTGAAAAACAGACCCTGCAAGAACAGGTAGGACAGAGTGGCCGGTTCTGGTATTTTACTATTTCAGATATTACAGGAAGGCAGAGCACTGGTGTGGAAGTGCTGTTGTAAGGGAAGGGATCCTTGACAGGCTGGCATGGCTCAGTGCTGGATTTTTGGCCTAAGCTGTTACATGGATTGCACAATGGGTAAACAAGGGAGGCAAAGCTGACAGCCCAAGCCCTGCATTAATGACCCAGCAGGTATTTTCAATGCTCATACATGCCATGGAAATCAACTTGTAATTGCAGCCTAAAGCAGCCCTACATAAAACCCATGGAGTGAAGGGTTACATGTTAGGAAATGCAAGCACTGTGATCAACTGGGAAGCTTCTGCTCAGCCTCTCCTGGAATATGTACGATCCTTAACTCCCTTCCCCATCCTCTTCTTCCCATAAACCCTCACCCAGTGAGCTGGGGGGGGACGAAACTCCCTGAACCCAGAACTTCTCCTACAGTCCTTTTCCTTAAACCCTGCAGTCAGTGTGGAGTCCTGAAGCAGGTCAGTCCTTCTTGCACTGTTCCTTTTATGGCACCTCTTCTGCTAAGGATCCACAGCACTCACCAGAGCTCCCACACTGCTTTGTATGTTAATGGAACTTTAAAAGGCTGTTAAACTACGGACAGGAAGAGTTCAAGCCATCAGAAGGCTCTTCTGTGCCTAGAACAGGTGTCCAGAGTTCGGTTCTTTGAACACTCCCAATTTTTATCCTGTTGTGTCTGGGAAATACAACTCCACTACCAAGGGTCTGAGCAGCAGAGTCGAGCACTCAGGCCTGGAGCTGTGTGCTCAGCACCCAAACCATGACTCTACACACACCTGGAAAGGTTCCCAGCAACTTCCTAGCCAGGACCACAAGCCAGGACCAGGCAGGGACACACCTGCCTCTCCAGGATGGCACCAGCCTGACTCACCAGACCATCACCTATAACTTCTTCCCAGATAAAGCTGCCTCACCCAGTGCTGCTACAAATACCAGGTAATTTAAAATCTTATTGGGCCACCTGGAAATTCTGGATTTCTTCAGGTGTCCCATCCTACTGCAGCCTCTGCTTAGAATTACCTCAGTTATTACCTGTGGGGATGAACTACTGATGTCAGCACACTCACAGCAATACTCAAAAGATCAGACAGATTGTTAGACACCTGAATATCCAATCATCATTCCTCCCACAAACAGCCTAATTATTTATATTCGTTTACTGGCTCCATTGCACATCACAGACAAACCTCTATGGGGGGAGGCAAACCCCTGGCAAGCCTCCAGAACAGACGAGCACTCCCAGCTGGCACAGGAGCTTCAGCAACAGCCACAGCCACTGGTACCAGGACACCCAGTTCATCTGGCTCTGGGGACCAGTTGTTTCTGCAGCAATTTCAGAGCAGGCTATTTTCTTGAAACCATTGACAAAAAAAGCCACTAAATTAGCTCACAAGTCAGTTTGTGTAACACAGCACAGGCCACCTGCCTCAGTGAGGCCCCAGTGCCATGCTTTGTCTGCCACAGCTTTAACTCTTACTTAACTTATCCAAAGGATGTCAGAAGTCTTATGCAAGTTCACCTCTAACGTACTCGTTATCCTCTTAGCAGCCACTGAATGAAATGTGAGTTAATGAATAACACAGGAGGAATTATTTCATTATCCCCATGGTGAGAGAGAGCCATCTAATTCTTGCATATGATGTCAGACTTGAGAAAGAGCCAGTGGTACTTACTCAGGCTTCCACTGCTCACTCAACTGCTACAGCAATGCTGTTCCCCGGGCAAGGCTGCAGGCTGCTCTGACAGCTCGGGAACAAAGGTGCTCCAGGAGAAATCAGGAATTCCAGCAGCAGGAGTGAGGAACTGGAGCCCACAGAAGGGAGAGATTTCTAGCAGCCTGCATTTAATGTACAGGCCTTGCACAGGTATGGGAATCAAGGCAGTAAGAGCACATCAGCTCTTCATGTTTTCCTCTTTTACAGTATCAACCCCACTGCAAGTCACCACTTGTCTCTGCTACTAAGTCAACCTGCCTATTAAACTCCATGAGAACCCCAGGACACCTACTGAAAGGGAAGTCTGAAGAGAGGTACAGATCCTTTATCAGTCATTGGCAATCCCATCTTTGGCACTCCAGGCTGCCTCACTTCCACTTTTAGTTCAACTAATGCTTTTCACTATAGAACTTGATGCACTGTGGCTACAAGTAAATGTCCACTCCTCTGTGAAAAACACACACCTCCTGCTAGCGCAGGTACTGAGGAAGAAAACTCCAAGCAAGACCAAAGTGTCCTTCAGGTCATCACTTGCCTGCAATAACAAAGCAGCTCTAGATTGCCTGGAGTTTGACTGTTTAAAAGATCAGGTAGCTTCAGAAGGTGTTCAGATTTGGTATTTTATTGATTTCCTCATTGTGAAGCCCATCCTCAATGCTATCAGGACAGCTCTGCCTGGCAGTGCACTTCAATAGTCTGGCTCTCAGGATACATGTTCCTTCCTGTCCAGAACACCCCCATACTTCCTTCACATTAGGAGGAGCAGTCAGGAGTAAGAAAGCAAACATTTGAACAGCTCACACCAATCCATTACAGAGAGCCTACAAGTATTATTTACCTGGTGTTCCCCTCTAACAACCTGCATGATGAGGAGTAAACTACTACACAAGCGAGCTAAAAACCTAAGCAAGAAGAAAAACTGGAAAGCCTGGGAGACCAAAGCTAGAAGATGGACTTGTCATGCAGATGGAAAACCAGAACTATCTCCCTGACATGTCATGGCCACTGAAAGGCTCGAGAGAAGCAGATTTCTCTGCATGGACTGGAGAAATGCTCATTTGAGGGTAAGATTTCCCCATACCCTGCTGCTTGCACTCCCTCCTGGCCAGCCCCAGAGCACTGGGGCTGTGTAACACAAGAGAAGCAAAGGACAATGGTGCCACACTCCTTATCAAACACAAACACTATCTTCGAGCCTGGCACGTGCTGTCCTGTCCTGTCATTCTCACGTGAGTGTGCACATGGAGGATGCATTCCTAGTCCAGGCCTGGCATCACAATCACTGGCAGGACTGCAATGCTGCAGTATATTTAGAATGGCTCTGTTAATACTATAGTTCAATTCCACGATACTGTTAATATATCCCAGCCTGCAAACCCACTATTGCTCCACAAGCATTCAACTGCAATTCTTCAATAACTGCTCAAAATACAAATCTCATGACAGTATCTGTAAAACTGATAGAAAATTCAGCAAGAAACTATGAAAACCTGACTTTGGAGCAACTTTCTGACACATGAGAAGCTTCTGAACTGGTATGGCAAAGCTCTGTGAGGAACATCTGTGTGCAGGAATGCCTGGGCCTTTGAGTCTCCCTGAGGAGCTCAGCACCCAGCAGTCAGTGCCCACTCACCCCTCAGCTGATCAGCAGAGCACACAGCTGCCAATGGTGTCTCAATATCCAACAATTGGTGCACAACACCACAGAGTGAGGCAGGAACCGTGTTTCGAAGGTGTGATGCCATCCAAGGGGGTAATGGCATTGAAGTGATGCCCTCACTGCTGAGGCTGGGAGCACTCATTCTGGCTTGTACACTGATACTGAAGTTGAACCACGTGCTTACATTCCCCACTGAGTCAGAACTGTACTTACACAACACATCCAAGTTCCTCAGGGCTGCTCAGCAGGCCCTTCAGAGGCTGCAGCTGTGCTCCTTCTACAGCTGTGCTGGTTAACCAGGCTCTCCTGCCAAGCAAACTGCCAAAGCCATGCACAGGCAAGAGAGACTGGTCTCTCCTGGCAGCATTCTCAGTGCCATGTCGACAGCAACTGCACACAAAAACTGCCCTCGGGACCTTAGGGCAGATTCTCCTCACCAACAGGCAGATTTTGTGTCAGGTATTGTCTCTTTTCGGCAGTCCCACATTCTGTCCCTCAGTGAACAGCTCTCACCTATTTTGGCCACACACTTCAGGAGACAGACACACATTTGATTCAGCTGTGTGGTCTGGTGGTGAGAGAACAGGACAGCAATGTCCAAGTGTCTTTAACTCTGCAGTATCCAGCTTAAAAACACTTAAGACTCACTAGAAGGGAGTAAACAATGTCATGCAGACTGTCTGGGGAAGCATCAGTCATTTAAAAATATAGCTGCACACTGCAGCTTGGGGTTGAAATGTGAACAAGAGCTCAGACATTCCCTCTATTAACAATAAAGCCACTACAGCTCTTCCTCTCACCCCATGCCTGTTCCTAGCATTAAGCAGCTGCCTAAGTGAAAGTCAGTTATTAAGTCATTTTATCACAACCACTATTTTCTCAAAGCTTAAAAATTAAATCAAGTACTCTGCAACTGGAATTTTCATTGCCTGGAATGCTTATTGCATTATGGTTACTGGTTTGTTCTCCCAATATGATAACTGCATCAGTTCAATGCTTTGAGTTAATTATTATTGTTTAACTGAGGCAAATGCAAACAGAAACCTAAACATCATGGAATAAACAGCAGGAAACCAAGCTCAACTATGTAAAGATAAAGCAAATACTTCATGACCACCTGCAAGTATTAGGGAAATTCTCACACAGCTCTCATATGAATCAGAAATTAAAAGCCCTGACAATCACAGCTTCAGAAAATGGCCACAGGAAAACTTTACAGCGAGGTAAAGACTCAGGCTTTTTTCTTGTATGTTGACACCTGGCATAAGCTCTGAAGAAAGGTTTATTATTTTTAAAAAAGAACCAGACCATAGATCGCAATATTTCCGAATATTCTGTCAGATTATCCCAGCAACAAAGCATAAATGATTCTCCAGAGAGACTACCACACCTCCAGAGATCCTCTGGAGCATCTTCAGCACTGTTGAGAAAGTACCTCCAGTGGTACTGTGCTCTCATTTGACTGAGGGGCAGGAGCTCCAGCAGCCAGTGGGTGCTGAAAGCAGCAGTCAGCCCTGGCACAGACTGATTGTGCTGAAGGGCCACCAGTTGCCATGGAAGTCTCCCCGAGTTCTGCTGCCGAGGCTGACCTTGGTCCAACAAGTGGCTCATGTGAAGCTGCTGCTCTGAGATGCTCAGGAAAGCTGTGAAGTGCCCAGAGGAGTGACTGCCACACAACAATGTGCTCACTGCAGAGCACTGCTCCAACACCACTGAATAGACAATGCAAAGAGCCATTCAAGTGTCAGTCTTCCAGAGCGGGCAGGACAAAGTGCTTTTTGTTCCTATCTTTACGATCCTGACAAATCAGAAATAGATGAAGTGTGCTGGCAGAGCGGCCTGCCCTCCCAGCCGATCCGTGATCCCGGGCACAGGGCTGCCAGGGCTCTGCAGTAACTCCCAGCCATGCTCTGCCCTCCCTCGGAGAGCTCCGGAGGGAATCGCACCTTGGAGCTCGATGGGAAGTGCAGAGCAATCACTGCTTACAGCCATGATCGACTGTAACTCAGAGATATGAACTGCTAGTCCTGGTTCTATAGGGAAAGAAGAGTTTGGGCACAGTAACCACTGTTATCTAGCAGAGACACTGAAATAAATACATTTGTGTCTTGTACAAGTTCCATTTAACCTTGCTAATTTCCTCGGCATTATTTTTTGTAGCTCAGGGACAAACAGCGTTACTAAGTAACTCTCCAGGATGAAGTTTCTGTGCATTAGTTCTTGTGGGATCTGGCAGGCCCACCGCGGCGCTGCCGTGGAGGGAGGCTCCTGAGATGAAGAAGCAGGCCTCCTGAAGAGATAAGGAGCATTGCACAATAGCAAAGGTCCAGACCCCCTAGATAAGGAGAACACTTTTTGGTTACGGTGAGGAAAAAGAGGCCCACAATTCTTTGAAGGATTTTATGTAGATCTGTTGGAACCCATTGGTTTGTAACCCCCCACACCCACCTATGTACCCTTATAAAAACCTCTGTACTTTTCCCCAGACTTTGGGGATTTCTCGTCACTGGCTCCCCTTCGCTGGGTGCTTTGCAATAAAGTTACCCCCTGCGGAATGGCCACACGAGTCCCTCATCTCTCTCTCTCCGTGCCGGCTGTGAAGGGGTTGCCTTGCAGGATCACTGAGCTGACATCACTGAGCTGAACTCACTATAGTCCGCCGTGGCTCCTACCCTGCTAAGGCACCCCTAGGCTAGCCGAGGGAAAGCCGCTGGCTCCCTGGAAGGCATTCTCTGAGGAGAGTACCTCTCTGGGGTAGACCCGGCTATCCTGGCCTGATACCTCTCAGGCCCCTTCCCGGCGGGCCGACTTTAAGTTCTCACTGCTGAATTAAATTATTTATTTATTTAAATATTATTTATTTATATTTCTTAAATTATTTTTTTTTATTAATTTAATTAATATTAAATTAATTAATTATGTATAAGCATCTTAACATCCACAAATCCAACAGTCCCACTACTCCAAACCCACATGGACTAAGCACATTTTATCTGTGCAAAACACATGAACATTTATCAAGCAACATATCAAATCTTACCACAAATACTAAACAAAACCCAGCAATTCAACTGCTTCAGTTAACAATTAATAAAAGCTCTGAGGAAAAGGAATGCATCTGCTTCCCCTTCCTACATAAATCTCAAGCACATCTGAAGCAATATCTCAGATACAAAAGAGTTTCAGGAGCTGCATTTTTTTGCAGGATCCTTTGAAATCGCCAGCAGTGGATTCCCTTTCAGTATTGAGGCTTTCCTGTGCCAGGTCAGCCCCAGCCCCCAGAGTCACAGGATGCACGGAGCAGCCCTGTTACCCTGCTCCTATCCCAGGTACAGCTCTGTGCCCAGTGAAGCCTGCTCTAAGCCAGCACCAGCAGCACAGGTACCCTTTTACCACAGAAACACAGCAAAGCACTGTAAAAATACTCATCAAGTGCTTCTCTTGAGGGAAGTCTAGAAGGGTTAAAATCCCCTTCAGAGTATCAGTGTAGTCACGCTGAGCACAGCACTAAGACTGCTTGTTAAACTCTGAACAGGCAATGGGCTGACACAACCCAGGTGGAGCTGCAGACTTCTGCCTCCAATGGGTCTGCAAGGAGCACTGTCACTCTGTCACTTGTGACAGGGAGTTAAAGCATTGGAAGGAAGAGGAAGAACAACACTGGAATTGTGATGAACCTAACTCCCCTCTGGCAGTTCAGTAAGAGCACCAGTTCTGTGAAAGGTCTGCACCAAGCAAACTACTAAAAAATAATGTAATTCAAGCCTACTGTGCAACACCAAACAAATCTGCTACTTTTCCACTTGAAAATTCAGTGAGGCTTCAAAGCAGGACACACCTAACTAGACAAACTAGAAGACCAATTCTTTACTTCAGAGTTGAAGCCTTCAGACCCTTCCATCCAACCTACTTAATTTTTAAGATATTCCACATATCCAGCATATGTCAGAGCATTCACCCAGCCTATTTTGTATAGATGAGACATTAGTAAAGACTTTTCCCCATTCCTCCCCAAAGGAAACCCTGTAAAACTGCTATCAGATACAATGTAAAATATATCACTTCAAGGTAAGCCATAGACACTCATCCCAAATATTTCAAGAAACGTCCAGTTTCACAAAAACTCACCAGCAGACCAACTCCTAAATCCTGATTTATCAGTTCCATAAGCAAAACTGAAGAACGAGAAAGGTGTAGCAAGGCAGGCACAGTTGCTTATTCACTCCAGGTCACATTTACTTTTCTGCTAAAGAAGAACTCACTGGGTAGGTAGGTCTTGAGTGACACACACCTTGGTATTTAAATAACTGAGATCTATAGATGTAGGACAGAGGTGAACAAGCAGGAGTTAACTCTTCACACAAATGCAGGTTTTAACAGGATAAATTCTTATCCTATACTTAGAGTTTAAAGGTTACAAAAAGCTCAGTGTTAGAGGAACAGATCAGCACCAGGCAACAATCTTTTTATAACATGGCAAAGATGCTCTGAATTCCGTGTAGAGGCTGAGCTGTCACTCACCCAGCACGATCTATGGATTCCCAACTCCACAGGAAGGTTCACACTTTCTCTTTCACATTCTTATAGGCAATAAACTCTCAGTCTGTTGTTTAATCTCTGAGTTCTGGTTAAAATGTTATTTAAAAAATAATCAAAGTAACCAAGTCATGATTTTTAGGGGTCATAGCTCTTCAGGAGTCACCTAACAAGCAGCAGATTCTTCAGACAAGTTTCAAACTATCAAATTTGTTTTAACACGTACAAACTCTGCAAGTCTTTCAACACCACTCACGGAAGGGTGACCCAGGGGAGAATACAATGCCACAACCTGACTAATTGCTACTCAGTCAAGGTGCTGGTTGAGTTTTCTTTTGCAGGCACGATGGATGCACAGGGTTGTCCTACCAAAATTATCTTCACATAGCTGCACAAGCCCTCTCTGAAGTGACCCCAGGATATTCCTTCACCTTCCACATTTTAATTATTTACAAATAGTTAAGCAGATCTTAAGAACAGCAACCCCACACAGGGACCTAAGTTCTTCCTCCTAAGTTTTCCAGAATCAAAGGGGAGGTTTGAAGCTCTAGAAAACAGGTGCTGCAACACTAGTTTAAAGTTTACTTAAATCAAGTTATTGTTAATCAATCCATGGAAGCTTACAAGTTGACCTTTCACAAGCAGCAAAACCCCAACTGGTTACACCTGCGAGTGCACCACAAATGTGCTCCACAGCCACATCTCCAGACTCCTGAAAATCAAATATGTCAGCAATGAAACCACCAAGATTCATCAGCCTACCTGAAGAGACTGCAGTGTTCTCTGCACCTGCAGAAGTGGCTATCGCCTTCCAAACCCAGCTTGGAAATTCAGATGAGCTCGAGGAATTCTTTAATCATCTTGGCAAGAGGCAGCATAAAAATTGTGGAACTGAAGCGCATAAATTAGGTTTTGAGGTGTTTTGGCATTAGGCCTTTCTTTAAGCTGTAAGCTAAACTAGATTCTCCCTAGCCCACCTGCTCACTTCTTGCACAGAAACCTTCAGTCCTTTCTTGTCCTTTTCAGGATCTGAGTCACTTCAGACCAATTTCTTTGGACAAGGCATGTTTTAATTGACTACTCCTTGCCTTTGTGAAGTCACTTTATCTCAATATACAGTAGTAGACCTGCAGCATACTTCCAGAAAAATAATTTCTTAACTACTATACCATTTGGTCTGCTGAAATTGACACATGGCAGTAAGGGTTGATGATGAGACTAAAAGCTGAATTTTGTTCGAAGAACCAGAAAAAAACCCTAACAGTACTTAGAAATACTTCAAAATTGAAAGGAGACAAAGTAGACTAAGCCATACTGCATACTGCAGATCTTGAAAAATGTTCAAAATACATGAGGCTTAGCCCTACTAGGTCTCTGCTTTGAATACCAAATAATTTGGGTCTAGGAGAGAGAAGCATGCTAGAAGCAGGAAAGCATCTGCATCCAGCAAGGGCTGCTCAGGTAATCCCTGTCTCTGTGAGCAGTGGTCCAGCCTCGGGCACTCCTATGGTTTAGAAAGCTGGACAGTAACTCAAAATACTGCTTAGAAAAAGAAGCTACAGGGCACAGCAGCGTGTAACTTACTCTTCCAGGTGCTGCCGAGTGCTTCCGACCCGAGCAAATCGAGGCGCCTTATGCAAGAGGAAAAGTCTTCATACCTGAGTGCTGGAGGCGGGCTGGGGCATGATGCAACAGCACCATTAGCGTTAATGGGGCTGCTCTCTGGGTGTGACCCTGCGAGGAGGGGAGCACAACCGGCACCGTGCACAAACAGCTGAATAAAAAACCAGGCTTCATAAAGAAAGCAAGAAATAGCTCTTATTGTCTTTGCTATACCAGTCTTACACTTGTCAAATGAAGCAAAACCCTTTGTCCACAACTCCCCAGGCTGACTCCTCCACCAGACCCACCCAGCTCAGGCATCAGCAGTGTCAGTGATGAATCCAACCACCCTCCACAGGTGAGCAGAGCACCAAGCAGGTTTCCAGATTGCTTCCTGCTCTGAGCTGATTACAACAGCAGCTTTGGCACTGCTGTCTCCTCAGTGAATTACTCTGGAACTCCCACCCTTAGACCCTTGTGCTGCTCAGTTATTGCCAGCCCTTCAAGAGGTCACAGGAAGAAGTGCCTGTGCAATGAAAACACTGCAGAGGAGTTGGAATGCCCAGCAATGGAAAGCTAGACAGCTCTGCAGCCTGCCAGTCAGCACTGGAGAAGGAAAGGGTCATTTGCCTGGACTACTGAGCTAAGTATGGAGCCACCACGAATCCAGCGGCCCAATCACCTCTGCAGTTCTTCTGATGGAGTGGAACACCTTGGGAAGCAGTCAGCTCCAGCTGCAGGTAGAACCAGGGACTGAAGCTACTGCCCTGATCTTGTGTTTAACAGACCAAATTCTGCAAAAGCAGCACCAAGAGTCAAGACCAATGTTTTCTAACTCACTGGAGTCTTTTTGCCATCTTCAGTTCATTCCCGTATTTCAGCACTTTAGGGAATCCTAGTCTATTTTAGAAAATCCCTTGCCCAGTCCTCTCCCCAGGTCAATGTTTAGCAGTCACCCTCGTCAAGTGTCAGCATTCAGCCTGTCATTTAAAAGCCGAAATTCCAGTTTGACAAGTGCAAGGCATTTTGGTTCCAGCTTCTAAGCCTGCAGAACTGAAGGGGGGAAAAGCAATACGACAGTGACCAGGCACATTGGTACTCATAGACAGCTCTATGGGGAGCTACTGCTTTTGGAAATTCACTGTTCATGAATATTTATTTTTCATTTACTTTTTCCTGCAAGGATGTTTCCCTCCAAATCCCCTTGTAATGATTTGGACACTGTAGGATATTGAACCCACAGGTACAGTGTCAGTACATTGAAACTGGAATACTTTTTATAATGAATTTGGATTTTAAGAGCAAGTAACTGATCTCCTTCCTTACTGACAAGTCTAACTGACCAGATGGCTTTGCCAGAACATAACCCAGCACAAAATATTAAACACTTGGCCACAGATCTCCAAAACTGAAAATTTCCATGTGAATTCTCTGTGCAGCCCCACTTTATTCATCTGTTACATCCAGGGATGCTCAGCAGCAGTGAAGTACACTAACCAAACACCTCCAAATCATGTGATACTCATGCTTGAGTCTGAAGGGATTAAGAGATTCCAGCCCAAAGTAAAAGAAAACAAGCAAGCTATTGTATTCTGCATTAGCACACAACTGTGCCTTGACCATAATCCACCAGCCAAACCTACAAGGAAAGCTGAGAGACTTCAAAATATTTACCTTCTTCCATCTTCCTCCTTTTTCCCCAGATTTCAGTTTTTCCCAAAGTGCAAAAAGGTGCATTCTTTTAGAAGTTAATCAAAGAAAGGTTCACTGAACATAGACAAAGATGATAATTTAATTATAATGGGTATCCAACCAGAATATAATGCCCTGTTCACAGCAAATTCCTGCTACCAGTAGTGAGAGAAAATTAAGAATCTGAATTCTCAAATGTACTCATGACTAGTATGTTCACCAATCGGCACACAATTAAGCATTCCTGTTCTCTAATTGTAAAGACGAACACTTGTTTGATAAGGATTAGTCATTAATTTGATGAAAAGCTTATGCACTCTTAAAAAAACATTCACAGTGTTTAGATGGAAAGAAAAGTTCTGCAGGCAACGACAGTAAATTTGAAAGTTTACATGAAGTACACTTCATTTGCTTTCAAGCTTCCATTTATTAAAGGAATATAATCAAAATAATCTAGAAATGCAATCTGCTTAGATATTTTAGTCAGGTTTCTTGGATCAAAAGTTCAACCATGCCTACACTACACTAAGTATTTGTTCCCAGAAGCAAATAAAAAGGAAATAAAGAAAATTCAAATACAACAATTAAAAAAATCAAAGCTATCAGGTCCAAACGCTTAAAAGAAAGGCATTTCCATTCTGCTCAGACCACAGACCTGGCTGCAGAGAGTTCAGACAAACGTCCTCACATTCAATTTCAGGCCCAGACACTCTGTGATATGGCAGGTGAGTTTTCCTCTCACTGCCTCTAATTTTGGCTCACCTGTTCTTTGGCAGGAGACAGACAAGTATTTGAAAAGTCTGAACTTAGAGACCCACAGAACAGCAGAAGTCAGCTTTGACAACAGTAATTTCAGTTGGAGAAAACACCCAAGGCTGGATGCAGGTAAAACCGAGGACAGATTCCAGCTGCAGCACATCCAGCATTAGGTCTGAAAAGGTCTCCAAGCAAAGGTCTCCAGTCCAACAAGGATGCAGCACCCAGCCCAAGCTCCCAGAAGCTCACCCTCTCTGGTTTAAGTTTCCATGATAGCAATGACACAGTTGCAGATAGCAATGGAACAAGCCAAGCTTCCCCAGGTACACATTTAGGGCAATTATGGCTCTAAGAGATGAGATCAGCCAGCCAAGCCACTGGCTTCTTTCTCCCTGTCCTCATGGACTTGTGAGGAGCACAGGGACAGGCTGCTGGCTCCCCCCTTGCTATTGGGCAGGATATTCCAGGGAAGTGCTTGCCACAGACTCCAATCCTAAAATACAAAGGAAAATTTCCAGCAATTCCAGACCTAATAGGAGCCACTTCCATGAGCAGCTTTGGACTTAAACTCATTTTGAATGGACATAGTGCTATCACAAGAGTGACTGGACAGAGCTTAATGGTAGAGCAGCTGCTAGACTGGATCCTTCTGACATCTCCTGTACAAAACTGAGGCCTCACTTCAAAGTACCTGAAATTAATTTACTCAGGTAGCATCATGTGTAAGATGTGGAAGGTAGTAAGACTCCACAGCCACAGTTCCACCAGTACAGTTCAAATAAATTGTTCTTAATCTCTGTGTCTTTTTGTTACAGTTAATCCATTCAACTCTTCAATACTTTCAACTACTACTAGCAACTAAAAAACCAAAATCAGTATTCTGGTAGTCTAGCCTTGACCTAGACAGTGCCAAACTCTACATGACAAGGAAGATACTCAAGGGAAGATCTGATTTACCACGTTTTCTGAAATCCTGCAGCAGCTGTACAGAAACACTAAAAAATAAGAATCCTACTTGCCCAGAACAGTCAAACCTCAGAGGAACTGAGGAGTCAGACTCACAGGGCCTGGGAATCTTATGAAGCACATGAGCCCTACATGAATGGCTGCTCTCAGGATGAGCTGGGGAGATGCCCTGCAGCAAGTTCTGCCTTTGCTCTGCTCTCCAAGGGCACTCAGGAAGCCAACCAAGTGTATCTTGTCTTCACAGACTCCATGTCAACCTCCAGACAGGATTCCTGTCCTCTCCTCTCCCCAGGTGCCTGGCAGCAGCTTCCTCCAGGCACTTCCACAAGTAGAAAAAGCAGCATTGGAGAAAACAAGTCTCATTTTGTCAGGAGTCTGCCCTTTCGTGGTTGATAGAGAAGTCAAAACCCTCCTTTAAAGGTACAGGGAAAAAGAAACTTTGTATTTCTCTGTCCTTTCAGGTAACACCACAGAACTAATGCTTTGATTACAGCCCTAGTTTGCAGTCCCAAACTTGGAGAAGCAAATGAGGCCCGCAAAAGGGCAACAAAAACTGTTCTACCAGTGTTTCTATAAATAATGTCTATACCAGTGCACAAATCTCTGGTATTCGAAAGAAAAACTACAAAGACTTAATTATGGCAATGCAGCAGCCTTCCTCCACAAATTCAACCTGAAGTGTATTACTTCCCCCCATACTCATTATATGTTCCAGAAACTAAACCTCAGAGTACCAGAACAACCCAAAATACTTAAGAGACTATTAGACTTGTATATACAAAAGACTTCATCATACAGACAGGCACCCTAGAGATTTATTTCATGCTACTTTGTTTTCAGAAATCTCAGTTAAAGAAAGATTTATACCATTTTCACTGGTTTTCCCTGATGAAAACCTTTCTTAAAATAGGGTACAAGAGCCTTCGGTAGGAGTCTCAGCCATGGGCTGGTGTGCTCACAAACAAGGGAGAAACACATCCAGGAAATAAAATTACTTGGGCAGTGATGTTCCCTTGAAAAGTAGGGAGCAGAGATGACAGGGGAAAAAGTCTCTTTCAGTTCTTACCTCAGTAAGGGCTAAACCAAGCAGGACCTGAGAGGTTAAATCTGGTCTATCTGCTAATGATAGGCCCAGTAAAGAATAACTTCAGTTCTGAATTAACCCAAGACGAGGTAACTGCAAATGATGCAGGAGTGTCTGGAATAAAACTGAATGGAGGGGAGCACAGAACACACAGCTTGAGACCAACACACACAGGATGGGAGAAGACAGTTAAATATCAAAGTAACAGAACACAAGTCTTTCCCACATGGATATTCACTGCCTTCTAGGCCATGTTCTGGAAGCTCTGAGCCCCATGGCAGCTTTCCCTGCTGTGTCCCAGAAGTCCAAACATTTGAACATTCCCTGTTCCAGCTTTCCCTCTGAAGAATACACCCCAGTCAGGGAGGTGGGGCCTGTTCTGGTTGCCCTTCAGAAAGCCCAGCTCTTCCCAAGTAGCCAGGGACTAACACCAAGCTTCTGATTTCATTCCAGCTTCAAGCTAATTCCACAGGTGACGGGATAATTGTCCCAGCTAAGCTCATCCAGCACTAGTTCTAATGCTTCACCAGATACAGAATCAACTCTGAAGCTGACCTCCACCATACTGTTTGCAGGCTGCAGAATCATTTGGTGAACAGCCAATGCCACAGAAGGCAGGGACAGCCTCAGCTCCATCAGCAGCTCAGATGAAGCTCCCTGCAGCAACCCCAGCCTCATTTCCATCATGGTTTGTCAGCCCATCACAATGAACTCTGCAAACAACAGCGAGATGTGCTGAGCCAGGCGAAGGACAACTTGCTTTGCTTGTCACCTCCCAGGGCTCCTCCAAGCCTCAGTTTCTTTAATGTTCTGCCCTCCTTCAACTAACACCCAACTGCAAAGTTGCATTTTGAAGTATTTACAGTTCAGTATTTTGGTTCCATTTCTCTTTAAAAAGGGGTTAATACTTCTTAGGTCCTATCTTCCTGTGTTACTGAGGACACATTTAATTACTGGCATTGAGTGGTTATGTACAACTGCCTGCCCCAAGCCAGCCCACCAATGCTGCTTTACAGCTCTTCACTGCATTCCTACTCAAGAGGGAAAATAATGGATTTACTCCTCCAAAGTCAACTTCCACTGGAGTCTTGCTCAAGGTATTCATTTTTCAAAAATGGCAACAATTCAATACAGCAGCTTGGCTAAGTTTAGGTACAGCATCACTGAACAAGGAAGATCCAGCTTCATCTTCTGAAATCCAGCTCCCCCAAGGAAGGCCAGGAACACCCTATTTAGGAAGTCTTTTGCAGAGCCTGGGTTTTTCCCCCTTCTTAGCAGAGTTTGGAAGAGTTCCCACCACCCTGACGATAGCTATTACAGTGTCATTAGCTGCCTCACTCATGCATATACACACTCAAATTCCAGACCAACTTCCAGATGGATCTTACCACAGTTACCTCGTTGCAACTATTTTCAGCACTAATAGCCATGAGGAGGAACAGGGCCTCTGAAGTATCCAATTGCCCCAGGAAGCCCTACAGAGCACAGGTCCACTTACAGGCTTAACCTGAAGCCACACTCACGTGTCAGAACTGCTTCCTTCCAGACTTCTAGTCAAGATTCCAAGTCTGAGGAGTTTCAGCAGATAAATCAAAGCCAGGAATCAGCAACTGTGTTTCAAGTGAAGCCTCTACAAACAGTACTTCCTGCTGGATATCCGTGACTCTAGAAACAGCTTTCCCATTTCAACCAACATTCCAGAAAGCCGCCTGTTTGCCCTCCCGCCCTCCCTTCCTCCCCAGCTCACTTTGCATGGCTCTGCAGCCCATGAAGCCTCACTTCCAGGTGCACACTGGTACTTCCTGAAGGGAACAGAGCACCTGTGGCACAGAGCAGCACAACCTGACACCTTGTAACAGACTGAATGTCAGAGATACCTTGCAACAAGATCGTGCTGCATTTCTTCCCTGCTACTACAGGCTAGTTCCTCCCTGTAGCTCTGAGCAGCAGGGATGGACTCAAAGCCTTCCTTAAGGGATGACACATTACCCCTGGCATACCTACAGCCAGCTGGGGGTCACCTCCTTGACACCACTACCAGAAACTATTAAGCAGGTGAGGGGAAGAACAGGTCGGGGCTACTCATGCTCCAGTTTACCCTTAAATTCTGTGGTATCAAGTCCATTCTGTCAGTGCTTCTCAACTGCTCAAAGCAAAGGGCCAAAGTTTGGGCTGTTTTGCTACAGCTGCCCTCCAAATAAGGCCAGCTGACACCAAAGGAGGCTGTGGTTTGTGACCTCTGCCCATCCCACAAGCAGCTGACACATTTGCCAGCCAATGCACAGAGCAATCCTGCACGGTTCAGGGCTAATGCATCCAAGGTAGAAGCTGGAAAGCAGCAGGAGCTGAGGGCTCCAGCTCTTTGCTAGGCATAGGAAAAGTCCCAGTAAAATGTCAGTGTTTCAAATTCCTGAACTGCCACTGACTTCGCTTTGAGGCCTTCACTTTGTCTCTAACTTCACTTTGAGGTCTTTCATCCAAACCACTCGGTCACCCTGAAATTTTGAAGCATCAAAAAGAAAGAAATACCTGTCTTTTAACTATCCAGTTTTTCACAAGAATTACAGCACAAACTGGATCCTAAGCATATCCCTAAAGTTCTCCTGACAGCAATGGGAAGTTACAGCACCAATATCTTGAAAAGGGCTGAAGTTACAAGACATGAAGCTCATTTCTCAGAGTTTAAAACCCACATGTGATCTCATAGGCAGATCTTTAAACCACCAGCTACTCAGGCTGGAGACAAATGCAGAACAGTTGCACATTATTTCTGGGACAATTCAGAATCTAACAGGTTATTTTGAGAGAAACATGACATTACTTTGATTCACCCACTGAAAGCTACTATGAAACACATGCATGTTTAAGTATCTGGACGTTTCATTCTGGTTCACAGGATTTGATAAGCACTAATTTGGCTGTTTGGAGTCACATGTTCTGAAGACACCACCAACTGGAAGAGTCCTACCCTGCTGTATCCAGTTACAATTCCCAGTAGGAAGCCACCAGAGCAGGAACAGCCTTCACAGCCCTTTGAGCTGTGCAGGTGAAGACTTCAAACTCCATGCTGGATGCCAACCCAGTTCCTCCACAGAGATAATTCTTCTTCCATGTCCCATCGAACTTGCCAGGCTCCTGCTCATTACTCCAGCAGCCCAAAGATCCCCTTCTCCTTAAGTTACTCCTTTTTTCCAGGTTACTTGCCAGCAAAGCACTGCACAGCCACGTTCCTCCTACTCCTGTAAGCTGACAACATGCTTCTCTCCATCATCCTTGCTTGCATGTAGGTGGAATGAGATCTGAGATAAAATATTGTATCCTCTATTTCAGAAGCCTGGGTAGGCTCCATTTCTGTCTCCTTCAGCTGCAGATGGCCATTTTTATGGAAAATAAATAAATAAAATAAAATGAGAGCTTATCAAGTTGACCTATTCCACTTCTGTGGTATCATTTGTGGGTTCATGGCTTGTTCCTTGAGAAGGTTAACATTGATATTTTAACAACTGCTAGTGCACAGTTCATGCAATAGATATTAACAGTGCCCCAGACAGGCACCTGCAGCACTGCCAGTGAGAGAACTCAGCTTGGCTCTCAATTTATCATTTCTATAACCTGAAGTGGGACAAGAGCACCTTTCAGTGCAAACATCCAGAAAAACATCACTGTTGGTGCACCTTTGCCCTTCCCCAAAGCAGGCACAGAACCACTTGTCACTGAAGCATTTTAGAACCTCATGCCCCGCCTCCACTTATCTGCACAAAGTTTCAACACTTACAGCGCAGTATTTCCTGTGCTAGGAAAGAAAGCACCACTTCTATCTCCCAAACCCACTGTAATCAGTAACAGCTGAAGCAAAGCAGGTATCAGATGTCAGCCTCCTCCCCTCCAGTTTACAAGCACTCCTTCATAAAACCTCCTTCATCTCCACCAAAAAAGTTCATTTCCAAATACCACATGCTTTAGTAGCAGACAAAAGGCATCTCAGTTCTTTATCCGAGGCTCAGAGCATGACAGGTATTACAACAAACCTGTCACAGCTCCTTCCATCACACTGCCACCCCTTCCCAGTAGACTCACCTTCATAATATAAATATGCCTTTATATTCACCAGAAAGCCAAGCTGTGCTTCCACTTAGCACTACCTGACATGATTCACTAGCCAAGTTCTTTTCTTCTAAAGGAAAGCCTTATTGCACACAGCTACATCACACAAGAAAATAAACAGGTGAAGCACACAGAAAAGTGCCTACAAGACCTGAAGTCTGCAAGAGTTACAAGCTCACAACCAACCTTCCCACAGTAAGGGAAGTGTGCACAGAAAGGAAAGAAATCAGTTTCCTGTAAAAAGTTGTGAAAAAACACCGGGTCTCATCTGCTGATCAAATACCATTCTCCTGAAGAGCAAGAGCAGGAGCAACTTCAATGCGCAAACTTAAACTCCAATTTGGGGGGCAAAGCACTTACCAGGGAAGGGCAACATCTGCTCATATCCCAGCGAAAGAACAGCACTGTTAAAAGGAACAGGGGGAAGAGGAGCAATTAAAGCCCCAAAACCATATAAATAAAAAGCCTTATCAAGTCCCACTTATAAAAGGAATGGGAATTGCGGCCGCACGCACAAGGAGCAGCTGAACACTGCTGACACCACAGCCCCAGCGGCCGGAGCAGCCGAGCAGCGGCCGGCGGCACGGGGCGATCCCCGGCCGGGCTCGGCGGGCACCGGGCCGGGCAGGGGCGGCAGCGCCGGGCGAGGCGCTCAGGCCACGGGCAGGATGAGCCCCGCGGTCCCGGGGAGCCCACCCTGCCCCGGCCGCCCGAACCTCGCCGCGCAGGGCCCGACCCGGGGCCGCCCGGCATCGCCGCCCGCCCGGGGACAAGAGGCCGCCGCAGCGCGGCCGCGGAGCCGGGCCGCCTGCTCCTGCTCCCGCCGGCCGTGCCGAGCGGAGCGGAGCGGAGCAGGGCCGAGGGCGCCGCGCCGGCCCCGCCGCCGCCCCTTACCCGCAGCCGAGGGGGCGTGTGCGGCCCTCAGTGACAGCGCGGCCGCGCTCCGCCAGGCCCCGGCGAGGCGGGCCGGCCCTCCCCGCCGCAGGACAAGGGCAGCCCGGCGGGTCCTTACCGCTGGGCAGGGCATGGCGCGGAGCCCTCGCCCGTGCCGGGGCGCGGCGTCCTGCCGGGGCCGGGGTCGCTGCGGGCTCGGGGCCGCCGTCGCCGCCTCACGGACACAACAACATGGCGGCCGCGCGGCCTCCTCCCTCCTCCCCCCGCGGGGCGGGGCCGGGCGCGCGCCGCTCCCGCCCTCCGCCCTGAGGGGAGCGCGGGGGGAGCGGCCCCGGCCCGCGCGGAGGGACCGTGGGATCGCGGAATGAGGGAATCACGGGACCGTGGAATCACGGAATCACGGCGCCATCAAGGCTGGAAGATCATCTACCGGTTTAAGATCATCTACCGGTTTAAGATCGTCTACCGGTTTAAGATCGTCTCTTCCAACCGTCAGCCCAGCACCGCCGCCGTAACCCCTAAAGCACCCCGTCACATCACCCAGCGACAGATGCAGACGCCTCTCCAACGCCCCGAGGAGGGTGGCTCCGCCACCTCCCCGGGCAGCCCCTTCCGAGGTCTGACCGCTGGGACGGTGAAAAGTTGTTTCTAGTCTGTAACCTCGCGGCCCCGCTCGCCTCCGCGCTCGCCGTGCCCTCAGGAGGCGGCTGCCATCCCTCGGCCCCTACGAGGATGAAAGGCAAAGCCAAAGGGGATGAGTAAGGGACTGAGCTTCTCCCTGAGCAGCAGACACTGCCGGAGCTGAGCCTGGCTGGGCTGGGGAATGGAAAACTCAGAGGGGATCTCATCAATCCGTGCAAATATCTCCAAGGGGTGGCAGAGCGCAGTTCCGGACTCTTTTCAGTAGTGCCCAGAGACAGAACGAGGAGCAATGGCCATAAACTAAAACACAAGAAGTTCTACCCCAACATGAGGAAGAGCTATCCATTGAGCAGAACACTGGACCTGCTGCCCGGGGAGAGCATGGAGACTCCCTCTCTGGAATAATCCAAATCCTGAACGTGTTCCTATGTCACCTGCTCCAGGGGGTTGGACTGGGGGGGGTCTCCAGAGGTCCCTCCCAGGCCCAGACGTTCTGTTGTTCTGGGATTCCATGAAGCCAACTTGCCCTTCCCCATTATCCCCCTGTGAGGTCTGTGAGCCTGGCACTGGCTGAGCGAGGCTGCTGAACAGGCAGAGTCCCAGCAGAGGCTTGGCAGCCACCTCGGCCAATCTGTGCGTCCAGTAACAGTGGAAGTGAGTGCTGAGGGGGCTGAGATGTGTGTTCCCACACCGCACAGCACCCACTGCCATCCATCCTCCTCAGGATCCTCAAAACCCCCTGGAGAAACATCCTATTCCACTATAACCTGAGATTAGCTCCATTGGTCAGAGCATGGTGCTGATTCCACCAAGGCTGTGGGAGCAATCCCTGTAAGGGCCATTCATCTAAGGCTTGGACTTGATGATCCTCGTGGGTCCCTCTGAACTCAGAATATTCTGTGAACTACAGAAGCCATTCTGCTGCACAAGGTCTTCTGCTGATGTTTCTCTGCTGGTGACATTCAGCTCAGCTGTAGGAACATGTGTGGCCCGATGCCACCAGGCCACACGCTGTCCAAGGCACCCTGCGCAGCCCGTGGCTCCTAGAGCATGAGGTAATGGGGAGCTGGGAGTCAGCACAAGGCAGGACTGCCAAAAAACACATGGAAACTGAGAGACAAGTGATAAAGCAAAAGGCCTGTGAGCGTTAAGCTACAGAAAACACAGGAAAGCTGGAGAGTGGCAGCAGTGCTGGAGGTGGCAGCAATGTTGCTGGTTCCAAAATGAAGCTCTAGCTAGGCCTTGTGCAACGGAGCTCCTTTCCAGCAGCAAGATTTATATCTGTTTTTTGTTGCAACTGTGATGGATCATTAATGTTTTATTTTTATACATATCTTTAATTTACAATACTGTTGTAGGTCAGGTTGTACTTTTGCGGGAGATTTCCACCTGCTCCTCATGTTCGCCTTGATCTGAAATGAAATGCTTGCAAGTAGCTATAAAATGCACTCCTAAATTATCCACAGGACTCTCCCTCTGAGTCCAAGGCTAGTCATTGTAACAGATGGACTTCAGTCTGTCATTAGGTCATGTCTAAGCTGGAAGGAGCATAAGTGTTCAGAGGGAGCAATGCAAAATACAGAAGCCTGTGTCTTCACACTCAGATATGAGCCACGCAGTGAGTTGTGCTCTGGTTTGGTTCCCTTGGTCAGGGACAGCAAACATTTGAAAGGAAGTTAATCAGACCCTCTGAAGGGATTTTTTCCAACAACAAGCCATCATCTGAATGCAAATGTGATCTGAATGTCAATATGTACTTTCAGAGGAACTTTGGAAGAAATACAGGTAACCGAAGGGAAAAAACAGGATTCCTGGCCTGTTTACACCCAAAAGGAATAAAAATATGTAGAGCCAGTAGAGCTGTAGCTGAAAAGGTGTGTGTTGACAGCATCAGCAAGCAAAATATGAATTTTGAGAAGTCCCTGTTAAATGTTGCCTTTTGCAGTGTGCCTGGAGTGAGATCAAATGTGACCTACTTTGGGAAGTTGGATCCTGGGGACCTGGGCCTCCTGTGCAGCAGAACCTGCTGGGTGCTCCTTCTGGTCCTTAAAGAGGGGGAAACCCTGCAGTGCCATCCCTGTGACAGAAAAAGCTGGCACTTCCAGCTGCTTGTTATATTTATACATTTTATCTTTACCAATCTGGTCACACACAGTGCACAGAGACATTCTATGTCTTGTGTCCCAAACCTCTCTGTATTTCGTGTTCCAGTCTATTTTTTAATACATGGCCCAGTGTTAAATGGCTTTTGCTTCTATTTTCCAGATGATCAGGGCAAAGGATGAGAATTATTTTATGGAAATGGAAATTACTGGAACCAAAGGGAGAGCAAGGCCTGTGAGAATCTGACTCACAGCTCAGGGAACAAGGTGTTCCCAAGCCCAGAGTCCTGAAGGACCTGGAGTTTATCCTCACTCATCCAGTACAGGGTTTTAATTTGGGATGTGGAGGGTGGTAATGAATTATGGAGGAACTCCTGAAGCACTGGCTGGTTTTAAGCAGGAGGAAGTAAAGCAATCCAGCCATTTAGACACTTGTTAGTGTGACCTCAAGAGCATTAAAAGCTTAAAATATAAAATATAAAAGGAAAAAGTTTGGGACAGACAAGTAAGTTTAAAAACGTAAAATAAAAATATGACGTGTCTTTAGACATACACATACATAAAGATTGATTGCTTTTAACTAAGATTAACTAAGATTATACCCTTGATAATTGTTTCCTAGACATGGATATATAATAGATGTATTAACTTATTCAGTAAATTAATGGAAAGCAGGTCCATAAAAAAAGAGAGCTAGGTGGAAAAGGTAGGGAAGTCAGCTCAAACATACACCAGCTATGGACGCACCAAGAGAATTTGTGTGATTACAAAGGGAGGAGTGGGCAGAAAGTGCCTGGACTCCCATGTTCTCCCCAGGTAGACTCACCTCCCTGGATCCCAGGACCACAGCCTGGCCCATGTGTGCTTTTGCTCTTGCACAATATTTTTCAGCCAGGCCTTGGAACAAAAGGTAGGAGGGAGCTGATGGCATTTGCTGATGGCACAAACCTGGGAGGCACCGGCCGTGCAGCAGGAATAGCTGTGTTGCTGGAAGCACTGCATAGCATGGAGTGCTGGCACACTGGAAATGGGATGAAATTTAATAGTGGAAAGTACAAGGTCATGCCCTTGGGAATTGCTAACAAGAATCTCTGCTGCAAGCTGGGAGCTCATCAGTTGGAAATGACAGAAGAAGGGAAAAATCTGGGTGTATTTGTTGATCTCGAGATGACGCCAAACTCCCAATCTGAAGTAGATCTGACAAAAAGCACAAATCCATGGAGGTATTTCCAGGAGAAGGGGAATGTTAATGCCATTATAGAAGCCTCTGCTGCAACCTCCTCTGGAATTATGCATGCAGCTCTGGTCACTTTTAATCAGGGACACAAACTGAAAATGTGACTGGAAAGTAATTATAGCTTAATCCTGATTTTTTTCTTATACAAGGATCTTGAGATAATTTGTTTAGCCAGAAAACCTGAATGCTGAGAAAAGATAGTTATTCTTTGTGAAACAGGGAGTAAACACAGCAGTAAACACATCTCCCTTAAGAGCAAGAGTGATGTTCCTGTATGAGAAAACAAGTATCCGATGGCCATGAGAAGTCTGGGCAGAAACATGAGAACACCAGAGCTTCCAATAGCTCAAGTCCTGAGGCTCTGGGTCATCCTTCCCAGAGCTGCTGTCCCCTGATGCTGTCACCACCAACAGCTGACCCTAAAAGCCCAACGAGTCCTGTCCAAACTGTTCTTACCATTCGAGGCAGAGCCACTGAGTTACCAGCTGGCTTCTTATGGAGAGGAGAGAGGTGCCTGGTGTGGAAGGACACTCCTAGGGCTGCAGTTGCAATCCAAATGTCCCTGGAGTTATTGGCTGTGTTCAAATCTGCACATGGTGGTGCTGAGGTGGGAGCATCCTATCCTGGGTCACGCCACCCTGCTCACTCAGATCTCCTTTCCAGAGGCTGCTCTCGTGCCCAACCTGTACTGGAGCTGCAGTCCTGGAGCCATCCCCACCTGGAACAGGGAGAAACAGCAAATCCAAAGGTGTGCCAGGTCCTTTCCTGCCCCTGGTACCACCAAGTGCCCTTTAATGCACTTCCCTCCTGTGGCCCCAACAGCCACCTCGGTGCTGGCAGGCTGTTTCTGTTATGATGAAAAACTGATGGCAGGGTTAGATATGTCTTAAAAAAAACAGTCAGCACACCAAGTCCTGGTTCAGTAAGAACAGTCAGACCACAGAACACAGGGCAGTTTGCTTTCCCAGGGCTCCAAACTGGCTCCCTTGGCCAGTTTTTTACCCAAAACCGGCTCTCCTCACTCCATCTCTCCTATTTTGTTTGGGTTTTCATCTTTTAACCTATTAGATGTTTCATTCATTTTACTCTCCTGGGTTTTTGATGAATGCCTGAAAAGAATGCTGACCCTGACCACAGTATTTCCATTGTGTTCCTCCATGTGTAGGTGTTTCCATTCTTCCTGCTCCCATCCAACAAGTGTTATTTCATTGTTCATTCAATCCAAGTGGCAGTAGGTGACATTGGGCCACCCCCAATTGAAATGTGCCAGGAGAGACACTGCCAGTCATTCTGGTGGGGCCCCAAAACAGATGCTCTGACTCATTCCCTTGCAAAATAGATGAATAATTTGAAAATAATAAGATTTTTATTGCATACTTATAATTTTTGTCAGAACATTTTACAAGAGCCTCATTTTAGGATTTTTTTTTTTTTGTCTTGTAATAACCCTGTTTTACAACAAGATGTGCCATCAGCAAAGCTTTGCTGCAGGGAAGCAGCACGAGGAGGCTGCCTTGGCTGCCCATCAAGTCATCATCACAGGACTACTCAAATATGAGGATTTGGGGGACTCAGAACTTCAGATTCAGTGCAACAGAGACAACATTTTTGAGCAAACCCTGGAAATGGCTTTGGGGACCATGTTTCCAGGTAGGAGCACAGCTGGCTGAGCCTAGCTCTGCAAGGATGCCACCTGGAAGTCAAAGCTGAAGCCACAGGTATTGAGGCTGTGCCAGGAGATCAGTGTGTACAGAATGTCCAGAAATCTTGGTTTATGGATGCTTATATTATTTTCTTTAATAGACTAATAATCCATATGAGATTATTATTAGATTAAGGTAGCTTCATGTTAGACTCATCATTTTCTCCTGTGGATCCAGGCTGGGAGAGTTGGATTGGCTCACCTGGAGAGGAGAAGGCTCCAGGGAGAGCTCAGAGCCCCTGCCAGGGCCTGAAGGGGCTCCAGGAGAGCTAGGGAGGGACTGGGGACAAGGGATGGAGGGCCAGCACACAGGGAATGGCTCCCACTGCCAGAGGGCAGGGCTGGCTGGGATCTTGGGCAGGAATTGTTCCCTGGGAGGGTGGGCAGGCCTGGCACAGGGTGCCCAGAGCAGCTGTGGCTGCCCCTGGATCCCTGGCAGTGCCCAAGGCCAGGCTGGACACTGGGGCTGGGAGCAGCCTGGGACAGTGGAAGGTGTCCCTGCCCATGGCAGGGATGGGAATGGGGCAAACTTAAACCATCCCCAACCCTTCCCACTCAAACCATCCCATGACATTGTTTGCCTCATGAGCTAAAATGTAAAAGGTCAAAAGCATTTTCTGCTGAACCTGTCTTTTCTCTGGAAAAGCAAACTGGCACAATTCTAACCCCTGTCATGTTCTGTGTTGCTACAACAAAGCTGCCTGGAAAAATGCTTTTCACAATAAACCATATCTATTTTCCTTAATAAGCACTTAATCACCTTCCTCCTGAGGTTGGATAATTAGAGAAACAGCAGGCAAAGAGAGGGCAAGAAGCTGTTGGATCAGAGGAGCTGCTTGAAGTATCATTAGAAGATGATATTTTAGCTGAGTATCTTAGGTGATAATTCTTTCCTGTAGACACAGCCTGGTAACCTGCTCAGGGCTGTGCCTTCTGGAAATTCCCACCCATAGGAAATTGCAGCATTAAAACTCCAAAGTTGAGCAGTTTTTGATTCCTCTGGCCAGGTGGACACTACCTGCAGCCTCCTGGAGCAATGGGAACTGGAATTCCTGCCCCTGCACCACTGCAGTGCCAGGCAGGGGGGCAATTAAGAAGCACCTTGACTCACCTCTGGTGACTTTCATTAGTGACTGAAATAAAAAATATCCTACAATAAGACTTTTGGCTAAGCATTAACTTAGAGGTGGTTAACTGGAGAATGATGGAAAATTGAAAGCATAGCTAATAAATTATTGTTGGCTCCATCAGGTCAACAGTTTAACACTGACCCCTATGGCTCTGTGGCTGTCAAGGATATGCTGTGGAAGGTGTCATTGAGGGGCTCCAAGAGGTCCAGGGCAGGGTGGATTTTGGGAAAATTTCTTTATTAAAGGGTTGTAAAGCCCTGGACCAGGCTGCCCAGGGCAGTGGTGGGGTTCCCATCCCTGGAAGTGTTCAAAAAATGGATGGATGTGCACTTAGTGGCTGGTCTAGTTGCCAAGGTGGTAATTGGTCAGACTTGGAGGAGTTTTCCATCGACATGATTCTGTGATTCCAAGGTTTGTAACTTCCATTAGTCCTTGATAAGTTAATGTATATATCATTAAGATAAAATGGAAAAAAGGAAAAAGCAGAGCTGGATTGAAATATTGCAAAGCCCAGGGTTATCCTGATTCATGCCTATTACTGTAATTGCATTTCAGCTGCTTTGAACTTTTAATGGCCAATTTCTACAACTTTGCAATTTAGTACTGCAGGTCTCTTTTTTTTTTTTTTTTTCAGATTACACTGACATTTTCCACAGCCATTTTATTACTCTTTCATTTTATTCTATTCTTTAAGTATGTTTAAGACCACTGGTCCTCCAGGGCTCCCTGGCCCCTCTGATGTGTGCAGGAGCAGCCTTAAGCTTTCTTTGGTGTCCCTTGGAGAAGCAGGGGGGTGTGGTTTGGGTGTGGGACCCAGAAACCGCTGAGACTCCTGTGTGAGTAGGAGAACAGCTCCCTTTGGGACTGCAGAACAGCAAAGCAGATCCTTTACCCAGCCCCAGGCTGTCATTGGGATCATTGGGACTTTGAGGTGGAATTTGAGCAAAACCAGAAGCCGTGGAAGCCTTGGTGCCATTCGGAAAGCAGGCTGCAGCGTCCATGACAGCCCGGCAAGGAAAACACACCGTCCTCCAGCAGCACATTCCTGGGGTCGCTCCAGCCTTTCAGTTCTCGTCCTGGTGCTTTTTGTGCGGCTCGAAATGAAAAAGCTGCTTTTGTCTTGTCACCATCGGAGGGGGCTCAGCCTCCCGGCGCAGGTGGAGTCAGGAGGTGATCCCGTGTCTGTCACAGCACCGGGACAGCACAGGGCATTCGTCCCAGGCCCTGGCTTGTGACATCCGATCATCCTCACCGTTACATTCAGTGCTCAGCAACTTCCTCCCGGCCATGAATCACCCCGGGCAAGGATCCTTTCAATAAAAGCTTGTTCTCCGAAGCTTTTTCTCGTGGAGAAATTCTCATCTTCCACATCTGATCTGAAGCCTGCTTGTCCTGTACCTTCAGATGGCTCTGGATTGAACCTTGCAAAACGTGTTTTCAGCAGAACCAGCAGCCAGCAAGCTGATTTTAATGCTTTGCTTTATCTGTGCAAGACAGGTCGGCAGTTTCCCTGCACACTGAGATCAGAACGCTGTGATTTCCATTAAGATTTCAGATTTAACTTTTACCATCTTGAAGTCTTGAAGGTCTCTGGCACGTTGTCATAGGTGAACAGATGCAGGGTTTTTTTTGCCAGATAAATTTGTACAAATAGTGTGTCTACATATAATTATCTAACTGGGTTATGCATGTGGAGTTAATATCCCCAGTTTTGGGCAGAGGCTCCAACAGCTCGCAGTACTTTAGGAAATCAAATAGGGAATACACAGTTGGTAAGGTTACAAAAAACACCCCAAAAAGAGGAATAGTGACTCAAAACAGCTCGATGACACATTCAAAGCCCACTGAGTCACCTGGCATCTCACCAGCACTGCTCTGAGGAGGGTTGGCACAGGAGGGGAGATAAACAGATGCCTTTGCGAGGGAATCATATTTCAGTTGCCAAGTGTTCTCCTCCAGGAAAGAGAATTGGAACGAACCTTGGATCGACATCATCACCAGGGTTTGGTTCTGGTAGGCTGTTCTGCACAGCGTGTTGGTGCTGGGGATCTAGTCTCAAGGTCTGACTAGTGCAGCGACGTTTGAGAAATAGAAGCAATGAATATTTCATTTAAAAATTCCTAATTCAACAGAACGGGGGAGATGGCAGGTTCCAGACAGTCCTCGTGACACTCGCAGTGTGAATCCCTAACACCCAGCTCCGTGTGTCGGGAACAGAGCCCGGGTGTGCTGCTGGCCAGGGGGAGCCCCCGGTTGTGCGGCTTTGCTCGCTGCCCCCGCGGGGTCCCGGCCGGTCCGCGGGCACTGGGGGCGGTGCCGCGTGTGCGGGGCACGGGGGCACTGCGGGACCGGCTCCAGCCCCTCATCCCCGAGGAGCCACGCGACACGGCGCATGGCGTGCTTTCTATTTTAGGCCGCTTTGCCATCTAAAGCTGGACTGTGGGCTAAGTTTAGGAGGAGTTCCCTGTGGTCAAGGAGGAGAGCCGAGACCCTGCGGAGCAGAGACTGGCGACGGCTGGACGTGCCTGTGTCACCCTGCAGGCTGGGGAGCGCCCGGTTCCCGGAGTTTCGGTGCGGTGTAAATGTGACTGATGTAAACAGTTCTCAATATCGGCGCTCGTATGAATTGATAGCAATTGTCTTCTTCGTGCGCTGTCCGACTGTAATGCACAGACACCTCCCCAGGGAGCAAGAGAAGTGCCAGCCGAGGGAAGCAGTGTGGGGCCGTGAAGGTCGCGGCTGTGACGGGTCCCTGTCCCCGCAAAACCCCTTCCCTGCCCGGTCTCCCCCCGCCTGTGACACTGCATGGGGCAGCGCAGTTAAGTTAAAAAGGTTTCCTTCAAAAAGGTGATTTATTGAAGCAGCTGCTTTTATGCAGCTTTTATTTTCCTTCAAAGGAAGGAAAAGCTGTCTTGCTAACCCCCCGTCCAAGACAAGAAACGGACTGTAACTGCCCCAGCCCCGCGGCTGCAGCCGATCCGAGGGGCGGCCGGGGGTTTGGGGCTAAACCCTCCCGGTTGGCCATTGCAGCACGGCCCACAGCCGGACCGGAGGCGGACCCGGCCCCAGGCCAGGAGCCGGCCCCAGCCCCGGGCCCGCCCACCTCACCACCGGCCGCCCCTCGAGCCGGGGAGTCGGACCCAGCCCCGGGCCCGCCCCTCCGAGCCGCCCCGGGCCGGGAGTCGGACCCAGCCCCGGGCCCGCCCCTCCGAGCCGCCCCGGGCCGCCCCGGGCCCGCAGCAGCGCCGGGAGCAGGGCCGGGCCCGCCGCCGTGGCGGAGCCGCCCCGCGCCCCGCCCAGCCCGGTAGTTCCGCTCGGGGCCGGAAGCAGCGCCTGGCCACGGAAGCGTCGTGGGGCCGACGGGACGCGTGTGCCGGTACCGGGGCTCGGCGGCTGTGCCGTTGGGTTGTTGGGTTGGGGTGGGCGGCAGCGGCTGGGCAGGGCCCGGTGCGACAGGAGGCGAGCAGGAGACGTGGCGGCGGAGGTGGCGGAGCCTGGGTTCACCGGCGGTGTTGGGTTAGCCGAGGGTGTCTGGCCGAGGTGACAGAGCTGGGGGTGCTCACCTGGAGAGGAGAAGGCTCCAGGGACACCTCAGAGATCCTTCCAGGGCCTAAAGGGGATCCAGCAGAGATTTTGGACAAGGGATGGAGGGCCAGCACACAGGGAATGGCTCCCACTGCCAGAGGGCAGGGCTGGCTGGGATATTGGGCAGGAATTGTTCCCTGGGAGGGTGGGCAGGCCCTGGCACAGGGTGCCCAGAGCAGCTGTGGCTGCCCCTGGATCCCTGGCAGTGCCCCAGGCCAGGCTGGACATTGGGGCTGGAAGCACTCTAGGATAGTGCCTGCCCATGGCAGGGGTTGGAATGGGATGAGCTTTAAGGTCCCTTCCAACAGAAACCATTCCATGATTCCATGCTGTGGCATTCTTTGTGCCAGCTGTGCTGCAGTGGCTCCTCACCCTCAGCAGTGTCACCTCCCCCTGAATGTCCTCGTGGATGTGCACATCAGGGGGGGGTGCAGGGCAGGGATTGTTTCTGGCACTGGGAAGATAAGTTTCTCTGGAAAAACAAGTTTCCGTAGTTCATTGTGTTCTTTGTCTGACTCTTCCACTGTGCCTGAAATCACAGGGCATGACAGATTAATTGTGGGCTTGTGGTTTAGACTAAAGTTCTTTGTGGGGGAAAAAGCTTCTGAGAGTGATCAGGAATAATTCTCTGTTGAGGTTACCCCATATTCAGGTTTATTCTCTTCTCTAGCTGAGCAAGCTTTTGGGCAGGGCTTCTGTCTCTTCCAGGGTGTTTTTGACTTGGACTGGAGATTTTGGTGCCTTCCAGGCTTGAAATGAGACACTTGGCATGGTTTTCTGTGTTACACACATTTCTATGTACAACTTTCAGAATGACTCTAAAAATTTTAAGAGCCAAATTAAATATATGACAAAACTGAACTGAAAGCCAACTTGGCTTATTCTGCTGAAAAGTTTTGGTGGTTTCTTTTTTTTAACAAAGAAATTGTTTATCATAAAGTAATAGTTGCTTCTGTCAACATTGTTATTTTTAAACTCCCCTGGAAAGACAGAACTGTTTTCAGTTTTCTAAGCTGTGGATATTGCTGTTGCTCTGCTGTATTATTTCAGTTGAGCTCTAAAATGTTAGATTACAGAATTTTTGCCTAAGTCCATATGTGACAAATCTATGGAATTAAAAATGTTATTTTTTCACTTGCTGTCTAAACCATGACCCCACTCCTGAGTCAGAGTTGTTCAGCTTTAGAGACACTGCTCTTGTTTTAGTTGCTATTCAGCCCAAGCATTGTGACCACAATTAAATGTGCATCTGGGGAGATGTGTGACCTTCTTAATAAGAACATAACTTTTCAGTACCATTTTGCAGAACTCATAACCCCCTGAAGAATTTTAAAGCTCTGTTAAGCTGCAACTTTCAGTTTTTGTAAGTCTGAACTTTTTTAACAGCGCCCATAACATTCTTTCTATTGAGTTCCTCTAATATTTGACTTATATTAAAAGTTAATTGAAACTTTTCTGAGCCCACAAATACTGTTGAAGATGAACCTGTGGGTTTGTGAGCTGTGGGCATTGGCAGGAGTGGGAAAGGCTTTTGCAGGCCCAGCCTGAGTGCTGTGAGATTCTACATGCAGACACCAAAAATCCTCTTTTGAAGCACAGGCAAGGCTGTGTTTGGGTTGTCCCTGCAGTTTGTGCTGTCAGGAGAGACACTGCAAGTGTTGAAAGAGGCTGCAAAGGCCAGAGTTCAGCACAGCTCTTCAGCAACCCAATTTAAATATCTAATTTCCATATTAAACAGTGTCCCCCGATGTGTTTTGTTGTCCTGGAAGCTACCTGTGGCCTTTCAGTAAGGAACAGGGATTAAAGTTTAGCAACACACTGCAGATTTCCTCTGGGACACATCCAGGTGGCTCCTGGGTGTTCCCTCAGGATTTGGCATTTTGGTGGGTATAAATTACTGGCTATAAATTGCTTGGCATAAATGTATTCCCAGCCAGTGTGTATGTGTTGCAGCAGGGCTGCAGCCTCTTTTGTTCTGCTGTTGCCTGACTGACCTTGTAAAGTGCATCCTGTGCTGCTTTTGTTTGCTGAGGACAGGAAGAAGCCACCAGGATGCCAGCATTGCCTCTGGATGAGCTCCAGCTGACAGAAAGGGATCCCAAGACAGGGAAGCTGAGAACTTTACCAGCACTGGTGAGCTCTGGTTTTCCTGAAAGCCAAACAGGCCTTCAATAAAGAAATGTTTTATACTGAGGCTCGGTCTGGGATATGTGTCTGGAATGGCTGGAGCTGTGTTGGGAGGCTCAGGCTGGAGCTCAGAGCAAGGCTCTTCCCCCAGAGGGTGCTGGCACTGCCCAGGCTGCCCAGGGAATGGGCACGGCCCCGAGGCTGCCAGAGCTCCAGGGATGGACAGGGAGGGTGTTGGGGGGTCTGGGCAGGGACAGGGGCTGGGCTGGATGATCCTGGGGGTCCCTTCCAGCTCAGGACATTCTCTGATTCTGGGAAATTTGTTCAGCCTGCTTGTTAAAGAAGTGTTTTTTTTAGTGTGTTCAGATAGTTGAGATTTCATTTACCCATCCTAAAAATATCCAAAGCACAAGAGCCAAACTTACTGTGCTCAACATCTGGAGCAAACTGTGTTTTCCCAGCACAACTCCCTCTCTTGAGTCTGTAACCTCTGCTGCAATGGAAAGATGCTCAGGGAGCCTTTCAAACTCTGCCTCAAGTTTAGCTCCGAGCTATGGCACTGGGATCTGTCCCTTGTGCCTTCACTTTGATGAAACCAGAAAATTCAACCCACAGAAACCCTTTTCTCCCAGAAAGAAGGCCTGGAGAGAGCCTTTTGGGTGTGTTGTAGCAGTGGTACTGTCAATGCTGCTCACTCCTGAGGAGCTTTACCCTGAGCACACACATGGGATGAGGTAGAGCCCAAACCTGCTGTTCACTGGAGTCCCCCTTTAGGGTGGGTGTATTTGGACGAAGCCTGTTCAGTAACCTTTGGGAAAGGTAGTGAAGCCTTTCTTTCTGTCTTTGATGGTTGTGTCAGTTTGAGTTCATGGAATATTGTGCAAGAACCAGTTCAGAGGAAAAAGAGAGAGTTCAAAGGCATGACAGGAAGCTCCTGCTCTTTGTTTTGAAGGTGTGGGAGGATTGCTTTGTCAGGCTTTGGTTAAGAGAAAGCAAGGAGCAACATCTGCCAAATTATCAAGGTCTGAAAACATTGCTCATAAAGAAAGATACAAACCCACTGCCTCGAAAGGGTAGAAAATGGGAAATAACCAGGGAATGGAATGTTCTTGTCGTCAGGACTATAGTGGCAGGACAAGGAGTAAGTGGTTCCAACTGAAATTTAGGTTAGATAATGGGAAGAAATTGTTCCCTGTGAAGGTGGGCAGGCCCTGGCACAGGGTGTGAGAGCAGCTGTGGCTGCCCCTGGACCCCTGGAAGTGTCCAAGGCCAGGCTGGCTGGAGCTTGGGGATGATGGAAGATATCCCTGCCCATAGCAGGGGTGGAACTGGATGAGCTTTAAGGTCCCTTCCCACACAAACCATTCTGTGATTCTGTAATATCAAATTGTATTCAAAGGTAACTTTGTGTTTCCTGGGATTCAGTGAGCCGATGGTAACTGGGCATTCCTGTCACTTGGTCTGGAGTTTTAATACAGTGGTTTTTTGGCTTTCTGCAGCACCCAGAAATTAAAGCAGATCGGTCGTTCGTGCTGTACAAACCCCCTCCTGCCATCAGAGACCCTGCTCTGGTGGAGGAATTCCTGGAGCGAGCCAAATTCATTGCAGATGACCTGAACTGGCTCCTGGCTTTGCCTCATGACAGATTCTGGTGCCAGGTAATCATTGCTTTTCATCTGAAGATACAACATAAACATCTAGGTGTAAAAGCCATTTGCCTTACATCATTTTCATAAAGATTTGTTTATGCTTATTATGTCACGCAGGAAACATTTTAATTTCTATTACTGCACCTTAGAATGCAAAGAAAGTATTTCCCTAAGGATTTTCCATTGTGAATTTTAAGAGTTGGCTTGTGGATATGGGAGTCCTTTTCATATGCCTGAGTGTTTTAGATTGCTTTAAATCTAACTGGGCTGCTCAGGAGCACACCGTATGAAGGTGTGACATTGCCTCCTTGCCATTTTCCTGCCTTTCCCTGTGCCAGGTGATATTTGATGAGACCCTGCAGAGGTGTTTGGATTCCTACCTGCGCTCAGCCCCTCGCAAGTTCGACGTGCTGTGGGATTGCCAGCCAGAGGTGCACGAGTTGCAGAAATGCCTCCATCGAAGTGTCTTCCTCACATTCCTCAGGATGTCCACCCACAAGGAGTCCAAGGTCAATATTCCTATGCCTTGAAGGTGCTCCAGGCTCTGTGAATTAGGAAAAAAGAGAGTTAGAGAAATGAATCGTTTTCCTTCTCGCACGACATTGCTGCCCCTGATGATTTTATCAGTTGGGGTCTCCATGTGGAGATGATAACACTCAGAGCTGAGGTACCTGAACTATGCAGTGATTCCTTGGTTGGTTACCTGGATCTCCTTCCTGAGTAATAGGTTATCCATGTGTTGGATATGTCATGGTAAGAGGAGAGAGAGCACCTTGGCCCTGGTGTGGCCATGGAACAGGCTCTTCAGGCCACCAGCTCCCGAGCGTTCACTCCCTCAGGGCCATGGGGTGCCAAAAAATTCCTGCTAATACTTGTCTCTCCTGGAACTTGCCCCACGTTTTGGACATACAGTGAAGTCACTGTAAGTTACTGTTATATTGGCATCAGCAGGCATTCAGCCTGGAGAGGAGAAGGCTCCAGGGAGAGCTCAGAGCCCCTGCCAGGGCCTGAAGGGGCTCCAGGAGAGCTGGGGAGGGACTGGGGACAAGGGATGGAGGGACAGCACACAGGGAATGGCTCCCACTGCCAGAGGGCAGGGCTGGCTGGGATATTGGGCAGGAATTGTTCCCTGGGAGGGTGGGCAGGCCCTGGCACAGGGTGCCCAGAGCAGCTGTGGCTGCCCCTGGATCCCTGGCAGTGCCCCAGGCCAGGCTGGACACTGGGGCTGGGAGCAGCCTGGGACAGTGGGAGGTGTCCCTGCCCATGGCAGGGATGGCACTGGATGGGCTTTAATGTCCCTTCCCACCCAAACCATTCTGAGATTCTATAATTAAAAGATATCCTCAGCACTAATTGTGTGAGTGCAACTCATATCTGGAGCTATGGGATTTCCACCAGGCCTTTGGGCAGGATGAGTGAGGCACCTTGTATTTTAGCAATCACTCCCTGGGTTTCCTCATAGGTTCATGATGTGTTAGGGCTGTGTTGATTCTCTTTCTCATCCCAGTGGTGATGTTCAGGATGTTTTGAGGGAAAGGCCTGGTAGTGGAGGATTGGGACAGCAGCAGGATGAAGGAATGCTGGAGCCTGCAGCTGGCACCACTTCAGCAGAAGTACCTGACACCTCTGTGGTGTCTTTCATTGCAGGATCTGATTAAACCTCCCCACTCAGAGAGGCAGGCGAGCATTTGAAACCATTTTCTAGTTGAGTGACCTGCAGGGAATGAATAGTCTGTTGTCATGAAGGAGTCAGCAGGAGTTCTGGAAAGGGAACCTGGCCAGCACGAAGCCCCAGCCCTCTGCTTCAGCAGGGAGAATGTGCCCTGCCTTTCACTGGGACTGAAAACATTTGCTGCCACAGGCAAACCAGGCTCCTGAAAATCCAAAATCACATTTCAGTGCCTGTTTCTCAGTGTCAGACAATGGATTTTTTTCTCACCTAGACTTTTGTAAGAAATGATGAGTTTTTGGCACAGTGTTCAGCAGTTAGCATGCAGAGCTGCAGTTCTGGGGTTTCTCCCTGCCTGTCCCTGACTCTGAGGTCTCTGGTGCTGGGTTCTGCTTTCCCAGGGTACTAGAGCCTCAGGCTGTGCCTGTGTCTGGTTTCTCTGTCCTGCTCCTGAGCTGAGCTGTTCTGCTGTCAGGCTGGGAACTGGGGACCACCTGTAGAGAGATTTCTTGTAAAACTTTCAGGTAGGTTAATTCACCTGCTGGTGAAGGGATCAGTGGGTGCCTGGCATGGCAGGGACAGGAATGTGGGAATAGATGGCTCCACAGATTCTGTTTCAAGCAGAGTTGCTTCCTTCTATGAAATAAATTCCTTAATGCACCTTCGAGAAATGTTTTTACAGGTGTCATTATAATGCTGGAGTTACTGCAGGGCAAGATATGGATTATCCTTTAAATTCCTTTTTTTTTTCTGTCTTTGTAGGATCATTTTATCACTCCCTCTGTCTTTGGAAAAATTATTTACAATAACTTCCTATTTGATATCCCCAAGATTCTGGATCTCTGTGTCCTTTTTGGGAAAGGAAATGGCCTCCTGCTCCAGAAGATGATTGGTCAGTAAAAGCCAAGGAACAACTTGCTACAACTTAGGCTTTTCCTTGTATGACTTAGTGGGATTTATACCAGTGGAACTGCTCTGAAAATTAATTGTTCAGTAGCAACTGAGATCTGTCATTTCTAGACCAAATTGTGCTTTTCTTTTTCCATGTGCTTTGCTCGTTCCAAGGAAAGCTTCATGTCCTGCTTTGCTGCCCTGAGCTAGGCTCACATTGTTAGCCATAAACCCAGGCTCAGTTGTTTCCTGTGCCAATTGAATGTGTCATCAGCCCTTGTAAGAGGAATGTGGGGCTCTGTAAAACCCTGAGAGATGGGAAAGGGTGAGGAGAGTTGGGAGATGGGCACAGTCCAGCTGTGAGTGCTGTTGTTCCCAGAGCTGGGAGCCAAACATTCAGTGTGAGGTAATCACTGCTATGGGGAGGGGGAGAACCTGAAACCTCAATACAGACATTGAGGTATCCAGAGCTTCCAAACCACAAACACTTCAGAGCCTTGCTCAAGCTGTGCTTATCCCTGGATTTCTGTGTGGCCTTAGTGGTGAGAACACAGGGAGGAACAGCCAGCCATGGATGCTGAGGAGTGAAGACGGAGCATATTGATTTAGCTTCTCTATTTATCCTGTGCTTCCTTCCCAATTCTATGAGTTTTAACATCACCTGAGTGGAAGAATATCTACCCTTGGATTAAGTGAGCTCTTACTGAATTCTAACCCACTTTGTCTGCAGCTCATGGGATGAAGGTTTTCCATTTCTTTGGTAGTTACTTTTGTCTCATTTCCAGGTTCACTAACATGAGAAGTGTTAGAGATCATGTGGTGCAGACAGATTTCCAGCCAGAAAATCTTAGATAAACCTTTGCATTTTTAATCTTTTTATCTTTTTTCAGTAGCTGCTACTCTAAATTCCTCTGTCGAGCCTCAGAGATGGAAAGCAGGCGTGGCAAGATAGATACTTCCCTTTCAGATGTGAAGCTTAGATTATCTGGGTCTTAAAATATTCCAAAAAAGGCCTAAGTAATGAAACCTCCTTTGAGTTATGTTCTGGAGTGCCAAACAATCGTGCTGAATTCAGGTGACCAAGGATTTGCTCACCTGATTATTTCATTATGTCGTGACAGTAATGGCATGAGCAGTTCTGGTGTGTAATTCATAACTTTATAAATCTGAGGTCCTTCTCAAGGTATAAATTTATCTGAAACTTGTCTCATAGCTCTGTCCTTGCAGGAGAACTCTTAATTTTCATAATTTGAACAGCATTTCCCAGGAAAATAGGAGCCTTGGTGCTTACTTGGTGAGGATTTATGGCATGGCATTTCTCAGTGGAGTATTTTGTAAAGATAATGGAGTCTTAGTAATATAATAGCAGGTGTTACTAAAGCCTCATTACCTTTAAGAAATATTCGGCAGCACATCTCCTGGTGTGTGCTGAACTGTTATCAGTAATTAAAAGTCAACTCCAGTTGTCAAATAAAGGAACTGGGGTTGTTCAGTGATAGTATTTGCATTATTCATTGATTCAGCCCCTGGAGCATGAATCATCTGACATCTCATTTGCTCTGCTCTGATGAGCATATTCCCATTGCTGGATCTCCAGTGGCATTGGAGAGCTGATGGATCAGCTTTTTGGGAGCAGGGCTTGTGAGCTGAGGGTGGTCTGTGTCCCACGTGTGCAGTAGGTGTGTCTGGGGACTGTCAGCAATAACACAAGTACCATTTTTGGGTGCAAATTTGCTCGTTGGTATGAATGTGTGAACTGATGGAAATGCTTTCCTTTCCCTTTTCAGGAAATGTCTTCACTCAGCAGCCCAGTTACTTCAGTGACCTTGATGAAACTCTGCCCACTGTCCTCCAGGTACTGCTTTTTTCCTGCTGGGAATTCATCTGGGAATGTGGCATATCTTGGAGAGTGTAAAGGGGACACTGTAGGTGGGCAGAATGGATTTCATGAAATCATGGAATATCCTGAGTTGGAAGGGACCCACAGGATCACCAAGCCAAACCCTAGCCCTGCACAGACACCACAACAATCCCACCCATTGTCTAAACACACCTGGAGCTCTGACCACCCTCTGGGAGAAGAACTTTCTCTAATATCCAGCCTAAACCTCCCCTCACTTTGCTGTTTCTCCCTTTCCTTAGTTTGCTAGTGTGTGTCAGGGAGCTTTTGAGCATTTATCTAAAATTATTACATAACACTTCCCTCCCACCTTTCTTCAGTTTCTGTCCTTCTCTGCTGTGTCCCACTGCTGGCTCCTGTCTGTTAACACTGCCCTGTTCTCCTGATTTAGGTGTTCAACAATATTTTGCACAAGTGTGGTTTGCAGTGTGAAGGGGCCTCTGCTGAGCCCCAGAAACTGGGAGAGAAAGTCAGTGTGACTGCAGGGAACATGCCCCTCCAGGTAGGACTGAACTCTCTGTACTCCTGCAGGCTGAGCAGACCACAGAGGATCATTCTGTTCCCAAAAGCTCCTACAGCTCGTGGTTCTGTGCCATTGTTGCACTCTTTGTCCTGGGACATGATGATAAAACCTTTCCACCATGAGCTGATTCATTTCAGCCATATCCTTTGGAATGTGGATAGTTTTAAACCTGGCAACTTTTTTGCTTAGCCAGCTTATAAATAATGTAACAGAATATCTGTCAGAAGTCTCCACTGAACCCTGGCAGTGATAAGAGCTGATTTTTTTTTTTTTCTTCAGAAATGTGTGTTTTAACAACAGTGTAAACTAGTTAATTGAGATGGGTTTATGTGCTGGGGGCTGTACAAAGATAGTGAACGTGATCCTCTACAAAACCTTAGTCTTTCAGTTTGTGTGTGGGAACAAACTATTAGTTCAAACTATGATTTATTGATAAATGATAGTTTGAAACTATCATTTAGAGTGTCATTCAGTTTGTTTCCACTGCCTTGGAAATGCAGCTTGCATTGGACCAGACTGCTGAAAACATCCCTTTGATTCCCATTTTCTGCCTGCAGTGAAAAGTGCTGCTTGGGGAAGAATTGCACATGTGTAGGGTGTATTGAGGCAAAATCTCTGTCCAGAACAGGGTCTGATGAGGATTCTTATAATCTCACAGGATCTTTAATGAAAGCAGACAGTTGGGATTGCATTATAGATCTTTAAAGGATAGGAGTTTTAGGAGAAATGTCTCTGCCCCCAGACTCTGTAACAGGTTTATGGTTGATACAGACTCTGTGTAGTCAGCAGAGGCCTGGTCCCAAAATTCTGTGTCCCTGCTGGGAAAACTGGCCTGGCTCTTCCCTCAGTAACTGCTCTTTCCCTATCAGGAGCTGAAGGACATTGTGCTGTATTTATGTGACACCTGCACAACTCTCTGGGCCTTTCTTGATGTTTTTCCCTTGGCTTGCCAGACCTTCCAAAAGCACGAGTTTTGTTACAGGTATGTCTTGGAGTACAGGCAGAGCTTGTACTGGCCATGTAAAAATACTCAATGTCCTGTCCCATTGTTAAATGAGGAGACAGATTTAATGCAGAGGCTGCTAGGTTCTCTCAGAACAGAAAATCCACACAGCTCTATACCCATCTATGCTGAATTCCTGTCAATGTGTGTCATTATCTAGGAATGATCCTTGAGTCAGGCGTCCATGACAATTTCCAAAGCTGAGCAGTACTCAGTGTGCTCTGGGAAGGGTGGAGAGGGACGAGTTCTAGACAAAAAGAACTTCCTGCTGTAGGACCCAAAGCAAGGGAAGCAGAAAGTACTTCAGAGAAATAGTTCTTCAAGGTCTGAAAACAAGTATCTTCTATGTTATGCCCAAGTTTTATGGTAGAGAATATCAGTGAGTTTGGCAAAAGCTGAGCACCTGGAAGAGGGTGACAAGGCATGAGAGGGAATGGCTGGGCCAGGGGAGCTTAGGTTGGGTATTAAGGAACATTTCTTCATGGAAAGGGCTGTCCAGCCCTGGCACAGCTGCCCAGAGCAATGCTGGAGTCCCCATGCCTGGAGGCGTTTAGCAGCCATGTGGATGTGGCCCTTGGGGACAGTGGTGGCCTTGGCAGTGCTGGGGCTGGTTGGGCTCGATGTTCTCAGGGGACTTTTCCAACATGAAGGATTCTGTGATTCTGAGTGCTGGGTCTTTGCAGGCTACAGATCTGTGTTGGGGGTTTTTCTGGGTTGAACAGATGGTTCTGATCAGCACCAGGATGCTTCTCAAATGCTTTTCTTTCCTTCCTCTTTAAAGACCTCTCTGTAATTTCCTTAGAGTGCTGCTCTTTGTCTGTGGTGTGTTTGCTTGTGTTTTGGGGCAAAAGTACCAAAAGGAGGTGATGCTCGTGGGTACTGCTTGTGAGGAGGGTTTAATGAAATCAGCCATTTGTTCTTCCTTTTAGCAAATGATTTTTGGAACCTCAGCTGACAGGTTTGTTCCCCATTTGTACAGATTAGCTTCATTTTATGAACTGGCAATTCCTGAGCTGGAATCTGTAATCAAGAAGAGGCGTTATGAAGATAACAGGTGAGAATTCCTGCAAAGGCTTCCTTTGGAACTTCAGTGAGACTTCCCAGGGCTTAGTTAAAAATTCATTTCATGCTGCTTAACCCATCCCTGAGGAGCCTGGCTTTTTTTTATGCTGCTTCAAAGAGCTCTGAAGGGATGACTTCTGTAATTCCAAATTTTCCTGGGCAGTGGGATGACGAATCATTTTTAGTGCAGTGTAAGAAGGAATTCGGTGGGAAGTGCATTCCAATTGTAACAGTGAGAACATGAATGATATCTCTGTGTAGCTCAGTCTCACTGCAAGGCACAGGCTGTGCTGGTACAGGCTCGTGTAGGGAGCTGCCAGGACAATCGAGATTGAAACCAGCTTTATTTGGAGCAGGGATTTTCCTTAATGACCATGAAATGTGTCTAATGTCTGGTCTTTGCAGCAAGAAAATGATTCTCCTAATGAAATTCTTCTCCTAGAGGATTAACTCTAGCATAAAGGTGTGTTTCAGATTCTTGTGCTGACACCAACAGTGTCTTTTGCTCTCTCTGAAGTGTTTTTGCTGATTTGTGGAGGAGGATTTCACACTCCAGAAAGAAGATGATAGAAGTTTTTCACATCCTAATAAACCAAGTCTGTCTGCAGCCCATCCTAGAGAGCAGGTATTGGCACTTGGCTCTGTGCAGCTCGCCAACTACTTGATTGCTGTGTGGGAGAAATTGTTTCTCATTTACAAATTTACTGGAGAAAAGGAACAGAAACTGCTATTTGTGTTGGGATTGTAGCCAAAGACTTGGCTAAGGTCAAATTCTGTTCTCCTGTGTATCAGGAATGTTCCAGATGGAGCAGTTTGGTCTAGAGTCTCTGTGGTGAGCTGGGTCCAATGAGCTTTGTCATCCCAGTGTGTGGCTCGTGCAAACTTTGACAAGTGTAACACCTTGAGAGCTGATTGTGACCTTCCAGGACCTGGAGGTCAATACAACAGATTGACCAATAATGCAGATGGAGAGAGACTGTTTGCAGGGGCTTGGAGTGATAGGACAAGGGGAAATGGCTTCCAAAGACAGAGGGCAGGGATATTGAGAAGGAATTGTTCCTTGGGAGGGTAGGCAGTACCTGGCACAGGGTGCCAGAGAAGCTGGGCGTCCCTGGAGATGTCCAAGGTCAGGTTGGATGGGGCTGGGAGCAGCCTGGGACAGTGGGAGGTGTCCCTGCCCATGGCAGGGGTGGCACTGCATGGGCTTTAAGGTCCCTTCCCACCCAAAGGTGCCTTGGAACAAGGCTTGGAGCCTCAGCAGCACCCAGGGGGTTGGGCACTGAGAATTTGCTTTGCAGGTGTTCTTGCACAGGCAAGCACACAAACTTTCTGGAAGGTTCACTGGTGTAATCCCAAGACATCATAAAGGCACAATTACAAAGCTCTACACATCCTTTCTTTCTCACTGCAAGTCTGAGGCATCAAACTATTTATAAAGTCTGAAAACTTGTCATTCTAGGTGTGATACAGCTTTAGATCTAAGTGCTAAAATGTTTGATGAAGCCTTAAAAACCACTTGGTCCTATTTGACTCTGCTCCTGTGGAAGCCAAATCTCTTCAAATGGGGCTTTCCCTTGGTGTGTAAATGTGAATGATTTGGCTGGTGGGGCCAAACATTGGCTGACTCACCTCTGAGTGTCCCCTGTGCTGTGTTTCCTGCAGCTGTGAGAATATTCAGCCATTTATTGAGGAATTTCTGCAGATCTTTACCTCGGTGCTTCAGGAAAGGAGGTGAGTCTGGCTGGCAAGAGGCCCGAGGGTCAGCTCCTTCCTCTACCATTCTTTACAGCAGAATTGCCTGAGGCAGCATTATGAGGTATTTGGGAGTCAGAAATCGTTGTAAGTATTTGGGTAAAGTGCAGTGAGAGGATTTCAGCCTGCAGCACAGACCCTGGCACTGAGAAATGCTATTCTTCACTCCCTTTAATCCAGCCTCTCAAAGAGAAGAGCAATTTAGCCATTAGCTCCCTTGACAAGTTAGGCTGTTATTACTGATCTGTGCTTTCCAGCTGAGCTGACCAGACCAGAAAAATATTAAACACTAATGCTGGAGATGCAAAGGAAGTGGCAGAATTGGGAATTCCATCTTGTCCTCCTGCCCATGCTGGCATTCTGAGCACGTTCACATGGTAAAACAGATTTTCCCTGGAATGCAGCACTGGGCTCCAGCCCTCACACCTGAGCAGTGTTGCTGTGGGGTAGTGGGACCAAAGCCAGGCATGGCTGGAATCCAGCATTGGGTGAGAGGTTCTCTGTTCCTGCCTGAGCACTGAGGCAGTCAGAGAGGCACAGAAGTGGTAATTAATTGAGCTCCACTGATTAACCTTGCTCCTGTGCTTTCAGATTTCTCCGTGACTACGACGAGCTGTTCCCTGTTGAGGATGATGTGAGTCTTCTCCAGCAGGCCTCCTCTGCACTGTATCCTTGGGCTTTGCACACTTGGCTGCTCTTGGATTCCTCCACACCAGTGACATTTCTGCCTCTGGTTAAGCTGCATGACTGGCAAGGAGTTCTGGGAAGTTTTTCTTTAACAGAAATAAAAGGAGAGGGAGAGTTCTTGCCCAGAGCAGCTGTGGCTGCCCCATCCCTGGCAGTGCCCAAGGGCAGTCTGGACGAGGCTTGCAGCACCCTGGTCTAATGGAAGCTGTCCTTGCCCATGGCAGGGGTGGGATAAGATGAGCTTTAAGGTCCCTTTCCACTCAAACCATTCTGTGGTTTTGTAAGTGTTGATGCAGGCACAAGTTTGGATGTCGCTGGCAATCCCATAGTTACTTCAAGGTGCTCCCTGAACATGTCCATCCAGGAATGTCCTTAATGCTGTGCTCTTAGAGATGAGACCAGGACAGCCTATATCCTCCAAGCAGTGGAAAGTGCCTGGGAAGGGGTAGACAGGAAAAAAGGACAAGCTGTTAAAGGTCCAGCAGCATCCAAACGAGATGTGGAGAGCAGCCCTGGGGACGGGGAGGATCTGGGGGCTGTGTATGCCCTGGAGGATAAGGTGGGTACAGCTCTGCTGGGACTGGGCTCTGCTCTTCCTGAGGGCTCTGCCCTTCCTGGCCTTCCTCTGTCTGTGAGGACATGCTTGATTTGCTCAGCTTTGGGGACAACATGAGGTTTGGTGCTGTTTCTGACCTTAGCTGCATCCCCATGCAGCCTTGGGAAATGAGAACTGAAGCTACACCTGAACCCTGAATTATCTCTGAGCAAATTGCTTCCAGCTCTCATGGCTTGGGTTTTCCCTTGCTGGGGATTATTCAAATACTCTGCTTCATCCCTGCAGTTCATGTGCATATTTTTGCAATGCAGAGCTTGCCTCTTATTTGAGGAAGGGATTCTCCAGGGTGTCCTTGCTGACTCAGGGACCAGCAAAAGCAGCTGCCTGCCCAAATCTGTGTTGGAAACCTTGTGTAGTTTAAACACCTGGTTTCTCTTTTGGCTCCAGACTTGGACTTGTGTGTCTAAACCCTGACAGCCCAGAGTGCTGCTTGGCCTGTGCTCCTGTGCACACTGCCTGCCCTCAGCTCTGTCCCTCCCCAGTGCCCACCAGTTGTGTTTGGGGTCTGCAGTGTGCCGGTGCTGCGGCCGCACCCGTCGCCCACGTGTCCGGCGTGGAGCTGGACTCCCTGATCTCCCAAGTGAAGGATCTGCTGCCAGACCTTGGAGAGGGATTCATCCTGGCCTGCCTGCAGGAGTATGGATATGACACAGAGCAGGTGATCAACATCATCCTGGAGGATAAACTGGTGCCATACCTGGACAAGCTGGACCGAAGTATGCAAAGGTGTGGGACAGCCTCTGGTTGTTTCTGTCTCACTTGATCTCACTGAAAGCTCAACACTTGTAGGGCTTTATGAATTTGCATATTTGGGATTGAGAACTGCAGTGAGAGTTTTTCATTGCCACCTGTCACCAGTTTTGTGCCTTCCTTGTGTCCCTGCAGAGGAGTGGGACATTTGCTGCTCAGTGTTGGAGCAGGTGCTGGGTTGTGTTTTGTGATGGGACAAAACCACTGCTAGACCAGACTAGACTAGAATGCTAGCAATAGAATCTGTTGCCTTCAAAAGTTATTTTGCTGCAGCATTTGTTGTCACAGGTGTGAAAATCCCAGCTGTCCTGCAGGAAAGGGCATCTTCAGAGGAGCCAATTCAGCTGGAATTCAACCCACAGGGTCAAATATGGTTATTTAACAGGTTGTTGTTTTGTGAGTGACGATACAAAAATTCAGATCCACTTTTATGTTCCCTCTGACAAACTTGCCAGGCTTGTCCTGCTTTCCTGGATTGGATCAGGGATGGAGGGTTTATGGCTGGTGGCAGGATTGAGTTGTTGGAGTTTGTCTGCAGCTGTGAGTGTGTTTGTGCTGCACCAGCAGTTCCTGACAGTGCATCAGGATGTGAATATGCTGTTTGTTCACATTTCATGGAGTTATGGGCAGGCTGTCTCACTGTTGCATTAAAGGGAAGCATCTTTATCAGAAAAATTATGTAAAAAAATCATAGTTTTTGCAACAATCTTTGTGTTCCTGCAGTCAGATCTGCTGACTTTGGCACAACTGGTGCAGGATGGGCTTTAGGAAGGATTGAGTTTTCTGCAAAGCCAGCAGTTCCACAAGATAGAGCCAGATTTTTTTTCTTCCTGCCTTTTGCATCTTGAAACAAAGCTGCTTGTTTGGTAGGAAGTATTGAATTCTGACCTCTGCTGATTTATAGGAGAGCACAGCAGCATTTGCAGCTGCCCAGTTGAGCTGTCTGCACCACCAAAATGAATGTCAAAAGTACAGTCTTTTGACTTACAAGTTGAACAAATATAATTGTGAAACCCTGAGAAAGATTTAACAAGGGAGATAAATATCTTGAAATCAGCAGCAGCAAATTATTGGAATATTTTCCAGCCTGTAATTCATCACACTTAGTGTTTGTCTTCTCTGAGTCACTGTGTTGAGACCAGGCAGTCTGTTGAATGTTCTGTTGTCCTGCATGGTTTGATAGACTCTGAAATGAACAGAAGAATTTTCTCTTGGCCTTCTGGGAGTTACTTTAGTTTCCCCTCAAATCCAAGCTTTGGGAACTGCCCTGCTTGTGCCAGAGCATGGTTGGGAGGGGAAGGGGCTATGCCCTCTTGGTGTGCCTGGGATCGTTTTGGGACTGACAAAGGATAAACCAAGCGCTATGGGAAGGGAGAGGATTTTTGTTCCTCATTTCACTTTTGTTTTTATTCTCTCTCCTTGTTCTTAACAGGCAGCTGAAGCCAGACCCTACCCCTCTGGTCAGCTCTCGCTGCAACATTTTCCAGAATGATGAGTTTGATGTTTTCAGTAGGGATGCAGTGGATGTGTCTCGGATCCAGAAAGGCAAGAGGTGAGTGTTGGCACCCAGTCATTAATGCTGCCTGTTAGGAGGAACAAACACCTGGGAACCTGCACATTTATCTCTCCTAAAAACCTCCTGCAGGAGTGTTTTGGCGGGGGGGGGGGGGAAGGCTTATCAGAAATGTTTCCCACCTGTTTGTCTGGGAAAGTAAAATGAAATATTATGAGGGGGTTGGTTTCACTTAGTGTTTTTCCTAATTGGCTTTCCTGTGTCTGCTGCTGGAGATTGCTCTGCCAAGCTCATTTGTAACGTCAAGCACTTGCTCCTTGGGTTTGATGTTAAACTTGCACTGAACAGCAAACCTTGAAAAGCACCATCCCTGAGCTTGGGATTGTGACTCAGAGCTGAGAATAGCTAATTATTTGATTTGGAGCCAAGGGAAGAGTCAATATCCATCTACTTCAATGTCTGATAACATTCAGTGCCTTAGACTACTTCTGTTGTTCCTGCTGCTGTAAAGCTTCCTGCAGAAGGGCACTGGGACTCGTGGAGTGGTTTGGGTTGGGAGGGACCTTTAAAGGTTGTTTAGTCAAGCTCCTGCAATGAGCAGGGATTTCTTTCTACAAGAAACCACCAGTGTTCTCTTTGCTTTCTGCCTTGCTGGGGGCATGGTGCTGGCTCCCACTGATGTCAACTCTGTGGTGTGGTTCCCTTGTTCCAGATTCTTCTAAAACATATCACAGAATCATGGAATGGTTTGGGTTGGAAGGAGCCTTAAAGCTCATCTCATTCCACCCCCTGCCATGGGCGGGGACACCTTCCACTAGACTTTAAACCCTCCTCTAACCAGCCAAGTGTGATATTAATGTGGGATGTATTTACACAGCAGATAACTAAAAGTCTGGCTGGAGTTAGAGCCATGTGACCTGAGGTAAGGTTCTGGTTGCAAAGTTGCATCAAACTCTAGGAGAAAACCACTTTTGTCCCCAAGTCCAGTGGCCCAGCTCCTCAGAGCAGTGTCACAGAGCTGATCCTGTCGTGGCTGAGCAAGAAAGGAATTTCTTTTCTCTCTCTGGCCAAGGCCATGACTTTTGTTGTGTTCATAGCTGAGAGTTCCCAGACAGAACCTTTCTCCTCATGGTGGCGCCTTGCTCTGTGAGACATTGTACAGGTTATTCCTGATTCCCAAAGCCTTGCTGGTTATTCCTGATTCCCAAAGCCTTGCTGGTCTATCCCAACTTGATTCCCAAAGCCTTGCACAGATGTGCTGGGTTATCCCTGTTTCTCAAAGCCTTGCTGCAGCAGCTGGTCAAGGCCAGAGAGCACCAAGTTCCGTGCAGAGCACACAGTGGCTGGAATATCCTGCTCAGAGCTCCCTCTGCAGATCACTTGGAGAGCTTTGGAAGCTGTAAATCGTCCCTGAGCTGTCATCTGCTCCAGTGGCACTGCCCTCCAGGGGTGCCTTCTCTCCAGGGGTACCATCACTCCTGGAGAAGTTCTCCTCTCTTCTGCCATAGTTATGTGACCTCTTGGGATTATCCTCTTGCTGCTGCTCTTTCTAGTGTCATTTGCCTCCCTTCCTTTCAGAACATTTGGGAAAATTCTGCAGGACTCCAGACATGTTAGTTGTGGTTTGAGTAGTTTAAAAAACTTGGTGATCAGCAGTGCCCAAAGATGACCATATCCAACTGAATCCAAGGAAAAGCTGCAGTAACATGTCTCCAGGATTTAATATTCAGCACTGATGGTTCACCCTAGTGTTGGGGTAACAGAGCTCTCCAAGCTTAGTCTGAGATCTGCTTTGGATTTGAATTGTATCAAATATTTTAATTTTTTTCCTTTTAAATACCCTTTGCTCACCAAACTCTCACGTCTTCAGGAGTCTTTTGCTAAGCCTGGTGTCACCATAATGCCTTGAGAGCCAGAGCAGCTTGTTCTGGCCACTCTCAGCATCAGCAGTTTGGGGCAGGCACTGTGCTTGAGAAAGAGAAATCCAGCCAGGATGAGGAGGGAACCAAACACGAGGAAATGAATGTGCCAGCGCAGCCTCTGCTGAGCTGAGTCTCACCTGTGCCTGTCCAGCCCTAGTTGTCAGCTGAATCTGTCTCCTGAAGCCAGAGCATGTCCTGAGCTCCATGGGACTAGAGGAGCTCTCCCACTGTTTTTCCTGGGATTGCTGCCCAGACCATTTCTTGCAGCTCCTCTGCAGTCATCAGACCAGCTGGACAGGAAGCAATTCCCAGGGGCTCAGCTGAATTCCCCAGGAGCTGTTATCCCAGGGATCCCAGGATGGTGAGCTCACCACGTGCTTGGGAGGGCACCTGCAGCCCAGTGCAGGCAGTGAGTCATGGCAGAGAGGGAGCCAGCTCCAGCTGTAAACTTCCTTTGTTTTGAGATTCCAAATGAAAATCCAGGCTGCTGGATCACATCCCCTCAGTCTGTCCCTTCCTGAGTCACTGCCACTGCCTTGGACAGATCCTTTCTCTGAGAAAATCTATGGATGCTGGGTCCTCCTGGACTCTGGGGGCTGCTGGTTGCCCTGGGAATACTGACATCAGAATCCCCTGTTGCTTTACTGTAAATATGCACTTGGCTGGTCTGAAAAATGGGACTTCAGAGCTTTTGCTGGTGCAGCTTGAGACACTCAGCAGCTGCTTTTTAATCCCTCTGTTTCGTGGTCTTCCCTTCTTTAAAATGACTATAATTTACGTGCCTTCTAAATTTAAAATAACAAGCCCTTGCAGTGTTCTGAGGGGTTGAATCACACTCTCTACTGTTTTGGTCTCTGCCTTGGGAGTTGTGTTTATTCTTATCCTCACCTGCACTGGTTATTTTTTTAATCTCCCCCTCTCCATTTGTCCTTTTCCCCTCACGTTTGTGCTCCATGCACTTTGGCCAAGTTTCATCTGGAATAGAATTGCATTTGGCCTCCTGTGGAAGCTTCTTCTCTGTCTGAAGTGATAGTGGTGGTCTCCAATTTCTGCTCTTTTTTAGTGGCCAAACTGCCCTGGTACAAATGACCCTCCCTGGCTCACTCCATCCAGCCCTGGGGCTCTGCACAGGAGGGACCTGGAGCTGCTGGAGTGAGACCAGAGTAGGCACCAGGTTGATCAGAGGGATAGAGCAGCTCTGCTGTGAGGAAAGGCTGGGAGAATTAGGATTGTCCAGCCTGAAGAGAAAGCTCTGAGATGACCTAATTGTTGTCTTCCAGAACCTGAAGGGGCTGACAAGAAAGATGGAAGAGAGATGTTTACAAGGGCTTGGAGTGACAGGACACAGGGAATGGCTCCCACTGCCAGAGGGCAGGGCTGGCTGGGATCGTGGGCAGGAATTGTTCCCTGGGAGGGTGGGCAGGCCCTGTGCCAGGGTGCCCAGAGCAGCTGTGGCTGCCCCTGGATCCCTGGCAGTGCCCCAGGCCAGGCTGGACATGGGGCTGGGAGCAGCCTGGGACAGTGGGAGGTGTGAGGACAGAACAAGATGAGCTTTGAGGTCCCTTCCCACCCAAACCATTCCATGATTCTACAAACCAGCAGGCACCAATAGCTGGGGTAAGGCGAGCCTGTGGCATTGGCTTCACATTCCACTGACTACCAGGGCAAAAAAGCAGGGTGGGACCGGGTTTTGACCCCACTGCCTCCCCGGGCAGGAGGGAGAAGGACACGACGCGGAGCTTGGTGAACGACAAGCGGCTGGTGCGGGAGCAGCGGCAGCGCTACAGCCAGTACAGCGTGGTGCTGCAGGATCTGCCCCCGGCCGCAGCCGAGCACTACGAGGACGAGTACGACGACACCTACGATGGGAACCAGGTGGGCGCCAACGACGCTGACTCGGATGACGAGCTCATCTCCAGGAGGTGAGTGCCGAGGGGAGGGAGAGAGGGGAGGATCACCACGGAATTCTCCGGCTCCCATGCACCTGGGGAACGCTGCTTTGGGCTCTTGGTCCCCCCTCGAGAGCTTCAATCCAACCTGTTAAAAACGAAGCTGATGCTTCAGAATTTTTAAAGTTTAATAAGGGATAAAAAAGGACAGTGTTCAGCAGGCTGAGGTGTTTCTGGCTATTTGCCTGAAAACACACTGGTAAATTCTGACAGTGTTATCTATATTTTGTTACATTACTGAGATGCATGCATATTCATGTGTTTCATACATTATTCAAACATCCTTGTGAGTTTTTGCAGTTTCAGGAACTCTTCTGTTTAGTTTCTTTACATTCTGACTTATCTACATGACATCTTGTGAATCAGGAATGTTTTATTTCTTGTGACTTCATCTGGTTGTTTTACATCCTCTGATAAGGATTTAACATGTTTTCCTCAAGTTTGACACGTTATTCCCTAGTTATTTTCTGGTGCTCTGGTTTGTGACACTGTTATGACTTGGGATGGTCAGTCAGCAGATGTGGAGGAAACAACCTAATTGTTTTGCACTACTTGTTTGGTTACATTTGTCAGGAAAATTAATCCACAAACACCAGAGGTTTATGTCCAAAAAGGAGGCCAGAAGAGTCCTTTTACTCTTCTGTAAGGGAGAGGCCATGGGGCATTCCCCTGGGGTATCTCAAATTTTTGGAGGGCACAGCCTCCATTTTCATCACAATTCCCAGCCACATTTCCCTCTCTTTCCCCATTGGTTGAGGTCCTTGAGAGGTACAGACTGCCCAGAACAGCTGATACCTGAGATTCCCTTCTAATGTATAACTCTCCCTTTTAATTTTTAGTTCTTGTGGAATTTATGGTTTTTGCCCATTGTTTCTTTCATCTTTCAATATCCAATTTAATTTATTTTAGCAAACCCACATCTTGTTTGTCAAGACAAATCCATCATTCCTCTCACATTGGAGCATCCTCACATATCATGTTTTGCTAAAGCCTAGGGTATAATACATTCATCACACTATCATTTCTGTAAGCTCTACAGTAGATATTTAAACTGTTAGATTGTGTCATATTAACAAACAACTAAATAGAGTTATACAGTGTACTATGTCCAAGTGCTTATAAGCAATACTAACATGCAAGAGCTAATACATAAATGCAAAAGCCAATATTATTTTGTAGTCTTTTTAACCCCCCCTTTCTGTGTTTTCACTGTGATGTGCAAGGATGAAGGTTGGCTTGTCCCTTCTGCTGTGGACAGGCAGTGTGCCCATGGCAGGCTATTCCTTGAACACAAAGTGATTGCACCCTTGAGGCAAAGAACCTCAATGAAAAGTGGCTGTACATAAATACAAACTGAATTGCTAGCCAAACAATTCCTAACTTCCAAGAATGTGTTGCAAAGGAGAACAGAGTGTGCCCAGGATGTTCTCCAGCTTCCACTCAGCCATTGCCTCAATTTACCAGCAAATCCAAGAGGGAAATTTGCCATTTGTACTCAGCAGTGCTTCTCCTTAGAGAAACTACCCTGCAGCAAGGAAGAGCAGCTTGGAAAATCAGTGGAGCTGGGCAACCTAGAATGGCTGGTTAGCAAAAGAAAACTTCGAAATTTGGTATATTTTACAGGCAGACGCTTCCCTGCCAGTCCCCTCTGAGTGCTGACAGCTGGAATTGAGTCCCTGATGGGCTGCACAGCACTCTGCACCATGATTGACAGCTGCACAGCATTAGCTTTTGGGAAGCAAAGGGTTAGTGGGGATGGAGGCTGGAAAATATTTATTTTAGAAAACGTGTGGTTTAACATTTCTGAAAGTGGCCTTTTGAATTTGGATGTGTTATGAAGATGTCACCATTCCTAACCTCAAACCTAATCTAAGCTTCGAGGCTCTTTTGTCCCTTTTTTCCACCTCCTAAAGTGTTGAGGAGCTTCAGTTTAAATCCTTTTTGTGTTTTGTCTTCTAAGAGTGTTGCACCCAGGTGTTTTCCCCTCTTTCAGGTCTCATGAAACAATTAGTGGATGTCACTGCTGAAAACTGGATCTTTTGGTTTGACATAACAAAGGCTTTTCTGGTTTTACGTTTATTTCTCTGGCAGTGGAATGGTGGGTCTGAATTCCTGTGGAATTGAAACACAGACACATATTTATGTTAAAGAAGAGTTATAGGCATGTGGTAAATTCTTCCTCCACCCCCAGGCCCTTTGCTCTGCATGTCCAGAGTGATTCATAAAGCCTGATGAATTTCTCCAGGGATTTGCCCCTGTAGGAAACTGGGGCACAGCAATGGAACTGGGGCTCCCTGGGTAGCCCTGACCAGTCAGGGGTTTGGAGCACAGCACTGGCTGAGCAGGAATGGTTCTGTCCAAATTTGTCTTCTACAACAGATGCTCCCTGTGTGCTGAGCTAAAGCCTAACAAAGGATACTCCTTAATGTTGTCTTGTGGCTATGTCTGGATGCCCATTTCCCAAAGGAAGCAGTTGCTTCTGTGGAGAAATTCCTTGGGAGGTTTCAGGGTTGTTTGTTTTTTTTTTTAAACTATTATTATTATTATTTTCAGTGACAATTTCATAGTGAACATTCCCCAGTGGAGTGTGTGTGTTTGTTAATTGCCCATAGGAATGTGGCATTAACTCCCAGGTCTCCTGGATTTTTTTGTTCAGGAAAACGAAGTGCATTAAATCCATAGAGTTTCATCTTTTTAAAGACATGATGCCAACCAAAAGGTTGTGATGTCCAGATAAATGTTTGTAGCTGTGCTGTTTACTTTTCTAACTATTTGTGTCTTAATTCCCAGGCCATTCACAATTCCTCAGGTCTTGAGACCTAAAGGACAGGAGGAAGGACAGGAGACAGAGGAAGAGGATGAAGAGGAGGAGGAGGAAGCCAAAAAGGAAAGAACAAAGGTGACATTTAGCTGCATTAAGATTTACCATATTTCTTGCCTGCTTCACCTGCAGGTGATGTGGAGCAGATTTCCTGTTTCAGAGAGGGAATCTTTGAGCAGCAGCAGGGACTGAGCTGCTGTTCAGTGAATGCTGGGCTGGGATGTGTCCCCAAGGACAGCTCTCCACTGCTTCCTCACCTGTCTGTGCAGGAGCTGTGACACTTCCTCCGTGGGGAGCTTTAATCTGCTTTATCCCAGGGATAAACAGTGCCAGCAGAGCACTCTGAGGGTCACTGGCTCTCCCTTTCCATGGATGTGCTGGGAGTAGCCGTGGTGTGGGGAGGTTTCCAGGCAGGTTTTGTGTTTACAGTCCCTGACACCAATCCCACTTGTCCAGGGGTAATGAACCAGGAGCTGTCTCTGTTCCCAGCAGAATCCTCTCCTCTCCAGGCTTCTGCACAGTGCTGATGAGTTCCCTGACCTGTTCCCTTGCCTCCTTGTAGGACCACTTTGTGCAGGACCCGGCAGTCCTGCGGGAGAGGGCTGAAGCCAGGCGCCAGGCCTTCCTTGCCAGGAAGGGGTAAGCAAGGCTCTCCCTCTGCCTCTGCAGCTGTTCTGCTGCTGGCTGGAATTGCTGAGGGTGTTCCTGCTCCTTGACATTCCTGTGTGTCGGGGTCCTAGCATGCTGGGGTGAACTTCCTCATCATCCTTTGCTTCACTGCTGGTTGCTTTATCCCATCGAATAGGGTTGGGCATGGCATGGAATCATGGAGTGGTTTGGGTGGGAAGGGCCCTTAAAGCCCAGCCAGTGCCACCCCTGCCATGGGCAGGGACACCTGCCTACTATACTGAGGTGGCTCCAAGCCCTGTCCAGCCTGGCCTTGGGCACTGCCAGGGATCCAGGGGCAGCCCCAGCTGCTCTGGGCACCCTGTGCCAGGGCCTGCCCACCCTCCCAGGGAAGAATTTCTTCCTAATACCCAATCTAAATCTCCCCTTTTTCAGTATAAAGCCATTCACCCTTGTCCTGTCACTCCAAGCAGCAGAAGCCTGTGCAATACAGGATCTTGGAGAACACAACTTCCAGAGCTCCAACAGCTCCCACAGGGATTCTGGGACAGTTTCAGAGCTGTTTTCAGCTGCTGGGCTCAGTGTGTGGAAGGACACAGTGGTGGTGTGGCCAATGCTGCTCCTGGGCTGCTGTGGGAGCCCTGGGATGCACCAAGGCCCGAGGCTGAACCCATCACACCCCGGTGTTTGTGGGGATCTGGGATTTCACCCCCAGGAGTGCAGTGGGTCTGTTGTGATGTCCCTTCTCTGTGTCCTCCAGGCACAAGCACGACAGCTCTGCCATTGTTGGTAATGCCAAGGGCCACGGGCAGAACCGGGAGACTCTGCAGGAGCGGAGGAAGAAAGAAGCAAATAAAAGCACAAGAGCCAACCACAACCGGCGGGCCATGGCCGACAGGAAGCGCAGCAAGGGCATGATCCCCTCCTGAGGGGAGACCTGGGCCCTGCCCGGGAGGAGGCTCCATTGTCTCTGCTTTCCCTTCGCTCAGGGGCTGGATGTTGTGTGCAATCCGGGGCACCTGGGCTCGCACGGAGCTGCATTCCCTGTGGGAGTGCTCCCTGTTCCTGGGGAGGAGCTGTCCCTGACTGTGTGTGCCACTGGCTGCTCCCAATACACGGGACAGGCTGCAGCAGCCAGTCCTGCCCTTTTGTACTATTTATAATTGGCAGAGTTTTATTTTCATACTGGCTCCTTGCGCCCTCCCTGCCCACCCTGGAGTGGGCAGCTCTGGGAGCACAGCTTCCATGGAAATGCCTTACCCTGAGCTTGAGTTTTAGTCCCAAGTTGGAAGGGACCCACAGGGTTCACAAGTCCCACTCCTGGCCCTGCCCAGACACCCCAGGAATCCCACGCTATCCATCCCTGGAGTGCTGTCCAAAGGCTCCTGGAGCTCTGGGAGCCTCAGGGCCGTGCCCATTCCCTGGGCAGCCTGGGCAGTGCCAGCACCCTCTGGGGGAAGAGCCTTGCCTTGAGCTCCAACTAAACCTCCCAACACAGCTCCGTGCTGGCAGAGAAAGGCTCAGGCTATTCCCACTGCCAGCAGACCCACAGGGGTTCAGGTGAGTAAGACCTTATGGATTTCTGTCCCTTGAATGAGGCCTGTGAAAACAGATGGTACAAATAAAAGATGTCTTTAGTTGTTTTTTTTAGGCTCTTACAGACAGTATTGGTGAACTTCCTGGTATCCAATCAGGCTTGGTTAATATGCCCTGAGTGCCATCTCCCCACCACACTGTATTTTCTTGCACTGCAGCAGTGCCTGTGGCTGTCACCCCCACAGTGAGGAAATCAGCAGTGGGTTGTGCTCCAGGGCCATCCCAGTGCTGCAGGAGCAGTGGTGTGGTAAAATGGTGGTAGGGTGGTAGTAAGGTCCATGCCTTGGTGCCTGGGGTTGTGCAGAGGGCAGGAATGTGCCTGGAGCTGCTGTGGGGATATTTGCAGCCACTGCAGTGAAACGAGGGGAAGCCCTGAGTGCTCTGAGGAGATTTTTCTATGCCTATCAGTGCTGCCCAAACCTCCCAATGACAGGCATGGAAAGAGAAATTAGTTTACCAGCATCGCCAAATTCTGTATCCAGGGAAATCCCCTGCTGGGATCCTGCTGCTGTCCTGCAGCTCCCACTCTCTGCACCGATGCCTTCAGCTCCTCCCTGCTGCCCACTGCAGTGCTGTCCCCTCATCCTGTATGCAGCATTGGTTCTTGCTGCTCAGAGCCTGCAACTCTCTCTGAGCTGGTCAGCCTGATGAGGAACAGCAGGAGAGCACAGGGAGCTGCCACTCACTCAGATGGGATTGTCCCAGGAAAGCTTAAGCCTTTCTCTTAACCATCTCCATAAAGCACAGCTGGGACTGGGACAGCTGTGGTTGGGTTTGGCTCCAAAAACACGAGCACAAGTGCTTAAGTGCTGTTGTGTTCTCAAAGTAAATGTTTTCCCCCCTTGGCACTCGTTTGCAAACCCAACAAAGCTGCTGTGAGCACTGGCTCTAAGGGGCTCTGCCTCAGCCAATGCTGAAATTCCTCCTGAGTAGTGAAAATGGACTGAGCAGGGACACATGGGGCTGCTGAGCTGGGTAAGTGGGAAGAGAAGGAGCCACTCAGCCAGATCTCCCTCCAGCCACCTGAGAGCTGAGGAATTAACTGAGCCATTACCTGGAAGTGCCCAGATATCCCTTGCCATGTAGAAATGGGTGTTTGACAGGGCCAGGCATGGCTGGGCTCTTCAGGGAGAAGGGAATGACTGCTCAGGGTGAGAGAAGGTCCAGGGGCAAGGAACTGGATGATCTTTAAGGTCCCTTCCCATCCAAACCATTCCATGACTCCTCTGAGACAGCTGCTGGAGGAGTGAGTGGTCCCTCTCCTTCCTTCCCAGCACCTTCCCTTGGGTCAGCTGGGATGGAGGCAGGTGTGTGACACAAACCTGCCAGCACTGCTGCTCCTTGAGCTGTGGCAGGAGCCAGAAGGTACAGGAATAATTAGGGAAGGGATCCACACCCTCTGAAAGTTACAGCCGTGCAGAGCACATTGCTCTGTCAGAGCAGGAATGCAGCAGCACCTGCAGCTCTGAACGGGGCCAGGCCAAGAACTTCCAGCATGCTGGAGCCACAGAATGCTGTGAATGATTTTCTGAGCCCCTTTGCTGTGGACAGACCAGAAGAAGCAGAGAGCTTCTCCCCCATCCCAGGCAGAAGCCAAGGGCTGTCACTGAACTACACCCACCTAACTGCTTTCAAACCCACTTGAAGTTGTTGTGATCCCTGACAGTGCCTTGGAACCAAGGACTAGGGCTGCTTTTAAAGATTCTCCACCTCCCAGAGAAGGAGGAGGCACAGAGAGGCCAAAGGATGAGTGAGGTGAATACAAAAGACACAAGACAGGAGCAGGGGTTTTATTTGAACACAGTAAGTCAAGTACAGCAGCAGAACTCCTTGAGTCCCTCTGGCTTCACATCTTATCAGTTGGTGGCTGATAGCACCTGGCTCGGAGCTGTTCCATCAGGAATCCATTCCCAGTTTCAGGAGGCTGAATCCATCCCTGCAGTGCCTGTTGCCACCCCAGGCTGGCTCCTGCTGCTGAGCTGCTCAGTTCTCATACTTGTGCTTGATGTGTTTCCACAATTTCTGCATGCAAAACAAGCAGGAACAAAAAAATCAAGACGTTTTAGGCAGCTTCTCAGTGGGGTTAGGGTAACAGAATCCAAAATGTAGATTATCCTGCCTGGGGAGGTGGTGATGGAGTCCTATGCTGGATCTGGGGGACTCAGGGATGCACATGGGGGCTCCTGGCTTCTAACCTGGACAGGGAGGAAGATGCAGAGATTCCCTTCCCCTGTTCTGCTCTGGATTCGTGGACCAGAGCCACTGCCTTGAATTCCCACCCAGACTGGAGAGGGCACTTCTGTTCCTGCACATGAGGGATGCACAGAACAATCCTAGTCGTGGAATCAGGGAATGGTTTGGGCTGGAAGGGACATTAAAGCCCATCCAGTCTCACTCCCTGCCATGGGCAGGGACACCTTCCACTGTCCCAGGCTGCTCCCAGCCCCAGTGTCCAGCCTGGCCTTAGGCACTGCCAGGGATCCGGGGGCAGCCACAGCTGCTCTGGGCACCCTGTGCCAGGGCCTGCCCACCCTCCCAGGGAACAATTCCTGCCCGATATCCCACCCAAGCCCTGCTCTCTGGCAGTGGGAGCCATTCCCTGTGTGCTGTCACTTCAGGCCCTTGTCCAAAGTTGCTCCCTCATCTCCTGGAGCCTCTGCAGGCCCTGAATGGGGCTCTGAGGTTCCCCCCAAGCCGTTCTCGGTATCCGGCAGTCATTATCCCGTCACTGCTGTACTTGGGAACCTAAGGACGACTTGACCCCTCTCAGCCAAGGTTCACGCTGGGGACACTCAAGGCCACCAGCCTTTATTCCCTTCCTCCGCCAAGGGCAGATCGGCCAAGCCGGGGGACTCCAGGTCACAAAAGAAGCTTTTTTTACCGCTGTCGCATCCCCCTGCCTTGCACGCCCCTTCCAAGCGGCCAGAGAAGCCCAAGGACACCCCGAAGCCTCGACCACCGAGGCCCCGCCAGCCGCGGAGGCCCCTCGGGCGCGGCCGAGCGGCGCTGGCCCTCAGCGAGCCCCGGGCCCGCGGCTCGGCCCAGCGAGGCCGGCCTGACCTTCAGCGCTGGGCCTGCGGCCGGACGGCCCGGCGGGGCATTACACAGCCCTTACCCCTTCGTTGAGGTGCTCGAAGAGCGCGTCCGCGCCCTGGTCGAAGGCGCGCTCGAAGAGCACGGCGCCCAGCACGACGGAGAGCGCGAAGGTGGAAGTGCGGCGGAACAGCGACCCGTACAACTGCCGCAGCAGCGCCATCTTCACCGCGCGCTCCGCGCCTGCGCCGCGCGGGCTGCTGGGGGTTGTAGGCGGTGGGCTGGCATGAGTACTGCGTGCCGAGCGCTCGTGGGGCATGCTGGGAGTTGTAGGCGCGCTCTGTGCCGTTTGTGACATGCGCATGCGCCGTTGCCGTAGGGCATTGTGGGAGTTGTAGGCGGCGCGGCGCGGCCTGGCCGGAGGTGGGTGAGCGTGGCCGGGGGTCCCTGGGAGGGGTCCCGGGAGGCTCCGCTCGTCCCGTCCCTCCCGTCCCTCCCGTCTTGTCCTCAGCGGCCTCCGCTGGGCAACCGCGGGGTCTCTGTCCGGTTTGTGCGGTGAAACCGGCCCGGCGCGGGCTGGGGCGGGACCCACACGGGGCTGGGGCCGAGGGGTGCTGAGGGGGCAGAGACACCCCGGGCCTGCCCAGCCCTGCCCTGCCCTGCCCCGCCCCGCCAGGGTGTCCGGCCAAGGGTGACAGGGACAGGAGAGAGGCTGCGCCCACTGCCCTCAGCTCAGCCCCGGAAGGTGGGTGGAGGGGATTTGGGGTGTTTTCTGCACTTCGGGGTTGCAAGAGGAGGGTTGCAAGTGTCAAGGGAGTGGGAGAGGGGTGTGGGGCTCATGAAGCATGGAGTGTTTTGATTGGAAGTTACCTCAATGCCCACCCAGTGCCACCCCTGCCATGGACAGGGACCTCTCCCACTGTCCCAGGCTGCTCCCAACCCCAGTGTCCAGCCCGGCTAGGGACACTGCCAGGGATCCAGGGGCAGCCCCAGCTGCTCTGGGCACCCTGTGCCAGGGCCAGAGGCCCCTCTGACAGCTGCTCCAGAGGACTCGGGAGGAGTGGGACCTGGCCCCACGTGGCAGGACAAAAGTGGGAACATTCCCATTTGCTGCCCACTGTTCATGTTTCTCTGGTTTTAACATCAGTGAGGGCAGAGCAGCCCTGGAGTGACTCTAGCACGGATGGGAGAGAGGTAAATTTGTATTTAGGAAAGCAGAACTGAGAGGAACAGGACAGGGGAATCCTAGCACTGAAGCTGTTTCCCCACAGGGCTGTTGTTAAACAAGTGTCTACATGAAATTCCAGAGCAGACCCTCAAGTGACGCTGCTCTGTTGTTTTGTTTGTCTCACCCACTCAGAGGTAGCAGGTTTAGCTGCAGAGTAATTTCTCCTGATTTATTTGTATTTGTTCCCTCAGGCAGTGACTGTGGGGATTTTTCTGGGTTAGGGCAAGACCTCTCTTCTGGAAGCCTGGAAGGTGCCTGGCACATTCCTGTACAGTGTTATCCATTTGGAACCCCAGAATATCCTGAGCTGGAAGGGACCCCCAGGGCTCACTGACCCAGCCCCTGTCCATCCCCGGAGCTCTGGCAGCCTCGGGGCCATGTCCATTCCCTGGGCAGCCTGGGCAGTGCCAGCACCCTCTGGGGGAAGAGCCTTGCCCTGAGCTCCAGCCTGAGCCTGCCTGGCCCAGCCCCAGCTGTTCCCTGGGTTCTGTCCCTGCTCACCACATAGCAGAGCTCAGAAGAACACAGTTTTTATCTTTCTAATGTAACTCCTCTGGATTATCTAAGGCAAATTCCCCCAGCTGCCCATTAATTGCTGCCACCAGGATGGTTTGTGTATGGTCAGGTTGGTTTTGATCCTGAATCAAGCTCTGGATTTCCAGAAGAAAGTGGCAGGGGTTGGAATGACATGAGCTTTAAGGTCCCTTCCAACCCAACAATTCCATGATTTTATAACAGGACACAGGGAATGGCTTTCCACTGCCAGAGGGCTGGCTGGGATCTTGGGCAGGAATTGTTCCCTGGGAGGGTGGGCAGGCCCTGGCACAGGGTGCCCAGAGCAGCTGTGGCTGCCCCTGGATCCCTGGCAGTGCCCCAGGCCAGGCTGGACACTGGGGCTGGGAGCAGCCTGGGACAGTGGAAGGTGCTCCTGCCCATGGCAGGGGTGGAACTGGATGGGCTTTAATGTCCCTTCCAACCCAAATAATTTGATTTCCTCTGGGTGGAATGGAAAGCAGTATCTGTGCCTCTGTCATTGGGAAGGTGGTGGCAGACTCTGCTGCCATTCCAAGTCTCCCTGCAGATCCGATCCTATTTAAATTGGCAGCTCAGTATCATAAGCCTGACACTTGGATTTAATTAATTCACATCTGCCTGGGTATCCAAAGTTGCTGGAATGGCCCTGAGCCCGGGCTGTGAGGAAGCAGGAAATTGAGGTCAAGGCCCAGCAGCACCTCCCGGGGCTCAGCGTGGAGAGCAGCAGCTGCCCCCAGACACAAAGGAGTCTGTGCCCCTGCAGAGGTCACCTTCCTCCCTCTGCCCGCTGAAACACCCGGAGAGTCCGAGATAAAATCTGAGGCTGAGACAGAGCAGCGGGGAGTGTTCTGGCAGCAGCTGGAGGAGGGGAAATGTGGGATGAGGCCCAGGATATATCGACTGGAGTTGTCCCCCGCCCCTCGCTGTCACCTTCGAGCACCCAACAGAGCGCCGGGAAGCACAGCATTGCTGTTGTACTTGGTTTGGGGGTGTTTTTTCGCATTTATTCAGGAGGACTTTTAAGCTGGCACAAAGCCTGGCTGGAAGCGTTTATGGCTGCGGTGGATCCAGGTCTGAGCACCCTGATTCAGTTGCAAATCAGGGGCTGGGGATGCTGGAGAGCAAACGGCCAGGCTGAGGCAGTTCTTTATGGAACAGCTACATTTACTTGATTTCATAATGACTAAGATGGATTTAATTAGGAACCATCTCTGTTTTGAGCTGAATAATGCTCTTTGTTTACTGCTGGAGCTGTTTGGGGAGATGGAAATAGGTTGGTGCTGCTCAGAAGCAGCTTTTTACTCCTCTGGACTCACAGAACGCTGGGAAGTGCTGGTGTTGCAGAGAGTTGGCAGAACCCAGCAAGGAATCTATGCACTGGAATCCTTGAAAAGATAGGAATAAGTGTTGGGTATGATCACTGAAGGGAGAAGTCTCAGGGAGAATCTGATACTCCTCTAATTGCTTTTTACAATCTGTCCATCACCTGCAATGGGAATTGCTTGGAGAATTTGGGAGCAGGCAGCCGTGGGATGTGGGATCTGGCTGTCTGGAATCTGTAGGAGCTTTCTGCCCTGGTTGTTGGGAGGGGGAAGGAGCTTCTGCAATTATTGCTGTCGGGGTGATGAAAGAGAAAGTTTGAAATACGATTTCAAAGGCTGGCTGCTGCTGGGCTTCTGCAGGCAGAATTCCCTGGGAGATCTCTGGAAACTTGTGTGGGACCACTGCAGAATCTCATTTGTTTTCCCTGTTTGCAGCATTCTCTTCTGCAGAGATGGAGTGCAGGAGCCAGCAGCTGAGACAGGGAGCTTTTTGTGTCACCAGGAACTTTGGGAGACTATGGAATAATAGTCTCCAAAAAAACCCCAGGGATTTTTCTGTATTTAAAAGCAGACCCTGCCAGTGGGCCAGTCTTGTTCCCTCTGAATCTCAGCAGCCCCACCACAGTACTGCAAACCTGGCTGCAAAACTCAGGGATGCAGAGGATGAGGGAATTTATTGCTCCATGCTCATTAAGCAGTGCTTGGGTTTGGATTCTTGGGCTGGAGGAGGACGATTTCAGACCTCAAGCCCTGCAGAGCTGAGTTTGGATCAGCCCAGGGCAGGGGGAATTTGGAGTCCCAGCCCTCACCCCCCCAGGAAAGAACCTCAACACCTGATTCCCAGTTCACTTGGAATATCTGAACATTTTACCTTCAGGGTGCAGGTTTTCAGTCCAATTAAAAAAATCTCAGAGGGTCTTCCCATCGAGTGCAGCGCTGCTTTAACCTGTGGTGCGAGCCTTGGCGATTTCCAGGGGTTTGATTTCAGAGCAGCAGTTCCTGGGAGCAGGGCAGGGAAGGGAGCGTGATGCTGGTGCTCCTGCTGGGCTGGATGTCAGGCTGGAGGCTGGGCAGCCCTGCCTGAGCTGGGCATGCCGGGCTCTCAGGGATTGCCTGGTCCTCTGCTCTTCCTGCTGTGCCAGGGGGCTGTCATTGATTCTGGGCTCATTTTATTTATAAAATCTTTATTTCTTGTGCTGGTCTCTGTGCCACTCTGTAAATGCATTTGGCTGTCAATGTGTCAAAACTTGGAGAATTGCTTTTAGACTTTATCTCCCAGTCCATCCATCTTTGCCATTCATCAGGTACCTTTATATCCCTCAGGAGAGAGCCTGCAGCTCTTTCAGGGTGTTTGGTGCACCTCCAGCAGGGACATCTGATGGGAACAGGTGCCTGAAGGATAAAACACAAGGTGATCTCACCTGCACTGACAGTGGCTCCTGGCCCATCACAGGTGGGAGCTCCCAAATTCTCCTGTGGTCTTAGTGCTGTACTCAGAGTAGACACACCTTGGTGCCATAGGCTGGGGAAGATGAGGAGAGCAATCCACAATGTACAGGAAAAAACAGGTGGACTGTAGGAAATATGTCCTGTAGTGTTTGTAATGCAACTTCCCACCTGCAGGACAGGTGAGATCAGCTCCTGCTTTATCTTTGAGGATAAAGTGAGCTTTGCTGAGTTCCTTCCTTACCTTGCAGAGATGGACACGGGGGAGTTTCCTTCCTCTTTTGTATCAGCTCGTGGAAGTTGTGGTCAAAGGTCCCCAGGACCTTCAGCTCCTCCTGTTTGCACCTTGGATGGTTTGTGCTGCACCTTCCCTGGAGCCTGTGGCTCTGTTTTCTGTGCTCTGAACTCGGGGAAGGAGAATCCTTCCAGCAGAGCTGTTGTTGCTTTGGGTGACAGAGATAAATGCAGATCAGGCCTTTTCTCCCATGTACAGGCAGCAGATCCTGCCCCAGCAGTCTGTGATGGACAAGGATATAAACTGTTTGGTCTCACCTCTTTCTCTGTCTGCCAACCCTGAATGATTTGAGTTCTCCTCCTTGGAAGCAGGTGCTGTAAATCCTGGATCCTCCATTCCCATGGCTGGACGCCGAGGAGCTGCCTGATGATTCCAGGACATGCTGATGCTGTTTTGCCAGGAGACAGATGGGGAAAAGGTACTTCTGTGACTACTGTGACAGGTCCTTCCAGGACAACCTGCACAACAGGAAGAAACACCTCAATGGAGTGCAGCATCTCCGGGCTAAGAGAGTCTGGTATGACTTATTCCGAGGTGGGTGCCCCCAGCTGTCTGCCACTCCCTTCCTGGGGCTGGGAGGTGGTGGATGAGGGGGGGAGTGGGAAGAGAAAATAAATCAGCACTGGTGGTTTCTACACCCTGTGTGCCTGTGAGTTGAGCACGTGATGCTGCTGAATCATGCAGTCTCAGAGGGAAACCCTCGTGTGTGCCTCTGGCCTGTCTCAGCATGCAGCTCCAGGTGTGTTAGTGCCAGCCTGAGGAGTGCAGTGGGAGTGGGTTAAACTGGCTGGGAAACCATTGCCTGGGTGTCTCTCTGCTTTCTCCTGATACCTGACCAGTTTGGGACTGGACATGATGGGATTTTGCTGTGCCCAGGATCTTTACCTGGTTTCATCCCTTGTCTTCCCCAGATGCTGCTGCTATCCTGCAGGAAGAGCAAACCAAGAAACCTTGTCGGAAGTTTCTGCAAACAGGTGAGGAGTTCTGAGGTGGAAAGAAGTGCCTGGGCTCCAGCAGCTCCTTCCAGAGCCAGCCCAAGTCTGGAGGGAGGGGTCTGGGCCTGTCTGGCATCCAAGGTTGATGGAGCCTGGGTTTGTTTGCACAAGGACCTCCTGTGGGTGGTTCTCATAGAACTCTGGCTTTTCCCAGAATTATTAAAGTTGGAAAAGACCTTTAAGATCCCAAGTCCAAATGTCAGTACAGCACCACCATGTTCATCATTAAACCATGTCCCCAGGTGCCACATCCACACACTTTTCTGAGCAATTCCAGGGGTGGATTGCACCACTTCTCTGGGCATCCCAATGCTTTACAACCATTTCTGTGAAGAAGTATTTCCTAATATCTAATCTAGAGAATTTTGAAACTGAATAGTCAAATCTTACTATTTCATTCCAGGCCAGTGTGATTTTGGGTCCAACTGCAGATTTTCCCACATGACAGAGCAGGACCTGGAGAAGCTGAGTGCCCAGGTTCAAGGTGAGTCCTCCAACAAGGCAGAGTCTGAGGATCTCCCTGGAGGGAGAGGTGTAGGGGGCTGTGAGGGCTTGTGCAGGCTGTGATCCCCTGCTGCCTGCACGGAGCCAGCCAGCCATGGATCCCTCCCTCCTGCTTGCCAGTGCTGTGTGAGCCTGGAAGTGCTGCAGTTTGTCATATGCTCCCTGCTCTCGAGCTGCTGGCACAGGCACAAGCCTGGAGCTGAGTGGTGCTGTTACCACTTGGCAGCAAGAGTTTGGAGTGGCCTTTGTGAGCCCTCGGGGTTTTGTTCAGTCAGGGAATAAAAACTGTCAGCAGCAGAGGGCACTGGTACATCACATCCCCTAAAATTTATGGATTTGATTTCCCCCTACCATGCTGCTATTACCAGGGAGCTGCTGCTTCCACCCGTGGGAAGAGCTGGTGGGAAGAGCTGTCCTGCTGTTGGGTGTGAAAGGGGTCCTGGATCCAGAAACAGCCTCTGCTTGGGTGGCTTTGGATGAAAGTGAAGTGTGGGCAGAGGGTGGATGGCAGCTGCTCCCTGCTGGGTGTCTGCAGAGCACTTTTCAACTTTCTCATTCTGTGACTACTGTTCTTGGAGCTACTTTTCTTTTAGGGAAAAGAGGTGGTAGCTCTGTTTTCTCCATAGGAGTCATTATTTTAGTGATTAAAGAAAATCACAGAATCACAGGCTGGGCTGGGTAGGAAGGGACCTTAAAGCTCCTCTCACTCCACCCTTGCCATGGGCAGGGGCACTTTCCACTAGACCAGGCTACTCCATCCAGCCTGACCTTGGACACTTCCAGGGAGCTTGAGCAAGGTGGTGAGAACCTGTGGAATGGTTGAAATCTCCACTGGAGATCATCTAATCCTACCTGTGCTGAAAGCAGGGGGAACTCCAGCAGGGTGCTCAGGGCCACATCCGGTTGTATTTTGAATATCTCAAAGCTGGAGATTCTGTGGGTGACCCGATCCACTGTTTGACTAGGTTCATAATAAAAATGTGTAAATTTAAAAATATTTAAATAGAGATTCCTGACAGGAATTCCTGTATTTTGGGTTAGGCCCAGACTCTGTACCAGGAACAGAGTGGGTACAGCACCCAAATGTGGCCTCAGGGTGTGGAGCAGAGAAGCGTTCCTTCCCCAGGCTGGTGTCCCAGTGTAGCCCAGCTTGGAGCAGCCCCTGTGCCCACATCTTCACTGGAGCCAGCTGTTGTTTTGCCAAGAGTCTGGCAAAGCCAGTCTGAAGTGTTGGAAGTGTGGGATGTGAGACGGGCATGTGTGTGGGGGGCAGAGCCTCTCCTCCTCGCCCTCAGAGGGATCCCATTTGGGGAGGAAGAGCTCAGGGGAGGCAGGCAGGCAGCCTGGAGCTGTTCCAGGCTGTGCTGAGTCAGGGAGAGCCCCGAGGTGACTCGGGATCAATCTCTGAGCATCGCTGGCAGTCGATAAAGCCACCACGATGGGGACGGAGCTCTCCAGCCCTTCCCAGAGTCACCTTCCTGCCAGAGGCTCTCCCTGACCCCTCTCTGCTGGGCTCCCGAGGGTGGCACAGAGGGACAGGAGCCTCGAGCATTTCCTGGCTGTTCCTGCGGGAGAAGTGGGAGCTCCTTGGAGCAGAGCAGGGAAGGCTGGCAGCTCCTCTGTGCTTGGGCAGCTTTCCTTGCCAATTACACTTGTTATTGAGTATTGACTTGTGTCAAATGGGTCAGTGCAAATGCAGGATTGGCTGGGAAGAGCCAATTCCAGGGAGATTACTGGGAACCCTTTCATTTGTGTTCTGGAGTCAAACATTTCATTTACCAATTAGCCCTGAAGGAGTGGTGGTCAGGGGACAGGGTGCTTGGTTGGAGAGTTCAGTCCTGCTCACCTCTCTCGTGGTGTGGCTTTGTGCAGCACACAGACTCCAGCTCTGATCAGAGAGTTTGGAAGGATTTGTGGAGGGGATGGCAGAGCAGGATTTAATGGAGGAGATGGACAGCCTGTAGCAGACAGGCTGGAAGGATCAGACACTGTCTGGTGAGTCACAGGGACAGTCCAGTGCTCCTTCAGCTGCCAGAGCACCTGTGTCTCAGGTACTGGGGCTGAGGGCAAGCTCTTGTTGGCAGGGTGTGTAATTCACACAGGATCCTCTATCAGTAATGCCCCACATGCATTCCCACTCTGTCTCAGGATCCCTGAGCCATAAGCCATCCCAAGCCACAGCCAGCAAGATTGGAGCAATCTGGACCAGGCTGCCTCTCACTGACCCAGCTAGGAAATTTTGGCAGGTTTGGAGCCAGGAGTCATCAGGGATTTGAGATGAGCTGAGAGGGTGGAAGCTCCAGAGCCTTCCCAAGCTTGGGGGAACCATGCTGGGGGTGACCAGGCTGGTGGGGGACACTTTCCTGGTGGGCCCACAATGCTGCTTAACCCCCCATTTCCTCAGCTCTGGTGTAGGCAAAGCCTTGTCTGACTTTTTTTTAACCCAGCTAAACCATGGTGCACGTTTTATATCATGTAAATATTGAACCTGTCCCTGAGTCCCTGTGAATGTTTGGTGTTGTCACAGCTCTGTGTCTGTGAACTCACCTTGATAAGGAAGCATTTTTATCCCAGCCAAAGGAAAGATGACATTACCCTTAACATTTGGCTTTTTTAATGCTGGGAGTTCACCCTGTAGTTTGTGTAAGTTTTGTGGGTTAAGGAGGAAAATTTCTGGATGATTCCATGTTCTGGAACAGCTTGGAGTCTGGCCTACTTTGGCGTCGGCAGCTCTGCACCCTGTAGACACTCCTCATCAAGAAGCAACAGTTTACACCTTCAGCAGGGAGGGAGCTCATATTCCCAGCTGTTCCCCCATCAAAGCATTAGCCTTCTGCATCTGCTGCATCATTCATCAGCCAGACACTTCCAGGCTGTCGTTTTAAGTACAGGCATGTCAAGAAAAGTCACTGTCAAATTGCCATCTCCTTGCTCAGAGTTATTGGCTCCCTGGTGCAGGCTGGGCTCCGGTGACTCCAGCCAGCCAGGGCTGTCAGAGGAGGGCACAACTGGGGAGTGTTTGCAGGGTGTCCATGAGCTTGAAAGGATCTGAGGGACCCTGCTGGGGTTTAACTGCTGGTTTGACTCCTGGTTTAACTGGGCAGGGAGCAGGAGGAGCGCTCACGCTGGGCTGAGGGCGGTCGCTTGTTTGGCTGCCCTGATTGCAGGGGCCCCTCAGCTCAGGTCAGCCATTCTCTGCTGCTGTTCTTGTGCTCTGCAGGAGTTGGGGTTCCACATCATCCAGCTGGGGGAGTTCCTGTGCATCTCCTTGCTGGGTGAGAGCTGGAGGATTTCCTGTGCATCTCCTCCTGGGTGGCCCACCCGTACTGAGGGTTCCATCTCTCACACAGCAATGTCTTTTTTAAGAAGGAAGCCCACTGGGGAGAGAAGATAAATGTGGACCCTGCTCTGGCATCATTAGAGGCACTTCATGACTACAGGTGCTCTTTTAATTTGCTGTTATTAGACTTCAAAGCAAACACTACAGTGAGGAGGAGGAGAAAGCACCTTCACACCTGCCTGGCTGCATGGCCACGTGTGGGGAGCAAGGGCTGGTAAAGACCTTTCATAGCTGCTTCTTGGAATAGCTTTTGGCATTCAGGGAGTATTTCCAATCTCAGGGTGCCTTTGGTGGTCCCTGGGTGGGATGTGTGTGCTCCAGAGGGACATGGACATCATCAGGGTGGGCAGAGCTGGAGAGTTGTCCATCTCTGCTGCTGTGTTTCTGAGCCTGAGGTTTGGCATGCTCTGGAGCAGCAGCTCCTGGAGCTTTGAGAACAAGGAGACAGCTGGGTATCTTTCTAGTGTGGGTACCTGGGGCCTCCTTTGGGGCTGTGCAAATCCAGAGTGGTTCCATGGCAACCAGTGAACTTTTCTGGCCGGGACTATGAGTTGTGGCTGCTCCATCCCTGGTGTGTTACCTTGGGGCTCCCTGCTCTGAACAGAGAAGCTTGGGCTGTTCATGGTCTGTTTATGGTCTCTGTTGGCGCTGGAGTTGGATGAAGAGGAAATCACAGTGGTACAGAGGGGTGGGAGAGATTCTCTCCATGAATTTCTTCCCTGCCTCATCCAAGCTTCTCACAAACACTGCTTGTCTGTCCCCTTGCCAAGGTGGGATGTGCTCAGGAGGTGGAAAAACACAGAAGAAAGGGAAATAAGGTGCTCAGGGTTGCCAGGTGAGTCTAACCCTGAGTGTGAGCAGTGCCCAGCTCTCCAGGCTGAGCTTCCTGCCTCCCATCCCCCCACCTGGCCAGCTGGTTGGGTTGACCCCAGGTAACTCTGCTGGGGCTTTGATCCTAGGGACCAGCTGTGGGAGCCTAGAACATTCCTGTCTCCAACCTTCTGGTGGGTGCAGAGCAGCACCCAGACACCAGGACACAGCAGGCTTGCTGTGGTGGCACTGGGCACATCATCACCCTGCCCAGGAGCAGCAGCTGAAAAGGCTGGATGACAAATTATCCATCTGGCTGCTCATTGTGTAGCACATCCCTGCCATCCTGATTTAGTATTCAACAGGCAGATGAATAATTGGTTGCCACCAGTAGGATGAAGTGATCCTTCACTCTGCCCAAGCACTATTAATTTCACACGCTGTCTGCAGAGGTATAATATTTTCCTTAAAACGTGTGACATATGGTGGGGTGGTGAGGAGCAGGCTCCTGAGGGGCACGGCTGCAGGTGCCTTGATCCCTAACTGGGATCAAGGATCCCCCAGAAGGATGGATGAGCAGGGCTAAGGGAATGACACTGCCTCTCCTTCCTTTTTATTGTCACCAGTGTTCGGTTTTCTGAGTTCCCTGTTCTGTTAGGTGGGAAGTTTCCACTGGGCCGGAGATGGGGTCTCTGGGAATGTGTCCTCATCCCTGATGTGATGGCAGGAGTGTGGCTGTGTCAGGACTCCTGCTAGACCTGTTCAGCACCAGCTCCCTCCCTGCAGCTGGGAGACACTGGGGAGCTTTGCTAACTGGGCACCTGTGGGTTTGTGCCACGCTGGCTCCAGGCCCTTGTCCCCAGGGGATGCCTGTGGGCATCTGCCCCACAGCCATTCCAGAGTGATTGGAGGGGTTAAATCTTGATTCAGTAAACAGATGAATCTAGTTTTTCCTACTGGTTTCCTTCCTTGTTCCTAAGCACCATGAGAAGCAGAGCAAGGAGTAAAGGGTTCAAACTGAAAGAGGGGACATTTAGGTCAGGTGTAAGTTGGACTCCATGATCTCTCTTGAACCTGATTGATTATGTAATTCTGAGATTTATGGAAGAAATCCTTCCCTCTCATGGGGTGAGGCCCTGGCACAGGTTGCCCAGAGCAGCTGTGGCTGCCCCTGGATCCCTGGAGGTGTCCAAGGCCAGGTTAATCAGGGCTCGGAGCCGCCTGGGATAGTGGAAGATGTCCCTGCCCATAGCAGGGCGTGGGATGGGATGAGCTTTGAGGTGACTTCCACCCAAACGATTCCATGGTTCTAAATACAAGAATTTGTCCCCTGGTTCTCTCTGCCCTGGTTCTGCCCCTGGGCTGGTGACAGCTCTGCCGAGCTGTGCAGGGCTTGGGGACACATCAGGCAGGGAGCTCCTAAAGCAGCCCTGACAGCAGCTCTGGGAGCTGTCTGCCGGCTGGAGCACGCCCCCGGAGCTGTCCAGCCTCTGCCGGGCTGCCAAGGCTGCATCGATCCGGACACTGGCCCTGTCATTCCCTGGCAGGGCAGGGGTGGCACAGTGGAGGGACACGGCTCTGGGAAGGGCTCCGGGCCAGCCGACGCTGTTCAGGAGGGTGATCTGCCCTGGGGGGAGATGTCAGACTCCCCTCAGTGCCCAAAGTGCCACCGTGCTGCTTTAGCTCTTGTCCCCTGCTCTGCCTGGCTGCAGCTGTCACCAGGGATGACTCCAAGCCTCAGATGGCAGGAGGGCAGAGGAGGAGGGGCTGCCACAGGCATGGTGCACACTCTCCACCCTGTGAATCTGGGCACGGTAATGAGCAGCAGGTTTAATGGAGTGAAAGGACAAGGGTCTGGTGTCCCTTTCTCTCATGGCCCTCCCTCTGATCCAGCCCTCTCTGATCTCAATCTTTCTATCAAGCAGGGGAGAAGAGACTGAAGGAGCTGCAGAGGGAGGGAGCAGATATCCCACCTGGCACCATCGAGGACTGGCTGGACAAGAGAGCCCAGAGGCTGAGCACAGCTCAGAGTAACAGGTACTGGGGGTCATCCAGGGGTGGATGCAGAGGGGGATCCACAGGAGGGCTGGGAGAGGGGAGGGTGCAGGGCCTCAGAGGTCCCAACGCCCCCAGGCAGCACTCGTGAGGGGCACGTGTGTGGCTGCAGCCCCTTCAGGGCTGTGTGCACAGGGGACACGCTTTGGGAACCAGGCACAGCAGAGGGGCTCTCTGCAGAGTGCACAGACACACCTGGGAGGGCAGAGCTGGTGCTGTGCTGGGTCCTTAACGCCCGGGCTTCAGTGTCAGGAGCCTGCTTTCATCTGTTGACAGCTCCCCCATCCCCTGCCTGCCGGGGAGGGTGGAACTGGCTCCTCCTCACAGAATCCATTCTGAGTCGGGCGCTTTTCCTCGCTCACCTGACTGTGCCGCAGGCTTAATGGGATGACATTTGGGCGGGTGCCAAATCTCTCTCTTCTGTTCTTTCTCTGTTTGTTCCTGTCCTCTCCGTGTTTGGACCGGGCAGGATCTTCCTGCTGGTGCTTGTCTGAGCTCGTTGCTCTGGGTTTGTTCTGTCCCTCAGCTCGGCTGCCCTTGGCCTTGCAGAGGTGCCCACATTTCTGTCCCCTACCCTTCACTTACCCCATTTTGTTTGTCCTGTCTGTGAATCCCGGGAACTTGGGGTAGATCAGCTCTTACAGAAGATAGCCATCACTATTCCCAGAGGAATTTCCAGACCTTCAGAACTACTTGGTCATACCTAGAGGAATGTTCAGACCTTCGGAACTTGGTCTCTGCTGCCTCCATAGATGCACAAAATAAATTTCCAGGGTTGTTGCTCTTTTTCCAGCCTCCCTGTCCCTGCAGTCTCAGAAACCATCTGCTACAGGAATTAAACATCAACTATTGGAACTTCCCTTCCTTTCTCCAGCCTTGCCAATGCCTCTCCAATCATCTCTGTGCTCCCCTTGTGCCCTCTGGCCCCACATTTCATGAGATTGCTTTTTGCCAGTTTCCGAAGGAATCGTAGAGTGTGGATTTCCATCAGAAAAGGGTCCAAAGCCTCAAAGCTTCTGAGATGCCACAAGTTCCATGAGAGTGGAAGTGGGTAGAGGAGAGGGATCCCATTAACACCTTCAGAAAGGAAATTTTCTTGACCTTGCTGGCCACTGGAGAATCCCTGAGGTACAGCTATTGAGAATGCTCCAGCTGTAGGTAAACCTTTGATAGGGCACTTGTAACTCCTGAGACCCCAGGGAATTGAGTACCCAGGCAGCATCCTGCCTATTGATCAATCCTGCTGCTCAGGAAACAGCTCATTAGGTGATGGCTCCACCTTGCAGCATTCCCTCTGCTCCTATCCCCCTGTGCCTGAGCCACAGTGCTGGGGGAACGACAGCAAATATCCCTGCCCAGAGGGTCTGGTGTGTGTCCTCATGGTCCTGCCTCATCCTGGGCTCTGGAGAATCCCCACTGAGGGCACAGACCTTGAACCAAGTGACTTTGCTCTCTGTTAGTTGCCTGGAAAACGCTCCTGGAAAACTACTCCTGTAGTTGGCTCTCAGCCACGGCCCCGCAGGGAGAGGAGGGTGCTGCTTCTCCCCGGGGTTATGTAAAGGAGTTTGATTAGATTTCTTCTGGCATAACAATTAAAAAGATTCATCAGGATCAGAGGTAGAGGCCTGAGAAGCTAAAAGGCTGCTGTCAGGGCTCATGTGAGAGAACAAATGAGCTTCCTGCACTTGGGAATTAATGGAAAAGGTATCTTTCCCATGAATTTAAACGTGACCCAGTCAAGCTGGAGGCAAGGGAGAGATGGCTCTTGCTCCTGCACTTCTTCATCCCAGTGTGGTGTTTGCAGCAGCCTCGAGCAGTAAAGCTGAGGAGAGGGGCAGGGACAGAGTGATTCCCAGGCCATGGGGTGGGGGAGAAGCTTCTTCCCTCTGCTGAAGGGTCCTCTGGTGCACACCCCCTGCTGGTTTGGCAGCTCCTCCGTTTCCGAGGGGTCCTTGTCCTTTGGGAAGTGCACAGCTGGCTTGGGATTTGGGCTGCTCGGAAAGAAACATCTGCTGGTTTTGTTTGTTCTTCTTCCAACTCAGCTGTGTGAGGAGTGGGGATGGAGGGGCTGGGACCAGCCCTGCTCCCAGCACCTGGCAGCTGTGCATGCTGAGCCCCTCTTGGGGGCTGTGCTGCTCCCCCCACCCCAGACCCCCTCAGCTCCGTGCTCCCACCTGAGTTTTCACTGGCACACACCATGTTAGGCTGCTTCGGAATGCTGGGCATGGTCACACGGCTGTTCTGCTGCTGGATTTGGGATGGGGAGGTGAATGAACCCCTTTGGTGATAATCAAAACCCTCCTCTGCTTGCCCTTTCTCTTCGGGGGCTACTGGAGGGGGCAAAGGGAAGCCCAGCCCCCAGCCTGGCGTCAGACTGACACATTGCTTCTCACCTCATCCCTTTCCATCTCCCCTCACAGTGCTCTTCCCGTGAAACCATCCCCATTCCAGTACCCTCCAGGCTGGCCACCAGTGCAGGAGCTGCCCCCGTCCCTGCAGGCCCCCCCGCCTGGGGGTGGCCCGTGCCCCCCAACCTGCAGTGGGGCTGAGGCAGTGGCACCCCCAGAGCCTGGCTGGGTGTGGCTGCCTGCCTCTGCTCCAGGAAAGGCACGGGATTATTTACACACACTTTGATTTCAATAAACACTCCTCCCGCCCCTTGCAGCCTCTGTGTGTGGTGTTCCTGCCTGCCCAGCAGCCTCCCGTGGGGCTGAGCTGCTCTCCTGGCTCCTTCCCTGCCTCTGGAAGGGGGATCTGTGCTCAGCAGAGCTCTAGCCCTGCACAGGGCCTGTCTGATGTCACCAGGAGCCAGCATTGCCCGTTTCCCGGGTAGGATCCACCCCTCAGATCACTGCTCTCTGCTCTGCCTGCTCTCAGACCAGCTCCACCCTGGGCTCTGTGATCCAAGCTGGAGAAACACCCAGGCTTTTAGAACTGATGCTTAATTTCTTTAATAAATTCAGGGTGTGACCCTGCCTGGGTGCAGGTGCTGCAGCTCTCAATGGAGAGCCTGGGGAGCTTCCCTCAGCCCTGCTCCTGTTGTGCTGGAGATGAGGGGCAAGGAGGGAAAATATCCCAAGGTTTCTCCACAGTGAGAGTTTTGAGTCCTCTCTCCTTGTGGGTGGGGTGAGGGAGGCCCTTGGCTGTCTCAGGAAGGGAGTGGGGTGCTGCAGCTCCAGGGGCAGGGGGGGACCCTGTCCAGCAGCATCCCAGGAGGCATCTCTGGCAGCAGGTTTGTCCAGGAGGGCTGTGCCTGCTGCCAGAGCATTCCAGGTTTGGCTGGGCAGGGCAGTGGTGGGTCCAGATTCATCAAGAGCACAGGCAGGAGCCAGCTGCCTGTGGCCAAATCCTGCCTGGATTGCTCCAGCAGGGCAGGGCTCCCACCTCAGGATGTGATGGCAAATTGTCCCAGGGGCCCCAGCCCCATCCTGGGACATGGCTCTGACAGGAGCAGGCACTGGATGTGACAGCAGCCTGGAAACAGCCTTGGCTGGAGCCTGGACAAGCTCTAGGTCCAACTAGAGAATGGTTTTATCCTTCCAGGCAGGAGCCCTGGAGTTGCTGGAGAGCAGGAGGCTTGGGCTCAGAGGATGCAGGATCAGCCCTATCCTCACCTCCATGTGCAGGACAGGTGGATTAATGAGAGCACCCAGGTGGCTCCTCTTTGGGAAGGGATGGGAGTCCTTGGAGCAAGGGAACCCTGCCCCCAAGGAAGTGGGAAGTGGAGACCTCCCAGGGGCTGTGGGATGCTCCAGAGTGGGAGCTGGGCCTTCTCTCTCCAAGCTTGGATGTGCATCCCTGTGTGCCAGCCTGGCACAGGGGAAGAGTCCTGGGGAATGTTGAGGGGCTCCACTGACTGGAGGGGACAGTAGCTGCTGTGCTGGTGGCAGCCAGGACAAGCTCCCAGACACTTTCCGAGGCCAATGGTGCCAGCAGATCAAGGAACTCCCACTCCAGTCCCTTCCATGGATTTTTTTCCCAGTCAGCATCAAAATCCTTCCCTGTTCCTCGTGTTGATTGGAGCTGTGCTTTGATCAGCCCCCAGGCCTGTCTCTCTTCCATGAGCTCGGGTCCTGCTGGGTTTTCCATCTGATCCAGGAGGGGTTGTTTTACCCACACACTCCCAAACTTCAGGCCTCCCCAGATCCAGCTTAAATTAGATAGAGTTCTCAGGGCAAGCTCTGGAACCCAACTGTAAATGAAAATTCCCATGTAAAACACAACAGCCGCAGCCTTTCCATGCTCTTCCTTGCTCCTAGAGAGTTGGGCTGCTCTGGAAGCAGAAATTCCCAGTAAAGGCTGAAAAGCAAGAGCAGGAGCCTTTCTGCTGAGCTCTAGCCTGTCCAGGAGGAGATGAGAGGGGCTGGTAAGGGGTACTCATTAAAACTGGGGTTTTCCCACTGGAGCTGCAGGCTGTGTGGCCGGCAGGATGTCGGGGATTCCTGGAGCTGCTCGTGCTGGAGGAGGCTGGGATTGCAGGGTGCAGGGGGTGGCAGGAGGGGTGGCAGTGCCGTGGGTCCCCGGGCTGGGACACTGCCCTGTGGGCTCATCCATGGGAAGAGGCTGTGGGAGGAGGATGCCAAAGCAGGACGGGGCTCTGGCTCCGTCCCACGGGGATGGCTGCTGCCCGATCCCAAGAGATGCTGCAGGGAGGGACTCGCTGTCCCCGGGGTGGGGGTGAGGAACTGCTGCCCAATAGTGGAGCCCGAGCCAAAGTGCCTTTGCTGGAGTAATTTATCGGGAAGCTTTTAGGGAAATGAGCGGCTGCTGGGCCCCTGCCAAGAGCCCCGCTGGGCTCTGCCCGTGTCCTCTGGCAGCCTTTGCTGGGAGAGAGGGGGACGGGAACGGGAGTGGGAATGGGGACAGGATGTGGACTGGGGTGAGGACAGGACGGAGAGAGGGGTGGAAGAAAGGATTGGAATGGGGGTAGAGATAGGGTCAAGGATGGGGATTGTGGGAGGGAGAGGCGCAGGGATGGAAATGAGCATGGGAATGAAGGTGGGGAGCGGTTAGGGATGAGGATGGGGCAGGGATGGAAATGAGCATGGGAATGGAGGTGGGGAGCGGTTAGGGATGAGGATGGGACAGGGTTGGGGAGGAGATGGGGATGGAAATGGAAATGGGATGAGGGCGGAACAGCAGTGGGGATGGGGAGAGGGGGAAGGGACTGAGAGAGGAATGGAAATAAGGATGGGAGTGGGACCGAGGGCAGGGTCGGGGATGGAGACAGAGATGGGGACAAAGGACAGGGTCGGGTATGGGACCAAGACAGGATGGAGCTGAGCACATCCCACACTTCTCAGCACAAGAGAGAGAAACAACCATTACCAGTTTCTTCCCTTCCTATCCCGAACACTTCCCAGAGCTGTGGAATCACAGCCCTGCAACCCCCGCTGGGTCTGCTGCCACTTTTGCTCTGTTGTCCCCAGGTCCAGGGAACCCGTGCAGGGTCCTGCTCCCTCCCACCTCCCTCGCCCGCGGCAGCCCCCACCTCCCGGCACATTCCTTTTCTTTTTGCCTGTCCTGGCGGTCCTTTAATTGAATTATCCCGGAGCATCTCTGTTGCGGCAGCCGCAGTGATCCGTCGCCGCTGCGGCAGAGCAAGGACCCCGCTCCTGCATCCCGCCTGCTCCGGGATCGGGAGCTGCCATTCCAAACCTGCCCCAAGAAATCCGTTCTGCCGATTCCCATTAAAATTAATTGAGCAGCTTTGAAACGCTGAGCTTGGGGGATGGCGTTACTCCTTTTATCTAATATTTTCTTTTACGTTATTGTATTTTCTGGCAAATTAAATTGTCCCTTTTTTTTCTTTTTCTTTTTTTTCTGCTTCTCTTATGTTTATTCACAGTGTCTATAATAGACCTGGATATAAATAAATATATACATATATATATTATATATATATACATATATATATATATATATATATATATATATATATATAATATATATATATATATATATATATATATATATATATATAACACATGTCTCCGAGGCCACGTGGCTCCTTTGGAAATGCCAGTCCATAAAAAACCCAAACTTTCTGCGGGGAGATGGATGAAATTTCATTATGGATGCGGAGCCTCCCGCACTTTGCAAGGCAGCTGAGATGATTTCATTGCCGTGGAGCACTTCCCATTTCCATTTCTCATTTGGACGTTCACTTCAATTTGTTTGATAAATTAGAGAAGATCAAAAAAAGGCCCCACCCAAGCCCCAAATCAATAAAACGCCACCAATTCCTCCTGGCATCCCAAAAATGGGGTGTCCCCCCCGTGCTGCTGCAGGGTGGGAATTCCCATGCCGGTGCAAGAAAATGCGTTTTCCCCACGGGAACAGGCAGGGACGTGAGGGTGGGGATGTCCCAGCCCCAGTGTCCTGGGATGGGCTCCTCCAGCCCCGTTCCCAGTGGGAATGTTCCATAATGGGGCAGCAGCAGCTTTGCCTGATTCCCTCCCAGCCCCGAGCACTTCCCCTGTTTTTATTTATTCCTTTAATCTCTTTGCCATTAAAAATGCATCGCTGGGGGCTCAGAGAGGGCTATCCATTCGGTGGGAATGGGCTCCCACAGCACACACAGATGTGAGGCTGTGAGATTCCCTCAGCCTGGGGGTCTCCTGCCAGGGCCAGGCCCCAGGGTTGTAAATCAGGAGTAACAGGGTGCTCCCAGCTCGGCCCAGGAACTGTGACCCTGTGGAGCCTCTCTGAGTGCCTCAGACAGATCCTGATTTCTGCTGGAATTACTGTACTCCAGGTGAAAGCACTTCTGGGAAGGGGCTTGGGCTGAGCATCCTCCCCATCGAGGCAAAGTGGAGTGAAACATTCATCAAACCCAACATAAAATATCTGGGCATGCAAGAGACATGGAGAGGGGGATAAAACCACTGGGATCTGTGGGAAAAGGCAGGACCTATAGCAGGATGCACAGCTGGAGTGGGCTGGGGGATGTGGGAGCTGCTGGGAAGGAGACAAGCCCCACTTCCCCAAAGCTTAGGGATGCTCCAGCCCCCAGAATCCTGGGGGTCACAGCCCCCCAAAGCAGTGCCCACCTGCCAGGAGGCGCCAGGAGGACTCAGCCGCACCCAGGGATGCTCCCAGGGCCCCACCCCATCACCCTCCAGCCCAGCATCTCCAGGAGCCCCCGCAGCCCAGAGCGCTTCAGAAATCCCAGTTTTATTTCAGATCGGAAACAACCAACCAGGAAGAACAACAACAAAAACAAAACAAAACAAAACAAAACAACAAAAAAAAAACCAAACCCCAAAAACTAAAACCAAAAACACCACCCCAAAACCCCCAAAAGAATCCAAAGAATGAGAAACGGCCCCGAATTTGAACCAGTCCGTGCCCAGGTGGGTGCTACATACAGGCTGGGGGTGCCGGGGCGTGCGGGGCTCCCGGCCTCGGGGTCGCTCCGGCTCTTCCCGAGGGGGGTCGGCTCAAAGTGCATCAAGCAGGAGGTCAGGAACGTCCCCGCACCGGGCAGGTGGGGAACCCGAGGCACGGCACGGGGCCGGGGGACAGGGAGGGGCTTTGGGGGGGTGTGGAATCCAGCCCTTGGCAGCTAAGTCCATGCAAACGCTCCCGGCTCTAGGAACCATCTCAGGCGCGCGTGTATTGCTTAGGGGGTGATTTGGTTTATCCTAAATATGAGCTCTAACGCTAGATCGGAGAATCCGACGGGATCCGCCGCGGGAGGGGCTCCATGCACGTCACATGCACTCACGGGGCGGTTTTTGTCTGGCGAGGGGGTGTTCGGCGTGTCGGTGTCGGTACCAAAGTCTCCGTGCTGGGCAAACGGCGGCGGCGCCCGGCGCGGCTCTGTCCCCTCGGCTGCCCCCCGCCCGGGGGGGTCACGTCTCTGGGCCACAGATGGATGTACATAGAGATATTTATAGATATTTATAGGCGTCTCCTCCTCGCTGTCGCTGCGGGTGCCCGGCGGCGGGGACACCCCGTTACTTCATGCCGCTGCGCAGCACCTGGTTGGCGGCGATGAGCATCACGCTGATGATGAAGGCGATGGCGAAGGCGCAGATGAGGCTCTTCCGCACGCAGGTCTGGCGGATCTGCTGGCTGGAGCAGGCTGGGGCGGGGGGGGACAAACACCGCGTTATTACCCCAATCCTAAATACACTCTCCTCCTCCTAAATTTATCCCCGCGGTTTGGCATCCCCAGGGGCAGTCTGGCCTCCCCGCAGCTTTTGGCACTCCCGGTGCCCGGCACTCACTCTCCACGTCGACGGGGCACTCCTCGGCCGTGCCCATGTGGCTCTCCTCCTCCGTCATGATGATGTTCTCGATGTCCTTCATGGACAGGTGCTCGCAGAAGGTGTCGTACAGCAGCCGCTTCAGCTCGTCCACTGTCAACTTCTGCATGTCACACTGCCGGGGGCGGGGGGCTCGGGGTCACCCCATGGCCCCCAGCACAGGGGGCTCCGCGGTTCCCCAGAACCTCTGGATGTGGTGGTCTGGGTGGATCACCCTGGAATTGTCTGGGAAAGTCCTGGTGACCCCCCCCAGAGCGAGGGGCACACAGAGGGTGCTGGCACCACAAGTGACACCACAGGGGCACAGGAGCTGAGGGGGGTGCACCCTGGAACGGATCCTGACCCTCATCCTGATCCTGACCCCAGTCCGCACCTTGACCCCAATCCAGACACTGCACCTGTTCCTGACCCCAATCCTGACCCTGGCCCCACTGCTAAACCTGATCCCAACCCTCATCCTAACCCTGACTCCAACTCAAACCCTGATCCTACACCTAGCCCTAACCCCAACCCTTAAACCAGTGATGACCTTGCCCCCAAGGCTTATACTAACCCTAAACTGGAGCCCGAGTCTGAGCTTGACCCTAACCTTAAACCTAATCCTGACTCTTAAACCAACCCTAACCTCGTCCTTGACCCAAAACCTGACTTTCACTTTCAGCCCAACCCCAATCCCAGCCTTGACCCTCATCCCGACCCTGATCCCAACCTTGGCCCTGACCCTGAGCCTTCCCTGGTGCTCTCGGTGCAGATTCTGGGGTGCTGCCCCAGGAGGGGGTCCCCACATTCCTGTGGGGGATGGGGCTGTCCCTATGTTCCCATGGGAGCTGGGGGTATCCCCACATTCCCCTGAGGGCTGGGGGTGTCCCTACCTTCCAGAAGACAGTGTCGAAGTCGGTGCCGTGGAACTTCTCCGGGATGCCCGAGGTGGAGAGCTTGGGCCCCAGTAATGTCACAAACTCCTCAAAGTCCACCTGCCCGTCACCTGCGGGACACGGGGGGGGCTGTCACCCCCTGCCTGGCCATGGGGCACATGGGGCACTCCCAGAAGGAGCCCCATGGGTGGTCACAGATCCCAAAAAAAAGTTGGGGACCCCAAGATCAGCAGGGAACCTCCAGCAAATTTAGGGAACTTCCAGCTTTGGCCAGGATGCCCAACAGTGAATGGGGTCCCCAGTGCCAGCCAGGACCCCAGTGCTAACTGGGCACACCCAGTGTGGGCTGGGGACAGCCTAAGACCACCAAGTCCCCCCACAATGTGATCTGGGACCTTGGTGCTGGCTGGGGAAACCAAACACCATCCAGGACGTGAACATGAGCTGGACCCCAATTCCAGCTGGGACCTCAATGCCATCTGGAGGCCTCCCAGGGCTAAATGGCTGAGTGTTGGCTGAGGACCCCCAAAAATCAACCAGGGACTCCAACACAAGGTGGGGACCTCCAACAAAGTTTGGTATCCCCAACACCAGCTGGGATGGCAACAATGGCTGTGGTCCCCAGTGCTGGCCGGGACTCTCACCGCCATGCAGGGACCCCCACTGTTGGCTGGGGACCCTCAGCAACGTCTGGGGACCCCCCAATGCCATTTGGGCCCCCTTCCAATGGGACCTGGGGACACACAGTGTCACCTGGAGGCCCCAGTACTGGCTGGGGATGCCCAACACTGTCCAGGACTCTGAACAACAGTTGGAGCCTGAATTCCACTGGGACCCCAATTCCAGCTGTGGCCCTGGGGGTGGCAGTGACCCTGGGGTGGCCATGGCTGATCTGGCCGTGTCCCCTGGCAGTGGGGGACGCTGGCTGGGGCTGTCAGGGCAGCACTAAAGATGAGCAATGAGGGGAGTGGCGCCTTGGCAGCTCTGCCGGAAAGGCTTTTAAATGGGGGAAAAAAGGAAAAGCAATAAATTGAGGAGCTCTTTCAGGTCCCAGTGGGCAAAGGAGGGGTGGGGACACGGTCACGGTGGCGGCGAGTGCAGGAGGGTGATGGGTGCTGAGGACACAACACGGGGTGCAGGATCCACCCCTGGGTGCGGGATCCAGCCTCGGCAGCTAAATCCAGCAGGTTTAGCGATCCCAGAAGCATCCAGGATCCTTAAATCTTCCTAAACAAACAGTGGCAATGGATGAGCGGGAGGCTCCAGCGGGAGGCAGAGCCCGGGTCAGGCTCATCCCACAGCCCATGTGCTGTCCGGCAGTGGGGTGAAAATGAGTCAGAACTGTGCGTTTCTCCCCGGTCCCGTCCCTGTCCCCATCCCGGGTTGCCCGGGTCCTACCGTCCATGTCGAGGCGCTGGATGATGACCTCCAGCTCCACCTCGTTGGGCATGTACCCCAGGGAGCGCATGGCCGTGCCCAGCTCCTGCTTGGAGATGAATCCGTTGCCATCGCGGTCGAACACCTTGAAGGCTTCCCGGATCTCTGGGGGGGAGCAGGAAGGAGTCCGGCTGAGCTCCCCGCTCCGGCACCCCCAGAACCCCTGTGGGGATTCCCCCTGCCCCTCCAGCCAGCACGGAACCCCCAGCCTCCCCAGGAGGCTCCGACCTCCCCAACACACCCCGAATATTTGCTCGCTCCAATTCCCGTCCCCCGCTCGCTGCACCCGCCCTGCCCTGGCTCCTGCCGCAGCCTGGACCTAAAAACACATCCCTGGGATGTGCCTGAGCTTGGGGTGCCACCAGGTGGGCACTGCAGCTGGGGCATCCCCGCGGCACCCAGCCGGCAGCGTTCCCGAGGGACTGTCCCCATCCCAGGGTCCCGGGATCCCGGGGGGATCGTGCCCTATCCCGGGGTCTTAGGGTGGGGCTGGCCGGGCCCAGGGGTGGATGCCGGAGCTGTACCAGCCACACTTCACCGCCAAAAAATCCCAAATCTTGACGAAATTGCTGCAGTGTCCAGCCCCATCTGGTGCAGAGAAGGATGGAAGTGGGAGGTTTGGGGGGTTCTGGTTCAAAATGAACCCCTGGGATGTGGGGGAAGATCCCTGCAGGGTGGCAGGGAGAGGCTGTGAGGCAACTGAGGCACGGCCCGAGTCTATTCACTCCATCCCACCTCCTGCTGCACTCAGGACTCTGCTCCTTTTTGGGGCAGTTTCTGGCCTTTTGATGCCACCTGATGTGTGAAGCTGGAACCAGGCTGATGGGAAAGAAGGACCAGGGAATTTGTACTGGGGACAGTGGGAAGCCAGGCCAGGAATGTTGGTGCCTCTTCCTTCTCCATGTGGCTACAAGGGGGATTCGTGCTGGAGGATCCCAGCAGGAGAATTTCTGTGAACTTCAGGTTTGGGGAAAATAAACCCCATTTTGGATCACAGTATTGACCCCAAGTGCTTGGGAACATCCCTTTCTGGATGGTATCACATCAGTGACATCTTCAAGGTGTTCTGAGGGAGTTTTGTGGGATTTTGGCCTGTCACTCTGAGCTTCTCTATGGCCAGTGTCCCTGCCTGGGCAGGGAGATTCTCCAGCTTCTCCCTGTGCTCCTGGGGTCCTCACCGCACTCCAGGCACCCCCAAAATTCATCCTTCAAGGATGCTCATCCCAAAGAGCTCCAAGGTGGCTCCCCATCAGATGGTTTGGGGTGTTGGGGACAGGCAAGGACATGTCCTGACAGCAGCCAGAGAGGGTCCTGGCTCCCCACTGAGCCCTCCTGCCCAGCTGTGCCCTGACTCTGCTCAGCCCCAGGGTGAAGCCGTGTCAGGATGTCACCGTGTCCCAAACCGGGGGGAGGAGCCCCTGGGTGTCTGGCACCTTGTGGGTGCCCCTGGGGCTGCCAGCACTGCCATTGACCCCTGGGACACAGCGGGGGCTGAGGGAGTGGGACACAACACTGGGACACAGAGACTGGGTGAACTGGGACAACAGCCACAGGGACACAGGGATGGGAACGTGGACAACACGGAGGGGTGTGAGCACACACAGACAGTCAGTCAGACACACAGACACAGACACCATGGACACACAGACACACACGGACACACATGAACACACAGACACACATGGACACACACAGATACAGACAGTCAGACACACACAGAAACACCAGAAACACAGATAGACACACTGACAGACACAGACACCATGGACAGAGACACACACAGAAACACAGACACACACACAGACAGACACACAGACAGACACCAACACACACAGATACACATGGACACACAGACACACACGAATACACAGACAGAAACACAGACATCTCTGGAAGTGACACTGGACCTGTGTGTGCACACACAGACACACAGACAGACACACACAGGGAAACATGGACACACAGAGACACACGAGACAGACACACAGACACCACTGTGACACCCTCGGCAGTGACCCTGGAGCTGTGCACACACACATATTCCTTATGGTGATGCTGCACACCAACACTTTACAGGGGTGTGCCCAGGTGTGCAAACACACATGCACACAAACACACACAAATACACACATACACACACTCACACATACACACACACACACACACACACACACACACACACACACACACACACACACACACACACACACACACAGAGCCCCCTTGCACTGACACTGTTTGTGCACACACGGGGACAGAGCCAGAACCAGGGTCAGGGTGACGCTGTTCCTGTGTGCACACCCAAACGTCGCAGTGACGCGGTGAGTGTACAAACACCCCCAACACACACGGGTGCACTCCCAGCCCCCTGGCAGCGATGTGCACCTGCAGGGATGCAGCAGATCTTTAACAGATACACCTGTGCATGTGCACAAACACCCAAACACCCTGCACTGAGTACCTGTGCAGCTGCACACACATTTCCCTCCCTGCACCCGCGTGTGCACACTCCCACACCCAACACAGCTGCACTTGTGCATGCACACGCACATGGATGCACACACAACCCCCCTGCAGTGCCAGCCCTGTGCCTGCACACCCGCAACCCTTGCAGTGGTGCTGCACTGGTGTGTGCACACGCGTGGACACTCACAACCACGGCAATGCTGCACTGGTGCACACGGACACAAACACCAAGCACAGCTGCACGTGTGCATGCGACCCCATTGCAGCAAAGCCGTGCTTGTGTTTGTACACACACACGCACACCCCCCACCAGGTTGCAGCGATGCTGTAGTTGTGCACAGGCACACAAACCCCTCTGCAGCAGGGTTGTGCGTACGAGCCCGTCCTGCTGTGACGCTGTGTGTGTGCACACTCACACAAACACCTCCTGCAGCCAGGCTGTGCATGTGCACACACACGTGCTGCAGTGACACAAACACTGGCACAGCCACGGGGACTGGCACAGCCTCACACACACAGAGTGGCACTGACACAGCCACACAGTGACACTGGCACTGGCACAGGCACACACACAGAGTGATACTGGCACTGGCACAGCCACATACACACACAGTGACAGTGGCACAGCCACACACACACACACACAGTGACACTGGCACTGGCACAGCCACATACACACACAGTGACACTGGCACTGGCACAGGCACACACACACACAGTGACAGTGGCACAGCCACGCACACAGTGACAGTGGCACAGCCACACACACACACGTGACACTGGCACTGGCACAGCCACATACACACACAGTGACACTGGCACAGCCACACACACAGTGACAGTGGCACAGCCACACACACACACACAATGACACTGGCACTGGCACAGCCACATACACACACAGTGACACTGGCACAGCCACACACACAGTGACAGTGGCACAGCCTCACACACACAGTGACGCTGGTCCAGCCTCACACACACACAGTGACACTGGCACTGGCACAGCCACACACACACAGTGACACTGGCACTGGCACAGCCATACACACAGTGACAGTGGCACTGGCACAGCCTCACACAGTGACAGTGGCACTGGCACAGCCTCACACATGAAGCCACCCTGCCATGAGGCCATGCGTGTGCATGCAGCTGTGTGGCCATACAGATGTGTGGCCATACGGATGTGTGGCCACACGGATGTGTGCCCACACCCGCAGCAGGCTGTGGAGGGGGTGTGCCGTGCCTGTGCACACACACAGAGCTCCTGCAGTGAGGCTGTGACAGGCACGTCAGCGCACACGCACACCCTGCAGAGCTGCACACACACACACAGCCCTTGCACACCGGTGTGAGCTCCTGCTCGGGGCTCCCAAACGGAATTCGGGGTTCCCCTCGCCTCCAACCCTGTGGCTCCCTGCCTCAGTTTCCCCGCGGGAATGCCGAGGGCTCCAGGGTTGGTGCCGGGCCAAGGGTGCTCTCCCCAGGCAGAGTGGGGATTTGCATGGGGTCAGCCCCCGTGACTCAGTTTCCCCCGCCAGTGCCGGGTCTGGAGCCGGGTATGCTGCACCCTTTCCCCCAGGTTCCCCAGGGACCCCCCCAAAGCCGGGCACCGCCAGTGCCCGTCCCGCCGCCCCGGCAAACTTTTGGGCTGGAAAAAGCCGTTCTGGTGGCAGCGAGCTGAGCTCGGCCCTTCTCATCGCACGGGTGGGCAGAGCCCCGCCGGCCGCTCCTCCCGGCTGGAGTCCGGTGACACCGGGACTGCGTGGAGCTGCCGTGACCCGGGGGGTGACACGGGTGACAGCCACCCCGCGGGTCCCCCGCGCCACCAGCCACTGTCATATTATGACAGCGGGGAGGGGGTGACCCCGCCGCGCCGCGGAGGGGAAAGCGGCCCCCCGCCACTACCGCCGACCCCTGCTGTGTCATATCGCCACAACCGGGGGCCCGGGACCCCCGCACGTCTCCCCGCTTCAGCTTCCCTCCTTCCCCTCCTCCTTCTCCTCCTCCTCCTTCTCCATCCATCCGCATCCCGCTCGCCCTCAGCTTCCCCAAGGCGCCGGGGAAACGCGCACCCCGACTCCCCCACAGCCGCATCCCACGGGATGGACTTCCCAGTGCCCCAAACCTCCTCACCCCACAATGCCAGGGGATGTTCCCCTCATCCCCCCCGATCCCCAGCCAGCCCCCGCAGCCCCCAAACGAGCTCACCCTCCAGCTCATCCTCGGGGATCTCTACGGGGCGCTGCTCGGCGAGGATGTTGGGGACGGTGTAGATCCCCCGGTACATCAACGCCGCCGTCACCGGGTGGAAAGGCATCTTCGGGGCTCCCCAAAACCCAAAGTTTAAACCCAAATCTCGTCGGGTAGAGGGGGGGCTCCCCCCAGCCGGTACCGCCGGACGCTAAACACAAGTTGCCGGTACCCGCCGCCCCCCGCCCGGTACCCACCGGCCAGGGGGGGCCGGGGCGGGCGGGCGGGCGCTCCCCGTCCTCCGGGGCCGGCGGCGGGACGGGGCTGGCGGCCGAGCCCCTCACGGTGGAGTCAGGGCGCGGGGGGGCTCCGCTGGGGGCGGCCCGCTTCCCCCGCGCACATGCCCTCCCAAAGTGGAAACGGGAGGTGAAAGCATCCAAGCCCCGGTTAAATCCCGGTGGAAGCGGCGGCAGCGGAGGGAACGGGGCTGGCCATGCCGCTCGGGGCCCCCCCTTCGCCAGGAGCGCCCCCCACCTCCGCCCGGGGCCCCCCTTCCGCCGGCCCCGGGCCGCTCACAGCCCCCGGGGAGCCGCTGCCACCGGGCCACGCTCCCCGGTGGGGCCCGGCATGGCGGGGCCGAGGCTGAAGGCGGCCTCTTCGTCTTCCTCCTCCCTCCTCCTCCTCCTCTTCTTCCTCCCCGCCAAGTGTCCCGGGCAGGCCGGGGCTCGCTGCCGCCGCGGTTCAACCCTCGCCGCGCACCCGCCGCCCCCCCGCCGCCGCCGGCAGCCGGAGCATCCTCGGCCCCGGCCCCGGGAAGCGGCGGCGGAATCCGGGGAGCGGCGGCGCCGGGCGGGTTTTGAACGGTCCCGCCCGGGAAATGGGGCTGGGGGCGGGGGGTAGGTGGGGCCTCCCCCCGGTGGGGCGGCGAGGGGGGGCAGTGCGGCAATGAGGGGGGAACGTCCCGGGCCGCAGGGAGGGGGACAGGAGGTGCTGGTACCTCGGGGGGTGCTCGGGAGGGACCGGGGGTAGGCAGGCAGGGCTGGGGGTCCCTGTGGCACCCCCTGTCCCGGCAGGTGTCACCCCGGGGTCCCCACGCGCAGCACCCCGTGCCCACGAGGCTGTCACCCCGAGCTCCCTGCACACGGCACCCCGGGCTGCCACCACCTCGGGGTCCCTGCACATGGCGCCCTGTTCGCGGGGCGGTCACCGTCCCAGGGGCCCTGCAGGTTTCCAGGACTGTCACCCTCCCAAGAGTCCATCACCTGCATGTGGCACCCCAAACCCAGTCAGTCTGTCGTCACCCCCTGGTCCCTGCCTATGGCATTTCATGCCTGGGCAGTTGTCACCCCTGTGTCCCCACCCTTGGCACCCCAAAGCCCTGCACGTGCCCGCCTGGGCCAGCCGTCACCCCGAGGTCCCCGGGGTGCTGCAGGGTGACAGGGACCCCACAGCCAGGCCTCCTGCTCCCACAGCAGGGAAAACGTGAGCCATGGAAGAGGCAGGAAGCAGGGCCAGGAGCCGGGTCCTCCATCACCTTTTCCAGTCATCTCCTGTTTGCCCCCAACCTTGGTCACATTTTTCACCTTATTTATCACTTGGGCGTTGATTAATCAGGGCTGAGCTCCTGTGCTAGGGCAGTCCCCACCGTGCCATGTCCCCATGGCACCCGTGTCCCTGTGACATCCCTGCACTCAGGCAAAGAATGCTCCCAGGACCAGGCACACCTTCCCTCCCAAATCCCGCCGGGCACCTTCCATGGGCTGGGCTGTCCCAGCACACTCCGGCCCACCGGGAGATGGGGGATCACAGTGTCCCCTGTGCCCGGGTGGCAGCTCTGGAGGTGGGGACAGCGGCACAGGGAGGCTGCCGAGGCTCCTGCTCCTCACATTTGGAGGTGCCGTGGTGGGAGGGAAGGGTCTGGAGGCCGGAGGGACGCGGCTCCCAGAGCTGGAACAAGCTGGGAGAGAGGAAAGGGGAACAGTCGGCACCTCCCAGGTTCTCACCGGACACCAAGGATGCGTCAGAGCGATGGGGAAACTGAGGCACAGCTGGACAGGCTCCAGACGTGCCTCTCATCTTAGCACTGTCACAAGAACCCCAAAAATCTTGGAACAGGATTCCTGCTGCTCCAACCAACTGCTTCACTAAGCCCCCCCTCGCCTCCTGCAGTCGCCGCGGACACGTGCTCAGCCTCATCCAATTCAGCGCTGCCGGGAATTTTCGGGCTGCTCCTGCCTCCCGTGCGCCGAACCCTCCTTTTCCCCAGGACCTGGCCCGGTGCTCCCCAGAGCCCAGCGCTGCCTTCTGGCCGCCGCTGCCTTCAGCCAGCTGGGGTCCCCTGTCAGCTATTTTTTAGTTGGGAGAAATTTCCCTCTCCGGCAGCAGAAAACCACCACGGCGGCGCTCCGGAGAGGGAATTTCAGGGATGAGCAATTCCCGATGCTGTGGGGTCTCAGCTCCCGGGGCAGGGTCGTTCCTCCCGGGGAGTCTCGTGGCTTGGGGGTGGATTTTCCCAACTCTGCTAAAATTCCCTCTGCCCCTGGAGCTGGGGATGGGGCACATGGATCTGTGCCCCACAGGGAGTCTCCAGTGTCTGATACTGCTTGTGAGATCCCAGCACTTGAAGGGGGAAGTGCTGATAATAAGAAGTGGCTTTTTGGGAGAAACAACTCCCAGAAAAGCAAAGTGTGATTGAATATCTCCTCCTTTTTTATATATAACAGATCAATTTACTCCTCGATGTTAACGAAGTTCCCTCTCAATTAATTCTCCAGAGGCCCTGGGGTGGAAACTCATTAATTTGCCACCACCCAAATCCCAGCAGGAATAACAGGGCCAATTTCCGGGCTTTTCCCCTCAAATCCCCAGCGGAGCTCCCTGTGCAGCGGCGGGGATGAGCTGGAGCCTCCTTCCCCAGGGATGGGGGCCGCCGGTGATCCCGGCTCCCCCTCCCTGGGGATGGCGGTGGGCAGGCGCCACAGGGCGGGGGAGAGGAAAATTAAGTGGCTTAATTGCATGTGAAGTGCTCCCTGGGTTTTCGTTCATCGGGGATCCCCGCTGGAGCACTCCCTGGGCTCTCACGGAGCCCGGTTCAGCCGCACTGCTCTTCTTCCTCTCGGGATGAAGGCTGGACGAGCCGAGCCGGCTCCCTCTGCTCTGCCCCGCGGTCCCTGTGCTGAATTCCCTCGCTGGTTTTGTGGGGAGAAGCTCTGGGGTTTCCTCAGAGCTCAATCCTCAAACGATGGGGTGGAGGCAGTGGTGTCCCAGGGATTTCAGCTAAAATCCCAGCCGCAGCTGCTGGGCTGCTGGGAATGCTCCTCTCCACAATTCCCCCTTTATCTCACCAGCCTTGCCGGCAGGTCAGTGCCACCTCTCCCCTCTGTCCCTTTGTCCCTCTGGAGACTGCGGCACTTTCCGACACTCCCAGGTGTTTTCCTAATTAGCTGATCCCGCTAAAGAGGCTGGAGAAGCTCGATCCAGGCCTGATGTTCTGTGGTTTTATTTGTAGCTTCAGAGCGATCTCACTGTCAAGGGCCCTTGCTCTGGGTTCATGTCCCAGCATCAACACCCTTATTTCTTTCAGGAATTCCAGGGATGGAAAGGAAAAGGACTGAAGTGGCTCTGGCACAGGGATGGGACTGACTGAGCTTTAATTATTAATTAATCTGCTCCTTGTTTATCCCTCCCGTGGCACCCGAGGGGCCCTTCTGGCTCCCCCTGCCCTCTGCCCAGCCGAGACTGCAGAGCTCCCTCCTGCCCTGAGGGATGAGGTGGGATGGGGATGGAGATGAGATGGAGATGAGGATGGAATGGGGATGGGATGGGGATGAGGATGGGATGGGATGGGATGGGATGGGATGGGATGGGATGGGATGGGATGGGATGGGGATGGGGATGGGGATGGAATGGGATGGGAATGGAATGGGAAGGGAACGGGATGGGGATGGGATGGGGATGGAATGGGGATGGAGATGGGGATGGGGATGGGATGGGGATGGAATGGGATGGGAATGGAATGGGATGGGAATGGGATGGGGATGGAATGGGGATGGAGATGGGATGGGGATGGGATGGGGATGGAATGGGATGGGGATGGAATGGGATGGGAATGGGATGGGGATGGGATGGGATAGGGATGAGGTGGGATGGGATGGGATGGGATAGGGATGAGGTGGGATGGTGTGAGGATGAGGACTGGAACGGGTTGAGGATGAGGTGGGATAGATCAGATGGGATGAGATGGGGATGAGGAAGGGGGTGGGATGAAGATGAAGATGGGAATGGGAGGAAGATGAGTATTAGGAAGGAATGGAGTAAGATGGGGATGAGAATGGGCATGAAATGAGGATGAGGATTGGGATGGGGATGACATAGGGACAGGGATAGAGAGGGGATGAGGATGGAGACAGGGTTCGAAATGGAATGGGATGAAATGGGGATGAAGATTGGATAGGGATCCCTCACAGGAGTGGGGAGGGATGGGATGTGGATGGAGATAGGATGGGGGTGGGATTGGAGATGGGGATGTCCCAAAGCCATGGGAAAGCTGACAGGGAGGAAGAAACATTATGGCTGGGGAGGGTACAAACCTGTACTGGGTGCTCTCAAATCCCTCAGGACAACCCCAGGGACCTCCTGGCAGCCTGGGGGGGCTGGGACAGGGATTGGCACCAGAGCGTCCTCCAGACACTCCCCCGGGCCCCGGGAGGGGACCTGAGCGCCCCGGGGGTGTCTTTGTGACATTTTAAAGTCACTGGCACCGAGCCCTCAGAGGCGCTGGAGGCATCAATCTCCCGGGGCCGCGCTGTCAGGTGGGTATTTAGCGAAATGTTTCCTAAATGAACGCTTGATGGGAGAAGAGTGATGGCTGCAATGTTCCTAGCCACAAGGTTATCCCGGCTGCCGGCTGCCAGCTCCCAGTGCCCGCTGGAAACCCGGGAAGGGCAGCGCAGAGAGCCCCTGGGGAGGGGTCAGGATCCTCCTCCCAGTGTGGCTGGGACTGTTCCCACACTTGGGAGCAAATCCCATCCATAATGGGGAAACAGAAACAGCGGGCACAGCTCCAGGCAGCTGGGGTTGGGGAGGGGAGCGGGCGGGGTGTGGGGAGGGAAGGGGGAATGGGAAAAGTTTGGAGAGCTCTGCTGAATTTGGGTTCTGAAGGGGGGAAATAGCCCAGCCAGGGGTGGAGGCAAAAATTGTGCTTAGGGGGGATTTCTCTTTATAGAAAAATGGTAAAAATTGAGATGAGCCTGCTCTTAGCACCCCTCAAAGGGGATGCAGCCCAGGATGCTGAGGGCAGCGGTGACTGCGAGATGGAGCAGGAAACAACTCCCAGAGATCTCAAAGACCCTCAAGCTCGTTAACAGCATCAGAACCAATGTTTTGGACAGCGCAGCCTGCCCAGGAGGGATCTGGCATTTTCAGAAGGAAAGGTGGTAGCTCCTGGAGAGAGTTTTACCTCCAGGACACTGGACCTGGCTCTGCTCCCATCAGCTCCATGTCTCCAGGATGCTGTGACCCGTTGCAGTGGGATGCCCTGTGGTGGCACAATCCGGTGGTACCCAGTGCCAGGATGGCTGGAGAGGGGCAACAGGCACCTCCTGCAGGGCTGTGCCCATGCCCAGTGTCCCTGTAGCCGAGCAGAAGGTGGTGGCACTGGGACTCCAGCATTCCTGCTCCAGATCTGACCCCAGGGCAGGAATGGCAGCCCCCCCTGCCTGGTCCTGTGACCCACCCCCATCACATCTCGCCCAAAACCCCAGCCCCGGCTCCAGGGATTCGCCCTCTGCTCGCTGGCAGCTGGAGCAGCTCCACATCCGTTTGATTCCACAACATCCATATATTATCCCTTCCCGGGGCTGAGTGGGCAGCTCTGGTGCCAGCCAGGGGTTCCGGCTCCGCAGCTGTGGCTTCCCTGCACAATAAATCCCTGATTAACCTGGCGGAACACGCGGAGCTTGCCAGGTCTCTGTGGGGAGCGGGGTGGCCCCGGGTGCCCGTCCCCATCCAGGCTGCCTCTCTCCTCCCTTCTCCCTCTTAAATTCATTTTTTTTTTTTCTCTCTGGAAGACAAAGGTGGAGAGGCGCAGCCGGCGGTGGGGACGGATGAGGGTGGATGGGGACGGATGGGGGTGGATGGGGACGGATGGGGATGGATGGGGATGAATGGGTTGGCGGGACAGCACCGGGCTGGTAGCTGTCAGCCCAGGGGGAGTGGGGTCCCCGTGTCCTCAAGGCACCGTCTGAAAAGAGCAGCATACAGCTGGCTGTGAGCCCTGGGAGCATCGTTTTCCCTCCTCATCTCACCCCGGGGTGCCTGCAGGCAGGGCTGGGGTGTCCCATGGGCAGAGCCGCCTGTGACCCTGGGGTGCCCTGGTCCCCCCAGCTCCAGCCCGTCCTTGTGGTAGCCCACGGCCACCGTGCCACGCTGTGCCCCCATGCTCACCCCCTTCCCTCATGCACACACCCCCAGCCCTGCCCGGGGCTTTGCCAGTGTCCACTGTCCCCACCGTGAGCCCCTCCCTTGTCCCCCAAGGCACCCGAGGCCGGGCAGCACCCCGGGATGCAGGGGGACAGCAGGGGGATGGAGCAGCAGCCCCCTGGGCTGCACAGCCAGGCCAGAGCCATCCCTGCCTCAGTTTCCCCATCCATCCCCTCTGCCCATTCCAAGCTCTTTTCCAGAGGGAGCTGCTGGCCAAAGCTGTGCACGTTTTGTGTGGGTTCTGAACCAGCACCCTGACCCCCCTCCAGGGCTGGGACAGGTACAATGCAAAGGCTTTTTGATGGTTTCTTTTCCTCAAGCAAAGGCAGCTCACACCAACCCACACCAGCAGCTCCTGTTGAGTTCAGTTTGCTAAAAAGGGAAAAAATCAGGGGGAAACTTCCTTTTACAGGAGAGAAATGGTCTGGGATGTGCCAGGGAGGGCGGGCAGAGAGATGGCACCAGGCTGGGAGTGTGAGAGACAACACTGGGGGTGTGTAAAAATCTGAGAGTGCAAGGCTGGGAGTGTAGGAGGCTGGGAGTGTGGGAGGCTGGGAGTGTGCAGCACTTCCTGCAGAGCCCCGGGGAGCAATGGGGACCCCTGTGCCAGAGGTGGATCCATGCTGGATCCTGCACACCCATCCCAGCACACCCATCCCTCATCCATCCCTGCACATCCATCCCTGCACATCCATCCCCTGTGCATTCCCAGTTTATCCCACTGCCCTATGCTAGAAAAAGCTTTCCTGGATTAATTTCAGGACTCAGGCAGTGCAGGTGACACACCAGTTGAATTCCTGTCACTGCAGGCCACGCGGGAAATCAGGTCACCCTCCACAGCCCTCACCGGCTGCTTCAAACCCCCCCAAAATTCCCGTGGGTCTCCCACTGGCATCCCTCTGCCAAAAGAAACCCCATCCCACCCCCTTCATCCCCGCTTAAAACAACAAAACCGGGGAAAATTCCTCCCGCCCACCCGCGGGGCGAGCTGTGGTGAGAAGCTGCGGTGCCTCTCCCGGGGTTTGGCGCCGGAGAGCGGAGGAGGAGCACATCCACCGCCGATCCCGGCGGGGCCGGGAGCAGCCCCGGCTGGGGCTCGCTGGGCTGGGCCTTTTTCATCCGTGATTAATTATAAAATTGAGGTCAATGCAGCACATCCTTTATTCCACGCAGGACGGGATCAGGAAGAATCGGGGACGACAAACAGCGGGCTCAGCCCCTCTGGGCACCCCAAGCGCCTCTTCCCTCAAGGAGGGATGAAAAGAGCCTCGAGGGACAGGGGACAGCGGGACCCTGGAGCGCTCCCGATCCCGCGGGAGCTGCCGGAGGGATCCCAGCGCTGCAGCTGCGCTTCCCATTAATCCCGGCACCGCTAACTGTGGCAGCCGCGCTTGGAGCAGTTTTTCCCAAATAAAAAAAAAAAAAGCAAAGAAGCTTCAGCTCCCCTCCTAGAGCTGTGAATTTTTATTAAAACAGGAGAAAACAGTTATTCCTTTGGAGTACAACAGTCCAAGGAATGGGAAAGCGGCTGCGCCAGGCCACAGCCATTCGAAGTGCAGCCACGTGCGGGGACTCGATCCCAGGGTTTAAATAAACAGGGTTGGGATGGGATTTACTCCACGCCAAGCCCCGGGTTGAGCCTCCGGTGGGGCTGTGGGACCGGTGAGGTTGTGGGAAGGAGGAATTGGGGCTCCGGAGGGGATGTGAGGGATCCCCGGGGCAGCACCGGGTCTGCTGGAGGGTAAACGCAGCTGGAAGAGGATTCCACCCGAGAGGGGCACGGGATTTGGGACGGAGACAGGAAGGGAAGGTCAGGGCATCCCTGTTCCCAACGCGGGGGGAGTAAGAGCAAAGGCACCCGCGATGGGACAGGCAGGAGCAGGCAGCCCCGGGCCCAGCCCGGGATAGCATTCCCGAGCCCCCGGCATTCCCGAGGGGCTCCGAGGGGCCGGGATGCCCTGGGAGCCAGGGAAAGCCCAGCCCGGAGCCCCTGGATCCCCCAGCCTGAAGCTGCCCAGGTTTGTCACAGTTTGCAGGAACAGTAAGGTTTCATTTGGTTGGCACTAGCTGTTCTCCCGCTTCCTGTTCCCAGCAGGGAGGAGGAGGAGGAGCCTTCCTCCCGCCTCCTCTCCCGCGGGAAGCAGCTCGGGATCCCCCCAGCCCCAGGTCCCTGGCCTCCCGCTCCCTGCTCCTCTCCCACCCCGGCGGGCGCTGGGAGAGCCAGCGCGACGCTGCTGATTTACAGCACTCCACTGGAACATGCTCGGGATCCTAATGGAGCTCCCGGCAGCGCCGCCCGCACGGGGCTCCGTGAGCCGAGCAGGGGCCCCCGGGCCGGCACGTGGAATTCCAGACCGGCATGAGAAGGCGAATCCAGAGGGGTGACAACCCCTCCCTCCCCGGGAGACCCTCGGGCACTCTCCTCTGCTGGCTGCCAGGGTGGGAAGGCACGGCCACAGCCCCAACCCCGGCTCCGGGGGAAAGCCTGGAGGTTAGAGCCTGGAAGCAGTGCTAGAAAAATCTGGAAAAAAAGCTGGAAAACCCAGGAAAACTAAGTGTCAGGAGGAGGGTGAACGGCTGCTAAGCTAGAGAACATCACACAGTCCGTGTGCAGCCGGCCCGAGTCCGTGGGTGTGCAGAGGCCGGAGCAGCCGGCGGGGCCCGGGGCGATCCCTGGGGAGCCCCCGGCGCCGGGCCAGGCTCCGGCTGGGCGGGAGCCCTTGGGAAGCAGCAGCAGTGCGGAGCAGTTGTTTCCTAGAGCTCTTCGAAGAAGGCCACGCGGGACTTGGTGCTCTGTAAGGTGAGCTGGAAGAGAGCAGAGCAGGATCAGGGGGCATCCCAACCTCCCACAGGGCACCCCCAGGAGGGAGCTGCTGCTGTATCCCTCCAGAAATAGCAGGGAATGTGGAAGCCCAGGGGTTGCAGAAGCCAGGGGTCGTGCAGTCCCCACCACAGCAAGCACAGCCCAAGGGAAAGCAGGGGCAGAGATTCCATCAAGGTCATTGGCATGGCTGAGGCTTCCGGGATGTGGAATACATGGGAGCCTGGATCCAAGGAGCCAGTCCTGGGGCCCCTGACAAGAAGGACATAAGGGAGTCCTGGGAAGCTGGAGGAGAAGCACCTCAGTGAGCTGAGGGAGAACCCACAAGTCTGGCAGGCACGGGACACGTGTCCCCTGTGTCACCACAGGGGCCCAGCCTCTCCATGCTCACATCCAACCCATCCCACCACGGGTGATCTGTGCAGCCACCCTGGGATCTCAGCTCATCCCACCTCACTCCATCCGTTCTGCCAGAGGACACAGCTGGAGAGCCCTCACTCCCAGGACTGTCCTTGCAGGACTCAGAAACCTTTGGAAAGCTTTCCACAGTTATCCCAAAAATAATACTCCACGGAGCAGCCATGAGCCCATTTGCTAACGGGCCAAAGAAGATAAAAGAAATCCTCAGTGGCAGAGAAGAAATCCCAGGATTTAGAGACAACCACCCAATGGAGTGCAGTGGGAGAAGTGCCACCTTCCAGCCAGCTGCTGGATCACCAGGAGTTTGCCAAAGCAGCCGGCTAATTGCCAGGGCTTCGTTTCAGCTGGATTAAGCACGGTGCCTTCTGCTGGGAATGCCGGTTTTGCTGAAACAGGAAACCTGGGATCACCTTACAGTGAATTAAGCCCCTCAACGGAGCTGTCAGGCGCTTTCCCCCCTCCCTGCTTCTCCCCCCTGGCTTTTCCTCAGTAATTCCTTCACAGCTCTAATGCCAGTCAGAAGAAAATCTGTATTCCAGAGGAAATTTCTGCAAGGGCTTAATAATCTTTCTTGGCAGCAGCTGCCGGGGCCAGGGCTGGCTCTCCTCCTCCTCAGCATCCCCCTTGGCTGCTCCAGTGTCTCCTCCAGGGCTGGCTGGAAGGTGGGTGAGGTGGGACAGGGATTCTGTCTGCTACGGGCAGCATTCTTCATCTCTAAGGCTGGAGAGGGGAAAAAAAAGAGCAGAGATCTCCAGGCCAGACCCACTGCTGGGGCCATCTGACAGGAAGCCCCACTCCTAAAAGTGTTCCAGTGCCTAAAGGGGTCCAAAACAGCTGGAGAAGCACCTGGGACAAGGCCTGGAGCAACAGGGTAAGGGGCAATGGTTTCCCACTGCCAAAGGGACATTGGGCAGGAATTGTTCCCTGGGAGGGTGGGCAGGCCCTGGCACAGGGTGCCCAGAGCAGCTGGGGCTGCCCCTGGATCCCTGGCAGTACCCAAGACCAGGCTGGACAGGGCTTGGAGCAGCCTGGGACAGTGGAAAATGTCCCTGCCATGGCAGGGGGGGAATGAGATGAGCTTCAAGGACCCTCCCAGTGCAAACCATTCATTCCATGATTCCATGATCTACCTGCCATCCATCTCCTTCGCAAGGTTGTGCCTCCAAATCCATCTCTCCTGCGGCCTGGCTGGGGGAGCACAGCCTCCTACCCCTCCCATCCCCCAGGAGCTCCTTCCTCCCCAGCACAGCGAGGGGAGGGGCCCCCAGGATGCCCCTGGCAAAGGCGGGAGGGGCAGAGCCCGCTGCAGCTGAGCACAGGGAGGATGTTCCCCTCAGGCTTAACAAGGAACCTGACTGTTTCAAGCCCGGCTCTCTGTCTGTAGCTACACACAGCTCTCCACTAACGCCCCACGTGTTTTGGGGGTGCTGGAGTACTCTGAGGGCAGACTGAGCCAAAGCTGTGCCTGCCTCAGCCTGGAGATTTGGGAAGCAGGCGGAGGCAGAGCTCCGGAGCATCCAGCACAGGCCCAGGGAGAAAGGAAAAGATGCAGCCCTGCTCCTTTGCTGGATGCCTTCATCCACAACAGCCAAAGGCTCCTAGAGAGGATCAATGGTACGTTTTTTACCTGTCCAGGGAATCTGAGGCACGAGAAGAGCAGCCATACAGGGAGTCAGAGCAAAAGTGGGTTTTGAGGAGATGGGATCCCATGGAGAGGAGTGAGCACAGACTTCCCAAGAGGGCCGTGCCCTGTGGGTCACTGGCTCCCAGCAGTGGCCAGATTTTGCCACCTCAAAGACAACCACCACAGGGATTCCTCCTTGGGAGGGTGGGCAGGCCCTGGCACAGGGTGCCCAGAGCAGCTGGGGCTGCCCCTGGATCCCTGGCAGTGCCCAAGGCCAGGCTGGACAGGGCTTGGAGCCACCTGGGATACTGGAAAGTGTCCCTGGCCTGGCAGGGGGTGGCACTGGACGGGACTTAAGGTCCCTTCCCATGGGGACCAGGACCAGGATCGGGGCTGCCCAGCAGCTCCAGGCAGCTGCCTCCTCACATCCAACTGCAGCCAGAATCACCCGAGGGGGAATCAGGGCTGCTCTTCACTGCACCCTGACTCTCCACTGCCTGTGCCAGGTGGGAAAGCTCTCCCCCACCCTTTTCCTTTCTTTTACTGTTGTTTTCCTCACTGTGGAGTGCAGGCAGGGCTATCCTTGCTCTCACTGGGAGCACCACACGGACCAGTCCTGAGGGATGTGCTGGGGGAAGATGGGAAGAGCCGAGGGGAGTTCGGGGCCATCCTGACTCATCCCAGTCTTGGGGGCTGCGGGAGCCGGTGGGCACAGGGAGCTCTGCAGGGAAATCCCACTCCCTCAGCTGGTTTTCCTTTCTTTTCTGCACTGGAATGTGAAAGCAAAGAGGAGAGCACCACCCCGTGCTGGCTTCTCCATCATCTGTTGGGGGGAAAGCCTCCAACACCTCCAAAAACTCTCTGCAGTCTTCACATCCCCTTTTCCTGGCCAGGCGAGGAGAAATAAATATCCCTCCCCGTAGCGTAACGCTGTGCAGGGTGATTAAGAGGGAGTTACATCCTCGTCAGTGCGGAGAAAAGGAAAAAAAAATTGATTTACAAGCAGTATTATGATAATCTCCTTCCTGCAGGAGGGAGGGTGGGCTCCCGATGCTCTACCAGAGCCATCAAGGAAAATTTAGAGGGAGAGAGAGGCAGCACAATTAAGCGGCCTGAGCTCAAATGAATCAAGATCTGAGGAAGGGAAGAGAGGGAAGAGTCCTGCTCCCCGCATTCCTGCGCCGGGGCTCCTCGGAGCTTGCAGACTGATGTGATTTAGGAAACACAAACAAACCAAAGCAACCCAGTAAGTGCCTGGCAGGCACGGGTGATTTGGAGCAGGTAACCCAATAACTGCAGGCACAGAACTGCTGGGGCTGGGCAAACCCAATCCAGGGAAACCCCCAAGGCTCCTGCGAGCTCACGGAGCCGGGGCCATCCCCATGCACCAGGGAGGGGAAGGGGCTGCAGCTCACACCAGCCTGCCCCGAAGGCTCCCCCAGCAGGCAGGGGTTTAAGATGTCTCATTTCCTTGCTGTTTCCTTGTTTATCCTGCAGTACGGCCAGGCTGGAGGAGAGGGGGACCTGTGCCACCCTCACCCTGTGTGATGCCAAGATATTTTCCTACTGCTGGGAAGATCCACAGTCTTTGCTAATCATCACCCAGTGCTCCACACACTAAATCCTCTTTATCCTCCACTTGCTGCCCTGGTGCCTTTCTCCATCCCTGCCCACTCCCCAGTCCCACTGGCCAGGTGGACCTTTCAATTCCCACTGTTACTTTTGAACCCAAACCCCATTTTCCTGTGATTCTTCCCATTTCCCTCCCCACTCCTCTCTCACTCCCACGCTGCCGTTTATTCTCTCCCGAGCACAACTGTCCCCCAGCCCCCGACGCTTTGATGAGCCCATTTGAAAGGAGAAGATGACGCTCCATGTGAAGGAAACGCTTTTCAAAGGCTGCCACAGAAATAGCTGATAGGCCTGACGTTTCCTACTTTCCTCTTGTTCCTTGTAAACAAGGAAAAGAGGCTGCCGTGTCCCAGTTTAACTGCCTGGGAGTTTCACTTCCCAGCTCCGAGGAGAAGCGGGAAGAAAACGAACCTGGGAGGGATGTGGTCTCTCACACGTGGGGGTGTGTGGGCAAGATCCAGGTGGGATGAGCCTCCATCTCCTCCTGCAGTTGGAAAATGTGTTGCCAGAGCTGCTCTGCCCACTGGGTATCTCCTGGCTCCCACCTGCATCCCAGCCAGGTGCCAGGCTGAGTGAGAAGCTGGCAGCCTCACTCATCTTTTCCAACCTCACAGCTCCCAAGGAAATGGGAAACTCCAGTGCTGCTGCTCCTGGGGAGTCCCTTGCTGGTGGTGTGCCTGTTCTGCTTTCCCTTTCCAGCTGGGATTGGTTTATACAGCCCTGCAGGAGACTCAGGAGCACCTCATCTCTCATCAGTGCAGGAGGCAGCTCAGCCTGCTCTGTCCCACCCGGGCTCCCTCCTTTTGTCTTTGCAGAGCTTTCCTTGTGCTGGTCCCTCCTCTCTGCAAGGAGCACATCCTCCTTCTCCCAACAAACCACTACAGCAAAACAGACCTACTGCAGGGAATCTGCAGTTCCAGAAGGGGAGAGATGAGGAAGGCAGTCCCAGGAGGTGACAGGGACCCCACAGGAATTGTGAAGTCCTCAAGGGACGCTGCTCGCCAGGTGCAGGTGGAAAATAGAGAAAGTGTCAGCCCCAGCACCAGCCTCCCAGAATTCTTCCACCTATCCAGATGATGAAGGAGCCTTGTGACATCTGGGGGTGGCACATCCTGTCTGCATGATGAGACACTCAGGCAGCAGTGCCATCACCAGCCACCAGTGTCCTCAGAAGGACAGATCACAGCCTATCCCAAAGGTGGCAGGAGGGAAGGCAAGGCTGCAGAAGTCCCCTGGCTCTGCCCCACTCACCCTTCCATCCTTCCAGCTGGGAACTGTTCACTGGCTAAATACAAAAGAGACCTTAAAACTCATCCAGTCCCACCCCCTGCCACAGTCAGGGACACCTTCCACTGTCCCAGGCTGCTCCAAGCCCTGTCCAGCCTGGTCTTGGACATTTTCAGGAATCCAGGAGCAGCCCCAGCTGCTCTGGGCACCCTGTGCCAGGACCCCATCACCCTCCCAAGGAGGAACTCCTTCCCAATATCCCAGCCAGCCCTGCCCTCTGGCAGTGGAAGCCATTCCCTGTGTGCTGTCACTCCATCCCTTGTCCCCAGTGCCTCTCCAGCTCTCTTTTAGGCTCTGGGAGGGGCTCTAAAGTCTCCCTAGAGCCTTCTCCTCTCCCAGCCTGAACACCCTCAGCTCGGACCTCAAAGCAGCTCCACAATGATCATCATCCAAGCCAAGGGCAACACATCTGGGATCAGAGCCAGGAGAGGAGCCAGCAGGATCTGTATGATCCACACGGGCCCCAGAAATGATCCCCTGGGACTGAGCTCAAGCCCAGAAGAAGCTGCTCTCAGCCACGTGAGAGCCTGGCAGGAGAGGCCAAGGCTGCCTGTGGAAGGACCAGAGGCTCAACGACAAAGCTGCTTGTCTGGGAACAGGCATGGAGATTTGCTCCTTGCCTGGATACTTCAAAGGGCTTAAATCCCAGTAAATAAGCATGACTGTGCAAGAAGAAAGCAACTGGAATCAAAGACCCGATTGTGTTTTAGCAGCCTGTCCTGGGAGCTTTCCTGCACTAGAGGAGATGAAGAAGAAGTGGGTTTTTCACCCTGTACCACAGCCGAAGTGACAAACCCTCCTGAATCGAAGCCAGCTGGAGCCACAGCACCAGCCCACGGCAGGGAGCTACGGAGAAGGGAGAGCAGCTTCCAGATGAGGTGTCTGTGCTGTGCCCACAGAGCTCATAAAAAGGGATTAGCATGTTAACCACATAATTAAACATGAAAACTTTGCAGGCACCTTCAAAGGCAGGCACCAACCCCCAGAGGTCACACTGCAGCGCTCGCTGTGCAGCTGCTTTAATTATGGGGGCTCCTCCTGGGCACTGGAGCACTCCCAGCTGCTGGAAGAGTCTTCCCACAAACTGCCAGGGCTTCATTTCACCTCCTTGTGCTGAGGCCACAAGTGGATTTCACCCCAAATTTACCTGCCATGGAGTTCTTTAAGCCAGGTGGGATGGGATAATGCATTTCCTCAATGGCCACTCTGTCTGCAGATATCCAACACCTCCCCCAGGGTGGCCCAGACCTTCAGGGTTACCCCTTGTAGCCTCTTCCCCATGGAAGTGCTTAGCAGCGAGAGCAGCATGTTTTGGGGAACACCTGCAGTTCCCCAGAGCTGGCACAAACCCCAAACTCCAGGGATTTACAGCCTCTGGAATGGCTGGTGCAGTGAAGAACAGCACAGCCTTGTGCTGAGTTCTCCTGGGTAAAACAACCTCCTGCCCCTACTCCCAAGCTCCAGAGGTGCTGAGGAATTATTTTGTGTTTTCTAAAATCATTTCCCACCAGCTCTGCCACCCCTGAGTGTGGCATCCCAGTACTTCCCTGAGTGCCACCGACTCCAAGCTCCTGAAACCCTGTGACTGTGCAAGAACCTTGCCCCAGGGCAGAGCAGCAAAGCTTCCCCAAACTCATCCTCCCAAAGGAGGGAGTGGAAGCTCAGCACATACAGCCTGTGGATAGAGGGCAAATCCTTGGAGGAAAGCAGCTCCAGGAATAAGAGATGTGGCATTAACAGAGCATGACCCCCTAGGTGGGAGGAGGTGAGGGACAGGCAGAGGCAGTGGAGGGAGAAGGACAACTCCTGTCCCCAGGTGTACTGGTGACCTTCCCCTGGCACAAGAGCCATCTGCAGACACCAGTTGTTCTCAATCCTCTGCTTTACCTTCCTGGGATGCTTCCCAAACAGGCAGAGCATCCTTGTGCTGCTCGGCTCCGAGACGGAGCTGCGCATTTTTAGCCTGTTTTGACAGGGTTGGCAGCAGAGTTGATGGGGTTTGGCTGTTTGTTTGGGGTATTTTTTTCTACATCCTGAATTTCTTTCTGCAACAAACAAGGGGGGAAGGTGCTGGCATACTTCATTAAAGGAATCTTCAAAGGCTGCCCTGTACCTCCGATAGATTCCCAACCACCGGTGCAAAAACAGGTGTGCTAAATTATTTAAGTGCCTCTACCTGAACTCCCCCTCTGAGGTTGCCAACTCAACTTCTGCCAAGAAAGAAGCTTCCCAGCACGGAGGATCAGGTGTAGGAACAAATGCAGGGAGGCTGGGAGTGCTCCTGAGGGAGGGAGAGCTGGGCTGGACGGCGGGCAGTCGGTCCCACTGGAGCGCAGGCAAGCTCATGCACGGGTTAGTGCCACAGCCAGATCCCAGCACCCCCACGCAGAGTACCTGAGAATAACCTACTTGGAATTCTCAAATGCAGATAGGTCTTCTGCCCTGGGCTTGAGGCTAAACCAGCAAAATAAAATGAACAACAAATAGTAATAATAATCCCCGTGTGTGATACAAGGGCAGGTGATTTGTGGGATCTCAGGGCTTGCCCAGAGCAATCAGCAGCTTCCAGGTGAGGCAGAGGGTCGGTGCCATTGAAGTATTGCTGGACTGATATCGTGCCCTGTGTTTCCTGCCTTCACCATGGCAAAGACAAAAGCCCTGCTGACCTCCCTGAGTAGGGCAGGCTGTAATTTCCCTCTGATGTCTCCACTAATAGTCTATTATTTGGGCACCTTTGCTCCTGGCTGAGATGCAGCAGCTGGGCAGCTCCTGCTCCCTGGGAAAGGGAGGGACAGGACCAGACTCCATCCTCAAAGGGAGGCAAAGTGACAAGCCCTGACAGACATGGAAATGATGGCCCAGCCACCCTCTTTAAGGGAGACAAATGGGACCATTAGCTCTCTATGAACTCCTCTCTGTCAGAAGTGAAAATTTAGCAGTTTCTGTTTAAACCAAGGACTTGGAACACAGAGAAAAATCCGACCAAAACCTACTGGGAGCAGAAACGCCTCCAGATTCTACAATGACAAAAGGGGTTGTGAAGATTTTTATTTTCTCTGCTCTAGTGTGACAGGAACCTGAATAGCTTCAGGCCAGCACGGGGAAACTGACGACTGAGCCCCGCTAGATTCATTTCCTTGGCCCAATTCAGTGATCACAAACTCCCAGCCATGAAAGTCGGCAAGAACTGATATTTCCAAATCCTTTCAGACATAACTCTTGGCTGGGCATAGTAAAGAGAGCAGGATTTGTTTTTCAAGCCTGCACTTGTTACCACAGCCTGCATCCCATGCTGTACAATCTCCGAACACATCCTGAGGACAGCAGCTAGCAGAAAGCCAGCCAGGAAAAAGCCTTTGCAAGGAGAAAAGCCTTTGCAGGTGAGTGGGGCTGACCACCACCATCCACACCCATCGTGGATGTGCCCAGCGCTTAGGCAAAGGAAAGAGATGGGATGTGGAAATAAAGAAGGGGTTTTGTTGTGAGCTTTCAGGTGACCCCTGGGTCAGCAGACCCAGCAGCCTCAATTTATGGCTGAAGTTCCTCATGTCAGCCCCACTCTGGGAGGCAGGTGGCTCCAGGGAGCAGGTCTCACAGCCCCTGCCAGCAAAGGCTTTGCTGTTAGTGACTGAAGCTGCACTACAGGTTTCTCTAGAGAGATTAAAAGAGAGGAAGAGCTTTTGGCTTTTTCCACAGAGAGCTCCTAAGCCAGGAGTATTTCTGCCCTCGTTATTCACCAGACAAGCTCAGTGCTTGTAGGGAACAGCTGCAATAGGCAGGGAGGGCTTTTCCTGTTCACGAGGGATGCAGAACCCTCCCAACAACATCCTTGTACAGCTTTTGAGGTTCAGCAAGACCTTCAGCCCTGTAGACCTTCACATCCCTTCCCACAGCACTGAAGAGACCAGGCTGGGTCAGGACACCAGGACCACCAGAAGCTGGAATCCTCTGATCAAAGCTAAGCAGCTGGGGAAGAAAGCCTGGATCCAACAATTTTATTATCAAAAGCAGGGTGAATTTTAGGGTTCTTTATAAAGGGTTTCATCAGGGGAGATACAAGCTGGGGCCCTCTGATACCTTTTTAATAGTGTTGTGCTTGCTGTTGCCCCGGCTGGAGTTCTCGTTGTGCAAAATATCCAGAGCTGTCTCTCTCTCCTTGAGCTTCAGTGCCTCAATTTCTGTCTTCAGCTCGTTGAGCTGCTCCTGCAGGTGCTTGCTCTTCTCCATGTACTCCACCCTGACACACAGAGAGAACAGTCCTGGGTTAGCACTGACCAGCTGCATGTGCTGATGTGACACCTGATAACAGAATTATAACTGAAACAGCTTTTCTTCATTATTTTTAGCTAGTGGAACTGATAGTATCAGTTTATAGCACATAGTGAGCTACTCAGAGCAATTATTTGTTCCTTATTAAAGGGGACCCAGACAGCCAACCCAGCAATAAAAGTGTAAGTTACATTATTATACAAAATTAAACCCAAGCTGGGTGGTATTTTAAGTCTCCCAATTTGCAAGTGAAGCTGATAGAGGTTTACACCACACAGCTGTAGGTTAAGCAGCTACTCAGGAGAGCTCTACACCCCTGCACCCCTTCCCAAACCTGCTCCACTACCCAAATCCACAAATCTTTCCATGAGGAAGGACCCTGAGGTACTGACTTCTTGTATTTTGGAGGGATTTAGCTCATAAACTGTGTGGGAGCAAGTGCTGTCCCCAAAATATCAGGTATCTTGTAGACATAGAGCACCCCTGGCAGAGAGAAAGTCTCACAAAAACAAAAACAAAAAAAAAAAAAAAAAGAAAGAAAGGGTAAAAAAACAACCCCCAAAGCCAGCCATTTCCAGGACTCCTCCTGAACTGCCTTCCACAATGGAAAATCAACTGGAAGAATCACCCTGTGAGTTTTGTACCTGTGATCACCCCCCTGAGCCAGGTCAGAGGGCCAGCAGGGTAACAGGAACCCTTTCCAGTGCCAAAATTTGTAGGGAGGTTTATCTCAGCACCCAAGGAAAGTGAAGAGCTCCAGAGAAGACAGGAAAAGCATCCTATTGCTTTCAGCATTTGGCAGAGGCAGCTGTCCCTGCTCAGGAGAGCAGGATGACCTAGATAGCAACCTGGGTACAGAACCAGGAATTATCCTGTTATTTTCAGCTTCTATCTTTTTGCTTCTGGCTTTGGGAAAAGTTTTTAAAAGTTCTTAATCTCCTGTCTCTAGGTCTGTGATTTCATCCACGGGAGAGGGCAGTGAGCAGAGGCAAAGCAAAGGACCCTCTGGGATCCAGGGGTGGGTCACTCCAGCCTGGGGAAGTTTTGGCCAGAGTGAGATGACAGAGCCATTGTGGCTTTGATCTACAACCGAATCGATGAACAAAGCACATCATTACTACAGAGATTAAAATCTGATCTGCCTTGATTTCTGCTCAATTGGTAATTTCGAAGGCTACACTTACACCCTCAGGAAAACACAAGATCAAAGCTCATAATCACATCCAAACTTGCTGGCGAACACTTTTTATCCAGGAACGTGACACAAATTCCAAAGAAAAGGGGTTAAAGCCCTCGTGCAGGACCTCAACACACCCTGGCTATCACATTCCCTGGACACTGCAAAACCTCAGACCTCCAGCACTTAGCCTGCTGTTAACTCTTTCCACCACTGTGGGCAATTCCAGCCTGAGCAGGAGCCAGGATTCCTACATGGAGAGGAACTGCCTGGAGCAGGGCCCTGAGCTCACCTGTGAGCTGGTGGCAGGGTCAGGTCTGTGACACCAGGTCCCCACCAGGGAAAGGCTCAGCCAGGACAAGCACAGAATTGATGAGGTTGGAAAAGCCCTCTGAGGTTACCAAGCCCAACCATTCCCCAGCACTGCCAAGGCCACCACTGACCCTTGCCCCCAAGTGCCACATCTACATGGCCTTTACATCCCTCCAGGGATGGGGCCTCCAGTGCTGCTGTGGGCAGCTCTGCCAGGGCTGGACAGCTCTTTCCAGGAAGAAATGTTCCCAAATTCCCCCCTGCCCCGGCCCAGCCTGAGGCCGTTCCCTCTCCTCCTGTGCCTGTCCCTGTTCCCAGAGCCCGACCCCCCCGGCTGCCCCCTCCTGTCAGGAGTTGTGCAGAGCCAGCAGGGCCCCCCTGAGCCTCCTGTGCTCCAGGCTGAGCCCCTTTCCCAGCTCCCTCAGCCCCTGCTGGGGCTCCATTCCCTTCCCCAGCCCCGTGCCCTGCCCTGCACACGCTCCAGCCCCTCCAGGGCTCTCCTGTCAGGAGGCTCCCAGAGCTGCCCCAGCACTGGAGGTGTCCCAGCAGTGCCAGCTCAGGGGCCAGCACTTCCCTGCTCCTGCTGCCACCCCAGGGCTGGCACAGCCCAGGTGCCCTTGGCCTTCCTGGCCACAGCTGGCTCATGTCCAGCACAAATGCCAGCCCAGCCCGGGCTGGATGCGTGCCACGTACTTCTCCTTCTCGATTTCCATGGACAGCCTCTTCATGTCTGTATCCTTGAAGTCAAAGGAGAGGCTCTCACTGATGAGGTTGAAGCTTGGCAGGTCAGTGGGCAGTGCTGTGGTACTCGAGTTCATGGACTGCTAAAGAGAGAGCACAAGTTAATCACTCTGGGCCACACAGGTGTCACTACAGCAAATGTTCTGCAACGCTGACGTAAAATCAGAGCAACACTTGAGCCCAGAGTCCCCAGCACCAGATCAGCCCAGAGATCCCCTTTCTCCATTCCCAGCTTGCTCCTCCATTCAAAGTCATTGCTCCTCCAGGACTCTCTGCAGCCCTAAAGAGGAGACAAAACACCACCTGCCTTCAAAATCTGTGAATAGAACTTGGTAAAATCAAGGCTTTATCACTGCTGTGTCACTTTAAGTTGGACAGAAGCTGCCTCTTGGAAGTCATCTGTCGCTATTTAACGTTCTATCAGGTTTATAAAGTTCAAGCTGTGAGCAGGGACAATAAAAGACACCGTGTGACAGCAGAGTCCTGCACTCCACAGCTCCCCAAAGCCTGAGCAAAGACCAGTGTGATCCCAAGGATGCCATTCCAGCAAGGTCCATGGAGATGCACTGACACGTTTTCATCTGCTCAGTAATTTACAGCTCCAAAGGTTTAGAAACCACTTTTAGATTCAGCTGGAAATGGAGATAACACAGCAAATGATTCCTGGGAACACCTGAGCAAGGATTTGGGTCTTATTTCCTCCTGCAAAAAGCTTTGCTATCCCCCAGTGACACACACTGCCAGGCCCTCAGATTTTATCTTCTCCTTAAAAATGACCCTTCTTCCTCTCAGTCAAAAATTCTGTCACACCTCTAACAAATGGGCTCATTAGGAGGAGAGGAAAAGCCTGCTGGAGTCATGGCTCTGCTCCTGCAGCACGCTGGATGAGGTGGCAAACAGGGCACACGTCAAGGGTGGCACAGCAGCATCAGATGGGGCTGAGTCACAACTGCTGCCAGCCTGCTCAGCCCTGCTCTGGGATATGAGAAATCCATCCCAAAGATCCCTCCTGGATGCTCCTTCTTGCTTTAAGGGATTCCTGTAAGGAAAACAACCTGCCCACACCTGGAAGGGCACTTCTGGGTACCTGCTCTAACAATCGAGAGTTTGAGCTTCCCTTGGCTCTTTCTTTCCCTCTTTTCTCCTATTTGGGATACTCCAGGCACTGTTTTCAGTTAGCTCCTCTTCAGCAAGCCGTGTAAGCACTGGGGTGACAGATTTACTCTGCACAATAACCTGCCTCTTCCCTCACCACCAGCCTGGAATTCACAAACAGCCAGGGCTCATTCCCAGCTCGGACAAATCTGAGAGGGGCAACATTTCATCGACGGGCGAAGCTGGAACACAAACACCTCGTACAAGCATAAACAAGGGGGTGCCTCAAACTGCACTTGGCCTGGCTGGAGCCTTCCAGGTGAGTTAAGACCCACATGACAAGGAAACCAAATTCCTTCCTCCCCCTTTGCTGCCAGCACAGAACAAAGCCACATTAATTCTGGAGCAGGTGCTGGAAGGGACAGCTCGGTACCTAAATTCCAGTCTCGAAGGAAAGGGGACAGGTCTGCCAAAGCACTTAACTGATTTAAATACTTGCATCCCATTGACATTCAAGTCCCTTCCCTGTAAGGAACACAGGCGTTCCCAAAGCCCTTCCTACATGAGGTTCTCCATCCCTGAAGCACAGGGGAGCTGGGAGCATCCGAGCCAGCCAGGTGGCCTTCAAACAACCTTTAGCTTGTTTTTTTTCAGTACAAGCTTTGTTGGGTTTTGTTTTAAAAACTCCCAACAGCAGCAGTAACAGTTGAGCTGGAATTTCAGTTGCTGCAGCCATTAAGGCCTGAGCCAATTTATCAGGGTTGCTACAGCCACTACTTCCTTCCCTCGGCATGCTTGGTCATGGAGCAAGGAAAAAATTGCTGGAGAAGTCAGAAGAACAGCAGGAATGAGGATGAGTATAGAAAGAGCAAAGAGTGAACAGGTTCAGGGCTCTCAAAGGCACAGGCTTGGTATTTGGAGCAAAGCATTTAACAGAATCACGGAATGGTTTGGGTGGGAAGGGACCTTAAAGTTCATCCAGTTCCACCCTTACTGTGGGCAGGGACACCTCCCACTGTCCCAGGCTGCTCCCAGCCCCAGTGTCCAGCCTGGCCTGGGGCACTGCCAGGGATTCAGGGGCAGCCACAGCTGCTCTGGGCACTCTGTGCCAGGGCCTGCCCACCCTCCCAGGGAACAATTCCTGCCCAAGATCCCAGCCAGCCCTGCCCTCTGGCAGTGGGAGCCATTACCTGTGTGCTGTCCCTCCATCCCTTGTCCCCAGTCCCTCCCCAGCTCTCCTGGAGCCCCTTTAGGCCCTGGCAGGGGCTCTGAGCTCTCCCTGGAGCCTTCTCCTCTCCAGGGGAGCACCCCCAGCTCTCCCAGCCTGGCTCCAGAGCAGAGGGGCTCCAGCCCTTGGAGCATCTCTGTGGCTCCTCTGGACTGGCTCCAGCAGCTCCAGGTCCCTCCTGTGCTGGGACCCCAGATCTGGAGGCAGTTCTGCAGGTGGGGTCTCCCCTGAGCGGGGTAGAGGGGCAGAATTCCTGTTGCAGAATCCCTGCCATTTGCAACAATCCTGGGCAGCTGTTGCAGCAGGTGCTATTTCTATTCCAGGCCATGGGGTGATAAAAGGGACAGGGATCTTTTTCCATATGTGTTCCCTCACCTGGAACAAAGTGCAGAGCCCTGTTCCTGCCTGACAGCAATCCCTGCCGTTAACAGAGGCAGCGGGCTTCCCTTGGATCCCTCTGGAATACAGAGTGACACTGAGGAGCCAGGGTGAGCACAGAGCAGGGCAGGAGGCTTCCCCTGCAGGGAAAGCTCCTCCTGGGGCTGCCACTGCTTTTCTTTGGCTGCTCAGGAATTTGGGCAAGCCCAAAGCAGCGGCTCACAGCTCCCACGGGATCAGGGAGGAGGTGATTGCCTTTCTCTGGCACCTGAAGGGCACTGAGGGAGGCAGAGAGCTGTGGCCAAGTCGGTAAGGAATGAGCTGTTCTCCAAGCCCTGAGACTCAGATCCACATCTCATTTCTCATGCATCACCTACCAGTGACATCATAAAAGCAGCCTGGGCTTCAAGGACTAAAAAGACAGTAAAACAAGCTTCACAGAACCAAGATTGGAGACTGGAAATTTGAAAAAAAAAAAAATATATATATATATATATATATATATATATATTTAACTGTTTCTTTTGCCTTTTCTGCAGCACAGAGTTAGGTCAGGGATTGGACTCAGTCTCTTGAGGGTCTTTCCAACCTAAATAATTCTACATCCATCCACTCCCTCCTTCCTTTCTTGCTCTTGTGAAGCCCTGCTGAGCTCTCAGTGTCAGTGGACCACACAGCACAAGTCAGGGACCACGGAAAAGAACAAGCCCACTGTTACACCCTCATTCAGGAAGGGAAAAGTTGGAATCCTGCACCATTCATCAGAGCTGAGGAACTCGAGTCTCCCAAAAACAGCTTTTAAAACAGGGTCCCTCCATGTACTGGCAACCCAAGGAAGTGTAACAGAGGATGGAAGAGCCCAGCAAGTGTTTTCACCTGGATATGGACATGCTGGCCACACCAGCCTCCTCCTGACCTTGGAAAGCAACAGCCATGGAGTTTGTGCAGCACAGCCCTCATCCCAGGGCAGGGAGAGGGGAAGGAGGAGCAGCAGCTGCATGAGGGGACTCTGCCACCAAAATGGGGAGGAAAAAAGCATTTCTCTTCCCACCAGGCACTGGCAGCCATGTCTGGAAGGCCAGGGCTCTTTAGGGAAGGCAGAGGACACAGCCCCATGTGTCTGGAAGTGGCAGCTCTGCCTCCAGGCAGATGCAGCTGAAGGGGTGGAGCAATGCAATCCCACAACATTCCCCTAATGAGGCTCTAATTGCACAGGAGCAGAGAGCAGAGCCACCCAGCTGCTCCCCTGCACTGGGATTTCAGCACAAGGGCTTTGACATGAGCATGGATGTGGGAGAGCTGCCCAAATTCCACACTGGCTGGTGGAGCCACACAGCAGAGTTCCAGTGAGGACAAGTGTCTCCCTGTGCACAAGTTAAAGACAGAATTAAGGAGCTGGTGCATCCCAGAATTCTAGTGACTTGTAAAAGAAGGAGAACTCCAAAGCTGGGCTTTATCCAGCACTCACTTGACTGAGTGTCCCAGAGCTGAAAGCACCTGCTTATTTTCCATCACTGTTATTTTTAACAGCTTCCAAATATTCTTGCAGTGAACTCCAGGGAATCAGGATGAAAAGTTGCTTATCTCAACCCCTCTCCAATCTGCTCCTATAAAGTTTCCAGAGAAAGGGGGAAGGAGCCTGCAGGTACAAGTTCAAACCTCGGTGCTGGCTTCAAGCCTATTCCTGATGCTCTTCCCCTTCCCCCAGGCCAGGAAGGAACAGGTGTGAGCTGCAGAGATGGGGGCACCTGATGGGGTTTGCAGGCACAATTAGGGAACCAGAGGAGAAGAAGTGCCAGACAAGTCAGAGCAATGGTCATCTAGTCTGGCTTGTCAGTGCCCGGCAGGAACCAGGACCAGATGCTTCAGAGGAAGGTGTGAAATCCTCTTAATGGACAATTATGGAATAATCTCCCTTCAAGTCAGTTTCTTTTCCAGCACATAAAAGTCCAGTTTATGCCCAAAGAATGAATTTACAGGTTCTGAACAGTGTTTATCCCAGCTAACAAGAATAAGGACATATTTAACCTTATTTTAAAGGTTATTGCTAAGCTGGTGCACTCCACACGTGCTGGCAAAGTGGCTCTGACACGGCTGCTAAATTGGTTTAAAATTTGCTGCTTTAATTTCATCAGCAGCTCCTTTGCTCTCGTAGCAAGAGGTGGGTGGGAAAAAAAAAAAGAGCATAGTGAAGTTCTGCTGGATGAGATGCAGGGATGAAAAGGGCAAGCAATGCTAAGGATTTCTGAGCAGCAATGAGACAGCTCAGCCCCCTCCATGGCTGGGATGGAGAAGGAGGCTCCTCCAGGCTACACAGGAGAGCAGGGAACTGGGAATTACAACACAGATCTCTCTTACTGTGTAGGAAGACTTGCTGGTGATCTCCAAGAGCTTCTGCTTCGCTCTGCGCTCTGACTCGCGAGCCTCCTGCAGGTCCTGCTTGAGCTGATCAGCCTCCTTTGCCCTGCACAGACCAACAGCAAACAGCAAATATCAGACTGGAGCCAGGAGGAACAAGAGAAGCAGGGTCACAGTGTGGAACAGGCAAGAAGAGATGGAGAAGGGCTGAGCTCATCCGAGCTGAAGGGCTGACACCCAGCAGGCTCTTCACACAGAGAGAAGTAATCAGCTGGAAGGAAACAAGGCTGATCTTTTACTTGCTCACTGCCACATTCACCATGGGACCTGGGCTTGGGTAACAGGAAGGTGGAAACAGCAGTTTTAACAGGGGGCAAAGTCTCTGTTCAGGGCTAACCTGGAACTGAACTCATGGCTGGAGAGGAGAACTGAACAACTGAGTGGTAAGTAGAGGAGTGAGGAGAGAACAGGGAAGTAGATGTACCATCCAGAGGAAGAACAACCCCCAAGTGTTATTAATGTTGTTAAATATTTGGGGAGTGCAGGGGAGGGTTGCAGAAAGCACCCAAAAGCAGAGCTGGCTTTTGGAGAGGGAAACCAGTTGGGCCATTTGCTGCTGGGACACATATGGGAAGCTGAGGGAGGATAACTCACAGGGATAACTGAAGGGGGCGGGAAGCAAAGCAGAAGCAGCTGCAAGGTTGTACCCTCTGACCTCCTCTCCGACTCCTCGGCCATTTTCAGTGCCAACATCTCTGCCTCCAGCACCTTCTGCTCCATGAGCCTCTTCTCCTCCTCGGTGCGGATGGCCGTGGCCTTGATGCGCTGCATCTCCTGCTCGGCCTCGGCCGCCTTCTGAGCCAGCAACTTGGCCTCCTCCTCCGTGATCTGCGCCTTCTCCGCCAGCAGATCCGCCGTCTCCTCCGACCTCATCTGACAATGCCGGCACACGGAGCTGTTCAGCACAGCCACTGTCCTCCCAAATGTGCCCACGGCCCCTGGAGCAGGGCCCCCAGCTGCTTGCTCCATAGAACCCCTCCCTCCCGTGAAAGCCTGCAGCCCTCAGCCACCGAGGCTGGGATGTGCCCAGGCTCTGTCCCAAATCCTCCTCTTTGTAATCCTCCCAAGCAGCCCAGCGGGATGAAATAGCTCCATCCAGCCTGCTGCTCACTGGCCACCAGCAGCAGTTTGGGAGCAGTCTTAGGGCAATCACAGAGTGCTTCCAAAAATGCTTCTGCAGTGGAAACAGTGAGGAGCAGCTGCAGTGCTCGGGAAACGGCCTCCCAGGGACCTACCAGAGCCTCGTTGGCCATCGTTGCCTCCTCCTTCAGCTGCATCAGCCTCCTCTCCAGCTCATCCCTGGTCCTCTCAGCCTCTTCTCTCATTTGCTTCTCTCGTGCCAGGCACTGTCGTTCCATCTGGGAAAAAGGGATTGGGGAAAGTGAGGAGCAAAAAACACATGAAGAAGGTTTTCCAGGGATGAGAAAGAGTCACAGGTGAGGTCAGATCACTGCTGCCTCCTCTCTGCTTAGTGACAACGTGACCTGATCAAAGAACAGAATCATGGGATCACTTAGGTTGGAAAAGACCTCCAAGATCATCAAGTCCAACTGTTCCTCCAGCACAGCCAAGGCCACCCCTAACCCATGTCCCCAAGTGCCACATCCACACCTTCTTTTAACCCTTCCAGGGACAGTGATTCCACCACTGCCCTGGGCAACCTGTTTGATGCTCCCTTGAAACATGCCAGTCCTGAGACAATTCCCATCCTCTGCTCAGCTGCCACTCACAGCATGGACACAGGAGCTGCCTGCAGGTGACGATGTCCCCAGACAGTGACCTACTAGGCTGTCACAGAGCAAACCAGGGCAAGAGAGTCTCAAGATCTCCAGCTTAACTATCTGCAGTTTCTTACAGCAGGACTGGGCTTACAGACAGTCTGAGAGCATCTCCCAAAGACCACAGCACGTGGCAGGAGGCTGAAGGACAAGGAGAGCTGCTCCTTTTGATCAGATACCCAACCCAGCATCCTGGAACCTTCATTTCCATTCATTTAGAGAGAGGTCACCCAGAGTGCAACCACCTCTGGCAATTCCTGGATACAACAAACCCTCTCTGTTTGCAGGGAACAGCAATGCTTCTCCAGGAAGGGAAGATCCAAGCCACCAGGATCTGCCAGCTCTACCCAGAAGATGCTGGGAGGGTTGCTGTGCCCAGGGACTGCTTCTTCACTAGCCCAGAGCCCAAGGGAGCCATTGGGCTAATTAACACACGGAGCTTAATCCCTCCAGTCCCACAGGGATGGGGCATTATAAATATCCACACTGCAGCCAGGACAGGAGACCTGCTGGGTTTAATAAGGGAAGGAAGTGAGACAAGCCACATTTCTCTGCTCCTTGGCCACCAGCTGTGCTCTGAAAGCGGGACGCCCACTGTTCCAACCGTTCTGCTTCCTTCTGTTAAAGGTTCCCCTCATTAATTATCATTATGATCTGCATCCCACTCAGGACTTTCATTAACAAGAATTCCTGATCTAAAAGGACTATCTGAAACCAGTTAATGACTGTGGATGCTGGGGACGGAGCAGGGAGCAGGGCAGACAGCACAGTGGCTCGCTCAGGACAGGGCAGCCAGCCCACACAGGAGCCTGACCTTTCCCATGGAGCCCAAGTGCTCTGGATTTGGGAGCTCACATGAAGCTGTAAGCTGCTGCTCCCTCCCAGAGCCCTCACCTCTTCCAGCAGCCCAAGTAAGCACAGGATCTTGGGTGTGGTGTTATCCAAACACATCAAAAACTCACAGATTGTAAAACTTAAAGATTCATGGAATTGTTGAAAGTCCTCTCAGCCCAGGCCCAACCACTAACCCAGCACCACTGTGTACACCACAAAACCACACCCTTAAGTGCCACGTCCAGTTTTGAACTCCTCCAGGGAAGGTGACTTCACCACTTCCCTGGGCAGCCATTCCAATGCCTGACCACCCGTCGCTGAGGCTGTCAGCACTTGGACATGATGCTGCTCCTTCCAAGGACTTTCTGTTCCACTAAGGACATGGCTTAGTGAACACAGCAGTGGAGGGCTGACAGTTGGAGGCCTCAGAGTGCTCTTCCAACCTCAATAGTGCCAACTCCTCACTGACCAGAGGAATCCCTGTGGGAAGCACAAAGTCCCTGTTCACCAGTGGAACTTGTAGTGACTCAAGTCCAGACCTCTCCTGCCATTCCACAAGCTACATGAGGGAAAACTGCTTCAGCAGTTGCCTGAAGGACAAGTCACATCCCACCTCAACACCACACAAGCACCATGGGAGGTGCATAAAGGACGAGACACATCCCATTTCCTGGCCAGCTGAGCACCTCAGCACCACACAAGAATTGAGAGAAGTGCCTGAAGGACAAGCCATGTCCCATTTCCAGGCCAGCTGAGCACCTCAGTGGCCACACTCAAACCCAGTGACACCCAGACCTGTGAGCACAGGCCCCTGCTGGGTGCAATGACTGCTCTGGCCTCTCCTGCTCCTCTCTAGTGGCTTCCCCGCCAAAGGGCCATTTATATTCTGAGCACCAGGGCTCAGATTAGCTGTGTGGGTTTCAGTGAGTAGAAAAGGTCTACAAGCAGAAAACAATGATTCATACAATTCAATTTGCTGATCTCTGCTCGTGGGCTCCACGCCTCTGCCTCTGCCGCGCCATGCCGGCCGCCCGGGCTGACCCGCGGCTCGGAGAGAGCCAGCATGGAATCAGCAATGGAATTAGCATTCCAGGCTGCACAGCCCGGAATGTTGGTGTGCATTCCATCACCCTGCAATTAGGAATGAGGCACAGAGCTACACAGAGCACAGCTCCCCCTCCCAGCCCCGCATTTATCGACTGCCCCAACGCGCATCTTGTAGACACTGAGGGCAGCTCTTCCCTCCCGTCCTCTTGGTTTTGTTCCCAAATTGGGGGCTGGACTCAGGCTGCCACCAACCTGCAGAGCCAAGCTGAGATGATTGGAGAGCTGGAAGCAGGCTACTAAAAAATGTTCAGCTGGACCTTCCCTCAAAGCTGCTTTGATGTTATTCCAGAGACCTGTCCTTCCCAAGCCCATCAGCATTTCTAATTTTGGCTCACTGGTTATGGGACATGTGGCTCACCTGCTTCCTGGCCTTCTCCTCCCTGGCCTGTGCTTTCATCTGCTGCACCTCCAACGAGTCTGCCTTCCTCCTTCTCATGAAGAGGTCGTGGTTCCCAATGCACAGCTGAAGAATCTGTTCCAGTCAGGGGTGAAGAGTGGAGAGAAACAGCTGTATGTGTGATGGCAATGAGGTGGTTTGTATTCTTGACACACAAAAACACTAGAATTGCTTTGATTTGGTGCTTGTTAGTGCTTCCACCCACTGAGTCCCAACCCTGTGAGCTCTCACAGCTGTAGGAGGGGCAAGGAGCCAGGTCCCACACCAAACACCAGCTCCTGGGTATAGCAGCTCTTTGCAGAGACCAATTTTCTGTGCCTCCAGCACAGCACGGGTGTTGTTTTACACCCACTCTAAAAAGGCAAGAGGCCAAATAATGAAATAAAAATTTCTACAGTTCTGCTCGGTTCCCCGCTTCTCCCTGCCCCCTTTCTTTAGGCTCAAGATGAACTTGCACCTTCTCCCCAGTGTATGTTTAAGGTACTGAGATTAAAAAATAAACTAAAAGGAAAAAAAAAAAAAAAAAAATAAAAGGAAAACCACTTTCCACTTGGACAAACAGAAAGCTTATCAAAAACTTCTTTGGGCATCTCCAGATACCTTTGCTGAAGGGATTTGAGCCCCAGTGAAGTTCTCTCTCTGGTAAGGACCAGGGAGGTGGCTGTGCTAGAGGAGGGTTAGCACAAGGTGGGCACACAGAGGAGTGAAAAGTTTTTTTTGGCAATAAAAGCAGGGTTCTAAATTTGGATTCTTTTCTAAAGGACTGATTTACATGCTCTTCTTCCATTTCATAATATCACAGAATCATGGAATGGTTTGGGTTGGAAGAGACCTTAGAGATCACCCAGTGCTTTCCACACCTTCCACTACCCCAGGTTGCTCCAAGCCCCCTCCAGGGATGGGGCAGCCACAACCTGGGTCACAAATTACTTCTCTGAAGATTTCAGCACTCTGAACCCGATGATGCAGGGAATGAGGCAGCCCCATTTCCCATGCAACCCAAAGCACAGCCACCAACCAGCGCAGCAAAGGTCCCTGTGCCACTGAACAATGAATCCAAACTGAGAACATCAGCTAAAGATGGTCTCCAACATGGACAGCTCAATGTCCTCAGAGGGGGAAAAGCCAGGACTCTGGTAAAGGTGCCTCTCAAACCAGGGAAAGCTACAACACAGGGCAGAATGGGAAAGATCCACATGGGAAGAAAGAGGAACTGAGCAAAATTGGGAGTTGTATTTTCTAAGTGCTTCCACTATTTACGTCAGCTGAAAGCCAAGAGCTCCAAAAGCGAGCACAAAAACAGAGGAGGGGGAGAGGTTCTGTGGAGCAGCTTGTCTTGAGTTTCCCTCTTCCCTCCTGCACTGAGCAGCAGCTGCTACACCCCATCACCAGCACACAGCAGCAGCTCCCTCTCAAAAGGAAAAGCCCCAAAAGCTCGTTGTCCCACACTCTCTGCAGAACCCACTGCTGCAGGCAGTAAAAAAGACTGTCTGTGCACTTACCAGCTTATTCACACGCAGCTTTGATGAATTGAATTTAAAAACATCAATCTTTTTGTCCAATGGCTTAATCGTAAACTGAAAAGGAAAAAATAAAGAGGGAGAGAGTTATCAGAGAGTGGTGCATTTAATAAAAAGGCAGCTATAAAATTCTTCCTGAAAGCTCTGGCTCAGAGCAGGTCAGCAGGGTCAGACACACGGCTCAGAGCCGGCCCCCTGGCTCTGAGCCAAGCAAGAGGACTCGCATCAAAAGCAGCCAAGGAGACAACTGCTCCTCCTGCCAGGAAAACATGGGGGCCACAGGAGCTGGTGTCCTCTGCAGAGAACCCTGCAGAGGTGGGGGTTCAGCCTAACACCTCCCCAGGCAAGTTGCTGCTCTCCTGGGAGCTGCAGGGAACACAGAAACCACAGCAGGAGCTCAGGGTGCTTCCAAAGTGAGGAAGAACCAGCTCGGCTGCCTGATGGAACCACAGAATCATTAAGGCTGGAAAAGCCCTCCAAGATCATAACATTCAAGTGTCAACCCAACAGCACCATGTTCACCCTCAAACCATGCCCCAGGTGCCACATCTACAACTGTTTTGAACACTTTCCTTGGCAGTCTGGGCCAGGGTTTGACAGGCCTTTAATGAAGAAATTTTCCTTAATATCCAACTTAAACGTTCCCTGGCACAACTTGAGGCTGTTTCATCTCATCCTGTCTCTTGTTACCTGGGAGAAGAGCCCAACTCCCACTTGGCTGCACTCTCCTGTCAGGGAGTTAAAAGGGCAGGAGAGCTGCATCAGGAACACAGCAAGGAGCTGCTGCCCTTCCCACTGACACCTCCACTCACAAGAGCCTCCCAGAAGTGTTTTCCATGCATTTTCTTCTCCAGAACTCAGCCATGCCCTAAGACTTCCCTACAATACAGACTGTTACTCCCTGGCCCTAAGCTGTATTTACACTCCATGTGCCAACCAACCAGCTCTACCCATGGCCTGGCTTCACCCTCTCCAAAGCTTTCCCACAGCGGCTCTCTTGAGAGGCCAGTGATGGCACATATCCCTCAAGGGCTTTGGTAATGCAGCCCTTGGATGGAGAGAAGCCTCTGCACTATCAAAAGGGTACTTGAAGAGATGGAGTGCTCTGCAAGATGGCATTTTTTAGGAGACATGCACATATTCCATCACTCCCCCACATGCTACAGAAATAACGGGCTGAGGAGCTGGAGCAGACAGAGTGTGTCCATTAGAGTGGGAGATCTGTCAATACAGGGCTCTGCCTGCAAAGGGCCCTGTCCTGGCACTGCCTCGCTCTGGCAGTTTAAAAGCCAATCTTTTAAGACTTTCACAAAAGCAGACGTGCATGAACGTCCCTGGACTTGGGCTCCAACAGAGCCCCCGCAGTCGCTGAGAGCAGCAGGAATGTGCTGGGAGAGGAGTTTCAGCTCCTTGTGAACAGTCAATCTTTGTTAGGAGGGATAACCCCCAGTGTGGGGTCAGCAGAGCTGCTGTTCCCAGCTATTGGCCCTGTTTGTATCAGGTCAGCCTGCTCATGAGCACCTGATTACACAGATGATTGGGCTGATGGAAGGGATCCGTCCTTCCCCTGGAGACACCTCTGCTACAGTCCCGTGGCAAGGCCTGCTTAGGGAGGGGTCAGTCTCTGGATTCTGGGGAGCTCCCACTGCAAAGGCAGAGAAGCTTAGGAAGTCACTCAGTGCTGGGCTTTTTGTGGAGTTGTGAAGCTCTTTAAGGAGTAAAGCAAGTGGAGACAATTCCAGCATGGATTTACTGCTTATAAAACTTCACAAGACACGCAATAAACGCAGCTGATGAGAAACCTTTAGCTGCTCCCCTGATCAATATCATGTTTAGATTAGAAAACCATTTTTAATTAAGAAGTTAATTCTCTTCCTTACCATGAAGGCAGCTGGTTTCTTTGAGCAGCTCTCTCAGACTTACAATGGAGCTGCTAAGTCCCCCTCCTCAGCCAACTGTACTTCTGTTCTCAATTAGGTTTGGGGGCCAACAATCCCAAAGACCCATATTTAGACTCTGGATTTAATAAATAACTATCCAACAGCGGGCTTAAATTGCTCAACTTCCTAAAAACATTCCAGCTGCTGTGCCAAGCCCAGCAGCCTGAAACCCAAGATGATGTCATGAGATGGCAAGAGCTCTTCTCCCCAGGAATACATCTTCCATATATCCACAGTAATAAATACTGTAATATATGCAGCAAAGAAGAGATTTTAACTTCTGAACTCTGGTATTTGGGCTAAGCACATCAACAGCAATTTTGGGTTTTTGAAAAGATTATTACATAGAAGGTTTGAAACCAAAGAGGAGAATCAGCTCCCCAGTGACCCCCTGCACGCCCACTCCTGCACAGTTTCAGGAAGGCTTGGATTAAGGTTTCAACTGGAGGAGTGGAGCTGCCCTTAGCTAAACTGGTGAGAGCAAGCACAGCAGACAAGAGAAGCCAAGAGAAATCATTTAAAATCCCAGTTGTGTTCTTACTGCTCTCAGGAGGAGGTGAGACACATCCATACCTCTTTATCACTGTAGGAGATATTCCGGATCTCGTTCCATGGGAAGGAGATTTTAGGGGTCAACCTGTTGTCTGGGTCATAAATGTGAAGACCCAAGGCATCAACTCCAAGGAGCAGCTCTGTACCCTTTTTATTCTGCAGGAGGAAGGGAAAGAGCAGAAATCACTGGGAGAGTCAGACATGAAGCACTGCTCCCTCCTCAGCCAGCCCTGAGCAGTGACCCAGCATTGGGTACCAGGAGTTGCTGCCTCCCCTCAGCACAGGGAGGTGATGCCTTCTGCAGGCTGACCTGGAACAGAGAACTAGACAGAGCAACAGGATAAAGTGAGGATTTATTAAAAGGCTTCAAGGGTCACACCTGGGCAACACAAGAGTCCAGCTGGACCACACCCAAGGTGAACCCAAAATGGTCACAAAATGGATGACTGATCACGAGGTCTCCCACTTTTATAACTTCTGGTCCATCAGCATATTAGAATCAATTGTCCAACCATAGTTTCAGGTTATCTCCATTCTCTGTTTTTTCTCTTCTCACTTTATCTTGTTTTCGCTCTAGGGCCTGAAAGTTGTCCTCGGTATCAAACTAGAGAAGGGATTGTTTTGTCTACCTACTTTGAGAAGAGAGCTTAGTAGCACTTAATATGAAACCTAAAACTACCCACCAAAACAGCACAGAATCTGAAAAAATATAAAAGCTAAAATCTTAAGGCATCAGAAAGTCCCCAAATGCCAGCTCTCCTGGCTCTCCAGGACATGGAGATGACCCTGGCAGGAAAACAGGACCCCCAACCCACCCAACTCACCCTGATGGCAAAGTAGTTCACACCATACATCTCCAGGTCCTGGGCTATCTTCAGATACTCCATTTCAGCTTCATCTCTGTCAGGTAGGAACAGTGTTTGTGAGGATCAGAGAGGAACATGGCTGCTCCTGCTGCTCCTGAGCACTCACCAGGCTTTAAAGCTTGGACTGTCTCTATCACACAGGTCAATCCTGTCTTTGCTGGCAGGATCAATAAAGCCCAAGCACAAATCCCACTCTGCAGTTGCCAGCATCAGAGTGGCTGCTGAGATGCAGCACTCCAGACCTGGCTTTGTTCACCTCCCAGTCCTGTCAGTATAAATAGGAAATCCCTGGCTGGGATGCCACTGTTTTAGATCCCTGGCTTTAGGTTTATCCCCCAAAAGGAGCATTTTGCCACCTGAGGCATCCATATAGTTTGAATCCCTATTTTTTCTCCCAACTCCAGAAGCCTCCTGATCCCTGATGCAGGTGAGTCCTTACTTTGCATTATTCCTAAATTCTCTTGAAGGCCCGACAATGACCAGGGACAGCAGGGCACAAGCAGAGCCATCTACAAAATCTCTGAGCTCTTCCCCAGGCTGCTGTAGAGATGTGCTGGGATTAACCTGCTGGCAGAGCTCATCCAGCACCTGCCCAAGCTCCCCAAAGCCTGGTGACTCTCCAGGGGAGGGGACTGGCCCTGACCCAGCCAGGAGCACAGGCTCACCTCGCTCTGCCCCGGTGCTCTGCGTACCAGGCTGTTATCCTTTCCTCCCACATCTCTGGAGTCATCTGGTACAGGTTTATTACCTGGGGTAGGTGGGAGACAGAGACCAGGTCACAGTGCTGCTCCTGGCCCAGCAAGAAAGCCAGAAACACCAAGACAGGTCCCAGCAGCATGTCCAACCTCAGGACAGCTTGGACACTGACTCCCCGACTCTGCTGAGCTCCTTACCCGCTTGGGAAGCAATTCCTCCTGGGCCAGGAAGCCTCTCTTGTGGACGTTGGGATCGTAGTCACCGTACTGGGAGAAGCACAGACACAGTGCCCACCCCACATTAACAACAAGGGCAAGTGAAACTCTTCACCCCCTCACACCCAGCTCTGAGAGACAGCAAACACAGCCTGCTCACCCTTCACCCCATGAGCACAGACCCTGCTGCTCTCTAAGGTGCATAACCTGGGTTTCTTTGTAATTTCATTGCTAAGAGAAACAGCTTCCTTCTACTCATGCAGCAGAGCTGAGAGCAGAACAAAACTTCCCACCATCACAGAATCATTAAGGTTGGAAAAGGTCTCCAAGATCAAGTCCAGCCTGTGACTGAACACCCCTAAGGTCCCCAAGAGCCACATCTGTGCAGTTTTTTAACACTTCCAGAGATGGTGACTCCACCACTTCCCACAACTTCAGTTGATGATCATCACCAGTTGATGTCCTCCACCAGTCCAGCTGGACTACATGATGGTTGTCTATTCTATTCTCATTATCATGCCCTAACTAACATTTCCCCCAATGCAGGGCAAGACTCTATAGCTGAGAGGTCCTTGCAGTTCCACAGGTGGTGGAACAGGGATAAGACATGAAGAAAGACCTGTCCTCAAAAACTGATGGATAGCAGTGATCCAGGTTAGGCAGATGGCAGTTCCTCTGTCGCTGCTCACCACCCTAATGAATAAATATCAAAAAATTAGAGGAGTTTGACAGATTCCTCTCAGGCAGGTGGTGGCTCTTCTGTCAGAGGGTCTGGTGCTCAACTGGGTCATGGAATCCAATTCAGATTTGTTAAGCGCATCCACTAATTACTGGTATTTGTTTAGATTTACATCTCTTTGAGCAGCATATAAAGTGACTGAGAAAGAAAACTGCTTATTAACAGATTGAAGAGCCGCGTGTCCCTGCGGTGCATGTGAAAATGAATTTACCTCCTGCACGGCCTCAGAGGGCAGGAAAACGCCAGAAAACAGCTCCTCCAACAACCCAGCAAGTTCAGGGGAGAGGAACAAAGCATGTGAGGCACGTACATGGAGGGCTATGACTTCCACTCACCTGGCAACCAGGACTTGTGCAGTGCCAGATGTGACAGTCCCTGACCACATGAGACACAGTCCCTGACACACATGAGACACTCGAGCCACTCACTCTGCAAGTGAGGCAGCCCTTCCCTCCCTGCTTTCCTCAGCAACCTGAGCTCAGCAAGTGCCAAATGGTGACAATTTTTAAACACAAGACCAAGAGGCAGTTAGTGGTCACGCAACAAGTCAGGAGGCTCTTCCTCTCAGCCTCCTTTCTGTGCCACGACCGTCACACCGTGCACCAAAACCAGAGCTCAGCATCAAAAGTCTACACACATCCCACCTCTGCGCTTGGGAGACAACACGTGGGGATTAAAGACACAAATATTGATTTGGAGCCAATGCAGATGCGAAGGGAGCATGTAACGACAACCAGCACTGAGTCAGACTTCAATTAATAGAACAAAACCTGCCCGGATTTCATCCAAGAGTGGCAGCAACTCTCCGTCTTCCAAGGTCTTGGAGCTCCTCAGGATGCAGCATTTTGCAGGTACATGGCCCCTGAGCCCCCCTCAAAAGGAAGCAGCACTAAAAATGTGGCACTGGTGAAGGAAGCAACTCCAATAACTTTGGACAGGCAGCAAGCAAATCATTTTTAGGTGATGAAAATAAGAGCAAATAGGATTAACACGATTATTTTCTGTTGTGATCTTCTGTGAAGGTCCAAGACTAAGTAGGGATTATGTGACTTTTCATGTGCTAAAAAATACTGCCGTGTCCCAGAGGAATATTTGTACTGAGAGGGGAGTCTAGATGAGAACATTAATTATTCACAAGTCAAAAATCAACAAATGGCTTAAGTATTGCAGTATTTGTTGGTGCAAATGATTTTGCAAACGTACTTTCTAAAGGCCTTTTCAATTAAATCATTACTTTCAAACTGTCATGGAATTTCAGCTTTTGTTAATTGAACTGTATGATTAATATTCATGATTGGGCATGGAATTGCCTTTACCACATTCAGAGGCCTGGGTTAGATTGTTGGATAAACACAGGCACGCTCAGCTACAAATTAACACCAAGTATTGCTTGTTTGGGGAAAAACAATAATAATTAAAGAGCTGTTTGCTGTGTTACAAGAGCTGAAGTGCTGAGAGAGTTGCAGCACAGCAGCGACCCGCATTTAAGGGGCAAAAAATAGAAGAACCTCCTGGATGTTCCCATTTTTTTTTTTTATTCAGTTGATCCCACGTCTTTCCCAGCTATTTAAAACCTGAACCACCTCCAACCTCTGAAAGCCATGTGGGTGGTTTGAACAGGCCTGGAGGGGAAAGCACATAGTAATTCCCCAAATGAACACAACGAGAAAGAAGTAAATAAGCTGTTATTTTTATGACCCCCCTGTTGCCTTTGCTGTCTCAGGTTGGTGGGAATGGACCAGCAGCACCTGGCTGTCAGTAAGTGGCTGCTGTGTCAGGCTATTATGCCCCTAATCATGCAAATCAGCATGTTATTAGTGAAATTACTGCACTCTCTGCCGGCTTTCTTGTCCAGGAAGGACATCGTTATCCTATTTAACTGGAAGGAGATGACCTGCAACATCTTTCTTCCCAGTTCCCCTTCAAAGATGTGCTTTCAGCTTTCACCTTCTCTAGGAGTGAAAACAGAAGGGGAATCCCAGGCTGGTGGCGCAGCAAGGAAAGGGATGTCTGAAGAAAAGCCCTTTAGTGACCAGCAGAAAAGTCATTCCCTGCTCCACCCTTTCCTGATCTCTGCTCTGACTCCATGTGACCCCCTCCCAGCGCCCCAGGACATTCACGGTGCCAAGGGGACAAAGGGGATGGCACAACCGACCTGCACCAAGTCACAGCCTGTTCCTGAGCACGTGAGCAGGAGCTGCCTCGGCCAGGAGGTAACAGAGCTCAATATTTACCCAACGTTTATTCATTTTGGCAGCCAGAAAAGTCACTCCCTACGTATCCTCAGCTCAGGTCAACAGAAAGAAAGCCAAGGAAGTGTTTACTCACGCACTCTGATAAGAGTAATGAATGTTTCACACAAACAGAAACATTTCTAAAAGCAACTTTTCTTTGCCCAGATGTTGAGTCTCTTGAACAAAACATGGTTTCATCAATACTCCGATTATGAGGGGAAAACACCAATTTCCAGTAAATTCAAACACCATCGAAGAACACAGCACCCAGGGCTCTACTCAGAGTGCAAACTGAAGGGTTATGAGGAAAATTACATGGCCATAGGGAAAAAACCAACCCGGATCAGGCCCTCTTCTTCTGGCAACAGGGCCAACTCCCCTCTCCTACACTGCCAGCAAAGATGGTCCCACAGAGCTGCTCCTCCTAAACCTCTCCACAGCCATGCTCCTCAAGAACAGCTAGACTTGGCAGACCCAGGGCATGGCCACCTGCCTGCAGTCCTAAGAATTAAACCCTCCCAAAATCCCACCCAAGAACAGAACAGGAGCTGCAGAGACAGGGTGACTGGGCTGTGCTCAGACTGCAGTCGCTCCTCTCCCTCCCAGAACAGGATCTTTGCACACACGAACTGGAGCTGAGCTCCAGGAGCTGTTAACTGACCAGCAGCACATGTTGTGCATACACAGGGAGAAATTACCTCCCTGACTGCAGGAATGTCCCTGCCACCTGTCCTGTCACTGCCCCCTCCAGGCCAGGAGCCTCTGCCCTGGGCAAGCTGTCCAAGGCTGCACACCCCAGACTGGAAAACAGCATCCTCTGAAATAAATCCTCAGCAAAACACACCCATTCTGGGCCCAGAGCAGAATGCAGCAGAGGAACAAGGGGAACTCAATGAACACTGACTTTTCCCTCTGTCTGGTGATGCCAAACACCCAAGATCAACCCTAAGATAAAGGGAGAAGCCAGGAAAAGCCCTTTCACAGTGCAATAAAATGGATGTGGCAGCTCTAGTACTGAAATGAAGTCATTATCAAGATAAGTATTCTGAGAGAGCAGTGGAGCTGGGAGTCCCACAGCTGGCTTGCCTCTGGCTACACTGGCAAAAGCAGGGAGGAGATCCAAAAAAACCTCAGGCTCAGGGAATTCACCTGCTCCAGCAGTAAGCCACATTCAAGCAGGCTCTGCAGCTCATGAGCTGAGCATTTGTTAAAAGAGTCCTGGATAGAGAAAGCAAAAACCCATCCAAAGTCTGGAGGCAGCCAGGAACCAGCCATGTGGAGAAGGCAGCACACTGGTGTAGTCCCCTCAATTCCCAAGCTTTCACAGCTTTCCCTGCCTTCCCTTTCCCCAGGAAGTGTTTCCCCCACAAAGCACCTGGATCAACACTACCCCAGCAGGCCCTTGGAGCATCCCGTGGGGCCTACCTTGGCTTGGACAGCGTAAGAGGCCAGCAGGACAGAGGCCTCGGGAGGACAGAAGATCTTCTCATCCAAAATCTGCTTCTTCACCTGCACGCAGAGCAGCAAAGGACAGATAACACACGTTTAGTGGAGCACAGCAGAGCATGACTGTCACAGCAGATGGCTGCAGTTTGTTTTAACTTGAGCTGTCACCCACACAGAGTTAACAATTTTCCTAACACTAATCACAGTCCAGGCCCAGGAAGTCTCTGGCAGCTCAAAAGGGCTCAGGCTTTCACAGACCACCTTTCTCAGACAGGTTGGTGAGAAGAGCTAAATTTATATGTGGAAAACGACAGCACCTTTACCTTGTTGCTAAAGGCAAGGCGGGGGAAAAACCTTGCATGTAAACACAGTGATAAAACCTCTTCAGGCACGAGCTCTGGTCTGATAGGACATCCAGCCATGCTGCTAAATAAAAGAGCAGCTTGCAGCCGAGTCTCTGAGCACTGCAAGCTTTGCTCTGGGACATTCAGGTATCATTGTCAGTCAGTGCTCACCTGTGCTGGAGGCCAATTCCTTGGATCCCAGCACGAAGAGCTGCAGGTCACCTCTGTGGCAGAGCTTTTAGCAGCAGGCAGAGTCCCGTGTGTGCTCCTGGGAGAGCCAACGTGCAGCTCCCCAAAGCCACAGCTTTACTTCCCTGCCTTCTGTGCATTAAAAAATTAAACCTGTCATGTTCGATATTTTTTGGGTTGGCACACTTAATTTTCCTGATTAAAGATAGGGGGGAAAAGAATTAAAAAAGCTTACGATTTCCTGGGAGGCTTAAATGGATTGTCAGAGATGCAGGAACATCAATTTGAATTTATAACGTGCTTTGAGTCCTCAAAGTTGGGTACAACATAATCACAGCAGATACTCTGCTGCATCAAGATAAAAAACAGGAGAGTTTACAAGCTTAGATGTGCTCCTGTTTCCCAAATACATTCAGGAGCCCAGGCTCCTCTCAGCACAGAAATCCCAGCAGCAAAGTCACGGTCTGCATTTAGAAAATGCAGCTTGAATGGCTTTTCCTCTCTGATTTTCCTTCTCAAAGATGCCACCAGCATTTTTCCTCACTGTGGATAAAGCTCCTGGCAAATGAGGCATTCAGAAATAACCCTACAGAGACACCACTGCACGAGACTGAGCTTGGAAATTAACAGGAATACTCTGCATTTAGAACACTTTTGGCTCTGGAGTAAAAAGGTGGACTTTGGAAGAGTGAGGAGCATCAAGAGGCTGGTGAGCTCACTTGGAAAGTGTGGGACACCCAGCAAGCTACAGAGTTATTCCCAAATCCAGGTTGTCCTGACTTTGGCATAAGAAATGTAAAAATTAGTGACTTTTAAAAAATTTTTGTAATTTATCTTCAAATTAAGAGCCACAGAGCCACAGCCACAAACATCCCAGTGAGTACCCAGGGCCTGACTAGGAGGGCTCTGTTCCCTGTACCCATGCTTGACACAACTCTTCTGAGGAAAATGTGTCAGTAAATGGATTTTGTGGCAGAAAATTGATCATGCCTCTGAAAGAGAGCTCCTGTGATAGCAGCTCCTTGTTACCAAGGGGCATTGCCACATCATCAGCTGAACTGATTTCTCGGCACAAAAGTTTTGTCGAGTAATTTAAATAAAAAAACCCAACCAAGATGTGTTCATCACAACTTCCAAATGTTTAACTGAAGGGCAGGAGTTCCTGGGGCAGGTGTGTCTGTGAGGTTTGTCCTTCACTAGAGAGTTGAGCTGTTGGGATGCTCTTCTGCTCCAGCTACCTGAAGTCTGTTTAGTGAGGAGGGGAACTTTGCTGTCCAGCCTGGGAACACGCTGGCTGCACTCTGCTCTCCAGGATGAAACTCCCCTGCTCCACACAGTGATGCCAGCATATCCCAAGGCAGCTTCCAGCCCTCAGCACAGCTCATCCCACACCCTGCAGGCGGACATGAGCCCTTGGCTGACAGATGCATGTCCCTGAGCCACCACCCATGGATATTATGGATCACCTCATCATTCCTGACTGCCAGTTCAGAGGTCTGCCAGTCTGGGCAGACTGCTTCCTCCACAAAAACCATCCTTCACCTATTTTAGGAAGTTTTTGTTGCTGAAGACAAGTGCCTTTGGAGAGGTGTGAACATAAGGATGTGGAGCACACTGCTGACCAACTCTCTGACCCTGGGACCTTCTGCTCATCCTGGCTCCCTCTCTCACAGGTTGGATATTGATTGTGTATTGACTCCTACCTGCAGGAAGAACAAGTGTTGGGTGATTTCCTGGACCAATTCCTCCTCTGCATTCTCAGGATAAAATTTGGCCAAGAAGTGAAAGGTTTTGGGCTCCTCTGTGGGGACATCATGATCCAGGACCTGTGAGATACAAAACCCATTTGGTTTCTTCAAGACAAGACCCAGCTCCCTTCTGTTCAGATCAGCACATCTTCTGTCAGACACTTTTAGACATCTAGAACAGACCTAAATAGTTCAGACACCGTAGTTAAAAAAAGAAAACAAACATTTCTGACACTCCTAATGATGCAAGGGAACAAAAAAAGGCAGAAACAAACAGCATGAGAAATGAGACAGTGAAGGTTGATCCTGATCTGCCACGTGCTTGGTGCCTCTCTCAATACTTGGGAGCGATGTTGGATCCTGCTGCGCCGCCACCCGACCTTCTCCTTGTCTCCCTACACTGAGTTTATTTCAGTGTTTCTTACCACCTTGCTCTGGTACTACCCAGTTAAATGTTGGTTTAAAACTTGAGCCTGAGAGACACCCAGCCCAACCTCGGGATCCCTGATGATCTGGCTGTAGCATCACATCCTTTGGATGTGAACAGAGCACCTCCAAAACCCACCCCTCACAGATTTGGGAAGCATTTCCTCCCTTATCTTCATCTCCTTTTCACACTGGTTTTCTTCCTCCCAAGCTCTTTGTGTTTCTCAACAACAAAACAAGAAGCAACTCCACTCTTCTGCTGATGGTTTTGTGTCCAGGGGCACAGAAGAGAGAGTTTTAGGTTTCATTTGCTTTGCAGTCACCCCAAAGTTCAGCAATCCCAGCATGGCTGTGTCCCAAAATGCCTCTAGGGGATTCAGTGTGCACAGATGCTGGGATGGGGCATCTCTGTCAGCTTTTCCCAGTCTGACACCCCCAGATGCTACAGAGATGGGATTTAAGTACATCTATCCCAGCTCACCCACCACACAAGCTTGGGCATTCAAAGAAAGAGGAAAGGACACTCTCCTTTGTCATCCCACACAACCTCTCAAGGGAAATATCCCCATCCATGGAAACAGCTTGGAAACAGCTTCAGGGTCCCTTTCAACCCAAACCATTCTGGGATTTTGTGAACTTCGGTTCCAACCTTCTTGTCCATTTTGAGCCAAGCCACTGTGTCCTTGATCGTGTACTGCAGTCCGAAGAACCAGGTTTCCCGCAGTCCCAGCGTCCTGCACACCAGATCAAACAGGTCCTTCCCTTTCCACTTCACCTGCCAGAGAGCAAACAGGAATCAGAGTTATAAAGACGGATTTCAGAACTTCTCTCTGCTCAACCAAATGCACTGTTTTCACCTCACAAGGTCGACTTTAACCCTTCTGCAAATGCAACTGGGACAGACATGAAAACACCCTAATGAGGCACATGTTATCTCCTTCCATCTGATCTCATCTGCAGATCACCAGCTCCTCCCTCAGCATGAAAATGAGATGTGATTTCCCCCCTTTTCCAAAAATTGACACTGTAAAGCCCCTGTTTCTTGCCCTCGGAAACTAAGGGCTCATTTAGGCTCTTGTTGAGCTCAGGTTTAGGCTCCTGAGGGCGCTTAGACTCCTGTATGTTGCCAGCAGGGTGTAAAAATCCCTTTTAACTGCCCCTTGGTGGCTTTAATGTGTCTCCCTAGAGGCCCAGGAAGCCCTGCACAAGCACCACCATCAGCACCAGGGGTTCAGAGAGAGGAGCCACAAAATCAGCAGTGACACAACCCCTGCACGGATCACGTGCATCCAGAGCCACCGACCCTGCAGAGATAGACAGGAAAAAGAGCTCCAAAATCCCCATCATTACCACTGAACTCAGCGGTTCTCTGGGAGCACATTCTGATAGAGTCAAACTGCATTTTCTGCTGAAAATGTTGGTGACAAAAGCAGCCAAGGAGCAGAGAAAATTGGTTGCTCAAGGACCGTGTCCTTCGAGCAATCCTGCAGCTGCATCCATGATGCTACTGAAGTTTGCTCATAAAACCAGGAGGTGTTGGGAGGCAGAGAGGTGAAGAGGGACATAAACCACATGAATCTAATATGCCAAAGCCACTTTGGTCTTCCATCTGCACGCTGAAAACAATTGCTGGACCGAGACATATGGCCATTATTCCAAAGCCCTTGGGCAAACAGATCTCGAGCACTCTCTTGTCACTACAACTCAATCCTGGTGCCACCTGGCCATACCAGTATTAACGCCGAGGCCGCTCCCGCTGTCACCCACTGCCGCCTTGTGGGCACAGCCAGACCCAGCTCAGCCAAGCTCTGCTTTTCACTGACGACTCCGGAACACCTCTCCCCCTTCCCAGAGAGCACAGACACACACGCTGACAGTCCCGGAATAGGACAAAGCCAACGCCACCCTCCTGAAAAACACCACCCCCGGACCGCTCGCCGCGATTCAGAGCGGGCGCTGTCAACACCTCGGGGTCAAAACGCCAGGAGCAGCAAGTTTGGCAGTGCTGTAATTATAAACCCCCCCTAATTTCACACATTTCACTAGCCTCCAGCCCCCGGGATGGCCTCCAGCTCGGCACAGGATGGCTCAGACTGCAGAAGATCTTTTCCTGACTATGATTTTAAGTGGGAGGTTAATTCGAGGGCTCAGACAAAACAGAGTGAGGCCCATTAAAAGAGCTATTTGGTACCATTTTTGCAGGCACATAAAAGCAGGCTGCCAGCAAAAGGCTATTTCTTCACTAAACTGCTTTGTATAAAGCATTATGGGCTGTTTTTCCTTCTCTAAGACCGTATTTCAGGCTCAGCACAGCAGTGCCTGCACCAAACCTTCCCAGGACAGGCTTCTGCCTGCTGCTGACGGCAGCACCGGGACATCGCTCCACGTCCCATGGGATCAGTGCATTAAACCTGCCATTTCCACCGGCTGTGACTCCTCACCAAACCACCCCAGGCACCCAAAGTGTGCTCAAGAGCTGACAGGACCCAAAGGTTTCCTCTCAAAACACAAACCACCAGTTTGTTTTGAAGTGCAGCACTGAGGATTAAAGCAGCAGCTTTGTGCGGTTTTCACCCCTGCATTTTTAACTCGGCGATGGAAATTTGGAATAGTTTGGATGGGAAGAGACGTTAAAGATCACTCAGGTCCACCCCCTGCCATGGGCAGGGACACCTTCCACTACCCCAGGATGCTGCAAGCCCCATCCAGCCTCACCTTGGACACTGACAGGGATCCAGGGGCAGCCACAATTTCTCTGGACAACCCATGCCAGGGTCTCACAGTGGGATTTCTTCTTGACATGTAACAGAAATCTCTCCCCTTTTAGTTTAAAACCATTCCCCCTTCCCCTGTCATTATGTGCCTGCATTAGAAACTCTCCCTCCTTTTTCTACAAGCCCCCCTTTAAGGGACTGTATTTTAAGTGAGGCTTCTACTGCTGCATTTTACACCAGCACTTTGTCACCAGCGTTTCTGTGGTGGCAGGAATAGACATTTAACACTCCTGCACAATGCTCAAGACGCCAGCCATAACGGAGCACAGATCCTCCCCAAGTGCACTGAATTACCTTCATTAAATATATCAATGATCAGCAGCCACCTTTATTCCAACAGACATAATTTCCCTCCACACCTCGGTACTTAAAATAACGATCTGCATTCAAGTGGCATCTTTTGACAGCTGAACTCCAACCAGCTTTACACACAGCCAGGACCTCAGCCTCGTCCAGCACCTCCTCACTCATACTTCACAGGCTCTGTATCATTAACTGCCACATTCTGTGGTTGTAAACTACTAAAAAACGCCCCTGCAGGGCATGAGGGGATGGACAGAGCTGCTGTCCAGAGAGCCTGGGGGACAGTCAGGACAGGCTGGCTGTTCCCATCCATCCTGTGTCTGTCAAGCCATTCCCTGCACGGCACTCAAGTGACACCTGAAGCACAAAGATGATTTTACAAGCCATTCTGAGCTCCTGAAAACAAAACTAAGGAGCTCAGAGCAGAAAAAAAAGCCTTCTCAGCCGTATGCTGGGGTGGCTGGCACAGTGCTGCAACAAAGCTCCATCTCCCAGCAAAAAGCTGGGACGATAACCTCAATGTGGCTGTCAGGACAGAGCGGGATGCGTCACTCCAGCATCCTCCCTGTGCTGCAGGCATCACCTCTGACATTTGCAGCTCCTTTCCCATTAGCAGGATCACAGCACGGGTGGCTGCAGGGATTCAGGAGTCGCCGAAGGGACGAGGGAATGAGGCGCTTTATAAACAGGCTGTTACTCCATCCACCAAGCTGTTTGTGTTCCTCACTAAGTACAGAGTGGTTACAATCTATCAGCAAAGCATTTTAAATTAACAGCACTAAACACTTACAACTCTGCAGCCAGTGGCTAGAACAGAGTATTTCCAGTCCAGATTATTGGCATCATCTTTTTCTCTGGCGGAGATGGCGCATTTGGCATCTATTAACAGGGTTTGCATTATTTATTAACCTGCACCAGGAGTCATTTCCAACTCACAGGCAACTGCATGATTTATTTCGGAGCATAACCTCTCTGTCAAGTTTCACAACTGCTCCTCAGCTCCCAACCCGAAAAGCAGCTCCAAAAATAAGCAGAAGGGTTGTCTGGTCCCCTCATTAGAGGGTGGTGACAAGGAGGGAGGGTAAGCCAGGGAATGGAGCTGTGGTGAGAGGTTCAGGTGCAGCTCAGGGCAAGGCTCTTCTCCCCGAGGGTGCTGGCACTGCCCAGGCTGCCCAGGGAATGGGCACGGCCCCGAGGCTTACAGAGCTCCAGGAGCCTTTGGACAGCTCCAGGGGTGCTCACAGGGGGATTGTTTGTGATCAAGATATCCCATGATTCTACAAAATGGGCAGCAAGGGACAAGGGGATGCAACCATCCTGCACAGACAGGGCTGAGCGAGGAGGTCTACACAGAAAAGATTCCCAAAACATTGTCAGGCTGATGCTTTCCTTCCAACAATGGCAAATGTGGTAAAGGGGAGGAAAGAGGGATGGGTTTCATTTAATATTCAGGTTTCTCGCACAAGAGGCTCTCCTGGGACAACAGGGAGGTGCCCAAACTCCAGGGGACAGAACCTGGCTCTGCTCAGGGGATACAGATGAAAATCTCACCTTCTCCTCATCACAAACACAAACCTCCAGAGCTTCAGCTCTTCCTGGGATCAGGTGGGCAATAAGGGCACAAGAAAGTGAGCAGAGGACACCGAGGCTCAGCTGCTTCCCAGGGAAACCCAGGGCAGGAGTCCCTGCATGCCCCATCCCCGGGACGAGGTTAACAAACGACCTTGCAGAAATGACTCACATTTACAGAGTAGTTTACAGCACCAATATACCCGTAAATAACACAGAAAATGGCTTTTTGCTTTGCAGATAATTTTATTAGGTGTTAGCTCTGTGCTAGGGATGCAAAGTGAGGCAGGAGCCCCTGCTGTGACACAGCATCCAAAGGACTGCTGGGAAAAGGGGACCAAGCTCCAGGAAAAAGTGCTCAGAGTGAAGTTATTCCTTTTTGGAATCAAATTTTAACGAGAGAACACGATACCTCTTCATTGAAACAGGGATGGAGAGGGCAGAAGGGAGAGAGCTGGGCCTGAACAGACCATCCCTCCACTAAGCACTTGGGAATGAGGAATTGGATGTAGGCTGTAGTTATTCCAAACTCCCGCCCCACAGGATATGCCCAAATCACCCAGCCACAACAGTTTACAACTGAAATGGAGATGATTTTGAGACCGCAGACCACACTTATTTCTCCTTCTGGACCTGAATGACAACCACAGTGCCACAGACAACCATTTAGTTAGATTTAAAGCCCATTTGGAGCAAACAGGGAATCAAAAAAAATGTAATATTCGTCAATTTTGTTTTAAATAAAGTGATGTCAAATATTTTCAATTGCCACTTACTGATTCACAAGGCAGAGCTGTAAAAGTTATTTTTATTTACTAATGCTACACGACAACTCGATAATGAGCTTTTAATTAAAACCTATTTCTGTTAACCACCGAGGAGGCTGAGCAGGCACCCAGGCGTGAGGATGCAGATGGTGCAGCCAAGCACGTCCCGAGGTGTCTGCCCGAGACAGGGATGGAGCAGAACACCGAGAACAGGAGCCTGTGACCAGACAGAGCCAGGGCACAGCCAGGGGACAACAACTGGGGACAATGTGCCCTCTGCCCCACTCAGGGGAGACCCCACCTGCTGAGCTGCCTGCAGCTCCAGGGGCGCAGCACAGGAGGGACCTGGAGCTGCTGCAGCCAGTCCAGAGGAGGCACCAAAGATGCTCCAGGGCTGGAGCCCCTCTGCTCTGGAGCCAGGCTGGGAGAGCTGGGGGTGCTCCCCTGGAGAGGAGAAGGCTCCAGGGACACCTCAGAGCCCCTGCCAGGGCCTAAAGGGGCTCCAGGAGAGCTGGGGAGGGACTGGGGACAAGGGATGGAGGGACAGCACACAGGTAATGGCTCCCACTGCCAGAGGGCAGGGCTGGATGGGATACTGGGCAGGAATTGTTCCCTGTAAGCACAGATTGAAGCTGGGGCTGCCCCTGGGTCCCTGGCAGTGTCCAAGGCCAGGTTGGACAGGGCTTGGAGCAGCCTGGGACAGTGGGAGGTGTCCCTGCCCATGGCAGAAGATGGAACTGGATGAGCTTTAAGGTCCCTTCCAACCCAAACAATTCCATGATTGCACGTCCCAAAGCCTCGCCTCACCCTGTAAGTTGGGCTCACAGAGATGAAGGGTTACAGGGTCAAGTAGCAGCCAAATGCAGATCAAGAAGCTCCAAGAGGATGAAAGAAGGATTTGGATCCTGCAGGGAGCCCTGCCGAGGAGGCAGAGAGCTGTAACATCAGCCAGAGCTGTCTCTGTGCTGCACTTACACATCTGCAGAACAACACTGCTCTCTGCCCCGGGAAGGGGCAGCCCCCAGCCCCACCTCCACTCAGGAGCTGAGTGCTGATGGACACAGCTCTGCTCTGCTGAGCCGTTACACACTGCTGAGCTGTGGTCAGAGACCGCTCACCCGGGCTGACAACAGGTTAAATGCTTCTCTCCCATTTCCAGGGCTCTGTGATTCCCTACCAGTGTTGCCTCCCAGCTTCAAGGAGATTATTCCTAGGGATGCCTCCCTGTTCAAGTACCTTTAATTTCAAAAAACGCCTACTTGAAAGACACTGCCTGTACAAAGAAAAAAAAAGGAATTAAAGAGCATCAAAACTGGAGTCTACATACCAAAAGAGAAAGATTTACTGTCCCAAATGCCCTCCCTCCTTCCCCTCTGCATCAACACATCTCTGGGTTAATTAACAGAGTCTGGGGATTGACAGCAGTTTTCAACAGTCTTTGGAGAGAAGCAGCAGGAGTTTCCAGCTGTCTGGAAGAGGCTATGATGGGAGAAGGGGATCCAGAGAACTTTTCAGGTGCAGCACCAAAGCCAAAGAGGATCCATGTCCTTAAGTCACAAGCACAACTTAGGGGAATGAACTACAAGACACCTCCAAAACATCAACTCCCAAAAGTCACTGAATCTGTGAATCTGAAATTCTGAGGTTTTGGGGCACAAACCCTCCAAGACACGAAAGAAGAAACAGCCCTTACCTGCTGTTTCTCAGATTCAAAGAGTGCAGCACATGCTCCTGAGTGCTGGCACAAGATCAGGACACACAGGCACATGGAGGAACCAAACATTGACTTGACAGCTGGTATCCCAACAATTTATTGAGGATCATGTTGTAGCTGAGGGGGATTATTTCTCTCAGCTTTTTTAAACAGCTGTTCCTGCACATAGACTGGTCTTTTCCTGTTAAGGTCGTGTCCACTCAGAAGATTTGCAGCAGCAAGAGGCCACTGTCCCTACCAGCACCCTGCTGCCTGAAATTGGGAAGGTATGGATCTTTTTAATCCCCCCTTTCAAGTATCCTGCAGTGCAGAAGGAAGGCAAGGACATTCTGCTCCTTGATTTTCTCCTCCTGCCTTTTTATTTTGGAGCAGTGACTGGACACAGCTCAAAACTCAGCTGCACCAGCTCTTCCTCAAAAACTTGTTTCCACCCAGATTTCCACCACCAAATCCTCGGTTGTTCCTGTTCCAGAGGATGAGCTTTGCAGCTCAGCTACACAATTCCCCGTGTCTGGCGACAAAGGGACAGCACTCGGCCACACATGGCCAAAATCAGGACTCTTGTACTTACAAGGGCTTTACACCCAGCCTCGTCCAAACTGGCTCTGCACCGACTGGGGCACTGGGTTAAAATAAAGATCCCTTCCAACCAGGATTACCCTCTGGACAGAGAAGAACAGCTTAAGCACTGAAGCAATAACAGGATGCATGTTTAGACCAGCAAACACATCAGCACAAACCTGCCTCTTCTCGCTCCTTGAACACTTAAGCTGTTTCTCCAGGCTGGCTGTAAAGCTTTCCCATTCATTTTTAAGACACCAGAGGATTAAGGTTGGGAAGCAGCTGGGCAGCGAGCTGCACCTTGATAGAGTGACCATCCCTGCAGGACTCGAGCCCAAGATGACAAACACAACAGCAAGGGAAAAACACACCCTTTGGAAAGCAGGCCCTGGCTCTGAGATGGAGAGACACTAACAGGGCTGAGCACTGCAAGAGGAAGAAACTGGCAAAGACACCCTCGAGGGTAAAGGAAAGATGGAGGGAATCTCCCACCAGCCAGGAACATGGTTCTGAGAGGGAAAAAACTGCACATGGAAGAGGATGGGACCAACCTGACACCAGCTGCAGCACACCTCTAGAGATGTGGGATAAACAGTGCTTTGGATGTGGACTCAAAAACACCAGGGGGGCTCATTATTGATACAACTCATGGAATGGTTTGGGTGGGAAGGGACCATCTTGTTCCACCTCCCTGCCAGGGACAGGGAAATCTCCTGGTATCCCAGGTGGCTCCAGCCTGGCCTGGGACACTGCCAAGGATCCAGGGGCAGCCACAGCTGCTCTGGGCACCCTGTGCCAGGGCCTGCCCACCCTCCCAGGGAAGAGGCTCCACGGGGCTATCCAAGGTTCTCAGGAAGGAGAGGCAGCTGGGATTCTTCAGCACAGGGATTCAAGAGCTATGTAAATGTCTACCCTTCCTCCAGATGCTATCAATTAATTAGGTACAGCTCAAACCTCAGAGATGGAAGTAACTAAAGGAAGATACTTGCTTTGTGCATCCAAGATTTCCCCAAACAAATTTTAAGTGTTTAAAGTGAAACCCCAACTGTGATTATTAATCTCCATCGTCGTGTTAGAAAGATTAAGATTTCATTTCTAGGAATTATTTTAGATTTAGGCTCAATTTAGAGACATCAACTGCAGAATAAACAGATGCAAAGCAGGTTTAATCCCTTAAAATGCACAGCTGGGGATTTCTAGGGAGCAGACTGAAAAATTAACACTGAGAAAGAAGGTGAGTCTCCAGCAGCTACAGCTGGGTCACAGAATCATGGAATATCCTGAGCTGGGAGGAAACCCCAGGGATCATGGAAGACCAACTCCAGACATCCAACATAGCAGCAGCTCTCTGTCCCTGTCAGCATGAGGTGCCACTCACAGGCCACAAAACACATCTCAAGAGCCCCGAAACTGCGGGATTCCCACTGCACCTCCTTCCACTGATACTCTCAAGTGTTTGTGAGGCACATTTCCCTCTCCCAGCCTCCTGCTGAGGTCAGCAGCTCTCCTTCCTGGCCAAAGAGACCTCAAAGCACACAGGCAGCTGGGTAAACAATGCTGCTCGCTCTTCTCCTGGCAAACCTTGGGAAGGATTCCTTCAGGGAGGAGCGCAGTCTTTCCCAAAATCCCAAAACTCCACTCCTGGCTCCAGGTCTCACTGTGGGTGTACAGCAAGCCAAGCCCTTCCCTGGGCCACCTTCCCAACCCCAGCAACTCGAGGTGTGTCTGATCCCTCCATTGCTGGATGTTTCTGCAGAGTCAGCAAAACAAGCAGCTTTCCCCAGAGCCTCCCACCTGTGACACAAAAACAGGGACACAGACCCAGCCAGGGAGCTAAACTGCTCAGGTGGAGCTGGGATAAAACTCACTCCCCAGGCTGGTGCCCAGGGCTTGGAGCAAGCCCAAGAGGCCACAGAGATGCTCCAAGGGCTGGAGCCCCTCTGCTCTGGAGCCAGGCTGGGAGAGCTGGGGGTGCTCCCCTGGAGAGGAGAAGGCTCCAGGGACACCTCAGAGCCCCTGCCAGGGCCTAAAGGGGCTCCAGGAGAGCTGGGGAGGGACTGGGGACAAGGGATGGAGGGACAGCACACAGGGAATGGCTTCCACTGCCAGAGGGCAGGGCTGGCTGGGATCTTGGGCAGGAATTGTTCCCTGGGAGGGTGGGCAGGCCCTGGCACAGGGTGCCCAGAGCAGCTGTGGCTGCCCCTGGATCCCTGGCAGTGCCCCAGGCCAGGCTGGACACTGGGGCTGGGAGCAGCCTGGGACAGTGGGAGGTGTCCCTGCCATGGGAGAGGGTGGAACTTCCCACCCAAACCACTCCATGATTCCATGAAAATTCACTCCTCACCTGCAGGGTGTGAAACAGCCCGATCACCCACATCCATCCATGTCACTGCTAGGTAACGCACAACACGGTCTTTTTTTGTGATTTTTCTCAAGGGTGCGTAAAGTGAGTTTATTAGGGATCGTTTCTCTTTGTATATAATTTTACACACACCAATGTGATTGGTGAGAGAAAGACAAACTTCTTCACCCACATTGGTCAAACTAGAGGGACATTTAGAGAGATCCCTCTTTCCAGAAGAATTCACGACATTGATATTGTTACAAAAACAGTCTCTTGGTGTTTATGTTCTTTTCTTGAGAAAAAACACCAGAAACTTAAACATCAGGCCTGAAACCAGACTACACATCCATCCATCCATCCATCCATCCATCCATCCATCCATCGCTCCAATATTCCATGCTGAAGGAAGAGGTCTGGATTCCTTGGAATCCCCCCAACACCAGCTCCAACACAACCCAGGAGCCCTCAGCAGGGCCACACTCGCAGCTCCTGAGCTCCTTCCAGCTGCAGCACCAATTTCTTTCGGCAGGAACCTCCCAGAAAAGTCAGCTGGAGATGCAGCAGTTCCAGAGTCCAGACCCAGGGGAGCTTCAGCTGCACAACCCCCCTGATCCCAGAGGGAAATGACACCCGGCCACAGCACTGAAATGAACAACATGGACTTTCCAGCATCGATTATTGCTGCAGCCTCGGGAAAGCAGGAAAAGCAGAGCCAGGGCATTCACACTCTGCTGGAAATGGGAAGCTCACACAGCTGCCTAAGAGCAAATCCTCAATCCCTAGGAAAAGTAGGAAGTTCTTCAGGGCTGAGAGGAGACTTCCAGAGCCAAGAAATTGGAGATGACAAACAGCCCTTGGCTGATGGGCACTGGGATTCTGTCGGGGTTTGGGGCAGGCTAATGAAATATAAACTATTAAATTAAGAGGTTGCAGTGGGTTTCAATGTTTGTGTAGCAAATCCCTCTGGATCAGCTGGAAAAGCAGAGCAGATCCCAGGGTTTGGCAGCAATGCCCTGGGAGAAGGTTTTACAAGTTCCAAGGGCCTCAAAAAGGGAAATTATCACAGAAAAGCCAGACCCAACCTCCTGGAGCACCCCTCATCCTCATGGTGAGCTAAGAGCTCAGAAAAATGCCAAAATTTTGTCCCTGAGTGTTTGTGGAGCACTTGGGAGTTGGATTCCTGTGGCTTCAAGCCTTGACACTGAGATTCCTCAAGCCCTGTGACAGCCACAGTGCAGAGGTGGCTTAGGCTGGGATGGAAGGACAGCACTGGATTAGAGGCCAAATGAAGCTGGGTTGTAATGAGAATAAAGCTGAATTATAACCAGGATAACACTGAATTATACCCAGAATGAAGGTGAATTATAGCCACAGTATAGGATGAACTATAACTAGAATAATGCCAAATTGTACCCAGAACGAGACCTAATTATAACCGAAATGCAGCCAAATTATAACCCAAATAAAGCTAAATTACACCTGGAGTGAAAATGAATTATTGCCAGAAAAAAGCTGAATTATAACCAAAGTATAAACTGAATTATTATCAGAATAATGCCAAATTATATCCAGGTTAAAGCCAAATTATACCCAGAAAAAAAAGTCAATTTATGACAAAAACAATGCCTAATTACACACCTAACAAAGATTAATTATAACCAAAATAAAGCTAAGCTCTAACCAGGATACAAATGAATTACACACAAAATAACACTGAATTACAACCAAAACAAAGCCAAGTGACGACCAAAGTAAAGCCAAACGACACCGATTCATAACCAAAGTAAAGGTGAATTCCGACCAAAGAAAAGCCGAATTATAAGCAGAATAACGTGCAATTAGAACCAGAAGCCCAGCAGGATAACGCTGGTTTGTAACCCACACAAGGCTTTGCCGCTGCTGGCCCAGAGCAGGCCCCAGGGACCGGCGGAGGGTCGGGGGGCCCGGGGGTGGCCCGGGCCCCTCAGGGGGCGGGGGTGGTTTGGGGGGCCCCGTCCCCCTCAGCGGGACCCCCGCGCCCGCGGGGCCGTCACCTCGCAGCTGAACTCCATCTCGGCGTCCATGGTGGCGATGCGCACGGTGAAGGTCTTGGGCTGCTTGCGCTTGAGGGAGCTGAAGCTCATGCGGGACGCGATGGCCCCGGCCATGGCGGCGCGGCGCGGTCAGCGCGGCGGCGGCGCCATGGCGGCCTGGCCCCGCCCCCCCGCCGCGCCATTGGCGGCGCCGCGCGGTCCGCCCGCCCCCGCAGCGCCTCACAGCCAATAGAAAGGGTTGTGCCGGAGAGGCGGGAGCAAGCGCGATTATGATTGGGTGGAGAGGACGCCGCTCAAGGGAAGGGGCGGGGTGAGGCGGGGCTATTCAGCGCGCTGTGAGGAAGCGATTGGGCGTGGTGGTGCCGCCCCTGGTGGCAGGCGGAGCGCGCTGCAGGCGAGAGCGTGGGAGGGGGGCGGGCACCAGGACCCGGCGTGAGGACACGGGGGGACAGGGGGACACTGGGGCACAGGGGGGACACGGGGGGACAGGGGGACACGGGGACAGGGGGACAGGGGGGACACGGGACACGGGGGAGGGGGACCGACACGGGACAGGGAGGACAGGGACACAGGGGGAGAGGGGGGGACAGGGACGCGGGGGGACGCGGACATGGGAGTCAGGGGGGGACAGGGCGACACGGGGGAACACGGGGACACGGGGGGGACAGGGACACGGGGGGACGGGGACACGGAGACATGGGGTCACGGGGGGACACGGGGGACACGGGGGGACACGGGGACACGGGGGGAACAGGGACGGGGGGGACACGAGGGACAGGGGGACACGGGGGGACAGGGAGAGACACGGGGGGACAGGGACACGGGGGGAGAGGGGGGACAGGGACATGGGGGGACGTGGACATGGGAGTCAGGGGGGGACAGGGCGACACGGGGGAACACGGGGACACGGCGGGGGACAGGGACACGGGGGTACAGGAGGACACGGGGGAACACAGGGGGACATGGGGACACGGGGGGACAGGGACACAGGGGGACGGGGACACGGAGACATGGGGTCACGGGGGGACGGGGACACGGGGGACAGGGACATGGAGGGACTGGGACACGGGGGGACAGGGACACGGGGGGACGGGGACGCGGGGACATGGGGACACAGGGACAACGGGGACATGGGGGGACGGGAGCACGGGACACGGGGAGGCGACGCGGGGGCGCGGGGACATGGGGCGGTGTCAGGGGACCCTGGCGTGTCCGGGGCCCGTGAGGTGTCAGGGGTCCGCGGGATGTCCGGGGATGTCCGGCGTCTGTGGGCGGTCCGTGGAGAGTCCGGGTTCTCTGCAGGGTCAGTGGGGTGTCCGGGATCCCCGAGGCCAGTGGAGTGTCCACGGTCTGTGGGGAGTCCGGAGTCTCCGGGATGCCTACGGTCCATGAAGTGTCAGGAGTCCGTGGGGTGTCAGGGATCTGGGGGTATCCGGGGTGTCCGTAGGTGAGCGGAGTCCTTGGGGTATAAGGGTCCTTGGGGCGCCGGGGATCCCTGAGATGTGTGGGGTTTGTGGGTCTGTGAGGTCCTTGAGGTGTCCCCAGTGCAGCGGGTGTCCCCGCCGGACGGCGCTCCCTGGGGGACACGGGACACGGGGCGCTGTCCCCTCGGTGGGTGCCGGGGCGGGGGGACCCACGCGGGCACGGGGGGACCCGGGTGTCCGGGCTCGTGGGTGGGGGCAGAGACTGGGACTAGCGCCCGGGGCAGGCGGGGACACGGGGCAGGACTGGGGCTGGGACTGGGACTGGGACCGGGACTGGGACCAGCACGGGGCAACGGAACGGGACTGGCACCAATATCGGGACAGGGGACGGCGCTGGGAGCAGAAGCAGCTGCGGTAATGGAACTGGGACGGTCACCGGGACGATGGGATGGTGGCTGGGACCCGTCACCAGGGCAAGGGGACGGGACCGCGACCCCGATCGGTGTGGGATAACGGGCTGGGAACTGGGACGAGCACGGGGGAAACTGGGACCCGCTCAGAGTTACTGGGACGGAAACTGAGTCCAGCACGGGGATAACGGGAGGGACAGGAATCAGTTCAGAGCTACTGGGACGGGAACTGGGACCAGTTTAGGGTTACTGGGACGGGAACGTGGACCAGCACGGGGATTACGGGGTGGGAATTAGGACCGAGGCGTTGAGGTATACTGGGACGGGAACTTCACGGTGATAACGAGACGGGAACTGGGATCGGTATGGAGTAACGGGACAGGAACGGCGACCAGTTCAGGGTTACTGGGACAGAAGCTGGGACCTGCACAAGGGGACGGGGCGGACCTGAATCCGGCAGGAGCAGGAGGGGGAAGGGACCAGCGGGAGCCGAGAAGCCCCCCCGACACCCCCGGGGGGACCCAGGCGTCCGGAGCGGCCCCCGCCCCCGCAGCGGGAAGAACGGGGCCTCTGTCCCCGCGGAGACAATGGGGACATTGATGGGGACACCCCGGCCCCCTGCTGCCCCCGCAGGATCCCCCATGGCAGAAAGCGACGACCCCGCCCGCCGGGACCCGGCCCCCGCTGGCCTCCGCACCCAGGTGGGCGAAGGGGGTGGGGGATATGAGGAGGAAACTGGGGAACCAAGGGGGGTATGGGGGGCTGTAGGGGTTGGGGGGTTTAGGAAACCCTGGGCACCCGAGGGAGATCGAGGGGGGCATGTGGAGCATTGGGATGTTCGGGGGAGCCCAAGACTCCATAGGGACTTATGGGGCACAAGGGGGAGCTCTGGGCAGCTGGAGGAGGCATCATGCTGTACGAAAATAAATTGGGGTAGGACCAGTAGACACCCTGGAGGCTTGGGGGGCTTTAGGGGCGCTGGGGGGTCCTTCTTTGTCCCCCCGCCATGGGTGATCCCCTGCTCAGCCCTGCCGGCCCGTGCCGAGGGTCCACGCCTTTGGAAAGGGGGAGCAGGCGCTGCGGAGGGACCCCCGCACCCCCCCCGCCATGCAGGGCTGGCTGCACAAGCAGGTGAGGGGGAGGGGCGCAGGGAGGGCTGGGGAGGGGGCTCAGGGGATGTATGGGGATTGAGGTGCGGGGTTCTGGGGGTTTGTGGGTTTTGGGGGGATCTGGGGTGGTGGGGAGGAGCCGGAGGGTGTACAGGGTTGGGAGGGTCTGGAGTGGTATAGGGGTGGATATGGGGCTTGGGAGAAAATCAGAGGGAGTTAGGGGGGTTAGTGGGTCGTGATGGAGGGATATGGGTATTGGGGGGTTTGGAGAGGTCAGAGACACTTGGCCGGACCGGGCAGTGTGGGGCGGTTATGGGGTCTGTGATAGAAGAGGGTGCCGGGGGGTTATGGGGTGTGGGGCTCTAGCATGGCAGGGAGTCCTGGGGGGGGAGGAGGTGGGGGGGATCGGAAGGGAATGAGGGGTCTGGGGACCCCTCGTGGGGGATGGGCTGCGGGGGCTCAGCCCCCGCCCCCCCCCCTCCTATTCTCAGGACAGCTCGGGGCTGCGGCTCTGGAAGCGCCGCTGGTTTGTGCTGGTGGATCTCTGCCTCTACTACTACCGGGGTGAGGGGGGGCCAGGGGGGTCTAGAGACCACGGAGAGCGTGGGCACCTGGTGCTGAGGGGGCTTGGGTAACCTGGCATCCCTGGGGAGTCAGCGATCCCGGGGTCTTTGGGTGTTCCCGGGAGGCTCAGGGGTCCTGGGTTGTTGGGCAGTCCTTGGAGGACCAGGAATCCTGCGGGACTGGGGGGTCCCTGGGGTGTTGGAGGTCCCTGGGATCCCAGTGGGATCAAGGATCCCTGGGGCATTTGGGGGTGTCTGGGGGTGTCCAGGATCCCCCAGGGGTTTGGGGTCTTTGGAGCATTGGGAATTCCCGGAGACGGGGGGTCTCTGGATGGATCAGGGATTCTAGCAGGATCGGGGGTCTCTGGGGCACTGGAGGTCCCTGAGGGTTTCAAGAGGTCCTTGGTGGGGTTCTAAATTCTGGGGTGCCCCGGGAGGTTTGGGGACATCCGATGGAATTCAGAGGAAGTCCCTGGCATCCCCTGATGGTACTGGAGATCTCGAGGTGCAGATGGGGGCTCTGGTGCTCCCCATTGTGACCCTCATCTGCCCCCCAGACAGCAGCGAGCAGCAAGTGCGGGGCGGCCTCCCCCTGCCCGGCTACGAGATCCACGTCCTGCCCCCCGCCCCCCGGGCCCCCCGCGGCCCCCAGTTCCTCTTCACGGTCAGCCCCGGCTCCCCGGGTCCGCGGATCCGGGGATGCCCTGGGTGGGGAGGACGGGACCCGGACACCTGAGCCCCAAGGATCCCCCATTCCCAGGCTGAACATCCCGGGATGCGGACGTACTGCCTGGGAGCTGAGACTGCCGAGGAGCTGCGCGCCTGGGTGTGCGCCCTGCGCCGGGGGGCATCGCCCCTGCCCGGGTGAGTGGGGCACGGGGGGCACCGGGGGGCCTGGGTCCAAGGGGTGGGGCGCAGAGAGGAGCTGGTTTTCGGGAGTTTGGGGGATCCCAGGCGGCAGGGGGAGGTTGGAGAGTTTGGGGAGGGACAGAGAGGGTTTGAGGACTCTGGGGAAGGGGTCACAGAGGGTTTGTGGGGGTCGCAGAGTGTTTGGCGTGGTCTTGGGGGCAGTTAACCCTTTAACTCCTGTATTCTTCCTCGTTCCCAGCTCCCCCCGCTCCCTCTCCCAGCAGACGCTCCAGGAACCCTGGCGTGCGGATTCTCCCTTGCCCCCATTGCCCAAGGCCTCCACAGATGAGGGGCTCGGGGGCCCACATGTGTCCCCTCCTTGCTGCCCTCCAGTCCCTCCTCTGCCCCACAGCGAGGTGAGATCTGGGGCATCTGGGGAGGGGCGGGGAATTGGAACTACTGCTGGATAATGGGAAATATGAGGAGGGCAAGCACTGGGATAATTGTGGTGCAGATCGGGGTGGTGAGTGGTTATGGGGGAAAATGGGGGGGCTAGGGGCTGGAGGAACAATGAAGGGGGCGGTCGGCCTAGTGAGGGGGCTCTGGGGAAGAGGGGTCTGCGGGCAGAGGGGGGCTATGGGCACAGGGGGGTCTGGGGCAGGAGCGGCTCTGGGGACGCCGCGGGTCCGGACGGAGCAGCGTTCCCTGTGCCCTCCCTCAGTTGTCCCCAGCCCAGGAGGAGCTCCCGGCGCGGGGATGGCCCCGCAGGACCGGGGATACTGCGAGGGGGCCGCGGGGACACCCCGAGCCCGCACCCGCAGGTGAGACCCGGCCCCGCCCCGGCCCCGCCCCTCGGCCGGGCGGCCCCGCCCATTCTGACCCCGCCTCCACAGGGCGGAGCCCGAGGAAGCCCCGCCCCTCTGGAGCATCGCCCCCGCTGGAGCGGGACACCGGGACCAATCAGCCGCCGGCCTCTCCAAGCGCCTCTTCTGATTGGCTGCCGTACGCAGCCGGGCCCGCGGGCACCGCCCTCGCGCCGGCATCCAATGAGGCGTCGCGGAGGCTGCGGGCGGAGGCGGGTGGGCGTGGCTGGGTGCGCGAAGGTGTGGCCGGGCGGCCAATCAGAATCACGCTGCTGCAGGCCAGCTTCTGAGGGGGCGTGGCCTGACCGAGGGGGCGGGGCCGGTGGGCACGCGCCGCGCGCGGCCCCGCCCCGGTGCGGAAGATGGCGGCGGGAGCGCGCGGCGGGAGCGCGGCGCTGCGGCGGCTGCGGGGCGGGGGCGCGGGCGCGGCCCCGCGGGGCGCGCGGTGAGTGGGGACCCCCGGGCGGGGACCCCTGGAACCCCCGCCCTGAGAGCCCCCGCGGCATCTCCGGAGCCCTCATCCTCCCCCGGACTTCGCGTCCGCCTCGCTCCCCGCATCTCCCCCGGCGGGGACACCCCGCGGCCTCCCCCGCTGGTCCCTGCAGCTCCCCCGGGCCCCGCATCCTTCCTGCTACCCGCATCCCCCCGGGTGGAGAACGCATCTCTGAGCCGTTGAGGCCCAGATCTTCCCCTCCCTTCGCATCACCCGCACCCCGCTCCTCTGAGCCCTCCTCATTCCCCCCCCCGGACCCCGCATCCCCCCGGGCCGGGACGCCCGTATCCCCTCTCCTGAGACCCCCGGTCCCCACCCTTCCCCCTGCATCCCCCCCAGCTCCCCGCATCGCCCCGGGAGGGGACCCCCGCACCCCCGCCCTTGGGCTTGTTGATCTTCCCCCTGGACACCGCATCCTCCCCGGACCCTGCATCTCCCCGGGGCGGGACACCCTCATCCCGCTACCCTGATCCCTCCTGGACCCCTCATCCCCTCCGGACCCCGCATCCCCCCCGCTCCCCGCACCCCCCGGGCGGGGACCCCGCACCCCCCGCCCGCAGCCCCCGCCCGGAGCCCTCCCCGGAGCCCCCGGAGCCCTCCCCAGAGCCCGCGGGCGGCCCCCAGAGTGGCCCCACGGTCGTTGCCTCGCTGGGGACAAAGGTCTGGCCGCAGCTCGGAGCCGGGGCCGAGGGGCCCCGTTCCACCCCCGCCAGTGCCCTGGGGGGGAACCTGACCTTGCCCGGAGCACCGGGGCCACCCCTGGGAGCCCGGGGGAGAGGCTGGGGGGCTACTCCCTTCGCCCCGTGTCTCCTTATCCCCTTGCCTGTGGAAGGGTCGCCAGCACTGGAGCAGCCCCTGGGTAAAGGGGATCCTACGGGGGGATGCCTCCATTGCCCCACGTCCCCTTGCCCGTGGAGGGGTCACTGGGGCTGAGTGGGCTCCCATGGGGGCTGCCCCCCTTGTCCCACACCCCCACGCCGGTGTCCTTGCTCTGTTGGGCAGCATGGCCAAAACCCCTCTGGATTCAGGGGGACAGACTGGAACTAGGGACAGACACCCCAGAATTGGGACGGGGCTCCCAGTATGAACTGAGCCCTGTGAAGTCCCAGGGCTCCCTGGGAGCCGGACAATGGAGGCAGCTGCCCACAGGACTGGCAGTGAGGCCTCTGGATCCTGTTTGGCCATCCAGCCGGTCCTTCCCAGTCCTTCCCGGTCACTCCCGGTGTCTCCCCTGCCCGCTGTCCCGCAGGGGGTACTCCAGGGATGCCGAGGGCAGCTGGTTCCGCTCCCTCTTCGTGCACAAGGTGGATCCACGCAAGGACGCACATTCCAACCTGCTCTCCAAGAAAGAGACCAGCAATCTCTACAAGATACAGTGTGAGTGCTCCTGCTGGGAGGAAGGCAGGCACAGATGGGGTGCACCCCTCAGCCATTGGGACCCCCATTCCTGGATTCTTCCCCTTCCCAGCCTCTCTCTCCTGTCCCTGCAGTTCACAATGTGAAGCCAGAATGCCTGGAAGTCTACAACAAGCTGACGTGAGCACACTGAGAGGGGCTTCCCAGCATCCCAGCTGGGATGTTGGGGTGCTGTTCTGGAGTGAGAGGGGTGGGAGGGCTCGTGCAGAGCTCCTGGAGCTCCTGGGTGCATCTGTGTCCCTGTTCTATGCCTCAGTTTCACCCCATGTGAAACGGATGCACCCCCCAGGCTGCGCCAGATCCTGTTTGGGCAAACCCTGGGAGGGCAAAGAGGGGCACTGGGGAGGGTTTTGGGGTGCTGACCGCCACCCCACTGCCCCCCTCTGTGCCCCCACAGAGAGGAGGTGCTGCCCAAGCTCCACTCGGACCCCGACTACCCCTGTGACCTGGTGGGCAACTGGAACACGTGGTACGGCGAGCAGGACCAGGCAGGTGAGGGTGGGCAGCAGCTCCTGGTGCCTCTCCTGCTAAAGGCAGAGGTTTTGGTGGGATTCTGGGGTGCTGCTCCCCTTCCCCAGCCCAAACCCCTCTTTGCAGTGCACCTGTGGCGCTTCTCGGGCGGGTACCCGGCACTCATGGACTGCATGAACAAGCTCAGGCAGAACCAGGTACCAGCGGGGTGGGGGCGAGCCCCCTGTGCCCGACACCCCCGGCCCACGGCGCCCCCACCCCGACACCCCCGGCTGGGGCTGTCCCTAGGAGTACCTGGACTTCCGCAAGGAGAGGAGCCGGATGCTGCTGTCCCGCAGGAACCAGCTGCTCCTGGAATTCAGCTTCTGGAATGAGCCCCAGCCCCGCCAGGGACCAAACATCTACGAGCTGAGGACCTACAAGCTGAAGGTGGGGATCAGGCTGGGCCTCGGGGAGGGTCTTCAGGTGTACCCCAGGTTTGGGGGGGCAGCCTCCCAAATTCCTCCTTCCTGGATGAGAAGACCCCAAGCTGGGTGAGCAGTGGGGGTTCTGAACTGGTTTTTCTCCCCTGTTTCCAGCCAGGGACCATGATTGAGTGGGGCAACAACTGGTAAGCTGCTGGTTTCCCAGCATGGAGGGATCCAAGGTGGAAAAAGCTCTCTCTGGAGAAGGGGGGACCCCTGGGGCAGGCCCCCCACGGGTCCCCTGCTGTGTGCAGGGCTCGGGCCATTAAGTACCGCCAGGAGAACCAGGAGGCAGTCGGGGGGTTCTTCTCCCAGATCGGAGAGCTCTACGTGGTGCATCACCTCTGGGGTAAGGGTTGTCACCCCTGGGGGACACCCGGTCTGGGGGCTGGGCTGGGGGGCTCAGGGTTCCAGCCCTGTCCTCTCCCCACAGCCTACAGGGATCTGCAGTCCCGGGAGGAGACGAGGAATGCAGCCTGGAGGAAGAGGGGCTGGGATGAGAACGTTTATTACACTGGTGAGTGGGACCCCCACCCACTTTGGGGACCCCCTGCCCGTGCTGGGGACCCCTGACCTCACCTCTGTCCCCTTTCCTTCCCCAGTCCCGCTGATCCGGACCATGGAATCACGGATCATGATTCCCTGAAGATATCCCCCCTGCAGTGATTGTGGGGCCGTGCCCGGGGGTCTCCCTGCACCCCCAGAGGCTCCCTGCCTGTGCCCTGGCCCTGCTCCCTCCGGCTCCCAGCTCTCTCCCCCACCCCATTTTGGGGTGCCCTGGGGGTGCTGGGAGCAGGGAGGGGCAGGTGGGAGCCCCCCATCCTGTGGTGGTGCTGCTGGGGAGGGCTGGGCAGGCTGTGCAGGTGGGGGGGGGCTTAATTGCTCCTGATGAGCCCAACGGGTGCCTTTGCTGCCAATTAAATATTTAATATGCTAAAGCCTGGGCCCCTCTCAGGGTGGGGAGGGCGGTACTGGGGGTGATTGGTGTGACCCCCAGGCTGGTGTCACCCCAGGGGCTGCCCTGCCCCTCGTCGTGGGGGCTTCCTGAGCCAAAGGACCTCCACCCATGGGTGCTGTGATACACTGGGCTACCCCCCGAAACCCCAGTGTACCCCCAGTGCCACTGGCGACCCCTTGCCAAATCCATGGATACCCCCGAGTGCCATCAGGGACTCCATGCCATGCCCCTCCCTAAGCTCCTGAAACCAACCCATGGATACTCCCCAGGGCCATTGGGGACCTCGTCCCAGGCCCCTGAATGGCCCCAGTGCTAAAGTGGACACCATCCCATGACCCTCCAAGCCTGTGGATGCCCCCAGTGCCACCTCTTCCCACGCTTTTTCGAGCCCGCAGATCTCTCCAGTGCCATTGGGGACCCCATCCCAAGACCCCCCTAAGCCCATGGAACCTCCCACCGTCATCGATTACTCCATCCTGTGCCACTCACAAGCCCCTGTGTGACCCCCCCCCCACTGGGGACCTCATCCCAAGCCCATTGGTACTCCCAGTGCCATCAGGGACCCCATCTCATGCCACCCCAAAACCAACGGATAACCCAGTGCCACTGGGGACCCCACCCCAAGCCTGTGGACAGCCATCCGTGCTCCTGGGACCCCTATCCCAGCTCCCCCTATTCCTGCCGGTGCCCTTCTGCACCAGGAGTCCCACCAGTGCCCCCAGTGTGGTGGTCTCACCCCCAGGGCTGCCCTTCCCCTTCCCCCGCCCCCCGGGTTTGGGGATGGGGCGGTGGCCACGCCCCCGGTTAAACCACGTCCCGGTACAATGAGGCCACGCCCTTCTGCCGAGGCCACGCCCCCAGCCCCGTGCGGGTCCTCCAGGATGCCAGATCCGCTAGGGGGCGACTGAGGCAGTGGCGGCCCCGCCGCCGCTCCCCGCCGCGCTCTGTTGTTCCGTGACGTCATTTCCGGGAGGCGCGGAGGCGAGGCCGCGGTGAGTGCGGGGGGGAACCGGGGATCGGGACCCCGGGAGGGGATGGAGGGGGCGGTCCTGGGCCCCTCGGGCTGGGGAGGCTGCGGAGGGAAGGGAGGTACGTGTCCCGGTGTGCTAGGGGCTCACCGGGAGTGCAGGATCTTGGTCTGGAGGGACGAAGGCCCCGTGCTGAGGGAGCTCTGGAGGCCTCGGGCCTGGTGTGCTGCGGTCTGGGGGCTCTGGAGGAGCGAAGAGCTCCGGCGTGAGGGTCTGGGGGCTGTGGAGGAGCAGAGAACCCCGGCGTGAGGGTCTGGGGGCTCTGGAGGAGCGGAGAGCTCCGACATGAGGGTCTGGGGGCTCTGGAGGAGGGAAGGGTTCTGGTCCCGGTGTGCTGGGGGCTTTGGAGGGGTGGAGGGTCCCGGCTGAGGGGGGCTCGGAGGAGCGGACGCCCCGAGATCGATGTACGGGGGTCTGGGGTGCCCTGGAGGAGCTAAGGGCCCCGGCTCTGGGGGTCTCTGGCGAGGCAGAAGCTGCAATCCGGTGCGCTGGGGGCTCGGGGCAGAGGAATCAGGGAGGGATAAAGCGCTCGGGCCCGGGTCCCAAGGGAACTCGGTGGCAGCGAGGACCCGGGGGGCTGTGGTGGAGCAGACCCCGGGCCCGCAGTGCTGGTGGGGCTCAGAGCTGGGCTGGGGGGCTGGGAAGGGGTGGGAGGTGCGGGATGGAGGGGGGCATAGGGGATACTGCAGGGCCCAGGCAGGGGGACCCGCAGTCCAGGCCCCCACGGACTCCCCCTGTGCCCCTCCCCAGCCCTGCCGGCAGCACCATGTCCTCCGAGTCCAGCAAGAAGAGGAAGCCCAAGGTGATCCGCACGGACGGGGTCCCAGCCGAGGGCAAGCGGGGCAAGGGCGACACAGACCAGGTACAGACCTGCCCAGGGACCCTCCCACACCCCTCAGTGCTGGCCTGGCTTCCCCTGCTGGAAAACAGTGCCTAGAGAAGCTGTGGCTGCCCCATGCTGGCAGGTTGGACGGGTTTTGGAGAAAACTGTGATAGCAGAAGATGTCCCTGCCCAAGGGACTGGATGGACTTTAAAGTTCCTTCCCATCCAAACCGTTCTGGAATTCCATGAACTGTGAGATCAAGTTCCCCCAGCTTCCAATGCCTCTTAAAGTCCCACTGTGAATTCCTAAACCTGCTTCCATCTCTTTCAGGAGATACAAACACTCCTCTGGAGAGTGAGCACAAAGCTGGAAGATCCCTCAGGGAATTGCATGGTGCCTTCAAACCCTCCCGTGAGCAGCAGGATAGTGTAGGATCAGCCAGAGTGGGTAGTGGGGGGGAGGAGGAGGAAGAATCACCTTTCTGGTTTATTCTCTGTAGTCATGTAGATGGAATATCCTGAGTTGGAAGAGATCCTCAAGGATCCTCCAGCCCAACTCCTGTCCCTGCACAGGACACCCCAACGGTGTCAATTCAGATTTATAACAATAAAAGACAATCTGAGCTTGCCAGGTGTTTTAGGGACTGGTGGGTTTGGGATTGTTGGAACTGAGTCCTCTCCCTGTGTAAAGCTATGGGATTCATGGTCAGAGCCAGAAATGGCAGCTTGTCCCCCAGAGCCCTTTCCAGCTGGGAAGATGAGCCACGGGAGGTGTTTTTGCCTTGGCAGGATGCCAGGTACTACAGTGAGGAGAGCGAGGTGGATCTGCGCGACCCCATCAAGGACTACGAGCTCTACAGGGAGACCTGCCAGGAGCTCCAGAGGCTCATGGCAGAGATCCAGGAGCTGAAGAGCCGGGGCATCAAGGAAAATGTGAGGAAAGGCCCCCACGTGTGGTGTAACATGTCTGGCATTTGGTGTTTCCCCGTTAATCCCAGAGGATCAATCCCTGCAGGAGCTGTGATGTCTCCTGGGCAGAGTCAGAGAAATGGAGCCTTTGCCAGGCTGCTGGGGCAGGAATTGAGCTCTGGAAGTGGAACACCTTCCCTTGTCCCAGGCTTCTGGGACACATCAGGTGCTTCAGGCTAAAGCACCTCAGTTCCTGCTGCTGAGGGAAATGTCTGATCCTTTGAGGAGCCTGGACCCCTCCCCTGTTACTCCCAGCAGTGCCCTGTGATCCAGCAGTGGGAGGCTCCCTCAGAAGCCCCAGTGACATAAATGTGGCTCCCTAGCAAAGTGTGGAGCCCCTTTTGTGGCAGGAATTCCCTGCAGAGGTGGTGCCAGCCATTCCTCCTGCTTCCAACCCCTCTCTCCTGCCCCTCAGGCCTTGGAGATTGACGAGCGGCGTGTCCAGAGCTGTGTGCACTTCATGACCCTGAGAAAGCTGAACCGCCTGGCTCACATCCGGCTGAAGAAAGGCAGGGACCAGACCCACGAGGTACCCAGGAGGGGCTGGGAGTGAGGAATGCAGCTTGGGATTTAGAGCTAGGGCAGGTCCTGCCTGTTCTGTGTGCGTGGTGTGAGGAGTTACGCCTCAGCCAGGTCGTGGGGTTTGAGGTGAGGGTTTGTTGGGAGGCTTCAGTCCTGAGGGACTGCTGGGTGCAGGGCAGCTGTAATTAGATAAACAATGAAGGAGCAGTTTCTGCTTCTGTCTCAAGTACAGTGGGAGGTTAGAAACTCTGTTTCAAGGGTATGGTGCTGTGCAGGTGTATAAATGGGTGGATGCCTGGAAGCTCCATACCCAGAGTTCTCAGGGAATTCTGTGTGCTCCAGCAAACGAGCTCTGTCCTGTACCTTCGCTTTGAAATGTGCAGGAAGGAGCAGGATCAGTCTCATGTCACAATCCTTTGCTCCTCCAGCCCTTAAAAATGTCGTTCTTCCCCCAAAAGTTGTTGCATACCCTAAAACCTGCTGTCCCAAGCTGCTTGTAATGATGGGGTATTGGTGACTCTCTCGGGGTGCCTTTCCTGCTACATCCCTGCTCTGGCCATCTTTCAGGCAAAGCAGAAGGTTGATGCCTATCACCTGCAGCTCCAGAACCTGCTCTACGAGGTGATGCACCTGCAGAAAGAGATCACCAAGTGCCTGGAGTTCAAGTGAGTGTGGCCAGGGGGCAGAGGAATCAGTGCTGTGTCTGGGATGAGTGGGTGATTCCCATGTTTGGGAGCTCTTCCCACATTCCCCAAGTTCACAGCAGGAGCAGAGTGGGTGCTCCAGGTGTTTGTAGTCATGGAATGGGTTGGGTGGAAGAGGACCTTTAAAGCCCATCCAGTGCCACCCCTGCCATGGACAGGGACACCTTCCACTGTCCCAGGCTGCTCCCAGCCCCAGTGTCCAGCCTGGCCTTGGGCACTGCCAGGGATCCAGGGGCAGCCCCAGCTGCTCTGGGCACCCTGTGCCAGGGCCTGCCCACCCTCCCAGGGAACAATTCCTGCCCAGCATCCCACCTAATCCTGCCCTCTGTCCATTGGAAGCCACTTCCTCTTGTCCTGTCCCTCCAGGCTTTTGTCCAAAGTCCTACTCCAGCTCTCCTGGAGCCCCTTTAGGCAAAGACAGTGGAGGAGCAAACAAGTTCAGCTCACCGATGGTGTGGCTCGGTAGCAGAGGGGAGTCAGGGCAGGAAGCACCAGTGGGACACTCTCCTGTGGGACACACTGAGCACTTCCCACTTTTCCCTGGTCTGATGCATGTGTCCTGGCAGATCCAAACACGAGGAGATCGAGCTGGTGAGCCTGGAGGAGTTCTACAAAGAGGCCCCCCCTGAAATCAGCCGCCCTGCCATCACCCTGACCGAGCCCCACCAGCAGACCCTGGCCCGCCTGGACTGGGAGCTGGAGCAGCGCAAGAGGTGGGTCAGTGATGTTCCCATCCTGTGCCCCTGCTCCAGGGATGGATCTGGGCAGACCCCTGGAGTTCTGGGTGTCCCCACTCCATGTTCCTGCTGCAGGGATCTGGGCAGACACCCAGAGCTGCTGGGTGAGCAAATGGAGGGATGAAGTTTTTCCCCACCCTCTTAAATCAGTGTGGAACAGGCTGGTAGATTCTGTCTATGCAGAGCTGGGCTTGCTGGAATCCTTATTCCATAGGTCAGAGAGTTCTCTGCCACTGTCTGGTGATCCAAGGAGCAAAGGTAGCCCATCCTGGCTGGAGCTGCAGCCATTCCATGCCATGGTGTGGAGCTGCCAACCACGCTGGGCTGGGACAGCCCTCTGTCCTGCTGCTGGCGTCACTGCTGTTCCAGGGCTCAGCTGCTCCCTGACTCTTGCCCCCTGGGAAAAGCAAACATGACACAGCACTCCTGTGTTTGGATAGCAGCCAGACAGGGTCCAGGAACACCTTCTGGAAAGATCAGTGCTGGTTGGTGCTGCCTGGGGGCAGTTCAGCAGAGCATGCAGTGAGAGGTGCTGGGTGCCTCCAACCCCTCGTGCTTCCCCTCTCCCAGATCCTTCCCCTAAAACCTGGCTGCTTTTGCTTGGTGGAAGGTACAGCCAGGATCCTCCAGCTGGCTCTGCCTATGGCACAAGCAAAGGAGTGTTCAGCCTGCAGATCTCTGAGGGTTATGCTTAAAAATGATTATTGCAGACCTTATGGAGACCCTCAGCTGCACATTGAACTGCTGAGAGGGAATTTGAATTCCCAGTCCTCACTCTGTGGTGTCTATGGAATGCCCCTGTCCATCTCCCACCACTGCTGAGGTGGGATATGGCCTGTTCAGCTGTTCAAGAGAGATGCCAATGGTGCTTTGGGCATTTTCTGATGTTGTTGGGGTTGTCAACATCCATCCATAATTTATGTTGGTGTTTTTAGCTGTGCTACCCCATTGGATTGGCTTTGGATTCTTTTCCACCTTGTGTGAGGTGCCTCTGGAGTGGTGTGCAGGGATTTCAGTAGCTCTGTTTTGGGAAGGTGTGAACACTGGAGCTCACTGGAGCTTGTGTAGGAGCCTGTTGGGATGTGCATTGACCCCCACAAACAGTTTTGCTTGGGAACAGAATCCAAGTTCTGCCAGGTCAGGTCTGTTTCCCCTTGGAGAACCCTTGTCCTGGGCAGGTCGCTTCCATACCCAGCTTCCCTGCTCCTGCTGGGAAAGGCAGTGAACAGCAATAAGGAGATTTGGTGTGTTCTCCCTAAACACCAGTGTGTCCAGGGCTCGGAGCATCGGGGTGGGCTTGCCTTTTCCTGGACTTTCTCTATTGAACCTTGGCTATGTGACACGGGGTGACTGGGGATATGAAAAGCAAAGCCTCTTAGGGAGCTTGGAGGAGTTGTGGCTGCTGGCAGCAGAGCCTGTTGTGGGAGCAGCTCTCCTGAGGGAATATCCACTTGCTGTCCCTCCATGGAGCACAGCACGAGGCTGAGCTTCCCCTTTTCCTCATTTATTTTCCATCTCCAATCAGTTCCTTCCTGCCTCCACTTGCTCTTGGCCTTAGGAACTCTGTGTTTACCCATGTCTGAGCTCTCCTGGTACCTGGTGTCAGGGCAGGAATGCTGACAGGTTGATCCAGGTGGACCCCAGCAGGTTTCGAGCTGTGGTGTGTGGCAGTGACAGAATTCCCACCCCTAGGCTGGCAGAGAAGTACAAGGAGTGCCTGACCAGCAAGGAGAAGATCCTGAAGGAAATCGAGGTGAAGAAGGAATATCTGAGCAGCCTCCAGCCTCGACTCAATAGCATCATGCAGGTACCTGAGCCCTGCAGGAGGTCACACTCCAAGGGGCAGCTCCTGGGCTGGTTTGGGTTTGGAAATGTTTCATTCCCACTCGGGGTGGGTGAGGGGCAGATCCAAGACCCCTCTGGAGTCTCCTTTTTTATTTATGCGGCAATTCCTGCAGAACTGAAGCTGCAGGAGCTGCTAAATGGGCCTTTCCCTGGAGAGCCCCACGCAGTTCCAGCCCCCTGTGACTGCCTTGAGAGGGAAGAACAGAAGAAGGAACTGGGTTATTTCCAGATCCAAAACTTTCCCAGCAGAGGCAGCTGCCAGCCCTTTCCCGGGGCTCTCCATGTTTAACCCTGCCTACTGCTGCTGTGCTGGCTTCCTCTCCCGCTCTCTCGAGGTGAGGAGGATGAGCTGTTCCCTCCCCAGTTATGAAGGCTCTCCCTGTCATTCCCCAGGCCTCCCTGCCTGTCCAGGAGTACCTGTTCATGCCCTTCGACCAGGCTCACAAGCAGTACGAGACTGCCCGGCACCTCCCGCCACCTCTCTACGTCCTCTTCGTCCAAGCCAGCGCCTATGGGCAGGCCTGTGGTGAGCACCGAGGGGGCAGTGCCCCCCACGGGCCAGATTTCACTCCTGCCTGCAGCAATCACAACTTTTTGGGGGTCTTTCCCTGCTATCTGCTCTGCTGTGAGATTCTGCTGAGTGCAGAGCATCAGGGTGGCCCCACGGCACAGTGAGGCAGCAGCATTTGAAACCTTGTTTGCTCAGCTGCCTCGATGAAAGAAGTGCTTGGGAAGCTCCCTTCCCACCCCTTCCCCCCTTCCCAAGGTCAGCAAGGGATGTCCTTGCAGCCTGTGAGCTGGCTCAGTGCTGTCACTACTTCCCCAGAGCTGTCACCTCCTGCCTTGTGCCACCTGTGGGTGGTGGGCACCCCAGGCCTTGTAGAGGCCATTCCTACAACTCACCTAGAAACATTCATGCCCTCAGGAAGCTTTATGTTTTGAGGGGATTTCTGGAGCCTTCCTGAGTTGGGAAGGATTTCCTGGAAGATGTCAGGCATCCCACCGTCCTGTGCACACCACCTGTGTGCTGAGGGCTGTGGTGTCACCTGTTTCTCTCAGTGCCAGACGAGCATGGAAGGGACACGGTGGTGCTTGGCCTGCTGCATCTGCAGCCATGGCGACACCACCCCTCAGTCCTGCTTGTCCCAGCCAGACCCCAACCTCTCTTGGCTCTTGTGGTTTCCAAGGAGAGTCCCTCAAAGCCCAGTATTTCCAACCTGTGATCCCATCCTGCCCGGGAATTCCAGCCCAGATATGGCCTCCCAGAACCCTCAGACAACTGCTCTTCTCACTGGCCTTTTGCTGGAGCTTCCTTCACCAGGAACCCGGAGTTTTCAGGGCAGGGCTGCTCTACCCACTGCCTTTATAGCTGGAGTGGGATTCCTAACTCAGTTTTCCTGTCTCCTCTGCAGATAAAAAGCTGGTGGTGGCCATTGAAGGGAGTGTGGAGGAAGCCAAGGCCCTTTATAAGCCCCCTGAGGACTCGCAGGGTGAGTTGTGAGTTGCCCTGGGAACTTGTTCCTGTGTGTCTCAACTCCTGGGACCCTGCTTTTGTTGGGAGAGGGGTGTTGGGGGAGCCATGGGCTTGGGAAATGCCCTGGTGGTCCTGCTGGTGGTGGGAGAGCTGAGCCCTGGGCAGTGCCTGCTGACACCCCTGTCTCTGCACAGATGATGAGAGCGATTCCGACATGGAGGAGGAGCAAACCACGGTAAGGGACAGCACTGTCCCCCTCTGGGGCCTCTCCCAGCACTGCACTGGGGCAGGTACTGGGAGAGCTGGAGCTGGGAACTGTCCCTGCCCCTGTGAGTGTGTGTGGAAGTGCAGTGATGTCAAATCCTGGCCTTTCTTGGGAGGAGGGAGCTGCCATCTCCAGTTGGTGTCCCAAATGCAGGAGCAGCCAGGGTACAAAGCTGCTCCTTTTGTGTCCCATCCCGCCCTGCAGCTCTCCGGCTGGAGCTGCTCCACTTTGTATAAATAGCCTGAGGGCAGGGAGCTGGTGTCCAACAGGGAGGGATGCGTGTCCATCCTGTGCCAAAAGCATTCTCTGCACCAGGGCTTGTGCAGCACTCCTTGGAGGAAGTGTTTCTCCTACAGAAAATTCCTGCTGGGTGCTGAGGAGATGCCTGGAGGTGCTGGTTGCTCCCAGCAGCAAAGCCTGAAGGGGCTCTGGGCCTCCACTCCCACCACCCAGCAGCAAAGCCAGGTGTATGGGGCTGTTCTGTGGGGAAGGGTTAAAGGGCTTCAGGTGTCCAGGGATGGGAACAGAGCTGGGGAAAGGGCTGGAGCCCCAGGAGCAGCTGAGGGAGCTGGTAAAGGGGCTCAGCCTGGAGCACAGGAGGCTCAGGGGGGCCCTGCTGGCTCTGCACAACTCCTGACAGGAGGGGGCACCTGGGGGGTCAGGCTCTGGGAACAGGGAATGAGGGACAGGAGGAGAAGAAGAGTTTGCCAGAGGAGGATATTGGGAAAACTCCTTCACAGAAAGGGCTGTGCAGCTCTGGCACAGCTGCCCAGGGCAGCAGGGGAGTCCCCATCCCTGGAAGGATTGTACAGCTGTGTGGATGTGGCACATGGGGACATGGGTCAGTGGTTGGACTTGATGCTTTCAGAGGGCTTTTCCAACCTAAAGGACTCTGTGATTCTAGGTTCTGCCTCTTGCAGTGGGAAAGCTTTGGGGCCAGCAGGTTCTTGGCTTTGTCTCCCAGGAGCAGAGACATTCCTTAGAGCTGAAGGAATGACAGGAACTGGAGCTGAGTGAGGGATTCCTACTCCTCTCCCTCCCTGGGGCAGCTGTGGCCGTGGTGCTGGGGGAGTGTGGAACTGGACTGGAGGGAAGGAGCTGTGGGCTGGGAAGGTCCCTGGGTTGCTGAGGAGCAGGAGAAGGCTCTGACAGCTGTTCTGCCCCCCCAGAAGCGGCGCAGGCCCACCCTGGGCGTGCAGCTGGACGACAAACGCAAGGAGATGCTGAAGCGGCACCCCTTGTCCATCACCCTCGACCTGAAGTGCAAAGGTGAGGGGCTCTGGGGTGTGACAGCAGCTCAGGGACTGACCCCAGCAGCACCCTGGGCACCTTGAGGGGAGCTGACAATGTAGAGGGGTTTCTCTGAGCTGGAATAGGCACCAATGTCACCCCTTGTGTGCGGGCAGATGAGAACGTGCTTCACCTGACCTTCCACTACCTGATGAACCTCAACGTCATGACAGTGAAAGCCAAGGTGACCACTGCCGTGGAGATGACCACGGCCATCAGTGCTGGGTAAGGAGAGCCCTGTGGGCAGCAAGCCTGGAGATGTTCAGGCTGTGACTGCCTGGGGTTTGGGAGCCCTGCAGAGCCTGGAGCCCATCAGGCACTAATCCCATAGATCAAGGAGCCCCATGCAGCCTTGAGGTCACTGGGCAGTGACCCCTCTGCCCTGTGGGGTTTGGGAGTCCTGCAGAGCCCAGAGCACCTCAGGCAGTGATTCCATGGGATCCAGGAACCCTGCAGAGCCCAGAGCTCCTCAGACAGTGATTCCATGGGATCCAGGAACCCTGCAGAGCCCAGAGCTCCTCAGGCAGTGATTCCATGTGATCCAGGAGTCATGCACAGCCCAAGCACTTTCCTCCCCTCTCCTCTGCCATGACAAGCTAGAGTCAGGGAGTTTGGGAACCTCTCAGCAGTGCCAGAGCTGTCAGGAACTGGGGGAAAGCCTCTCCTGCTGACACATTCAGCCTCCCTCCCACAGGCCGAGCCTGGCAGCTCCCTCACCTGACTGCTCCTGAGGTCACCTTGTCCTGAGCTCCAGAGATGCAGCTGCCTCTCCGTGCGCTCCCCAGGGCTGCTGGAGCCTTGTTGGTGTGAGGAAAAGTTGAAGTGGCAGCTTTGGGAGGCTGCCCAGGGAGCTCCCAGCAGCTGCCAGCTCTCTGGTGGCTCTCCCTGGGACAGGAGGTGCCTGAGGAAGAGGGAGGTGGGAGAGGCTGGTCTGGTGCTGCCTCCTAGCCTGTCCCATATGCAGCCTCCTCGTCCTGTGGGGGTTCTCTTCTTGCTGCAGACACCCCAAACCTTCTGTGACAGCAGCTGGAGATCCTGGGCAGGGCATTCCCCCCTCCTGCTGCCCTTGGCTGTGTTACCCCAAACCAGGGGGGCTGTGCCTTGAGCCAGACCCCAAATCCTGCAGCCCATTGTGCTTGGTCAGCTTTGTGAGTACAGTCAGACATTTTATGCACTGGAGGGAGCATCTTCCTGGAAGAGCAGGAGCTGGTGCTCTGTGATTTCCACCTTCTTCCAGGCAGGGAGGAGACAGCTCTCCTGGAGTGGAATTAGGGCAAAGTCATTCAGGTCTTGAACTCAGGAAGCTCATAATGCCCTTCTCTGGGCTTAAAGCCTTTTCATAGAGGGATGAAGAGACCAGACTGCTGCTGATTGACCTCTCCCCTCTTTCTGTCAGGGACCTGCTGTCCCCAGATTCCCTCCTCAACTGCCTTTATCCAGGGGACCACGGGAGAAAAACACCCAACCCAGCCAACCAGTTCCAGTTCGATAAAGTGGGGTGAGTGTCACTCTGCCATTAGTTCCTTGCTCCAGCACAGCGAGTCCTCCCTGGCTTGATGTGACCCCTCTTCTCTGTCCCCACAGCATCCTGACCCTGAGTGACTACGTGACAGAGCTGGGACACCCCTACGTGTGGGTGCAGAAGCTGGGTGGCCTGCATTTCCCCAAGGACCAGCCTCAGGCATGGCACAAACCCCTCCCCTCTCCCCCACAACATTGGGCTGAGGTTTGGGGTCCTGTCCTGTCCCCCTGCTGGCACCAGCTGCTCCCAAGCCATGGCTGGGACAGGCTGAGCTGGGCTGGATCTATGTGTGGGGCCATGCTGGTGTGTTTCATGTCACACGTGTGATACTCCAAGTCCTCTTAGTGACACTGAATGATGGGTGCCTGTCCTGTGGGCATGTGGCTCCTGGCCTGACATCCCTCCTGCCCACAGCACACGGTGGCTGCTGACAATTCCCTGAGTGCCAGCCACATGGAGCTCACGGTGAAGCTGCTCCGGAGCCGCCTGCAGTCCCGCCTGGCCCTGCACAAGCAGTTTGCATCACTCGGTGAGTGCTGGGCTCCCCACCTTTCCCTGGGGACAGGGCTGCAGTGGCAGGGTCCTCATGCAGGAAAGCATCTCTTCCCTGCTCAGCCAAGCTCCAGGTGGAATCCTGAATCCCAGTTATTCCAAGCTGCTACCCATCTTCAGCCAGTGCCTGAACTGGGAGGGAAGAGTGGAACAGGAGCAATCACAGCAGAGGAGATGTCACCTGGCTGATGTCACCTTTTAATGAGTGGCAGTGCCACCCTCAGCATTCTCAGTTGTTCCCTCAGCCCTAGTGAGTTGTAGGAATGAAGGAACTGCCCTATTTTGGGTGGCAGAGAAGGCTCTGCCCCTTCCAGCACCTCTTTGGGAATGGCCATCCCAGCACTGGGAAGTGGTTTGGGACGTGGTGGGAGGTGAACTGCACCCCGTGCCAGGGATCCAGTGGGATCATGGCCCAGGGACCCCGTGGGATCACGGCCCAGGCCTCTGCTGAGCACCTGATGGAGCTGCTGAAGGATAACATCATCACCAGGTCCTGCTCTGGGAGTGTCCCTGCTGCAGGACAGTGGCAGAGCTGTGTCCCCAGCCCTGCCCTGCTCAGGGCCCTGTCCTTGCTTTCAGAGCACGGCGTTGTGCCCGTGTCCAGCGAGTGCCAGCAGCTCTTCCCCACCAAAATCGTCTCGCGCCTGGTGAAGTGGACTGCCATTCCCTACGAGGATTATGCTGTGAGTGCTGAACACGAGGCTGAATCCCTCCCTTCCAGCTCCCTTCCAGCTCCCACATGGCACTGGAGCCATCATTCCTCCTTCTCCTCTCAGGAGCTGCCCTACACTAAGGATGTGATAGAGGCTGGCTTGGCTGAAGACACTCACCTCTACTACATGGCCCTGATAGAGAGGGGAACAGGTAGGCACTTTTCCTTCCCTTGGGACTTCCCCATCCCAGGGCAGCTTGTGGGAGTCCTCATGGGTAATCCAGCTGGCTGGAGGCCCTGTGAGTGACACCTTTTCCCTGCTCAGCCAAGCTCCAGGCAGCTGTGGTGCTGAATCCTGGTTATTCCACACTGCCTCCCGTCTTCAGCCTGTGCCTGAACTGGAAGGGAGAGCGGAACAGCAGCAATGACGACAACATTCGGGTACTGTGGGCCGGGGACAGAGGGGGCTGGATTTTTGGGGGTGTCCCCAGCAGTTCTATGTCCTTAACAAGGGAATGGTGGGGCGAGCTGGCGTCTGGACACTCCTGGGAACGCAGAGTAGAGATCCAAGCCGACCTTATCCCTGTTTTCCAGGCCATGGAGAGCGAGGTCAATGTCTATTACAAGGAGCTGTGGGGGCCCAAACCTGGCTACCAGCTCCTCACCAACCAGCTGCAGCGCCTGTGCATGGTGCTGGACGTGTACCTGGAGACAGAGCCCCATGATCCCAGCGTGGAGGGGCCCAAGGAATTCCCCCAGGAGAAGATGTGTCTGCGCCTGGTCAGGTGGGAGCTGGCTGGGAGCTGAGGGTGCTGCAGGGGACCCTGGTGGCATTGCTGTTCCGTGGAGCCAGCCTGGAAGCCAGTCCTAGCTGGACAGTAGCCCAGGAACTGGGCCTTTTCTGTGGCTGCCATGGGGTGTTGCTGATCCCTGTGGGTCACAGCCTTGCCCTCTTCTGTTCCAGGGGTCCCCTGCGCCTGAAACCCTTCAAGTTCAACTACCCACAGGGGTTCTTCAGCCATCGTTGAGCAGCCCTGGTCATCGTTCTGGGACTCATTCACTGTATGGGAAGAGTGTCCCCATCCTGACATTTCCACTCCTTGTAAAATATTTTGGATTTTGTTAGACGGTTTTGTAGTCAAAGGGATTAAACTGAGCTAAAGAAAAAATGTGTGGGTGCCTTGTCTGTGCAGAGGGTTGGGACGAGGGGCCTGTCAGGGCTGCAGCAAGCCCTGTGGCCCATCCCTAGGCTCTGACAGCCTTTCCAGGGATGCTTTCTGCCTCCTGACTTCTCTCCCCACCACAGGGACTGGGAAGCTGAGATGGCTAAAAGCTGAGGTGGCTAAAAATAGCCCTTTTCCAGAGCCCGCACTGCAGCCCCAGCCTGTCCTTGCTGGCTGGCTGCCATCCCACTCAGCAAATCCCTGCATCCTGGGGGGCTTCTCTGCTCCTTGGGCTTGGAGGGGAGAAGAGCAGGGTCCTGGGAGGGGCAGGATGAGGCTTGGGACATCCCACCATCCCAGTTTGCCCTGCTTGGCATCAGGGAGTTGGGATGTGCTCCCTCCCCAGCACTGCTCTGTGTGGGGGTCCCAGACAGGCAGAGCTGGGGTTCCATCGCTGCTGCCAAGGTCACTGTCCCCGCTTCATCCCAGCCTCAACGTGTCTCCCCCGGGAGGGCTGACAGCCCCTCTCCTGCCCCCTCTGCCCTTGGTGCAGTGCTGCAGTGCCAGGCTGTGCCGCAGCCCTTGGGTTAAACCCAGCTCGCCCCGTCCCTCGGGAGCCATGCTTTAAAAAAAGAAGGGAAAAAACACACTGAAATCCTTTGGAAAGCATGGCAGGGCTGGCCCTGTTTCCATCCTCAGGAGACGGGGTCCTCCGTGCCTACTGTGGGGTGTTTCCCCTCCTGAAAGCCCCATGTCACCTGCCCCAGCCCTGACAGATCCCAGCCCTGCATTCCCACCTTCTTCCCAGGACAAGCCAGCAGAGCCAGGGTGTCTCCATAAGCACTTTTATTTGGTTACTGCACAGAAAGCAAAGATCAGTGGGCTGAGGTTCCTGGTGCACCGTGTGTGTCTGTGAGCATTCCAGCAGCTCCCAGCCTCTCCCACCTCTGCCCAGAGGGACTGTCACCCCCCAGGACAGGGCAGGACCCCGCCAGCCCCCCCAAGCAGCTACAGCTCTGCATTGCACTCATCCATCCATTGCACATACATTAAATAAATGCACTTAGAGGAGAAGGGTGCTGGGGTTCCCTTGGGGGTTCCCCCTCTTCTCCTGGGTTATAATTCAAGTGTTTAAATGTGGCTCGGCAAATATCACGTTCTGCAAGGGAAGCAGTCGCCCCCGAGGGGCTCTCACGGGCCTATTGCTAAGGGAAAGCCTGGCCTGGGGGGCCCTGGGGTCCCACCCCGGGTCCAGCCATCAGAGGGAGTGGGGCAGCTCCTGTGCCCGGAGGTGCCTTCGGCACCCAGGACTCTTCCATCACTTCTTCCCTGGCTCTGGGGCTGTGCCTCCCTTGCTGGAGGGAGCCTCGGCTTTGGGGGGTTCCTTACTGGCTTTGGGCTCATCTTTGGGTTTTGCTTTAGCTTTGGCTTCCTCCACTTTCTTGCTCTCCTCTGCCTTCTCCTTCTTGGGTTCCTCCACCTTCTTAGGCTCCTCTGCCTTCTCCTTCTTGGGCTCCTCTGCCTTTTCTTTCTTGGGCTCCTCCGCCTTCTTGGGTTCTTCTACTTTCTTCTTGGGTTCCTCCACCTTCTCCTCAGCCTTTGCGTTCTCAGCCTCCTTGGTGGCCGCTTTGCTGACCTCTTGCTGAGGTTTTGCTGGAGCCTCCTCAGCTTTTCCCTCTTCGGCAGGTTTGGGTCTTGGCTTGGTCTCTTTGGCCTGTGGAGCTGGAGGCTCTGGCCCAGCAGCTGCCTTCTCTTTGGGTTTCTCCTCTGCCTTGGCCGGGACATCCTTCTTGGGAGCTTCCTCCTTCTTCCCTCCTCAGGCTTGGAGGGAGCCTTCACCTCCTTGGGCTGCTGCTCCTTGGCAGGGGCCTTTGGCTCCTTCGGAGCAGGGCTTGGCTCCTTGGCTGGGGCCACCTCCTTCTGGGGAGACTTGGCCTCCTCCTTCACGGGAGATTTGACTTTCTCTGGGGACTTCACAGCCGGGGGTTTGGCCTCCTCCTTTGAGGGAGTTGCAGGTGGCTCTGGGGACTTCACAGCTGGGCTCTTGGCCTCTTCTTTGGAGGGGGTTGGGGGTTTCTCTGGGGATTTGATGGTTAGGGTCTTGGCCTCCTCTTTTGAGGGGGGTGTGGGTTTCTCTGGGGATTTCACTGTTGGGGTCTTGGCCTCCTCTTTTGAGGGGGGTGTGGGTTTCTCTGGGGATTTCACTGTTGGGGTCTTGGCCTCCTCTTTGGAGGGGGGTGTGGGTTTCTCTGGGGATTTCACTGTTGGGGTCTTGGCCTCATCTTTGGAGGGCGTTGGTGGCTTTTCGGGGGATTTGACAGCTGGAGTCTTGGCTTCCTCCTTTGAGGGGGTTGGTGGTTTCTCTGGGGACTTCACAGCCAGGCTCTTGTCCTCCTCCTTTGAAGGGGTTGCAGGTTTTTCTGGGGATTTCACAACTGGGGTCTTGGCCCCCTCCTTTGAGGGAGTTGGGGGCTCTTCAGGAGACTTGAATGCTGGGGTCTTGGCCTCCTCCTTTGAGGGGGACTCAGGTTTCTCTGGGGACTTGGCCTCCTCCTTTGAGGGGGACTTGGCCTTTTCTTCACCCTCTTCTTCAGCTTTCTCTTCTTCTTCTTCTTCCTCCCCCTCCTCCTTCTCTTCAGCTTTTTCCTCCTCAGCCTCTTCCTCCTCTGTGACCTCCTCGGTCACCTGGATCTCCTCCGTCTGCTCCTCCACAATCACCGTCTCCTTCTCTGATTTTTCCACCACCTTGATCTTCTCCTCGCTCTTCACCTTGATGCTGGTGGTGATGCTGGGAGGCTTGGGGACCACCTCGGGGTAGGAGAGCATCCCAATGCCAGTCTCGAGCCGATATTCCTCCCCTTCCAGGAGCTTTCTGCCAGGGAGAGACCAGAGCAGGGCACTCAGTGATGGCTTCTCATCTCCTCCTGTGACCAGGAGCTGCCAGCAATATCCTGCAGCTCCATCTCCCTCCCTGCCCCATCCTGGATGAGCCTCCTGTGGCCTGGGATGAGCAGGCTTCCTTGTCTTTCCCTCTACACACCACTGGGTCACCCAATTGGACATTGTCCTCCCTGGCTTTGGAGAATAGATGATTTGTTCACCAAAAAGAGCCCAGGTGTTAACAAGGGACTTTGAGCAGACCTGGCTGAGACCCCACACACACCTTCCCCTGCCCCCCCTGTACCTGTAGGCAGCAATTTCGATGTCCAGGGCCATTTTGACGTTGAGCAGATCCTGGTACTCCCGGAGCTGAGCTGCCATCTCCCACTTGGTGTTCCTCAGCTCACTGTCAAGCTGCTGGATGGTTTCCTGGGGGCAGACAGAGCAATAATGGGGGGACACACATGGCACAGTCCCCAGGAGCAGGGGAACACCAAGCACCCCTAAACTGTCCCCTGGTCTGCAGCACCAGGTGTCCTCACAGAGGAGTCTGCAGCTACCTCCTCCTGCAGACACACAGGGAAAGGGACATGGCCAGGGGTGGTCCCAGGGTGTCCAGTTGCTTTGGGGGACCTGGCAGGAGCCCTGCACACCCTGAGCAAGGAGGTGCACTCCAGCTGAGCCCCTGGCTCACTCCCAGCACTCTCTCCTGCAGGGACGAGCTCTGGGAATGCTTCTAGGACTTGAGTGAGTCCAATGGCAACTGAACTCCAGCTGGAGGCTGATGGAGCACCACCCTGGCGACAGCACTTCATTCCAAGGCCACCAAGGCAGCCCTCACTTCCCAGATCTGGGGCAGGATGTGGCCCAAACCCTGGACACACTTCCCTGGTGTTTGTGACTATTCTCACAGGCAGCTCAGTGCCAGGCATGACCATGAGGCAGCTCCAGGGGTGCTGAGGGACCCAACAGCCTGGACACCACCTCAGGCTCTGGGTTCCTGATCCCTGTGGGCTGGGGAAGGACAGATCTGACATGGCCCCGTGCATTTTCCACAACTCCTTCACATCCCTGAAGCCAAAATCCCAGTGCTGCTCCTCCCCAGCAGCTGGGCGTCTGCCCACTGCACCACGTACCTGGTAGGACAGGACATCTGCATGATGGCGCTCCTCTGAGTCCTGCCTCTGCCTCTCCAGCGACTCCTGGGTGCCTTTGAGGGCTTCCAGCTCGGTGGTCTTGGCCTGGAGCTGCCGGCGGTACTCGGAGATCTCCTCCTGGGCCAAGCGCATGGCATCCGTGTTCACCTTGGCCACCTCCGAGAGCTTGTCCAGCCTCACTGCAATGGAAAAGGGAAGCTGCAGGGCGGCAGGGAAGGAGGCTGCAGCCTCCCCTCCTCGGGGAAACTCAAACCTGTCCATGCCACACATCCCCGTCCTCCGCAGAGCCACCCCAGGCTCCCTGAGCACTCTGCCATCCCCACATCTCTCTCCAGCTCTGCCGGGAAGTGAAGGAGGACGGGCAAGCCGAGCTCAGGGGTGTTTCTGCCATCCTGGACTTCACCCAGTGCTGCATTCCCCTCCTCCCCTTCAGCTGTGCCACAGCCCCCTGCCCCACAGCGCTGCCCCCCTGCCGCGTCCCGGACACGACAACCCTGGCCCTAGGCGGGGGAGGTTTGCTGCAGTGCCCTGCGGACACCCCAGGGGACGAGGTGGGGGCACAGAATGAGGCGACAGGACTGGGGAACACGGATCCTGCGGCTCCCGGGGCAGCCCCCGCCCCGCGGGATGGGCGCCCCTGGGTCGGCGCTGCCGCTGCCCGCGGTGCTGAATCGCCGCTGTCCGCGGTGCCGCGCCCGCCCTGCGCCCGGGGGACTCAGTCTGGGGTGCCGACCCCACCCCGACCGTAGTGTCCCCACCCCGAGAAGGGCCACTCCCTGTCCTCCCCTCCCGCGTCAGGGATGCGGTACCGCCCCCTCTCCCCAGCACTGCAAACACCCCTGGCCTCGTCACGGCTGAGAGGGACCAGCACAACACCCTGCAGCATCGCGTGTGTGGGGGGGCGGCACCCCGAAAACTTGTGGGGTGCCGGGCCACTGATCCTAGAACCCTCCTCGAAACTCCCTACGGGGCAGAGGGGAGTCGGGCAGCGCACCCGCAAGTACCCAGAAGTCTGCTAGCAGGGATGGGGTCGCCCTGAAGCCCTCCCAGGGAGCTGGGCATATGGGAGCCCCTCCTGGGGCTCGGTATCCCAACACCCTCCAGAGGCACAGTAGAGGTGGGAAGGGTCCCTGCACCTCCCGGAATGGGGGCACCCTAACACGTTATAGAGAGCGGGCGGTACCCGTATCCCTCGGGACTCCCTCGCTCCCTTTGCCTCAGCCCCATCCCGGAGCGCGGCAGCCCAGGGTGTGCCCGGGGAGGTTCGGGGATGCTGCCGGCGCGTTTGGCGGCCACACCCTCCCACTCACCGCGGAACCACTCCTCGGCCTGCAGGGTGCTGCGGGCCGCCGTGCCCTCCAGCTGTGCGCGCAGGTCACGGAGCGCGGCGGTGACGCCGGGGGCAGGGACGCGGGCGGCTCCGCGGGCAGCTCGGGGCGCGACCCGCGCAGCAGCGCTCCCACCTCGGCGCGGTGCTGCCTCCGCAGCTGCTCCGCCTCTTCCCGCAGCGCCCGGGCTCGCTCCTCCAGCGGCGCCCGCGCCCGCTCCTCCTGCGCCGAGCGCTGCGCCAGCCCGCGGGCTGCCGCCTCCAGCTCCGAGCGCTGCCGGGCTTCGTCCTCCAGCCTTCCCCGCAGCGCCGCCACGTCCTCGGCCAGGCGCGCCCGCTCCAGCCGCAGCTGCCCCTTCTCGGCACCCAGGCGCAGCACGGTGCCCCGCATGTCCCGCAGCTCCCGCGCGTACAGCTCGCCCATGGCCGAGCGCCCCGCCTGCTGCTGCCGCAGCGCCGCCGCCTCGGCCGCCAGCGCCCGGTTCTGCTGCTCCAGCGCCCGCACCCGCTCGATGTAGCCGGCGAAGCGGTCGTTCAGCACCTGCAGCAGCTCCTTCTCGTTGCGCGCCCGCGGTTCGCCGTTCAGCGAGTCCAGGCTCTCGGTGGAGGATGCGGCCGCGCTGCCGCCCCCCGCTCCCCGCGCCCGCCCCACCACCGGGGCCGGCCACGAGTAGAAGCCGCTGGAGGCGGCGGAGCGTGGGGGACGCGCGGCCCGGCTCCTTGCGGAGCCCCCCCGGGGGGCCCAGCAGCGTCTCCAGCATCAGGCTCATAGCGACCCCCGCCCTCGCTGCGGCACCGGGGTGGCCGCCCTCTTTATAGCGCTCGGGGCGGCCGCTCCGCCCCGCCACCGGCAACGGGGCTGGGCACCGGCACCGGCACCGGCCCCGCGCCGCCGCCGCAGCCCCGCGGGTGCGGGGGGACCCCGCTGCCACGCCCAGGTGGGGAGGGGGAGCCACACCAGAAAGGAGCGGGGCACTCCGGGGCACTGCGGGATCCCGGGAGCAGAAAACAGGACCACCGGGAAGGGAGTGGAGGGCTCCTGAGGGGAGCACGGAACCCCCCGAGCAGAGAGCGGGACCCCCGGGAATAGAGAGTGGGAGCCCTGGGGAAAGAGGAGGGTGCTCTTCAAGGGAGAGCACATCCCCCGGGCAGGGAGCAGGAACACCGGGAATAGAGGATGGGAGCCCCGGGAAGGGAGCAGCGACACGCCAGGACAGGGTGAGGCCCCCATGGGTGAGAGAGTCCCTGAAGGGTGTATGGACCCTCCTAGCAGAGAGGAGGACGACAGGAATAGAAGGTGAGACCTTCAGAAAGGGAGGTAGGACCCCCGAGGACAGGGCCAGGACCCCACGGAAAGGGAGTGGGGAGAACCCTGATGTGACCGTGGACCCCCCGGGCAGAACGAGGAAAACCTGGGAATAGCATGGGATCCCCAGGAGTAGAGAGCGGGACCCTGGGAGGGGAGTTGGAGCCACCCAGTACAGAGCAGGTCCCCGCCCCGCAGTGAAGGAGAAAGGGGGGACCCCCGGATGGCACAGACACCACCCCCGAGGGTGGGATGCCAGGACAGCGACCCTGGGGTGGGGCCCTCGCCTCGTGTCCCCCCGGGGTCAGGCACTGACTGGGGCTGGGGGCGTGGGGACAGGGGACACCCCTGCGGGATGCTGGGGGTCTCCAGGCAGGGAGGGGAGGGCTGGGGCTGGGGATGGAGACAGGGATGGGGTTGGGGGTGTGACCCCCCCAAACCTGCCCTTGGGATGTGGGAATGCACGGACCACTCAGCCAATCAGCAGTCAGGTACCATCCAGCCAATCAGCGCTCAGGTGCCATCCAGCCAATCAGCGCTCAGACAGCCCGGCCAGTCGGCCCATATGGACCAGTGGCCAATCAGCAGTCACAGACCACCCAGCCAATCAGCACAGCTGCTGCCCAGCCAATCAGCACACACGGAGCTCAACATGTGGGCAGGTACTGGCAGTTCAGTCAATCACCAGCCAGGCCCAGAGATCCCAGCCAATCAGCAACCAGCTCTATAAAAAAAAAATCACTCTAGCCAATCAGCAGACAGGACCACAGATCCTAGCCAATCAGCAGGCAGCTGCAGAGGCATTTCCCCCCCCCCCCAGCCAGGCAGAAGCACGGATTTCCACCCAATCAACACACAAGTCCAGAGATCCCCGCCAATCAATACACAGGTCCGTAGATCCCAGCCAATCACCAGCCAGGCCCAGAGATCCCAGCCAATCAACGCACAAGGTCCCATAGATCCCAGCCAATCACAGCCGGGCAGGATCCACCATGGATGATCCCCAGGGCGCGGAGCAGCCATGGTGTCCCTGCTGACCCCACAGCTGTGCCCTGTGGGAGCAGGGTCCCACCCCATCCCTCATCCCACAAAAGTCACGGGAGCAGCTCCGGGAGCAGCCGGGATGCACCGGTGGGAGAGGGAGGCTGAGCACCCGCAGCCCTGGGGACACATCCTGGGGAGGGGCTGCCACTCGGGGACAGCGGGCACGGCCACCCCGAGCAGCTCTGTGCCCGCTGCCATGGCCACCACCGTGACCTGCTCATGGCCACTCGCCACCATGGTGCCCTGGAGGGACCCCCGGGGGGCAGGGGGTGCCTGGAGGGTCCTGGGCTCCCATGGGCCCCCCCGGAGGGGACACCCAGCGGGACAGGGGCACACGGCCTGTCCCCCACGCCCGGGTGAGCCCTGCTCCCAAGCCTTGTCCTCTCCTCTGTCTCCAAGCCCTTTTCCCACTGTTTCCATCCCAGCCCCTGCAGTGTGCCCTGTCCCGGATCTCCTGCCCCATCCCGTGTCTCCGTCCCCTGTCTCTGTCCTTTGTCCCCATGCCTGTCACTATCCCTGTCCTATCCGGTGTTCCCATCCATGTCTCCATCCCATGTCCTCATTCCCTGTTCCCATACCATGCCCCTAACCCCTGTGCCCATCTGCCTCCCCATCCCTTTCCCCATCCCTATCCTCATCCCTGTCACCCTATCCCCTGTCCCTATCCCCCACCCCTTCCCCATCGCTATCCTCATCCCTGTCCCCATTCCCCGTCCCATTCTCTCTCCCCATTCCCCGTCCCCATTCCTTGTCCCATCCCCTCTCTCCCATTCCCTGTCCCATCCTGTCTCTCCCATTCCCTGTCCCATTCCGTCTCTCCCATTCCCTGTTCTCATTCCGTGTCCCATCCTGTCTCTCCCATTCCCGGTCCCATTCTCTGTTCCATTCCCGGTCACATCCTGTCTCTTCCATTCCCTGTTCCCATTCCCGGTCCCATTCCCTGTTCCCATTCCCGGTCCCATCCCGTCTCTCCCATTCCCTGTTCCCATTCCCGGTCCCATCCCATCTCTCCCATTCCCTGTTCCCATTCCCGGTCCCATTCCATGTTCCCATTCCCGGTCCCATCCCGTCTCTTCCATTCCCTGTTCCATCTCCTCTCTCCCATTCCCTATTCCCATTCCCTGTCCCATCCCGTCTCTCCCATTCCCTGTTCCGATTCCCGGTCCCATCCCGTCTCTTCCATTCCCTGTTCCCATTCCCGGTCCCATCCCGTCTCTCCCGTTCCCGGCCCCGCCCCTCCCGCCGTGGCCCCGCCCCCTGGAGTCCCGCCCCGCCCCGGAAGCGCTCCGCGCTGCTCAGTTCCGGTGGCGGCGGCGGCGGCAGGTACGGACCGGGCCGGGCCGGGCCGGGCAGGGCAGGTACGGACCGGACCGGGCCGGGCCGGGCAGGGCAGGTACGGACCGGGCCGGGCCGGGCCGGGCCGGGCAGGGCAGGGCAGGTACGGACCGGGCCGGGCCGGGCCGGGCAGGGCAGGTACGGACCGGACCGGGCCGGGCCGGGCAGGGCAGGTACGGACCGGGCCGGGGGCTCAGCCGGGCCCCGCAGCTGTTCCTGCCCCGGGCGCCTTCCCCGAGCTCCGCCCGTGCGCACCTGGGCCGGGTCCCCCTCCGGGGTTCGGGCCGCGCCGCGTCCTTCTGTGCCCGGGTCCCTCCCGGCCCCCGGCCTGAGCCGCGTCTCCTCTCTGCCCCTCTGGCACCGGCCGTGTCCCCACTGTGATCCCTGGCCCGGCCTCCGCCTCGCCCCGGGCTTCCTGCCCCGGGCCGGGTCCCTGTTCCGATCCCATGTCCCGGGCTGTGTCCCTGTTCTGGTCCCGTGTCCCTGTTCCGATCCCGTGTCCCGGGCTGTGTCCCTGTTCTGATCCCGTGTCCCGGGCTGTGTCCCTGTTCTGATTCCGTGTCCCTGTTCTGACCCCGTGTCCCTGTTCCGATCCCGTGTCCCGGGCTGTGTCCCTGTTCCGATCCCGTGTCCCGGGCTGTGTCCCTGTTCCGATCCCGTGTCCCGGGCTGTGTCCCTGTTCTGGTCCCGTGTCCCTGTTCTGATCCCGTGTCCCGGGCTGTGTTCCTGTTCCGATCCCGTGTTCCTGTTCCGATCCGTGTCCCTGTTCCGATCCCGTTGTCCCTGTTCTGATCCCGTGTCCCTGTTCCGATCCCGTGTCCCGGGCTGTGTCCCTGTTCCGATCCCGTGTCCCTGTTCCGATCCCGTGTCCCGGGCTGTGTCCCTGTTCCGATCCCGTGTCCCGGGCTGTGTCCCTGTTCCGATCCCGTGTCCCGGGCTGTGTCCCTGTTCTGGTCCCGTGTCCCTGTTCTGATCCCGTGTCCCGGGCTGTGTTCCTGTTCCGATCCCGTGTTCCTGTTCCGATCCCGTGTCCCTGTTCCGATCCCGTGTCCCTGTTCTGATCCCGTGTCCCTGTTCCGATCCCGTGTCCCGGGCTGTGTCCCTGTTCCGATCCCGTGTCCCTGTTCCGATCCGTGTCCGGGCTGTGTCCCTGTTCCGATCCCGTGTCCCGGGCTGTGTCCCTGTTCTGGTCCCGTGTCCCTGTTCTGATCCCGTGTCCCGGGCTGTGTTCCTGTTCCGATCCCGTGTTCCTGTTCCGATCCCGTGTCCCTGTTCTGATCCCGTGTCCCGCTCGTTCCCGCAGCAGCCCCGGGTCCCAGCGCTGCCCTCCCGGATCCATCCCGGAGGGATCTCCCCGGGATCTGCTCTGCTCCCCAGCACCCGGGCACCGTGTCCTGGGCGCAGCCAGAACCCCGAGGAGCACCGCACTGGGTGCAGGACCCTCTGGAAGGGCTGGGGGACACGGGGTGAGCCCTTCACCCACCTCAGGGCATGGCACTTCCATAAGGAAAGGTCTTGGCTTTGCACGGAATGAGCTGGGAACTGGGCATGGAGCACAGGGGGGCAGCTGGGCCGATAGCCTGTGCTCACTGCCTCCTCTGTGGAGATTTTAGGGGGAAAAGCCCCAAACTGGGTCAAAAGGAGCTGTAAGACAGCTCCAGCCTGGAGGAGCTGTGTTGGAGGTGTTGCTGTTGTTCTTGCAGATGTTTCGTGTGAAGTTTTCACACCTGTCCAGGGTCCCATCCCCTGAGCCAGTGGGGGCTCAGGTGGGCTTTTGTGTCCCTTCTCTCTTGGGGTGACAGCAAATGGGATAAGGCTTGGATGAGCAGTTGGACTGATGTGGTTTGTGGCTCCCACACCCATTTGTGGGGTCAGACTGGCAGGCTGAACAGGCTTTGGGACCTCAAGGGGCTTTCCAAGGACCTTGCTTGGATCAAGCCAGGCTGGGAATTCCATGGGAGGAGGTGTCCACCTTGCAGAACCTGGCTTTCCCAAGAGAACTTCCCCTCTACCATGGGAACCTGATGCTGTGTGCAGAACAAGGTCCTTGGTGTTTTTGAGGAAGCTCAGCTGGAGTTTGGGGGAGCCCCTGTGGGTGCCATCCCTGTTGAAGGTGGTTAGAAATCCCCCCAGCTCTCAGAGCATTGTGCTTTAGGCTCTGTGGCAGTGGGATCCTGGCAGTGTGTGCTGCAGGGGACACCCCAGCACTGTCCCCTTTCCTTGAGTTTATTCCCCAGTTAGTGGTTGAGAGGATATATTGGTTACAGCTCATTTCCTGGTGCCACTGCTTTGGATCTGCCAGGATTTTGGGCACCCTGCTGATGGCACAGTGAGTTTGGCTCCTACCCCTGAGTTATCCAAGGGGCCCTGTGTCTGATGGAGGTGGAGCCTTTTGGGTTGGTCAGTAACAGATTTGTGAAAGGGTGTGCATGGTCCTGGTCGGGATGCAGTGGAATCACAGGGCCGAGCTGAAGCAAAGGCTGGCTACAGTTAGGCCAGAAGAGGAAAAATATCTCACTGGGAATGTGGTGTGAGCCCTGAGGGTTTGTGGGGCAGAGGAGGGATGAGCACAGGGGTGGGAGCTGTGCCCGTGGCTGTAGGGTGGGAAACGCAGCTGGGAGTAAGGAGGGAAGGAACTGGGATCAGCACAGGCTCTTTAGCTGTTGGGCTGTGTATCCTCAGCCCCTGGTGCTCTTCTTCCACCCTGGAGTTTGGAGCAGCTCCTGGGGTTTGTCTACAGGGCAGAGATGTGCTCAGGGCTGTGGGGAGCGATCACCACCTCTCCCCTGCCTGGCTCTGCAGAGCCCTGCAGCTGCCTCACACCAGCAGGGAACAGTTAGGTGACTCCCCACGGCTCCAGTTACTCATTCATTTTTTAGAGTCTTCCTTAATTTCCCTAATTATGCCACCTTGGCCCTCAAGTGCTCAGCTGAGGTGTTTGCTTGTGGGAGTTGCCTTTCCCCACTGGCCTCCAGCTGCCCCTCTGTTTTCCAGGTGAGCCCTTTCCTAGGAGTTTGCCCTTTGAGTTGCTGCTCCTTGCTCCTCTCCCTGGCTTTAGTCTGGCAGCCTGTGCCCCTGGAACAGCAGGAATATGTGTGCAGGGATGAACCTTCTGCCTTTGCCCCTGCCTTCCTTCCTACCTGGGCCAGGCTGGGCAGATCAGCACTCTGGCAGCCAGAGAGCTCCTGGGCTGGGCTGTAAGAGGGTCTGGAACGAGCTGGAAGCTGTGGTGGGCTGGGATAAGCAGGGATTTGGGATGTCTTGAGCAGGGGTTAAAGGCTGCATCCTGGCCCTGCCAGTGGGTCTGTGTTGGTGGAAGCTGAAAGTGAATCCAGAGGAGGCCATGGAGCTGCTCCAAGGCTGGAGCCAGGCTGGGAGAGCTGGGGGTGCTCACCTGGAGAGGAGAAGGCTCCAGGGACACCTCAGAGCCCCTGCCAGGGCCTAAAGGGGCTCCAGGAGAGCTGGGGAGGGACTGGGGACAAGGGATGGAGGGACAGCACACAGGGAATGGCTCCCACTGCCAGAGGGCAGGGCTGGCTGGAATATTGGGCAGGAATTGTTCCCTGGGAGGGTGGGCAGGCCCTGGCACAGGGTGCCCAGAGCAGCTGTGGCTGCCCCTGGATCCCTGGCAGTGCCCAAGGCCAGGCTGGACACTGGGGCTGGGAGCAGCCTGGGACAGTGGGAGATGTCCCATGGCAGGGGTGGCACTGGATGGGCTTTAAGGTCCCTTTCCAGCCAAACCATTCCATGGTTCTGTGAAAGTCTCTGGTCAGCAGCATCTCAGCCTTCAAGGATGGAGGAATTATCCTAAACCAGGGTGATAAAAGTAGCAGGAGAAATGAGTTTTCCTCCAGTCTCCATGAGAGGAAATGAGTGGCACCAGCAATGGCTTGTTTGGCATTGGTGTCATTCCCAGAAGCCCACTGGCAGCACCCAGCTGGGTGGGAAGCCCAGTGATTGTTGTATTTTGGATTTAGGAGCCTCTTATTTTCCCAGGATAGCTGAATTTGGGAGGTGCTGGCATGGCAGTGGGAAAGATGGGGTGGCTGAGCTCTGCCATATCCCTGACCTGGGGACTTGAGAGGCTCAGGAGAGCAGTGTTGCTCTGGTTTGTGTGGAGCTGTGGAATTGAGTCCCACGGAGTGAATAAAATCAGGGATAAAAGGCTTTGGGTTTGTGCCACTGCCACAACCTGTCCCAAAGCCAGACCTGAGGAGCCCAAGCTGGCTGTGGGGGAGCTCTGGGTGCTCCTCCCCAGCAGCTTCCAGATCCATAGGGACACTTAACTCCTTGAATCCTGTTTGCCAGACCAACTTAAAACGAGTTTGGCGTGAAGAGGGGTTAAAATCTGAGCCCCCACAAGGTCAGGGGTGCTCGGCATCCTTTGTTTGGTTGCTTGCACCCTGCTTTTGGTGAGCGAGGAGCTGCTCCACTCAGCCTCTCACGGGGAGATCAGCGTGGAAAGGAGCTGGGTGGGAATTGCTGGTGCTGAGGGAGCAAACACCTCCCCTCAGCTCTGCACCACAAGGCTGCATCCTCAAAACCAGAGCCAGGCAGCAGCGCTGGCCCCTGCCCAAGGGCTGAGCTGGGGGAATTCACCTGCGGCGGCCGCGGCCCGGGCTGGCAGCCAGCCCTGCCCAGTCACCCTGGCACAGCCTGGGCGACACACAGGGTGCAGGGTGCTGAGCACTGGGGGTTGGCAGGTGTTTGCATCCCTTCCTCACCCTGCTCTGGGCCCTGGGGTGCTTCCTGCCGAGGAGGTTGTGGCGCTGGGAGGAGCGAGGGGTGCGCTGAGCTGGTGGAGCCACTTTCCTTCTTGGAGTTGCTGCAGGGCTTAAAGGAGAAGGGGGAATGGGTGGTTGTGTCAGCCTCTGAAATCAGTGGGGTTTGGAGTGGTTGAACCACACGGTGGTGGGGTTGTGGGTGGGAAAACCACAGGCTGTACTTTGCCTGGCTCTGGGAGAGCGGGAAGCTGCAGGGAAGCGGCCGGTGTGATTCATGTCTCCAAGCTGCCTGCAGAAATTCCCTGCTCAGCTTCAAGTTTGCTTTCCAGGCACTTCTGCAGAGCAGGGCTGAGTGCGAGCCAGGTCCTGGAATCGGAAGGACTGCAGTGAATCCTCTTTCTTTCCTTCCTTCCTCCCTGTCTGGCAGGACAGGATCTGCAGTGAGGCGCAGAGAGCTGCGGTGCAGCCCGGAGCTCCCGCTGTTCCCTGGAGAGCCATCGACTTAGTGGGATAAAAAAGGCTCTGAATCAATCCCAGGTAACTGAGGCAGGGAGGAGTGTCCTGGCTCACGAGGGGCAGGGCCGTGGGAGAGCAGTGACAGACATCTCCCTCTGGAATAGCACCGGGATTGTGCTGCCAGCCCCCAGAGCAGCCCCAAACCCAGGCAAACTCCTTCCCTCTCCCTCCCTGACGAGCTGTGTGCTCTGCCCAGCATGCTCAACTCCCAGATTTCATCCAGATTTTCTTTTTATCCCTGCTGGGGATCCCTCTCCAGCTTGGACAGGGAACAGAGGACACAGTTCCTCTGTGCTCCTGCTGCGTTTGGCTTTCAAGATGCTCATTTGCATTTTAAACCCATCCGCAAGCTCTTTTTTAATCTCTTTTTTTTTTTTTTTTTTTTCCACTTGGCTTCACTTCCCATGTTCCTGCCCCTCCAAAACAGCAAGGCCACTGCAGGCTTTCAAGGACAAGCCTCTGGTTCCTTCCCTGTTGAGATAAAGATGGGAAAAGCAGCCCTAACAGCCAAATCCCCTCTGACCTTTCTGAAGGGCTGCACATCTCCTTCCTCAGCCTGCCAAGCCCTAAATCTGCCCTAAACTGCCTGAATTATGTAATGGAGCCTCAAGTGCTGGGTGGAAACCTCACACCCTTGGAATTTAGAGGAACCCTGCTGGAGCAGGGCTGGTTTCTGGAAGAGGCTCCCTTTGATCTGTGCCCCTTGGCCACGCTGTCCCGTTGAGCTGAGCCTGGGCTTTGGCTCAGTTCCTGTCCCCAGCCCAGAGCTGTTCCCCGTGTAGGTGGGAGGGAGGGCTGGGCTTGAGTTTTCCTTGAGAAAGCATTTTTTGGCTGAGGAGAGGCAAATCCAGGGGGGATCTCTGAGCCCTGCTGCCCGGCTCTGTGTGGGATGGGATGAGCACCGTCAGGGCTGCAGTCCTGGACTCTTCAGTGATTCCCTTCCTCCCACACATCCTCTTTGGAGAACCAGCTGATTCTCCATCATCACAGAGCTGCGAGGTGCTCACCCTCCCTTAGGGATTTGGCTTCTTGTGACTTTTCCCATGAGATCCCAAACTCATTCCCTCCCCTGGTTTTTTCCTTCCTGGAGCTCTCCATGATAATCCCTGCAAGGAAATTATCAACCCTGAACCTCTGTGCTCTGCCTCTCCTCCAGGGCCGTGCTGCTGGCTGGAGACCACCATGACAGACTCCAAGTACTTCACCACCACCAAGAAAGGTAAGGGAAGGAGCAGGAATCTCACAATCCATCCCAAAATCACCAGCTGGTTCTTACACCTGTATAACCCAGGTGGGAAGGGGTGGGAAACTCCCGTGGGAATGCCCCGAGTCTCTGTGGGATGCTGTGGCTGACTCCCCTTGCTCTGGAGCAGCTCCTGGGCTGCTCTGGGGACAGAACACCTTGTCCCCAGCTCCTGGGCTGCTCTGGGGGCAGGACACCTCATCCCCAGCCCCCTGACCCAGGGCTGGTGGCAGCTGGTGATCGGCTTTAGCAGCTCAGCAGCTCCCCTGGGCAGCGCTCGGGGCCTTAAGTGCTCTCCAGACCAAGGAATTAATGTGGAGAGAAGCCATGTGGCATCTTCCTCCTCAATCTGCCAGCCCAGGAGGGAATAAGGAGCTCAGCGTGGCTTCAGGAGGGCAGGAGATGGTGCCCTGGGATGGGGGAGGTGGTTGCTGCCACAGGCAGGGAGGGATTTGGGAGCCAGCCTTTCTCGTTTGGGCTTGAGGAACAAAATCCCTCTGCCATCATCCCTGGGAAGGGTAGGGCCTCACAGGGCTGGGATAACCACCCCACAGCCACAAATACCCTCTGGATAACCCCATCCAGTGCCCCTGGGGTGCTCCTGGCTCCTGCAGCATCTCCATTGCCACGGATGGGAGGTGAGCCCCCAGAGCAGCCCCAGCCCTTGGTGAGGTGTGTGGGAAGTTAAATCCCTCTTTTTCGGGGGTCACCCTGTCACACAGCAGGTGGGAGCTGTGCTCACCCAGCAGAGGGGTGGGGTACCCCTTCCACTAATGCCTGAGCTCCCACTTTTCCCATTTTTCCAGGGGAGATATTTGAGCTGAAAGCTGAGCTGAACAGCGACAAGAAGGAGAAGAAGAAGGAGGCTGTGAAGAAGGTGATCGCCTCCATGACTGTGGGCAAGGACGTCAGGTGTGTGGTGGGGCTGCATCGTGGAATATCCTGAGTGGGAAGGGACCTACCAGGATCATCCAGTCCAACTCCTGGCCCAGCCCAGACACCCCAACAATCCCTGTCCCTGGGAGTGGTGTCCAAAGGCTCCTGGAGCTCTGGCAGCCCATTCCTGGGCAGCCTGGGCAGTGCCCCAGCACCCTCTGGGCAAGAACCTTTCCCTGATCTCCACCTAAACCTCTCCTTCATGCTGTTGTCCCATGTGCCCAAGCCAAACCCAGATGGCTTTTGGGTTCCCTTTCCCCCCTGTTGCTTCCAAGGGGGTTTCCATGCTGCTTTTGCCCTCAAGATTCACCCAGGAATGCTCCTGGCTGCAGCTCTACCTCCTGGAGTGCAGTTTGTGCCCACGTGGCCACCTGGCAGGTGGGGGCTCTCCTGGCTTTTATTGTAATCTGGCTAAAAGAGGATTGGTCTGGCTGCCAGATCAGTTTGTTGGGTTTATTCCCACTTCCTTTGAGTGTTGCTAAAAACAAGCAGGACCCCCTTGGAGCCTTCATGGTGGTGCCTGGATGCTGATAAACCCTTTGCAGCCTCTCCACAGTCCTAAAGGTCAGGCAGCTGCTGTTCCTGCTTCCCGTTTTCCGTCTGGCTGAGCTGCACGCGGCTCCTTCCATGCCTTTTCCTGCATGGACCTGTCCCAGCACAGGCAGCATCAGCAATTTGGTTTTCACGGTGCATTTGAGAGTAAATGGAGGGAAAACATGCTCAGGGTTGGGAGAACTGGGGAATCCCTGACTCCCAGAGCAACAGCAGCAGCAGGGAGTGCCCCTCTTGGAACCACTGTGGAAATCACATGGAAATGGCAGGAGCTTCCAGTACTTGAAGGGGCTTAAAAAAAGAGGGAGAACAGCTTTTTATGTGGACAAATAGTGACAGGCCAAAGGCTTTAAACTAAAACAGATTTAGATGGGATATTGATCAGGAATTGTTCCCTGGGAGGGTGGGCAGGCCCTGGCACAGGGTGCCCAGAGCAGCTGTGGCTGCCCCTGGATCCCTGGCAGTGTCCAAGGCCAGGCTGGACAGGGCTTGGAGCCACTTGGGATATTGGAAGGTGTCCCTGCCATGGCAGGGGGTAGAACTTGGTAAGCTGAAAGATTCCACGATTCCCAACCTATTCCATGATCCTGTGGCTGTGTCAGCCCATTTTCTTGGTGTGTGCCTGTCTTGGGCTGCAGGGAAGCAGTTTGCTGAGTTCACTGCTCCCTGGGAGGTGCCAGCAAAGCCTGGTTTAGCCCAGGTGGGCAGCAGCTTTGCAATGCCCAGTTCCCTGGATTTAGGGGAGGCTCTGGGTTTGATCCTGTCAGGAGAGGCAGAGAAGCTTCCAGAAGCCTGGGATCTTGATTGCCTCCCCTGAGGTGGTTTAATTGTCTAATTGATCTGTCTTGGGATGCAACAGCATCTCTGGTATCCCACAGCTCCGGGGTGTTTGGCAAGGGGAGCCCCAGCTCTGTGCAGGCACCTGCTCCACTCCATTCCCCTCCATCCCAGCAAAGTGTCCTGGTGCTCAGGACTTTCCTGGGGGAGGGGGGCTCTTCCTTCTGACACCATCCTGTGATGATGCATAAAATCCTGGAATGCCCTGAGTTGGAAGGGATCCACAAGATCCAATCCAGCTCCTGGCCCTGCACAGGACACCACAACAGCCCCACCCTGTGCCTGAGAGAATTGTCAGGCACCTTCTCCTGTGCCCTGGAGCAGGGAATGCAGCTGGAATGTGGGAAAGCTCCATTTTAGTCCATCAAGGGCTGGTTTTGATACAGATCCATAAAAACACCCACTGGGGATGGGCATTTCAGGCATATCTGCTGCAGGGTGGGCTCAGGTCATGGAGTCAGAATCATGGAATGCTTTGGGTGGAAAAGGGACCTTAAAGCCCACTCAGTCCCACCCCTGCCATGGGCAGGGACCCCTCCCACTGTCCCAGGCTGCTCCCAGCCCCAGTGTCCAGCCTGGCCTGGGGCACTGCCAGGGATCCAGGGGCAGCCCAGGTTCTCTGGGCACCCTGTGCCAGGGCCTGCCCACCCTCCCAGGGAACAATTCCTGCCCAAGATCCCAGCCAGCCCTGCCCTCTGGCAGTGGGAGCCATTCCCTGTGTGCTGTCCCTCCATCCCTTGTCCCCAGTCCCTCCCCAGCTCTCCTGGAGCCCCTTTAGGCCCTGGCAGGGGCTCTGAGGTGTCCCTGGAGCCTTCTCCTCTCCAGTGAGCACCCCCAGCTCTCCCAGCCTGTCCTCCCAGGAGGGAGCTGGGCTCTCCTGGCTTTGGGAGCGGGTTCTCCATGTGTCCTGCTCACAGAGCTCTCTGTGTTCCAGCGCCCTCTTCCCGGACGTGGTGAACTGCATGCAGACAGACAACCTGGAGCTGAAGAAGTTGGTCTACCTGTACCTGATGAACTATGCCAAGAGCCAGCCAGACATGGCTATCATGGCTGTGAACACCTTTGTGAAGGTGAGGGGACAGGGCTTCGTGTCCCGGGGCCACCACGGGCCAGTTCACGGCACCAAGTTGCAAATCAGGGGGCGTGGGCAGCTTTCCAAAGCCTCTCCCTACCAGAGGAGGGGCTCTCCAAGCCCTAGAAAACAGATTGAGTTTGTCCAGTAATGCAGAAACCCTGTTTTTGGCAGCCATCCTGTGCCACTCACTCTGTCAGGGGTGTGGGCAGCTCCTGTGATCAAGAGCTGTCATGTGAATTTATGTGCTGAGCAATCCCTCGTGATCTCCCCGCTGGAGCTGGGAGCTGGAGAGTGTGTGAGGAATCAGGATGTTGCCAAATCACTCAGTGAAAAGGCCTGGTGGGCTTTAGAAGTTCAGGCTTTTTAGGGAGGATAAACCTCACGTAATAATCCCAATATGCATTTCCAGCATCGGGTTGTGTTCAGGTGATGCCTTGTGGAGCTGGAACAGAGGCCAGACAGAGTTAAGAACAATAAAGTTAGTTAATTAAGGTGCCTTCAAGGCCACCCCCTGGCAGTGCCACAGCTGTGGCTCTGCCCAGATGGCTCCAAGATGGAAGCAAAAGAGGGCTTGGGCACAGGATCTCACATTTTTACATGTTTTAGTACATTTGCACACAGGAGTCAGCTGCCCAATTAGTAACCTCAAGCCATGAAGTTTCATCCTCTTTGCCTGCCCAACCCCCTCTCTTCATGTTTATGCTCTTGGCCTGAAGTTTAGAGTGATGGCCCTTGAGCCCCTAACTAAAATAAGATCATTGTGTCATTGTTGTGATCTTGATGATTTCAGTGGGAATTTGACTCTGTCTATGTTGTTACTTTATTCCCAGGAACTGGATTTCTTGAGATCTTTTGACTTTACTCTTCTCTTTCAGTAGCTTGTGCAACCTGTCATGTGGGGCTCTCTACAGCTGTTTTTTACTTTTGTTTCATCCTTATGATGTGACAAGAATTATCAGTAATAAGAATGTAGCCTGTTTCTTCTGCTGGCAGTTGGTTGTACAGTGGAGCTTCCTCTTGTCACTTGTTCTTGTTCTTCTTTATCTATGAGACCAAGGTTTTCACTTTTAAGTGAAAACATCTTAGTAACCCTTAATATAAAACTAAAAGCTGCACATAAATGCATAACAGGAAAACTTAAAACTTGAGGCATCACAGGTACCTGGTGTAGGTGCTGAGGACGTGGCATCCCTGGATAGATTGAGGAGTTCTGAGAGTGAGGATCGGTGGTGCTGGCACTCAGTGGATGCAGAACAAGAGAGAAACTTCTCTTGTGTGAATGTTCTCAAGAGCAGAGCATGAAAACCTCATGGTTCTGAACCCAAATCCTCCTGGAGGACCTGAACCCAGCAGAGATACCTGTGGTTGAGTGTCGTATTGCACTAATAGTTGGTTTGTTATAATCCCACACTGGGTTGCTGATAAGTTGTTTAATTATACTGCACATGGTGTTTCCATATGCCCCCTTTTCCTAACCTCGTGGTGTGGTCTCCCTGTACTGACCCTTCCCCTCTGAATGTCTCCCATTGGCTATATTCCCCTTTTACCCCATGCCCCTTTTATCCTAAGGTTTAAATTCCCTCACACATGACTGGGGTTTCTCTTTTTCCTCCCTGGAAGATGATCTGGTGTTAAGCCACCAGCTCTGAATCCTGGATGAAAAATTGAGCACCTCTTAATATCTTATCCTTGGGCTCACTTCTAGGGTCAGAGCTCTTGGGTTTTATGTTGTTGCTGTGACCTGAGAATTCCCCAAAGTCTCTGTTTTTCCCAACTAGAAGAACAGCCCAAGATCTCTCCATTCTTGTGAGCAAGGATTGTTTATTTTTGTTATCTAGAACACTGGGACTCTGGCCTGCACAGATCTGTCTTGCAGGTCAAAACGAAGCAGACTGACACACCCTCTGGGTGGTGTGTATCCTTTATACTAAAGTCTACATATTCTTTATTTACAATAATTTTCCAATACCTATCAACTTTATTTGACAGTGTACCTTTACTCTGAACCTATCAAAATGTGCCACCACCACAGCAGAAGATGGAGGCTAAAAGACCAAGAAGAAGGCCAGGGACACACACTAAATCCTCCATCTTTGCTCCCTAAACCCCCATTATAAAACTCCCAAAATTCTACATTTTCACCCTGTGACAAGTTAACTATCACTCTACTCAAACTCTAGTGTCACTGTGACACACACAACAGGTGTTCAGGCAGAGAAGAAGAAAAGAACTCTCTAGTTTATTATTGACCTCATATTTCTCAGTTTCTGGACAGTGACCTGTCTTAGTTTGGAAGACAGGTATCGAAGGGGGCTCACAGACAAAAATATGAGGATATGGATAACAGTTCTTTACTTGTGTTTAGCAAAGTAAAACAGAACAACAATAACTATGATATGAACAACAGATAGAACCAGGGAAACAGTCACAGCGTTTCTCTGCCGCTGGCACCCTCCCCACCCCCGTTGGTGCAGTTCCCGGCACCAGCAGCTGTGGTGCAGAGTTCGGGGTGCTGGAGATGGATCAGAAGCTCCCCGGCGGTGGCTGGAGCTGGCTCAGCCAGAGTCCCGGCGGAGGCTGAGCTGCAGCCGGTCCAGAGGCAGGGGGTGCAGAGTCCCGGGGTGCTGGAGAAACATCGGAGCAGAGCGAAGAAACAGCGAAGGGGAGAGAGAGCAGGATTTTGCCATGGTGTGGCTCCCCGCGAGGCAGACTAGTGCTCTCGTACAGGATTCCCGGGACACACCCGAAAAAGACCCCCTCCCCCCACCTCAGCCACTTTTTTTGTCTTTATTAACTACTCTTAAGTACTCAGACATTAGTTACCTGGTAACTTATGGGAAAGAGAAAAAAAAAGAAAAAAAATTCTACAAGTGAACCCAACCCCCAACATGACCAGAGATTGGACAGAGAAGTTCCCACCTCACCATCTCCACTGGTCACTTGAGAAGTCCATCAGGTGATATCTTTTCACAAAGGAATGCAAACATGATCCTTGTTTATCTTACAATTCATGAGAACTGACTCCATTATACTAAAACAAATCTGAAGGCTGATTTTCAGGGACAACACTCTAGTATTTTGTAATTCTCCATACAAGGTTTGTAATTTTTTCCATGGGCTCAAATAAAATGCACAGATGTTCTTGACTCGCTGAGACCCCTGCCAGGGTCTCTGCTCACCCAGGGCAGTCAGAGAACATTCAGTTAGCACCCTTAGGACTGAGTTTAGACAGCTGAGGAGCCCAGGAATGCCCAAGCTGTGCTCCCTGCAGGACTGTGAGGACCCCAACCCTCTGATCCGGGCTCTGGCCGTGCGCACCATGGGCTGCATCCGGGTGGACAAGATCACGGAGTACCTGTGCGAGCCCCTGCGCAAGTGCCTCAAGGACGAGGACCCCTACGTGCGCAAGACGGCCGCCGTCTGCGTGGCCAAGCTGCACGACATCAACGCCCAGCTGGTGGAGGACCAGGGCTTCCTGGACACCCTCAAGGATCTCATCTCAGACTCCAACCCCATGGTGATGGTTTTTTGCCTAATTCCACCTCCTCTTTGTCCAAGCGGCGCTCCCCCATCACGTTCGCAGCCAGCACCCAGACTCTCCCAGACTCTCTTTTGTTGTTAACAAACCGCTTTGGGGGAATTACTGCTTCTCAGGAAGCAAAAATATTCCCCAAAATTCACAGTGTTCCTGTTCACATCCAACTCCCTTCCTCCCAGACTCTCTTTTTGGTGTTAAACCACTTTTGGGGAATTTCTGCTTCTCAGGACTGCGGGCTGGGTTCCCTGCCCCACAACCCTGTGGGAGGGTTTTTCCCATCCCTTGGCAATGTGTTATTCCTCTGTTCCCAGCGGGAAGGAGGCTGCTCCGGCTGGGGCAGAGGGAAGCTAACACTTGGTTCTAATAGCACAGAGCCAGTGGCTTTTGCCTCTGGTTTTCCTGGCAGTTGGGCTTTGGCTTCCCTCCCTTTCCTTGGGCATGGGGAACTTTAAAACCACCTTTCCTCAGGGCTTCTTTTCCTACAGCCTTTCCTGCTTTTCCAGTCTTACCCTGGGTGTAGTGTTGAGCCCAGGAGCTGTGTGGAAAGCCCTGGGGCTCCTCAGAGCTGCCTGGGGAAGGGTTCTGGGCACAAAGCCAAGGCTGACTCCATGGAATACGTGGGAGCCGCTGGAGATGTGGTGTGGGCGGTGGGAGTGTGCTGGTGGGGATGGCTGATCCATCCCCTTCTGATCTGCTGGGGGCAGGGAGAAGCTGGAGCCCAGATGTAGGTGGGACGTGAGGGGTTCGTAGTGAGGAGGCTGCTCATCCCCTCACCCACATTTGGTGTCACCAATCCGTGTGCTGTGTCTCCTGGCAGGTGGTGGCCAACGCGGTGGCGGCGCTGTCGGAAATAGCGGAGTCACATCCCAGCAGCAACCTCCTGGACCTCAACCCCCAGTCCATCAACAAGCTGCTCACAGCCCTCAATGAGTGCACTGAGTGGGGCCAGATCTTCATCCTAGACTGCCTGGCAAACTACATGCCCAAGGATGACCGGGAAGCACAGAGGTGAGGGGACACCAGGCTGGAGAGGGAAGGGGACAGGCAGGGCTTGGCACTGCCCCTTTTCCTCTGAGGAGAGTCTTCTTCCTCCTGCTGCAGGAGGTGGGACAGCAGGCATCTGCTGGACCTGTGCCTTGGGCACGGCCCTCTGGAGCCTGTCCTGGTCCCATTGCGAGCCCTGGCACTGGGATTGTGCTCCTTGAGCTGCTTAAAATGTGGCACCGGGGAGCCCTGAAACAGGGCCACCACCAGAGGGTTCTGCAGGGCCTGGGGAATAACCTTCACTGGGGCATTCAGGAGCCAGTTCAGCCTCTTTGGGAAGGTCCCAAGTGCCACTCAGCTTTCCTGCGAGTCCTTCCTCTGTGCTGGCAGGAGTTTTTCAGCAGGAGGAAGGGCTGGGATCATTTCCCTTCCCTCCTCCTCGCCCCGGCAGCATCTGTGAGCGGGTGACCCCGCGGCTGTCCCACGCCAACTCTGCCGTGGTGCTGTCGGCCGTCAAGGTGCTGATGAAGTTCATGGAGATGCTGTCCAAGGACCTGGATTATTATGGCACTCTCCTGAAGAAGCTGGCCCCACCGCTGGTCACCCTGCTGTCTGCAGAGCCTGAGCTGCAGTATGTGGCCCTGCGCAACATCAACCTCATCGTGCAGAAAAGGTAGGTGTCCCCTCTTAGCCATAGGTGCTCCAATCCCTCTGACTGCAGCAGTGTCACAACACATCCTGCAGGGTGTTTTCTTGTCTGTTAGTTAAAATCCAAGGAGAGTCATGGAATTATGGAATGATTTGGTTGGGAGGGATCTCAAAGCTCATCTCATGCCACCCCCTGCTATGGGATGCCTTCCACTAGACCAGGTTGCTCCAAGGCCTGTCCAACCTGGCCTTGAGTCAGTCAGGTGAGGGAATGAGCAGGGAGCTAAGCTGGTATCTCCACTTCAATGTATCCTTTAGTTTAATTTATTCTTTATTTGGGGCAGTGAAGGCTGGCAAAGCCAAAAGCTGTGAGACTTTAGAGTGGTCACTCCGTGTGTGGGGAGGGATTTTTGTGCTGCCAGCTGCTTTCTCCACAGTTGTCCTCTTTGAACAAGTGCTCTGAGTCCTTTTGTCCCTTTTGCTGCTCTGAAATCCTGGTGGGCAGGAGGTGGCCGAGGCCCCACACGTGTGCCTGGAGCAGGAGTGGCAGCTGGAGAGACCCAGCCCAGTCAGATGATTTGTTCTCCTCCCAGTCAGCGCTGTGGTCGTCCCTTAAAAATAGCAGCAATTTCTGGGGGAAGTGGAAAGCAATTAGTGTCCCTGGGAGTGGGAATGTGGAAGGCAGCTTGGAGCTGAACCTGGCCTAGCTTTTTCCCAGCTTGGAGAGAGGGTGAGCTGGTGAGAAAGGTCCAGCCTAGCCCTGGGGTCTGGATTTGTGTCCCTGCTCCCACTAAAACGTCCCTTCCATCCTTGGCAGGACAAACGTCCCCCGTTGCCTCACGTCTGGCCCTTGTTTGTGACAAGGTTGTGCTCTGTCCCCTCTGTGCCAGAAAAGGGGAGCCAAGGGACAAAATCCTGGGGGATGATCACAGTGCCTTGGATTCCTTGGCATTGAGTAGGCCCCCAAAACCTTGGGATTGTGGTGGAAGTCAGCACATGTCCCTCCTAACACTGCCTCTTGCTGCCCCCAGGCCCGAGGTCCTGAAGCATGAGATGAAGGTGTTCTTTGTCAAGTACAATGACCCCATCTACGTCAAACTGGAGAAACTGGACATCATGATCCGCCTGGCCTCCCAGGCCAACATAGCTCAGGTCAGGAGCTGGAGCTGGAGCACGCCGGGGTGTCCAAGCCCCAGCTCTGGGCACCTGTCCCACCCAGCCTGCTCTTGCTGGGTCACTGCCCCACTGCCCTGGTGGCTTTGCCTTGCTGCCAGGCTCTCACTGTGCTGTGCCATCCCTCAGGTGCTGGCAGAGCTGAAGGAATACGCCACGGAGGTGGATGTGGATTTTGTCAGGAAGGCAGTGAGAGCCATCGGCCGCTGTGCCATCAAGGTGGAGGTGAGGGCTGGGGCCTTGTGGCACCTGTACTTGGGCAGGGCAGCACTTTCCAGCGCATGGTGGCCATCTCATCCCAGGAATTTTCCAGCTGGAGCCTTCCCAGGCATGGGGATGAGCCATGGTTGTTCCACAGGGATTAGTGGGGTGCCAGGAGGGTATTTCATCCCCTTAGCCTTTGCCACTGGAACTGCTTTAGGATCTCTGCCTAAAACAGGGCCAGGAGTTCTGAATGCAGTGGGTGATACTTGGTTTGTTGGGGACCAGAGTGGGAGCTGATCCCTTCCCGAGGGGCTGGGAGGGAGCTGATCCCTTCCCGAGGGGCTGGGAGGGAGCTGATCCCTTCCTGAGGGGCTGGGGGGAATGCATCCCTTCCTGAGGGGCTGGGGGTGAGCTGATCCCTTCTGGCAGAGTTGGGAGGGAGCTGATCCCTTCCCGGGGGGCTGGGGGGACTGCATCCCTTCCTGGGGGGCTGGGGGTGAGCTGATCCCTTCCCGAGGGGCTGGGAGGGAATGCATCCCCTCCTGAGGGGTTGCTCCGAGGCTTTTCTTCCCTGCAGGAATAGTTTTCCAAAGGGGATTAATTAAAACCTCCCTGGAAAAGTGGCTCTGCATGGCTGGAATGCTTCCCACAGGGAGAGAGGAGCCTGTGGGGATGTGCAGAGAGGATGAGGAGGAGCCCCAGCAGGATGTGAAGGGAACAGCACCCTCAGTGTCCCCGTTCTGCTGTGGCTTTGGGGGGACAGGGGCAGTGGGTTTGGGGCGGGGGTGTCCCACTGTGACCGGTCCCTCCGGCAGCAATCGGCCGAGCGCTGTGTCAGCACCCTGCTGGACCTCATCCAGACCAAGGTCAACTATGTGGTGCAGGAGGCCATCGTGGTCATCAAGGACATCTTCCGCAAGTACCCCAACAAGTGCGTACGGGTTCTCCAGGATGGGGGTTCTCTGGGGTGCTCCCCATCCTAAACAAACTCTTCCCACCCTGGGGCCGCAAACTCTTGGGGGGATGAAGAGCCCAGAGCCTCCCCCCAGCACACGTGGCTTTGGGTTTTTCTGTCCCCAGCCCCAGGATCAGTCCATGGTGGCAGTCCCAGATCCAGACACTCAAATGGAGGGGAGCTGCCAGGGATGTGCAGGTCCCTTGCGTCAGCAGAATCTGGCCCTGGCTCTCAGTCCAGCTCCTGATGCTGGAACAAGGGCAGCAGGAGGAGAGGGGAGGGAATGTTCCAGCTGAGCCAGGATGAATAGGCAACTCTGTAATCAGGAAGTCGGGGGCTAATAGTGGTAATAAATACTAATGAACTGAATTGGTAAGGAGCAGAACTCTGCAGGAATAGCCCGTGGCTCCGGGCTGCTCCGGAGAGGAGCGGCTCAGACGAGCAGGGTTAATTCAGGAGCAGGGAATGTGCTCTGGGATCAGTGTGGTCACTGCCCACGGGGCACGAGGGCAGCCCTGAGCAGGGTGCCCTCTGTGGGGAATGGGACACGGTTTGGAACTTGGGTGGACCAGGATTTGGGTATCCTGCTCTTGGAGAGCTTTCTCCAGCTGTTTGTGCTCTTGGGAAGGTACGAGAGTGTGATCGCCACGCTCTGCGAGAACCTGGATTCCCTGGATGAGCCCGAGGCCAGGGCTGCCATGATCTGGATTGTGGGGGAATACGCCGAGCGCATCGACAACGCTGACGAGCTGCTGGAGAGCTTCCTGGAGGGCTTCCATGATGAGAGCACCCAGGTGTGCCACGGGGACCTGCTGGCTCAGGGGGACACTGTGACACAGCTCCTGCCCAGTGGAGCAGGGTTTGCTCTGAAGGGATTGTTCATGCAGGTGCTTGGAGCAGCCATGTCCCAGGGCAGGTTTCAGTGTAGGATGTGGTCCAGGCATAGTGGATAGTGGAAGGTGTTCCTGCCCATGGCAGAGGGGGGAATGAGATGGGCTTTGAGATCTCTTCCAGCCCAAGCTGTTCCATGGTTCTATGAAATGCCACCATGGCGTTGTCCCAAGTGCCTTCCCTATTCCATGGCTGGGGGGCACCAAGCAGTGACCTGGTTATTCCACTCTGCCAGCACAGGATCCCTTTGGAGCTGGAAAATGAGCAGAGGCAGCAGTGCCTGCCCTGTCTCCCAGGGCAACTGAGGCCAATGGGTTTGCCTGTGGAATTTTGGAGGGTTTCCATCTCTGGAAAACTCTGAAAAACACCCTGTAACCAAGTGACAGTGAGCAGGGTAAAGTCTACAAATGCGAGGTGGCAAAGCCAGAGGTCCAGGCTCCCCAAGAGGTTGGGAGGGACCTTCACAGGGGAATTCCTGCTGCTTATCCATGTAGAAGTCAAAGGACACTCTGGCCTGTGCCCTATGGGACTGTGTAACCTGCTCCCAGGATCCTGCCCCATAGTGTTGGGGTCAGCCTGGCTGAGGGTGTGGAAATGGGCTGGAGAGGGGCCAGGTGAGGCCATGAGGGACATGTGTCCCTGCCATGGTCACCTTGACAGGCAGGCTGGGGTTAGGTCCTGGGACAAATCCATGTGTTCCTGCACAAACCCAGTGTGACCTGTCTGTCTGTCTGTCCCTCACCTGTCTGTCCCCCACAGGTCCAGCTGCAGCTGCTGACAGCCATCGTGAAGCTGTTCCTGAAGAAGCCCACGGAGACACAGGAGTTGGTGCAGCAGGTGCTGAGCTTGGCCACACAGGTGGGTAACACCTGGGAGAGCCTCCCAGGGCTTCCCATCCCCTGCGGCAGTGGGAACGGCTTGGTCATGTGACAGCAGGCTGGTAACTGGAGCGTAATTCAGAATGGTTTGGGTTGGGAGGAACCTTAAGGGTCCTTTTATTCCAGCCTTCAGGGACACTTTCCACTGTCCCAGGTTGCTCCAAACCCCATCCAGCCTGGCCTTGGACACTGCCAGAGATCCAGGGGCAGCCACAGCTTCTCTGGGAATTCCATCTCAGCTCCTGCCCACCCTCCCAGGGAACAATTCCTGCCCAATGTCCCATCCAGCCCTGCCCTCTGGCAGTGGGAAGCCATTCCCTGTGTCTTGGGTTGCTTTGGTCAGGATGACCCCGAGATGTATAAAAATGGCTTTCTCACAACGCAGCTGCTGAAGAATGAGTCGAAAGTCTTCAGCTGATGCTCTCAATGTTGTTTTATTGTTTCTTATCTAGAATATTTTCTGTCTGGGCTGCCCAGGTCTGTTCAGCAGGGCAGCCCCAGGCACACTCTCTGCCCCTGGGGCAGGCACTGTTTTTTATACTACAAATTACGTGTTAGTTGTTTACAGTTATGATCCAATGCCCATCACCTGTGTTAGACAGTTATATTCTACTCCAATCCAATCCCCAAGTGCCACCATCACCAAAAAGATCGGGGTTAGGAAGAAGAAGGAAGGAGGACAGGACAATGCCCAAGTCCCTCCATCTTGCCCCCTAAGCCCCTATTGTAAAATCCCCACAATTTCCCTTTTCACTCTACAACTACCACTATCATGCTGTCTAAACTTTTGTGACCTTTAGTTCTTCATTCAAAGGTGATAATTTGTTCCATGGGTCAAACTCAAAGCTGTGGAGTCCTTGGCTGCATGCCAGGGTCTCTGACCCCCCTGCCAGGGCTTTGGAGCGCCCTGGCTGGAGCTGGGATCATCCAGGACTGTCACAGAGACAGCCTGGGTTCTGACACCTGTGTCCTGTCCCTCTTGTCCCAAGTCCCTCTGGGAATGCCGACAGTTGAAAGCCTGATGAGCGTGGACACTCCCATGGCTCAGGAGGCACCTTGTGGCCTCTTTGCACCCTGTGATCCCTCCCAGCAAGGCTTAGGTGGGAGAAGCAGCTCCGAGTAACTCCGCAGTAGCTGCCGTTGCTCCGAGTAACTCTGTAGTACCTGCAACTTCCCCATGGCTTCCCGAAGGACTCGGACAACCCTGACCTGCGGGACCGTGGGTACATCTACTGGCGCCTGCTCTCCACTGACCCCGTGGCTGCCAAGGAGGTGGTGCTGGCAGAGAAGCCGCTGATCTCGGAGGAGACGGATCTGATCGAGCCCACTCTGCTGGACGAGCTCATCTGCTACATCGGCACGCTGGCCTCGGTGTACCACAAACCCCCCAGCGCCTTCGTGGAGGGCAGCAGGGGCGTCGTGCACAAGAGTTTGCCCCCACGGACGGGCTCGTGAGTGTTCCTGCGTCCCCACCCCGTGCTGGGACTTGCAGGGCTGTGGGTGCAGGGGTTGGATGTGGAGCCGAGCCATTGTGGGTTTGCTGTGGTGCCACTGGGCTCAGAGCTGGGCCCACATTCCTGTGGGAGGTTCTGTAGGAGCAGGGCTGCGTGGGTTCAACCCTGTTCTTAAAAAGCAGGAGTGATGCCAGTGGAAGGTGATCTCCGTGAGAATGTCTTGGGAGGCATGATGGCATGGGGGGCGCCTTACCTGCCATTGAAGTGTTGGGAGCCAGGATGGGATGGAGGGTTCAGCTGGGCCAGCTCCTGTCTGCAGGGGACCTCCTGTCCCAGCCAGAGCTCCTCACCCTGTCCCACCTTTCCTGTGCCATCCCTTCAGGAATGAGAGCGCCGAGAGCCCGGACACGGCCCCGTCGGGGGGGCCAGCGGCAGATCAGCCCTCTGTGATCCCCACTCGGGGGGACCTGCTGGGGGACCTGCTCAACCTGGACCTGGGCCCCCCCGTGACTGGGCCACCCATGGCCACCGCCGTGCCCATGGGAGGCGCCGTGGACCTCCTTGGGGGGGGCTTGGACGCTCTGGTACGTCCCAGCTCCCGTGCTCCTTCCCTCATTCCAGGCTATCCCACTGGCATTGGTGCTGGCTCTGGTCTGGGCTGTCCTGGGATAGGACAGACTTGTCAGCCTGGGGATGTTTGAGCTGGTCCTTTCCTGCAGTGGGTGAGGGCAGAGGGCACTGCCCCCTAATTTATCATGCCATTATCCCACGGAGGGGTCCCACCCACCACTTCCCTGTGCCTTTTCTCTTGGTTGGTGTGGATGTTCCCACTCCATGTGCTGTGCTGCAGGAGTGGCTGCCCTTGGGGGCCCCTCTCTGACCCCCAAACTGCTGCAGGGCTGGGTCAGGGTGTGCCCACTGCCAGCCTGTGGGGTGTCCCCTGTGCCAGGAGATCTGGAGGTGACAGTATTTCCTCCTGGGAATGCAGCCTGAGCAGTGGTTTGGCCTCGGGGTGAGACAGGATGGAAACCTCTCCCTGTGTGGGAACACCTGCCCCGTGGGTGCTGGAGATGGGCCAGGCTCCCTGAAGGAGCAGAGTTTGGAGTTTCCTCCATGACTCATGAAATCCAGAGATTTGTCCCAAGGGGAGGCAGGTCACTGCCTTTCCTGTTTTGTAACCCTGCAAATGCTGCCCTGGCGCCTTGTGGCTCACAGATTGGTGGTGGGCTGGCACTGAGGCTGGGAGTGAGCTCTGGCTCTGTTCCCTGGCTCCAGGACAGCCATGGACAGACAGACAGATGTGTCAGGACTAACCTCTGTCCCCTCCTCCCCTTCTCTTCTCTCTCTCTTTTTGTCTCTTCTCTCCTGGCTTCTCTCTGCATGTGGCTGGCTCTTCTCTCCACCTTGCCTGCTTCTGCTTGGAGATGGGGGACGAGTCGGAAGGGGTATGGATCACCTTCTGCCCAGCCCTCCAGCCCCTGCCTGCCCCCAGCCCCAGTCACACCTCACTTCCCTCTGGGGACAGCTGGCCCCTCACAGCTGCTGGTCTGGGACCCCTGGAGCATCCTGGCTCCAGGCCCTTGCTGCCCCACACTGCTGCTTTCAGGGAGTGTCCAGAGGGGACATTTTGGGGACCCCTGTGCCCTCAGCCCCACCCCTGCTGATGCCCCTTTCTTCTCTTGCAGCTGCGCAGCGATGTGGGAGGCAGCCCTGCTGTGAGTGTGCCCTCACACCCAAACCCTCTCATTCTCTGCTTCCTCCTCCTCATCCTCCTCTTCCTCCTCCTGTCCCCCTCCCCGTGGTGCCCCCTGTAACCCCTCCCTTGTCCCCACAGATGGGCGGGGATGTCAGCATCACACCAGCTCCCAGCGCCGCGGCACCCACAAGCGTGGGGGCACCCCTGAGCCGCGGCCTGGGCGACCTCTTCGACCTCACTGGTGGGGTGGGCACCCTCTCAGGATCCTACGTGGCCCCCAAAACGGTGAGTGGGGCAGCCAAGCTCAGGGTTAAGGGGGGCACAGACCCCTGTGCCCACCCCTACAGCAGAGCCTCCCCTGGAGGAGGTCAGAGGGTCTGCTTTGGGTGGCAGCCCGAGGGTTTCTTGTCTCCCTGGCCCAGGTGTGGCTCCCTGCCATGAAAGCCAAGGGGCTGGAGATCTCTGGCACCTTCAGCCGCCAGGTGGGCTCCATCTCCATGGACCTCGTGCTGACCAACAAAGCCCTGCAGGTCATGTCTGACTTTGCCATCCAGTTCAACCGCAACAGGTGAGTCCCACCTGGGCTGTGGTCTCCTGGCACCCATGGAGATGCTGCCTGGAGCAGTTTGATGTGGAAAAGTGCATGGGGAAGGAGCTGCAAGGGCTGGGAACAACCTCTGGTGATGACCCTTCTCTCTCTGATGGCTGTGGTGGTGATGAGCATCAAACCAAAGCCTCTAAGAAGTTGGCTGAAGAGGCTGTTCCTCAGGGGTCTGACCATTGTCCTGTTTTTTGTCCTGGGGAACTGCTCCTTTTCCCTCAGAGGTGCTGAAGAAATGCTACAAATGGGTGTAGGAGGAAGGGGGGAGATCTTGGGGTTGCCCCAGGGTGGGCAGGGCAGGAACCAGCCCTTCCTGGATGGTGTAGGGACAGCAAGGGCATTCCTGGTGTGTTGGTGGAGGAAAGCAGGGAGTGCTGGGGTTGGATGGACAGCGTCTTGTGCCATCACTTGCTGTCCCCACCCTGATCCTCTGCCCTCCCTGGTGTCCCCCCAGCTTTGGTCTGGCCCCAGCAGCTCCTCTCCAGGTGCATGCACCTCTGGCTCCCAACCAGTCCGTGGAGATCTCCCTGCCCCTGAACACTGTGGGCTCCGTCATGAAGATGGACCCCCTCAACAACCTCCAGGTGGGGAACAGGGGGTGTACCTGCCTGGGAGGCTGGGGCAGGGTCCCTGGGAGAAATCCAGAGGAAGGTGTGACAGCAGGAGCCTCCTGGCTCCAGAGGGATGGGATAATGGGATGGGATGGGATTGGGCATTTTGGGAACCTGCTGTGGGCCAGAGGTACTGAAATCCCCATGTCCTTCCACCCCAGGTGGCAGTGAAGAACAACATTGATGTCTTCTACTTCAGCACTCTGTACCCCCTGCACATCCTGTTTGTGGAGGATGGCAAGATGGGTGAGTTGGAGACCATGGCTGCAGCAAGGCACACTCTCTTACCTGGCCCTAGGTGCCATCCCAGCCCCTGGAACCTTCTTGGTCACTTTGGGTCAGCCGCCAAAAGCAGGTGGCTGCCCTAAGCCTGGCCCTGGGAAGGTGCTGGAGGGGGTGGCAGGGTGACATCCCTTCTCTGCCGTGTCACCTGTATTGTGTCACCTTTGGGGGTGGCCAGTCTGGCAGCTCCCTCAGTGCTGGTGTCCTCCCTCCCTGCAGAGAGGCAGATGTTCCTGGCCACTTGGAAGGACATTCCCAATGAGAACGAGACCCAGTTCCAGATCAAAGAGTGTTCCCTCAATGCAGGTGAGTCCCCTCCTCTGGCTCAGGCCAGGCTTAACTAACCCTGTCCCCAAGTGCCACATCCACACGGCTGTTAAATCCCTCTGGGGTGGGGACTCCAGCACTGCCCTGGGCAGCTGTGCCATCCACACCACCCTTTCCATGGAGAAATTTCCCCTAATACCCAATCTAAGCCTCTTCCATGACAAGGAGGGGAGGAGATGGGGCAGGAGCAGCTCGAAAGGGAGCAAGGGGTCAGCCCAGCCCCCTCAGCCTCTCTCTCCCATCCCAGATGCTGTGAGCAGCAAACTCCAAGGCAGCAACATCTTCACCATCGCCAAGAGGAATGTGGAGGGCCAGGACATGCTCTACCAGTCCCTGAAGCTCACCAACGGCATCTGGGTGCTGGCAGAGCTGCGGATCCAGCCCAGCAATCCCAGCTTCACGGTACATCCCAGCCCCCGGGGCAGCTCCTGCCTGCCCTGCCCCCAGCTGGGGGCACCTCCCTGGTGCTGGGTGGTGGTGCTGGGGACAGCCCCGCTGTCCCTCCCTCGTGGCGAGGGTGGCACTGCTCTCGTGGGGACAGCTGAAGGACACACAGGGGTCCCAATCCACCCAGCTCCCTTGAAGTACCTGTCCTCGGAGCATTCCGGGATCTGTGCACACCTGATCCTTGAGCCATCCTGACGTCCTGCTTGCCCTGGCCCCTGTCCCCCCCCGGCAGCCTCTTCTCTTTGGGGTGGGACGAGCTGTGTCTCCCTGACTCCTCTCTCTGTGTCTCCCTCCCCGCCGCCTGCCCTCGCCGGCCCCCCGCTCTTGCAGGATTTGGAGGTTAGAGACTGGTTTTTCCCTGCCTTTGGGCTCTCCCTGGCTGCTGCCTGGATATTCCTCCCTCCCCCGATGTTTTCCTCTGCCCTGCCAGTCTCCTGGTGCTTCCTGCCCCTCCTTCCCAGCAGGGCTGGCACAAGGAGGGGAAGGTTGGGATGTCCCCGCCGCAACCCTGGTTTCACTGGGCATGAGGAGAGCTGCAAATCCGTATCCCCGAGGATTCTCCATGAACTTGCCCTGCTTGAGGAGCTAATTGATTTTGGAATGATTTAATATTTAAGCAATCACCTGAAGGGCCTCATTCCTCTTTGGAGAGGAGGATGTTTCTGGGGAACCCTTCATCCTGGAGCGCCAGGCGCTGAATCCAATCCCAAAAGCTGGAGTGTTTCCCCTGCCTGTTCCCTGCTTGTGCTGCATGTGGATGGCTCTGCCCTGGGAGGGCTTGGAGGGGTTGAACAACCTTTGTGCAGCTGAAATCAGGAGCTGGACTGCCCCGTGGGAGGGTGCTGCAGCATGCAGGGTTCTGCCTTGGGGGCTGCTGCTCTTCAGCATGGGCTGGGATTCCATGACCCTGCTCTTCCCTTCTCTCCCCACAGTTATCCCTGAAATGCCGAGCACCAGAGGTGTCCCAGTACATCTACCAAGCCTATGAGACCATCCTGAAGAACTGAGGTGCTGCTGCAGCCCCTCCTCCTCCTCCTCGTCCTCTCCTCCCTTTCCCGCCCGAGGAAGCAGGGCCGGATCCGTGTGCATGTCCCCTTTCCTTCCTGCCCAGGGAGCAGCCCCTAGGATTCTCCCTCTCCCGGCAGGGCTGGGGGGAGCTGAGGGGCTGGGGGGGGCTGTCCCCTGTCCCTGCATCCCTGGAGCAATCCATGTGTGAATGATACCGTGTCCTCCTTGGTGTTGCTCCCTCCAGATCCCAGTTTCACCCTCCAGCTGGGAGCTGGGGTGGGGGAGGCTGCTCTCCCACCTCCCAAAAAGCCCAGCTCCTGGTCCTGGCTCTCATGGAGTGGTGTCTGGTGGTGGAGTCAGCATTCCAAACCCTGGGAAGAGCTGGACAGCCCAGAGTGCTGTGGGATTAGTGGCTCTGGCTGCAGATTCCCCTGGAGCCCTGGGATTTGGGGCTGGAGCAGGTGGGAAACACCTTTGGCTTCTTCCCCCCTCTCTCTGCCTCTCCCTGATTTTGTGCCCTGGATCAGCAGAGCCGTGGGTGAGCCCTTCACAGAGGGTCTCCTTCCCATGGGAGCCCTTCCCAAAGCCCCCAGAAGAGCTCAAGGATCACAAATTTGGGGCTGTATTTAACGTGCAGGTTAAAAAGGGCTTTTCCAGCCCCTGCCACGGGGCCAGGAGGGCCCTGAGCATCCCCCCTCCTCCTGCCCAGCCCCACGGCTTCCTCTGCTCCCCCCTGGCTCCCCTGGGGGTCCCACTGCTCCTTTCCCCCTCAAATCAAGCCATGGGTCCCCCCCCTCCCTCGAAGCAGGAAATCTCTAATATATGAAAGATAAATATATTGTAATGTTCACTGGTTTGAAGGGAATGTTGAATGAAGGAGACACTGGCCCACGGGGACACTGCCAGGGTGGCCTGGTGACCCCCAGGGAAGCAGGACCCTGGGAGCTTCCTGCCAGCAGGGCAGGGCCAGATAAACCCCAGATAAGCCCTGGCTGGGACCAGTGGCCCCGTGGCCTCTGGCACAGCAAGGCCTGACACAGCAGATGGGCAGGGCTGGGCCTGTGGGCCAGGGACAGGATGGGCCTGGAGAGCTCTTGGCTCTGCTCCTGGAGCCTCAGAGATCCACCAAGGCCAAGGTGGCCCTGCACCCCTGCATGGTGTCCAGTCTGGGTGCTCTGAGCCTCTCCTGGGGATGGGGACAAGTGTGGGGTCCCCAGGAGCTGCTGCTGGTGCCTATGGGGTGGGTGACAGTCCCTGGCAAGGATGGGCACAACCACTGGGTCTTGCTCTGGGGCACCCCATAAATCACTGGTGCTGCTCTGGGGCACCCCATAAATCACTGGTGCTGCACTGGGGCATCCCACAAATCACAGGTGCTGCTCTGGGGCACCCCATAAATCACTGGTGCTGCTCTGGGGCATCCCACAAATCACTGGTGCTGCTCTGGGGCACCCCATAAATCACTGGTGCTGCTCTGGGGCATCCCACAAATCACTGGTGCTGCTCTGGGGCACCCCATAAATCACTGGTGCTGCTCTGGGGCATCCCACAAATCACTGGTGCGCTCTGGGGCACCCCATAAATCACTGGTGCTGCTCTGGGGCATCCCACAAATCACAGGTGCTGCTCTGGGGCACCCCATAAATCACTGGTGCTGCTCTGGGGCATCCCACAAATCACTGGTGCTGCTCTGGGGCACCCCATAAATCACTGGTGCTGCTCTGGGGCATCCCACAAATCACAGGTGCTGCTCTGGGGCACCCCACAAATCACTGGTGAGCTCTGGGCACCCCACAAATCACTGGGACACCCCACAGGCACCAGCACCACCCTGGGGCTGGCCACCAGCCCCACTCCCAGAGGAGAGGCAGGACAGGTGTTCCTGCTTTGAACCCCCAAAGTCACAGCAGGGTGGTCACCACCAGCAGGTCTGGACCCTCCTGGTGCCCCCCAACCTGCCCAGCCCCCCTGGACCAGCAGCCCTGAGGTGAAGGTCCTTGGCCATGGGGCACTCTGGGCTCTGGGCCACCTCTGCAGGGGTCCCAGGGCTGCAAGGGGGCACAGCACACGGGCTCAGCCTCACCCCAGCTCTTCACTGCTCCCAGCCCTCGTGGGACCCCCCCAGCCCTCCTCTCTCGGGCCTGGAGGGTCTGAATCCCCCTGGACAGATGAGCAGACATGGTGGGCTCAGCTCCATTGGTCTTTACTGGCTGGAGAGGACATGCAGTCTGGGGGCCACGGGGGCCTGGGCGGGGGCACAGCCCTGTCCTGCCCCGGGTCCATCAGCACGGGCTGTGGGCAGTGCTGGGGGCTGGAGAGGGCACAGTGACCCCCTCCTGCCCTGGAACAGGGGCTATGGTGACAAACTGCCTGTCCCCAAGTCACATCAGGGGTGCAGAGGAGAGGAGAAAGGGGCCAAGAAGGTGATGACAAGAGGCCGAGAAGAAAAGAGGGGAAGGTGGGAGAAGAGAAGAGGATCTGGGAAAAGGATGTGAAGGCCAAGAGGAGGAGAAGAGCAGACAAGAGAAGGAGGAGGCAGCCCAAAAGAAGAGAGGAGATGAGGAGGAGAATGACAAGAATAGCAAGAAGAGGAGGAGAAGACAAGAAGAGAAGGTCAAGATGAGGAATAGAGACAAGAATGAGAGATGAAGAGACCAAGAAGAGAACTGGGTGTCTCCAGCCCCCTGCCTAGGTGCCAGCTCTGCTCTGGCCACCACTGCCCTGACCATGAGCTGTCCCCCACGGCATGGGGACACCCCCGGCTCCCTTTGGGCCTGGCTGGGGCTGGGGCTCCTTGCAGGGCCCACCCCAATGCCAATTGTCACCAAGTGAAGAGGTCCTGGCCACCCCATGGCCAGGCCGGGCCTCTCCACTCAGGTGCCACCTCCACGCTCCGGCAGCAGCTCGGGGATGTCCCCAGGGCCTGCCAGGAGCTGCCACGGCCACAGACCCCTCATGGCCACGCGTTCTCCTCCAGCCCCTGGCGCTCCCGCTGGCCCCAGGGGGGCTCCAGCAGGGAGGAGGGAGTGCTCTGAAGGGCCCCCCAGGCCCTGGCGCTGCCGTTCGGGGCCCGCTGCCCGCCGTACCCCCGGGGCGTGGGGATCCGCGACGGCGCCTTGTGGGGCTGCGTGTCCAGCCGGGGCTTGGCCCAGGGCCGCGGCGGGGTTGCGGGCACCCCCGGCCCGGGGCTCTCCTCCGTCTCCATCAGCTCGTCCTCCCCGGTGGCCCAGTCGGTGTCGGAGCCGGGGTTCCCCTCCGTTTCCCGGGTATCCCAGGAGGCCGGGAAGCAGCAGCTCTCGTCGGAAGAGCTGGAGAAGGTGGAGCGGCGTCTCGCCTCTGCCAGGGTGGGGTTGCACGGCAGCGGGGGGCACCCGCCGGGGTTGCCGTTGCCGTTCCCGTTACTGTTCCCGTTACTGTTCCCGTTGTTGTTCCCGTCGCTGTTCCCGCCCCGCCGCCCGTCGTCGGCAGGCAGCCCGTGCTTGGCGAACACGTTCAGTGAGGAAGACGAGGATGACGAGGAGCAATAGGCCGAGTCAGCGGTGGCGGGGGGTGCGGGGGGGGCGCTCTCCGTGTCCCCCAGCTGCTCCAGCAGCCGTGTGTTGGCCAGGAATTCCTCCTCCAGCCGCTGGAACAGCCGCTGCTCCTGCCCGGGCTCCAACCAGCGCGGGGCCCGCAGCCGCCGCGCCAGCTCCTCGGGGTCCCCGGGGCCGGGCCGGGGGTCGCGCCGCCCGCTGGGGCTGCCGGCCCTGGGGGGCTCTGCCCGCGCCCACGAGTGCTGCCCGTCGGGCCGGCGGCGGATGAGCAGCAGCGGCGCGGGGCCGCGCCCGGGGCTGCGGGAGGCGCGGGGGGACCCGCGGGGGGCGCGGGGCGAGCCCGGCGCGGGGGGCTCGGCGGGGTCCCGGCGGGCCGGGGGGCGGCGGGGGCCGATCTGCGCGGCAGCGGCGGCCGAGGAGGAGTCGCTGTCGCCCGAGCAGCGCCGGGAGCGCGCGGGGGCGCGCGGCCTGGGGGGCGGCGGGGGGGAGAGGGGGGCGGTGAGCACCCCGGTGTGCCCCCAGGGCACCCCCCCCATTGAACTGCCTCCATGAACCCCCCCAGTGATATCCCCATTGCACCCCTCCTCATGAAACCCCCCCATTGTGTTCCTCCTCATGGAACCCCCACCAGTGATATCCCCATTGCACCCCTCCTCATGAACACCCCCTCCCCCATTGTGTTCCTTCTCCCCATGGAACCCCCCCACACTGAACCCTCCCGAGGAACCCCCCATTGCACCCCTCCCCACTGAACTCTGCCTATTCTCCCCCATGGCCCCCCACATTCCCTCCATTGCCCCCTATTTCCCTCCCCACTGCACCCGTTCATTCTTCCCCCTTTACCCCCATTTCTCCTCTCTGCACCCCACATTCGCCCCCCTCAAACCCCATTTCCATGCTCACTGCACCCCCACCGAACCCCACATTCCCACTGTTGAACGCCGTTTCCCTTCCCCTTGCACCCCCATTAAACCTCCCCCCCCGAACTGCCCGCTCCTCCTCACTGCTCCCCACAGAATCCCATTTCCCTCCCCACTGTCCCCCATTTCCCGCTCCATTGTGCCCCCATTGAATGCTCCCATTCCACCCTCATTCTCCCTCCTCCTCCCTCAGCCCCCACCCACTGCACCCCATTTCCCCCACTGCACACCCACCGTCTCCCTCCTCTGAACTCCCCCATGGCACCCCACATTCCCTGCACTGCCAATCCCATCCCCCTCCATTCCACACCCCACTGTTCCCTCATTTCCCCTATTGCCCCTTCATTCCACCCTCCATTCCCCCTTGTTCCCCTATTGTCCCCCGCTCCCCCCTCCACTGACCCCCACAAAATCCCACATCCCCCCATTGCACACCCCATTTTCAGCCCCCTTCCCTCCCCCTGCTGCCCCCCACTATTCCCCTCCATTGGCCCCCAAAGCTTTCCCCATTTACCCCCCATTCCACACCCATCACCTCCCAGTGCCCCATTATCCGTCCCCATAGCCCCCATGCCCCACACCGAACCCCCATTGTCATCCTCCATTTCCCCTCCACAGCCTTCCCTAACTGCACCCCCATTCCCCCACTGCCCCCCACTGTGCTTCTCCTATCGAATTGCACCCCCATTCTTCCCTACTGCACCCCCATTTCACCCCAAATCTTCCCTCATTGCATGCCTCCATTAGGATGGTACCGCTCATGGTCCCCCCATTTCGCCCAGTGGTTTCCCCATTGCACCCCCCAGTGCACCCCCATTTCACCCTCTAGTACCCCCCACTTTCCCCAATGCTCCCCCCATTTTTTCCCCATTTCACCCTCCCACCGCAGCCCCAGTGATTCCATTTCCCCCTCACTGCACCCACCCTGAATTCCCCAGTGTTCCCCATTGCATCCCCCAATTCAGCCCAGTTACGCCCATTCCACCCCAAATTCCACCCCACTGCCTCCCACTGCCCCAATCTCCCACGTTCCCCACCCTGCATCCCAGTGTAACGCCCCCACCGTGCCCCCCATCCTCCCCGTGGGGCTGAGCCCTCCCGCGGGGTCTCGGCGCAGTTTTGGGGTCCCCCCTCGCCCCCGGGGGGGCCGTACCTGAGCGCTGCCGCTCCCCGCGGCTCCGCGGGACTCCGGGAGGGGCTGCCGGAGCGGGGGGCTGCACCCCCGCGGCCGGACAAACCCTCCTGCCTGGGGGGCTTCGGGGGGTCCCCGCGGGGCTGCGGGCCCCGCTCCGCCCCGGCCGGGGGGGGCCCGGCGGGCCGGGGGCGCCGGGGGGTGCTGGGGCTGGAGGCGCGGGACGAGGGAGCCGCTTTTTGGGGGGACATGCCCGGGGTGCGGGGCTGGGGCAGGCGGTGAGCTGGAGGGGAGAGGGGGAAGCTCAGCGGGGACAACGCTCATCACCCCCTCCCCTCACAGCATCCCCGTTTTCCAGCTGGGGTATTCCCACACTCCCTCGGGAATCCCCCGCCCCGGTTTTCTCACTCCCCTTTTCCCTCCCCTTCCAGCCGGATCAGTGCCCTGAGGAGCCCGGCCACAGGGAAGGGGAGCTCCACGGAAAATCAGGGAACAGAACCCATGGAGATCCAAGGAATGGAACACATGGAAAATCAGGGAATGGAGCCCCATGGGGAACCAGGGAACAGAACCCATGGGGAAACAGGGAACAGAACCCCACAGAAAATCAGGGAATGGAGCCCTATAGAGAGGCAGGGAATGGAGTCCCATGGGGCAACAGGGAATGGAAGCCATGGGGAAACAGGGAACAGAGCCCCACAAAATCAGGGAACAAAGCCTCAAAGAACAGCCCTGTGGAAAACCAGAGAACGGAGCCCCATGGAAAACCAGCCACAGAGTCCCAAGGAGAGCCAGGGAACAGAACCTCCCAGAAAATCAGGGAAGAAAACCCCATAGAGAACCTGGGAAAAGAGTCCCAGGGAGAAGCCAGGAGGAGAAGCCAGGGCGAGGCGGGGTCCGGGGGCACTCACCGAGGGCAGCGCAGCGGCACGGGTCGTGCTTGTCCAGGTAATGCTCCAGTGTGTCCCAGCCGCCGCCCACACGCACCATGACGTGACTCCGGAGCACCTGCGGGCAGCGCTGTCACTTGCCCGGGCCACGAACGCCACCAAGGGCCCCCAGGAGCCCGGCGGGGACAGCGGACCCGGCCCTGCACACACCACCGTGCCCGGAGCGGGGCAGGAGCGGGACGGGGTAATGGGGGGAAAATGGGGTGAGGGGGGACAGAGGGGTGAGGGGGGGACAGTGGGGTGAGGGAGGGACAGTGGGGTGAGGGAGGCGGTGGCGGCTCTTACTCGGACGAAGATGAGCGTATTGGAGTCGCCCACTTTGTACTTCCCCTCCGAGACCTTGACCATGGGGAACTGCGAGGGGCAGGAGCAGCAGCCCAGGATCTCCCGCACCTGCCGGCACAGAGGGCAGGGGTGAGTGGGGCGAGGGCGCCCTGCTATAGGGTCGGTGGGAGCCAGAACCCCCATAGAGGGCTGGTGGGGCTTAGACCCCCATCACAGAGCTGATGGGGCACAGACCCCTCCCACTATAGGGCCGGTGGGCATAGAACCTCCCTATAGGGTCAGTGGGGCACAGATCCCCTATTATAGGATCGGTAGGTTCTGACCCCCTGCTATAGGGCTGGTGGGGCACATAACCCACAGTTATAGAGCTGGTGGGCACAGAACCCCCACTACAGGGTCAGTGGGGCACAGACCCACCATTACAGGGCAGGTGGGCACAGATGCCCCACTGTAGTGTCAGAGAACACAAACCATGCTATAGGGCTGGTGAGGCATGGACCCTCCACTGTAGGGCTGGTGGGCACAAAGCCCCTGCTATAGGGTCGGTGGGGCACAAAACCCCCTGTTATAGGGCTGGTGGGTCATGGACCCTCCACTCTTAAGACCGGTGGGGCACAACCCCCCCCAGTAGGGTCGGAGTGGATCCCCATTACAGGGGCAGCCCCTGAGATTGACACACATGGCGGGGGCTCTGTGTGCCCCCCGTGCTGGCAGCTCCCCTCCCCCGTGGGGGGCGGCCGGGTGGGCTCGGGAAGCTCCCACAACCCCCGGCAGGCTGAGAACGGGCACAACTCTTCATTTGGGGCCCACCCACTCCGGGACCCCCGGGTGTGGGCACGAAACACCCCCCACCCCACTAATCCCGGACCACGGGGGATTCACCCTCAAATCCCCACCACGGGGCAGGACCTGCATCCATCAGCAGAAACGGGGGCAGTCCCGGGGGTCTCTGCCGCCCTCTCAACTTGCAGGTCTGGCAGAGGGGGGATCTGGGGGGCCGGGCAGGGACCCCCGGCGCTGTGGGGTGGCCGGGCAGTGCCGCGGCCCCGCTGGCTGCCAGCTGCCGGCTCTATCCCCGGGCTGACGTCAGGGATTAAAGCGGGAGCCTCGGGGAGGGGCGCGGGGACGCGGCCGCATCCTGCCCCGGCCCGGGGCTGGGCTGGGGGACACAGCGCCGCCTCACCCCGAAATTTGGGGGTTCTTTAATAATTCCGAGACTTTTGGGGGGTCCTCCTGCAGCCGTGCCCATCACAGGGGTGAGAGGAAGGAAGGATGTGGCCGCTCCGATTCCCATCCGGGTGACACGGAGAGCTGGGGAAACTGAGTCACGGAGGGACGGGGGGTGCAGTGAGGGGGGGGGGTCGTGACCCTGCTGCCACCCCTGGGGGCACCTGGGGACGAGGCGGGCCGCATCCTGCTCCGCCAGGCTCCTCCCCGGCTCTGGCGCTGCCCATAAAAGCCGATGGCGAGGAATTACGCAGCCCGGAAAAATGCAGCCGGGGCTGGCAGCGCCCGGCCAGCGGGGCTCGGAGGGGCGACAGCCACAGGAGCCCCCCGTGAAGCGGCACTGGGCGGAGGGGGGGGGGTCAGGATGCTCTTTAATGAGGGACTTAATGAGGAATTGGGGTTTCAATTAAAAAAAGGCTTAGGGAGTCAGGGGAGGGCAGAGCCCCCCTGTCCCCCCGTGGCCCCCCCGCCCCAGATTAATCCGCTGCCTCGCCCGCGGGACGGATCCCGCACCCGGCTTTAATCCGCCCGGAGCTCCCGGCCGGGGGCGTCCTTGCACCCCCTTCTGACACCCCAAATTGTGACTGAGCAGCGGGATGTGCCCAGGTCCGTCACTGGGGACAGCAGCGCCGAGGTGGTGGGAGCAGGAGGAGGAGTCTTGGGGTGGGGACCGCTGTGAGTCACCCCCTCACGGGGAGGCGTCACCTGTGTCCCCACTGCGATTCTGTCACAGCCACCAGAACAACCCCTCCTGGAGTCAGGAGGCTCCACGGGAGCCTGGGTGGGTGCGTGGGCGGGTGGAGAGGAGCTCCCGTATCCATGGAGAGCTGGGATGGGTGGGTGGAGCACATCCTAAGGACCAGAGGGGTGGGCAGAAAGGACCTCCCGTGGGTCACAGAGACACGTGGGACCTCCCCTGGACCTCAGAGTGCTGTTGGATGGACAGAAGGAACTTCCTGGGGGGGTGACAGGAACAGGTGGGAGCTCCTGTGGATCACGGAGCACCTCATGGGGCCACACAGACAGCACAGAGACAGAGGACTCCTGGGGGCCATAGAGATGGGTGGGACCACCCCATGGGCCCTGCTGGGTGGACAGACAGGTTCTCCCCCAAACCATAGACAGGTGGGACCTCCTAGTGACCACAGAGTGACCACTGGGTGGGCAGAGAAGACCTCCCAGGAGACAGAGGGCAGCCTGTCGGGCTCCCTCCCATGAACCACAGAGCTGCCCGCTGGGTGGATGGACAGGGCCTCCCACAGACCACCGGGTGCCCGCTGCGTGGCCAGCGAGGCCCTGGCGGTGGCCCAGGTGCTGGGTGGCCGGCCAGGCCCTCACCCAGGCACAGGGCTCCCAGGGGAGCGCATGTCTCACCAGCTCGTCCAGGTTCTTGAGGTCGCAGAGGGTGATGGGCCGGGCCCGGCCGGGGTGGGCGCCCGCCTGGGGCTCCCGGCTCTCCCGGCGCGTGCCCAGCGCACCGTCAGCCATTTGGTCCCTCATCTCCTCCTCAATCTCCTCCTCCATTTGGATCAGCATGGGCGCCAGCATCCCAAACTTGGAGCCCCTCCTGGCCACCTCCAGCAGGCAGAGGACAAAGTTCTTCTCGTTCTTCCTCAGCACCAAGTCGTTGGTCTCGAACATGAGCACGTCCTGGATGCCCAGGTCCTGCCGGCACCACTGGATGAAGTTGGAGACGTTGTCCCGGGCGATGAAGGAGCCAGGCACCACGTTCTTGGCCTGGAAGACCACCTCGTTCTGGGGCACTCGCATGCGGGCGGCCACCTCGGGGTGCCGCTCCTGGAAGTCCAGGGCGGTGCGGTTGACATTGTTGGCGTGGCGGCAGAGGTGACAGCCCGTCTCCAGGCTCTCCAGGAAGGTGTCCACCTGGATGTCCAGGTCGTAGAGGGTGTTGAACCACTCGGCCAGGTCCTCCTTCATGGCCTCCAGGTACTCCTCGCTGGAGCGGAAGGGGCGGATGCTCTTGGAGGCGGCCGACTGGATGTGGCTAGGGTCGGCCATGGTGACCTTCCTACGAGGGGACAATGGGGGCTGTTAGGGGCAGGAACCCCCCAAGGTTCCCCCCAAAACCACCTACCAACCTCGGTGACCCCTCTGTGCCTCAATTTCCCCCATACCTTACCTTACCCGTGGGCAGGAGCACCACCACTGCCACCACCACCCCTCCCTGACCGGCCTGATTGCTGCCAGGACCTGCAGCACCCCCCACTCCATGTCCCTCCACCCCGTGTATGTCCCCCCCAGCCCATATCCCCTCACCTCCTGTATCCCCATTCTCCACATCCCCCACTCCATGTGTCCCCCCCAGGTTAATGAGTCCCTTGTCACCCATGCCCGCCCCACGGTGGGGCTGTGGCAGAGAGGGGCCCTCCCTCCCCAACCCCGCCCTAAAAGCTGCCCAGTCATCCCGGGAGTAGGTGACACCCCAGGGATGGCAGTGCCAGGGGCGGGGAGCCCCCCCTTCGCCCTGGTGGGGTTCAGCCCTGAGGGGCTGCCCCGGGTGGGGGGTTGGGGGATCGGTCCCCAGCACTCGGCCATGGGGTGGGGACTGCACCTGGGGAAGGCCCCCGGCCGTGCCTGACCTGGGCTGGGGGGACAAGAGCCAGTGGGGGCTCAGCAGGGGGGTCACCTCCTCCCGGGGTCCCAGCGACCTCTAGAGCCCCCCCGGCCCAGCCCCATCCCCTGGGAGGGGGGTCCTTCGCCTGGCGTGTCCGTGCTGCTGGGGGGTGTCCCCTGCCCTCGGAGGGGGTGTCCCTGTTGGGGAGGGCCCCCTCACCTGGGGTGGGGGGCACTATTACCCTCGGGGATGGGGGGGGGGGGGCTCTGCTGGGGGGGGTCGCCATCCCTCGAGAGGTGGGGGAATCCTGCTGGGGGGTGTCCGTTTTCCTGGTGGAGGGGGTGTCCCTCTCGGGGGGTGTCCTTCCCTCGGGGATGTGGTCTGGAGGCTCCCTTTCCCTTGGGGGGGTTGTCTCTGCCGGGGGGGTCCCTACCTTCGGAGCGGGGGGTGTCCGTGCTGCGGGGTGTCCGTATCGGGGGTCCCCCTTTCCCTGGGGCGGGTGTCCATCCCTGGGGGTGTCCCTTTCCAGGGGTGGGGGGGGTCCCTATCGGCGGTGGGCTCCCTATTGCGGGGCGATCCCCCGGGGGCGGCGGGAGGGGATCCGCACCTGCGGGGACACGGGGGGGGGACACAGGGCCCAGGGCCACCCGCAGACCCCCCCGGCCGCACTCACCGCCGCCGCTCCGCGCTCCGCTACGGCCGGGCCGGGCCCGCTCCCCGCTCCGGGCCGGGCCGCGGCTCCCAGCGCCGGGGGGGCCCCGCCGCGGCCCCCGCCGCCATCGGCCGCCGGCAGCGACCGGGGGGCGGCCGGGGGGGCCCGGGGGGCGCCCAACGAGGCTCGGCCGCCGCAGCCCCGCGGAGCCGCCGCCGCCGCCGCCGCGCCCCGGCCGGGAAGTTGGAGGCGGCCCAGAAAGGGCCGGGACGGGGGCGGCGGCGGGCGGGGACGGCACGGGGGGGACACGGGCACGGAGGGGACACGGGCACGGAGCGGGGACAGGGGGATGGCACGGGGGGACAGGGGGATGGCACTGGCGGGGGGACACGGGCACGGTCGGGGCATGGACAGCGGGAGGGTCAGAGACACGGCCCGGACAGGGCGAGGGGGGCACGGTCGTGGGGCGGGGGCGACACGGCCACGGGGGAGGCACGGGGGTGACACACAGCGACACTCGGTGACATCCACCCCCCCCCCGCCCGGGTGTGGCTCCCCGCTTCCATTGATCCTCCCCCCACCCTGCCTCCCCCGGCACTCACACCCACCCCGCGCGGCAACTGAGGCATGGCGGGAGCCAGCGGGCAGCTCCGTCCCACCCTCCATCCCATCCATCCCCTCCCTACCCCGGCCGCGCCCCCTACGGCTCCCAGGGATGCTCTCAAGAAAGGCCAGCAATGGTGTGGTTACAAACAGCGGGAATTTTATTTAAAAAAACAACCGTCACAATCGTTCACAGCGTTACAGGCGGGGTGGGGAGGGGGCGGGGGCGCGTTAAACAACCGGTTTTATTTCGGGGGGGGGAAGAAAGAATTCATCACGCTACCGTTGAACTTGGTTTTAATGTTTCTCCACAAACGGTGAAAAATACTAAAGTACAGACAAGGAGGACTCATAATGTTGTGGCCAACATTATAAATATGGAATTATAAATTTAAAACATTTTTTTTTCTGGTTTAAAAAATAAATCTGGTAGTAAATGCGGCTCTGGGGGGGTGGCGTTAGTAGGGCCGGTCTCGGCGATCCTGGCGGTGTTCACCCCTGTGTCCGCGGGGGGGAACAGGGGTCAGTCGTGGGGGCCAGGAGCCCTCCCCAGCCTGGGGAGGCTCCTTAACCCCCCACCCAGACACCCATTTACCCACCCCATCCCACACCCACCCACTCTGCCACGCCCCACCTTTCACCCCCTGTCCCTCCACCCCCACTGTCCCACCCCAGTCGCCCCCCACCCTTTCCCCATCAGGGTCTCCCCCTCCCCAGGGTCCCCTACCATTACTCTCTGTCCCGCCCTCCATCCGTACTTGTCCATCTTTCCCGGCCCTCCGCGCCGTCCTCTGCCTCCTCCTCCCATCTGCTCCATGAGGGGTCCCGGGGGTCCCCCGGGGCCGCCGCCTCCTCCTCCTCTCCGGCCGCCTCCGCCGTAGCCGCCTCGGTCCATGCCCCGGCCACCTCGGAATCCCCCTCGGTCGCCGCCGCGGCCGCCTCGGAACATCCCTCCGGGCCCGCCTCGGTCCATGAGGCCCCCGCCGCGGCCGCCTCGCATCCCCCCGGGGCCGCCTCGGCCGCGGTCACCGCCTGGGGGCGAGGAGAGACCCTCAGAGAGACCCCGAGGGAGCAGAGCCCGCTGCCCAGCCCAGAGCACGGCACGGCCAGCGCTGGCAGGAGCAGCAGCACAAGGCTGGGCTGGGAGCTGCTGGGTACCCGAGGGTTCCTTAAGGCTGGAGCAGCAGGTGCTGCTGATAGCCCCCCAAATGCGGGCAGCACAGGAGAAAGGGCGACCCCAGTCTCCATGTCATGGCCCATGGAGGGATGAAGGCCTGGCAGCTCCTGGAGCTGGCCTGGCCATTCCCCAAGGAGCCCGAGGCCAGGCCCGGGCTGTCCCGTTGGGAAGTGGGGCTGTGACCCCCCCAGACGTACCTGGAGGAGGGAAGGGGGGCGGGAGGAACCCCTCTGGTTTGGGCGCCTTGCACTGGTTGCACTCTGTTCTCCAGGCAAAGTTCTGGTTTCCACAGCCCCTGGGTACAAATTCCAATCAGCCCAGAGTGGGACAGCATTCCAGCTGGGGTGACATTGGGAAGCACAAGCAGGAGAGCACGTGGAGAGCGGACACGAGGGCAGGAGCCGGGTCAAAGCTCCCACAGTGGCGTGGGGGCCTGGCAGCCTGCTCACCCACAGCCCCCACGAGTGACCCCGTCCCTCCCTCCTGCTGTGCCAGGTGGAAGGAAGCTGATCCTGGGAAGGCCTGGCCAGCTCCTGGGATGCTGCCCCCCCTTGGGTGCGTGGGTACTCACGGGTTGGGGCACTGCCAGTCCCCAGCGCGGTGCTGGACGCTCCCTCCGGACGGGTTTCCCCGGGAGCCCCGCGGTCCCCTCGAGGAGAAGCCGCCTCTGTCTCCGCCTCTTCCCCCCATCCGGCCCATGGGGCCGCTGGGCCCGCTGGGGCCCCCAGGGCCACCGGGGCCCCCTGGACCTGTGGGAAGGAGCCCTGTCAGTGCTGGGAGCTGCAGTGGGAAGGCTGGGAAGCAGCTCTGGAGGGGTGCACGGTACCTCCACGGAGGGGAGGGGCATCCCCCGCTGCTCCCGGGGGGGCATCCCGCCCCTCAGGCTGTTCATCGGGCCCTTCTTCCGTGCCAGGGTCACCTTCAGCTTGCTCCCCTGGAAATCCTTCCCTGGGAGGGACACAATGGCAGGAGCGTCGGTGAATCACAGCCCTGCTTCACACACCTGGAATTTTGGCCATTCCACCCCAAAACGTCCCCCCAGCACTCACCATCAAACCATTCCACGGCGGTTTTGGCAGTGGACGGGTCATCGTAGGACACGGTGGCATCGCCCTTTGGCTTGCCCGTTTCCTTGTCGATGTAGAGGTTTATCATGGGCTGCCCCGTCCTCTTGTTCATCTAAGGGACAGTGCAATGTCACCCGAGTCCTGACTCCCCACAGCGCAGCGGGGATTTATTCTGTTCTGCTCTCCAGCAGCTCATTCCAGGGACTCCAGGAGTGAAGAAAGAGGCCCCAGGCCTACCAAGGATTACAGCAACTGCCCAGACACCCCAGAAATGAAGGGACAGGCCCATGACAGCACTGCCAGGCCTCTCCCAGAGCCTGGACGCAATGGGCCAGAAGGATGTGAGCAATGGGAGAAGGAGGAGGGGAGGAGGTGGGTGACCCTTTTCTCCCTGCCAGCAGGGGCTCACTGGTGTCCCCTCACCTTGACAACACCACACTGTTTGAAGAAATCTGCCAGATCCTCCAGGGTCACATTATCATTGAGTCCCTGCACATAGACTGCAGTGCTGTCCGAGTCCTCCTCCGGGTCCATAGGGGGGCCTAGGAGACAATTCCCAGGATCAGTGCAGGCTGAGAAAGGGCAGGGATACCCCAGGGCGAGTTCTTTCCATCGCATCATCCCCTCCACAGCTCCCTGGGAGGGACAGAAAACCCAGGCCCAAGGGAGGTGACTGTGCCCCCCTTCACCTCCCGAGTGCCACGGCCAGACAGAGCCCACCCCCACCCACGTGGGAAAAACCCCCAGGTTATTCCAGGACACATCCCAGAGGAGAGATGAGGAAGATCTTCGTGCCCCTGGGCTCCCACACAAGGCCATCCACCCCCCCTTTTTCCGATGCTGCAAGGGTGACACAGAACTTCCAGACACGCCTCTGTGACAGGAAGGGACAAGCCATAGTTGAGGCTCTGGGGGTGCTGCAGGCTCCCTGGAAGAGCTCCAGAGCAGCCCCTGACCCCCCTAATTCCTGCAGAGAAATGGGAGCATCTCCCAACCACGTGTGGTTTCCCAGCTGTTTGGGAATGAGAAATGATGGGAACAGCCAGAAAGCTGGGAGCGGCGGGGGGGTGACGCTGCGGTGGCTGAAGCCCTTGGCACGAGGACACAGCCGTCTGTTCCACAACCTCGGGAGGGAGTTTGGGGGGAATTACCTAAATCCAGGTCGGGTCCTTCCTCCATGTGTCCTGCCAGGCGGGAGAGAAGCATAGGGAAGGGTGTTAGTGGGGGCCCTGCGGGCTGGAGCACTGACACACACAACACTAGCTATGACCTGCGCCGCACAAGCAGCAGCACTGCACCTTACTGGGCCATCAGGTGGCTCTTTTAGCACTTCTTCCAACCAAAAAACACTATTACACTGGTTTTAAGCATTCTTTTCCAACCAATAACCACTATTACACTGATTTTTTTTAGCAGCTTTCAAACCGTTAACCACTATTACACTGATTCTTTCTTAGCAGGTTTCAAACTGTTAACCGCTATTAACGCTGATTTTTTAAAAGGTTTTACCAAGCCAATCAGTTTTTAAGTTCATTAATAAAAGTTACTTAATATATCTATATATATTAAAAAAAAAAAATATTTATTACATCCAAAGCATTTCTTTTCCCCAAAATTACAGGAGTGGTTGCTCAACTCTTCCACCGTGTCCACATACCCCTGGGCATCGCCGGCAGTACCCATTACAGTCTGGTTGCATATTGTCATTTTTAAACCACTTAAATGAATAAAAAAATTACACTTCGTGCTAAAAAAAAAAACTGACTGCAATTTTTTTTTTTTTTTTTTTTTTTAAACACTATCCATTGTAATGCTCAAAAACTTACCACCAGGCTTATTGAAGCCACCTCGCTCTCCAGCGCTGCTGGGGGGATAAACGAAGAAATGAAGGCCTTTCCCTTTACAAAGCCAGCACCGCTCTGAGCCTCTGCGGCTCACAGGGGAGAAGGGCACTGGCTAAACATCTCCAAACATCTCTCTGTCTCTCTCTCATCTCGGCACTAGGCCTTTCTTCAGGGCAGCTCGCTCAAATTTTCTTTACATATAAAGCAACCTTGGTGTGGTTTGAGGCACCGCTTTGTTGTCGGTGCCCTGGCGTTACTTGGGTATCATCAGTGCAATACTTGGCTGAGAAATGGGGGTTCTTTGGAATCAAACCGGGGGGGTTTTGTTGTTGTTGAAGAGCAATTTGGGGGTGTTTCAGTGGTCAACTCCCTCCCCTCGGTGTGTCCACCAAGGTGCACCCTCAGCCTGTGGCAGCGCGGGCCCGCGGGTCCCTGACATTTAACAGTGTAAAAGGAGACAAACCACACGCGAGACCTACAACACAGTTCAGCTGACATCGCCCCTAAACCCTCAAAATAAAGCCATACATTCAGTTCACTACTGAATTTAACAACTCTCTGGAGGGAGAACTTACAGAGTACAGCGCGGGCTCCAAGGCCTGGGGTGCAGCTTTGTGGACACACTCACTTTTGGGCAGGTGCCAATGCAAACAGGGCCATAGCTTTCACCAAAAGCTTTGGCTGAAGCATTCACAGCTAAAACCGCTTTGGAGCGTGGTGGTGAAGTAGGAAAATGCCACCTTGAGAAAGGATTTGGGCTGTTTCTTTCTTTTTTTTTCTTTTTTTTTTGGGTGAGCCAGCAAGCTGTTTGGAAGGAGCCAAGCGGAGGAGGGAGAGCACCGTGAATTTTTCTAGCAAGTATTGCACCTCTAATACTGGGAAAAAAAAAAGTCAATACAGAATTTCGAGCTGTTGCATGCAGCTTTGCCTCCTCTCGTTAAAGTACACACCATTTACGTAATGTCTCTCTTTTTAAACATAAGATTTTTACACTTTTTTTTTTTTTTTCTTTAACGTTACACAATTCTAAAGTAGTAGTATACCCTCCTCTGGTTTTATTACCAAACAACAAGTATGCAGTTACCAAAGTTACAGAAGGATTCCGTTTATACAATCAATACATTGGGTTAAAAATATTCTATGTATATTTTTCCTCTCCATATGGACACCGTGTCTAGTCCCACTTTTCATTATGCTGCCGGCTGAGTACTGAGTACGGGTACTTTTTAAGTATTGAGGTGTTTACAAGGCTCTCACTTTGTAACCTGTAGCATATAAATGCGACAAAGCATGTTAAAAAGTTTTCCATTTTCATAAAAATATCAAATCATCGAGGCAATGAAAAAGGGCACGTTAATAACATCGAGCTCCTTACCTGCTGGAGACACTGAAATCCATCACCACAGCATGCTAAGGTGGGCCGAGTTCCCCTACCTGCCCTGGGTGTCCCCTGAAGCCACCTGTTCTATGGACATCACAAACTCTACGTCCATAAGACGGGTGGGGGAACCCTTTGTAAGGGTCTGGCCAGGTGGGAAATCACTTGGGAGGCAAATTTGAGCTGGGATTAAGGCGTGAGATCAGAGACAGGTGACAAATCTTTGGCAATGAGAAGCTCGGAAGGGGCTAGAAATTTGAAGATGTGATGATAGACATTTCAGGTGTCTACATCTACTTGCATCGTTAAGAGATCAACACAGCACGGCTGAAATCTTTATGCAGATCCCCTGGAACTCTGTTCCACCCAAGCCAATTCCAAGCTGGATGTGTTCCCACACAAACCCAGCCTTTTCCACTTTCCTGGGTTTCTCTGATAAAGATTTCGTGCCATGTCAACGGGCTGCAACAGAGCTATGCAGAATGGGGCCATCCCCTGCCAAAGTGGGGTTGTCACCGGGCTGTGCCACACGGGAAGAAGTGGCCTCTGGAGGGCAGCTGCCATCACAGCCACCTGTGCCACACCTGGGGACACTCTGCATAGCCCTGAGCAACGGGGTGAGGGGATGGAACACACACAAAGCTGTGAATTCCCTCTCGGAGGAGCCTGCGGGATTAGTTCTCCTCCCTTGTCTCTATCAGAACGACCTCCACGGATGGGGACACACCTGAAGGCACAGGTGACATCAAACCAGGTTGTGCCATCAGGTGAAGTGGCCAAACTGATTTGCAGCACCTGAACGCTCCGAGCGGGAGCCTGGGAGCCAAAGCCCTTCCTTCTCTCTGTTCTGGGGCTCCTTCTCCACGTGCTCCAAGTGTTCTGGGCACTCCGAGCTGGCAGGCCCTGCGGGAGGAGGCTGACACGAGGCTCCTGCCCTGCCAGGATCCCCGCTCCTGAGGCCCAGGGAGCACTCCCTGGAGATGCTGGGAGGTTTGTGTGTGTTCCACCCAGAGTTACTGTTAAACCCCACAGAGGATTCCACCTCTGGGTGACCACGAAGGGAGCTGAAAGTGCCAGGGGCTAGCATTACCCCCAATTTCCCCCTCCCTGAGGGCCCAACCAGCTGCAGGACAAACCAACCATCCTGCTCCTATTTCCCTTAGGATAATGTTTCCATGGATGACAAGACATACACAGAGATGTCCTCCATGGGAAACACAGCTGGGAACGTCAACCTTTCAGTCCCTTCTTTTGCGTTTCAAATCCTATGGGTAAACCAGAATTAGAGAAAAGGAGAAAAGCTTTGCTCTTACCCCATTCCACCGCGTCCTCCTCCCCGCCCACCTCTGCTCATGCCTCCTCGCTCATATCCCCCTCGGCCCCGGCCCCGGCTATCGGGGCCGCTCAGATTCCGGCTCTCTCCGGGGCCGGAGAAGCCTCCGGATTCCTGCCCGTACATGTTCATGCTGCTGGGATGGTCCTGGCGGAACGAGCCTGGGGAAGGGTGGCAGCACGTTAGGGAAAAGCAGCCCCTTCACCTGCTCTCAGCTCCAGCCACAGCAGCAGCACTGCGGTTCTTCAGTTTGGGAAAATCCCTTGGAGAATGCTGATTGCAGCTGAACCCCCAGCCAAGGCCTCCACTGAGCCCTGTCCCCAAGTGCCACATCCACATGGATGTTAAACCCCTCCAGGGATGGGCACTGCACCGCTGTCCAGGACCTGACCAACATGGAGAAATGTTCCCAGTATCCCCCCTGCACCTGCCCTGGCCCAGCCTGAGGCCATTCCCTCTCCTCCTGTCCCTGTCCCTGTTCCCAGAGCCCGACCCCCCCAGCTGCCCCCTCCTGTCAGGAGTTGTGCAGAGCCAGCAGGGCCCCCCTGAGCCTCCTGTGCTCCAGGCTGAGCCCCCTCAACTCCTCTCCACAAACATTTTGTGCCTCTGTGTTCCTCCCTTCCCCTGAGGGGATCATCCCAACCTCCCACTGCCTCCAAGATGCCATTTTTAATCAGGAAAGGCCAAACCCCAGCTCCAAGCCTCTCTCCCTTCAACCCAGCCCTGTGTTTTAGACCCAGACTAAGGCCAGGGCTCCCACTCACTCTGCTGGCCGTAGCTGCTGCTCTGCTGGCTGTACTGGCTGGGGGCCTGGCTGTAGGATCCAGTGGGAGGTGGGTAACTGGTGGGAGGTGGCTGCTGCCCGTAGCTGCTCTGCTGGCCATAACTGGTCTGCTGGCCATAACTGGTCTGCTGGCCATAACTGGTCTGCTGGGAGTAAGTGCTCTGATCGTAACTGCTTGGCTGTGTGGAGGAATAGCTGGAAGAGAAAAGCGTTGGGAAAGGTGGGATGATGAGGCAATTCCCTGGCAGTGTGCATGGAGTGGCTCATGCTGGAAGGCAATGCAATTAGAGGCTGTATTTAGTGCTGTAAATCACTTTAAAAGCTGAAGTCATCCCAGGGAGGCCAGTCTGGAGGGCTGTGAAAGCAAAAACCACGTGGCCAATCTCAGTTTATTCACACCTCTAGGAAAAGGCACAAGTGCCAGGGCAAAACTCAGTGGTAATGGAGGTAACAGGCCCTGGATAAAAGAAGTTCCCCTCATGCAGCTGAGGTTTGAGAATTTCAAAGTGTACATTTTAGAAGTCACATTAAAGACACCTGAGGGGAGAAGGGAGCTCCAGGCCAAGCTGATTGTGGAAGGAGGCAGCAAAAGGCCATTCTAGGAAAATTCTTAAAATTCTCAAGCCTTAAAATTAAAAAAAAAAAAACCAAAAAAGTCTTAAACCCATTTGTCATCCTTCTCTTTCTCAGGTGTGCACACACAGAGACACTTCCACACTCAGCCACAGCCTCCCCATCCCCACCACAACAACTCCAAGAAGCACAGCTCCTCCTCCCCAGGCCTCCAAAGCTCTTTTTCCATAAAATCCCCCAGGAAAGGCCCCTGACCTGAGCGTTGCCAAGAATTACCTGGTTGGAGGGTAGGAGGGCGGAGCAGTGACGGGCTGCATGGGGTAGCTGGCAGGCACCTGGGGTAGCTGTAGTTGCTCTGCCCATAGCCCAGGCTGGGCTGGCTGTAGCCTGTCGTGCTGGACTGGGGCTGGCTGGTCTCTGCTGGTTTGCTGCCATCCTGGGGTCTGGGGAGAAATGTGGAACAATGTTGGTGCCCAGCCCCACAGCTGGCAGCAGCAAGGGGCTCAGATCCCCCCCCTAGGACTGATGGATGGGACTTCTTTTTTGGGGTACCATTAAAGCTGGACTTGATTAGTGACAGCTGCTCTGGCAGCAGCCAATAAATATGGAATAAACCCCATTTTAGCACTCACTGCCTGGGTATTTGCACACTCCAGGAAAGGCCCAGGCAGTGTCCTGAACAGAGAGCATGGAACACCACAGCTCGTGCTCATCCCAAAGCCCCGGCGTTCAGACTTTGGCTGTGGGGCTGAGTGGAGGATGTGGAATGCCAGCAAGGCTGCTCCTGCAGAGCCCTGGGAAAGCAGGAGCTGAAGCAGCCAGCAAGGCAGGCAGTGAAATGCCCCATTGTTTAGGTCAGAATCCAGCTCAGGCAGATACTGCCTTATATACGTTATCCCAATTATCCCACGGAAGAGAAAGGATGCTGGGCTTGGACTGAGTGACCTTTAAAGGTCCCCTCCAACCCAAATCACTCTGTGATTGAGTGTTTAGAATTAACTCTCAAGGCCTGAAAACTGAGAACCCTCTGCATGTGATTCACACATCCCCTTTGTTTGTCCCAAAGTTTAAAAGCTGTGTGGATGTGGCACTTGGGGACAGGGCTAGTGGTGGCCTCAATGATCTCAGAGGGCTTTTCCAACTCAAAGAATTCTATGAGTCTTTAATTTCTATTTGTTTCTCAGAGTGGAGCAAAAAGAGTGTAAGCTGCTTTTCCTGCAGAAGCTGGGAAAAATTATTCACAGTGTCAGGATTCATCCTGCAAATTAACATCCCTTTAAAGTGTAACCTGTCAGAGCTGTGCCAGGCTCTGCATTTCCTTCCCACAGTGCTTGCCATAGACACCAGGTAAGGGAATAAATCAGCTTTTACTCACTTTCAAACAAGTTTCCATTACGTATTCTAAATTTTTCATACCCTCTGAGCAAACAATTTGCCTCAATAGATGACAGGCAGTGCCCAGAGGGGTGAGATTTGAAGAGGAAACGCTTTGCCGGCTGTGCATCCACCTCAGCATCCTGCCTGACCCCGTGACTCGGCAGCAGACAGGACTCAGCCCTCTGCTGCACCCTAAGAGCCAAGAGGCTGATTTGGCTGCCTGGTGGCCCCTGGCCCTGCAGGAGCAGCTGAGTCACCGTGCCGAGCACGGCTTCCACACGGCAACCCCGGCACACCGCAGAGCAACGGGAGCACCGGCGAGCTGGGGGGAGGAGGAGGAACTACAGATGGAGGAGGAACAAGAGGAGGAAGAGAAAGAGGAATAAGAGAGGGAGGGAGGAGAAGAAAGAAAAAAAAGGTGAAGGAAAAGGAAGAGGAGAGAAGGAGAAGAGAAGAAGGGGAGGAAGGTGAGAAGGGGGAGAAAAAGGGGGAGAAAGGGAGAAGTGGAGAGGAGCAGAAGGAGAAGGAAGAAGGGGAGAGGAGGGGAGAGGAGGGGGAGAGGACGAAGAGGAATGGGAAATGAAGAAGGAGGAGGAACAAGAGAAGGAAGAGGAATTGAAAAAGGAGGAGGAGATGAGGAGGTGGAGCAGAAGGATAAGAAGAAGGAGGAGGAAGAAGCAAGGAAAAGGAGGGGGGAGAAGGAAAAGGAGGGGGAAGAAGGAAAAGGAGGGGGAAGAAGAGAAGGCAAAGGAGGAGAAAGCCGAGCCAGAGGAGCAGACCCATGAGGCTGCTGGGGCGCCGCTGAGCGGCCGTACCTGGCAGGCGCGGCCGGGGCCGGCTGCTGCCCGTAGGCCGGGTAGGCGGGCTGGCTGCCGTAGGCGGCGGGCGCGGCATACGAGCTCTGGCTGCTGCTCACCGTGGCCGTGCTGCTGTCGTAGGCGGCCGTGCCGTAGCCCTGCACGGGCTGGCTGTAGGCAGGGGGGGCAGTCGGGGCGCTGTAACCTGCAACACACCACAGCTCAGCTCCGCTGGGAACCAGGGAATTCCAGCCTGGGATGGGCTGGAAGGAAGCTCAGGTCTCTTCATCCCCCTGCCAGGGGACACCTTCCAGCAGAGCAGGGTGCTCCAAGCCCCAGTGTCCAGCGCCAGGGATCCAGGGGCAGCCCCAGCTGCTCTGGGTCACCTCCCTCATCTCCCAGTATCCCATTGAACCCTGCTCTCTTTCCATATGAGCTTCATATTCATTCCCCCTTGTCCTGTCCCCCCAGACCCTCATCCCTTTGCAGCTTCCCCAAATATCTCAGACCCTGGCCCTTGTGGTGCTCCTGGGACTCAACACAAAGACACAGTTTTACCACCAGACAACCCAAACATCATCAATGACCCCACCCTGCCCCTCTGCCTTCCTCACAGAATCCTCCCACCTTGGGAAGCCCATCTCCAGCCCCTCAGCATCCCAAAATCCCACTCCCAGGAGCCTTCTGGAACACCCCCCTGGACCAACACCCAGGATTGTTTACAGCAATCAGAGCTCAGGCAGGGCAAGCTGAGACAAGGAGCATCTTCTCAGCAAAGCCAGGGCAACAAACCCCCCTCAGCTCCAAAGTAAAATATATCCAACTGATTTAGCAAGTACACTCCCATCCTTTTAGCTTTTCTGAAAAATAAAGGCACAAAACCTGGACTGGGAAGTCTTTCAGAAGCATTTCTGAAGGCTTATTTTAAATCAGTAAAGCTGGAAACAAAAGAAAAGCACTTTCCATTTGCTTTCACATGAGAAAAAGGTCAAAAGAGACACATCAGGCAGCTCCTGATGTTTTATGTACCTTGCTTTTTCTAAGAATTTCAGTTTGGTTTAGGGAAAAAGCTGAGAGCTCAGAGAGTTCCTTTTCAATGGTTTTACAATATCCAAGATCCCAAAACAGCTCCTGTATAATTTAGAGGCATTTGCCTTGTCACAAAGGTGAACTGGCATTAACACACTGGGGTTTTGCTCCTAACAACCTTTCTAGCAAGTTTTCAAATTGAGAATATGAGACTTAGATGGAAAAACAGCAGTAAAAATGTCATTAAACAAATCTGACAAAAAAAAAAAAAAGAAAAAAAAAGAAAAAAAAAAAAGAGCAGCCAAATGCTCTCATGGCTGGGATCAGTGAAGGTAACAGCTTCTGATTTTTAATAAACATGGGATACTTGTGACACACATTTCCTTTAGGCAAATTTGGCTGCAGCATTTTATTGCAATCCCCTCATTTGCAAAGCAAACAGCACTTGCAGCAGCAGAACACGGCGTGCCCTCAGGGAGCCACGGGGGGCAGGAGGCAGGAACAGCACGAGGGCAGCAAGTCTGCACAGCACATTGCTCACAAACACCCCCAAAGCTCAGCTTTCTGGACACCCTCGGGATGCTGGTCAAGACACAAGGCCAGCCTGGAGCCTCTCTCTACCCACCCCTGGCTCCCAGCCCATCCCCATCCCAGGGCTGCCAACCTGGGAATGTAAACTGGGATCCCACTGGGCAATCATTTGTAGGAATCACTAGAAAATCAGTTTTTATGGTCCTTACTCCTGTATGCTGTTCTCTGAAAAGTGTTGCTGAGAATGGTGAAGGAGAGGAGGATTTTTAAATCCCAATGGGAGGATTTTTAAAGCCTTGGACAAATTTGTGCAGCCCAAACACTTCAACGTGAGGCCAGACAGCAATTCCACAGGGATCACCAATCCCAGGAGTTAAATAAACCCTTATTTTAACTGGCCAAAGCCTGACCACACACTAAAAGAGGCTAAGTACAGCCTGCACCCCGTGTGCTACAGCCACAGCCCTGCCCTGGGCTGTTCCCATTGAATTTGGAGCCCCTGAGTGCTCCTCCCACAGCTGGGCCCCCTTCCCCAGTGCTGTTACTGGGAGCAAAAGGTTTTGCCAACACCTGGCTCTGCACAGGCAGCAGGATAAAAGGGAGGGGAGAAAGAAAAAAAAAAAAAAAAAAAAAAAAAAAAAAAAAAAAAAAAAAAGTTGAATTTTAAAGCTTCAGCTTTAGATGGAGCATTTCCCTCGTGGAAGAGTGTGCTCAGCAGGAAGGGCTTGTCCCAAAGCAAAGGCAGTGATTGCCCATCCCACTGGTCTAAATCACAAATCAAGCCCAGATTAGACACTCTGGGAACCCTCAGGAGCTGTTGTTTTGAGGGTGGCATTTCTCTTACATCACTTGTCTCTCCTTCCCTCCCAGCTAGGAAGAGAAAAGTTGACACAGCAGAAAAGCTGGTGAAAGCAAAAGGAAACAGGAGGAATAATAACCTGCTTAAAGGGTCTCAGTTCCCCTCAAAGGCTCCAAACAAACTCCTCACTGAAGCCTAGGAATTCTCCAGGTGGTGGAGAAGCTTGCAGGAACTGATCCTCAGAGAATATCAACTGGAAAGGCTGCATTCAGAGAGAGTTCTTCTTTCCAAATATTTCTTCTTTCCAGAGATTTATTCATGAAGAGAGCTGACTCCTGCTTGGCTTGTGAGGGGCTGCAGCAGGGATGCAGAGCTGACCCTCTCTCCAGCCACTTTTGGGTTGTTATGGCAGCTGTGTGTTCATTAATTCCAAAGCTATCAGGAATTTCAATATCCATACCCCAAATTTCCCAGGTAAAGGGAAGCAGGGGCTGGCTGGTTTTAGAGAGCAATTCCCACTTCCAAGAGAGCCACACCCGGACACAAAAATGCTCTTTATTTACTGCTCTAATTCCTACTAATACCCTGCAGTGATTAATGAGCCACATTAATGAGGGTGCCCAGTGATCCCTAACCTGAGGGAGCTGCTCCCAAATCCCTTTTTCTATGGGACCAAGTGACTGGGTGGCTCCAAGACAACTTTTCCTACAAGCCCTAAGGGAAGGAAGGTGCTTAACTCTTCCCTGGGGTGTCCTGGAGGCAGGGCAAGGTGGGATAACAGAGTGCTGGGGATGGAAAAATTCATCCCTGCCACTCCCAGGCATCCTGAGAGGCTGCATCCACACAGACCTTGAATTTCCTCCACCTCAACAACACCTTACCCAAACCCCAGGCAAAAAAAAAAAAGAAGAAAAAAGAAAAAAAATTTTTGCTTTAAGGAACTGCAGTACAAAAAGGTGATTCTCAGGAGAACAGAACTGGGATTCAACTGTAAGAACTGCACATCTCTCAGGGCATGACAGTGTCTGGCCCAGGGGTTTATTGAGCATGAAAGGCAGGAAGGGGCAAAGAGAGAGAGAGAGGGGCTGCAGTCTCCTTTCCACAGCTCTGGCTCCTCAAGGAGAGGCAGGTGGAGGAAGGATAAATCCAACCTGGCTCCGTGCCCAGAGCTGCCACAGCCCTGCTCTGTGGGCTGATAGGATCTTTTGCTTGACCACTTTGTAAGTTGGTGGATTTTTCATGGATGAAAAGAAAATGAAGGGGTTTTTTTTGCCTACAAAGAAAAAAAAAAAGCACACAGCTGTGCAGGAAAAAAAAAAAAAAAAAGCATGATATTATTATTATTCCTCCAGCAAACCTCCTCTTAAGGGAGAAGGAAAAACATAAACAGAGAAGTTTCCTGTGACTCCTGGGGACTGGAGTCCACAGGAGTCACAAGGACATAAATATTTCCAAGACAGGAATTTTGAAGTTCACAAATCTTTTTTTGCTGCCATCTTTTGTCTAGGTAGTCTCAAATGAAAGGAAGAAGCCCTGTAGATAACCCCCAGTGACACTGACAAATGGATACAGATCTCGTGAGCAGGAATTCTCCTGATCCATGTCAAGATGGTAAATACTTTAATTTTGGTTCCTATTTTCTCTCCAGCTCTTCCCTGTGAAGAATTCCTCAATGGCCTCTATAGCCAGATATCCCAGTGTCTGCCTGTCCTGGTATTCCCCTGCTTTGGGAAGTGTTTAATTTAAGTGTTAAATTATTTGTTTAATACAAAATGTTTATAATGTCCCTCCCAGGAATCTGCAGGACACTGCACCCAAGGAATCACTTGAGAGGAAAATTTGCTTTCTAAACCTCCTTGAATATTCAGCTCGAACATACATTAAATACACATGAATATACATGAATTAAACATTGTCTCAATAGTTCCAAACATTAAGACACTCGTATGGAGGAAATTCCAGCTCCAAGAACATGTTGGGAGAGTTTATGGAGCATTAATGAATCTGCTCTGGAAATCCAAAACCCCCACGGGGCACGCAAGGGTGGAGGGCAGGATGTTGTTTATCCTTTAGGAAACGGGGGGATAATGGGGCTGGAGTCACCTAAAGGGTATCAGTGCTCAAGATTTTATCCATGAAGGTGGCACTTGGGAGAGTGTGCAGATGGCAAAGAGCACTGCAGCCTTGCAAAACCCTGCAGTCACTGCCTGGGTGAGCTCTGGCACTCGAGGGTTTTGGCACTAAAACCAAGTGACACCTCAAGGGCTCCCACCTAAAGGGGACCTCGAGTTCTGACAGGACGAGATGGAATTTTCCATACAAGAGTGAGCAGGGCAGTCCAACCTGGACTGGCCCCTGGGCCAGTGTGGGAAACACAAGAGGATAAGTTACAGGATCAGAACAGGCACATGTCACTGCCAGTGACAGGACTGGCAGGGAAGGGAAGGGCTGAGGAAAACAGGAACACTGTTCCCTTTGCTCTGAGCACAGCATGTCCTGCTCGGTCCCACAGCACCCAAACCCTGCCCTGAAAACTCAACAGTGCATTTACTGCTGTTTGTACATGGCTACCACAGCCCTGGCAGTGCCCAAGGCCAGGCTGGACAGGACTTGGAGCAGGACCTGGGATAGTGGAAGGTGTCCCTGCCCATGGCAGGGGGAATGGCATGAGCTTCAAGAATTCTCCCAGCCAACACCATTCCACAAAGGATGTGAGGAGGAGATGGTCCAAGGGCTGGAGCCCCCTCTGCTCTGGAGCCAGGCTGGGAGAGCTGGGGGTGCTCCCCTGGAGAGGAGAAGGCTCCAGGCAGAGCTCAGAGCCCCTGCCAGGGCCTAAAGGGGCTCCAGGAGAGCTGGAGAGAGACTGGGGACAAGGGATGGAGGGACAGCACACAGGGAATGGCTCCCACTGCCAGAGGGCAGGGCTGGCTGGGATACTGGGCAGGAATTGTTCCCTGGGAGGGTGGGCAGGCCCTGGCACAGGGTGCCCAGAGCATCCTGGGAGGGTGGGCACACGCGTTACCCACAGCTGCGGCTGCCGCATCCCTGGCAGTGCCCAAGTTTGCCCAGGGTTTGCAGCAAGCTGTGGAAGGTGTCCCTGCCCATGGCAGGGCTGGCCTAGGGGACATCAAGGCCAGCAGGGCTCTCACCTGTCGGGGGCTGCCCATAGGACGTGGCATAGGCCGTCTGCCCGTACGTGGCCGTGGTCTGCGGCTGTGTGTAGCTGACGTCGGTGGGCTGCCCGTAGGTCCCGTAGCTCTGCTGCCCGTAGGTCTGCTCCAAAAGGACACAGATTCAATCCATGAGCACAAGAGACCCCCAGGAATTGCAGCTGCTGAGCACTCTCAAACCCAAGGCTGCTGTGAAAGTTTAGGTGCCGCGGGAAATTCCGGGTCAGCTCTGCAAGGAGGTTACGGAGTGGGTTTTTCCCTGCCAAGACTGAAAGAACAGGCTCTTGACATTGTCACCACACACCTCTGCTCTGTGGAAAGCAAACAGGAAAGCTCCCAGCTCCACACAGTTATCACCAGCACTCACAGGCACCATCCCAGGGTTAACCTGGAACACGGGAATGGGAGTGCTCCGAGGGCGGAACCGCGCGAAGGAAAAGTCACTTTAGTGTAAAAGTGCTTTGGTGTTGGCTAAAAGAAACCTGTGGAAGGTTTCAATTAAATTATTTTGAGTATTTTTTATGCCCACCAGCCATTAATTTGAAAAATGGGAGCTGTTGCAGGCATGGAAGGATGGGATCCATGGGAACACCCAAAGTATCCCAGCGGTGCTGCTCCCATTCTGGTGCCTGTGCGTTCAGTGAGGGATCAGCTCTCACTTCACCCATCCCCTGATTTTGTTTCCAAATCCAGCTTGAAAATCACTGAGGAAAGGAGAGGAGCAGCTGTGCCCAGCAGTGTCACCAGTTGCCCAAGCCATGCCCCTACCAGCTCATGCTCCAAGCACCAGCAAGCTTCCAACAGCTCCTGGCTTAGGATAAAACTCTGGATACAGCCCGAGGGTGACGGAGACAGCTTTAACCTCCAGATTCTAAAAGAATTCAGACTTCTGGAGAGCCTGGACTTTTTGGGATATTCAGCCTTCCTGAACTCAGGGCACAGGTGTGGACCAGGAGCAGGAAAACCTTGACCACGTGAACACACCCCTGTCCCTGGAAGTTCCCTCCACCAGGAGGCAGGGAATGCTGCAAACTTCCTGTGGACATGTGGCTACAGCTGAGTTTAGCTGGTTAGGGGTTTAATTAGCTGGTTAGATGTTTAATTAGCTGGTTAGGTGTTTAATTAGCTGGTTTTAGTTGCTGAGGCCTCCTGTTCCTACCTTTCATCCTGCTCCCACACCCTTCACCTCACCTACAACTGGGAGCAGCTCTTCCAGTTGTTGTCTCCAAAGACTTTTATATTAAATAAGTCACCATCACCTTCCTCTCAGCCCACACTGAGCCTGTCTTCCTCCTCTTGGGAAGGAAAATTAAGCCTACAGCACTTTTTGAGGACAAGGATTTACCTTTGGAAACATACTTGGAGTTTGCAGACAAATGTGGTTGTAGTAACTTGGATTCTAAAGGTTAAAAATAAGCATTAAATTAATCTCTTAAAGACCATCATTATTTTGCAGTCCAGCCAACTGAGAGTATGAACAGTTACAGCAATAAAAACTCCAGGAAAAAACTGATTCCCTCCTCCTCCTTTGTCCAATTCTGCCATCTCCCAAAAGGCAATTCCCCCCTTTCTTCCCAGTTTTTTTTTCTCCTACACCTCTGATTACAACACCCACCGACACGGTGGTGTCAAACACACACCCCGAGATTTTGGCTTTTCTGGGATCAGGATGGAATAAATTAACGAAAAGAGGGGGATTGTTGAGGTTATTTCCACTTTCAAAAAGCACTTTGGGCTGGGGGAGAAGCTCCAAGACAACTTTTAACCACGGATTTTGATGACGCTGCTCGGAGTTTCTCCCAGCTGCGTGTTTTCCTGAAAAACAGGGACTGAGCAGGAATTCCACCCCCTCCCCACGTTTTACCTGGGTGGTCTGTGCATATCCTTGGGCTGGCTGAGGTGCATAGGCGCTGTAGCTGTGGAATGAATGTAAAGACATTTATAATCTTGCCCCAAATCTGCATCACGAGATAAATTTTCACGCAGCCCAACGGTTTCTGCTGAAATTCTACGGGAATACAAAGCTCCAGGAAAACCCTCAGTATTTCCAAACATACCTGAGTTAAACCCAAATCATAATTATGATTTACTTTTATTACATCTTTTTAAAACAGGGAGGATAAGCTACTTACCCCTGCTGAGCTGCAGCTTGGCTATAGGTACTGTAATCTAAAAGAAAAGGAGAAGAAAAAGAATAAAAACATTGATAAAGGCTTAACAAAATTAAAGAGTCCAGGAGCACAGCAGCTGGAATTTCCTCCTGCAGCTCGCTATAAACCACTGGAATTCCAGTTTCCCAAGGGTGGAAGGTAAATGCACATTTTCAGTCCTTTTTTTTGAGGGAACAAAACCTCTCTTCCCCTCATTGTTCCTGCTGTTTGCAGCAGCGACTTTGATCTCAAATGACCCCGCTTCAATTTAACTGCCACCTTGGATGGATCCCAGGGGGCTGGCAGGGGGGATTTGGGTTGGAACAAAGGAAAAACAGGGATTTGAGCCTTACAAAGCCCCCACCACCCTGCTTTGAAAGGGCTGGGCTGGAAGGTCTCAGCACCTTCCCTCTCTCCCTTTCAAGGACACAACTCGATGGCTGGAAAGCCACTTGTGCCCTGGAAGGGCTGGAGCTGGGAGAGATTCCCTCCCCAAATCCTCAATCCCTGTCAGCACACAGACTGGGAGGAGAACCAAAATCCTGAAAAGCCAAGCAGCAAAGCCTGTGCTGAACTGATTTGCTGGCGGGGATGGAAAATGAATCCACATGGCAATTAGGAGGCTAAATTTGAAACGACTGCAGCTCCCAGCTCCCTCCCAGGCCCTGGCAGCTCCAGCTCCCATCCCAAGCTCTGGAGCAGGGATGAATCCATCCTTCCCAGCAGACCTGGGAGACAGAACCCAGAGATCCCAGCTCTGCCAGCACCACAGCAGGCCTGAGCTCAGCAATGAGCCTGGAATCTCCTGAGCCAGAGGCAGGAGCAGTGGAGCTGTTCTCAGACAGCCCTGGGGGGAAAGAGAGCTCCCAGTGCTCCCATCACCATCACACCCCAGACAGAAATCCAGGTTTATCCCAGAACCAGAGAACATCCTGAGCTGGCAGAGACCCACACTGGAGGATCTGAGGAAGCAACTGCCTGGCTTTGATGCCATTATCCCACTGCTCCCAAGGCAATGGAGCCCCAGAAATCACTGGAAAACATCCACCCCCACCTCCTGCTCCTCAGCCTGAGCATCCATCCCCACTAAACCCTTCCTCCCCATCCTCCAGGGGCACTCCCAACTTCTCCTCCTGCTCCTCGGGCAGGAGCAGAGCCCCATGATCCCTGCTGGAGGCAGAAACAGCCCTGCCCTGATCCCGGCAGGAATTCCTGGGAGTTATTAATTCCTTTGACCTTGCCCAGAACACCTCACATGGCAAGAGAAGACACCTGGAGCTCTCTGAAGGGCTCCCCACTCCTGGGACACAAGGCACAAGTTGTTAAACTCCTCTTGCATCATTCCCACTTCCCTCTCAGGTTGGCACATGGGATGTTGGAACGTTTTCCTTGTTCAGTTCAGGGTTCTGGTTTTACTTTTTAAATTCACTTTACACGTGGCTCTGCTAAATCCTGAGTGTTAATTAATGCCTGGTCCCCCTCACCCAGCTTCCCTTCCTTACCACCTCCTCTTCCCCCTCCACTCTTTTCCCTGCTCACCCTCCAGCCACCAAAACCTCATTTAATTCTCCATTTTCAGCCTCCTTTTGGCCTCGAGCTCTGCACAGGGGCATCAATTAACCCCTCTCCTCACAGCCCTCCCCCAGTCCCACCCAACCCCCTGTGCAGGATTTAATTCCAGGTGTGGAATTTGCAGTTTGCCCTGGTGATGCCTCTCTTTTAATTTGCTGGGATTTAGAGAAACATCGAACATTAATAAAAAATAATATTATGGTTCATTTAGTTAAACCCATCTCCTGGCTTTTATTTCCAGGGGGAAATTAATCTTCATCCTTTTATTTCACGAGGCTCAGGAGCACACCAGAGGCTGAAAATAGCAGTTCCCAGGAGGAAAAATTCCATGAATTAAGGGAAAACACAGCTGTGGTTTTCACCCCCATTTTGACAATTCTGCTGGCAGATATTCCTTGACTGACTTTTTCAAGCTCTCCAAGGTGCTGTCAGTGATATTCCCTCACACTCCACGGCCTGGGCATTTCCTTTCTACGAAAAAGGAAAATCATCCTTCTTTAAGGAGAATCAGATCTTGAGCTGCTGTGCTTTAGAACACTTTACAGGTGATGCTGCCACAGTCAGGGAATCTCAGTTCCCAACTGTTTGTATCCAGCTGGAGCCCCCGTGGAAAAACATTTCATTCAGAAAAATTTGGAGGCATGGAGATGATGGAACACCTTACTTCCCTATGGGGAAAAGCTGGAAAGGAAGGCTTCAAGGAGACCACGGAGCTCCTTCCAGTGCCTTAAAGGGGCTCCAAGAGAGCTGGAGAAGGACTGGGGACAAGGGATGGAGGAGCAGGAGACAGGGAATGGCTCCCACTGCTATAGGGCAGGGCTGGCTGGAATATTGGGCAGGAATTCCTGGCTGTGAGCGCTACAATGGATATCCCAGAGGATGCTCCATCCCTGGCAGTGTCCAAAGCCAGGGTGGACAGGGCTTGGAGCAGCCTGGGCTAGTGGAAGGAGTCCCTGGGCACGGGATGAGCGCTCAGGACCCTTCCCACCCGAGTAGTCCCTGACCCCGCGCCCGCCCAGCGGGGCCGAAGGCGCGGAGGAAGCGCTGCCTCGCTGCTCCGCTCCTGGGAGCGCCAAGCTCCGGGAATCCCGCGGGGGCCCAGCGCCGAGGGGCCACAACCGACCCAGCGGATAGCGCGGGGAAACTCCCGCGGCCCCGGCGAGGCCCCGGCGGGCGGCGCGGGGGCACACGGGCCGGATGGGCCCTGCACCGCCCGGCCCCAGCGGCTCCCGGGCGCGGCGCTCCGGGCGGGATGGCGCCGCCTCAGCGCCGCTCCGGCCAACCCGGGCGGGGGCGCTGCCGGGGGTCCCGTCCCGTCTCACCGCCCGCCCCGGGCCCGGCCCACCCTGGTCCCGCTCACCCGTCGACGCCATTTTCCTCGCCTTCCTCCTCCGCACTGCCCGCCCGGCCCCGCCCCGCGCCGCGCATGCGCCGCCCGGCCCTGCCGCTCGCACCACCCCGCGCCCGGGGGCGCCGCCGCGAGAACGCGGCCCGAGGGCCCGGCCCGGCCCGTTCCGCCGCCCGCCCGCCGGGGGCACCGTCCGCCGAGAGCCGGGCCGGGCCCGCGGGCGGCGGCCGCCGCTGCGCAGCGCATCTCTGCCGCCCCGCCGGGCGCTCCTCCCCCCACCGCCGCGCGGTGGGATGGTACGGCCCGCGGCCGTTAGGGACCGTCGCGCAAGAGGCGCTCGGGCCGCGAGGCGGAACGAGGGGCGCGGAGGGGGCGTGACGTCACGGTCGGCGAAGTGATGTCATTGCGGCGTAACGGGCGACGGGGGAGCGCTGTGACGTCACGCGCCTTGCCCGGCGGCACGCGGTGCGCCCTGGGCGTCGTGCCCTGACGGCGACTCCTGGCGTGTCAGGTCACTGGGTGTCACCTGCTCGCAGGTGATGCCGTGGGCTGTATGTGACGTCAGCAGGTGGCACAGGTCACGTTGAGTGACGTCACCAAGTGTCACAGGAGTGTCACCGCGGGTGCTGGCTGGGGTCCCGTGCTGCGCCTGACGTTGCACGCTCCCCGCGTGGTGGAGTGACATCACTGTGTGACGTCACGGCAAATCACAGTATGACGTTATTGTATGCTGTCGTTGTATGACGTCATCCCGCCACGCTGCTGGCAGGGTGTCCCATGAGGGCACAGTGGGGTGCCGGTACAGCGTGTCCTGCGGGAGTACGGGGTGCCCTGGGTGTGGTGGCACAGGTGGTGTCCCATGGGCACTGTGACACGGGTGGGTGTCCCGGGGGTGACACTGCACGGATTGGTGTCACAGCGTGAGTGGGTGTCCCATGGCACAGCCACATGTCCCCTGCGTGTCCCTGAATCCCATCCCATATCCCATTCCCCATGTCCCATATCCCTTCCCCCAAATCCCACATCCCATCCCATATCCCATCTCCCATATTCCATATCCCATAACCCGTCTCCCATCCCCCAAATCCCATATCCCATCCCCCATATCCCATATCCCTTAACCCATATTCCATCCCATCCCCCATATCCTATATCCCATATCCCACCCCACCCAGTCACCCGGGAGTCCCCCGGCGCACCGAGTGACCCCACGCACACGGATTTGGGGACATTTAATGACCTGGCAGGTCCCGAAGCAGCGAAGCGTGCGGCGCAGCGGGTCCCCACCCGGGGGGTCCCCACCGCCAGCCCCCCCCAGTTCCCCGCCCCCCAGCCAGGGTGCCCAGGGAGGGGGCGATGGGATGAGCCCATCCCCCCGGAGCTGCCCCTCGGAGCGGGGGACGGGAGCGGGTTCGGGGCGCGCCTCGCCCTGCCGGGGCTCGAGCAGCGGCGATGGGGGCGAAGCGGCGCGGGAGCGGCGCCGTGCCACCATAGCACCGAGAGGGGGACGGCGGCCGCCCCGTCCTGCCCCCAGGGTGGCACGGCGGGGTTGGCCCTGTCACGGCTCCGGGGGGCTCCGGTGGGCCGGGCTGACGATGCGGTAGAGGGGCTGGCCACGCTTGCCACGGGGCACCCCGGGGGTGGCCGTGCCGGGGGCGCCGCTGCCCGAGCCGGGCTCTGGCTCTGCGGGAAGAGAGGAGAGGAAAGGGGTGGCAGGGGCTGGCACGTCATCCCCCGCTCCAAAACCCCCCAAATCTCTGCTGGGGCTGTGGGTGTCCTGCCCCACGGAAATGGGGGTCAGTGCCACTCCCCCGTGGCTCTGAGTGTCCCCAGGGGTTGGGGACAACCCCCGAGGACCCCCCAGCTGGCCCCCCTGCCTGGCACCCCCGGTTGGAATCCTGGGGAGAAGCACAGCCAGAATGGGGAGGGGGGGGCTGAGGGTGGGGGGCACCCTGGCACGGGGGTCTGCACCGGGGGATCCCCTGGGAGAATAGGAGCTCCGGGAGCTGCTTCGGTCCAAGAGGGTCCCCGTGGTGTCCTGTGAGTCTTCCTTGGCTTGAGGGGGTCTCCATGGTCTGCCTTCTCCAAGGATTTCCTGCGGAGCTCCAGAGCTCCCCTTGGCCCAAGAGGGGCTTTGTGGTTGCCCCTCTCAATCCAAGAGGGGCTCCATGGTCTCCCTTGGTTCCAGAGGGGCTCTGGAGGGGCCTTGGGGAGCCTCCGTGGGTCCTCTTGATCCATGAGGGGTTTCCATGGGCTCCTCTGGAGTGAGAGGGGCTCCATGGGCTCCCTGGAACCCCAAAGAGCTCCAGGGTTCCCCTTGGTCCAAAAGGGGACTTCATGGGCTCCTTTGGAGTGAGAGGGTCTCTCCATGGGCTCCCTTAAACCTTGGGAGCTCCAGAGTGTCCCTAGGCCCACAAGGAGCTCCATGGCTGGCTCTCAATCCAAGAGTATTTCCACGTTTGCCTCTCTCAATCTAAGAGTATTTTCATGGTGGCCTCTCAATCCAAAAGGTTCTCCATGGTTCCATGGCTAAATCCAAGAGGATCTCCATGGTTGCCTCTCTCAATCTAAGAGTATTTTCACGATTGCCTCTTTCAATCCAAGACATTCTCCACAGTTCCATGGCTAAATCCAAGCAGGCTCACAGTTGCCCTTCAATCCAAGCAGTCTCCATGTGTCCCCTCTCAATCCAAGCAGGTTTTCATGGTTGCCCCTCTCAATCCAAGCAGTCTCCATGGCTGCCCCTCTCAATCCAAGCAGGTCTCCATGGTTGCCCCTCTCAATCCAACAGATCTCCATGGTTGCCCCTCTCAATCCAGCAGGTCTCATGGCGCCCCTCTCAATCCAAGCAGGTCTCCATGGCTGCCCCTCTCCACCAAGTGTCCCAGCTCTCCGGTGGCCCCGGTGCTCCCCGGTGCGTGGTTCCCGGTGGCTCCAGCCCCCCGTGCTCCACGCCCGCTCCCGGGGTGCCGCAGCGCTCCAGGCTCATGCGGGTGGGGCGGGGGTGGTTACCTGGCCAGATGATGGCTTCCAGCAAGGTGACCCTTCTAGCCAGGACCTCCAGCCGGGCCTGCTGCCGCAGGAGGGTTTGGAAGCTACTGGCCTGGGGAGAGGGAGAGAGCAGAGCAGAGCAGAGCGCATTGGCCCCGCGGTGGGCACGGCTCGGGGACACGGCACGGGGACACGGCACAGCAGGGGTGGCACAGCATGGCAGGGGGCACGGCAGGGGAGCAGCCCCGGGGGATGGGGGTGCTGGGGCACGAGGAGGGGGTGCCAGGTCTCCTAGGAGGGTCCTCCTGGTCTCAGAGGGGTGCCGGGGGCTCCCCCATCCCTGCAGGCCCATGGGGACAGAGGGTCCCTCATGCTGGCCCTGCTGGCTTGATGTCCCTGAGAGTGCTCTGATGGGGAGACTGATGTCCCTGACCTGGGGGTGCTCCCTCTGCCACCCCCAGCACAATGAGCCCCCCGACACTTGAGGGATGCATCCACAACCTGCCCAGGGGACACTGATGTCCCCAGATGGGGGTGCTCCCTCTGCCACCCCCAGCACACTGAGCTCCCCAAAACGTGGGGGACATGTCCCCAATGTTCTCAGAGGGCCACTGGCTTGTCCCCAACACTGAGACTGTCACAGGTGTCCCTGCCCGAGGTGGGCAGTACCTGGGGGGTCTCTGGGGTGCCCAGCTGGGGGTGAGGGGGACCCTTTCCTTTTAGTGGTCCCCAGTGCTGGCCATGATGCCACCATGTGGGTGATGACATCGTGCATGGCTGATCATGATGGCCAAGGGCCACCGTGATGTCATGGGGGCCTGGTGGCCTCGCAGCAGGGATGGGGGTCACCCTGCTGTCCCTGTCCCCCCACGGCATGAGCAGGGGCTGCCGAGGGTCCCCTGCCTGCAGCTCCGTGACATCAGTAAGCCAAGGGCCACCATGGTGTCATGGGGACGTGGTGACCTGCTGGCAGGGGTGGGGGTCACCCCGGGGGTCCCCATGCCCCTACTCACCGTAGAGCCCAATCATTGTTTCCAAGATTAAAACCCTCTCCGCTAAAATCTTCAGCGCCTCGCGGAGCTGGTGCAAACCCTCCCCCTGGGGAAGAGAGGGATGGCGTGAGGGGGGGCTGCACCCCAAATGGCCCCAGGCCACCCCCGTGGGGGGAGCACAGGTGGGACACGGGGACCCCCCGACTCACCATGACAACCAGGGGAAGGAGTGGGGGTCCCCCCGGGGGGTCTGAGCCGACCCTGTGCCCCACCACCCTGGCTGGGTGACACTGGCACTGGGCAGAGCCAGGGACCCCCAGTGCCACTGCTGGGGTGCTGGGGATGAGACTGGGCAGAGCTGGGGACCCCCAGAGCATCACTGGGGTCCCAGTGTTGAGGTGTGGGGCACTGGGCAGCGCTGGGGACCCCCAGAGCAACACTGGGGTGACAATGATGAGGTGTGGGGCACTGGGCAGCGCTGGGGACCCTGAGGCCATCACTGGGGTGACAGGGATGAGGTGTGGGGCACGGAGAAGAGCTGAGCACACCCAGAGCATCATTGGGGTGACATGGATGAGGTGTGGGACACAGGGAAGAGCTGGGGACACCCCTGCCAACACCGGGGACCCAGGGATGAGCCGTGGGGCAGTGGGAACAAGTGGGGACCCTGAGGACCTCACTGGGGTCCCAGGGATGAGGCGCAGAGGACAGCAGGGGTCCGCCCGTGCCCATCGTGCCCCCAACCCATCCCCTGCCAGTACCGTGTCCCCCTCCCGTCCCCAGTGTCCCCCGGGCCACTCACCCAAGTGCCCCTCTCGCCCGGCTCGCCCCGGGGACCCGGCTCGCCCTGAAACACAGAGAGGAGAGGGCCTGGCAGCGGGGGGCAGGGGGGCTGCGGCCGGGGGGCCCCACCTACCCACGTACCTGCGCCCCATCCTGCCCGCGGCTGCCCAGGTGGCCCTGGGGACCCTGCGGGGGACAGAGCCATCAGCACCCGGGAGGCACGGCCAGACCCCCACCAAGGGGGACCGTGGCAGACCCCACGGCTGAGACCCTACACCAGACCCACCAAACCCACTCCATTACTGCACACCAAAGCCCCCGAAGCCCTCCATGACCCCACACCACATCCCCCAACCCAAACCCCCTCAAACCCACCCTTGGTCTTGAGCCAGACACCCCAAATCTCCCCACAGCCATCACCAGATCCCTGACCTCAGCCCCAAACCCCACCCCAGCTCCCCCACATCTCCCCCCAGCCCCAAACCCCATACCCCAAACACTCCCATGGCCCCCAGCCCCATTCTGGGGGTGGCTTTGGAGTGGGGGACACAATCCTGGGGACACTGCCCATGTCCGCACCCTGTGGTGGGGTCCCAGCTCCTTGTCCCCACAGAGGGACCCCAAGGACAGCGGCTCGGGGTCACCCAGCAGGAAAGGGGTGTCTGGAGCAGAGATGGCCCCCACAGCACTCCCCTGCCACCCCACCCTGCCACAGCCACCACAGGGGACACCAGCCTGGGGAGCCCATGGGGGAGGCAGAGCCTGTCAAACCCCCCTGGCTGACACCCCCGTGCCCTCTGGGGGCACTCACCCTGTCCCCCTTGTCCCCGGGGGCCCGGCAGCTCCAGGCGCTCCAGCCCTGCCCTGTGTGAGGACAAGGTGGGGACATCAGCCTCGGGGGACACCGGGGCTCAGCCCCCACCGCGCCCCCCACCCCAGCACTTACATCGAGTCCTGGTGGTCCGGGGGGACCCATGGGACCTGGGGGGCCAGGGGGACCTGCAAGGAGAGGGGACACAGCTCAGCCCTGCACTGGGCACCTGGCAGCATTGGGGGGGTGACAGAGGAAAGGGGGACACCCTCACCCATCAGCCCCACGGGTCCAGGAGGTCCCATGGGGCCCACGATGCTCCTGGTGGCTTCGGTGAAGGTGTTGGAGAGGACAGAGTCCCCTGGGGGGAGAATGGAAGAGGGTGTTTGGGGCCAGCCCCACCCCGTGGCTCACCTGGGGACACAGGGGACAACATTCCCTGCCCCTGCTCTCCCCGGGCCTCATCCCTGTCACCCCAATGATGGCAGAGGGTCCCCTGCAGTGCCCAGTGCCCCTCCCCCCATGCCTGGAATCCTGCTGGTGTCAGGGGTCCCTGGCTGTGCCCAGTGTCCCACCCTTCATCTCTGAACCCCAGTGATGGCCTGGGAGTCCCCAGTGCTGCTCTGCACCCCACATCTCATCCCTGGGACCCCAATGATGGCCTGGGAGTCCCCAGTGCTGCCCAGTGCCCCACACCTCATCCCTGGGACCCCAATGATGGCCTGGGGTCCCCACACCCCCCCCCCCAGCACAGGTGATGCTCAGATCCCCCAGCCCAGTGCCGTTCTTGGGGTCACACTGGGAGGACCCCCAGCCCAGCCCCCCCTTACTGGGCTCGCCCAGTCGGGGAATCTCTGGCCCCACAGGGCAGGGGGCCTGGGGGGCCGGGGGGCCCGGGTAACCCCTTCTCTCCGGGGAGCCCCTTGGCTCCATCTCGGCCGGGTGGTCCTGGGGGGCCGGGGGGACCTGCAGGGAGGAAGAGGAGGGTGAAGGTTGGGGCGTGCCCAAAGCTGGGCAGTGCTGGAGCCCTTCCGAGCCCCCAGACTGCTGCAAGGACCCCTCAAGTTCCACCCACCAGGAAAGGGGGGGGCTCGGCTGGGCCAGGCACCAGGCTGGGGTCCCCCCACACTGTCCCCCCTTACCTGGTGGCCCCACTGGACCCTTCACTCCGGGAATTCCCGAGGGTCCCCGTCCTCCTGCGTCGCCCTTGGGGCCGGGGGGTCCCCTCCAGCCGGGTCTCCCTGCGGCAGAGCAGCACCCTGAGGGGGGGACCCCGGGGAAAGACCCTCGGGAGTGCCCCCTACCAGCAGCCACACCCTCCTCAGAGCTGGCCTGTCCCTGTGGGTGGCTCGGTGTCACAACTGAGGATAGCTGGCGTGGGACAGCTTTGCTTTTCCCCCGGAGTGAGGGGCCCCGCACCCCCCCAATAGTGACAACCCCCAGGTGTGTTCCCAGCCCTGTGGGTGCTGCCAGGTGCTGTCACTGCCACTGTCACCTGCCTTACCGTCATCCCCGGGGCTCCCGCGGGCAGCCGGGGACCCCCAGAGCTGCCCGGCCTCGGGACCCCTGCCCGGGGCGCTGCCTTTGGCTGCCGCTGGTAGGGGAGGCTCGGCCACCGCCAGCCGGGCCACCTGGCAAAGACACAGGAGGGCTGGGTGACAGCAGGGGGCACAAGGTGACCCCCCCAGGGCTCCTGAGCCCCTCGTGGAGTTCAGGGGAAGGTGGCCAGACCCCAAACTGGGACTTGCCTGTGCCTCGAGGGTGGCGAGCCGGGCTGTCAGCTCCCCGACACGGCTGCAGTTCAGACACCCTGCGGGGGAAATCGGGGGGCACGGGCGGTGGGGTGGGGGGCACCCAGCCCTCTGCGCCCACCCCAGCGGGTCTGGGGAGGGACCCACCTGAGAAGGCCGTGGGGTGCAGGGGGGGTCGGCGCGGGGCTGTGCTGGGGTGCCCGGGGTCCCTTAGGGTGAGGACGGGGTGAGCCTCTGCCGGGGAAAGGTGGTCAGCGTGGGGGGACCCCCCTCTGGGGCATCGCCTCCTGTGGGAGACCTTCCTGTCGTACCTCCCGCCAATGTGGGGGGTGTAGGGCCCCATCCTTGCCCTGGGTGAGCCTCAGTCCCCAAATCCCACCCAAAACCCTGAGTCAGGACCCCCCAAACCCACCCATGGTCTTGAACCAGACCTCCAAAACCCTCCATAAGCACACAGCACATCCCCCCAACCCACAACCCTCCAGACCCACCCAGGGTCCTTAACCAGAACCCCCAAATCTCCCCCTGATCACCCCCCAATCTCAGCCACAAACCCAGTCCCGGCCCCTCCAATTGCCCCCCTCAGCCCTGAACCCCACCCCCCAAACACCCCCATGGCCCCCAGCCCCATTCTGGGGGTGGCTTTGGAGTGGGGGGCACAGTCCTGGGGACCCTGCCCACATCCCTGTCCCCACCGAGGCATCCTGGGGACAGCAGTTTGGGGCCACCCAGCACGGCAGGAAAGGGGTGTCTGGAGCAGAGGTCGCCCCCGGGCCCCCCCACGCTGTCACCCCACCCCGGCAAGGCCACCGCCGTGCGGCAGGGGACAGCCCTAAGTGGGGCCAGATGTGGGGCAGGCGGCCAAGCACGCAGGGAGGAGGAGGAGAAAGAGGAGGAGGAAGAACCCTCCCCCCCTTCCCCAGCACTGCTTCCACCCAGCTGCCTCCGGACCGCCCGGGTCACCCGCTGCTGGATCCCACCGAGCCAGGCGAGGACCAGGAGGAGGTGGAGGAGGAGCAGGTGGTGACAATGGGGACAAAGACCCCCCTGTCAGGAGCTTGGCAGTGCCTGTCCCCCATGCACAGCACAGCCTTGCACCCATTCATCCACTGCCCACCCGCACCTGCCCACTCGTGGGTGGGGCTGCACCCCCTCGTGGGCACTGCCATGCTGAGGGATGTCCATCTGTCCATCCACACCCCCCTCATCCATCGGCTGCTCCAGTTCCCCACCCTGGGTAACTCTTAGTGCCCACCCACTCCTGTCTGCCCGACTGCCCACCCACTGCCCCACCCACCGTCCGTCTGCACACAGGCACACCGGCCCAGCCTTCCAGGGAGTTCTGTCCAGCCACCTGTCCACATCGTCTGTCCATCCATGGGCACAGCCAGCCATTTATACACAGGAACAATCCCACACTCGCCCACCCATGGGAGAATCCTTCCGTGTGTCCGTCCATCCATCCGTCCGTCCGTCCGTCCGTCCATCCATCCATCCATCCCACCCACAGTTCCTTCTCCTCACCCACCCCCTCCAGTGACACCAAAGGCCGTGTCCCACAGTCCCTGGTGCCACCTCCTCACCCTGCACGCCCCATCCACGCTGGCTCCCACCTTCCTCGCAGTTGCTCCGGCGTGCCCGGGGCAGCAGCGCCATTCCAGCGCCGTCAGGGTCCTGTAGGCCACCCTGTAGAGGGGCCGGAGCACGGCGCGGTAGCTGCGGCACAGGGGGCGGCGCTCAGACCGGTCCGGGGGCACCCCGGCTGTCCCTGCCCCCAGGACACCGCGGCGGCCCCGCTCACCTGCCCCCGCTGCAGGCCAGGGGCCAGCGGCAGCCCTGGAAGACCCTCTGGAGGAAGGTCCCGTTCTGGACGTGGCACGACACCGTCCGTGTCACCGTGTAGGAGCACCAGTTGCTGGAAGGGAAAGCGCCGATGTCACCGGCCCTTCTGCAGGGACACCGTGGGGGTGCTGCCACTCCAACTGTCCCATACCCAGTTTTTGGGGTGCCCTTGGGGAGCCCTGCTCTGACACAATGTGGGGCCCCACATTCCTGCTGCATTCCTGGCACGGTACTGGCGCCCGGCTGGCCTGGAGCGGGGCCCGGAGCCCCCCCCGCACCCCCAGCCCACTCCACACAAAGGCTCCTTTCTTCTGCCCCACATGCCAGGCTCTGCCCACCCCCTCCCCGGGTACCCCAGCCTCAGTTTCCCCCTGCGGAGCGCGACACACCAGTGCCATGACTCCCAGAGTCCCCGTGCCCGCGCCGGGGAGGACTCGCCGTACCCTCGGCAGCTCCAAACTCAACGGCTGCACAATTTGGGTCAAAAAATGAACTGCTCGGGACCGCTGCAGCGCTGCGAGGAGGGAGGCGGTGGCAGCAGGGACAAGCGGGCGCCGCGGGGGGACAATTGTCTGGGAGGTGCCGGAGGCGGGGGGCAGAGCGGGGTGGCACAGGGCTTTCCGGCTGGGCAGCGTCCCAGGCGGGCGCCGTGCCAGGGCTGCGGAGGCACAGAGCCTGCCGGGGCTGTCGCCACGCTCCCGCTGCCACCCTGCCGGGCCAAGGGGTCCCGGCGGGAAAGCGACCCCCTTGGAGGGGCACCCAGCTGCTGGGCGGTGCCAGCTCCGGCTGTGGAAATGCCTGTTGGGATGGGATGGGGATGGGTCCCGGCTCGTTTCCCAAGGGGAATGCCCTCCCAGGAGCGCGGCAGGAGCTGGCAGGCTTTGGCATGCGAGTGCTTGCGTGGCCTGGCCTGACCCCGGCCCACCCGGCACCGCACTGGCACCGAGGGGTCCGGGCTCTGCTGCCAGGGCTTGCGCCCACCCTGGGCAAAGCCCACACCAGGTTTGGCTCCGAATCGCACTCCCACTTCCAAAATCAGCCGCTTGGCTTTGCGCCCCCGACCTGGGCACGTGGGATCCCAGCGATGTGCCAGGGAGGGATGGCATGGGATGGGGTGGGATGGGGGTTCGTGGGTGCTGGGTGCTGGCCTGGGGGGTCCCGAGGGGACACGGCAGGGCTGTGTCAGGGCGCCGGGGGCTTCCTGACTTGGCCGGGAGGGGAAGGGGAAATGAGGCGGCTTCTGCCCGTCGCCTCACCGAGCCGAGCGGAACCGGGAGGTCCCGGCAATCCGGTGCCGGAGACACGGCCAGAGCCAAGGGTTTCCTGTAAACAACCACCCCCCTGCCGCTGCGGTGGGCAGGGACCACAGCCCCCCACAGCACCCACCGACCCCCGGACTGGGCCACCTCCAAGGACGGGCAGGACCCTGGGGCTGGGGACATTCACTCTGCACCAGCTCCGGCACTCCCAGTATGCCCAGGGAGCCCCACCATGCCCAGCATTCCCAGTACTCCCAGCACACCAAGGCAGCCCCGGTATCCCAATATGCCCAGGCAGCCCCAGTAGCCTCAGCATGTCCCTGTATGCCCGGGCAGCTCCAGGAGTCCCAGCAGCCCCAGTAGTGCCAGTATGCCCAGCAGCTCCAGTAGTCCATCCCAGTAGCCTCAAGTAGCCCCAGTAAGCCCAGCAGTCCCAGCAGCCTCAGTATGCCTGGGCAGCCCCAGGATCCCAAAATGCCCAGGTAGTCCCAGTAGCCCCAGCACCTCCCTGCTAAGCCTGGCAGCTCTGATAGCCCTAGAAAGTCCAGATAGCCCTAGTAACCCCCCCGTAAATCCTGCTGGCCCCAGCAGCTCCCAGCGCCCCCCAGTCCTTCCCGCCCCAGCAGCCCCGGCATCATGGCCCACACAGCCCCTCCCTGGAGTGCCCAGCAGCCGCTGCCCCCCAGTCCGTGGTGCCCCCACGCCTGGTACAGAGCACCCCAGTACCCACCGAACCCTCTGCCTGACGCCCCCTACACCCGATGCCTTGGACACCCGGTATCCACAGATACCCGGAGGCTCCCAGGTGCCCACATCCTGACGTCCCTGGTGTCCCCCACGCCCGGAGCTCCCTGGTCCCTGATGCCCCTAGTGCCAAGTACTCGGTACCCGGCACCCGCAGCTGCCGCTGCCCGGTGCCCCCCGGTACCCACAGCCCCCGGTACCCCCCGGCAGGCGATGCCGCCCCGGTGCTCTCATCCCCGTGCCCCCGGTGCCGGTACCTGCGGGCGGCGGGCGGCAGCAGGGCCGGGCTCCAGGCGGCGGCGGGCAGCGGCAGCAGCAGGCAGAGGGGCAGGCAGAGCCCCAGGGCTGCGGGCAGGGCCGGGCGGCGGTAGCACTCCCGGCCCCCGGCCATGCCACTCGGAGGGGCTCGGCGCTGCCCGGCCACCGGCACCGGCACCGAGCGGGCGCGGGGGAGGGGAGGAGGAAGGAGGAGGGATGGAGGAGGAGGAGGAGGAGGAGGGGGAGGGATGGAGGAGGGACCCCCCGCCTGCCCCCCTCCTTCCGCCCCTCCGGCGCAGGGGTCCCGCTGGCGGGGCGGACGCAGGGTGTGGGAGGCAATTTGGGAGGTTAGGGGCACAAACCGGCCCGGGGGGCACAAACCGGGGAGGTGGGGGCTTGGGGAAAGCTGAGCTCGGGACTGGGCCCGGCTGCAGGACGCTGAAGCCCGTGGGAGCGATCGGGGACCGGTGTGAGCGTGGGGACACGCGCGTGTGCGGGACCCTGCGTGTGCATGGCCGTGTGTGCGCGTGGATTTACACACGCGTGTGCACACAGAATTCGCGTTTGTCCATTGTTTCACGCACTTTCACACGCACAGAATCCACACGCCTGTGCCCGTGGATTCACACACGTGTGTGCACACCCGGGTGTGTTGTGCCTGCGTGTGTGCACGGTCCGGGCGTTTGCTCATCCAGCCATCCACCCTTCTGTCTGTCTGTCTGTTTTGTCTGCCTGCCTGCCTCTTTGTCCGTCTGTCTGTCTGTCTGTCTCCTGCAGTTCTTCCAGCTGCCTCTGCCATGTGTGTGTGCGTGTGTGTGGTCCCCGTGTCGGGGCGTGCAAGGAGACCGTGTGTGTGTGTGTGTGTGTGTGTTGTGTGTGTGTGTGTGTGTGTGCATGGATGTGCACGGGTGGTCCCCGCCGGGGGCCTTACAGACAGTCTGTCTCTCTGTCTGTGGACACATCCCTGCAGTGGCAGCACCCCGGGACCCCCCACCTTGTCCACCCTAGCACACCCCCCCCACCCTGCCCCAGACCCCCGTGGAGGGGACACAGGAGGAGCTGGCGCTGGGACCCCCCAACCTTGGGTGCCCCTCGGTGCTCGGGGTCACCCCCTCGGTCCCCCCGGGTGTCCTTGAGGCAGGGCCCACGTGCTGTTTGCCCTTGCGGGTGCCGCAGAAGCCGAAGGTCGCCCATGCTCCTGCTCAGACTAAACACGGCTGCTGGGTCGGGGGGGCCCATGGGTGGGGACAGGGATTTTGTACGGACTGATGCACGTGTGTGTCCCCACACACATGGAGGGCCCAGCCTCGGCTGCACAGGATCTTGTCCCCAGGGCCCTGAATGATACCCACCTGGCCCTGGGGTCCCCTGCCATGTTCACCCCCTGTCTGATGGCTTAAGCCTCTTCTGGGCTCCTTGGGGGGGGCTTCAGGTCCCTGTCCCACCTCTGTGTTCCCATCACAGCTTCGTGTCCTCTTATCAAGTCCCAGCTCCATGTCCTTGCACTGCCTCCAGTTCCCCAGACCGTGTCCCTGCCCTGGATTCATGTCCCCATGGCATGACCCAGCTCTGTCCCCTTGCTGTGTCTCCACCCCAGCTCTAGGTCCTTTTGCCATGTCCCATCTCCATGTCCCTGCCCCGTGTCCTGTCCCTGGGGTGCCAGCCCCATATGAGACCCGGTCCCGGCTCATTGCACCGATGCCAGCGGGTGGCCCTGCCCGTGCGGGCTGGCAGGGGACAAGTCCCCCACCGCGGGGACAGGAAGGGAGACGGGTGGGTGTCCCCATGCCCGGCCCCGCTCTGCCGGGACCCCCCGGGCTGCCGGGTCACGGGGTGGCCCGAAGCCACCAGGCGGCACTGCGAGGCCACCGCGGCCACCTCTGCCCGGCCCGAACCCAACCCGAACCCTGGCCCCAAATCTGTCCCTCCACGGGCACAACCAGAGTGACAACTCTCCTGTCCCCAGATCTGTCCCCAAATGCTCCCCATGGGTACAACCCCAGTGTCAACACCCCTGTCCCCAAGTCTGTCTTGCCATGGGCACAACCATGACAACTCCCCTGCCTCCAGATCTGTCCCTTCATGGTCTCAGCCAGAGGAAGGAGCTCCCGTCCCCAGATCTGTCCCCAGAACTGTCCCTTGGCAGGCAGAGCCATAAGCCCTTGGGCTGAAGGTGGCAGATCTTGGGGTGCCTTTGTGGCTCGGGGCCTCCTGCCACCATCCCGTGCCTCAGTTTCCCCACAGGCCGCGGGAAACCCCTATCCTAAGGGGGAATAAAGTGTCCCCCCAAGCAGGGTGCTCAGCTGGGAGACAAGCCCCTGCGGGGACACCCAGTGTGTGTCCCCAGTGGGGTGCCTGGCCCCACTGCAGATGCCAAATCCCCAGGGTGTGTCCCCCCCGTGGGTGCCCACACCCAGTACGGGTCCCCGGTGCCCTACGTGTCCCAGGAGTGTCCCCACAGTGCCCTGTGCGTGTCCCCGGTGTGAGTGTCTGGTCCAGATCCCAGTACAGGTTCCCGGTGCGGGTGTCCGGTCCCGGTCCAGGTCGCCGTTGCAGACACCGCAACCCCCGTGCGTGTCCCCATTGCAGACACCCGGCCCCGTTGCGTGTCCCCGGTGCGTGTCCCCGCTTCCCCGACCGTGACCCCGGTCCCGATGCGCGCCTCCCGTCCCGATTCCCGGTTCCCCGTGCGTATTCCCGATCCCGGTGCCGATGCTCGCTCCCCCGTGCGTATTCCCGATCCCGGTGCCTATGCCCGCTCCCCCGTGCGTGCCCCCGCTCCCCGGCGCGCGTTCCCGGCGCGCGTTCCCGGATCGGGTGCCCGCGGCCGTGCGCGCCGCCGGTGCCGGTGTCGGTGGCCGCCTGGCGCTGGCTGAACGCTGCCGCCGCCCGGCCCCGCGCCCGCCGCCGCCGCCGCTCCTGGTGCGGCTGCGGGTCCCGGTGCGGCTGCGGCCGCCGGAGGTAACGGCGCGGGGGCCGAGGCTCGGGGCGGCGGCGGCCATGGCGGGGCGGGGGGGCGGCTCGGGGGGGCGGCGGGACCGGGCACCGGCGGGCTGGGGGATGCCGTGCATCGCGGGGAACCGGGCACCGGGGTGCGGGACGAGGCACCGTGGCGGCCGGGGGTTGCCGTTCCTCGGGGGACCGTGAGCCGGAGCGATGGGGGGTGCCGTGCATCGCGGGCACCGTGCGCCGGGGGGGCACACAACAGGCACCGAGCGGGGGGAGCCTGCCGTGCTCGGGATACCGTGCGCCGGGGGGGCCATGCGCCGGCGGCCTGGGGGCTGCCGTGCATCGTGGGGCACCGGCCACCGGCGGGGGACCTTACACCGGGGGGCTGCCGTGCGGCGGGGGGGACACCGTGCACGGGGGACAGGCCTGGTCTTTCAACCCCCGCCCTGCACGAAAAGCAGCCGGGGCCCGGTTTGGGGGGGCTGTTGGATCCGGGGATCGTCCCTGCCGCGCGGTCCCGGGGGGGCTCCGGGCTGGGGTGAGGGTCCCTCCCTTCGGCGGCGCTCGGGGTCACGGCGGGCGCGGGGCTGGGCGCACACGCGTGTGGGGGGCGCGGGGCTGTGTGCACAGCCGAGCCCGGGCGTGCGGCCGTGTGTGTGTCCGCGGGGGGTTGCTGTGCTGCCGTGGCTCCCCGCGTCTGCCCGTGCGTCTCTCTCTGTCCCGCTGTCTGTCCGTGTCGCCGGCTGTGCGTGTGCCAGCGCGTGTGCCCGTCTCTCCGTGTCCGTGTGTCTGTGCGTGCCCGCCCGTGGCTGTCCCTCTGTCTGCCGCCTGTTTGTGCAGCGAATCCCCCCTTGCCCGGGCCCCCCACCCGCCGCCGTGGGGCTAGGGGCTGCCGTGGGTGGGAGCGGGACCGGCCGGGAGCGGGGGCCGGGATCACCCCCAGCCCGATGCCTGCAGTGCAGATCATAAATCAGGGCGGCTGGAGCGGGATCCAGGGCCCGCCGGCTCCCCGGCACCCAAACCACCGGCGCGGGGAGCGATGAGGCTTCCCGAGCTCGTGGGACCCCCAGCAGCCCCCCAGGGCCCCCAGCAGGGTAGCCTGTCCCCTCCTGTCCCCGTTGTCCCCTCTGTCACGCTGGAGGCCAGCAGCCGGCTGGGGCTGGCAAGCAGCCCACGCTGCCAGGGCTGCGGGCACCGCGGCCTCGCTGCCCGCCGGCTCCGCGGGGCCATGGGGACGGTCCCCCAGCTGCCACCAGCCCGGCGGTACCCGGGTGACCCTCGCTGTGGCCCGGTTTTGCAGGTGACACCCCCCTCGCTTGCCACCAGTTACGTGCCGGGCGGCGGGGACAGCCGTGGAGCCACCGAGGACGTAGGCTGAGCAGCAGGACACGGGGAGGAAGAGGAGGAGTGGGCGTCTCGGGGAGAGCTTCGTGGCTGTGTGTCCCCACCAGCGTTCACAAACACCACCACCCTTGAGCCGACGCAGTCTGCGAAGTCCTGGTGGCTTTTTGGAGCCTGATCCCTGTGCCAGCACCGCGGGGAGGAGGAGGAAGAGCCGGGGAAGACGCGCCGGGTGATGGATGGCCCCAGCCCCTCGCGGCGGCCTCGGGGAGCGGGACCGGGCGGCTCGGGGACCTCGGGGACCTGGCTGGCAGCACCCGCCTCTGCAGAGCCCCGCAGCGCCTGCTCCGCTGAGCTCCGGAGCCCGCAGCCGGCGGCGGCCGCCGGGAGGATTCGGAGGGGCCCCGGGTGACCCCCGCGCCCCCGCGCCGGGGGATGGTGCGGCGCTGAGTCGCCGTCCCCCGGGCATGGCACGGCAGGGCTCGGGGGCCATGCTGGCCTCGGGAGGCCTGGGGTTCCCCCCCCAGAACCTGGCCCGCGTGGTGGTGTGGGAGTGGCTGAACGAGCACGGGCGCTGGCGGCCCTACTCAGCCGCCGTGTGCCACCACATTGAGAACGTGCTGAAGGAGGATGCCCGTGGCAGCGTGGTGCTGGGACAGGTCGATGTCCAGCTGGCGCCCTACATCATTGACCTCCAGTCCATGCATCAGTTCCGGCAGGACACAGGTAAGGGGTTGGCATCGAGCCAGGAACATCCAGCTGCCCATCCATCCTTCCATCTGTCCATCTGTCCATGCAGCCATCCGTCTACACAGACACCACTCCCCTCTCTCCTTCCTTCCATCCATCCATCCATCCATCCATCCATCCCATCCATCCATCCATCCATCATCCATCCATCCATCCATCCATCCATCCATCCATCATCCATTCATCATCCATCCATCCATCATCCATCCTCCCATCCCTCCCTTCATTCATCTGCTGTGTGTGTGTCTGTCATTCCATTCTTCCATGACTCTGTCACTGCATGTCTGTTTGTCTGTCATTATCCATCCATCCATCCATCCATCCATCCATCCATCCATCCATCCAATCCATCCATCCATCTTTCCCTCACTCCTTCCCTGACAGTGCATGTCTACTTATTCATCCATCATTTAATTCCTTCCTTCCTTCCTTCCTTCCTTCCTTCCTTCCTTCCTCCTTCCTTCCTTCCTTCCTTCCTTCCTTCCTTCCTTCCTCTCCTTCCTTCCTTCCTTCCTTCCTTCCTTCCTTCCTTCCTTCCTTCCTTCCTTCCTTCCTTCCTTCCTTCCTTCCTTCCTTCCTTCCTTCCTTCCTTCCTTCCTTCCTTCCTTCCTTCCCTCCTCCTCCTCCCTTCCTCCCTCCTCTCCTCCTTCCTCCTCCTCTCCTCCCTCCTCCTCCTCCTCCTCCTCCCTTCCCTCCTCCTCCTCCCTCCTCCCTCCCTCCTCCCTCCCTCCCTCCCTCCCCTCCCTCCCTCCCTCCTCCCTCCCTCCCTCCCCTCCCTCCCTCCCCTCCCTCCCTCCCCTCCCCCCCCCTCCCCTCCCTCCCTCCCTCCCTCCTCCCTCCCTCCCTCCCTCCCTCCCCCCTTCCCTCCCTCCCTTCCCTTCCCTTCCCTTCCCTTCCCTTCCCTTCCCTTCCCTTCCCTTCCCTTCCCTTCCCTTCCCTTCCCTTCCCTTCCCTTCCCTTCCCTTCCCTTCCCTTCCCTTCCCTCTCCCTTCCCTTCCCTTCCCTTCCCTTCCCTTCCTTCCCTTCCCTTCCCTTCCCTTCCCTTCCCTTCCCTTCCCTTCCCTTCCCTCCCTTCCCCTTCCCTTCCCTTCCCTTCCCTTCCCTTCCCTTCCCTTCCCTTCCCTTCCCTTCCCTTCCCTTCCCTTTCCCTTCCCTTCCCTTCCCTTCCCCGTGTATCTCTACTGTCATGTCCGTCACTCCATTCCTGTGTCCCTCCATCTGTCCATCCATCTGTTCCTTTTCTCCTCCCCTCAGTCTCCTCCCCTCAGTCTCCAGGGCTCCAGTCCCCCCACGGGCCCCTCCAGGCTCCTCCAGCCCTTTCCTTTCCCCTCCACCATGGCCCCCCAGCCCAGAGGGATGTGTCCCCACATCTCTCCCTTCCATAGGGTTCTGTGGTGTGTCCCATTATCCCACTGTCCCCTCAGCTTCCCCTCCAAGCTGCTCCATCCCCAGGGAGGTGGGGAGGCCCCAGTTTGGACACTGGGAGCAGTGCTGGGCACTGGGATGGATGCAGCTGTGCCGGTTGGTGCTGCGGCAGCACATCCAGGCCATGTATCCTGTGGGAAATCAGAGCTGGTCCCACCCTGGGACCGAGCCCAGACCCCATTAAATGTGTCCCTGTCACAGTGTGACCCATTAAACCAGCACGTGCCAGCCATGCCGTGGGGGATGCACCATTCTGGGTGCATTCCTGCCCATCCCTGCATCCCTAGCCAGGGCAGGGCCCAGGCCAGGCCAGGCAGGGGACATGCCACCCATCAGGTGACACCCCCTGGGGATACCCTTGGCTGTGCCACCATTCTTAGACCCCAGTGATGCCAAATGCCCCCGAGTGTGGACGTGGCTCCTGCCATGGGCTGGGCACTGAGGTGGGGACCAAAGCAGGGACCTGCCACTTGCCTCTGCCGTCCAGCCTGGCTCTGAATCCATCTCCAGCCGGTCACGGACTTGGCAAAGGGCAGCTTGGCACCCGCAGCCCTGAGTCAGGAGGGTCCGTGCTGACTCAGAGCTGCGGGAGCCACTGGGACACCCTGGCTGTCCCCATGCCACCTCCTGCCAGCTTTGTCCAAGACCCATCCTCTGACAGCAGCTGGCATCATATCCTATGGCCACAGTGCTGGGTATTCCTTGGGGACATGTGCCCGTGGTGGGGCCACAGATGGATTTGGGGTGACGAAACAACTCTTCCCAGGGCGTCCCTGTTTACCACAGTCCCTGTGCCAGCAGGACTTGGGGACAGGGACGCTGAGAGAGGGACCTCGGTGACCATGGGGTGTCATGGCAGGGGATGTAGCCATGGTGGTCTCTCTATGCCCCATCCCTGTATCCATCTCTATCCATCATCTCTTCCCACGGGTCAGGCCTGGGGTTTGGAGGCTGTCATGTAGCTCATGGTGCTCAGGGACAAGCAACCTGAGCGGAGGGTGCTCCTGGTGCCTGCTGTGACATGGGGACACAGGCAAGGTTGGCAGAGGTTGGGGGCTCAGGGGGCTTGGCCCACGCAGTGTTTGGGGACAGAGAAACCCGGGGACAGAGAAACCCAGGGACAGGGCAAAACGAGGTGACCCCGTTCCGAGAGCGGGGATGGGCGGCCCCCCCCGGGGCCCTGGGGACACGGGCTGGGCCCTGGCACGGCTGGCAGAGGGGACAGGGGACAGCTGGGGACAGCTGGTGGCCCCTGTGGACCTCCATGTGCCAAGGGGAATGGGCTGGTCCTCCGATGACCTCTGGGGCATGTGGGATGTGAGGGGCAGGGGGATGTGGGATTTGGGATGTGGATGTTAGGGGCAGAGGGATGTGGGATTTGGGATGGGGATGTGAGGGGCAGGGGGATGTGGGATTTGGGATGGGGATGTGGGATTTAGGATTTGGGATGGGGATGTGGGATTTAGGATTTGGGATTTGGGATGGGGATGTGGGATCTGGGATGGGGATGTGAGGGGCAGGGGGATGTGGGATGCATTTACAAGGACCAGTGGATCCAGGATGTGTTTGCGGGTGGGATGTGGGATTTGGGCAAGGGTGAGCAGCGGGATGGAGGACACGGGTGTGATGAGGCAGGGCTGGGAACTGAGGTGGGATTCAGGACGTGAGTGTGAGGGAATGGCCGTGGGCAGCGGGCTGTGGGTGTGAGTGGCCCGGAGGCAGCGGTGGGATTTGGGATGGGGGCAGGAGCGGGCGGCAGGGCCCCCCCGCTCCCCTCCCGCGGCCCCGGCAGAGCTGCCTCAGCACAGGGAGGCAGCTGGGGCCTGGCTCTGCTGCCTGATGCGGCTGATGATTAATGACCCTTAATTAGCGCCGATAATCGAGCTGGGCAAACGGTGCCGGCGAGGGGATAGGCAGGCCCTGTGCCGGGGGGGCACTCAAGCAGAGGGCTGCGATGCCTCCCCCGCCACTGCCGAGCTCCGGAGGGGGGTGCAGGATCCAGCTGCATCCCAAAGAAGTGGCAAGGGGCTGGGATGTGGCCCTGGCTGTGGGACAATCCCTGGCTGTGTCACAGCCAGAACCAGCAGCTGTCAGGAAACCTCTCCTGACCGGGAAATGCTTCCCCTGGCCCGGGATGGCCACGGGGAGGGGAGGGTGGGAAAGGGCTTGGACCAGAGGGATGGAAAAAAGCTGGGAAAAGCACAGGGCTGAGCAGCATGGCCTTTCTCAGGGCATCCGGGAGGATGATCCCGAGGGCTGGCAGTCCAAGCCCCTGTCACCAATGGCGGGTTGAGGGCTGGATTCACCCACAGGGAAGCACAGTTGGGATGCATGGGGGAGAGTGGCTGCTGCTCCTCGAAGCCCCTCTGCATCCCCATCCCTGCGGGATGCCGGGCTGGGAGCAGGACACAGGGATGTCTGTGAAGGAGGGGGTCCCTGTGGGTGCCTCCACTGGTGTCACCCCTCCTGTGTCCCCAGGGACCATGCGCCCTGTCCGGAGGAACTTCTATGACCCCTCCTCAGCGCCGGGGAAGGGAATCGTGTGGGAATGGGAGAACGACAACAACTCCTGGACTCCCTACGACATGGACATCTGCATCACCATCCAGAACGCCTACGAGAAGCAGCACCCCTGGCTGGACCTCTCCTCCCTGGGCTTCTGCTACCTCATCTACTTCAGCAGCATGTCCCAAATGAACCGGCAAACGCAGCGCAAGCGGCGGCTGCGGCGCCGCATGGACCTGGCCTATCCCCTCACCATGGGCTCCATCCCCAAATCGCAGTCATGGCCGGTGGGCGCCAGCACGGGCACCCCCTGCTCGTGCCCCCAGTGCCTGCTGGTCAACAGCACCCGCGCCGCCTCCAACGCTATCCTGGCCTCCCAGCGCCGCAAGCTCTACCCGGGCGCCGTCCGCCAGAGCAGCACCTTCGCCGGGGCAGCGCTGTGGCCGGCGGGGCCGGGCACGCCGGCGGTGGTGGCGGGGGCCGCGGCCAAGGGGGAAGGGCTGCGGGTGGCTGGAGCGGGGTTTGCCCCCGGGCAGGGCGTGCCCGGCGCGGCGCTGCCCGGCCTCAACAACCTCAACCGGCCCGGGACGCAGCGCGGGGCTGGACTGGGCGCCAGGGCCGCTGTCCCCCCAGGGTAAGCTGGGTGGGTGGGGAGGCGACAGCCGGGGTGTCAGCGAGGCGGGGGGGACGCAGGGATGGGCACGCAGAGGGGCAAAAGGGGTGATGGAGGTGGCTCGTCTGCAGCTCTTGTGGCACTGGGTCACCTCCGGCCCCGGGGGTCCCCATCCATCCCTGGGGTTGAGGTGGTTGGAGGGACACCTGGGTCATCCTGGTGGTCCCTGGATCCCTGCAGAGGGGATGTGGGGGTCCGTGCTGTGCCATGCCACGCTGTGCCAGGTTGTGCCTCGCTCTCCATGGAAGCTGGAGCACATGGAATGCCTGGTCCCAGGGGGATATTGTCCCCAAGGCCAGCGTGGGCTGTGTGACCCAGCTCCTGGCCTGATGCCCTGGGGAGGGCACAGCTGTGGAGTGGGACCATAGCCCCAGTGTCCCTTCCATGGTGGGAATGATTCACCTGGGGCATCCAGGTGGGTGAGCAGACCCCTGGAACTGTGTCCTGATGGGTGTCCCTGTCCTGGCACCCCCATCTCCATGGCTGTACCCCGTGGTGTGTTGGCCTAGTGTCCCCTTGGGGCTGTCAGCCCTAGGCTGGGGGGCAGGTGGGTTCTGGGAGCCCCCGGCAGCTCCCAGCACATTTCCTCTCCCTGCTGACATCCTGCTTTTGCTTCCCTGGGCTGGGTGCTGGACTGAGGAGTCCTTGTCCCTGTCCCTATCACTGTCCCTGGTCTGGCACATACCTATGGACACTAAGAGGAGGCCAGGAGGACCCTGGGATGGGGCTGGGCCTTGGTGTGGGTAGAGGAGCTTTGGGAAGGAAGGAAAACACCCTCGTGTGGGGTGAGCACTGCTGAACCCAACTCTGCGATGGGAGGGGGCTTTGGGACCAGGGAGGGGGATGATGCCACTGCTGGGGGTTGTTCCCAGGCTGAGCTGGGCAGTCCCAGGGCAGGGGGACTCGGGACTGGGCTTCCTGCCTGCCTGCCTGCCTTCCCTCCTCCCTCCCTCCCTTTTCCCCAGTCACACATCCATCTGTCCATCCCTCCTTTCCTCCTTGTGTCCATCCCACCCCTATGGACACATCCCCTTCCAGCCCTGTCCCCTCACACCAGTCCCCAGCTCCAGTGCCCCATGCACTGCCCTGGGCACGGTGCCACCCATGCCACCTGCTGTTGGCAGAGGGCTGGGGGTCCCTGGGGAGCACACTAGTGTTAACACGTCCCCACGGGGGTCTGGGACATGGGACAGCACCCTCGGGATACCCTGACAAGGCCCCGGCCCTGGCTCGAGGAGGACATGATGCCACTGGTGCCACTGGGTGCCCAGAGATGGACAGGTGGCACTGGGTGACAGCCCCGTGGGATGAGACAGCAGCCCTGTGACCTGGTGAGGGGACATCGTGCCCTGTGTGCCGCGGGGAGGTCACTGCCTGGGGACAGAGCCAGGGGACACTGCCCGTGTCCCATGAGGAGGTCACTGCCTGGGGACAGAGCCAGCAGCCCCCAGGGGACACTGCCCGTGTGCCGTGGGGATGCTGATGCCCTGGGGCCATGCCAGGAGGGGACAGTGCCGGCCCTGCCAGCCCTGCCAGCCCCTTCCTCTGCCATGTCCGTGCAGGGTCCCAGCGCTCCCGGTCAAGAACCTGAACGGCACCGGCCCCGTCCATCCCGCCCTGGCAGGTGAGCGGGCTCCGGCAGCAGCTGGGTGTCACCGCGGGGTGACACCGAGGGCGGGGAGCAGGGGACACTGCCAGGGGGTGGGAAGGACGGACAGACGGACAGACAGACGCTCTCCCGGCGCAGGGATGACGGGGATCCTCATGTGCGCCGCCGGGTTGCCCGTGTGCCTGACCCGCGCCCCCAAACCCATCTTGCACCCCCCGCCCGTCAGCAAGAGCGACATCAAACCTGTCCCCGGCGTCAACGGCATCTGCAGGAAAACCAAAAAGAAGCAGCTCAAGAAGAGTAAGGAGCCGCCGGGGTGGGACCAGGGACAGGGGGGCAGGCGGAGGGGGAAGCGAGGGACCCCCACGGGGGCTGCGTGGGGTGATGCCCATCGCTGTTTGTGTCTCGTGCTCTCCCTGTCGTGGTGGCAGGGCTGTCCCGTCCTGTGGCAGGGGGGTTGTGGCACAGCGGGCAGGCTCCGATGTCATTCCCCTCAGGTAAGACCCCCGAGGACGTGGTGCGCCGCTACATCCAGAAGGTGAAGAACCCCCGGATGAAGTGAGTGGGGGGGCTCCGGGCGGCTCAGGCAGGGGATGGGCAGGGAGCCGGGGGTGTCCTCTCATCCCCGCTGGCTGCTGATCCGGTTCCCGGCAGGATTGCACCATCTGCATGGAGCGGCTGGTCACCTCCTCCGGCTACGAGGGCGTGCTGAGCCCCAGGGGCATCAAGCCGGAGCTGGTGGGCAAGCTGGGCAAGTGCGGGCACATGTACCACCTGCTGTGCCTGCTGGCCATGTACAACAACGGCAACAAGGTCACCTGCGGCCCGCGGCTGGGGGGTCCTGGAGTGGGTGCCAGGGGGGATGGGCAGGTGCAGGGGGGGTATTGGGTGCGTGCTGGGGGATTCCAGTTGGGTGCTGGGGGGTTGAGTAGGTGTTGGAGTGGGTGTAGGTGTTGGATGAGTGCTGGGTGAGTGCTGGGTAGGTGCTGAGGGGGTCCAGGGGGTGCTGGGTGGGTGTAGGGGGTTGAGTGGGTGTTGGGTGAGTGCTACGTTGGTGCTGGATGGTGTTGGGGGGTTGCTGGGTGGGTGTTGGGGGGTCCAGATGGGTTCTAGGTGGGTGTTGGCAGGTGCTGGGAAGCCCTAGGTGAGTGCTGGGTGGGTGCTGGGGGGTCCGAGGTAGGTGGTGGGTGGGTGCTGGGGGGTCCGAGGTAGGTGGTGGGTGGGTGCTGAGGGGTCCGAGGTGGGTGCTGGGTGGGTGGGTGCTGGGGGGTCCGAGGTGGGTGCTGGGTGGGTGTTGGTGGGCGCTAGGAGGTCCGAGGTGGGCGCTGGATGGGTGCTGGGGGGTCCTAGATGTGTGTTGGGTGGGTGCTGGGGGGTCCGAGGTGGGTGCTGGGTGGGTGTTGGTGGTGCGGGGGATGCCAGGTGGGTGCCAGGTGGGTGCTGGGGGTGCCAGGTGGGTACCGGGTGGGTGCTGGGTGGGTGCTGGGGGTTGCCAGGTGGGTGCTGGGTGGGTGCCACCCCTGAGGCCCCCGCGGTGCCCCCCAGGACGGGAGCCTGCAGTGCCCCACCTGCAAGGCCATTTACGGGGAGAAGACGGGCACGCAGCCCCCCGGGAAGATGGAATTCCACCTCATCCCCCACTCCCTCCCGGGATACACCGACTCCAAAACCATCCGGATCGTCTACGACATCCCCACCGGCATCCAGGTGAGGGGGGACCCCCAGGCGGGCTGGGGACCCCCGCCCCGTGTCCCCCACTCACCCCCTGTCCACCCACCCGCCCAGGGCCCGGAGCATCCCAATCCCGGGAAGAAATTCACGGCACGAGGCTTCCCACGGCACTGCTACCTGCCCGACAACGAGAAGGGCAGGAAGGTGAGATCCCAATGGGTGGGGTGGAAAGAAAAAGAATAGTAGGGATGGAATGAAACAGGATGGCACAGAATGGGAAGGGATGGGGTGGAAGGGGGGTGGATGGACAGGGAGTGGGATGGGGAAGGGATGGGATAGAATGGAGAAGTGGGGTGGGCTGGGCTGGGATGAGAAGAGAAAGGATGGGATGAGATCGGAAGAGAAAGAATGAGGACAATAGAATGGGAAGGGATAGGAAGGCTGCAGCTGCGCTGGGATGGGGTGGGGGATACCACAAGGAAGGGTGGCATCCTGTGGGCACCGTGCTGGGGCTGAACCCCACCCGGGGGGGCTGCGGCTGTGCTGTGCCGGGGGGAGGAGGTGCCGGGCGTGCCGGTGGCTGTGCCAGGCCGTGCCGGGGGTGCCGGAGGTGCCGGTGGCTGTGCCAGGCCGTGCCAGCCGTGCCGGGGGTGCGGGGTGGGCGAGCCACGGCCGTGCCCGCCGCAGGTGCTGAAGCTGCTGATCGTGGCCTGGGACCGGCGGCTCATCTTCACCATCGGCACCTCCAACACCACGGGCGAGTCGGACACGGTGGTGTGGAACGAGATCCACCATAAGACCGAGTTCGGCTCCAACCTGACGGGGCACGGCTACCCCGACCCCAACTACCTGGACAACGTCCTGGCCGAGCTGCTGGCCCAGGGCGTGTCCGAGGCCACCCTGAAGGACTGAGGCCGGGCTCGGGGGCTCCCCTCGCCCCCGTGGCCCCGCCCGTGCCGCCGCCGCCTGCGCCGCTTCACCGCAGCCCCGCCCGGCGGGCTCGCCCCCCGCCCCGGGCCACCCGGTGCCACCCACCACGTGTCCCCGTGTGCGTCTGTCTGTCGCCCCGTCCCGTCCCGGCTCGCCCCGCTCTAGTGGCGATAGCGTCGTGGTCTTTTTCTACCCGTGGCCTCTCTGCGCGTCCGTGCCACCCGTGTCACCCGCCGCTGCCCCGCGGAGCCGCGCTCAGCCGGTGCCATGTACATCTCTGTGTTACAGAATACACCCCGTGCCGGGCTGCTGTCCCCGCGTCCCCTCTGCGGCCCCACTGGCCTCCCTGCCCCTCCCGGGGCGGGCTGAGGGGGAGAGGCTGGGCGGGAACGGGGGTCTCGGGGCAGGGAGGGGACTTGGGGGTGTCTCCGGGGTCTCGTGGCGGTGGGCGAAGGCGTCGTGGGCGATGTCCAGGTTTCGCAGCACCTCCTGCAGCCTGTCCCCAACGGGCCCTGCTGCACCCCAGGGCGGGGTCAGCGCCCGGCCCCCACCTGTGGCATCCCCCAGCAGCGGCACCCACCCTGCCAGTCCCCCTGGCACCCACCGCGGGCATCCCCCCACAGCCCCGCATCCACCCACCCGTGGAGTCCCCCCAGCCCCACACCCCTCCCGGTCCGACCCCTCCCGGTTCCCCGGTCCCATCACATCCCACCCGCCCTGCGCCCCCGCCAGCCCCCTGAAACTCTGCGTGTCCCCTGTCCGTGTGTCCCCTCGTGGGGAGAGCCGGGGCAGCGCTCTGTGGTGCCTGCAGGGGTCTGCGGGCGCTACCTGCGTGTGCCGCCCCCCATCCCACCCCCAGGGGTCCCCTTCCCCCCGCCCCCCCCAGTGCCCCGCGGGGCTCCCCGTACTTGCCCGGCCCGGGCAGGGGGGCCCGGCGGCTGCGCTGCCCACGGGACCCCGGCCAGCATTGTCCTGCAGGACAGGGACCCTCGGACACTGTCCCCCACCCTCCAGCACCCAAAGGACCCCAGTACCCCCAACTCCCACTGTCCTTGGGGACAAGGACCCTCAGCATGCTGCCACCCTGCCCGCCACCACCTAAAGGACCCTTAGCCCCCCCATATTTGCCCTCAGGATCCCAAATCGCCACCAGCCCGTGGGACAGGGACCCTCAACAGCTTCCCACCAGCACCCAAAGGACCCCCGGCCCCCCCCTGTGCCCCGGGCTCACCGCAGGTGCCCGTAGAGGCTCTGAGCTGCCACCGCGGGGTCCCCGAGGTCACTGCACTCCCCCAGCACCTCCGCGCTGTGGGTACGGCTGCACCCGGGCGCTGCCAACTACAGCAGTGGGGACACCGACACCCCTCTCCGGGCACCCCGACCCCGGGGAACCCCCAGTCCTACCAGCACGGGTGGGCTGCAGGCAGCAGGTCCAGCGGCCGGTGCAGAAGGTGCCGGCGTGGCACGTGGGCAGCGTGTCCTGGTTGGCGCTGGTGGCCTGGCACAGCGGCCACAGCCACTGCCAGAGCTCCGGGGCGCTCTGTGGGAACAGCAGGGACGGGAGCACCCCGAGGGCACCCTGGGCTGGGCACTGCCAGCGCGGGGAGGAGGAGGAGGGAGGGATGGGCACCAGGGCTGGGGACAGGAGTGAAGATTTGATGGCAAAGGTGCCCAGTGGGGAGTGAGGGGAGGTGGTGCTGCAGCAGCCAGAGCACCCCGGTGACCCCAGTATAAACAGGGCTGGCCCCCCAGTGACCCCAGTACAGCCAGGCAGAGCACCCCAGCTTCCCCAGTATACCCAGTCAGCCCCTTGACTTCTGTACTGCCAGTGCTCCCAGTACAGCAGGGGCCTGGGTACAGCTGGATTTGGGACCAATCCCATTCCCCATGGGGGTGCCCAAGGCTGGGTGCTGCGGAGGGGGGCCCAAGGGTGCTGTGGTGGGGGGTTCCTGGGGTTTTTGGGGTGCTGGGGCAGGGTAGGGTCACCCACCTTGCACTGGAGGTAGGTGGTGTGAAGCTGCCCGGTGTCATCCTGTGCCACCACCTGCAGGACGTGTGGGTGCTGGAAGGTGCCCTTGTCCACCTGCTCCACTGCCCGGATCCGCTCCACTGGGATGGAGCCGAGCACCTGGGCACCCCCAAACACCACAAAACGTTAGTCCATGTTCAGATTCCCCACTCACTCCACTGGGATGAACCAGTGCATCTGGATACCCCCAAAAACATGCCCATGTCTATATCCATTACCCACATCCATGGAAAACCTGGGGAACCCCAAACAACCCAAAACATCTGCACCCATATCCATATCCCCCACCTGTTCCACTGGGATGGACCAGTGCACCTGGATACCCCAAACACCCCAAAATACATGCCCATGTCCATATCCATTACCCACACCCATGGAGTACCTGGGGAACTCCAAACATCCCAAAACATGCCCCATGTCCATGTTCCAGATGGTCTGCAGCGCCTGTGCCACGCAGGGAAGGGGTCATGCTGCTGGGTCCCTTGTGGTGTGACCCCCTGGACCCCCTGGCTGCTCCCCTGGACCCCAGGGGAGTCACCTTTGGCAGCCCCTTTGGCAGAGATGCTTTTTGGGCCGATTTTGGAGTGATACTTGGGAATGCCAAAGACAATTTTAGGGCTTGGGAGTTGGGGTAGGAAAAGCAGCTGGAGGGGTGATGGGACACAAATTCTGTCCCTGTGCTGTGCCCAGCTTGTGGTGGAATGGACTGGGGACAGGCAGGACTGGCCTCAAGTGGCACAGGAAGGAGCCAGCCCGTGGTGTGTGGCGCAGGGGAAGGAATGGCTCTGCCCTCCGTGGGGACCCCAGCATTCCTTGGGGTTTCTGTCCCTCCCCAGGCTCTCCTGCCTTTCTGGCCTCTCCTTTCCTTGTGGGTTCCCATCTCTCCACAGGGTCCACTTCCCCTCACAGAAGACTCTGTCCTTTCTGGGGTTTCTCTCTGAAATACCAAACCCTCCCTGGGCTCCCCATCCCTCCCCACAATCCTTGTCTCTCCCAGTGGTTCCCATCCCTCTGCAGGTCCCTCATCCACCCCAAGGGTCCCCATTCATCCCCAAGGATCCCCATCCCTCTCCAAGTGTTCCCATTGCTCCTCAAGATTCCTGCCCATCCCCAAGGATCCACATCCCTCCCCAGGACTCTCACCCTCCCTAAGGATCCCCATCCCTCTCCAGGATCCCAATCCCTCTCCTGTGGTTCCCATCCCTCCCCAGGTCCTCCACCCTTCCCAGATCCTCCACCCTTCCCAGATCCCTGTTCATTCCCAGGCTTCCTATTCCTCTGCAAGGTGCCCATCCCCTCCCCGAGGTCCCCATCCCTTCCCAAGGGTCCCCACCCCTCTCTGGTGTCCCCAGAGATCCTCTCACACACCTTGGTGAGCAGCAGGAGCGTGCAGCTGGTGCTGGACTCCGTGTGCTGCTCCCGGAGCCTGAAGAGCTTCAGGGTGAGGACAGCGGGAGCGAAGAAGAGAGGGAAGAGAAACCCACTGATGGAGAAGTACCGGACCTCCTGGATGGGGACAGGGACAGGGATGGGGACAGGGACACCTCAGAGCTTGGGATGGTGGCCCTGGGGTTGTGCAGACCCCCAGCCCCACCTTGTGCTGTGCCAAGGGGAATCGCTCCTCCACCCGCCTGCAGAGCTGCTTGAAGGCCACCCTCATGGGGAGGGGACACTTGTCCACTGAGCCCACGATGGCATCGATGATGTCCCCCCGGTAGCCCTTCAGCATCTCCAGGCTTCTCTCCTGCACCTGCACCTCCGACAGCGACCCCTTGAAGGAGATCCTCCTGTGGGACATCACCAGGAACAGGGCCCTGAGTTGGCCAAAAGTGACCCATGGGCTCAGCAGCAGTAGGTGGCTCCTTCCTGCAGGGGACACAGGGACATGCCAGGTGCCCTGTGCCCCTCCCAGACATCCACCTGTGCCCACCTGCCCCCCCTCAGCTCCATCTTGCTGGGGTCCAGCTCCACATATTTCTTCTCCTCAAAGATGTGGTTCACCACCGGCCTCAGGACCTCGTGCAGGTAGGGCAGCCCCACCACCTGCAAGGGGTGGGAAGGCACTGTCCTTGTCCCCAGATGCCCTGCTGGGGCATCACAGAGGTGTCCCTTCCCATGCTCACCTTCATGAACTGCTCCATGGATTTGGAGGCCAACGAGTTGGAGTGGAAGAGGGTGTTGGGATCAGCTGGAAGAGCACGGAGGTGAGGCGAGCACAAGGTGACGTCCCAGCTGTCCCCAAAGTGCCCAACCCCAGGGACAAGTGGCACCTTTCCTGCCTCTCCCTTAGTGGCCTCACATTTGTCCATGGGGATCTGAGGTTTCTTGAAGCCGACCTGGGCACTTACTGGTCCTGGCCAGCTTGTGAGTGGTGAGGTAGTCCAGGAGGGGCACAGCCAGCCCCTGGCCCACGAAGATCTTCACCAACTTGGTGGCCACGTCCTGCCGGCTCTCCCTTGAGGTCAGCTCCTCCAGGACAGCCAGGGCCGTGCCCTCAGGGGACTGTGGGGAGGGCAGGGTGGGCACAGCGAGGCCTCCACACTGGGGTGGTCACCCCAAATTCTCCACAGCCACAGTCCCCACCTAGGCTGGGCAGAGGATGGGCTAGGTGAGGAGCTGGATGAGGGGCTGGTAGTGGAGGGGGGACAGGACCGTGTCCTCCAGCAGCCTGACTGCCAGCCTCAGGGCACCCAGCTGTCCCCTGCAGTGACACGGGGGGCTCACAGGGTTCCTGTGCCCCCCATGGGCACCACTTCGTGCTGCCTCGCTCACAACCACCTGTCCCCTCTGCCCACACTCGCCCATGGTCCTCGGTGGTGCTGGGGAAGGGCAGGAGCTGGAACCAGCCCCTGGTGGGGCCTAGGCAGAGGGTGTCCAAGAAGAACTCGACCTGGGGGACAGAAGCAGGGTCTGGATGGGGGGTGGACACGTGCCAGTCCCCTGTGCTGCACCTCCCTTGGGGGACAGACCAGGACATGCAGGGTCTGCATGTGGCACTGCCCCCATCCTGGTGGGTCCTAACCTGTGGTAGCCCAGACCCCACACAGGGGCATGCAGAGGTGCCCCGGGACCCTGCCCCATTCCCGTGTGCCCCGAGGTTCCTCACCCGCCCCAGGAAGTCGTTCCTGCCCACGACGTCCCCGACCCAAACCTCCACACTCAGCACAGCCTCTCGCAGCTCCCCTTCGGGCAGCTTGAACACCAGCACCTCATCCCAGCGTCGGGAACCGGGTCTTCTTCATCACCTGCTGGGCACAGGGACTGGTGGGCGAGGGGACGAGGGGCTTGGCAGTGCCTGGGGGTGCCTGAGCCTTCTGGGTCTGTTGGGAACCGGGAGCCACCCCCCGGACCCAGCAGTAACTCACTGCTGTCTCCAAGGTGTGCCAGCAGCACGACACCCGCCCAAAGGGGTCGGAGGTGCCCGAGGCGTCCCGGGGGACAGGTCCCTGTGAGGACATGGGGCTCAGTGGGGGACAGCAGGCAGGGGCTGTGTCCCCACCATCAGCATCCCCTTCGTCCCAGCTCGCCTGGGCATGTGGGGCAGCCAGCAGGAGCCAGGGGGTGCTGGGGAGATCGTGCCCCCATTTCCAGGGGAGCCCTTCCTCCTGCCGTCCCTCCTGGCTGTCCCCACGGCCACCCTGTCCCCGTGGCCATCCTGTTGCCTTGGTAGCCGCTTTGGTTGCCATAGCAGTGGGATGCTGCCTCTGCTGGCTGCTCCATCTGTCAGCTGTGTGTGTCTGCGTGTGTCACCGCGCGTGTGTCACCCAGCGTGCTCACACTTGTACACACATCTACACCCCCCAAACCCAGACGGGAAGCCTGGGCTGTGCCTCAGTTTTCCCGAATTTTGAAACCAAAGCGCAAAAACCTGGTGTGAGAGCCAACCACTCTGCTGGGGACCAACCCCGGGTACTCCATGGGTACCTCCTGTGCCCCTGTCCCCAAGCAGGGGTGGCAGCACATTTTCCACTGAGTCCCCACGGCATCGTCACACTTGGCTTGGCACCACTGATGTCTCCAACCCGGTTCAGCGAGGATCCTTCCGAGTGTGGAAAGGGGAGGACAAACCCCATGCCACCACTGTCCCCATCTCCTCCTCTCCTCCTACCCACCAAAAATAAGACCCCGTGGTGGCCGCGGTCCCCCGGAGCTGCCACCCGCCCAACCTGGCCTCAATGAGGTGGCAGCACAGTATCCGTGGGTGGCCCCGCTCGGGGACTCGCAGTTCCACGTGGATCTCGCCTGCACCTCCTGGTCGGGGCTCACAGGGGCCAGGCTGAGCCAGCTGTCAATGCCTGCCGAGGGAGACAGCATGGGCACCCCATGGTGCCAGGATGGCTCCCACTGGCCCTCAGCCCACCGTGTCCCCCTCTCACCCCGGGGCTCGGCTGAGATCTGCTGGTGGCTGAGCAACACCTTGCCAATGACATCGTCCTGCCTGTGAGGGAACAGACACGGCAGGACACTGCTGGGGACCTGCCACCCCTCGGGGGGGTCCCCAGGGCCCACCCTGCCCGTGTTGTCCCCCTACCCAATGGTGTCTTCATCCAGCAAGTAGATGGTGTGTGTGTGGAATCCACGGGGCAGAAGCAGCAAGACTTCCTCACCCCAGAAAGGGTTCAGGCTCTTCCACGGCGTGGCCATCCTGCCGGGATGGCAGAGGTGGCTGCCAGCCCAGGGAAGATCCCCCACTCCTGCTTGTCCCCTCCTAGCGTGGGACAGTGTCCCCATACCTGGCCACCACCTCGTTGTCCACCTTGACCACGCAGTAGGGATCGCTGGAGCCAGACCTGGGCAGGGTGTGCCCAGGGTCAGCCCCCCTCGGGAATCCCCCCCACCCTGGGAGACCTCAAACCCCAGTGAAGCACCAACCCCGGGGGTGAGATGAGTTGCCTGGTCTCAGCCTGGCCGTGCAGCTGACACTGGGGTGGGGACATCCCCTTTTGCCAGGCCTTCTTGAGGTGAGGGTGAGGGTCACCCTGAACCATGGCTGCGTGTCCCCGTGCCACCCACCTGCGGGGACCGCTGTCTGTCCAACAGCACAGCCCAAGTGTCTGTGACAACCCAACCCACACCGGTCTGACCCTGTCCACCGGGAGCTCAGGATGAAGGGATGAGGGACAGATCCAGGGATCATCCAGCCGGCCCCTGCAAAGCCTCTTTCTGCTGGTTTATGGCAGCTGCAGTGGTACCGATGGGTGCTGGCCCTGGGGTGCTGCTGGAGCCCTGAATCTCCAGGAGGTGCTTCCACAAGGATTGGCACTCCGAGTTGGATGAGGGAGGTGACCCCAATCTCTGTCCCTGCCGCCGGACGGGAAGTGGGAGCGGCTCACCCCGACCCCCTCTGCAGCCCCACCGTAGCCCCAAGCTGGGTTTGGGGGCGCTGGGAGCAGCACTGGGCACCCCATCACTGGGACACACTCCGGGACAGAAACCGAGGCAGGGACACGGCACCGTTCCCGGCTGCCCGGCCCTGGGAGCGGCTGGTGGTGCCAAGCTGGCACATCCGGAGGTACCGGGACTGCCAGCTCCGCCGAGCCGCGCCCCCGGGGCAGGAGCGGGCGGGGGTCTCCCTGCGCCACCCGCTCACCACTCCACCCCCGAAATGGGTGCAGATGCCCGCAGGGGTGGGGGTGAAGGGGCTGCACAGCCCCAGTGTCACCCCCAGGCTTGGGGGTATCCTCTGTGCCCACCCTGCTGGGGGCACGAAAGGGATGCTAAAGGATGGGGGGGGCTCATACACCCCTGGGGGAGGGGGGGCAGGGGGGGCTGGCGGTCCCTGCACACCCCACACTCACACTTTGGAGGTAATGGATGCAAGCAGAGACCCCCAAAACTGTGCGAAGAGAACACCCAGGGAGGGCGGGGCAAACAGCCACTCACACGTCCTTGGCGGGCAGGTCCTTCCCCTCCAGCAGCCGGCAGCGCAGCGAGGTGGTTTTGGCCATGCCGGAGAACTTCAAACTTCGTGGTGGGCACCTGGGGGGCTGCGAGGGGTGTCGAGGGGTGCCCTGAGCCCCCGCAAAGCGCGGGCGGGGCTGCCAGCACCGACCGCCGCCGCCGTCGCTTCTCGCCGTCGCTTCTTCCTCTTTCCTCTTCTCGGTTGTTTTTGTTGCCGCTCCGCTCCCACCTGCGCCCGAGCCGCGGGCGAGAGCCCGGGCGGGCACGGGGCGGAGGGCGAGCGCGGTGAGGCGGCACCGTGCCCACCGAGGGGGTCCCATCACCGTGCCAACCGTGGGGGTCCCATCACGGGCCGGTGACCAGCGAGCAAAGCCACCCTCCGTCCTAGAGGCGGGGAAACTGAGGCACGGGGGCACGGCAGAGGGGGGGCACCTGTGGCGGGCGGCTCTGTCATGTCAGAGCTGAGGGGCGCAAGAGGTGGGTACCCCCAGGGTGGGCGGCTCGGTCTGGACCCCAAAGTGCCAAAGTAGGAGGGGAATGGGTGAACACCGGACTTGGGGATGAGGGGAGGAAGGCGGTGCGTGGGACCCCCAAGGCACCTCCAGGTGACCCCAGCCCTCGGGGGGGACACGCTGAGCCCAGTGGAGGGACCCCAGCAGGTCTTGGGCTGTCTGTGGGTGCAGCACCCCAACCCCACCGTTCCACGCCCGCCGGCCTCGCTGCACCAGGGACCCTGAGGCACAGAGGATGGAGGGCACTGAGGGGACAGAGGGAAAAATCCCTGCCCTGGTGAGGCACAGTGGGGTCTTGGGGGGGTTGGAGGGTGCGGAATTCGGGAAGCGGGGCTGGGCTGGCCAGATGCCTCCTGCATCGCCAGTGTGAGCATCACCCAGTGGGTGCTGGAGGGGCTCAAAGGCGGATGCTGGCTCTTGGGGGGCTGATGATGGTGCTGATTCTTGGGGGGGCTGATGATGGTGCTGGCTCTTGGGGGAGACGATGTGGGGTCATCGAGGTGCTATCAAAGAGGGGCTCGATGAGATCCTTGGGGGCTGCTCGTGGTGCTGATCTTTCGGGGGCTGCTGAATGGGGGTGTGTCATCCAGTGGGTCCTGTGTCCTGGGGGTGTCACTGCCGGGGGTGTCACTGCCAGGGGGTGTCCCCGTGAGGGTGCTGGGGGTGTCACTGCCGGGGGTGTCACTCTGTGGGTGCTGAGGGTGTCACTGCCGGGGGTGTCACTCTGCGAGTCCTGGGGGTGTCACTGCCGGGGGTGTCACTCTCTTCGGGGGGTGTCACTGCCAGGGTGTCCCCGTGTGGGTACTGGGTCGCTGAGGGCCTGCGGGCGAGGGCAGGCCCGCTGCCCGCCGTTTGTCCCTCAGGGGGCTGCTCCCCGGCCCGCTCCCTCCCCATCCCGTCCCTCCCCGGCCCTGTCCCGTCCCATCCCGTCCCTCCCCGGTGGCGGGGCGGTGCCGTTGCCGGCGGGGCCGGAGGAGGCGGCTCCGGGTCCCCTCCCCGCGCCGCCGCTTCCGCCGCCGCCGCCGCCCTGGGCCGGGCGGGCCCGGCGGGGCCGAGCGGGCGGCGGGGCCGCCATGAAGCCGAGCGGAGGTGAGCGGGAGCCGGGACGCGGCGGGGCTGGCGATGGGAGGGGGGGGGACGGGGCTTTTGTGGGGTCCGGGGTAACGGGGCCGTCCCGCCGCAGAGGAGCCGGTGCTGCTGGCGGAGCTGAAGCCGGGCCGGCCCCAGCGCTACGATTGGAAATCGAGCTGCGAGACCTGGAGCGTCGCCTTCTCCCCCGACGGGGCCTGGTTCGCCTGGTCCCAGGGACACTGCGTGGTGAAGCTGATCCCATGGCCCCTGGGGGAGGCCGAGCTGTGAGTGCGGAGTCATGGAATGGGGTGGAAGGGACCCTAAAGCCCATCCAGTCTCACTCCCTGCCATGGCAGGGACCCCTCCCACTGTCCCAGGCTGCTCCCAGCCCCAGTGTCCAGCCTGGCCTGGGCACTGCAGGGATCCAGGGGCAGCCACAGCTGCTCTGGGCACCCTGTGCCAGGGCCTGCCCACCCTCCCAGGGAACAATTCCTGCCCAATATCCCAGCCAGCCCTGCCCTCTGGCAGTGGAAGCCATTCCCTGTGTCCTGTCCCTCCATCCCTTGTCCCCAGTCCCTCCCCAGCTCTCCTGGAGCCCCTTTAGGCCCTGGTAGGGGCTCTGAGCTCTCCTTGGAGCCTTCTCCTCTCCAGGGAAGCACCCCCAGCTCTCCCAGCCTGGCTCCAGAGCAGAGGGGCTCCAGCCCTTGGAGCATCTCTTCCTCTGGTCTCACTCCAGCAGTTCCATGTCATTTTGATGTTGGGAACCCCAGGGCTGGGGCAGCTCTGCAGGTGAGGTCTTACCTGAGCAGGGCAGAGGGGCAGAATTCCTTTCCTGCTGCCCACGCAGGGTGTTTCTGGGCTGGGGCATGGACAGCCCTCACCAGCACTCAATGCTACTCTCCATCCACTCATTCCCCATACTGGACTGGGGTTGCCCAGTGTGGGTGAAGATGGGTGATGGAGCTGGGCTGGCAAGTCTCGGGTGTGAACACTCCACCTTCCCCTCCCTCCCTCCAGCAGCTGCAAAACCTCAGAGCGCAAGAGCTGGGGCAGCAAAGCAGAGACCTGGAGCCGTGGGGCAGCCAAGGAGAAGACTCTGGAGTGTGGGCAGATTGTGTGGGGCCTGGCCTTCAGTGCCTGGCCAGCAGCTGAGGATGGGGACACAGATCCTGCCTGTGCTGTAGGGCTTCCCTGCCTGGTCCTGGCCACTGGGCTCAACGACGGGCAGATCAAGGTGTGGGAGGTGCAGACAGGTGAGCAGCCCTCGCTGTCGTGGCTTCAGGCTGCCTGTCCCCTTGTTCCCCTGTGGAAGGAATACCTGCCAATGCCTGCCCTGTCCCAGGCGGGGCTGCATGAGGGGCTCTGCCTCATTCCCCACGGATGGATGGCACTGAGCACAGCTCCTCTCTGCAGGGCACCTCCTCTTCAGCCTCTTGGGACACCAGGATGTCGTCAGGGACCTGAGCTTCGCTCCCAATGGAAGCCCCATCCTCGTGTCAGCCTCACGGGACAAGACCTTGCGCGTGTGGGACCTGAGCAGGGATGGTAGGAACATGCAGGGATATCCCTGTGCAGGGTCAGGGAAGGGGGAGGAACCCATCTCGGGAGAGAAGATGGTGGGAGAGGACCTTTGGGGACAGTATTTGAGGCAGAAGGGGCAGCCCTGTGACAGGGAGAGGAGTGTAACCTGGGAGATGCAGGAGGCCGTTGTCTTGGGATTTACCCCGGGAATCCCCAGCCCAGTGTGAATTCCCACTGGGGAAAGGGAGGGAGAGCAGAGTAAAGGAGTCCTGTTCCCCTCTGGTGACACGTTCCTGCTGTCCCCAGGGCGGCAGGTCCAGGTGCTGTCGGGCCACGTGCAGTGGGTCTATTGCTGCTCCATCTCCCCAGACTGCAGCATGCTCTGCTCTGCTGCTGGCGAGAAGTCGGTGAGTCCTGCAGGATGGGAACCACCCCTGTGCCTGCTGAATCTCTGTGTCCCCAGAAATCCCCCTGGCAGAAGGGCCGGGCCATCCTGCCCTGGCTCCTCAGGAGCTGGAAGCTGGGAGCAGAGCCCATGTGGTGTAAACCTTGGGATGCTCCCAGCCTGGTCCCCTGGCCAAATCCCACAGGCGCTGCTGTGGAGCATGAGATCCTACACCCTCATCCGGAGGCTGGAGGGCCACCAGAGCAGTGTGGTGTCCTGTGACTTCTCCCCGGACTCTGCTCTCCTTGTCACCGCCTCCTACGACGCCTGTGTGATCATGTGGGACCCTTACACCGGGGAGCAGCTCAGGACCCTGCGGTACGGCCTGGGAGGGGACAGAGCAATGCCAGTGAGGTTTTTAGGGCTTGATGTGGCTTTCCCTGCTGGATGGGCACAGCCACCATCTCTAAACTGTGGTATGGACCATGGGGATGCTGTGGGACAGGACAGAGCAATGCCAGGCAGGGTTTTAGGGCTGGATGTGGCTTTCCCATCTTGCCGGGCACAGCCATCACCACTCCTCTGCTTCTAGAGGCAGGATGGGGGTCTGGCTTGCCAAGTTTGGCAGCTCTGCCAGCTTCAGCTGGGGAAGGGGCTGGTGGCAGTTCAGAGCTGACACTGGGCTGTTTTCTCCACCCACAGCCATGTCCCCTTGCACTCCACGCTGGATTCCAGCAGTGAAATCCACACCAGCTCCCTGCGCTCCGTCTGCTTCTCCCCTGAGGGGCTCTACCTGGCCACGGTGGCAGATGACAGGTGAGTGAGCCACAGACAGGGGCCCAGGGGGAGACCAGAATGAACCAGGAATTCAGGAGGTGCGGAATAAATGCACCAGATCCCCAATTCCTGGAATAAGTGGAAAGGTCAGGCCTACGGGAACACCATGGCTTGGCTGTGACAAGGGGTAGCAAAGTCAGGGCCCTGTCACCCTGAGCTGAGGTGTGTGTCCTGCATGCTGTGCGACCCTCAGCAGGGGACAGTCCTCCCTGGGACACTCCCATGGGAAGCAAATCCTTCTTGTTAATGTCTTCAGGTGATCCCAGAGGCTTTATTTTGGCAGCAGACACTGCACTGTGTCCTTTCCCTTTCTCCGTAGGCTCCTGAGGATCTGGGCCTTGGAGCTGCGGTCTCCAGTGGCTTTTGCCCCCATGACCAACGGTCTGTGCTGCATGTACTTCCCACACGGAGGATTCATTGCCACAGGGTGAGTTAAACAGGAGAAGAGGGTGGAGAAACACAGAGCTGCTTCCTCCTCCTGCAGCTCAGCAAATTCTGGCCTTCCCTGGGGATAATTTTCCTGGGCTGGGGAACACACACTCCTGGTAAGCTTGGGAGTATTTGGGGGCAGTTGGAATTCCTCGTGCCACTCTGCCCTGTGCTCAGGGTTGTTTGGATCCCATTGCAGGACCAGGGATGGCCACGTGCAGTTCTGGACAGCGCCGAGGGTCCTGTCATCACTCAAGCACTTGTGCCGCAAAGCCCTGCGCACCTTCCTCACAACCTACCAGGTGCTGGCGCTGCCCATTCCCAGGAAGCTGAAGGAATTCCTCACTTACCGGACTTTTTAAGGCAGCAGGGAGAGCAGAGGCACGGAGGTGAGCCCTGGGGCTCGGCCTGGGCCGGCGGCGCCGCAGGAACACTGAGCTGTGGGCCAGGAGTGTTGCTGCTCCCATGGTTTTGGGGTTGTAGAGGGCTTTTTCTGGGGTCGTAACACAAAAACCCAGCAAAATCCCACATAGAGGGCGAGGGGCAGAGCTGTGGTGGCACTGCAGGGGACACAGGTGGGACAGGGGTCCCCCTGTCCCCTGCTGCCTGCTGGGGTTGGGTCAGGTGCTTCTGCTTCTGAGTGCAGTGGTGTGGGACGATGGTGGAGCAGCTGCTGTGGGAGCAGAGCTGCTGTCACCTGCACAAACATGGGGCTAACCCCCCCAAAACACCCACCTGGGAATGTCCCTCCATCCCGGTGGAGCACGGGCTCTGCTGCTCTCCCAGCATGGGCAGGAGTGGGACAAGCCCGAGCAGGTCTCAATAAAGACAAATTGATTCCTCATGATTTCCCTCCCGGCTCACTCAGCTGACCTGGGAGTGCCTGGCACCGCCCAGGCTGCCAGGGAGGGGTGGCAGAGGTGACCACCTGTGGCAAGAGGTGGCTTCACTCCCCCTGCTCCCATTCCTCTGTTGTTTTCTCTATGTGCTGAGTGTGGCACTCATTCAGCCAAATTCCCGACATGCTGAGCATGCAGCAGTGTTTTGTTCGTCCCGGTCCTCCAGCTTAGCTGGTGGCTGGAGAAACAGCACATTCCCTGTGTGCTGGCAGGTTTTGTGGAGGGAATTCTCCTCCAAACATCCCCAGGATGTGGTTTTTCCCTTGGGAACAGCTGAACACAGAAAGCTGGTGCTTCCCTAACCCCCCACCCTCCTTCAGGAGGGAAAAGCAAAGAGCAGTGCGACCTGCTGGGCTTTGGAGGCACCTGTATTTTCCCATGGAGCTTGGGAATAATGCTGCCTTTTAACAACCTTTTTACCCTGACTGTGCACTCGAGGCTTCCAGAAAGGAACTGGGAAGCTGCAGGGAGCAGCTCCAGGCCTGGGGCTGACAGTCCTTCCCAAATCCAGCAGCAGATCCACCCGGCAGGACTCAGGCTTCAGCCACCACCAGGTCCCTGGTGACCTGGAAGGCGGCGATGAGGGAGCTCAGCTGGATCTTCTCGCTGGTGCCAGCAGCCAGGCGGTACCTGGGGAGGGGCCAAGAGCAGCTCTGGGGGATTCCACCACTGTGGGTGCCCCCCAAAGCCATGGGCTGTGTGCCTGCAGTGCTCAGCGACCACCAGGAGCCACCCCAGAGTCCCCATGCTGGGAGAGTGACACTTACTCAATGTCTGCCAGCTTGATCAGCAGCTGAATGCGGATGGAAGGGGGGAAGTCGACTGTGGAGAGAAGGAAACACTTGGTGAGGGCCAGGGGGAAGTTTGGCATCTCCAGGATCATCTGGAGCAGGACCTTTCCCCACCTCTGTGCACGAAGAGATGGATCTCAGTGAGGATGTCCTGCAGGGCCAGGCCCTTCAGCGTCTTCAGCTCCATGATTTCTGGGATGACAGCAGGTCAAGGCCTTGCTTCCAGGCATTTCCCTGACAGACAAGCTCCTCATTTCTGCAGCACCCCTGAGGGGCCTCCTCGTCGAACAGCACCCACCCCAAAAATCCCTGGGAAAGAGCAGGACTCATCCCAGCTGGGAATAACCCCCAGGGCAAAGGATACTGCGGTAGGCAGTGGAAAAATCCTGGTTCAGCATCCAGTCGAGGATATTGGCGATGTCAGACTTGAGGGGGTGTCCCGTGCAGGTGTAAACGTTCTCCTCTGTCACCTTCCCAAAGGCCATGGAAGTGCTCTGAGGAAGAGGAGGGAACTGGAAGGATGAAGAGGCCCCTCCAGCTCAGCTGGCCAGGGGCTGATGGCCACAGTCCCACCTGCAGGATATTGAGGGCCCTGCGCATGTCCCCGCTGAGAGGGTCACCAGAGCCTTCATCCCATCCTCGCTCACATCCACCCTGGAAAACAACACCCAGGGAAGGGGAACCGTGGGAATCCAACCTGCTGCTGCTCCCTGGCAGGGCCTGGGGAGGGAGGGGGCGTGGGGGGATGCTCACCCCTCCTCCTGGATGACGTGCTGGAGCCGCGGCACCATCAGCTCCGGGGTCAGGGGCCCAAAGCGGAAGCGGGTGCAGCGGGATTGCAGGGCGGGAATGATCTTGGAGAGGTAGTTGCAGATGAGGCAGAACCGGGTGTTTTCTGTGAACTTCTCGATCACTGCAAAAAGGATGGAAGGGAGGAACGTCTTTGGCTGCTGCCTCGTCCTGATCCCCACCCTGTGCTGGGCTGGCTGTGGCTGATGGCTGCCCACAGTGTGGGATTCCCGCAGTGTGGGATTCCCAGTGCCCCTCACCTCTCCTCAGGGCGTTCTGAGCATCCTGGGTCATGGCATCGGCTTCATCCAGGATGACGAGCTTGAAGCCTTTCCTAGGAAAAGGGAGGGTTTGATGCTGGAGAGGGGGGAGCTGGGGTGTTTGTTCCCAGCCTGGCTCCTGGGAAGTACTTCTTGCATCCTCACCCTCCCTGCTTACTGGGCATGTTTCTGCGCACCCTGGGACCTCCCAAATCCCCTTCCCAATCCAAGTGCCAGGGCAGGAGGGGTGCCAAAGAGATGGGGAGCTTTGGGAAGCACAGACCCACCACGTACTTAAAGATGGTCCTGGTGCTGGCGAAGCTCAGGATGGGCCCTCGGACAATGTCAATGCCCCGGTCATCAGAGGCATTGAGCTGGAAGGCAGTGGTGTAGATCTGTATCCCTGCATCCCATTCCACCCCATCCCATCCCTTCTCTTCCTATTCCATCCCATCTCATCTTGTCCCATCCCATCTCATCTTGTCCCGTCCTCTCCTGTCCCATCCCCATCATCTCATCCCATCCCCATCATCCCATCCCATGTCGCCCTGTTCCCGCTCACCTCCAGCACCATGGAGCCGAACTCCCGTTCCCGGTACAGCTGCCTGGCGCAGGCCAGGATGGTGGATGTCTTCCCGGTGCCGGGAGGCCCATAGAGGAGCAGATGGGGAAGCCGGTCCTCGCTGATGAAGCGCTGCACTGCGGGAGAACAGGAGAACGGCGGGATAACGGCGGGAGAACAGGAGAACGGCGGGATAACGGCGGGATAACGGGAGAACGGCGGGAGAACGGCGCTGGCGGACAGCCGGGACCGGCGGGGCGGGTCACCGCGGGAAGCGGGGTGTGGGATTAATTACCGGTGCTGAGGATGTCCCGGTGAGACACCAGCTCGGACAGCGCCTGCGGACGGTACTTCTCCACCCTGCAGCGGGGAAGGAAAGGAGCGGGGAGTGAGCGCCGGGACGGCTCCCGCCGCGCTATCCCGGTGTCCCGGTATCCCCCCGCTCCCGGCCCTACCACGGCAGGTTCGCGCCGCTCGCCGGCGCCATGTTGGGAAGTCTCGCGAGAGCGCCGCCAAAGCGCGCGAGAGCGGCGGGGCGGGGCGGGAGAATTCCGGCCCCTTCCAGCGGGGATTCCCGGGATCCCGGGCACCCTGTGCCAGGGCCGCGCCATCCTCACAGCCAACAATTCCTGCCCAAGCTCCCAGCCAGCCCTGCCCTCTGGCAGTGGGAGCCATTCCCTGTGTCCCGTCCCTCCATCCCTTGTCCCCAGTCCCTCCCCAGCTCTCCTGGAGCCCCTTTAGGCCCTGGCAGGGGCTCTGAGGTGTCCCTGGATCCCTCTCCTCTCCAGCTGAGCACCCCCAGCTCTCCCGCCTGGCTCCAGCCTTGGAGCAGCTCCATGGCCTCCTCTGGGCTCTCCAGCAGCTCCTGTGCTGCGCCCCAGTGCTGGACACAGTGTTCCCACTGGGATCCTGCCTGAGTGCAGAGGGAGAATTCCCACCCCATCCTGCTGCCTCTGCCCATGGCAGGGCGTGGACCGAAGTGACCTGTAAGGTCGCTTCTAACCCAAGCCATTCCACGATTCCGTGGCTGTGAGGAAGAGCACGGTGCTGGCGTTCACCAGAGCAGGGTGGTGCTGGCGATCCCGGGGAAATCACGGCAGCAGGAATTGCTGGATCGAGGTTGTGAGCAAGGTTTTGGGAGAACACAGCACCCCTGCCCTTGGAGAGCCCTTGGGCCGAGAGGGGCACCTTTGGGAGCAGGGACGCTTGAGGAGAGGAGGTCTGGGATCCTCCCGGTGTGACAGGAGCTGCAAACTCCAGAGGTGGCTGCCAGAACAAAGCATCTTTATCCCTGTCCCTGCTGCTTCCCAGTGCCTCTGGAAAACCCCTGGAGTGTGCTTTAGAGAAGGAGCTTAGAGGGGAGACCTAGTCCAGGCTGCTGGAGTGATGCTCCTGTGCTGCTCTGATCCCAGAAAGGAAAGCAGGGGGAGTGAGAGGCACCGGCTTGGAAAACGCAGGTGGAGTGAGGATGGGAAGCGATCCATTGTGAAGGGACGTGCAGGGCAGGCAAAAAAAATTCCCTGGAAAAATGCTGTTGCAGACAAGGGAAATGAAAACATCGTGAGCTCCAGGCTGGATCCTATAAAACCCCAAAATACTGCTGCAGGACGGCGGTTTTCCTGGGGTTTTTTCCCCCTTTTTTCCCCTGCAGCCCCATAAAGGAAAGCAGGAGCTGGGAGCTGAGGTCAGCAGCCTCAGCTGTCCCTCTGGGCACGTGACAGCCGTGACAGATGGCCCTTCCCTCCGGAGCCTCCAGGTCCTTCCCGGGCACCTGGGAACAGCCGGGAGCTGGGATTTTCCTGCACATCCTGGATCCAGAGCTGCTGCCCTCCCCCTGGATCTGCCTTTGCCTGGGGCAGGCTCTTGTCCTCCTAAAAGGATTTTTCCAGGCGTTTTCCCCATCATTGATAAACCTCCAGCTCCAGAGCAGGGAAAATCTTTGTGGTGTTGTTTAACAGGGTTAAACTTCTGGGTGCATCCCCTTGGATGTCTCTGATTTCCCTCTTGGGTGGAGATGAGGGGACAGGGAAGATGGGACAGAGGGGATGGGATGGAATGAGGGGACAGGGAAGATGGGACCCTCATGGTGATGACAGAGGTGGTGACAGTGTTGATGGGACAGGGATGATGGTGACCGGGATGATGGGACAAGCATCATGGGATGGAGGTGATGGTGACAGGGATGATGGGACAGAGATGATGGTGACAGGGATGATGGGATGAAGGTGATGGTGACAGGGATCATGGGACAGGGATGATGGGACAGGGATCATGGGATGGAGGTGATGGTGACAGGGATCATGGGACAGGGATGATGGGACAGGGATGATGAGGTGGAGGTGATGGTGACAGGGTTGAAGGGACAGGGATGATGGGACAGAGGTGATGGGATGGAGGTGATGATGACAGAGATGCTCTTCCACACAGCATTATCAGGTACTTCTTGAGAGCTGAAATCCAAGGGATCCTCCCCACCATGTGGAGCTGCAGAAGTTCTGTGCCATATTAATAACCAAGAAATCCCAGTGCCAGTATCCAAAGGCTCCTGTGGAGCAGCTCACCCCGAGCTGGAGCAATGGACTCTCGTGGGGTGGATTTGGGGCAATTTGGTGGGAAATCTCTCGTGTGGTGCAGTGGTGTGCATTTCCCAGGGTGGAGTGGCCCTGCCAGGGCATTCCCTCTCCCTTCCCAGCAGGATGTGGTGCCTGGAAGAGCTCCTTTGGCACTGAGGGAACATTAACCCCGTTTAGAGACTCTGAGTCACTCCAAACTTTTTTCTCATGCAGAAAACCAACAGAAGTCAATTAAAATGTTATCAGATATTTTTATATGGACTGACTGTGCCATTCCCACTGTTTGGAATGTTCATCCACCTCTCAGACCATGGCCAGCTCCAAGCACGGGCGCTATCCCACAGGCTGCTGTAGGGATCTTTGGGCAGCATACAGTTTGGTGAACACCCAAAATCCCTGCAGCTCTGCTGCTGCAGGCTTTTGGAATGGGTGCTTTTATCCCAGTAGAGTCTCCCTGCTTGCAATTTATTCTATATTTCCGTTCCCTTCCCTCCCTTTCCTGGTGCTGGGCAGTTCTTGATGTCATTTCCACCCTGGGGGTCCCTCTGAGCTCCCCTTACAGCATGGGGGACAGGGCAGAAAAGGGACATCTCAGCCCCAGAAAATTAAATGTCCTGATGTAAAAATTAAAAGTCCTGATTAAAAGGAAAAAACAAAACCAAACAAAACAAAAAAAAACCAAAAAAACCACACAAAAATCAGCAGATTTCCAGCTTTTTTAGCCATATCCCAGCTCAGAGGGAGCCGACCACTACAAGCACAGATAAAGCTGTTGGAAATTTGGCTTGAGCTCTCACAGAGCCAAGAGGGAGTGGGATGGGGATGCCAGCTGGGAATAAAGTCACATATCAGGAGGCAGGGAGGTCACAGCTGTGGGGACGCTGTGCCTGGAGCAGTTGAAGGGTCTGGGAGCATCACCCTGGCTCCATCACTCTGGAATAAATCCCAAGCGCCCTCAGTGCCCCAGACCCCTCCAGTGCCCCAGACCAGGAATCCCCAATGTCTCAGATCCCCCCAGTGCCCACCCCCCATTGCCCCAGACCCCCTCATTACCCAGACCCCTCCATTGCCCCACCCCCTTATTGCCCCAGACCCCTCATTACCCCAGACCCCTCATTACCCCAGACCCCCATTGCCCCGCCCCCGTCATTACCCCAGACCCCCCCATTGGCGCAGACCCTCCCATTGGCCCAGACCCCTCATTACCCTGATCCCCCCATTACTTCAGACCTCTCATTACCCCAGACCCCCTCATTATCCCAGATCCCCCATTACCTCAGGCCTTTCCGTTTCCCCAGAGCCCCCCCTTTCCAATCTCCATCTTTGCCTCAGCCCCCACAATGCCCCGTTTTCCCCCCATTACCTCAAGTCCCCACATCCCCCAGCCCCCCCATTCTCCCCTCAATGCCCCAGCACCCCCGCCCCCGTTTGCAGCCCCACCTCATTTCCCCCTATTCCACCAGCCCCCCCAATGTCCAAGCCCCATCTTCCTCACTGACCATTGCCCCGGACCCCCATTTCACCCCCTCCTGTCCCATTCCCGGGGGTCAGAGGGATTGGGATGAGCATGGAGAGGACTGGGGGGGGGATGGGGGAGAAAGGTGTGGGAAGGGGGGAATTGGGTGGGGGCTGGGGAGAGGGTGATGGGATAATTCCTATGAGGATGGGGAGGCGTGGGGATAGGGGGATGGGGACGGGAGGGTGGCGATGAGGATAGGGAGATGTGGGGTTTGAGGAGTGGATGGGAATAGGGATGGGTGGTGCTGAGAATGGGGCGTGTTGATGAGGATGTGAAGATGTGGGAGTGGATGGGGATAGTGGGAAAGTGCTGGGGCTGGGGGTGATGAGGATGAGGGGTCATGATGAAGACGGGAGGTGATGATGATGATGATGATGGTGATGATGGGGCGATGAGGGTGGAGGAATATTGATAAGGTTGGGGGTGTATTGATGAGGATGGGGGTGTTGCATAGGTTGAGGGGATACTGATAAGGTTGGGGAGATATGGAAGATGACGGGGATGATTATGAGGATGGGTGTTGAGAAGGCTGGGGGGGTGTTGATAAAGATGGGGACATTGATAAGGTTGGGGGGTGTTGATAAGGATTGGGATGTTGATAAGGATGGGGATATTGATAAGGTTGGGGGGTGATGATTAGGTTGGGGGTGTGTTGATGAGGATGGGGATGTTGATAAGGTTGGGGAGTGATGATAAGGTTAGGGGTGTGTTGATGAGGATGGGGATGTTGACAAGGTTGAGGGGTGTTTATAGGGTTGGGGGTGTGTTGATGAGGATGGGGATTAAGTTGGGGGGTGTTTATAGGGTTGGAGGTGTGTTGATGAGGATGTCGGGGTGTTGATAAGGCTGGGGGATGCTGGTGCTGATGGGGGCTGAAGATGAGGATGGCGGTGTGCGGGGGCGATGCGGATGCCGCGGAGCTGCCGGGGGTGCCGGGCCGGGGTGTGTGCGGGGGTTCCCGCGCGGAGCGGCGCGCAGCGAGCGCGGCCCCGCGGAGCCGGAGCGCGCCGCCCCCGCCCCCGCCCCGCCGCGCCCGGGGGGGGTAGCGGCGGCGGCGCCGCGCTGACGGCTCGGTGGGCACCGCGATGCTGCGGGCCGCGGCCGAGCGGGGCTGAGCGGCGGCGGGGGCCGGCGAGCGGAGCCGAGGGAAGGGGGGGCCGCGGCGGCGGCGGGCGGAGGGGAGGGCGGGCGGGCGGGCGGGCGGGGGGGGGGGGGGGGCGGCGGCGAGCGATGGATGAGGACAACATGACGAGGAGCGAGGACCAGGAGCTGAGTCTGCAGAAGGCGCTGCAGCAGTGCGAGCTGGTCCAGAACATGATCGACATCAGCATCTCCAACCTGGAGGGGCTCCGCACCAAGTGCGCCGCCTCCAACGACCTCACGCAGAAGGAGATCCGCACCCTGGAGGTACGGGCCCGCGGACCCCCCCCAACATCAACACCCCCCCATCAGTCTCCCCCCCACCCCCCCCGGGCCGCGGCGGGTTCCCCCGCGGCGCTGCGGTGCGCCCGAGTGAGGCTGCGCGCTCTGCAGGTGGCCCCGAGGTGGGTCCGGGACCACCGAACCCTCCTGCCGGCACCCACCGCCGGGGCCCGGCCCGGCCGCAGCCCCCCGCTATCCTCCCGGTATCCCGCGGCATCTCCCGGCCCGCCCGCGTCCCTCCCACGGCTTCCAGCGCCCGGCAGGCGGCATCCCCCGGCCCACCTGCATCCCTTCCCCCTTCCTGCATCCCCCGGCCCGGCCACATCCCTTCCTCCAGCCGGGATGCCTCCCTTCCACCGGGCTGCATCCCCTCGGCCCACCTGCGCCCCTGCTGCCTGGCTGCATCCCTTTCCCCGAACGGCATCCCCTCGGCCCACCTGCATTCCTTGTGGCAGGCTACATCCCACGGGCCTGGCTGTATCCCTTCCACCAGGCAGCATCCCCTCAGCCCACCTGCATCCCTCCACGGGGCTGCATCCCATGGGCCTGGCTGAAGCCCCTTCCCTGAGCTGCATCCCCTCAGCCCACCTGAATCCCTTCCAGCAGGCTCCAGCTGTCCCAGCTGGCTGCATCTTCCTGGTCCACCTGCACCCCTTCTCCTCAGCCTGCAGCCCCTGGCCCACCTGCATCCTTTCCTGCATCCCTTCCTCCATCCCTTCTCTCCAGCCTGCTGCCCCTGGCCCACCTGCATCCCTCCTGCCAGGCAGCAGCCCCTTGGCTCAGCTGCCCCTCCCCACTCCTGCCTCCAAGGGGATGAGGCTCCCCTTGGAGCGTGCTGAGCCCCTACTGGGGTGAATTTACGGTTCAGTAGGTGGGCTGGGCAGGGAGCAGCCAGGGATTCCCAGGGCTGAGTGGGATCCCTGCAGCTGGCACAGAGCGAGGAGAAGCGAGGCCGTGACCCTGGGGAGACGCCAGCGGGGCCGTGCTGGTGCTGTGGGGGCGGCTGACGCGGAGCCGGGGCTGTGGCTGGGGGGATTGCAGAGCCTGACCCCACTCGGGCCTTTCAGCTGGTCCTGCAGCCCCTCTGTGGGGCAGCTGTTGGCTCTGGAACACTCTGCCCTGCTGCTTTTGCTCCCAAACTTCCTGAGGGCTGTGGGAATAACTGGGGCATCACCACGTCACTGCTGTGCCACTGCTGGGGAGAGCCCAGGTTTGGGGTGCAGCTCCCTGCTCTGCATCCCAATCTGTGCTCATTCCCGCTCCCATCCTGCTGGCACTCCCTTGGTCCAAGCCCTGTCTCATCCCAACTCTGTGTGAGGGTCTGGGAGCTGTTGGTCCTGGAGCAGCCTCGGGAGAGGGATAATAGTGGTTTTGGGGTGTGCTAGAGACTTTTTGGGGGTGCAGGTAGGCTCCAAATCCCCAGGAGAACCTGCCAGGAGGTGCAGGACTCCAGGAGCTCATCCCACATGGAGTGATGGTCTCGTTGAGGTCAGCACCAAGGATTCCCTGTCTGTGTCCCATGGAGGGGAGCAGGGGAGCGTGGTGGAGCCATCCGGGTGGGATGCTCCTTCCCAGCATCCCAGTGCCATTGGGGCAGCCCAACTGGGGCTGGATGAAGGGTCTGGAGGTGGTCGGGGGATGTTATCCTACAAATGCTCACAGGGAAGCACTTCTCCAGCCCCTCTGGATCACTCAGTGCCAGTCACAGGGAGCTCTGGCATTGCCACCCCTAAACCACCCCCAAACGGGGAGCTTGGGATCTTCCATCCATGCTGACACTCTCTGGTTGTTTTTCCACCTGAAACCCAGGGTGATTCCCACAAGGGGAGTGAATCCAGGGCCAGATTCCCGAAGCCAGCCCTGGACTGGCTCCTGGTGTTGTCCTGGTTTGCCACCAGCATCAGCGGGAGCAGAGCTTGGCCCTGAGTCCCCAAGTCCCCGAGTCTCTGTGTCCCTGAGTCCCTGCTGCCACCAGCACATCCCAAGGACGTGGCACAGCCTCCAGGGCCTGTCTCAGCCTTCCCTTCCCTTTTGGGGCAGCAGAGCTGGGCCAAGCAGTGCCATGGCAAAGGCAGTGGTGACCTGGGATGTGCCACTGGGAGACACAGCCCAGCCCTGTGTCAGCTCGAGCCTGGAATAAAACAGGAGAATCCATGTGGTTTTGGTTCATCTTCATAGGATAAGCCTTGATTTTGCTGCATTAATAGAAGTTTTTCCCTTCTTGTTTTGTTTTGAGCCACCTCAAAGCAGACGTGAGCTCCCATCCTCCTGCATCAGCCGTGCAGTGTTTTTGGGGTGGGCACCACGGCTGCAGCCCAGCTCTGGTGGCAGTCCTCAGAGCTAGGAGAATTTTTGGGTCTTGCTTATGCCTTGGGACAGGTTCCAGTGGGAATCAAGGCAGCAGCTGGGGAAAAACACCTGGAGTGGGAACTGAGGTTGGTTTGCTTCCTATGGGGTGGCATCCAGAAGGAGCTGAGTGTTCCTCCCTCAGCCCTGCCTGGGCTGTGGGGTTCTATCCCTGTCCATATTTAGGGCTTTATGGCTCTAAATTTGGGCTTGAGGTGTAAATATGGAGAGGAGGTGCTGTGTTCAGTGGAATTTGGGAACAGCAGAAGGAAAATTTGCTCAGAGCTGGGTGATATTCCTGACTGTCCTGCAGCACCATTTGGTCTGTGGGGTTAAACCCCATCCCAATGTCAAAATGTGGGTCAGGGCTCCCAGGAACCGGTGGATGGCTCCAAGGATAACCCAGAATCAACACCTCCCTCTCCCTGGGCTGCCGTGCTCCTGCCAGGAACCGGGAACTCTCCCAGGATACCTTCAGCTCTGTGTGGTGAGGATGGGAAGAAGCTCCGAGGAAAGAGCTGTGGCCATTCCCAAATCCCCACAGGCTGTGGAGATGCTGTTCCAGCACTGGGATTTGCCCTGGGAAGCAGTGGCTGCCCCTGGATCCCTGGCAGTGCCCAAGGCCAGGCTGGATGGGTCTTGGAGCAGCCTGGGACAGTGGAAAATATCCCTGCCCATGGGATGGAACTGGATGAGCTTTAAGCTCCTTCCAATGCAAACCATTCCATGATTTCATGATTTTCACTGCCTGAACGTGTGGATTCTCTGGTGTCTCACGCCACAAGTGAGCACAGTGCACTTCTCCCAGAGCTGGATCCTCCCAGGATGCTGGATGGAGACATTTCAGCTCCTGTATTCCCAGCAAAATCCCCAGGGGCCATTTAGCATCTCCTGAAATAAAGGACGCACAGAGCCAGAGACATCTCGCATGCCCACCAGGACCTTGGGAGAGCCCTGAGAGGGAAAATAAAACCGTGGCAAGGAATTCCCCAGCCCCTGGCTGCTCCAGGTGCCTCTGGAATAACGAGCCCCTCAGTGGGAGCTGGGAGAGAGCCGTTCCAGTCGCGTTTCTTGTCATGGAAAATTATATTTAGGGGTGCAGAGGAACCTCTCACTTCATGGCATGAAGGCATCCCTCATGGATCTGCTGATCCGGATGGGATGATGGGATGGGCATTCCCGACGGCTCACCGGGTGATGAATGAACGTCCTCCTGTCCCGGTCTCCAGGCAGGGCCGGTGCCGTCCAGGATCCCATTCCAGGGGGGAACAGCCGCCCTCCCGCCCTTGGAGAGTGGCTCGGAGCCTGCCAGGGCTGGGGGAGCAGCCGCTCGCGGCCGTGCCGGGTTTGGGATGAGCCGAGGGAAATTCCTGCTCGGGGTGATGGGAAGGGTCGGGATTGGGAAATCCAGTCCAGCCCTGGGTGATCCCAGCCCTTCGCCTTGCTGGGGTCACCTGTGGAGTGACACCGCTCCTGTGCCAGCACCCGCCCCCGGGGCAGCAGGGCCGCTGTTTTCCAAGGAGCTGGGGGGTTCCAGGAGCTGCTGGATCCTCCAGAGAGAAGGGAATCCTCGCGGTCCCACTCCTTCATCCCAGGGCATCGCTCTCGCCTTTCCCCGGGCAGAGCTGGAGCAGGAAGAGGTGCCGGAAAGTGGGGAAAACACCCCAGCTCCGCAGGACGAGGTTTGGATCCCCTCCGGCAGCATTCCCAGCTGGATCTGCAGCAAATTCCAACCGCAGGAAGGGCTGGGATCCGCGGGATTGCCCCCCTCGCCTTGTGCCCCCTGCCCGCTGCCCGGAGGGGAAACTGAGGCACGGAGGAGCAAGCTGGGGAGTTTGTGCCACAGCAGGAACGCAGCTTTTCCCACATTTGCTCCGGGCCGGGATGAGCGGGATGGGGCTTTCCCTGAGGGACGGGGGCCATCCCGCCCCTCCCTTTTCCAGCCCCAGCAAAACACCGAGGGCTTGGGGATTTTACTGAGGGGAGTTGGGGATTCTTTTTCCCTGGCTGGAGCAAATCCATGGACCAGAGCACCTGGGTTCTTCTTTTGGGTTAAAAATGACCCCTCCTGTCACTCCAGGGTTCTGTGGGGGTGAGTTTCCCCACACGGAAATTAAATTTCCTCCGTTTTCCCCATTCTTACCCCATTCTCAGCTTACCTGTGTACGATGGTGGTGGGGACTGGCCTGTCCCTAGCTCCGTTCCCACCTCAGGAGCCTGATTTTGGCACTGGGGATGCCGTGGTGGCTCAGAAATCTCTTTTATTCCCTTTGGGATCCTACCTGGAGAGGCAGAATGGAGAACAGCCAGGGGGCAGGATGTGGATTTTTCGGGAATTTCTTTTCCTGGTGTTTTGCTGCAGTCGTGTCCATGCAAGGGCATTTTCTGGGAGACAGGAGCTGCCTCTGGGTGTGTTGAAGGTTCCTGGGGCTGCTCCAGCTCCAAAAGCCTGGAGCATGTTTGGGATGTGAGATCCGGGCTGATCCTTAAACCTTTGATTGTCTGTTTTGGGAGTGTTTTTCCTCAAAAATCAGCCCTGGAAGTGGGGCAGGGCTCTGCAGAGCTGAGGGCTCCCTGCAGCCCCTCAGGTCCGGCTTTGTTGTTCCTGCCTCATTTTCGGGAGTTAATTTTCAGGAATTAATCTGAGGATGGGGAGAAGCTGCCGGGGGATGACAGCCCCGTCCCCAGCTCCTGGCGGGGGTGTGTGTGTGTGTGTGTGTGTGTGTGTGATGCCACCAGTGGGCACCACGAGGGAAAGGACGAGGAGAGCTTGGAAAACTTCCCAATCCCACAGCGGGGTCCTCGCCTCATCTCCGTGCCCCAAACCACCCCGTGTTTCACCCGTCTATTTTTGGGGTGGGCAGGAGCAGAGGCACAGCACCATCTAGTGCTGTCGGCGCCGGGGAATCACCCAGCTGGAAAAACAGGAGCAGGAAATCCCAGCAGCTTCCCAGCCCTGCTCTACATTCCCGGGAAAGGAGGGCAGGTGCTCGGCAGCTTTATTTTGGGAGCTGCCGGGCTGTGGCTGGGAACTGCTTCGGCCTTGGCGTGGGGGGATTTGGGGGATCTGGGGAATGATCCGAGCAGGGATGGGGCTACAGAGGGAGGGATGGCTCTGGAGAGAGGAAGGAAGGAGGAAGATTTGGGTTGGTGAGGGGGGAATGAGGAGAAAATGCCACATTCCAGCCTTGGCACGTGATGCTGTGGCTGGTCCCCTTGTAGGGTTTTTGTGGGGGGTAAAAGAGGGGAGAGTGGCTTTTGAGGGATGTTTGGGGGGTCCTTGGCACCAGACCTGGGTGTAAAAGAGGGGGCTGTATCCTTTAGGGACCCCAAGGCTGGGAGTAAAAGTGGGAAAAGTGTCCTGTGGGTGGCTGGCCAGCCCTGGGATGGGGCAGTGTTTGTGGGAGAAGTGGTGCCTGTGCCCCCTGCCCCCCTCACCTCCCCCCCCGGGGGTAACAAGGGCTGTCCACCCCCTGAACAAGACCCCAGCGCTGGGCTGGAGGTGAAGGAGCTGATAAAGGGATTTTTTGGGAGGGAAATCCCCTCTTGGGCACCACACCCCGGTGCTCTTGGCAGGGCTGCTTTGGGGGCAGAATTGTGAGATTTGGGAAGGGGCAGAGTAAGAGCTGAGCCTCAGCTGCCAGTGAGGGGATCCCAGGAGGGTTTTCCCCTTCTTTTCCAGAGCAAACTGGTGAAGTATTTCAGCCGGCAGCTGTCCTGCAAGAGGAAGGTGGCCCTGCAGGAGCGCAATGCCAAACTGGAGGGCTTCCCCAGCTCCTGCACTGGTTCCGCATCGTCGACATCCGGAAGGAGGTGATGGAGGTAAGGGCTGGGCATTCCCACCTGGAAAAAGAAGGGGGTCTTGTGGATTCCCAGTGAGGACACCCTGTTGCTGTTCCCAGTGGGTGTCCCGTGGGTCCCTCTGCAGTGGGGACATCCCAGTGTGTTCTCCAGCCACATCCTGGGCGCCAGCAGCTGATGGGTGGCACCCAAAGGCAATCCCAGTTCCAGGGAAAAGGGAATTCTGTAATGAAGCTCATGGTCCTGTGTGTTCTGAATCAGGGGTGGGTTCTCCTGGTGCTCCCAGATGTTGAGCTGGGTCTGGATATACCTAAAACTGTAGAAAAACTGGAGATAAAAGTGAAGTTCCTCCAGGTTCTCTTGGAGATTCAGGTGGAAAATGGATGGGTTTGGATCCTTGACCTCAAGAAAATGGAATCTCACTGGTGTTGCCCGAGGTTTAGAGTATGCTCCAGGGTGTTTTATTTTTCCTCCCTCATCCCTGGCCTGTTCCTCTCTCAGGAAATCGCCCCTGGGCAGCTCAGCCTGGAGGATCTGCTGGACATGACCGATGACCAGGTCTGTGCCACCGTGGAGAAGTTTGGGGCCAACAGTGAGGAGTGTGCCCGGCTGAACGCATCCCTGTCCTGCCTCCGCAGCGTCCACAAGTCCGGTGAGTTTCCCCCTGCCCTCAGGCTGGCACTGTCCTGCTAGGGTGGCACTGGGAGTGTGGCTTCAGTGCACAGCTCCTGCAGCCCTGGGGCTGCCTGGGAACTCATTTCCTGCAGGGAACATCTTGGAGCTACCCTGGGAGCAGCTCTAGGCAAAGGGAAAAGGATTTGGGGGTGCTGGTGGGTGAGAGCTGGGAGCCCAAAACCCCCCTGCCCTGGGCTGAGCCCCCACTGTGGGCAGCAGGAAAGGAGGGGGGGATTCTTCCCTTCTGCCCTGCTCAGGTGAGACCCCACCTGCAGAGATCCCTGGCTGTGGGGTTCCTAACATAAGAAGGACCTGGAGCTGCTGGAGTGAGACCAGAGGAGGAGGAGTGGTCCAAGGGCTGGAGCCCCTCTGCTCTGGAGCCAGGCTGGGAGAGCTGGGGGTGCTCCCCTGGAGAGGAGAAGGCTCCAGGCAGAGCTCAGAGCCCCTGCCAGGGCCTAAAGGGGCTCCAGGAGAGCTGGGGAGGGACTGGGGACAAGGGATGGAGGGACAGCACACAGGGAATGGCTCCCACTGCCAGAGGGCAGGGCTGGCTGGGATATTGGGCAGGAATTGTTCCCTGGGAGGGTGGACAGGCCCTGGCACAGGGTGCCCAGAGCAGCTGTGGCTGCCCCTGGATCCCTGGCAGTGCCCCAGGCCAGGCTGGACACTGGGGCTGGGAGCAGCCTGGGACAGTGGGAGGGGTCCCTGCCCAGGGCAGGGGTGGCACTGGATGAGGGTCTCTCCAAATCCAGCCCATTCCATGACTCTGACAAGGTCCCCTGACCCCCCGTGCCTGCAGCAGCTCAGTCAGGAGGCTCAGGGGAGAGCTCGGACACTCGGCATCTCCAGTAGCGGTTCCCAGCTGGCTCCGAGTGGAGCCCCCCGTTCCCAGACCCCTTCCCAAGGAACGCCCCAGTGCCGCCCGCCCTTCCCGGCGCTGGATGCGCTGGATGCGAGGGATGCGCGGCTCCCTGCGCTGCGGGCTGTGCCGGTCCCCGGGCGGTGGCAGCAGAGCTCCGCTCCTGCATCGCTGCCCGGAGCCGCTCCGGCTGCAGCCGCGCCGGCATCGGGGGCAGAGCGGGGCCCGGGGAGGGCCCGCGGGATGCGGCGGGAGCTGGGCAGCGTCCAGCTGTCCTTGATGGGTCACGACAGAACCGTTTGGGTTGGAAAAGATCCTTTAAGAGCGAGTCCAGCCATTCCCCAGCACTGCCGAGGCCGCCACTGAGCCCTGTCCCTAAGTGCCACATCCACACAGATGTTAAACCCCTCCAGGGATGGGGATCCCCCCCTGCCCTGGGCAGCTGTGCCATCCTGACCACCCTTTCCATGGAGAAATGTTCCCAAATTCCCCCCTGCCCCTGCCCTGGCCCAGCCTGAGGCCATTCCCTCTCCTCCTGTGCCTGTCCCTGTTCCCAGAGCCCGACTCCCCCGGCTGCCCCCTCCTGTCAGGAGTTGTGCAGAGCCAGCAGGGCCCCCCTGAGCCTCCTGTGCTCCAGGCTGAGCCCCTTTCCCAGCTCCCTCAGCCCCTGCTGAGGCTCCATTCCCTTCCCCAGCCCCGTGCCCTGCCCTGCACACGCTCCAGCCCCTTCCCAGAACCGGTGCTGTGGTGCCAGCTCAGGCAGACCACTGCCAGCACAGGGAGTGACTCTGGGGAGACAGCAGACCCCCGTGATTTTGGGACCCCAGACCCCTCTGCCTGGCTCCTGTCCCCTCTGGAGGGGCTCCTCCAACACAGCTGCATCCCAGGGTTTGGGAGGCCGGGCATGAGCCCTGCTGGGATTTCAGCTGGGCTTTGCAGGCGTGGAGCAGCCCTTGGGGGCAGCAGGGGACAGCGCTGGCCATGTGACACGGATTCAAGGAGGGGCAGCAGTGGGGAACCAGCAGTGTCCTCAGAGCACGGAATGTCCCAGAGAGGGATCCCAGCTCCTGCCTGGAGAGATCTTGGCCACCACATCCACCAGTCCTGGTTCTTGGATCCTCTCCGAGTGGCAGTGCCACCCTGTGCTGGGGGCAGTGGCAGTGGGGAGAGGTGGGGCTGCCTGAGCCCAGCCTGACATTCCCCAGGGAGCATCCCCCCACCCACCTCCCTAAATCCAGCTCCTGCCTCCCTTCCCTCCGCCATTTCCATGAAGTCTCCCTGCCATTTGAGGAAGAGCGGCAGTGCCTCTCTGGGAGCCCTGGGAAGGCTCTCAGCTGCTCTTTGGTTAAACACCTCTGACTTTTAAAGGCTGCTCCAAACAAATCCCACTCTCCCCCTCTGCCCACTCGGCCCAGGGAATTCCCTGCTTTGGAAAATCCGCCTTGGCCTTTGGCTCGGCAGCTGCAGGGAAATTTCTCTGGTTCCTCCGGAGTTTTCCAGCTGGAGGAGATGGAAGTACCGGAGGTCTGTGGGATGCTGCTGCTCCATTTGCTCCCTAATGGGGCAGCTGATGGGGCTGCCAGCATTCCTGGTGGGCCATCGGATCCCGGCAGGAGAGAGCCAGCCGGGCCTGGAGTGTTTGTCTTTCCCAGTGCTCCATTTAACTCCATCCATCATCTCGCTGCCCCCGGCGGGAGCGGCTGCTCAGTCCCTTTGGCATTCCCGGGATGCTGTCCTGGCCATCCCTGCCCTGCCAGAGCTGGAGAACCAGGATCCTTGGAAATGCCAGCTGCTGTGGGTCCATGCCGTGCTGGAGATGCCTTGGATGACACAACCCTGGGGGCAGACAGAGCCCTGAGGGGCACAGGAGCGCCCAGGCAGTGGGGGACACCAGATCTCCCTGAATTTCTCGAGGATTTGGGTGTGGGAAGTTCCACCTGTGTTGCCAGATGGGCTCCCTGTTCCCTGCCTCTGCCAAGAAAATGGCTCCATCCCAGGAATTCTTCCTCTTTTTATCCCCTGGGAGAGCAGGAGCAGAGTTCCTGCCCCTCCCTGGGAGCTGGGGACAGTGGGATTTCTGGCCAGGGAAGGGCAGGATGATCCCTGGATGCCTTGGGCTGAGGGTGAGCAGTGGGAGCCAACCATCCCAGCCAGCCATTCCCTATGGTCCAGGCAGCAGGTTTTGGTGGGATGTGAGATTGGGATGGGCAGAGCAGCACTGCTGGGACCTTGGGAATGTGCCCCTGGACTGTTGGGGACTGAGCAGTGATGGGGTTGTGGCTTTGGGGTGCACTGAGAGGGTGCTGTGCTGCTTTTATCCACCATCCATCCATCCATCCATCCATCCATCCATCCATCCATCCATCCATCCATCCATCCATCCATCCATCCATCCATCCATCCATCCATCCATCCATCCCCTTAGATTCCAGGGATTTTGAGCACTGGCTCCATGGCTCCATGACAGTGTGGATGGCACAGCCCTGAGGAGCTGTCTGGAATTTTCTGGGGATAGAAAAGCATCCCGGGATGGCAGTGATGCTCCTTTGGATGCAGTGTTGGGATTTTATATCCATTGGGATATGACAGCCCCCCCAGAGGAGCTACAGATGCACAAATTGCCTCAGAAATGCCTTTTAATTTGTGTTTTAGCTGCATTTTATCTCCTTGTGAAGCAAGACATTGTCCTCATCCTAAAAATGTAACAAATGAACAAGTTTCATCCTCCTTAAAAGCTGGAATTCCTTGGCAGGAGCCGCACTGGCCAATTCCGAGACGCCAAGATTTGTATTCATAAAGCAGGAATGAGGTTCAGTGTTAACCTTCCCCATCCATCTTTATTTATTGAGTCCTTAATTAGAAGCCTCTAATTTTCCAGGCTGCCCCTGCCTGGGCAGGGAGCTGGAGGCTCTTTCATGGAGATGGATTTTGCCAGGATGGGTTTGGAAAAGGAGGCGCTTCCCAAGCCGAGCATCCTGGGGGCAGCAGGGAAAACCCTGGAGCGTGCTGTAAATCCGAGTGGGAAATCCACATGAACCCCCTCTCTGGGGAGTTAACGAGACAGGATTGGGTTTTCCTTGGGAGGGGGTTTTGCTATCGGGTTTGATTTTGGAGCAGGATTGATTTGAGATCAAATCCGAGGGCAGCTGTGGCTCCAGGAGCTGATGGGCTGTGACTGCCGAGGGCTGTGTGGAGGTTATTAAGTGTCCTCTCGGGAAAAACGAGCTGGAGTGGAATATTTATGAGCCCTGGGAAGGCTGAGGGTGCCTTGGGGACAGCGCAGGGTCAGGCAGGGTCCGCAGCAGTTGGGGTAAAGCAGGAAAAATCTCGGTTTGGAGGGAATTTGGGAACAGGGCTAGTGTGGTGGAGAGAAGAGTTGACCTCCCTGTTATCCCCGTGCTGCCAAGCTGGGCAATCTGGAATCTGGGCCATTCCAGAGCCTCTTCCAGAGGCTGCTGTCCTGGCATGTGGGTGCTGGGACCGTGGGGGTTCCCAAAAAACCCACGGTGTTGCAAAATCTCCAGTTTGGTCACCTGGGAGCAGCTTTTGGGAAGGGAAGGGAAGGGAAGGGAAGAAGGGAAGGGAAGGGAAGGGAAGGGAGGGAAGGGAAGGGAAGGGAAGGGAAGGGAAGGGAAGGGAAGGGAAGGGAAGGGAAGGGAAGGGAAGGAGGGAAGGGACGCTTGGAGCATCCCAAGCAGCAGCTGGGATGCAGGGCTGCCTCGCCAGCTCCCGTGGGAATATCCAGTTATTCCCAGCCGTTTATTCCAAGGAAAACAAAGCACACCTTTGCTGTTTGGGACACGCGGAGAACAGGTGGAATTTTTCCATCTCTGCATCCATGAGCTGCCTCCTTTTCCCAGGAGTTTATTTTCCTGTTGGTTTTTAAAGGAGCGGTTTGGGAAAAGTTTCCAAAACTGATGAAGTGGGGCGGAGGGAGGGCTCTGAGGGGATTAATGGAGCCAAATCCATCCGAAGGGAGCATCCACGGGGACACCCGCGGGCACCACGGGATTGGGGGATGGCTGTGGCTGATATCCAAAAATAAATCATGAATATTTGGGATCTAAACGCAGCAAGGAAGTTTCGAGGCGCAGTCAGGCGCCCAGTCTGCGGCCCGACGGGGCAGGGGCGGCTTTCCCTGCGTGTTCCCGAGCTTTTCCCGCTGGGAATGCGGAGGAGAGCCGACAGGGAGCGGGATCCGCCAGCCCTTAACAGGCTTTACAGCAGGAGGAGCTTTGGGATATTTCCGTTGGGATTTTTCCCCTCTTAAGCGCATTCCCGGTTTAAGCTGATCCCATCAAGCGCAATGCTCGCTGCCCGCCGCCCTCCTGCTCGGAATTACCTTTTCCCGGCTTTTCCCGGCTGTTTTTAGGCCGGCCCGGGGTTGGTTTTGTTCCCGGGGCACGGGGGCGCAGGGAGAGCCTCACCTCATCATCATTAACGCCGCTAATTAGCGCCGGGCCGGCTCGGCGTTATGCAAATCAAGGCGAGCGAAGCGGCCAATGGGAAGAGCAGGATTTGCATAGGTGCGCGGTGATTTGCATAGGCGTGCGGTGATTTGCATACGCTAAGATTGTTCAGATTTAAAAATTTTTTTTGTAAATATTTTTATTATTCCTTTTTTCAGATTCGTGTCTTTTTATTTATTCATTGTTCTAATTAATTATTTTATTTTTAAACGTTTATAGCTTATTTATTCTAATTAATTTTAATTTATAGCACTTTTACTTCTTTAATTTATTTGTGCTTCTTATTCATTCTAATTAATTTGCGTTATTTTTATTTTATTTTTAGAGGTTTAAATTATTATTTTTATTTTATTAATTTTGATTTATTTTTCATTTCAGTTAAATAATCTTAATTTAAAACCTTTTAATTATTATTTAATTGCATTTTACTCCGATTAAGTAATTTTAATTCCTAAAAATTAATTGATATTATTTTATTTACTTCAATTTCTTATTCATTCTAATGAATTAATTTTAATTTTTAAGACTTCTAAGACTATTTTCTTTTTTTTTTTCTTTTGTGGATTCATTTTTTAAGAGTTCACTTTTTTAAATTTTTGAAAATATTTTACAATTATTTGTGAATTGTTTATTGTTATTTTTAAAAAAATATTTTCATAGTAATAATGGAATTTTTTATTGTTATTTTTTCCCTATTTTACAATTATTTGGGAATTTTTTGCAGTTAATTTTTTACAGTTAATTTAGGAATTTTTTACAGTTAATTTTTTCCTACTTTACAATTATTTGGGATTTTTTTACAGTTAATTTTTTCCTACTTTACAATTATTTGGGAATTCTTTGCAGTTAATTTTTTCTATTTTACAGTTATTTTGCCATTTTTTACTTTGATGTTCTGCTCTGAGAAAATTATCCCAGCAAGCTCCTCATGCCCCATCCTCCCCCCCTTGACCCGCAGCTTTCTTTCAACCCAAACCTTTCATTTCCCGAGCCTTTCCTTTCCTCTGGAGCTTGAACTGAACCATTCCTATGGCAAGGCCAGAGAGAGGGGAGAGGATCCAATTCCCAGCCCGAGCAGGGAGTGGGAAGGAGGCCCTGGAAAAGGGAGATTTGGGGTTTCCTTCATGGGTCCATCAAAAAGCCTTGAGCTGGGATCAAGGGATCAAGGACTCAATTCCATTCAGATCCTCCTGGGAGGCTCCCGAGATGCTGCCTTTGCTCCTGGTGGTGAGGGATAATTAGGAGTGGAGAGGAGCCTCTGTTAATTACAGCCCCCTCGTTATACAAATGGCACAGGTGGTGCTGTCCCATCCCAGGGTGAGCTGTCCCATCCCAATGGAGCTGTCCCATCCCACTGGGAGCTGTCCCATCCCAGTGGAGCTGTCCCATCCCACTGGGAGCTGTCCCATCCCACTGGGAGCTGTCCCTCATATCCCATGTGGAGCTGTCCCATCCCACGGGAGCTGTCCCATCCCACTGGGAGCTGTCCCATCCCACTGGGAGCTGTCCCATCCCACTGGGAGCTGTCCCATCCCACTGGGAGCTGTCCCATCCCACTGGGAGCTGTCCCATCCCAGTGGAGCTGTCCCATCCCACTGGGAGCTGTCCCATCCCACTGGAGCTGTCCCATCCCTGTGGAGCTGTCCCATCCCAATGGAGCTGTCCCATCCCAGTGGCACCATTTGGGGTGGCAGTGGCAGCTGGCCATGGTGGGGGACACCTGGGGACACCTCGAGCCCTGGACAATCCCTCACTTGGAACTCCAGAGCAGCTGTGGCTGCCCTGGATCCCTGGCAGTGCCCAAGGCCAGGCTGGACACTGGGAACAGCCTGGGACAGTGGGAGGTGACCCTGCCATGGCAGGGGTGGAACTGGAGGATCCTGTGGGAATCTCCGTGGTCTTCAGGTCACACTCTGCCCTGGAGCCAGGCTGGGAGAGCTGGGGGTGCTCAGCTGGAGAGGAGAAGGCTCCAGGGAGAGCTCAGAGCCCCTGCCAGGGCCTGAAGGGGCTCCAGGAGAGCTGGGGAGGGACTGGGGACAAGGGATGGAGGGCCAGCACACAGGGAATGGCTTCCACTGCCAGAGGGCAGGGCTGGCTGGGATCTTGGGCAGGAATTGTTCCCTGGGAGGGTGGGCAGGCCCCGGCACAGGATCCCTGGCTGGACACTGGGGCTGGGAGCAGCCTGGGACAGTGGGAGGTGTCCCATGGCAGGGGTGGGATGGGATGATCCTAAATGTCCCTCCTCACCCAAGCCACTCCATGATTCTTTAGCACAGAGGCTTTTTGCTGGGATGCTGGGCCGGGATAGAATCATGGAATAGTTTGGGTAGGAAGGGACCTTTAGGATCATCTCATTCCACGGGCAAGGACACCTTCCACTAAACCAGGCTCCTCCGAGCCCCCTCCAACCCTTAAACACTTCCCGGGATGGGATCTTCAACACGCCCAGGGCCCATCAGGGAATTCCCGGTCTCTTCCTCACCTCACGGCCATATCCCTGTGCTCTCTCCAGGCGGGAGCCTCTCCAAGCAGGACTGGACCATCCAGTGGCCGAGCACGGAGCCGGGCAAGGAGAACAGCCCGGGCTGCGCGGCGGAGCCGGGACCGTGGGGCAGGACGCACCTGAGCCCCAAGGTGCCGCCCAAGTGCGGACAGCACCACTGCCACGCCGGCTCCTCGCACGGCCCCGTGTACACGCACGTGGACCGCCTGACCGTGGAGGGACACCCGGCGCTGTGCCCGCCGCTCGAGTCCGGCCACCGCTCGCTGCCGCCTTCCCCGCGGCAGCGCCACGCCGCGCACACGCCCCCGCGCACCCCCAACATCGTCACCACCATGACCCCGCCGGGGACCCCCCCCGTGCGCCGCAGGAACAAACTGAAGCCCCCCGGGACGCCCCCGCCCTCCTCGCGGAAGCTGATCCACCTCATCCCGGGGTTCACGGCGCTGCACCGCAGCAAATCCCACGAGTTCCAGCTGGGGCACCGCGTGGATGAGGCGCACACCCCAAGTAAGTGGTGCTGGTGCGTTTTAGGGGGGTGGGAGCTCATCTCAGCGCCTTGGAAAAAGTACATTTATCCCTAAATATCGGTGTCGTGTTTGGAGGTTTCATAGGGAAGTTCCTTGCCGCAGCTCCTTGCGGCGGGGATGGCGTGGGCTGGTGTCGGTTCTGCCGCGCCGAGATCTCATTTTGGGGTGGATGGGGAGCACTCGGGAGCTCCAGGATTGTTGGCTGGCAAAGTCCTGGTATGCCGGGAATTGAGGGCTGGATTTTTCAGCTGCTGCTCGGGAATGGCCGTGAGAACTGCGCGGGGAGTGAGTGAGTGGGAATAATCACCGTCCGGCTGTCAAGTGGATATATGGGTTTGTAAATCCTTATGGAGAGAACAGATGATGTCCTGGAGCCCCCCCGGGATCTCTTCCACCCCTGGCGGGGTTCGGAGCGCTCTGGGCTCTGCCGCATCTCCTGCTCTGCGGCTCCGGTGCCGGCAGAGGCTGCTGCTGTGCAGGGAAAGAATTCCCTGGCACCGCTACATTCCCTCTCCATCCCTTTCCACCCCTCCTGGGGGCCCTGCTCGGAAAACCTTCCTCGTGCCATGGCACGGGGTGGCAGAGGGGCCTGACGGCCACTTGGGAACATCCCCTCCTCTCCCCGAGGGTGGTCAGGGGTGGAGCTGGCCCACGCTGGCTCCCAGAACAGGATCCCAGGACCAACCACTCTTTTCATCCCTAAATCTGATGTTCTTGAGGATAAAAAGGCCATGCCAGAATCCCGGGAAGAGTCCCCTGGGGGCTGTGGAGGGAGCATGGATGCTCTGGCCCAGTACAGACCCCCCGGCCTACCCATGATGTTTGGGCAGCTCCAGCTGGGACATGGGAAGGGTTAAATCCACTGAGATGCTCCCAGAGCCTGGCCTGGAGCTGCCCTTGTTGGGGCAGAGGGGGCCAGGGCGGGTTTGGGGGTGGCAGACATGTCTGGGGGTGTCACTTGTCCCCCGGGATGTCCTCAGCGCACGAAGGTGATCATCCACCCTCCTTTTCCTCTGAGCTGGGGAATTTTGCTCTCCAAAGGCTTTTAGCTTTTGGAAACAATGCCATTTCAGCTGGAAACAGCCACCCTCTCCCTCATGCTTAGGCACTGGAAGAAATTGTTTGCTTTGTTGGGTCCCCAGGAGCGCCCCGGTGTCCCCAGGGAGCATCCCCGCATTCCCAGGGAGCAGCCTCTCCCTTCTCCTGCTCTGGCTGGCATTCCAGCCCCCAATCCACGCTCTGCCCTCAGCTGGAGAAGGTCTCACTGAGGGCAGAGCTTCCCCTGTCTGATCCCCAGGTTGGCCATCGGATATTCCCTGATGATCCTGAGTTGAAACTGCCCGGCACCACCAGGAAGGGAGCGCTGGAGACGCTGGGCAAAGTCAGGCAAGGATTGAAGGAATCAAGGTTTAGGCTGGAAAGGACCTTAAAGCTCATCTCATCCCAAGGGCAGGATTGCTTTCCAGCACTCATGTTCACCCTGACACGGAGCTGGGGCCAGGTTTGGACACCATCAACTCTTCTGGCCACTGATTGCCCAGTGCGCGGATGGGATGCCTGGAATTCCCTGCAAAGGGAAGGGCATGGAGATGGGAATGTCACACGGGGTGACACAAAAACAGTGATGTTTTTGTGCCTTCATCACTCTCCATCTTCCTGGCACAGCTGTGGCTGCCCCTGGATCCCTGGCAGTGCCCCAGGCCAGGCTGGACACTGGGGCTGGGAGCAGCCTGGGACAGTGGGAGGTGTCCCTGCCATGGCAGGGGTGGAACCGGATGGACTTTAATGTCCTTCCCACCCAACCCATTCCATGACTCCTTTGCCTGACTGCAGACGGTTTTCCCAGGGTCTCCAGCACTCTCTTCCCAGTGGTGCTGGGCAATTTCCACTCCTGATTAGGGAATTAATCAAGGGGAGAGCCAATATTGACAGCGCCCCATTGTGCTCCAGGGGCTGCTGTGCCGGGTTGGATCCGGATTCCTGCAAACCTCTTGGAGAAGCAGGGAAGTTCATTTTCTCTAATGGCACTTAATGATTTTGCAGGAGACAACCACTAAATCCTGCCTGCTAATCCCATTAGCGGTTCGGGATTGTAATTAGTGCATTAAAGAGGCAGCTTCTTCTTCTTTCCTCTTTTTTTCCAGCACAGCACTGCTGGAGTGGGAGCTGTTTATTAGCCTGGATGAGGTGGGAAATGCCTGGCACAGATAAAAAGTGGATTAAAATTGAAATATTTTCAGGCTCTTCTCAGTTAATTGTTATTTTATGGCCATGGCCATGGAATTTGAGGATAAGGTTTTTTTAGCCTCACATTTCTACTGTGTCCCTGAAGTCCGAGTCCTCTGTGCTTCCTGCAGGAGGGAGCTCATCCCTGGAAGAGGATTTGGAGCCTTCCCTGATCAACCCCCTCTGGTTTTAGTTGTGCCCCTGGGCTCTTGGGTTGCTTTGGATTGGGGTTTTCTGTTCCCCGTGTCCTGTTCCAGCACGGAAGGAGAGGCTGGACGTGGGGAGCTGAGAGTTTGAGGACACGCCTGGGGATCCCAGGTGCTGGGTGGGATCTCCTGGAGTGACTTGGGGTGCAAATTTCACTCCACCCTTCCTGTTCTCTGCAAGGACCCTCCTGAGATCTGCCCAGGAGAGAGGGTGGTGTCCCTCAGGCAGATTTATGGAATGGGTCGGGTGGGAAGGAACATTAAGGACCATCTCATCCCACCCCTGCCATGGCAGGGACACCTCCCACTGTCCCAGGCTGCTCCCAGCCCCAGTGTCCAGCCTGGCCTGGGGCACTGCCAGGGATCCAGGGGCAGCCACAGCTGCTCTGGGCACCCTGTGCCAGGGCCTGCCCACCCTCCCAGGGAACAATTCCTGCCCAAGATCCCAGCCAGCCCTGCCCTCTGGCAATGGGAGCCATTCCCTGTGTGCTGGCCCTCCATCCCTTGTCCCTCCATCTCCCCAGCTAAGGATGGGGTGAAACAGGCTCTGGGGAGCCAGGGGTGACTTTGGCAGAAGGAGAAATCTCTCTCCCCATGAGCTGCGTGTCGGGATTGATGGAGTGGAGCCCTCAGGGCTCTGCAGGGCTGCTCCCCCCGGATTTTTCCACCTCGGCACAGACAGAAAATAAAACATCACCATTTATTTGTGACAGCAGCAGCAGCGACCGGGTCCCCTCCAGAGCAAGGCCACAGTGTACTGCTTGATTCCCGATGACAGCTCATAAACTCCTTTGAATGTTGTGTTTGGGATATTATTCCCAGCATTTAATCCATCATTTCTGTGTGCCAAGACCTCCTGAAGCAGGGGTTAAGTTTTGGGGTTTTTTTTTTGGAGCTCCCAGCCTCCAGTTTTCCCATCGAGGTGTGGAACATTACTCCTGAAAAGATCCCCTGGCTTCCATAAATCCACAACCCATAAACATCCCAGGAATGGTCCTGAAACGGAAACAAAACAGTGAGAGTGGCTGATAATGCCGTGCCTGTTTAATACCCCGTGAATTCCACGGGCCATTGGCGTCTCTCCTGGCTGGTTAATGTTTATCCATCAGCCAGGAAAGAAAAATCTCGAGGTGGGAGCTCTTAAAGATCCCTTAGACGAGGAACCAAAGTCTGGCTCGTTAAGGGCATGTGTTAATCCTTGGAAGGGGTGGCCAATGGATCTCTGGATATGCCCTGGGGTGGGGGGGCTTTATCCTTAGACCCATCCATTGTCCTTTGACCTCTACCTAGACCCACCCATTGGCTCTGGACCCATCCTTAGATGGATCCTTCCTCTTTAGACCTGCCCTTGAACCCATCCTTCATCCTTAGACCCATCCTAAGACATGTCCTTTATTTTTAGACCTGCCCTTGAACCCATCCTTCATCCTTGGACCCCTCATTAGACCTGGCCTGTGTCCTTTGGCCCAGCCTTTTTCCTTTGACCTGTACTTAGACTTTTTCTTTGAACCTAGACAAATCCATCATTCTTGGACTCATCCTTAAACCCATCCTTCATCTTCAGACCTGTCCTTGGACTCATCCTGGGATCCCTCATTAGACCCATCCCTCATCCTTTGGCCCATACTTAGACTTTTCCTTTGTCCTTAGAACTGTTCTTCAGCTTTAGACCCATCCTTATCTTTAGACCTGTCCTTGGACCCATCCTTCATCCTTGGAGCCCTCGTTAGACCCACCATCTTTTATCCTTTGGCCCATCCTCCCTTCTTTGATCCATCCTTCATCCTTTGGTCTGTACTTAGACCTTTCCTTTGTTTTCAGACCTTTCCTTTGTTCTCAGACCCACCCTTCACCCTTAGACCCATCCATGATCTTTAGACCTATTCTTGGACCCACCCTTCATCCTGGGACCCTGTTAGACCCATCCTTTTGGCCCATCCTTGGGCAGATCCTTCATCCTTTCACCCATATTTGGACCCCTCCTCCATCTTTAGACCTGTCCTTGGACCTGTCCTTCATCCCTGGACCCCTCAGTAGACCCACCCTTTGGTCCAGCCTTCCTTCTTTGGTCCACCCTTTGTCCTTTGACCCATCCTTAGACCCATCCTCCATCCTTGGACCCCACATTGGACCTACCCTTCATCTTTTAGCCCATCCTCCTTCCTCTGACCTATCCTTAGACCCATCCTTCATCCTCTCACCCATCCTTAGCCCCATCCTTTTTCCTCTCACCCATCCTCTGACCCATCCTTTGTCTTCCAGGCCTGTCCTTTGTCCCATCCTTCCCCTTTGGGCCCCTCCTTAGACCCATCCCCTGGCCCACCCTTCCTCCCCTGACCCTCCTGAAGTGGAGCTGAGCCCAAACCCTCACCTGCTTCCCAGCTGTGGCTCCTCTTGCCTTGCTGCTCTCTGGCCAGATCCATGAACTCTGAAGCCCTCAAGGAATGTCCTCTGGGAAGCAGCTGGAGAGGAGCATGACCCAACCAGGCTGAGCCCCGATGAGTTCCAGTGGGAAGCAGCAGCTGGGCAGGATTTTTGTGCTGCACCTAGGCCAGGTTGGGGCTGGGACGAGGCTCCTCCAGCTCAGGGCACCTGGATTTTGGCTAAATTGTCCATGAATTCTCCTTATCCTGTGTTGTTGCAGTGACATTCCAGGTGTGGGTGTTTTCCTGGTGGAAAAACCTGTTGGTTCAAAGCCTTCAGAGGGTTCATTTCCTTCCCTTTGCCCCACTGCCCCATTGCTGGGATTTTTCCAGACTGGGATGAGGATTTCCTGGCTGGGCAAAGTCAGACGTGAAGTTCAGATGTGAACTGCTGATAGAGCACATCCCCATTTTCTTTTCCTTTTTCCTTGTATTATTTCCAACTTTAACTTAGACACTTTCTCTCCTGGGGGTGTTTTTCTCCATCCCACGTTACAAATTCCTGAGAATGGGATATTTCCTGTGGCACTTGGTCAAGTCTAGCACCCAACTGAGGCCATCGAGGCAGAGAGGTGAAAAACTGAATCCCAGATCTCCAAAAACCTGGGAGCAGTGAGCAGAGAAGTGAAAAACTTCACTTATTTACTTCTTTTTTTTTTTACTTGGGATCCCCAGGAGTGCCCTCAAACTCTCAGCTCCCCATGTCCAGCCTCTCCTTCCATGCTGGAACAGGACATGGGGAACAGCAATTACCTCTTGCAGCTCCTTCCCACCCGTGTCTGCTCCCAGTGCTGCTCCTGCAGACCAATCAAATCCCAGGAGGAGGGCTGGGGGGGAACCCAGATGTCAAAAAACGTGGGAGCAGAGAGGTGAAAAACTGAATCCTAGACCTCCAAAAACCTGGGAGAATGGGCAGAGGTGAAAAACTGAATCCTAGACCTCCAAAAACCTGGAGAAGTGGCAGAGGTGAAAAACTGAATCCTAGACTCCAAAAACTGGGAGCAGTGACAGAGAGGTGAAAAACTGAATCCCAGACCTCCAAAAACCTGGGAGAAGCGGGCAGAGAGGTGAAAAACTGAATCCTAGACCTCCAAAAAACTGGGAGCAGTGGGCAGAGAAACGAAAAACTGAATCCCAGATGTCAAAAAATGTGGTAGCAGAGGAGCTGACAAACTGAATCCTAGACCTCCAAAAACCTGGGAGCAGACAGGTGAAAAACTGCATCCCAGATATCCAGAAACAGGGGAGCAATGGACAGAGAGGTGAAAAACTGAATCCCAGACCTCCCAAAACCTGGCAGCAGAGGTTTTCACCATCATCACCCCACTGAGCAGCCCGTGCTTGGGCTGTGCCTCAGGTTTAATCATTTAAGCTGGTCCTAAACAGGCCCTGATGGGTCATTAATTCTGCCCCCTTGACACTGATGCTGCTTCCCCGTGTGGCAGTGCCCACCCACCTGCTGGATCGATTCCTGATGTTCCGCACAGGTGGCATTCAGGAGCGTCCAGGCAGCTCCTCTGTCATTCCCAGCTTTGGACAGGCAGGTGGGCTCCTGGCACTGGGCATGAGCAGGAGATGGATGTTTGCAGAGCAGGTGGATGCAGCAGGATGTTGCCAGTGTGTGGAAATGCTCCATATGGAAGCGTCTTCCCAAGGTGGGCACTGGCAGCTGGGCTGTGCCAGCCCTGGGGTGGCAGCAGGAGCAGGGAAGTGCTGGCCCCTGAGCTGGCACTGCTGGGACACCTTCAGTGCTGGGGCAGCTCTGGGAGCCTCCTGACAGGAGAGCCCTGGAGGGGCTGGAGCGTGTGCAGGGCAGGGCACGGGGCTGGGGAAGGGAATGGAGCCCCAGAGCAGCTGAGGGAGCTGGGAAAGGGGCTCAGCCTGGAGCACAGGAGGCTCAGGGGGACCCTGCTGGCTCTGCACAACTCCTGACAGGAGGGGGCAGCTGGGGGGGTCGGGCTCTGGGAACAGGGACAGGCACAGGAGGAGAGGGAATGGCCTCAGGCTGGGCCAGGGCAGGGGCAGGGGGGAATTTGGGAACATTTCTCCATGGAAAGGGTGGTCAGGATGGCACAGCTGCCCAGGGCAGGGGGGGATCCCCATCCCTGGAGGGGTTTAACATCTGTGTGGATGTGGCCCTTGGGGACAGGGGTGGACTCCAAAGGTCTTTTCCAGCTTTAAGGATCCCGTGATCCCATGATCTCCACACTGTGTTATTTATCCTGAGAACAGAGCCCCAGCCTGGAACTTCTACCAGGGGGAGAGCGTGGAAAGGCAGGAATTTGGAGAGCAAAACGAGCAGCATCTCTCCCTGTGCTTCCAAATCATCCCCCTGATTAATCTCGCTGCCGCTGCCGGTGAGGCAGGGCTGTGGAGCTGAGCACAGCTCCTGGAATGTGTCCAGCTCCCTCAAAGGATGCTTTGCACACCACCTGGTGACAGTGATGAGTGGCCCCCGTCCCAGCCTGGCTCCGTGCTGGAATTATCCCACTGCTCCGGGCTGTGGCACTCCTTAGGAGTGTCATTAATGTTAATTACGGCCCTGCTATTCCATCCAGAGGCGCTGGAGCTTTACGGTGCTCAGAGGAGAAACTTCTCACCGTGTCCTTTAATGAGCAGTTGAGGCTCCTTTCAAAGCCAGACGGGCGTGAGGATGAATTTAGATAAGGATGAACATCCTGGGAGAGGTGGCACCGGATTCCTGGTGCTGCCTCCAGCGGGGGAGAGGGCACGGACAGGGCAGGGGCTGTGGGCAGTGTCCGGGCTGGTGGCCAGGAGAGGGATCGGTCACTGCTGGTCTTGGCACAGCCTGTGCTCTTCCCAGCTCTGTCTTCCAGCTGGAGCTGGGCAGGAAAGTCGGGAAGCAGCTCCCCTGTTCGTGTCTTTGTGGGCCAAGGGGTTGGTGGGAGCTTCTCCTCACCCTCCTGCCATCCCACCCCCGGCTTGCTGCGGTGGCCCAAGCAGGGGCTGGGCTGGCCAAGGGCTTCAGGGGAATCCTTGGTGATAACAGGATGAAAACCAAAGGCAGGGAGTGCTCCTTGGGGTGAGAGATGCTCCCAGGGCTGGAGCCCCTCTGCTCTGGAGCCAGCCTGGGAGAGCTGAGGGTGCTCAGCTGGAGAGGAGAAGGCTCCAGGGAGAGCTCAGAGCCCCTGCCAGGGCCTAAAGGGGCTCCAGGAGAGCTGGGGAGGGACTGGGGACAAGGGATGGAGGGCCAGCACACAGGGAATGGCTCCACTGCCAGAGGGCAGGGCTGGCTGGGATCTTGGGCAGGAATTGTTCCCTGGGAGGGTGGGCAGGCCCTGGCACAGGGTGCCCAGAGCAGCTGTGGCTGCCCCTGGATCCCTGGCAGTGCCCCAGGCCAGGCTGGACACTGGGGCTGGGAGCAGCCTGGGACAGTGGGAGGTGTCCCTGCCCAGGGCAGGAGGTGGGACTGGATGGGCTTTAGGGTCCCTTCCAGCCCAAACCATTTCATGATTGCCCAGATCTGCCCCACCTGGCTGACACTGTGTTGTCTGGGGATGGGGCAACCCCCTCAGGATGCCCCAGGGGCTGAATCCCTGAATTCCCTGTGGAGGGGAAGCTTCTCCCTCCAAAGGAGACTCAACCCCACCAGCCCTGGCCTTGGCTCACCCTCACTGCCCTCAAAGAAACGTAATGGTGGCAACCAAGAAAACAGAAGGGGCTTAATGAGAAACAGCTCCAGCTCCAGGATCCTGGCAATTACCTCTTCCAGCTCCTTCCCACCTGTGTCTGCTCCCAGTGCTGCTCCTGCAGCCCTGTCTCGAATCCCAGGAGGAGGAGGAGGGCTGGGGGGGAACCTGTTCGGCTCCAACTCCCTTCAAAGAATTTCCCAGCTTTATAATTTGCGGCTGTAATAAAAAAGTTCCACTTTGTGCTTGGAAAAGTGAATAATAGATCAGTCAGACTCGAGCCTGGAAATGCAGGCATCCAGGGAAGTGGGGACAGGCACTTGGATAAATATTTAACTGCTGAGGCTTTGATTTGAAGGAGCTGCTTTTCCTCTGGCCAGGGGAGGGAGGGTTTGTTACCTCTTTATGGGAATGAGGAGGATAAATGGAACATCTGGAGGATATTCTGTGTTTGTTTCTTTATCTCAATCCCAGCATTGCATGGAGCTTGTTCAGGTCTGGGTAGAGAATGAAGGAATTTCACCTGTTCAGGCAGGTTCAAAAAATTCATTGCCTTGAATGCTGGAAATCTTTCAGAGCTGGTGCCCTCCTTGCTGTGCAGGGATTTGGGATGTGGGATGGCACCGGGCATGGGAGTTGTGTGTTTATCCCGGTGTCAAAGGTGACCTGGTGCCTCCTTTCCTGCCTGAGATGGCTGCAGCTGTGCTGGTTTTGATCCCAACTCCCCCAGGCTGTTTGGGAAAGCTCAGGCTCCCTAGCCAGCATGTTTTTTTAATGGTTTATTTGGGAGTCCTTGAGGGAGAAAGGCCGGATTTTGCCGTTTATGTGCCAATATGGGAACAGGAAGGCAGGAAGTGGCAGAAGTTCTGGCGAGGGCAGGACACAGGGAAAGGTTTCCCACTGCCAGAGGGCAGGGATGGATGGGATAATGGGCAGGAATTGTTCCCTGGGAGGGTGGGGAGGCCCTGGAATGGAATTTCCAGGCTGCCCCTGAAATGTCCAAGGCCGCCCTGATTGGCGGGCAGTGTCCCTGCTCATGGCAGGGTTGGGATAAAAAGATCCTCAAGCGCCTTTCCCACCCAATCATTCCTGCATGGAACAAAGCCGGAGTGAATTTGGGGCGTTTTTCCTTCTTCCTCCCGTTCCGATGGATGCTCCTGGAGCCGCCTGCCCGCGGTGCTGGAGGCACGGGGGCAGCGCTCCACCTGCTCCTTGCTCTGATTTAATCGGGAATATTGTGCAGTTAAACCACTCCAAAAGCCATAAATCTTGGGGGCCGAATCCCGGCCGGGGCCGCCCGCTCCCGGCCAGGCAGCAGCGATCTTTAATCCTTTGCAGCTGAAATACCGATGAGGGGATTTTTTAGCTTTTCTCCCACTCTATTTCCCTTCCTTTAAGAGCAACGCTCGTGTGGAAATTGGTGTGTGCTGGCAAGGAGCGAAGTGGTGAATAAAACATCACCTGGCTCGGGCGGCTGCAGGGGCAGCTCCTGCCTTGTGGTTAAATTTTAAATTAAACCAGTTTTAATTTTTTATTTTTTTTAATGGCAATAAGAATGGAAGGGACAACAAATGCCTGCAGAGCAGGTTGTTACTCAATTCTGGGTTTTTTGAAGAGTTGGGAATAGAGGATGAGCACCGCACAGGGGAATGGTTGGGGTGTCCCCTTTGGGGTGATTTTTGGGATGCTTTTTGGGATGAGCCATATGCCAGGAGCACCACAGCCCTGCGAATATCGCGGTTTTGCTCGCTGTAACATACGGATCCCACTGTGCCAAACTCATTTTCCAGCTTCTCCCAGCACATCCCGCTCACCAAATCCCCCGGGGGCATCCCAGGAGGGCAAACCCTTGCTGCGGAAATCCCGCAGCATCCTCCCGCTGCTGTCAATCCCTGCCGGCTCCCGGCAGCGGTGACGGGCCCTTTGTCCCGGTGTCTGCTCCTGTTTTCCAGCGCCTCTTGAAACCCTCTATTTTCGCCCGCCCGGAGCCGGTGATAAGCGTTTGACTGATCCCACCGAGCAGGCTGGGATGAGCCATTCAGGCGGGATTGACACCTAAAGGGATTTGCATTAAACGCTTCAAACTCGCTCGGCTTTTTTTATTTTATTATTTTTCTTTACCGTTTTTATTAATTTTTTTAAATCCATCATTATTTATTTAGCAAATTCCTGCGTGAAATTTCGGCGCTAAAGGTTGGCATTCGCCTCTCTGAGAAAGAATCGCTGCCGGCGGGCGGCACTGGTTTTCCCCGAGCATCCCGAGGCAGGAATTAGCCCCGATGCTCCCGAACTCTGCCTTGGGGGGTTGGTTTGGGCTCTCCCGCCAAGATAAAGGAGGGATAAAGGAGAAAAATGAGGAATTCGGGGTCTGCGGAACGTTAGCTGATGGTGAGAGGTGAAGGAGAGGGGGATGCTGTGGGCTCCCGATGTGCCAAGGGATGAGATTTTGGGAAAGGTTTGGGAACCTTGTATATTTTCCAGCTTTAGCTTTAGACACTTTCTCTCCTGGGGATGTTTTTTCTCCATCCCACGTTACAAATTCCTGACAACGGGATATTTCCTGTGGCACTAGGCCAAGCTTAGCACCCAGCTGAGCTGCAGGATTTTGGGAATGGTTTGGGAAGCCAAGGGCTGCGTGGAACAGGGGCTGATCCCGATGTGCTTCTGGGGAGCCTGGGACCTGCAGCGAGGGGTAAAATCCCGGGAATACCCGGCTTGGGAGCCTCCTGGAGCAGGGGTGAGGGTGGGACAACCGTGGAGAGTGGCAAAAAAAAAAAAAAAAAAAAAAAAAAAAAAAAAAAAAAAAAAAAAAATCGTGGGGATGTCCGGATTTCAGGATCTGCTCCAAATCTGGCAGGAAAGGAGCCCTTGTCCCCGTGCTGGAATTTCCCTGCCATCCCTGGATGGTGCTCTGGGCTTCTCCAGGATTTTGGGGAGCTCCAAGCCTCGAGATGGACCAGGTGTGGTTCTCTCTGCTCCCTCAAAAACTTTCGGGGCCAAAATAAGAAATATTTGCTCCATAATCGTCTCCCCACTCCTCCCTCGCCTGGAGACTCATTTTGGTAATGGTCCAGCTGTGACTGGAGGGAAATGGTCCTTCCCGGGGGCCGGGAGGGATCAGCACCATCCAAATCCACCCAAACGGCCCTTTCGGCTCTCGCTGGGCTTCCCGGGCTTCTCCTTAATCCCAGCGGTTGTTTAGAGGGAGTGCCCACCTTTTCCAGCTCCTGGGAAGGGCTGGAATGCGGCCAACCCCGCCCCGAGCAGCGAAACGAGACCCAGCTTCATCTTCTGCCGCACTTTGCAGGTTCCTCCTGCTCCAGCTGGGATTTATCCGGCCGAGATTCCCAGCAGTGCAGGAATCCCGGCTCCTTTTCCCCAGGCAGGGCTGTGCTGGGTCTTATCCCGATGGAAAATTGAATTGAGGCTGATGTTTATAATTGGTTTTCAGAATTTATTTTTTAAATTCCCCTTTTTTTGCCTCTGCTGTCCTTGTGGAATTGGGAGCCTGGCAAAGGGAATGAGGTTCCTCCTGCCCACCTGGGATGGGAATTCAGTTCTGGGAGGACCAGGATGCATTTCCAGCACGTTTTTCCCCACTTTGGGAAAATGAGAGGAGTATGGAAATGTTTGCCTTGGGCACTGCCAGGGATCCAGGGGCAGCCACAGCTGCTCTGGGCACCCTGTGCCAGGGCCTGCCCACCCTTCCAGGGAGGAATTTCTTCCCAGTATCCATCTAAATGTCCCCTCTTTTATTTGAAACCATTTCGCTTTGTCCTGTAACTATCTATGGGATCATGGAGTGGCTTGGGCTGGGAAGGACCTTGAAGATCATCTCATTCCAACCCAAGTAGGAGAATGGATGGATGGATGGATGGATGGATGATGGAAGGATGGATGGATGGATGGATGGATGGATGGATGGATGGATGGATGGATGGATGGACGGATGGATAGATAATGGATGGATGGATGGATGGATGGATGGATGGATGGATGGACAGATGGATGGATGGACAGATGATGGATGGATGGATGGATGGATGGATGGATGGATGGATGGATGGATGGATGGATGGATGGTGATGGATGACCCCTCATGGCCACAAGTCCTTTATGGGGTGCCCATGACTGGCCTCATCTTCCACCCCGGCCCCTAGGATGGTTTTTGACCCTTTTTTGCCCAAGAATCCCCAAACAGGGCTTGGTTTGCTCCGTGTCCCTCAGGCAGTCCTTGTCCCCAGCCCAGGGGACAGGGTCCCCTGTCCCTGTGAGCTCCCTGCTTTTCCATGGGTGAGGATGTTCCTGTTCCTCTCCAGGCTTCAGTTCTTGCTCCCCTTCCCTCAGGAGAGGGATCAGAGCTGTGGGGACACAGGCAGCCAGCCCAGTCACCCACCTGGATCCTAGTGTTTATTATTCTTTATTATTTTTTCTTCTCCTGAAGAAACAGAGAGAGAGAAAAAAAATATCTCTCTGTCCAAAATCACTCATCCTTCCTAATAATGAGAGCTGTCAGCAGCCCTGCTTGGCGAGGAAATGATGCTCGCAGTAAATATTTGGTCTGGAACTGATTTATGGGTGGAAAAAAACGAGATTAGTGCTTAATCACTGCCTTTCAGGAAGGGCTTTGGGCCGGGGTTGAGCTCAGAGGGAGCTGGGGCCATGCCAGGGGAGCAGCGCTGGGATTTTTGGTGGAGACCCCATGATTGGGTTGGGATTGAACAGCAGCAGTGGAGGGGATGGACTGGACTTGGGGCCACCAGGCAGGGTTAGATGGGATTTTGAGAAGGAATTGTTCCCTAGGAGGGTGGGGAGGGGCTGGGGTGGAATTTCCAGAGCAGCTGTGGCTGCCCCTGGATCCCTGGCAGTGCCCAAGGCCAGGCTGGACACTGGGGCTGGGAGCAGCCTGGGACAGTGGGAGGTGTCCCTGGCCGTGTCCTCTAATGAGCTCTGATGTCCCTTCCCACCCAACCCTTCCATGACTCCGTGTCCCTCAGCTTGGGGCTGCCCCCAGGGAGTTCCAAGCCAGGAGAGCTGTTCAGCTGCACCAGCCTGGGATCATCCCCCCATCCTGAGCCCAGCACACCCAAAGAGGTCCTTGCAGGCACCCTAAACACAGCAGCAGCTTTCCTGTGTGAGGAAATAATTAACTTATTAGAGGATGGTTTAATTTTCGTCATTAAAGAGGCCATTTCCTCTCGCCTGGCGGGGCCAGATGCCCCTGGGCACTGCTGGGACTGGTGGGACACGCTCAGCTCCAGCCTGCCCACCCTCCCAGGGAACAATTCCTGCCCAATATCCTATCCTCTGGCAGTGGAAGCCATTCCCTGTGTGCTGGCCCTCCATCCCTTGTCCCCAGTCCCTCCCCAGCTCTCCTGGAGCCCCTTCTAGGCCCTGGCAGGGGCTCTGAGCTCTCCCTGGAGCCTTCTCCTCTCCAGGGAGCACCCCCAGCTCTCCCAGCCTGGCTCCAGAGCAGAGGGGCTCCAGCCCTTGGAGCATCTTTGGTGCCTCCTCTGGACTGGCTGCAGCAGCCCCAGGTCTCTCCTGTGCTGGGACACTGAGCTGGAGGCAGCATTCCATTTGGGATGCGTGGATTATGGATGGAACATTCCAGGAGTCCTTGATCACTGCCAGGATGTTCTCGAGGGATCTCTGCCCCAAATGCTGCAGGTCCCTGAAGGGCTGAGATCTCCAGGGCTGTCTCTCCCCTCCTCACTCCCTGGCAGCTGGAGCAGCTCTGCAGGGCCAGGATCCTGCAGCCCGGCCCCTCCCAGCTCCCAGGGTCACCCTGCATCCCAAACCCTCCCAGGCCAGTGCAGCTTTGGGATCTGAGCCAGCAGAATGACGGCTGGGCCTTGTCCCAGTGCAGAAAAATGGGCTGAGGGGGTGAGCAGGGCGACTCCTTCCCCCTGCTCAGCAGAATTTCATTCCTGAGGAACTTCCCCCAGTGTTTTGGGTTGTCCACACCACAGCCCTGTGCCTTGGCAAGCTGATTCCTGGGAATCTGTTGGGGTCCCTGACGTTCTCCACTGCAGCCCACCCTTGCTTGGGGCATGCATTTGATGTAGTGACACTAAATGTGATCATTTAGGGGATTTGACAAGCTCAGCAGGGCTGGGATGACAAGACTTTGGACCAAATGATTTTTTTCACCCAGTTTCTCAAGAGGAAAAGGTCTGGAATGTTCCTTAATGAAAACTGCTCTTGTTTGACGGCAGGGAGGGATCTGGAATTTTCATGGGGAAGTGGGATTAATTATCACCTGGGAGATGATGCAGCAACACCCCCATCCCACGGGTGCCACCAGCCCATCCCCAGCTCCTTTCCCTTCACTTTTCCCTCCTCTTTCCTCTTTTCACTCCCAGAGTCAAGAAAAAGAACAAGCCCCTGAACCTCAAGATCCACAACAGCGTGGGGAGCTGCGAGAACATCCCGGCCCAGCGCTCCCCTCTCCTCTCCGAGCGCTCCCTGCGCTCCTTCTTCGTGGGCTACCCGCCCTTCCTGCCCTCCACCCCGCCTGTCCACACCGAAGCCACCTTCTCAGCAAGTAAGTCCCCTCAGATCCCCCTTCCAAGGGGTGGGAGAGGCCGAGCAGAGGTTGGGGACTTTCAGAGTCAGCGGTTCGGAGGATGCTGGTTGAGCATCATGGAGTGAGCCCAGCCCTTGTGGAGGTGCCTCTTGTTGGTGTTTAGAGATCTGTGGATGCTCCTGGGCAAAGATAACCCCAAAATCGTGATTGTTTCTGGTTTTTGGGAAAGCCAAGAGGTTTCTGTGCTGTCTGGGTTGGTGGCACTGCCTGGGTGTCACCTAAAAGTGACTTTTCTCAGTGTTGCTTTGTAAACCCAGCTGTGGTTTCACCTCTGTGTTTAAACCTCTCCTGCTTGCTGGATTTGGAGCTGGTGTGGGGGTTTGGGAAGCCAATCCTGGTGTGAACCCCATGTAGCTGATCCCACCTGACAGGGGTCTATCCTCTCCCAGGGGATGCTGCGTGGGTTTGGCTCCATGTGCTCACCAGGTCTGGGAGGAACAGCCTGACCCTCATTTCCTGGTCCCAGACCGGTGTTGGGATTAATTCCACAGGGATTGAAGCTTTTCCAAGCCAGGCGTGGCTCTTGGCCCACGAAGATCTTCCCTGGAAACACGTGGCTGCTGCTGGGAGTGATCCCCAGCCAAGTCATGGTCCCCTTGCCTCTTGTTCCTTGGCTAAACTTCCTCCAACTCCACATCCAGACTGGGAGGTCACCCTCCCTTTCCTGGATTTTCCCCTTGTTTCCTTCCTGGAAATGCTTTTCTGGCTTGTTTTGGGGTCTTCCACTCATTCCTCCTGCTCAGCTCTTGGCTGAAGAAGGGTTTGCAGCCAACTCCCTTTCCCTTTCCCTTTCCCTTTCCCTTTCCCTTTCCCTTTCCCTTTCCCTTTCCCTTTCCCTTTTTCCCTTTCCCTTTCTTTCCTCCCTCCCCTGCAATGTGGGGGCCCTCAGGACTCCTCCAGCCCATCCTGCTGTCCTTTCCTCCTCTCCCTCTGCTCTGGGAGCTCTGCAGGCACACAATGCCATTCCCAGAGATATCTGGGACTCCGCTTGCCCGGAGCGAGGGGGATTTTCGCCTCACTCTTTCCCACATGGAATTGTCTGTGCTCAACTCGCAGCCCGGACCAACAGAGCAGAAATCCCAGACCAGAGCCCATTCCCAGCCACCCCCCACGTGTCTCCTTGCATTAGTTTTCCTCACGCCTCAGTGTTGGATTACATCCCGTGCTGTGACATCCTGATGGAACGTGGCACCGCCGCAGCAGGACGCGATGGGAACTGATGGGCTGGCAAGTGACTAACACTGCTGGAGAGGTGTCTCCTCTCATTCCTCTCCAACTGCCCTGGCTGCTGGGAATGTTTTCCAGGCTGGATGGGAGCTGGGTTTCCCCAGCTGGTTGATCTCTGCCGGGAGGTTTCGGCATCAGCAGAGCTGTTTGGTCCTTGCAGGATCAAGATCCGTGTGGGAGTTAAGCCAAGCAGGGCAGACATCTGTTTGTAGGGAACAGAATCATGGAATGATTTGGGCTGGAAGGGAGCTTGAAGCTCATCCACTTCCATGGGCAGGGACACCTCCCTCTAGAGCCCTCCCTGCATCCCAAGGATTCCCTGTCCTCATCCTCGTGGTGGTTCAACAGCCAAGCTCTCCACAATATCCCATCCTTATGGGTTTTCTAAAAATCCCTCTTGCCTTTCCCCACTATGGAAGCAGTACGGCGGCATCCAGATGCTCTGGATTGCTGTAGAACTGCTGCCCTATGCACAGAAACACAGAAATTGTTGTTGTCAGCTGGAGATGGGCGAGGGGAGCCCAGCCAGGCCCTGTCCCTCCCTGGATGTCTCTCCACAATTTCTTTTCCACAGCCTTGCTGCTCCTGGCAGGAGCACGTTTCCATCTGAGTCATCCTGGCCCGGGTCAGGAGTGGGTTTGGATGCTTCCCTCTGATTTTTAACATCCCTTTGTCCTGACAGGAATGGATTTTCACAGAGGGCTGGAGGGAGCTGCACAAGGAGCCTCTTCCTCTGGCAGCACAGATCTGCATGGGGCAATCACAGGATCCTGAGTTGATCCAGAGGGATCACTGATCCAGCCCCTGGCCCTGCCCAGACCCCCCAACAATCCCCTCTTGTCCACCCCTGGGGCACTGTCCAAAGGCTCCTGGAGCTCTGGCAGCCTCGGGGCTGTGCCCATTCCCTGGGCAGTGCTCAGCTTTCCCTGAGCTCCACCCAAACCTCCCAGCACTGCTCCAGCCTTTCCCTCCTGCCCTCCCAGGGAGCAGAGACCCGAGCTGCCTCTCAGAAAGGGGCTGCTTTGCTGTGGTCTCCAGGGATGTCCTCTCCCTGCCCAGGCCTGTGTGACAACTCCATCCCATCCTCTGGCTGTGTCCCCGGGGGGATTCTCCTGAATCCTGGTCCTGCTTCTTCCCCTTGGCTTTGTGAGCGAGGAATTTGCAGTTTAGGGGGTTGAGCATGAGCAGGGATCCCAGCCAGGCCAAGTGTCAAGTGCTGAGGTGCCACCAGAGCTCCTTGAGCCCCCTCGGCTCCTGAGCCATCTGTGGAAGAGCCGCCAAAGGTTTGGTGGACAGGGACCCAGGAGAGTGTCCAGTGGGTCAGGGTGGGAGTCCTTAAATCCAGCTTTTCTGCAGGAAAGCACCAGGCTGGACCCAAGGACGTGGCAGAGGTGCTGAAGGGGATGTGGGGGGGTAGCCAGTGCCCTCCAGACCATGGCTCCTCTCTGTGGGCATCCCACTGCCAGTGCTGGGGTGGCCTTGGGGGGGACACTTCTCCCTAAAGCTGTCCCAGTCCCAGCCACCTCCGGGAGGGCACTTCCCAAAGGGAACCGCCTTTCTTGGGGACCACCAGTGGTTCTCTCCTCCCTGACTCTGCCCTGCCATGGCAGGAGCACTGCCCAGCTGTGTTGGCAGCACAGCTGGCAGCAATCTGCAGCCACAGCTGGCCACAGCTGGCAGCAAGGCTCCGGAGGGTTTCCCACCCCGGCAGCGGAGTTGGAGGGCACAGCTTTGTCTGGATAAGCCTAACTGAGCCTGCAAGGCTGGGAATTGGGGGGAAAATCCCGATGTGAGACTTTAAGATGCTGAACATGACATTTGAGCTGGATAAATGGGATTGTCACGCTGGAAAGGGGAACTTCCCAGATTAGAAAGGGACTCTTCCCTTTCTGGAGAGATGCTCCGGGAGCAGCTCCTGCTTCAGATGATCCCCTCCGCTCCCAGGTTTGGTTTCATCCTGCTGGATCCATCCTGGATTCCACCCACTGAAGCTTAAAGGCCATCCCACTCCAAACCCTGCACGGACAGGGGCGCTTCCCACCGGATCAAATTCCACGTGGAATATTTGCCACGTGCGCTAATGGAGGGAGCATGTGACTACCTTTGTAGCTTGAATCCTGCATGGATTTATATCCTGGGGAGGGAAAGCCGGTGGGGCAGCTGCTCTCCCATCCTATTTTGGCCCTAAAAGCAGCAGGAGCAGAGCCTGAGGTGTGTCTTTGCTGCAGAGCATCTCCCTGGGGTGCTTGGCTCCCAGCTGGGATCACGCAGGAAGCAAACTCAGGATGGTGGGAGGCACTGGGACAGCATCCCTGGAACAGCCACAGATTGAGACATTGGAAGTCTGTCACTGGAGCTGGCACAGGGTGCCCAGAGCAGCTGTGGCTGCCCCTGGATCCCTGGCAGTGCCCAAGGCCAGGCTGGAGTCTGGGGCTGGGAGCAGCCTGGGACATGGGAGGTGTCCCTGCCAGGGCAGGGGTGGGACAAGATCATCTCTATGATTCTTTCCTACCCAAATCGTTCCATGGATATTATGATTTGTCTCTGGACTGGGATTTTTGCCAAGTGCTAGAGATATTCCTGATCCTGGATATCTTTTGCTGTTGAACTCTTTTGGGAAGAGGCTCCACCCCGGTGCCTCCCCTTAATCTCTCCACAGGACTCGCCCACCTTGGGAGCATTTTGGTGACAGCTTGGGATGTTTGGGATAAGTGCAAAGTCTCCTGTCCGTTTCTTGGCTTCACAGTGCCTCATCCCGGGATTCTTACTGAGTCCACTTCCATGGATTTTATCCGTCCCAGTCACGATGTGGACGCCGGTTTGCTGCAGTGGTGGGAGGAGGGTTTGTTGGTCAGGCTGTCTCTGCGATGGAGAACGCGCTCCCAGCTCCTCCCTGCCCTCCAGACAGGGGCCAGGACACGAGCAAGGGGCAACTCTGACAAAACACGGGCCCCACCCGTGTGGCCCCGCGACCCCTGAGGACGCTCCAGGGTCCTTGGTGCGGGTTTGGGAACTCTCTCGCTCAGAGACAACAGAGTTGTGTTGTCTTTGTGCAGCAAAGACACACCTCAGACCCTGTTCCTGCTGCTTTTAGGGCCGAAATAGGATGGCATAGATCCCAGAGCAGCTGCCCCACTGGCTTTCCCTCCCCAGGATATAAATCCATGCAGGATTCAAGCTACAAAGGCAGTCACATGCTCCCTCCATTAGCGCACGTGGCAAATAATCCACGTGGAATTTGAACCGGTGGGAAGCGCCCCTGTCCATACAGGGGTTTGGAGTAGGATGGCCTTTAAGGTCAGTCAGGTCCAGAGTGGAACAACCCCAAGGAGGGCGGACAGACCCCCAAAATAATGACCTAGGGCAGCTCCAGGTGCTTTTCTCCATGCAGGACACGACCAGGCAGCCCAGCTGGGACTCAGCCGGAATTCATCGCGGCGCTGCCGGGGTGGCAGCGGGGGCAGCGCGGTCCGTGTCACCGCCGAGGCTCGCCGTGCCACTCAGGAGCGGCGCCGGCTGTCACCGCTGCCTGTCACCGCTCTCCTGCCGTGTCGCCTGTCAGGGACACGCCGGAGGTGGCTGTCACCCTTCGCCCGGCTGGTTTCTCCCTTCCCGTCTCTCCTCCCGGCACAGCTGATCCCATCAAGCGCGGCTGTTGATTTTGGGATGAGCTGTGCCGGAGCAGGAGCCCTGACCTTTGCGGGAGCAGCGAAGGAAATCACGGAGGGCCTGGAAGGAGGGTGGCATTCCCTGGCAGCGCCACGACACCGGGAAGCGGGGCTTGGCTTTTGGGAACCCCTCGGGAGGCAGGAATGGGGTGGGTGACCGGGAGAACTCCCCATGGGGCCGCTCCGTGGGTCCCACCCCGCGAAATTCCACTAGTGCCAATCCAACGCCAGCTCGGAGCGGGAGAGGGGGAATTACGCGAGGGGAATTATGGCCGGGAGAGTTTGGATTTTCCAGGCAGGCAGGAGATTGCTGGGGATAAAGGTTTAAGTAATGACCGGCACGGTCGGGAGACGTCAGTGGAGCTAGAGGAGGTGGGAGGATGGGGGAGAGGCAGCCGCTGTCACGCTTCAAAACTTGCGAGCATCAACCGATCCCGCGGCCGCTGAGTGCCCACGACAACGCCTGACCCTCCCACCCTGACACAAGCCGTGCTCGTGGGGATTTTTCGCCTTGTAATTAACGCTAATCGTGGCACTTTGGGGGGTGTTCAATGAGAATATTCCTCCTGTGCTGGGGGGAGGCTGCTGCATCCCCCCGAGTTAACATTGCGAGCAACAGCTTTTCCTGCGGGTGGGAATCCGGGCAAAGGGGAGAATCCCCCATTAACTCCAGAGCCCCCCCAAGCCCTCGGGGCTGATCCCCGGTGCCTTTCCCTGCCCTCCTGTCCCGCTCCGCTGCTTTTCCCTCCTGCCAACAGCGGCTCTATTGTCAAACGCCGCGGTCCTACGTGCTCGCTGCCTCTAATGAAGGTAATTAGCTGTGAGTCACGTCGGGCTCATTTATGTTACGAGGTCAAAATCCCCGCTACACTTCAATACATTTTTGCAGCGAGCACATTTAGAAAGTAATTAAAAGGCTCAGCAGCCGCCGGTGCCTCCATCCCCTCTCCCCCTCGCCGGGCTGGCAAGATTTAATTGAGGCCAGCCGAAAGTTAGTGGGAATAAATTGTGGCTGATAACGTGGAGGTTGTAATTTAATTCCGGGCAAGGAGCTGTTCTGGCCCGGGTGCTTGGCTCTTCAGGGAGCGGCGTTGGAGGGGGGATGATGACGACTCCGGGCTGTAACGCGATTTAATAGAGGGGGGGATGACGCTCAGGGAGGCGTGGAGGGGTCACTCGTTAGAGCGTCACCTCTGGGATTTGTGGACCCAATTCCCACCCCTGGGAGGCTGTGGATGTGGAGGTAGCAGAGGGATGCTGGTCCAGCAGCCCAGGGTGAGTTGTCACAGAGACTGGTGAGAAAATATCAAAAATATTGTCGATGTGGTGCTGGGGACATGAATTCCCCTTTTGGCTTTGAAGGGAGCTTGTAAAAATTAGGGAGAGTGACTTTTTACACGTGTGGATAGAGCCAGGACACAGGGAATGGCTTCCACTGCCAGAGGGCAGGGCTGGCTGGGATATTGGGCAGGAATTGTTCCCTGGGAGGGTGGGCAGGCCCTGGCACAGGGTGCCCAGAGCAGCTGTGGCTGCCCCTGGATCTCTGGAATTGCCCAAGGCCACTGGGGCTGGGAGCAGCCTGGGACAGTGGGAGGTGTCCCTGCCCATGGGAATGAGATGATTTTCATGTCACTTCCGTTCCAAACCATTCCATTATTCCATGGTTCTGACATCTCAATTGCTGCTTGTGCCCGTGGAATGATCAGAAGAAAAGAAGGGTCCAGAGCTGTTGCTGGCTGGAGGTGCTGGAGCAGGATGAGCTTGGGATGCTCCCAGGATTTCTAACCCAGGGAGCAGGATGTAAATGTAACCTTCAGCCGGCAAGTGCAATTAGAGCCGCTAAATTAAAATGGGATATTAAAGCAAACAGCAGCTCTCCCCGCTCCCAGGGATAATATCCCACACCTGTTTAGCCAGGGATTTGCCGGCACTCTGAGCAAACAGCCGGGACCCACCAGTGGTGCCCGGGAAACCTCTCAAATCCCCGAGTGAAAATCCAGCCTTTGGATCCCGGCATGGATCCGCTCCCGGGGCTGAGCATCCTGCGGGGCAGGACCTTTTCCGAGGCCAGGAGGAGCAGGAACAGGAGCAGGAGCAGCTTTTCCAGCCTTGCCGAGGCTGAAGGAGGATGTGGAATCCAGGCATGCTCCTGGTTACCTTCCTGCTCCAGCGGTGCCTGTGAATTTCCCTCTTTTTCCTTACCCCTCTCCCTGCTTTTCCCTGGGAAGGAGGGCACCGGGCCTGCTTTAACTCTGTTCTTCCCTTGGAGCACGAATGGAATCACCTTTGGAATGGCTGGCACTCGGCTTTTCCTCAGCTGCCACCTCGAGATGTGATGTCTTATTAAAAACTGATGATGACAAAGCTCCAGCTTTGTTTTCCCTTCCTCGGTTGGACATCGTGATGCGATTCCCAAAGTTTGGCAATCCCGCCCTGCATGCACATGGATGTGCCCTCTCCTCTCCCCTCCCTGGCCCAAACTGGGTGATGTGATCTGGGACAGCAGACCCCGATTGCCACGGACCCACAAAGCCCAGGGGTCTCCTGCTTTCCAGACAGTGAGCTCAGTGAGGCATTCCAGGGGGAAATAGCAGGAAAATCCCAGTTTTTGTGCGCATCCTTTGCTCCCCTTCCCAAAAAAGCTTGCATGTCAGCTCTCGATGTTGTCACCAGTGCTGGTTTTCCTGGTCTCTCCCTGCAGATACGCTGTCAGTGCCTCGCTGGTCCCCGCAGATCCCTCGTCGGGATTTAGGAAACTCCATAAAACACAGGTACTGCCCCCCTGCTGCTGTGCCAGGCTGGGGGTGAGGAGTTGGCATCTCCCCATCTCTGCTCCAGGAGGCTCGGGACATTCCCCTCTTCCCCACGCTGGGCTGTGTTGTCCTCCAAGCCCATTTCAATTCCATTTCAGTTCAGATCTGGTTTAGATAAGGCTCCAGTTGCTATCAATAAAAGCTGTGGATTATCCGTGACCTTGCCAGCCTTCGGCAAATTCCCCATTTCTGCACTGTAACACTTCCATATCTCCCTGAAGAGGGAGAAGCACTGGGAAGAGCGCTGCTGTTTGATGGGAAGCTGCTTCCCAAGGGGCTGGAAACATTGGTCCCCAGGGCAGGGAAGGGTTCTGGGGGGTGCCTGGGGTGGGCAAAGCTGGGGAATCGCAGGGAGCTGGGATTGGATTCCCTTTGGAACAAGCTCCCAGAACCAAAGGAAGGCTCGGGGTAGTGTTTTGGCATCCCTAGAAAAATTCCTCAACATCTGCAGCAGAGTTTGAGGGCAGCAGAGTGAGGATGAGCCAGAGCTCGGGGGCTGAGTGAGGCTGCAGCTCTCCCCGGCCACTCTGCCCGTGTTTCTCTCCGCAGGTTTTCCACCAAGTACTGGATGTCTCAGACCTGCACCGTCTGTGGGAAGGGAATGTTGTTCGGCTTAAAATGCAAAAACTGCAAGTATGGCGCCACGCCGGAGCTGTTTGTGTCACTCCTTAAAACTGTGAGGGGAAAATCGGGGCTTTGCTGGGGGAGCCGAGCAGGATTTGGGCACGGAGAGACCGACCAGGCTCCGGCCAGCTCATCCTCACAGGAAGCTTTAATGAGATGTGGAATCGGGTGAATAACACCCCAAAGCAGGGCTGGGGTTGTGTCTGGGATGGGATCAGGCTCCTCGGGGAGGATGTGCCCGCCAGACCTCGGCTCTGCTTGCTGCAGAGCTCTGAGTCAGATCCTGACAGCCCCCCTTGCCTAAGCCTGGCTTTAGATGCCCACGTTAGGGACATTCCCTGTGGAATTACCCGTAGGACGTGGGGGATGGATGTGCTGGATGAGGCAGGCATCGCTCTGGCCATCAGGTGGGTTTTGCCCACAGTTTTGGGCCGTATCCTCTATTTCTGCCAAGTTTTGGGCACATCTGCGTCCTGGCAGGGTCGTGGCCCCGAGGAGCCAACCCAGCCCAAATCAGTTAATCCATGGTGCAAAGGAGAGGGGAAAAAATGGGACAGGACCGGGAAGACAGCGAGGCTGGGGCTGCTCTCAATCCGCCAGAGCCCAGCCTTGGACAGACCCGTGCAGGAGCGGCACTTGGGGCAGCTGCTGCTGGAGCCGGGATTGCCGTTCCTGGGGCTGGGAGCCGGGAATGTGTGATTGTCTGCGGGTAACGGAGGGGTAACGATCCGCTGATTAAGCGCTGATGAGTTGGTAAATTGGGATTTAAACCTGCCGAGAAGCGCTCGGTTACTCCACAGCTGGTGGGGCTTTTCTGGAAGGGAAAATATCAAATACAGGGATTTTAAAGGGGTGATTCCCTTTGTATCCATGCTCAAGGAACTGAAGGCTTTTCCTGCGAGCTCTCCGTGCTGGAGGGGGGATGTTGTGCCTGCTCCCTGAACAGGATCAGGGATGCTGTGGCTCTGGCTGTGCAAATCCTGCTAATCCTACAGAAAATAACAAATCCATTTCCTGGCAGTCCAAAGTTGGGAGTGAACACAAGGCATTTAGGGTTTTTTCCCAGCCTTGCCCCGGCGCTGCTTTCCCCAGAAAGCAGAGGGGAACCAACAGGTAAAACAAACAACCGGACCCCAAACCCCCCAAGCCTCAAATACCAAATTAATTCCTGCCTTTCCCTCTAGGAACAGCTTTGTAATAAAAGCTAACACGGGCAGCTTCTGAATTTTCATTACCCAGCTCATTGACTTGAAGCTGCCGTTCTTTTTTTTTTTTTTTTTCCTCCCATCATTTCCCCTTGTTTTGATAAATCCTTTCCTCCTTTTTCCCTTTTCCCCCATGGCTTTCAGCCGCCCAGGCAGATCGTGAGCTGGGGATGCGTTTCCTTCCTTAATTAAGGAGGAATGGGAAGGATTTGGGAGTCTGCCTATGCCTATATGCATGACCCGGGGGTGAAGCCCTCCAGACTCCAGCCCTGGATCCACAAACCGAGAAAAGCTCTGCAGAATATCCAGAGGCTGTAACTCCTCTCTTTATTTTGGCTAAATGTCCTTAATAAAGCCGGGAGAGGAGGGCAGGGACGCATCAGGGACCAGGGCAGCCACTTCCTCCCTCTCTGCTGCTCCTGAATTTAATTTATCATTCAGCAGCAGGATGATGGGAACAGAGATTTCGTGGAATCAGGGAATGGTCTGGGCTGGAAGGGACCTTAAAGCTCATGCTGTCCCACCTTCCAGTAATCCCTTCCCCCCAGCGTAGGACCCTGCTCCTTTTACTGCAGCCAGCTCTGGCAGAAGTGACACTCTGGGGCGTCCTCAAGCCTGGCTGGTCCCCCCGCCCTCAGCTGGCAGAGCAAGGGGTAGCTGGGCAGAGCCCCCGGCTTTGGGAATTTCTGCGCTGCTCCCTTGGGATGGAGGCGTTTCCCGAGGGTGTGCAGCCCCTGGGTCCTGCCAGGCGGCCCCTCCTGATTTTCCAGGACGTGCATCCCGCACTGTTCATTATCCCTGAGCCTGCTGCTTGGGGATTATGGGGAGCAGGGAGCCTGGGGGGTTCGCTCAGAGTGAACAACCAAACCCTTGCATCCAGTCACTTTCCCGAGGGGAAAAAAAGCCCTGAGCACCATCAAAGAATCCCAGAATGGCCTGGATGGGAAGGGACCTCAAAACCCATCCCATTCCAGGTGGAAGGGACACATCCCACCATCCCAGGCTGCTCCAATCCCCAAGGTCCAGCCTGGCCTTGGGCACTGCCAGGGATCCAGGGGCAGCCACAGCCTCAACCTTCCTGGAAGGGAACAGTTCCTCCCCCCCAGTCCCATCCAACCCTGCCCTCTGGCAGCGGGAAGAAGTTCCCCCTTATCCTGTCCCGCCATAAGGTCTCTCCATCCATCAACGCTCCCTTCTCACTCCTTTCTCCCTGTCCCCTGCCAGGCTCAAGTGCCACAACAAATGCACCAAAGAGGCCCCTCCGTGTCACCTGCTGATCATCCACCGCGGAGGTAAGGCCCCCTCTCCGGCCCGCTCCGTGTCTCCGGGGATGCTGCCAGCGGGTAAAAAACTCTCAAAAGCCCCCCGGGCGATTCGGGAGCCGGACCCAGGCGGGGTCCCCGGCGGGACGGAGGCTCCCGAACCGCTTGGGCGCTCCGGGGAAATGTTACCCACCGTTTTTTCCGCTTGTAGGGAGACGAGCCGGTCGGGGCGAGGCAGATTTGCATTGCAAACCACTTCCACCCACCCTCCCCCTGCCTCCTTTTCTTTTCAGATTCCCCACCGCACGGGGTAAGTCCAACCAGGTTTTAGCCTTTTGCTTCTGTCGAGAGCTCAGGGCGGATGTGGGACCCCGAACCTCCCGGTGCATGCGGGGTCCCCGCGCCGGGGACGCGGCCGTGGCCCTGCGGATGCTCGTGGTGCTTTTGGAGCTGCCTTATCCCGCTCTCCTGCGGGAGAGCCCCGGCCTAAAATCCACCGAGAGACAGGCACAACTGTGCAGCAGGACGGCGGGGCGGCGCTTCCCACCTCTTTTCTTCCAGATTTTGGCTCCTTTGCTGGCCAGAGGACCGCGACTGCCTGAGGGAAACGCTTCCAATCGCTCTTGCCTTGAATTTTGAGCTCTTAAAGCTGTTCCTTTGTGTTAAATATCCCCTCCCAAAACCCGCTTCTTGGTTGAATCCCGGGAAAAAGGATTGTGCTGGTGGCACCTCAGAGGGGGAAATTTCACCGGCTCCACGCCACCCCACGCCCTCGCTTGCAGCAAATTTGGGTGGAAGCGGTTGAAGACCCCCCCGTCAGGCTCGGAGCTGCTTTAAACCCTGCCCGGGAGGCAGGGAAGGCAGCGTCCCGGGGCGGTCGGGCTCCTGGGATGGGCAGGAATTGGGATTTGGGGCTGTGATGTTGCAAGAGCCGGAGCTGCCCGCTGTGTGTTTTAGGAGCAGCATGGCTTTGGGGTGCCCTCAGCGTCACTGAAATACCTCCCCACCCCCAAAAAAACACAGAACGCAGCTCTTAAATCCGTTATTTCGGAGGCAAACCATTCCTGAGCCCCCCAACCTTCAGGCTGGCTTTTCCCCCAAAGAAAATCTCCCTGTTGAGAGTGTTCAGGGCCAGCTCCTTCCCTTCATCCCAAAAAGCTCCGGCAAGGAACGGGACTGTGCTGGCTGAGCCCCGGCTCACGGAGGGGCCGTGGCAGTTGCTGGACCCCGCAGATTGCTGCCTCACGCCCTGGGGGGGTGGCTGTGGCCGGGGTGCAGGAGGAGCCCGAAGTTCGGCTGCCACCCCAGGCTGGAAGTGCCGCGGGAGTCGCTCTGGAGAGCGGTTTGCAAGCACGGGGCGACCCCGGCCGCTCCCGCTGAGCTCTGATGGCCTTCCCTCTCTCTTCCCCTCCTCTCCATGCCCTTTTCCCTCTCTCCCTTCTTAATCCAGCAAGGTTAGTCCGGACAGAGTCGGTGCCCTGCGACATCAACAACCCCCTGAGGAAGCCCCCGCGGTACTCGGACCTGCACGTCAGCCAGACGCTCCCCAAAACCAACAAACTCAACAAGGTGAGCCCCGACCCCCGTGTGCACAGCCTGGCACAGGGACAGGACCCCCTGCACCCAAATGTCCGCAGCTTTGCAGAGGATCTTGGAATTCTTCAGGCTGGAAAAGATCTGTGAAGAAAATTGAGTTTGATTGTTCCCCCACCACTGAGCCCTATCCCCAAGTGCCACATCCTCATTGCTGCGAAATCACTCCACCCCTGCCCTGGGCAGCTGTGCCAGGGCTGCACAGCTCTTTCCATGGAGAAATGTTCCCAAAATCCCCCCTGCCCTGGCCCAGCCTGAGGCCGTTCCCTCTCCTCCTGTCCCTGTCCCTGTTCCCAGTGCCCGACCCCCCGGCTGCCCCCTCCTGTCAGGAGTTGTGCAGAGCCAGCAGGGTCCCCCTGAGCCTCCTGTGCTCCAGGCTGAGCCCATTTCCCAGCTCCCTCAGCTGCTCCTGGGGCTCCATTCCCTTCCCCAGCCCTGTTTCCTACCCTGGAGATATCTCCAATTAAGTTATTTCTTTTAAAAATAAAGTGGGATCAGCACTTCCAGAACAGCCTGGATCCTGCTGTCCCTGTCCTGCTCCAGTCTCCAGCCCCAAGTTGAATTTGGGGTGGTTTGAGGTCTCTGCTGCCAGTGGAGGCTTCAATAAATAACAAATTTATTGTTGCAAATAAAACAAGCCTGGAATTTGATTGTCCCTGGCGAAGCTGCTCAAGCCAGACCTGACAGAGCACCTGGCTCTCTCCTGCTCTGCGTTGATACAATAAACCCATCACAGGGTTGGTTCTGATGGAATTTAAAGCCTGTTGGCCTCCAGTGGAAAGTTCCTTGGAGGAAGGGCAGGGTGAGGGCTTGGCAGGCTGGAAGTGCTCAAAAAGAGGGATATCACTGATGTGATGGGGAATGAATCAACAAGACCCTCAATTCCCAAAGCCTGGCTGAGCTCCTCCAGCCCTCAGCATCTTCTGGCTCTGGAAAAAGTCTGGGTGCTAAGATGCTCCTGGAGAAGCTGATTTTAAACATAAATCTTTTTAGGATTTTTTTGGTGTAGGGATCTGCCCTGGGTTTGTTTTTTTGTGGTGGTGCTTTTGTCCTGAGCACTCCCATTCAGGTTGAAATTTCCCCTATAAATATTCTTATTGTAGCAGGGCCCCCTTCTTATTTTGGTATTTCTAAAAGCATTTATTTAAAGGTATCCTGAATGAAATGGTGGAATGGTCTTTGTTGGAAGAGACCTTAAATTCCTCTAATTCCAACCCCCCCATGAAATCTTATTGTTGTGACCTTCACTGGTTGCTTAAAAAAGAATTTACCTGACCAAGATTATTGAGCATGGAATGATGACCAATATGAGTTTCCTGGAAAGCCCAGCTCATTTAAGAATTATTTAATTAGGACACAATTACCTGCTGGGGATGGCTCATGCAGATATTTTAACCTTGGAGGGAAATTCCGTGGGGATGGGAAGGCTCAGCACTGCTCAGACCCTCAGTGGCTCTAAGTTGGGCAGCGAGGGGGGAAATCCTGGCCTCGTTTTTCCTTTTGGGATCCAAGATATCCAAGCAGCCTTTCCTGCCTGCTGGCTCTTGGTGGTCCCTCCCCACCCATCCCAGTGTGTGAGAGCCTGAGACGAGAGATGTGGAGCTCCAGGCTGCTCTTCAGAAATGTGTTTATTGCAGAGAAGGAGTCACAGCAGCTTTGGGCTGTGGGTTAGAACCAGGCCTATGAGCTGCCAGCTCCAGCCTAAAGGCATGGCTGAAGCCCCTTTTGTTCTGCTTACAATGCATTGTATATTTTATTATATATTGATATTTTCTTTGCTGAATATCTTAATACATAACAACCAGTCAGCATCACACACAACACCTTTACCATTACCTATAGTCCATCATAACTACTGATATTACCAGATTATGGTAGGAACTAGCCAATCACATGAGTTAGCACATTATATTTAAGCTTAAAATTTGTTTTCTGTGTTTCTGTAGTGGAAAATTCTTCTTACGTGGTAAAATCATGTTTTCTGTTTGCCTATGCTTTTTTGAGATTTATCTTTGCTTGGTAAAACATGCTTTTGTTTGTAGACATCTTATCTTTTGCTCTTAGCCATAAAATCTCTTTCCATACCATCCCAACCTTTGTCCAGCGACCTCCAGCTCAGCAATCTTTATTTCCAGACATCTTTTGTTCTTCTATATCAAAACTTGCTTTCATTTCTAGACAACCTTCTGCTGAGCATTTCAGATTTGTAAAACCTCCCTGTTAAACTTCCCAACACCTGTGTGCGCCCAAAACCGCTGGCCTTGATTGGGAAGAGTCAAGGAATGTCTTGGGATGCACTGGCTGCTCCTCCCAGATCCCTCGGCTCCCTGCAAGGCCAAGGAGCTCAGCAGGACCTTCCAGGACCTCGTTGTCCCCAAGGTCCAAGCCCAAGGCGGTGGCCCCAGTTCTGGCCTTGGTGGCCATGACTGTGCAGAGCCGGGAGATTTGTGGTGAGCCAGGGGTGAGGGCAGGAAAGGAGCCCGTTTGTGGTGAGAAATGGCCTCGGGGTGAGCCAGACAACTTGGAAAAAAGCTCTGGGGGTTTTCCAGGACTTCGGGAATGAACGGGTGTGTCGCTGTGAGGCACAGAGGGAACACAGTAACACACACACAACGGATGTTCAGGCAGAGAAGAATAAAAGAACTTTAAACTTAATTGAAACCTCAGTAATATATAATTTCTAGGACACTGACTAGGTAATGACACTAGTCTAGGACACTGATTGGGTAATGAGGTATCCACCTCTCCAATCCCAGAGGTCAGATGAGAAGTTTCTCATATCGTATCTTTAACAAAGGAATGTAAATTATTTTATCTTCCAATCTCGTGAGAAACCGACTCCGCTCTACAGAAACAAATCAAGGTTTATTTTGAGGGGCAACTCGGGTGGGATGGGGCAGCCGTCACTTGTCGGTGGCACCGACAGCGCTGCTCTCACCGGCTCCTCTCTTTCCCTCCCTCCCCGCATCCCTCAGGACCACATCCCGGTGCCCTACCAGCCCGATTCCAGCAGCAACCCCTCGTCCACCACGTCGTCCACGCCGTCCTCGCCGGCGCCGCCGCTGCCGCCCAGCGCCACCCCCCCGTCCCCGCTGCACCCGTCCCCGCAGTGCCCGCGCCAGCAGAAGCAGTTCAACCTGCCAGGTACGGGCACCCCCGGGACCCCGCCGGGCCCGAGAGCCACTCGGGTCCCCGGGGGTCCTGAGGGGTGGAGCGGTCCTGCCTAATTCCCTTCCGGGATTTACACTGGCATGGGCAGAGGTGGAAGTTGAAATCGGGGGAAAAAGATGAGTTTGGGATAGTTCAGCTTGGGAGTCTCTGGGTGAACCTTGGAGGGTCAGAGCCAAGGTTTGATCCAGTTTTGGAATCCTCCAAGGTTGGAGTCAGCCCAATTTCTGCTGCTCTTGATTGTTACTGTGATGCAGATAGGAACACAGAGTAACACACACAACAGGTGTTCAGGCAGAGAAGAAGAAAAGAACTCTCTCTTTTATTGTTGACTTTGTATATATAAGTTTCTGGACAATGACCAGAGATTGGACAGAGAAGTTCCCACCTCTCCCATCTCCACTGGTCACTTGAGAAGTCCATCAGGTGATATCTTTTCACAAAGGAATGCAAACATGATCTTTGTTTATCTTACAATTCATGAGAACTGACTCCACTATACTAAAACAAATCAGAAGGCTGATTTTCAAGGACAACACTTGATGCTACAAAACCTCTCCAGGCATGGATTTTCCATGGGATTTCAGCCCAGGTGCAAACAGAAGCCAGGGCTGACCCCTCTGTGAGGGAAGATTGGGGTGACCCCACCGTGGTTTTGGGGTGGGGGGTCCCCAGAAGGTTTGCTGGCAGCACATTTGGGGTGACAGATGATTCTGGGGGTGTCTGATGTGGCTTGTCCCATGGGCTCTGGACCTGGGGTCCCTCTGCTTCGGGAGTTCCATCTCCTAGGAGTGGTGGGGGAGGCAGGGAGGTCCTGGTGGCTGAAGGACACAGAAGTGATGGAAGATGGTCCAAAAATCTCCTCCCAAGCTGATCAAAGCTTGTCCCAGCATGTCTGTCTTCCTTTGGGATATCCTGCTGCTCCAGGAAAGGTCCCTTCCGGGAGGGAACAGCTCAGCATCACTCCTAGAGACATGAGATGTGATGCACCTGCTCCCAAAGCAGAGCTGGCGAGGGGAGAGGAGATCTCTGGGATGCTGAAGCACTCCTGGCTGTCCCAGTGGCCCTGCTCACTCCATGACCTCTTTGCTGGAGCAGCTGGAAGGTTGGGGTCTCTCCTGCTCCCCCAAAATCCCAGGATGAACAAACTGGTGGTGTCAGAAGGAAGGTCAGGATGGCTTCTCCAGAGGAGCCAGGCAGAATCCTCCTGCTCTGTGGTGGTGCCTCCACCCTGACAAGTCTTCAGCCAGAGGGGAGGAGGCAGATGAGGAGGAACTCGCCTGGCAGAATCCATCTCCACAACAAACAGTTCCAAAAGCTGGGAACCCCACCAGCAGTCATCCAGCCTTCGTGTCCTTGTGTGCCCAGAGAGGGAGCACAGCCCAGCCCTGGGATTCGGGCAGGATCCCAGAATGACATGAGGAGGACAGCAGAGGAGCTGGGAGGAAGCCCTGAGCACTCCCAGGAATGGTGGGACCCATCCAGAGGGTCAGGATTTCCCCAAGCACAGCCCTGGAGCCTCCAGGATATGGGAGGACATGGCCTGGGTTCTGTGCTGGTGTGGCCCAGTGCAAGGAGCTCTTCCAGAGCTGAAGTATCCCAGGGTCTCGGCATCCCAATCCACCTGCTGGGCCCTGCTTGGCCCAGGGGGTCCCAGCCTTTGGCAGCCCCAGGGTTTTTCAGGATGTTATTTCATGTGGCTTGAAGCAGAAACCACGGATTTCACCCCCTCTGGGGCACCTGGACACATTCCCAGCTGGCAAGGCTGGAGCAGGGCAGGATCAGAGCCTGGCGTCTCTGGGGGTATTTGCTCCCTGTTTGATTCCCATGGGGAGCAGAATGGGATCCAAAGCAGGACTTACCCTGCTTTCATCTTCCCAGACGGGCAGTTTCCATGGTTTATCCCATCAAGATGATCAGCTCAGAGATTAGCATTTGAGCTTGGAAATGGTGACACGATGACCTTCTCCTGCCAGGATTGCCTTCCAGGCTCTTTGATGTTGGCTCTGCAGGGCTGGGGTCGGACTCTGGGGTCTCCAAGCTAGAGGGGAAAGCTGAGGCATGGCCCTGGGGGTCTCAGAGATAAGAAGGTGACCTCTGAGCTGGTGCCAGCCTCTGGTGGCTTCAGCAGCTCCGAGTTCTTCACACCCATGGCCTGCCTGCCCATGGAATCGGATCAACCCCTGGGCTGGAGATGGGAGCCAGTGCACGTTCCCAACACCCAGAGCCTCTCTGAGCTCTGGCTGGGGACAGAGGCTCCCAGGACTCCTTCCAGTTAGGACAAAGCTCCAAAGCAAGGGAAAAAAGAATGGAATGTGGCCCACAAGGGCAGCAGTTCCAAACCCATCACTTGGCATCTCCATGATGCAAAGAGGTTCCCAAATTCCACCTGAGGGCCAGCACTCAAACCCTACTGGCAAAGTGGTGTCCAAACCCCACCAGTGGCATTGGGGATGTCATCAAGGCTCTCCAAACGGTGCAGAGGAGTAGATGTTGGGGGGAAAAATCAACTTACAATCCAGCAAAAGTCTTAATTTTTTGGCCTGGGCATCCTAGGTGCCATTTTGGAATATGGAATATTCCATATGGGGATATGGAGGTGGGAGAGGTTAGATCACACCAGAGGGATTTGCACAAATGGAGTTGAGGATTCCTGGTGAAGAACCAGGCACAGTTTGGAGCTTTTCCTGCCCCACGAGTCAATGTTGAACCCTTTTTCCTCTTTTCCAGCCTCCCATTACTACAAGTACAAGCAGCAGTTCATTTTCCCAGGTAAGGCTCTCTGGAAGCTTTTCCTGGGATGCTGGGATTTGCCCTGGTGGGGGTGGGTGCGTGGCCAGATCCTGGGATTTGCCCTGGTGGGGATGTGTGCATAGCCAGCTCTCCAAAGCCCTGGATTTGTGCAGGGGAGGTCGTGCTGGGGTGGGATTTCTCCTCAGAGCCTGTTGATGCTGCAGGGTTGGGTGGCCCCAAGTGACAGCCAGCCCTGCTCAGGGTGTCAGTAAACTGGCCCTGGGGGTGAAGGGTGGGGTTCAATTCCCTTGGATGCCCTCGGAGGGCTCTGACTGCTCTCTCTTGTTCCCAGATGTGGTGCCTGAGACGCCGACCCGAGCCCCACAAGTCGTCCTGCACCCCGTCACCTCCAACCCCATGTGAGCGACCCCCCCCTCCCCATGCCCTTCCCTCTGCACCCCAAATCCTCCAGGCACCGTGGGGGCTCCCCTGGCCTTGGGGGTCAGGTGGTCCTGCTGAGACCCCAGAGCTCTTCAAGGTCAAGAAGGAGGTTGGGGGGTTCACTGCTAGGAAAAAAAAAAAAAAAAGGGGATTTCATTCCAAAAAGCCCAAACCCAAGGGATTCATTAAATAATAATTAAATTAAAAGCAGACAACCAGGGTACCTGTACCACTTCCAATATTTTCAATCTTTGGGCTTAAAGTTGGGAAAAGCAGGATCTAATCAGTATTAGAACCATCCCCTCTCAGCAGGTTGAGCCCGACTCCATCATTCCTTGATGTCCTGGTGCCTGTGCTGCTCCAGCAGCCACATTCCACTGCTGTGTCCTTCCTGATCCTTTCTCCAGAGCCTGTTTTTGAAGGATTTCGCAAGCCACAGATTTAAGGGATCAGGTCTGGCCCCTGGTTTGTGGCTGACTCATCCACACTCTCCAAATAATTCCACTGGGGATCCAGTGGAGAAAGGATGGAACCACTGTCCCTTGGGAATTCATGGAAAAATGAAGTCAAAGCCTTTTTTATCCCACTGCCTAAAGGAAGGTGTCTAGATGTTTGTTTTTTTTTTTTTTTGTGGGGGTGGAACCAGCTTTCAATATCCCAAATCTGTGATTCCCTCTGGCTCCCTCCACTGAAAACATCCCATGGGAGCCATCCTGGGCTTGGCTGGGTTAAACATCTGTGGATCCTTGGGAGATGGGAATTCGTGCCGGGATAGCCATGAGGAGCCAGCTGCTCCTGCAAACCACCCCTCCATGGGGATGTTCTGCACTCAGCTGGGCTTCCCAAGCTGCTCAAAATGCCAGGTTTGGCTCCTTTTGTGTAGGATCCTGGGATTTATAGTCTTTAGTGGCCATGGAATGGGATAGGACTCGCAGGATCGCTGTGTTCAAGTGGCCTGGGGAGTGGAATTCCCCTGGGAAAGGATTTTATTATATATGTGATTAATAATAATAATTTATAACATATTTATATGATGTTTGAAACCACCCAAGCTGTTCCAGCTGATCCCTTAACTCAGAATCTCCCTAATTCCCTGTTAATTGTCAGGGGCAGCCAGACCCCAGTCATGGACCTGGGGGTGGGAGGTGCTGAGTGACCAGGGCAGGAAAAGAACTGGGAAACCAGTCAGATTTGGAAGGAGTTTTGAACACTCCCCTTCTCCAAAATTATTGAAAACCCCCTTTTCTTTCCCTCTGCACTTCAGCTTGGGCTGGGGGTGGTTGTGAAGAAATCTTAGAAATTCCTGAAATCATCTTGAGCGTGGTTGGAGTCTGGGACGGGGGGGGGGGGGGGTTGGTAAATCCATCCCTTTCCCTGGGTCGGTGACACCTTCTCCTCTCTGATCCCTTTATCCCTGGGGCAGGAAGAGGGACTGCTCCCCAGATCCTGGTGTTTTTCCATGGGTTTAATTCCATAATTCTTTTAACAGCCTGGAAGGAAACCCATTGCTTCAAATTGAAGTGGAGCCCACCTCGGAGGTGAGCCGGCTCCTGTGCTTAATGGGCCTTGGCTTTAGGGATATCTTGGGGCACATTTCTGAGGAAATGGAGATGCTTCCCATCTGTGCAGTGGAATTGCTGATAATTGAATTAAAGTCCAGGCATCCGTGTCCCCGCCCCGTGGAGAGGGACCCTCCTGGGCTTCAAGTTTGGAACTCGATTAGGTTTTTTAGGATGCATTAAAAATGCGGTGGCAGGGAAGGAGGGGAGAGGGAAGATAAGGATGGAGCTTTTAAAAGGTGTTGTAAATCCTGTAGGAAGTCTAAAAGGACCATTGGGGGTCTGGGAATAATGGGAATGAACAGAGGACAGCTCAGCCAGGGGAGGATGAAACTGTTTAAGGCAAATTAATTAAATCTCTGATGGGTCACAAATTTAACCCAAGGGTAAATAAATGGCTGCACAGGGCAGTCCTCAGCTCTGGAGGGGTTTAAAGCCCTGTGGATGTGGCACTTGGGGACATGGGTTTGTGGTGGCCTTGGCCATGCCAGGGAAGGGTTGGAGTCAATCTCAGATGGCTTTTCCACCCTTAAGGGTTCCACAATTCTACAAAAATCTGGGATTCTGCCAACTCTGCTAGAGCAGGGAGGCTTTGGGAGGTTCCTCTGGGTCTGAGCGAGCAGGAGTTGGGTCAGTGGGGATTTCCCCACAATTTCCTCCCTGTTTTATTGTTTCCAATGCCCTTTGCCTACCACAGAACGAGGAGGGCACCGAGGAGGTGCAGGAGTCCGAGGACGACTTCGAGGAGATGAATCTCTCGCTGCTCTCCGCGCGCAACTTCCCGCGCAAGGCCAGCCAAACCAGCATCTTCCTGCAGGAGTGGGACATCCCCTTCGAGCAGCTGGAGATCGGGGAGCTCATTGGGAAGGGCCGCTTTGGGCAGGTGTTCCACGGGCGCTGGCATGGGGAGGTGGCCATCCGCCTCATCGACATCGAGCGCGACAACGAGGACCAGCTCAAGGCCTTCAAGAGGGAAGTCATGGCCTACAGGCAGACCCGGCACGAGAATGTGGTGCTCTTCATGGGGGCCTGCATGAGCCCTCCCCACCTCGCCATCATCACCAGGTCGGAATCTGTGTTTTCTGTCCAAAGATTTGTTCTCCCTGTCCAAAAATTTGGGAGTTTTTTCCCCCGGTGTTTTTTGTCTCCAGTCAAATGGTGCTGTGGGGTTGAGATTCCTGCCCTAAGGAAGGGATGCTCTCCTTGTGCTGTATCCACAATCTCCATGTGCTGTATTGTCAAAGGTTTGACGTTGGCACAAGGCCAGTGCCCCTATGAGGATATACTGTCCCTGGTATTTGCTGTGAGATGTGACCAAAAACAGAGCAAAACAGTTTCTAATTTAGAAAGCAAAAGAAAAGAACTTTATTACTTATAATATGCAAAGAAGACACATACAGAAGAACATGAAAACTTTAAAAAACACTCTTCCTCCCCCCCACCACCAGTTCTCAACACAATAAAACAAACTAAAAATTCCTAATCGCGTTACCACCCTTTAGATAATTAATCCTTAGTCTATTACCACCCTTCCGATAATCAGTACTCAGTTCATCAAGGAGAGATAGGAGTCTTCCTTGCACCACATCGTGGCCTCTTCCTCCATGTCCAGTGCTCTCACCACTGTGCATGGACCAGAGCTGCTTCTAGGGTTTTTCTTTTTAAAGATGCTTTGGTTAGTTCCAAGAAACGACAGCTTCTCAAATTTTGGGACACCAGTCCCCCCCAATATTACCCCCTGGGGCCGAGGGGCCTTGAGAACAGAGCTCTTCCTCTCATCTCTGTTCACACTACTGTCCACTCTTGGCTCCAAGCCAATGCCTCTCCCCAGATGCAGTTTCTGTGTTACAGAAAAGAAATTAGTCCATCCATGGTTATACAAAAAAGTCCAGCCAAAGGCCACTCCATCATCTCCTCCCACCTAGGATTCTTTTCAGCATTCTCTGACAATCTTCCACTTGCACAAACTTTCATCATCTCTGCTTAGTTCTCTCTATCTTTCTTCTTCAAATTCAGGAGGATTAGCATTTATAAAGTTTCCATCATCTACGAAAAGGATTAAAATCTTGGGCTTTGTTTCCCAGAACTCTCACAGTATCTTTGCTGTGGGCACTCTTCTCGCGCCACCCTCCCATACTCCTTCGGCCGTGCTGCCCAGCTGCTGATATCAAATTTCAAGGTGAGGAGATCACAGACACAGTCTCTCAGTCTCTCTCTCTCTCTCTGCGGGGGGGGAAAGAAGGCTGCCTGATATCTCTCAAGGTTCTTGTACTCTCTCCACCCTTCCATCCTGCAGGATTTTTCCTCTCCCCCTCTGTGCCCAAGGTTCCAGGCCTACCTCGCCCAGGCCCATGGCTTCCCCTCCCCGCCCAGCCAGCCGCTGGGCAGGGGAGATCCCTCCGTCCTCAGGGACCGGAACCAAGAGAGAGCTTTCCGGGGAGCCCTCTGCTTTGAACCCCTTGTGTTCTCAGAGGCGGATCCTTGTCCTCAGTGGCCACACCAGGTGCCAGTCTTTAAACCTGAGCACTCATTGGTTTGACCACTGAAGTTCAAAAAACTCATTTTTTTCAAACTACAACATGTATCCACACTCTCCATGAGCTGTATCCGTGTTCTAATGTGCTGTATCCACGTTCTCCATGTGCTGTATCCACACTCTCCATGAGCTGTATCCACGTTCTCCATGTGCTGTATCCACGCTCTCCATGTGCTGTATCCATGCTCTCCATGGGCTGTATCCACGCTCTCCATGTGCTGTATCCCCATTCTCCATGTGCTGTGGTTTGTGGTTTGGAGGACACAGCAAATCCAAAAGTCTGTCCAGGCAGATCATTCTTCTGTAGGAGAGGAGCTCCAGACAGGAATGGTTTGTTTTATCCAGGGGCAGGAAGCGTCATGGAATCATGGAATGGTTTGGCTTGGGTTGGGAGGGACCTTAAAGCCAATCCAGTGCCACCCCTGCCCTGGGACTTTACATTTTGACCCCTCCCACTATCCCAGGTTATTCCAGTCAGGCCTGGGACACGGCCAGGGATCCAGGGGCAGCCACAGCTGCTCTGGGCACCCTGTGCCAGGGCCTGCCCACCCTCCCAGGGAACAATTCCTGCCCAAGATCCCAGCCAGCCCTGCCCTCTGGCAGTGGGAGCCATTCCCTGTGTGCTGGCCCTCCATCCCTTGTCCCCAGTCCCTCCCCAGCTCTCCTGGAGCCCATTTTAGAACTGGAAGACTGGGAGGCTCCTTACAGCTCTCAGGGGAGGAAGCTGGGATTTGAGGGCTCCCAGACCACCCAACACCTCCACAGCTTTCTTGGTCTCAAGGCATTCCCAAATACCTGCCCTCACCCACATTCCCTATGGGAATGCAGCACTCAGTCTCCCAGAGTGGAGTTTTGCCCGTGCTTGTTTGGGCAAAATATCCCAGCTGGCCTGGAGGCAAAGAGGCTGCAACTGCTCCCAGAGCAGCTGTTGTCATGGGAAATACATTTATTCCAGGGAATTCCATGATTTCCTTCACCTCCAGACCATGCTTTCAGCCATGGGACCGGACATGGTCCTGCTGCTCATCCCACCCCAGTTTATTTTCTCCCGGAGAAGTTTCCCCAAGGTGAGGTTGAATTTCCCCCTGGCAGCATTTCAGAAGCAATGGGATGGCACCGCTTCCCACAGCCACCGGTGATGAAATATTGCATCAGCTTTTCCTAACGTCCCTAATTTTCCCTTGAAAGTGGCACCTCCCAGTCCCCGATCCCAGATGGGGCGGCTCTGCAGGTGCTCTGCTCCCTCTTTGTCCAAACCCAAAGGATTTCACCCCAAATTGCTGTTTCCTCGTCCCTTGCTGCCTGCTCCGGTGGGTTTATGGGTGGCGTTTGCCTCGGGAGTTCCATGCCCTGGGGTCAGGGTGACTCCGGAGCGGGGCCGGCTCTCCCCAGCTGGCGCCTGGAAAAACAGCGCCTTTTATTCAGCACCGAAAATGAGCCATCTGGGGAAAATTCCGCAACATTTCCATCTATTGGGTAGCTCCAGGCCAAAAGCTTTTGGAAAAGTGTACAAACACATGTATTGATGGATGAGTCAGAGCCCCCATCCATGTGTCACGCGGCGTTCCCAAAGGAAAAGGGAAAGGCGGCGTCTATGTCCCGCTCCTTGTCCCTCTGCAGCCCCCCTTTTCTCAGCTTTTCAGTGCCATTCAATAGCAAAACCTGGGAAATTTATTCCTTGATTTATTATTTTTTTTTTTTATTTTTTTGAGACATGGAATGTTTTCCATTTTCTGTTCGAATGGCTTTTTCTATAAAAGCAGAAAGGTGCTGATTTTGACAGCTGGACAAAATCGGTCTGTCTGCTGCTGAATCCTGGTGAATTAACGTGAGGAATGTGGAGCTCTGCTGATCCTTTTCCTCTTCCAGCTGCACTTGGTCCTGTTTTTATAAGGTCAAAATGTAAATTTATTAAATTGCCCAAAATATAAGCCAAGCTCACAATGTATCCAGGCATCGTTCGTTTGTTCCCACAGTGTGCTTTTATCTGCATCCTTCGAAAGCTGAACCAATATCAGCTTTAAACCAAAGGTCAGTAGGACTGAATGGGATCTTGGGCAGGAATTGTTCCCTGGGAGGGTGGGCAGGCCCTGGCACAGGGTGCCCAGAGCAGCTGTGGCTGCCCCTGGATCCCTGGCAGTGCCCCAGGCCAGGCTGGACACTGGGGCTGGGAGCAGCCTGGGACAGTGGGAGGGGTCCCTGCCCATGGAATGGGATGAGCTTTAGGGTCCCTTCCAACCCAAACCATTCCATGATTCCATGAGAATTTTCCAAGTGCAACTGCAACCCTGTTTGATTTCTCCTGCTGGGATTTCTGGGGTGCAGGAAACCGATGGGGCTCAGCTCAGTCTCGGAGGATTTTTGGGAAGCCCAGGGCTGTATGAGTATACATCCCATAGCCCAGAGGTAACTCCCAGACACAATTTTCCTGCTTTGACGCTTCCTGGTAGGCTCTCTTCTGCTGGTCTGTGACAGCACAGGAATCAAAATAAGATTTTGAAATGGGTTGGGTCGGAAGGGAACTTAAAGCTCATTCCATCCCACCCCCTGCCATGGGCAGGGACACCTTCCATTATCCCAGGGAGCTCCAAGCCCTGTCCAACCTTCCTTGGACAATGCCAGGGATCCAGGGGCAGCCACAGCTGCTCTGGGCACCCTGTGCCAGGGCCTGCCCACCCTTAGTGTGAAAACTTTTCCTTATGTCTGATCTAATCCCTGTGTCCAAGGATGCTTCCTTCCTCTTGTGCTGGCACTCCTTGTCTGGTCTGTTGAACATTTTTGGGAAGTCTCTGGCCATTTCATGTGGGGAAAAACCTCCTCACCACATGGAGGTTTCCCTCCCATCCACGTTTCAGGTTTTTCCAGAGGGATATGACAGCCCTGGGGGCTTTTCTGCCATGACAGCTGCTCGGGTGTTGTAGGGAATGAGGCTGGCAAGGGAGAGTGTGGTGGGGTGGGAATGGTGTAGGATACTGGGAATGGTGTAGAAACTGGAATGGTGTAGAATACTGGGAATGGTGTAGAATACTGGGAATGGTGTAGGATACTGGGAATGGCGTAGGATACTGGGAATGGTCCAGGAGGTGGCACTGGGGGAGCATTGTTCTTCCAACAGGATTTTCCCAAAAGGAACCAAGATTTCCTTGTGGGTTTATGGGGATAATTTGAAACCAGGCTTTGCTTGGAGTGGGGAAAATCATTCCCAGCTGCCTGCAGAGGAGATTATGGCTACAAACTCAGGATATCAAGATTTCCTCACCCTCCCTGGGCCCATTCCCAGGGCAGGACTTCCTGTGTGTGGAAAAGGCCACTTTTCTTCTGGGAGTCCACAAGTGGCCACTCGAGGCCTTTTTTTCCACAAAATCCCAGCAATTCCTTGTAGCTGTTGCAGAAATCTCCATTTCCTTGCACGTCTGGGAGCAGCTGTGTGTCCCTGGGAAGGGGCTTCACCACGCCGTGCCACCGGTGCTGCCGGAAGGGGTTATTTATAGCCGGGTCTATTTTTACTTTTCCCCATCCCGACGTTTTCCTTCCTGATTGCCTGTGATATTCAGGGATCATCTCATTAGCAGCAAGAAATTTCCCCATCCAAACAGCATGGCCCAACAGGGAAGAAAATGGGAGGGGAAACTGAGGCAGCAGCTGGCTGAGGGTGGGATAATTTGGGTTAAAAATCTGATTTTTCAGATATTCACCAGTTTTATGGGTAAATGGGACCAGCACTGTTTAATATCTTCATCAGTGATACAAACAGTGGGATTGAGACTGCAAAAGAGAAGGCTCCAGGGAGAGCTCAGAGCCCCTGCCAGGGCCTGAAGGGGCTCCAGGAGAGCTGGGGAGGGACTGGGGACAAGGGATGGAGGGCCAGCACACAGGGAATGGCTTCCACTGCCAGAGGGCAGGGCTGGCTGGGATCTTGGGCAGGAATTGTTCCCTGGAGAGTGGGCAGGCCCTGACACAGGGTGCCCAGAGCAGCTGTGGCTGCCCCTGGATCCCTGGCAGTGTCCCAGGCCAGGCTGGACACTGGGGCTGGGAGCAGCCTGGGACAGTGGGAGGTGTCCCTGCCCATGGCAGGGGTGGCACTGAATGGGCTTTAAGGTCCCTCCTCACCCTGCCCATTCCATGGTTGGAATGGAATTTCAGTTCCTGAGCTGTCCCTTAATGCGACAGAAAAGCAGAATTCCAGCATTTTTCAGCAGTGGGAGGTGGTGAGTGCAAGGAATCAGAGCTGCTAATGGGTTTTCTCTTGGGTAATGAGCGCTGGGGACAATTAACATCCATCTTAATTAGTCTGGAGCAGGAGCGGGTGTGAGCCTTGGTGCTTTGAGCGCTGCTTAATGGATGGAGGGAATGGGAAGGCTGGAAAAGCTCCCTGTGTGTGGGAATAACGAATTGGCTTTGCTGGTGGGGAATGTGACAAAGCCAGGCCTGGGTAAACTCAGCTCCTGCTCCTGATGCCCAGAGCAGGAACAGAGGTAAAGCCTCAGCCTCCTAGGGGGGCCTTCCAAGGATAAAGTTCTTTCCTAATCCTAATCCAGCCACCCACGAGAGAAGAAACTCCCAAGTTTTAGCATTCTGGGTGTTCATTCTGGGAATAGAAAAGGGGATTTGAATACTCCTTGGTGCTTTCCTAGGCTCCGGGTGCTCCTTGAGTCTGTCATGGGAGCAGGGGATCAGCACAAGGAGCAGCTGCTTGGGGCTCCCCTTGGATTGTTGTTTGGGAGAAGGGAGCGAGGTTATCCAGCCTGGCAGAAGGTTCGAGCTGGGCTTTGAGCTCACGCTGGCTCCTGAGGGGGATTTGGTGCAGCTTTTCCAGGATTCCTTGGGTTTTTAGTTAAAGGCTCCAACGTGGCTCTTGGAGCTCGTGCAGGGAGTCTGGGATCTCCTCCTTGGGATCTCCTCCTGGGATCTGCTCCTTGGGATCTGCTCCCTGGGATCTGCTCCCTGGGATCTGCTCATTGGGATCTGCTCATTGGGATCTGCTCCTGGGATCTGCTCCTGGGATCTGCTCATTGGAATCTGCTCCCTGGGATGCTGAGGGCTGGGTTTTGACCCCTCCCTTGTGGTGTCAGGGTGACTTCAGCTTTCCAGGGTGCCTCTGCTGATGCCACCAGGGCTGTGTGGCCATGATTTATGCCCCAGCTGGGAAGACCGAGTGGAATATTGAGGAACATCAGGAATTAACCTGACCTTGGCAGAACTGTATAAAGAGAATTAATTTGTCGAAGGTGCCTTTGGAGCAGAGGAACTTGGAACACTTCTGCTGGAGAGGGAGCATTTCCTAAACCCTTCCCTGGAGCTTTTGGTGGTAGGGGGGTGGAGATAAACCCAGTCGCTGTCCTTGCCTGAGATATCGAAGATGAAATGAGAGTTTGCTCTTTTTTCTCTGTGGAAAACAGGTTTTAATGACAGGAACACATTCCTTGGCACTAATTAATAGGGAAGGCATGAGAGCGAGGGATTAGAAATATCCAAAAAACTTCAGCTGTTTATTCATGGATAGCTTTACTGCATGGACTAAATATTGGGGTTTACTTTGATTTTATAATAGATTTTGCCTATATTTAACGTTTGGCTGTGCTGCTGGGAGGAACGAGCCCTTCACAAGGGATGCTCTCCCATCCCTGGACCTTGTTCCCTTGGGCGCAAAGAGCTCTGGACAAAGCTCAGCTTTAAACTCTCGGCCCTTCTGAGCCTCTCCCAGTGCCACATCTCCTGACATTTACAGGCACAGCCCAGCTGGGAAGGATTTGGGGCTTGTAAATCTCAGTGCTCGGGAAGCTGGGGTTATTTAAACTGATCTGAAGGGTGGAAACCATGGCACTTAAGATGAAACAGACTGGGGGGGCTGGGTTTTCCCTGGGGGTGCTCCCTGGTGCTTGCAGCCAGCTCCAGGGCATCCAAATTGTCCTTTGAGCCACAAAGTGAAGGAACAGCAAGGTCAGGTGGGACAGAGCCCTGGGCAACCCGAGCCCATGGCAAGGGCTGGAACTGAGAGGATCTTTAAGGTCTCTTCCAACCCAAATCATTGCAGGATTCTATGAAATTGGATTTTTCTCCTCAATGGGCTTAAAATGAATCCTCCAAGCCTTCCTTCCTGCGCTGGGAATTGAAGGAGAGGCTCTCAGTCCTGCTCAGTGGGAGGGAAACTGAGGCACGGAGTTGCCACCTTGTTTTCCTCCATGCTAGGCTGGAGCCATGCACTGATGGGACACAGGGAATGGCTTCCCATGGACAGAGGGCAGGGTTAGATGGGATTTGGGGAAGAGATTTTCCCTGTGAGGCCTTGGTCCAGGCTGCCCCATCCCTGGAAGTGTTCCAGGCCTTGTTGGAGGGGGCTTGGAGAAACCTGGGATAGTGGGAGGTGTCCTTGCCCATGGCAGGAGGTGGGAAGAGATCATCTTTAAGGTCCCTTTCCCACTCCAACCATTCCATGATTCTCTGATCCTGGAGCGTTCCTGAGATGCCCTTCTCTCCCCGCTCCTGGGTATATTTTGGGAAGGGAAGCCTTGGATTTCTGCTTCCCCTCACCCCATCCACGTTCAAACACTCACTTTGAGACCCAGCCCCTTCTTCTGTGCCTCTGTTGTTTTTCCCTTTTCCTACTTTTCCTTCCCTGGCAGTTAAATAATGGAGCTTGTAGATCATATAATAAATAGGGATCGACTTCATGCCAGGCTCTGGCTCAGAATGGATTGACCCCTGGGAATTCACTCCCTGCCAATCGATGCCAGGCCATCAGGCCGGATAAATCTTGATAACGACTGACAACGGCAAAGTCAATACGTGGATTAATACACACATTAAACCTGGATATATCTTCCACTGGCAGGCAGCAGCTTGGGGAGGGGCCTGGAATATCCTGAGCCAAGAGGATGGTTGGGAATGGGGAAAAGCAGCAGCTCGATCCTCGGGGTTTGGTGTGGAAACAGCGGGGCTGGCTGTGCTTTTCCTACCCACTGGAGCATCAAATCCTCGCCAGCGGCTGCTCCTTGACATGGAGGATGCTCCAGGGGGAAAGTTTCCTACTGTGTTTTAAGAGTGTTTCCAAGTGCCGTGGAGATATTGCTGGTATGGCCCTGGTTTCACGGCAGGATCTGCTTTGCTGGAGGGGAAGGGATTTATGGAAATGCCTCTGAGGAAGTGCCCTGCTGAGAGATGGTCCCAAAAAGTCCTTCCGCTCTTCCCATCCCTGTTGAGTGACATCCCAGCATCATTCCTGATTTTTTCCGAGCACCCCCCATGCCTGGGATCCTCTTTGGGACAGAGCAGGGCTGCCTGTGGGGGACCCATGTGCTGGCACCCTGCCTAGCCAAAGAAACAGATCCTTCCTGTGGCAGCAGCATTAACTTTTTATTAATAATAATCATTATTGCTATTCCAAAGTGGAACCAGGTTCCAGCCGGCTCAATCCAAAGTTTCTTTCCTTTCTCCAGAAGGGTTTAAAAAAATATTTCTCTTCCTCCCTGAAGTCCAAAACAGCCATAGGAGCAGGGTGCAGAGAATATAACAGAGACAAGGAGGTGGAGGTGCCTCCGCTCATCCCTGTGCACCCAGCCCTCCCTCTCAGGGCCGATTCCGAGCGCATCCTTTCCCAAGGCAGCAAGAGGCACCTGGAGCATGGAGTTTTTTCTGATGACTCGTTTGCAAGCCTGGCTTTAGCTAAGCCCCAGGGGCTGCTTTGCATTCACCTGGCTCTGAGCTCTTCTCCCCGCAGCTGGAGAAGAACTTGTCTCCTCTATTTCCTCCAAATAAAAATGCATGGAGTTGGCTTTTTCCAAAGAACTTGTTTTTTTCCAAGGCGATGATGGAGTTGGAGCTACTTTTCGGGGAGGCTGATCCCCTCCTCCTCTTCCTCCTGCAGCCCTTGTGGTTTGGCTGTACTTATTTCGTGTGCCAGCTGCTGGCAGGAAAATTTTGCTGCCTAAGTAATATCCATCAGGAGCCGGTGCTTCCATCGGCTGGAGATAGCGGGATGAGGGGAGCGTTGGCTCTCCAGGGCTTTGCTGTTTCCTCCTGCAGGTTTGGCTCTGCAGAGGCTCCTCCACGAAGAGCAGGAGGGTCTCTCCTACCTCCTGGATGGGGACATGGGCTCGGCTTGAAACGGCAGGAATTGAATTCCCTGGCTTCCCCTTGGGGTTGCTTTGGGTTCGGTTGGAATGGGTTCAGATGGGGTGAGGATTTCCAGCCTGGAGGGGCCGGGATCTGTGGGATGCTGGGGATCGGGTCACGCCTCTTTTGGCACTGAGATTTGGCTGCTGCTTCCATAGAACCACAGAATTGTTTGGATTGGAAAAGACCCTTAAGATCATCAATTCCAACCATTCCCCTGGCACTACCAAGGTTGCCACTGATCCTTCTCTCCAAGTGTCACACACACATGGCTGTTAAATCCTCCAGGGAAGTGCCAGAGCTTGACAACCCTTCCAGTGTGGACATTTTCCCTCCTATCCTAATTTTTCCTCCCTGGTCATGGTCATGGTGTTTGGATGTAGAGGGTGAGGAATTTCAGGCTGGATGCTGCCGCTGCTCACTCTGGCATTGGCAGGGAATCAGGGGGGTGAAAATCCTTATCCATTTAGAGGAAAACAAAACCTCAGGATAAAAATGAACCCAAAGCTCTCCCTTTGCTGCTCTTCCAGCCTTGTTCAATTTTCCTTTTTGTGAAACACCTCAGGAGCTGTTGAGTTCCAAAAACACCACTGCCAGATGCTGGGAAAAAGAGAAAAACAAACCAATATATGGGAACAGCTGGAAGAATTACCGAATAAGTTGGGAACGTGCTGGATTGTGCAGAGCTTCTTCTTTCCCTCTCTGGTCCTACTCAAATGAAATCAAATAAGTCCCGGCTCAGTGGTTCCTGTTGCTGTTTCTTTCTTAACATTCCCCAAAGGGTCCTTTTTCCATGAAAATCTCAAACTGCTGGGGAATTGTGGGAGCATCCAAGCATCCTTTGCCATGTCTTTCTTCCAGCACAGATGTAACCTGGGAGCAGAGGTATTTTTTATATTAAATAATTTTTTATTAATTCCCCACCTCCCTCTCTTCTCCAGCGTCTCCCCTGGGTCTATAGTGCTGACTGTCTCCATGGCATCCGAGCTGCTTCCCTATAAATCCATATCCCGGCAAGGACTGAACTTCCCAGGCTCTGGCATTTATCTCCTCTTTAATTGAAAGGTGTTTATGCGGGTGGGAAGAGGGAAGGGAAGCACAAAGCTCCTGGAGGGATGGAATGTACCCTACAGCTGCCAGGCTGTTGACTTGGGATGATCCCTGAGCCGGAGCCAGGATGGAGACTCCATCAACGTAGAGGTGGTGGCCATGAATTACGGACAGCACCTCTACACTGGCCAGGGATGATCCCTGAGCCAGAGCCAGGATGGAGACTCCATCAACGTAGAGGTGGTGGCCATCATTGTAAAGGTGATGGTCATCAATGTAGAGGTGATGACCATCAGTGTAGAGGTGTTGGGCATCAGTGTAGAGGTGATGGCCATTGATGTAGAGGTGGTGGTCACCAGGACAGAGAGGTGGTGGCCATCAAGGCAGAGGTGATGGCCCCCACTGTAGAGACAATGGCTGTCAGTGTAGAGTTGATGACCATTGATGTAGAGGTGATGACCATCTCTATAGAGGTGATGATCACCAGGATAGAGAGGTGGTGGCCATCACTGTAGAGACAATGGCCGTCAATGTAGAAGTGATGGCCCCCAGTGTAGAGACAATGGCCATCGGTGTAGAGGTGATGGCTGCCAATGTAGAGGTGATGGCCACCAGTGTCAACTTGATAACCATTGGTGTAGAGGCAATGGCCACCAGTATAGAGGTGGTGGCCATCAAGGCAGAGGTGGTGGCCACCAATGTAGAGAGGTTGGCCACCAGTGTAGAGACAATGGCCATCACTGTAGAGGTGATGGTCACCACGAGGACAGATAGATGGTGGCCATCAAGGCAGAGGCATTGGCCACCAATGTAGAGGTGATGACCACCAGTGTGGAGACAGTGGCCAGCAGTGTGGAGGTGCTGGCCACCAGTGCAGAGCTGATGACCATCGGTATTGCAGAGAGAGGTAAAGCCCCCCAAGGACAGGAGATGGATGAGGCTCTTTTCCCACAGAACAGCAAAAGCTCCCAGAGGCAGCGCTCCAGCTCTTCCTCCCTCATCCCAAATTGCTCCTCTGCGAGCCGCCTTGGCTTTGCTCCCGCTGCTGATGTCTCCAGCCCACGTTGGGAATGCAGAGTGTTTATAAAGCAATTTGGGATTTGGCTTGCTTGGCTGAACACTTCAAAAACTCATTTTGAATTGAGAGTGGCATCTGCAGCATGATGGGGCTGGGCCTGTCCTAACGCCGGGAAAGGCACCGGGATGCGGATGTGCCAAGGGGTGAGGGGCACTCCTGAGGGCCCTCAGAAGGATCTCTGCATCTCTGCCCCAGCCACCCTGAGCTCAGGGTGGCGTTTGGTCACCTCGTGGCACGTGTCATCAACACACTCTGCTGCCAGGTGGGACGGAGAAGTTTGGGAGAAGAAGACAAGAGTTCCTTATGAAATTTTCATCACCTGGGATCTGTCTGAAGATGCATATTACCTGCCTTGTTTTTGGCGTCGAGCGTAGGCGTCTCGTGGCCTTGTCATCCACAGCCGTGTCCCTCAAAGCCTCAAAGCTCGGCAGGGACCTCTCCAAGAGGAAAGGCAGAAGACTCCGAGCGTGCCCCAGGCGCTGCTCTTTGTCCTGCCCGAATGGGGAGCGATTGAGGAACGGGGAGAAGCGGAATTGTGGAGCTGTGCCATGAAAAGGTTCTGCAGGTGGTGGCTGAATGGGCTCAGGTGCTGCACAAAAGGTATCAACCGGGCTTTATCTCCACGATGGCAGCTCCTTATCCAGTGAGAAAAGTCAGATGTGCCGGCGCGGTGAATTCATCCCGTCATTCATCGAGGGGAGGGGGAAAGCACCTGGGCTAGTGGATGGCTCTGCTGGGGCCTGAGGAGCAGAGGGGACAGGGACCTGTCCTGGTGCCACCACCCGGCTCTGGCTGTTCTCCTGCGACGGCTCCATCCGCTGGGCAGGATTTGGAAATCCTGTAAATGAAGCGGGAAGATGGGAATCTCACCAGCAAAGGGCTGAGAGCTCCACTCTCGGGGTTATCTCTGCTGTTCAGACAGGCAGGAATGCGAGGATTTTCCTCTAAACGACTCTTTCCCAGGCAAACAGCTGATCTTAACTCGCTTTAGGGCTGGAATCCAGCCCTGTTCCAGCGCTAATCCACTCATTGCATTTCCAATTTGTGACCAATTCAGATCACAGGCTGTAAAATGGCTTTCTCTGGGAGAAAACGTGTTTTCCAGGGGTTGGGAAGGGCTGGGGGAACTCCTGTGTGTGCAGACAGGTCATGGAGGTGGCAAAAGGTTCTTGTGTGGCAGACCTTAAAGCTTGGTGGGTTTATTAGCAAAATAATAAAGTGCTATAATAATAAAATAATATTAGTGCTATTTTGCACTAATAGCAAATTAGTGCAGAAAAATACAGGTGGTGGGAGGACAATTCATGTCCATCGTTATTCTGCACACCTTGATTCATTCCAGGTACAGAAACCCAGGGATTTTATCACTGATTTCCAACTGCAGGGATCCTAATCTCCAGCACATTCTTATTTGGCTGCAGTGGAAGTGTAGAAGGAGATGGGAGGATGGTTCAGAGGGAGTGTGTTCCAATCCAGCTGGGATGCTCAGGAATGTGCTGGGACACCTGAGCAAGGAAAACCATCCCTGAGGAGGCACCTGCTGCCCTAAATCCCCTCTGCAGCTCACTTGTGTCCAGCAGGACAATTTCTGACACCCCCAGTGAGGAAAAATTTGGAAGGGTGCTGTGTCTATTCCAAAAGCCATGGGATATGGGATTGATCCCATTTTCACTGCTTGTCCTGAAAATTCTGCTCTCTTCCCATGGAGTGATGTGGAGCTCCTGGCTGAGCAGCAGGAGGACCCTTTGTATTGTGAGCTTCTGGAGTTTGGGGTTCTCCTGGGCTTCAGGGACTCATGGAGTGGTGTGGGTGGGAAGGGCCTTAAAGCTCACCCCATTCCACCCTCTGCCATGGGCAGGGACTCCTTCCATTATCCCGGGGTGCTCCAGGCCCCATCCAAGGTGTCCCTACCCATGGCACAGGGATGGAATTATACAGTCCTTAAAGCCTCTTCCAACCTCAACCATTCTATGGTTCTCTTTTGTGATTCTGTGATGATTTTCACCCAAAAAGGACAAAACCTCTCCCAGGGGATGAATCCAAACCAGTGCATGCTGGAACTCCCAGGGCAGGAGGAACTGGGGGAGGGCAGCAGAATGAAACCCTGGAACTTTTAATTTGTTAACCAGAAGGGAATCAAATCAACATCTGCAGTCACCAACCTCTTTAGCAAGCCATGTGTTGGGTGTTTTATTTCCCAGACACAGGTATCCAGTCTCATCTTTCCAAACTTGCCTGGAATGAGCGTGGGTGAATAGAGAAAAGCAAAAAAAAAAAAAAAAAAAAAGGCTCTTTTTCGTGGGCGGGAGTCGAGGCAGCAGCCACCCACGTCCTCCATTATGATATTCAAATGTCAATATATTTTTAATTGGTTTACATCCACCCCCCCCCCCCCCAGCTGCCTTTGGTAATTAAGGCTCTGTAAATAGATTTTACTGTAATTGGTATGAGAAGGAAAATTGGAGGACATTGTACAGTGCATGGGGTTGGGGGATTTTTTCCCCCCCTCCCCATCTTTCCTCTTTTGGCTCATTTTACATCTGTGAGCTTTGGATCTCGAGGGAGGAGGAGGAGGGGGATGCCACGGCCAGTTCTGCACAACAACTCAGAAGCTGGGAGGTTTGCTCTGGGCTGGGACCCAGGGAAAAGCCAGGAGCCAGCCCAGGTTGTCCCTGGGGCCACCATGGTGACGCCACCAGGACACGCCAGGAGCTCCCTCCCAGTGCCAGGCTGGGAGAGCCCCCAGTTCCCTGCAGCATCTTCGATCTGTCTCCAGCCAAAATCTGCCCCAAATCCTGTGGTGGTTTCCAGTTCCCTGCTTCGTGATTTGGGGCTGTTTCTCCAGGAGGGTTTGTAACTTCTCTCTCCTTTTTCCCGTTCTTCCAGCCTGTGTAAAGGACGGACTCTCTACTCCGTGGTGAGGGACGCCAAAATTGTCCTGGATGTCAACAAGACGAGGCAGATAGCACAAGAAATTGTGAAGGTACGGTCTGGTGGGGTCTGGATCCAGCAAAAACCCTGGCCAAGAGCCCAGCCCTGTCATTCTGGGGAGTGGGAGAGGAGCAGCCAAGGATTCTGGGGGGTATAGCTCTGCTTGGCTTTAAAATCCAAGGATTCTGGGCAGGATAGAATCCTTTGGCTTTAAAATCCAAGGATTCTGGGTGGGATAGCTCTGCTTAGCTTTAAAATCCAAGGATTCTGGGCAGGATAGAACTCCTTGGTTTTAAAATCCAAGGATTCTGGGTGGGATAACTCTGCTTGGTTTTAAAATCCAAGGATTTTGGGCAGGATAGCTCTGTTTGGTTTTAAAATCCAAGGATTTTGGGCAGGAAAGAACTCCTTGGTTTTAAAATCCAAGGATTCTGGGGGGTATAGCTCTGCTTGGCTTTAAAATCCAAGGATTCTGGGCAGGATAGAATCCTTTGGCTTTAAAATCCAAGGATTCTGGGCAGGATAGAACTCCTTGGTTTTAAAATCCAAGGATTCTGGGTGGGATAACTCTGCTTGGTTTTAAAATCCAAGGATTTTGGGCAGGAAAGAACTCCTTGGTTTTAGAATCCAAGGATTCTGGGCAGGATAGAACTCCTTGGCTTTAACATCCAGGTCTCTCTGGCCTCTCTCATGTGGCTGAATTGGCACCAAAGCTTCCATGGGCTCCCCATGCTTGGGGATCTTCCTGACTGCTGCTCCTCTTCCCTGCTGGAATTTCAGGTGTTTAAATCCAGCATTCCTGCTGTGAGGGAATTCCTGGTGGGATATTCTGTCGCTGTGGGCGATGAACAAATGACACGAGACCTCGTTATAAAAAACTGCATCTGACTCCACTTTATTAAAACAACTGCCCTCCTTATATACCTTTTGGAACAGGCCACTCTCATTGGTTGGAAGAATGCCAGAACTCTTCTAACCATTGGCCCAAACCAATGGATAGAGACAAGTCCATCCCACAGAAAAGAATGCAAAACATCACTCTCGTTACAATAACATTTGAGATGTTTATGTCAAGTCCGTGGGAACAAGGTCTTCTGAAACCCAAACACCACGAAGAAACTGAGTTCAGAAACTCAGAAACCTCAGGCCCAGGAAACCAGACTACAATATTCCTCTCCTCTTGGAAAAACCTGGAATAATCATGGAATACAAGAATGGTTTGTGTTGGAAGTGAGTTTAAAACCCCCTGCCATGGGCAGGGACACCTTCCACCATCCCAGGTTGCTCCAAGCCCTGTCTAACCTGGCCTGGGACACTTCCAGCATTCCCAGTATTCTGATAAAGCATTCCCAAGGTCAAGGCCCCTGGAGAAATCCATGCCATGATGCCACAAGGCCAAGCTCACCTACATTTTCCGGAGCAAAAACCGCTTTTCCTTTCCCAGGGGTGACTCCAAGTGCACCTTCCACACTTCAGACGTATGCCTATAAACAATCCCAGGGAGGATCCTCCTCTGGCAGGGTGGAGTGACCAGGAATTTGGGTCCTGAGCCCTCCCAGATCCCCAGGGGATGTCAGCAGTGGTGCTGAGCTGTCTGCCAGAACGGGGTCGTGCTGTGATTCCAAGCATATTCACCACCAAAAATACTTGGCACAAGCTCTGCCACAGGAGCTGAACCTGCCCCCGTGCCCTGCTCAAGGTTAGCCAGCAATTCCACCCTGGAGCCCAAACCTGGAGCTGATCCCACTTTAACTGTGGGAAAGCAGTAGAAAATCAGGTTTGCTGGCAGATCTTAGCCCCTCTTAAATATTCAAACCCACGTTAAAAGCGGAATATGTTCAGCAATATTTCCTGGACAGTGCTTTTTCCCTGGATGGTGCTTAGGCTGTGTCTTATTAAACAGCCTGTTTTGTGTTTATTTAGACCCAGCTTTAACTTTAAAGTTTAAATTCCTTCAATTCTGCTGGACTCTCCAGGCAGGAGCTGACAGGTGAGCACAGCCTGAACCTTTTCCTACCTCAGAGCCACGGCCTGAGCTGGAGGTGCCTGAGGCAGCCCAGAGCCTCTCCCTTCCTAATTCCTACCTTTGATCCATGTTTTCCACTTTTTAGGCACGGATTTTTCCTGCTGAGCAAACACTTGAAACATCACAGTTTACCTTTGTATTTTTCCCTCCTTTTTGAGCTCAGGGCTTTTGCCTTCCAGATGTTCCCAGTGCGAGGAATGGCTCAGTCCAGCCCCTTTCCCTGCGTGGGTTCATTGCTCTGTGCAGGTTTCAAGGATGAAAGATTTTTCTGCAGTTGGTGCCTGCCAGGAGCAGGTTGGAAACCTCCAGCTCTGTGGTGTTGGGAGGCAGAGAGACTTTTTATCCAGCTCCAGATCCCTGGAGGAATTAGCAGAGCTCCAAAGGGTCTCCCCATGCACCAGAGGAATTCCTGGAGAAGTCCAGCCCTGCCACAATGCCATGACCCAACCACGTGGCCCTTTCCAGCTTCCCAGCCTTCCCAGCCTTCCCCACCGATCTCCAGCAGATGTTTTGGTGGACTTGGGAGAGGTGGATGTTGGGAAGCGAAGGAAAATCCCAATTCCTTGGTTCGGGTGGGCTTGGAGCTGCCCTGTCCGGGGGCCCTGGATTTGCTGCGCAGTCACAGCAGTTCGATTTTCTCCTATGAGTCCTGGAATGTGCCGGGAGGGCTCGTTGGATCGGTGGGAGCAGGGTTATCCCACCATCCTCGGGAGGGGAAGGATGATTTCTCCCGGGAGCGGTGCCGGCAGAGGGAGCTGGCTTTTCACACAGCCGAGAAAATGAAGGCATTATTGGCCCGGAGCAATGGATCACCATTACTCACTCACGGATCGCCCCAGGGGCCGCGGCGGCAGGGCTGGAATTTGCAGTGGGATCTGCATGGAGCGAGGTGAGGGATTTGTGTTTGCCCGGAGAAATTCCTTCAGTAAAGGCGGGGCTGCGTTTGAGGATTCCGTGGAGATCTGGGGGCAGGTGGCAGCAAGGTCCCGAGGTAGGATCGGGATCTGGGATCCCGTCACCTTCAAACACCGGGAAGGCGCTGCAGAGCATTCCCGTGGTACTGGGCTCATGGATGCCCTGCACTGCACCTGGCCAGAGAAACACTGGAATGCTGTTCCTTGTTCCACCCTGGCACTTTCTGGAGGTGGCAGTGACATTTGAAAGCCGATTTTTAAACCTCATCATTATTTCACGTGCTGGGAATTGGAGACCCCTAATTAATCCCGGTGCCTGGAATGGTCCTGGCATCCAGCCCCAAATCCTTCCTTTCCTCTAGCATCCTATGGCAGAGGCTCTTTAGGATTTGCTCCCTGTGGGGCGCAGTGAAACCCCCATTTCTTGCTGGGTTGGGGTGTTTTTCCAGTTTTTTTTCCCACTTTTTCCAGATGGTGGAATTTGGATTGAGCTTCTGGCTGCACATCAGCCGCCAGCTTAAAAATAAATTCTTCTCGCACAGCCTGCGTGGTTCATGATGATAGATGAAAAGATGAGACTCAGGATGGATGGATCCCCACGGAATTCCAGTTAATAAATCCCCTTTTTCCAGTGACAGGCAACCAATATTCCCTCTTAAGCAACAGTTTGCCGGCCTGTTGGGCATTGATCCTTCAGCAGCATCCTGCAGATCAAGTTTTCCCTGAGTCTGCTTAGGAGAGTGAAAAGTGGGACAGCATCAAAATCCCTGCTGCAGTTGGGATGAATGTGCTTTATCCCCCTCCCCATTCCCAGAATTATCCCGCGGAGCTGAACATCCGCCACGCGGAGCTGCCGGCAGTCTGCTTGATTTGCCGGTGCTAAACAGGAGAGTTTGGATTTCCCACCCATGGCCTTTTTGTGCCTCATTAGCACTAATTTTAATTAACCGCCGAGCAGTTTTTCCTGGGGGAAAGGAATTAAGGCAGGATTCCTGCGAGGCGCCCGTTCCCAGGCGGGCGGGGCCGTCGGAAGTGCCGATGGCTGCGCCAGGGCTACGGGGAGCGGTGACTTATTACCCTCCTCTCCCAGCCCCCCAGAAAAACGGAGGCAGAAACATCATCACCATCCATTTCCCAGCGGAGAGTTCCAGGGAAGCGGCTGCCGGGCGGGTTTGGCGCTAATTTTTCCTGCGGAATCAATTAATCAGGAAGATGAGTGGGCGCCGTGGCAGCTGGGACACCCACACCACAATCCCAGCTCCCTCCAGGAGCCCATCCCAAACCGGGGACCCCTCCAGACACTTTCCCCTTCCTGCAGGGCTCTTTGGGGACGTGGTCCATGTTGGGTGTGCCGTGGTGGCTCCTGGATGCTCTCAGCATCCCACGTGAACGGTGCCGCTCCGGCGTTATCCCGTCCGTTTGTAACCTCGGGGTGTTCTCCTCCCTCTGTTCCATCCCAGGGAATGGGATACCTGCATGCCAAGGGCATCCTCCACAAGGACCTCAAGTCCAAGAATGTCTTCTACGACAATGGGAAGGTGGTGATCACTGACTTCGGGCTCTTCAGCATCTCCGGAGTTCTCCAGGCAGGCAGGTAGGAGGACGTGGACACTCTGGAGCTCCTCCCCATGCCCTAAAGCTGGGAACTTGGGGAAAGATCAAAAAAAATCCCTCTCCAAGTGCCTTTTTGTGTGCCCAGCCTCAGCAGACAGGAGCTCACGAGGCCTTTGAGTGTCCTGGGGCTGCTCTGTTTGAGGGGAGATGGTTCTGATCCATAGGAAGGAACACCAGGCCATGTGTGAGCCTCTGGAATTTTGGTTCAAAGAGGCAAATTGAGCCTCTTCCCATGGGATGCGTCATTTCCAACCTCTTCCCATGGGATGCGTCATTTCCATGGCCAAGCCACCCTGCAGCCCCCCAGGAGATGCTCCTGTGGCAGCAGGGCTGGTTCATTCCTCAGCTTTTCCCTTTCCATCGTTATAATTCCCTGGCATCTGCTTTGTCTCCTGCCTGGGCTGAGTGATGCCATCCCTGTGCTGTCCCCACTCCGGTGACATTTTGGGAACTACAGACATCTGGCCATGGTGTCTGTGCTGGGCAGGGAGCAAGACATGGAAAATGAGAGCCAGGCTTGGGAGTTTCACAACATTATGACATTTCAGGGTCTCAGAGGGTTTAAATCTGAAGGTTTTGGTAAAATGTTCCCTGTTAAATTTCTTTTCCTGATGCTTTGGGAGGTTTTTCAGCCATGGGAATGGCAGGGAAAAGAGTTCCAGCAGCTGTGGAAAGAAGGAAAAGCAAAGCTGGAGGGAAAAGGAAACAGAAGTGGGGAAGGAAGAAAGAAGAGACAGTATTTTCCATTTTTTTTAAAAGAGGAATAAACATTTCTGGCTTTTCCCACCTTTCCCACTAAATCCTTTGCATTGGATTTCTCACTAAGCCCTTTGTGTTGGGAGCAGCATGCCCCAAGCTTGGGCAGTTTTCTCCTGGTGCTTCCATCTCCATGGCAAAGATGCTCAGGAGATAAAAAGCCTCTTGGAAATGATGGATTTCCCCCCAGTTTCCCAGTGATGAGTTCAAAGGATTAGAGGAAACGGCAGCGGCCGCCTCTCTCCAGCCCACGCCATGCACTCCCAGATTTTCCACTCTGCCTGGATAAATATCAACGGATTTTAGAACAAACTTGGCCAAAATCTTTGGAAAGTCAGGAAGTCAGTATCTTCTGCTGTGGCAAAGTGGGGTTTGCCTCTGGTTGGGCAGCTGGGCAGGGAGTTTGGGATTCAGGGCCTGCCAGGAGGAAGGGACAGCTCGTTCCAGCAGGGAAGGAGGATTTGGGCAAAACTGGCCAAGTTTTGCAGGAATCTTTGCTGTGAAGGTCAGGGATGCTCCAGAGATGGGATGAGGAAGGGGGGGAATGGGGTTTCTGATGGGGTGGCCGATGTGTGGCCATCTCTGCCCAAGACTGGGATGTGCCTTGCAGAATTAGAATCCAGGAGATGGCTCAGGTGAGGAAGGGTGGCCAGGAAAGCAAGGCTGGGTAGAAATGAGCAGGGGTTTGCTGGAAAAATGGAGAAAATGGGAAAATTTGTGCCCTGGGCTGCTGGTAGCACATGTTTTCTGCTGGAGGACAGCAGGGATCCACGGCCACCCTGGATTTTGGAACAGGAACTGTCCTTTTCAGGGTGGGGTTTTGCTGGGTTTGATGTCTCTCAGATGAAGACAGGAGATATACCCAAATTTTTGGTCCTTAGAGGCTTGGAAAAATACCTGCTGGGAAGGAAGCAAATTTTTGGAGGTCAGGTTAAGGATGGTAACATTTCTTCAGCTGGTTTCGCTGGGGTTAAAACACTTCCTGCAGAGATTTCGTGACTTGGGATCTCATCCTGCTGAAATCAGATTTAATCCTCCTTTATTTAAATGTTCTTGGGCCCGGTCTTAGGAGGAGCACGAGGTTGGTCTTGAGGAGTCTGAGGAGCTCTTCTGCTCCTGCTTTTGCCCTGGGAGTGGCTTGGGAGATGCTCTGCTGGGTGTAGTTTTGAAGTCAGGTAAACTTTGGTCATAACCCTCAAATTTCTGTAACTGAGCCACATCTGGGGCCCCATTAAAGCCCATGAGCTCACATCCCATGGAAGCTTTGCCAGGGAGGAGCTGCCCATCCCAATCCAGTCCCTGGAGCATCCCGAGGCTGCTTATGCAATGATCACAGCCCTGAGCCACTTCAAGGAGCAGGAACCAAAGCCCCAGGAGCAAACCCAGCCTTGCTGAGGGCGCTGAGCAGACCCGGGGTCTGCCTCGGCAGGGAGGGGTGGACACGGGGAAGGAGAGCGAGCCCGAGCCTTTTTAATTGCCCAGGTGCTTAATGCCGGCTCGTCATGAGGAGCCGGCTGGGCGGTGAAAGCCTCCCCCCTGTGCCCGAGTGCTCTCCCCGCGGATCCGAGCCAAGCCAGAGCCGCTGCCTGCGGGGAGACTCGGATGTGGAGTGGAGAGCAGCCATCGGCATCCCAGAGGGGACGAGGAGGCGTCCTCAAAGCCTGCCGGCAGTGGCAGCGTCCTTCCCTAGGGAGGGGGATCCCTCCGGCCGCTGCCAGACCTGCAGTGGGGATGGCTTTGAAGAGGGGAGGATCTGTGTTGTGCCGTTTGGGGATTTGTAGGTGGGACCCCACCCCTGGATGGTGTCCCGTAGGATTTTGGCCTCAGGCTGACATTCAGGAGGACAGATGATCCCATAGCCCTGTCCATCCCCATCCTAGAAAGGGTTCCAGGCACAAAAAGGGAGAAATTCCTGGCAGGAGCCAGCAGGCTCTCCCTGCTCCAGCCCAGCGTGGTGTGGGACAGTTTTGGTCGCTCCTACTGCTGAGCTTGGGCTCAGACACACGATGGAGCTGTCTCAGGTGTCAGCACTGCTGCTGATCCAGGGATTTTGGAGCCAGCAGTGTATCCCAGGTGCCTCCTGCGGGATGTAAAGGATGGAGAGGTCACCAATTCACCTCAGCTGTTGGCCAAAGGATTCCAGTGCTTCTATCCTGAGCAGGGAGTGGAGGAAGCACAGATGAGATGAAATTCGGGGTTCTTACAGAGCCAGGCTGCTTCCATGGAAGATGCCATTGGAGGCTTGGACTTGGAGGGGCTGTTTTGAGGCCAAACACCTGAAAGCTCCAATTCCCAGGCTGTGACTTCAGGATGGGTTTGCTCAGAAGAGGCTCTTTGTGCTCCCCAGTCCAACTTCCTGCTCCAAGCACAGTGGGCCTGCTGGGGGAATTCATCCCCACTTCCCCCCTGGGCCCCTTAAGGAGTTTTGGTGCAAAGGGCACAGCAGGAGCCCTAGCAGATCCTAAATCCCCACCACCAGCCCAGAGGGGCTTAAATTCCCCTTAAGCACCATTCCACACCCCCAATTTCTTCTGCTGTCTGACAGGGACATTCCTCAGAGCGGGGCTAAATCCTGACTTTACAAGGATGGTGTGGGAAAAGCCAGGCTTAAAAACCTTGGGAAGAGGGTGGGAAGGTGGGGGCTGTGCCCAGGGATACCCACGGCTCCGTGTCCCACCAGGAACCATCCTGCTGCTTGGATAACTGTGCCAACACTTCCAGAGCAGGATTAGAACCTGACTTTGCGAGGATGATGGGGGGAAAGCCAGGCTTAACGTGCTGCGGAGAGGGTGGGGCTCCGGGGAGTGTGCAGGTGCCGCGCCCACGGCTGCGTGTCCCGGCAGGAGGGAGAACAAGCTGCGCATCCAGAACGGCTGGCTGTGCCACTTGGCGCCCGAGATCATCCGGCAGCTGTCCCCGGACACCGAGGAGGACAAGCTGCCCTTCTCCAAGCACTCCGATGTCTTCGCGCTGGGGTGAGAGCAGCGAGCGGGCGTGGCTGGGTCGGGCCGGGCGGGAGCTGCTCCGGGCACGGCGTGGGCGGATGAGGAGACGCTTCTGGCTTGCCCCAGATCCAAGGGGACTGAATTTCTCAAAGCAGGAAGGTTCTTCCAACCCAGCTGCCAGATGGAATTCCCGCTACTGGGTTGGAAGAACCTTCCTGCTTTGAGAAATTTCGAGTGAAACCACCCCTAAATCAGTGAATCCTCCTGTTTTAGGCCAGGCTGGCTCTGGATAAGGGGGTGCAGAGGGTTCTGAGGATGCCAGCCTGGGGGCGTGGGGTGGGAACAGGTCTGGGAGCCCCTGGACAGCCCAATTTTCCCCAAATTACCAAATCCTCCTGCTTTAGAGCAGAGCAGTGCTGGGCAATGGGATCCAGAGTATCCTGGGAGTGCCAGCCTGGCATCTGCTCTGCCCTGCACCCTCCTGGGTGGACCTGATGAAAGGTGCTTGGATGGTGGATGGAGATGTCAAAGGTTAGGGACACAGCTCGGGAGCCCCTGGACACCCTGATTCTCTCTAAATTATCAAATCTTCCCATTCTGGACCTGGATCAGGGTGGATCCAGGCAATGGGATCCAGAATATCCTGGAATGCCAGCCTGTTATCCTCTCCTGCATCCTTCTGGGGCAGGAACCAATGCTTGGATGATGGCTGGGGATGCCAAAGGTTGGGGACACAGCTGTGGAGCCCCTGGACACCCCAATTCCCCCATCCAGCCACTGCAGGGGGCTGCTGGTGGTACCAACTCCAGAAGGAGCTGCCAAAGCCAAGAAAATGAGAATTCCTAAGTTTTCCTCAGCAAACCAGTTCACTCCTGCCCTTTTTCTGCCCACAAACCTCCCTGAGGGCACGAGCCAAATTCCACCTCACTAAACCCTTCCTGAGGCGGACGCGGATTTTTCCCAGGGATTCATTTTCTCATGGATACCTCAAAGGCTGTGGGATTAGGGAGCGTGGGCCCGTTATCCAAGGCAATATTTCCATCAAACCACAGTAATTACAGCTGGAAGGGTCTGGCTCTTTTTTTTTTTTTTTGCCCTCCCTGAGGTACAACTTCAGCACAGAAATAAAGAGGTAATTAAAGGATCGTATCCAACTAAGCGAGAGTGGGTGGGGAGACGTAATTTTCCCTTTTTTTCCTCAAGTGTGAGCTCTGCCCTTATGGATGGCATGAGTTTCCTGAAAAGATGAAAAGGTTTCTCCACGTTTTCCCTCTTTCTTGTTTCTGCTGCCCTCCATCAAGCCCGGGAGGCTCAGGGGTCGCTTCCCTCCAGGGATTTGGGGATCAGGGACAGCAAGAGGAAAAGATCTTTTAAAGCTCACAGAAACTCCCAGTGAGAAACTGGAATTAATGCCTTGGATGTGCTCAATCCAATCTGAAGGTGCTTGGATGCTTCTCCTGAGGATTTTGTCCTGTGCCCACAGGATCTGCCCCTCTCCAAGCCTCCCATTCCTCTGCACCCACAAAATTCTCCCATTATCCAAGTTTGGTTTTTTTAGATTTCCAGTCAAACTGTGCAAAATCAGAAGAATTCCAACTCCCAAAAATCAGGGAGCTTCCCTAACCAGGAGGAATCTTCCCTTTATCAGATTTTTCCAGCCTGATGTCATTTTAACCCTGGGTTTTGCTACTTCAGGTGGTCACGCGGGCATCCCTGGGAGGAAAAAGCAGATCCAGGGAATTTGCCTTGGACAATGGGGAATCCAGGCTCTGCCAGGCTCCAGGTGCCAGAAAATGATGATGCAAAACTTCCAGGCAGTAGCGGGGGCGGAAAACCATGGGGGTCCCCACGAGTTCCATCAGTGATGCCCTTGTTTTGGGATATTCCCTTGGATTTGGGATTCCTCATGGAAAAGAGGGCTTGGCTGAGTGATGAGAGCAGGAGCAGATGGCCGGGGCTTCACGTGGTCATCACCCGGTGAGGACACCTGGGATGGTTCATGGCACGGTTTGGATGGAATTTTGGAGCTTGGAGAGCTTTTTGGAAGAGAAAAAGGGAAAAGCTGGAGTGAAGGTGAATCCCTGGGCTCGTCCCTTCCCGGAATTCTGCTGGAGTGGTGGCAGCTGGATCCCCACCATCCTCTCTCCAGCTGCTCCATGGGCAGTGCTGTTGCATCCAGGTGGGACATTCCCACTCGATGTCACGGGATGGCTCCGTCAGCCTCTGTCCTCCTTCCCACGGGTTGGGATCTCCTGTAGTCTGAGCCTGCTGGGCCTGAAGCTTCTGAGTTTCTAGACTCAGTTTCTTCGTGATGTTTTGGTTTAGGAAGGCCTGGTTCTCACAGGTTGGACATAAACAGAGCTGGTGTTTGTGTCACAAGTTTGATGTTTTGGATTCCTCCAGATGTCACTGTGGCGAGTAACAAACGATACGAACCTCGTTTGGCAAAATCATCTGACTCCAATCCTTTATTCAAAAACTGACCCCCTTTTTATATCTTCTTGAGCAGGCCCTCTCATTGGTCAGAAGAGTGCCAGAATTCTTCATCCCATAGGCCAAAACTGAAAGACATAGAGAAAGCCAGTCTCACAGAAAGGAATCCGAAACATTACACTTGTTACAAAAACACTGGCACTGTTTATGTCAAGCCTGTGAGAACCAGGTCTTCCTAAACCAAAACATCATGAAGAAACTGAGTTTAGAAACTCAGAAGATTCAGGCCTAGGAGACTCAGACTACCATCTCCCCTAGTGGGAATCAGGGCTCACTCCAGGTCAAATTCCTCCTGCTGGAAAATGGGAGAGGCGACACCTCTGTAATGAGGGCTGAACACCTCTGGTGTCTGTAGTCTGGGTCTTTCAGGCCTGACGCTTCTGAGTTGCTAAAAATCTGTTTTTCCTGATGTTTTGGGTTTCTGAAACTCATTCCCAGAGCTTGAACATAAACATCAGGATTGTTTTTGTAACAATACTCATGTTTGGAATTCTTTCTGTGGGACAGACTTTCTTTGGATGTCCCTCTGGTTTGACCAATGTGGGCGAAGGAGTCTTTCCTTTGCCAATCACAGTGATCTGTAGCAAAATGTATAAAAAGGGAGCCATCGTTTGAAACAGAGTCAGACTGATCTCTCTAAACTGTTTGGAGAAATTTCATGTCGTGGGTTATTCACCACAGCGACAGCTGTCACCTGGGGTGGAGCATCTCCTGGGGGAGGTGGCTCTGGAGCAGGGACAGGGGCTGGGTGTGGGTGCAGGGAGCTCCCCACGCTGAATCCCTGCTTGTTGGAACCCAGGCTGTCTCTGACAGTCCTGGATGATCCCAGCTCCAGCCAGGGCGCTCCAAAGCCCTGGCAGGGGGGTCGGAGACCCTGGCAGGCAGCCAGGAACTCCTGCAGCTTTGAGTTTGACCCATGGAACAAATTATCACCTTTGAATGAAGAACTAAAGGTCACAAAAGTTTAGACAGCATGATAGTGGTAGTTGTAGAGTGAAAAGGGAAATTGTGGGGATTTTTACCATGGGGGCTTAGGGAGTAAGATGGAGGGACTTGGGCATTGTCCTGTCCTCCTTCCTTCTTCTTCCTAACCCCATCTTCTTGGGGATGGTGGCACTTGGGGATTGGATTGGAGTAGAATGTAACTGTCTAACACAGGTGATAGGCATTGGATCATAACTGTAAATAACTAACACGTAATTTGTAAAAAACAGTGCCTGCCCCAGGGGCAGAGAGTGTGCCTGGGGCTGCCCTGCTGAACAGACCTGGGCAGCCCAGACAGAAAATATTCTAGATAAGAAACAATAAAACAACCTTGAGAGCATCAGCTGAAGACTTCTGACTCCTTCTTCGACAGCTGGGTTGGGAAACAGAGACTTTTATACATCTCGGGGTTGTCCTGACCAAAGCAAACCCCAAGAGTGCTCCCTGCTCCGTCTCTGACTGCCAGTGTCTCCCAACAGCACCATCTGGTATGAGCTGCACGCCCGGGAGTGGCCCTTCAAGACACAGCCAGCAGAGGCAATCATCTGGCAGGTGGGAAGAGGGATGAAGCCCAACCTCAGCCAGATCGGGATGGGCAAGGAGATCTCGGTGGGTGCTGAGGGCCCCGGGGTGGGTGTGCATGGATTGGGACTGGGCTGGTGGGAAAAACCCTCTGGATGTGCCAGGCTCGCTCCTGCTGCTGTGCTCGGCCTGAGCGTTCCCTTTGCTCCTGCTCTTCCCAGGGGTGTGGGGATGGGGATGGGTGCTCATGTGGTGGACACTGTCCCTTCATGCCAGCCTTTCCCAAGGATGTGGGGGTGCTAATAGGATCCTCATGCGATGGGCACATTCCCTCCATCCCAGCCTTTCCCAAGGATGTGGTGATGGAGGTGGCTCCTCATGGGATGGACACATCCCCTCCATCCTAGCCCTTCCCAAGAATTCAGTGATGGAGATAGCTCCTTATGGGATGGACGCATCCCTCCATCCCAGCCCTTTCCAAGAATTTAGTCATGGAAATGGGATCCTCATGGGATGGACACATCCCCTGTCCCAGCCCTTCCCAAGAATTCAGTGATGGAAATGGGATCCTCATGGGATGGACACATCCCCTCCATCTCAGCCCTTCCCAAGAATTCAGTGATGGAGATAGCTCCTTATGGGATGGGCACATCCCCTCCATCCCAGCCCTTCCCAAGAATTCAGTGATGGAGATAGCTCCTTATGGGATGGGCACATCCCCTCCATCCAGCCCTTCCCAAGAATTTAGTGATGGAAATGGCTCCTCATGGGATGGACACATCCCCTCCATCCCAGCTCTTCCCAAGAATTCAGTGATAGAGATGGATCCTCATGGGATGGACACATCCCCTCCATCCCAGCCCTTCCCAAGAATTCAGTGATGGAAATGGCTCCTCATGGGATGGACACATCCCCTCCATCCCAGCCCTTCCCTAGAATTCAGTGATGGAAATGGGATCCTCATGGGATGGACACATCCCTTCCATCCCAGCTCTTCCCAGGATGTGGGGATGGGGCGGGGTCCTCGTGGCGTGGCCACTGAGGCGAGGGCTGTGCTGGGAGAGGGCCTGGCTCAATTCCTGCTGGGAAAAGGCCTGGCCAGGTTTCCTCACGCGCTCTCCCTGTGGCTCCAGGACATCCTCCTGTTCTGCTGGGCCTACGAGCAGGAGGAGAGGCCCACCTTCACCAAGCTCATGGACATGCTGGAGAAACTGCCAAAGCGCAATCGCCGCCTTTCCCACCCAGGGCACTTCTGGAAGTCGGCAGAGTGAGTCCCCATCTCGCCCTCTTCCTGCATTTAATGGGTGGGGGAATGCCCTGCCCAGGGACCCTTCCCAGACCCTCAGCCATGGCAGCTTCCAGCCTGATCCCTTCTTCTCCCATGGCCAAATCCTGCTCCGTTGCTTTGGCTTAGCCACGTCCCTCTGCTCCAGGAAACGGCGTCAGGGGGTCCCCAGTTGGGATTTCAGGATCTGCCCTGCTGGGAACAGCAGGCAAAATGCAGAGCAATCACTTAGAAACTCATTTTCCTCCCTGGAATTTGTCATATTGTGACAAATAGAACCAAAATCTCACCCGCGTGGGGGTGGCAGTCACGGGGGGGGATTTTTCCTGCTCCCAGCGTGCATCCCCAGAGGCTGGAAATGGGAATGGATGGAGGGAAGGAGATGTGAGCTCAGGGAAAGAAGTGAGGACATTTTGGGGGCTTCAGGGATCACTCTTGGTCCTCGCAGAGGGTTGGAGATGCTGATTTCTCCTGCTGCTGATAACAAACTGCCTTTCCCCCTTATCTGGGCAGCCGCTGGAGTGTCTGGAATGTCCCCTGTGTCCCTCTCTGTCCCTGGGGGCTGCCTCGAGCAGCAAAGCCCGAGGTCAGGTGGCCCCCAAAACACCCGGAACGGGAGATGTTAATCAGGAGGGGAGTTAATTCCCAAGCCACAATCCAAGCAAGCACCGGGGCGGCTCTGGCAGCCGGGCAGGGAATGCTGAAGGATGCTGCGGGCCCCAAGGCAGCTGCGGAATTGCTCCGCCGGCTTTGGGAATGTTTTTCCAATCACTGAGCCACGCTCTGCCTTGCCCTGGGCTGGGACTGCCCCGCAGCTCCCTGTTAATTACCGGCCCAACTTTTGCTAATCAGGATGTTCCAGCTCAGCTTTCCATGAGAGCTGATTCCTTCCAAGCGACTCAGCTCTGGCTGCTGTTCCTGTTCGACCCTGGCGGAGCCCAGGAATCCTGGCTGAGCACAGGGATGAGCTGCCGGTGGTACCCTCGGGCTCTGCCGCCCCCGGATCCCACAAAACCCCGCGGGATCATGGATGCGCAGGGATGGGAGCGGGACCCCGGGAGCCCTTTCCCCTCTGCATGGTGCTCCAGGACTCAGGCAGGGATGGCAGGGAGGCGCAGGAGTTCACGGCTTCCCCCGGTGCCGCTGCTTTCGGGAGCAGCCCCGTGGCAAAGCTGTTTCAGGAGGGTTTTTTCCCAAAGCTCTTCCCTACAAACCGCCCCGTCCGCACGGGAGGACGCGCCCAGCGCTGACTCTGCTCCTTGTGTCCCTTGCAGGCTGTGACGGGAGGAGTTAAGGGACGGTGCCTTCCTCCCACAGCGGGGCCGACAGAACGAGACTCTTCCCCCGGAGCGTTCCACCATCCCGGGAATCCTCTCGGCGCGGGCGGCAGGAGCCGGAGCATCCCTGGGAACGCCCGGCTGCGGCGGGACGGGACCAGCGCGCACAGGAGACAGTCCCCAACCCCCAGAACAAGGACTCCAGTTCATCCCCAGGGCTCCTCTGCTCCCGATCCGGCTCTCACGATGGCGCATGGCTGGGGAGGGCTCGTTCTCGCTTCCCCGTGGGTTTATTTAATTTTCCCTTAATTTATTTCTTCGCGGTTTTGTCATGAAAAAAGGGGGAAGGTCGCTGATTCATGAGTTTCTCCCCGGATCCTGCGGGGCCAGGGAGTGCCGCTGCCATTAGCCGCCCCCCGCGGGGAAATGCATCTGCCCCGCGCCCCCGCAGCCCCTCCGTGGGCAGCGCTGACCTTTCACAGGTTGCTTCTCTCCCTCCCAGCCGCGGCCACTTATGTGTCCCCCCGCGGGTGTCCCTCCCAGCGGGACACATCTCCACATTCCCGTTAATTTATCCGCTTTTCCCGTTGATTTATCCGCTCTTCCCGTGTCTCATCAGCCGGCCCTGCCCTCTCGCTCTCCCCGTCACTGCCCTGCTCCTGGCCTTGCTCCTCGCTCCCAAAACCCCGCGTTTGGGGATGCTCCGGGGCTGGCCACAGCCGGGCAGCTGGAATTGGGATCCATCCTCTCTCCTCTGGCCTTCCCGTGCTCATTCCTGCAGCTGGGAATGCTGACAGGCTCTGGTTGTACAGAGCATCTCCCAGCCCCACGCTGGGACATCTCAGCCACGCCCAGGACCGTTTTTTCCCCACATACTCATCTCCCATCTGCCAAATCCTAAGAGTTTCCCCAAAAAATTCTCTTTGGGAGCTGCAGTTGCCACCTGAATTCCACGTGCTGGTATTTCCCTCTGCCCCAGCTTGGCTGGGCCCTCCAGCCCTTCAGATGAGCTGTCAGATGAGAGCAAATTGCATTCCCAGGCTCTCATGGAGCGTAATTGCTTGACAGGAACCATCCCGGATAATACAATTGTAGTCTCAGTTCGCTTTAATTTGGAGCCATGATGAGGCTTTGCAAACTTAACCAGTCCTGGTTTGTCTGGCTGCTCCCCCAGCCCCTCCTTGCTGGTGTTGGAAGCATTTTAGCATAAGTAAATGCAGATTAGAAACTTAATTGCAGCTGGGATGAGATGGGATTTTAATTATGGGGGGGGGTATTAAAATCCCCACACGTGCATGTGTGAAAATTCCAAGGTGGGCAGGAGCAGGCAGCGGGGGGGGGGGGGATGCAGCCCCCCCGAGGGATCTGGAGGAGTCTCCTGCTGCTGTTTTTGGGATGTGCAGTCACATCCCTCTCTGGGAGGCAGTGCAGGGAGCTGGGCTGAGGCAGGATGGGTTTTGGGGCTGAGGCCCAGGGGTGGGCAGGCTGAGCCCTCACTTGGGTGAACTGCCCCCTGCTCCAGCAGCACAATCTGGAGTCCCTGAGCTGGGGCTCATCCCCCCTGCCCTTTATCCCCCCGGGTGTCCCTGCCCCCCCAGCTCTCACACATGCCATAAACGTTGCACTAAAACCTCGGAGTCGCTCTGAGCTTTCACCGGTGCCTTCACCTGTGCTGGTGCCGGGCTCTGGGGCAGGCACAACATCTCCTAACCTGGAGGTTTCAGGTGCTGGGGGGCACGGGGAGGTGTCCCCAAACCCCCGAACCCAAACCCCGTGCAGAGGGACCCTGCTGGCTGCGGGGGGTTGGGGTTCTGAGCAGGTGTGAATGCCCCAGGCCAGCAGGACAGAGGGGAGGGGGTGGAAGGAGGAGGAGGAAGGTGACACAAGGGGTGGCACAGGGCTGGAGCCTGGTGCATGGTGTGTGGATTCATGGTGAGAGGGACAATGTCTGTATGGGGGTCGTTGTGGGTTGGCTCCCAGGGCTCCAAGTCCTCACTGGGCCTGGGAAGTCTCCCCTGGCTGTGTCCCCTGCAGGGTCTCCCAGCTGCTGGCAGGCTCCGGGTGGGTTTTATGGGACAGGGGTCGAGGGAACCCCACTGGCTGTGGGGTGCTGGGTTGGTTCTCCCATGGTGTCAGGGCCTCCCTGGGCCACAGAACAGAATGGTTTGGGTGGGGAAAGACCTTAGAGCTCATCCCATCCCACCCCTGCCACAGTCAGGGACAACTTCCACTGTCCCAGGCTGCTCCAAGGCTCATCCAGCCTGGCCTGGAACACTGCCAGGGATCCACAGCTTCTCTGCGAATTCTATCCCAGCCCCTCTCCAGCCTCACAGGGAACAATTCCTTCCCAATATCTCCTTTAACTCTGCCCTCTTTCAGTTTAAAGCCAATCCTCTTGTCCTATCTCATTCCCCCTTGGCTGCACCTTTCTCCACTGAATTTTGGGCATCTGGAAGAAATTAAATATTCCTACAGCCAAGCTCTCCCTCCCCTCCACCCTCTCCCTCCCCTTTCCCCTCGCCGTGGTGTCTCAGCCACAGGCACAACACAAGGGTATCGATGGAAAAAGAGCTGTCCTGAATTTATCCCAAATGAGCTCTGAGGAGCAGCTCCTTCCCTTCCATTCCAGTTGTTCAGGCAGCCACGTTATTTCCATCATTCCTTCTTATTTTTAAAGCCTTCATTATTAAAAGAAAAAAACAACCCACCCACCAAACCAACAAATCTTATTTTTGTTGTTGTTTACGTTTGGGGTTTTTTTTTGACTCTGCTTTTGTGAAGGATTTTTTTGTTTTGTTTTGTTTTTTTTTTTTGGCCCAGTTTAAAATATCCAGCACTTCAGCAGGGAGGGAGTGCAGGAGAAGCTCTCCACAATAGCCTCTAATAGGAGCTCCGAAGGAGGGACAGAGTCCATCCGGAGGCTCGGCTTAGCTGGAGCCAGCTCAGAGCCAGGGCTATTTCCAGCCGTGCTGGGCAGAGCCGGGCTCAGCTCAGCGCTGCCTTCGAGATGCAGGAGCCGCCCCCAGCCCCGGGGCACCTCCCTGCTCTCCAGCCCCAGCCGTGCTCTGCCGGCCCAGCCCTGCAGCTCCCGGCTGCTCCCACCACCCTCCCAGGCCTTCCCAGAGCTCCCTGACTTTGCTGCTGCCCGAGGTTTTTTTCCAGCAGTTTTCCCACCACGTTTGGGGCCGGCCCGTGTGGACTCTCCCCGAGGCGGCCCCAAAGCTCTGTGTCCTCCTTTGGCTGCTAAAGGATATTCCCTGCTCTGCCTTTCTCTTCTCTTTCCCTTTCCCCACGAATTCCCGAATCCTCGCTGAGCCCTGACCGGGCAATTTCTGGGAATGATGAGCTCAGAGTTTGGCCCCCGTGACTTTTATCCAGTCCTTGACCATGGTGGGAGCTGGGATGATGCAGATTTGGGATGGATGGGAGGCACAAATGAATGTCTTGGAGGCAGAGGAGCTGCTGAGTCCTTCCTAGAGCATGGAATTATGGAATGCTTTGGGTTGGAAGGGACCTCAAACCCCAGGGCAGGGACTCCTTCCATCATCCCAGGCTGCTCCAAGCCCCATCCAGCCTGGCCTTGGACACTTCCAGGGATCCAGGGGCAGCCACAGCTGCTCTGGGCATCCTGTGCTAGAGCCTCAACCAGGAAAAATTCCCTCCCAACCCCAGTCCAACCCCTCCCTGTGCCAATTTAGGATTCCATGGAGGAGCTGGTGCCTGGAACTCTGCCTCTTTGGCTGGGTGAGGAGAAGGGCTCTGTGCTGGTGGTGCCACGAGCCCCTCTCTGCCCCCAAGTGCCCTGGGTCAAGCCCTTCCCCCTTTCTTCACCCTTTATTTATTTTAAATTATTGGGATTTAATTGAATTTCTATGAATTTATTTGACTTTATTTGAATTTCTATGAATTTATCCAGTTGGTTGCCAACAGCAACTCTTTCGGGGGGGAGCTGGGTCAGCTGCCAACGCCGCCTTTAATTTCAGGTCCCTGTAAATCCCCGCGTTCTATTGCCTTGTACATAAGGTATATATGGATATATATACATATCTCTATATGTATGTATATAGATATATACAGACCTCAAATCCTGTACAGTTTCCAACTGAACTCGCTGGCCTGCTTCGTTTTCTCCGTGGTAGTTCTGCAGAATGAGCTGACTTTCAGTTCCCTTTTTCCTCCCTCTACCCCTTTTTTTCTTTATATATATATATATATATATATATATATATATATATATATATATATATTGTTGTCATTGTTGCGAAAAAAACCCCAACACCTCCGGAAAAAAAGAAGCTGGTGAGAAATAAAAATACAAATCACCCCCACAAACCACTGACAAAAAAAAAAAAAAAAAAAAAAAAAAAAAAAAAAAAAAAAAAAAGGAATTTCTGAGAAAGGCATGATGGATTCTCCCCACTGTAAATTTGTACAGGAACATTTCTAACGTTTTCTACACTTGAAGAAAGTAATTTCTAATTTCCGCTGTCTGGCTCGGTGCGAATCTCTGGGACCTGCAGACCTGGATAGCCATTTGTTCCCGTGGTTTCTCGTGCAGTGTTTGGTGAGGTGACAGTGTATGAATTATTTATGCCAATAAAAAAAACCAAAAACAAACAAAAAAACCCAAAAAACACATTGGAAAAAACGTTGCCCTGCCCTGTGCTGCTCTGCGTCCTGTCCTCGTCACATCCCGAGGTTTTTTATCCGCGGTGGGGTCTGGATGAGTCCAACAGAGCCTTGGGAGCATCCCTGCTCCTGCTCCTTTTCCCCTCTCTCCCTCGCAGCCCAGCCCTTCGGGGATTGTAATTCCCGGTGAATTCGCGCTGAGGGCCGGCAGCAGATGGATTCCCACCCAGCTGTGCTCAGCGCAGGGGCCGGGGGGGCTGAGGGGCAGGGCGATGCTGAGCCCGCTGATGGAGCGCTGGAGGCTCCTGGCATCTGCTGCTGCCATCGTTTGCCTCTCCCATGCTGTTTTCCCGGGATGCCACCATCAATCTGCCACGCAGTCCCTCTGGAAAAGCGGCAGCAGTGGCTGCTGGGGGCACCCGGGAGATGGAGAAGGGAATCAGGAGAGGTTCCACACGGTTTTTCCCCCCTCTCCTTCCCTCCTTGCCATTGCCCGAGCACTTGAAAGGTAAAATAATGATGGCTGGCCATTAATAAACCATGAACGCTCCACACTTCCCCTGTCGAGGGCTTTTCATCTTTCAAAGCCTGCAGGAGCTGGAACCAATTAAACCAATCTCAGCCCAAGTGGGGAGCGGGGATGGAGCCATCCAGGGGGATTTTCTTGGGAAGGGGCTGCTCCAATGGAGCCTCCCAGCAGGAGAAATGGGGGGGTTGGGGGTAAAGAGGCAGCACTGGGTGCCCTCTCTGCCCCCTCACTGGGGACACCGTGGTCTCTTGGGTGTGCAATAAACAGGGGTAAAGCTGGAGGGCTGCCGCCAGTCTGGAGAGGAACTGGTTGGCACTGGTGTGTAACTGGGCAGCCCTGGTGACTCCAGTTCTGGGGACAGAGCTTCAGCTGGCACTGCAGAGCCCCCGCCGAGCCCAGGGCAAGGAGGCTGAGCTTGCTCCTGGCTTGTGGTTAATGAGATGCCAGCAGTAGGATGGTGAGAAATCTCAAAAATGTTCCCCAAACCGGCTTTAATAGCGGCTTTGGAGGATTGGGGATGCCTTTGGATACCCCCCAGTGCGGATCCGTGAGTGTGTGTGTGTGCAGGGAGAAGCACACCCGTGGTCCTCACTTCCTCCTCGCTGGGGATGAATCACGGGCCATTAATATTTCACAGGCAAACGACAAATGCCGGGAGTGGCAGAGGAGCTCAACGCCCAGGCCGGCAGCCCCAGCTCTCCTGTCACTGCTGCTGGCTGAGCCCGCGGCGTCACTCCCGCTTGGTGTGGGCACAACCGGGATGCTCCAACATCAAACAGGGCTTGCCTTGGGGTACTGGAACCTTTGGGGCCGGCTGTGATGCTGGGGATAACAAACCCCCTCTGTTTCTCCCAGGGAGGGGGTCTCTAAACACATCCCCGTGGGGTCCCAGCACTGCCGGGGCCACCCACCCTGCCTCCGGACACACCGGCCTTGTTAGAGACACAAATGTGTTTCATTCTGCCACCAACCCAAACTTCAGCTCAAAGTTTATTGAGCTGAACCGAACACCTCAGACACACCGAAGGGTGGCTCCTAGACCTGGCCGGTGGCCACAAACCTCTGCCGCCCGTGGGACGCAGCGCTGGCCCCGCCGGGCCCGGGCGCCGAGGCAGGTCGGGGTTCCCCTCTCCGCCCCAGCAGCAGAAGAAAAGGCTGGCGAGGAGCCGAGCCCGCGTCCGGAGGGGAGGATCAGCGGTGGCCCCCCAGCCAGGGCTGTGGCCAGTGCCGGGGAGGGCAGAGGGGAACAATCCGCAGCTCGGAGCTGGGCTGGGGCTGGCCAGGATCCCGGCTACCCGGCCCATCCCGCCGGTGCCGGTGCCATCCGGGATCCCGTCTCCCCGTCCTGCCGGTGCCGGTGCTGCCCGGGATCCCGGCTCCCCGGCCCATCCCGCCGGTGCCGGTGCTGCCCGGGATCCCGGCTCCCCGGCCCATCCCGCCGGTGCCGGTGCTGCCCGGGATCCCGGCTCCCCGGCCCATCCCGCCGGTGCCGGTGCTGCCCGGGATCCCGGCTCCCCGGCCCATCCCGCCGGTGCCGGTGCTGCCCGGGATCCCGGCTCCCCGGCCCATCCCGCCGGTGCCGGTGCTGCCCGGGATCCCGGCTCCCCGGCCCATCCCGCCGGTGCCGGTGCTGCCCGGGATCCCGGCTCCCCGGCCCATCCCGCCGGTGCCGGTGCTGCCCGGGATCCCGGCTCCCCGGCCCATCCCGCCGGTGCCGGTGCGGGTGCGGGCCGGGCCGGGCTGGCCGCGGGGCGGTGGCACAGCCCCACAATGGGGCATTGTTCTGCGCTGATTTATGTTTCCTCCCCAGGCTCGCCCGCGCTTTCTCAGGAGTCCGAGGAGCGCGGGGCCGGTCCTTTGGGGGGGCCGGGGTGGGCTGAGCCCCCCGCAGCCGCCCCAGCGCGGCCCGCGGGGGTCCTGCCTGGTTAAAGCTCCAGCTCTTCATTAGCGCTTGATTAGCTCATTAAGGGCTGCCCTGCACCGGGAGCGGGACGCGCTGGCGCAGCCCGAGCCTCGGGGAGCCCCGGGCAGGGAGCTGCCCCAGCCCGGGCTAATTGGCCACTTGTGCCGTGGCCACCCGGCCTTTAACAGGATTGCCGCTCTGAGCCAGCGCGGAGCTGATCCCGCTTTGCAGAGAGCCCCGGCTCGCCAGCGGGATTAATTCCAGCCGGGGAGCGGCCCCCGGGGGGTTCCAGCATCCCCCGCCCGCCTGCCGGGAAGGGGCTGCCCTGCTCCTAGTGCCCCCGCTCCTGCTGTCCCATTGCTCAGCAGATTCTCTTTCCTCACCTCTATTTTTACGCTGCCCTCGGGGACAGAAACCTGACCCCCCGTGACTGCGGATACTGCGGGAGCTCCTGCCGGATCCCTGCAGGATCCTTTCCTCCGGGCAGCCCTGGGGAAGGAGGAGAGATTCCCAATTCCCAGCTTTTTGCCCTAAACTTGACACCTGCAGCCTCCTCCAGAGTGCCAAGCCGTGCCCTGGGCAGCAGCAGGTAGAAAAACCGGCGGAAGGTTTTCCTGGGCCCCGAAGTTTATTATTTCTTCCTGGTTTTGTGGGTATCTTTTGTTTGTTTGTTTGTTTTTGTTTTGTTTTTTTTTGTTTTTTTTTTTTTTTTTTTTTGGTTTGGGGTTTTTTTTGTTTGTTTTTTTTTTGTTTTTTTTTGGGGGGGGGGGCTGGTTTTGGGACAGGGTGGCTTTCTGAGCCTGGATTGGGGGGTGGGAGGGGGTCGGGGAGCCTGGGTGTGCTGTGAGGTGCCTGTGGGGTGGCCAAGGGTCTGTGATGCTGAAGGAAAATAATCCCACACAAATCAGGGTTTGTGCTGGGGCACCTGGAGGGGAGAACTGTTCCAGAGGGGAATTGTCCCACCAGGGTGTGAGTGACCCTTCCCAGCACCAGGCACTGCCGGGAGGCTCTGGAGAGTGTGAGGAAATCCCTGTGCCCCCATCCTAGGGACAGCCACGGGGAGGGGTATCCCCGGCTCCACGGCCCCACTTCCAGCCGGTGGAGAGACACATTCCAGCACCCTGGAATGTGTCAGGCACTGTGGATGAACCTTCCACCTATCCTTCCATGCTCAGCCACCAGCTCCTGTGGGGACAGCTCAGCTGCAGCCTCCTCCAGCCCTATGGCCATAGGGCAGGACCAAAGAGTTCCCAGTGCCAGGACCAAAGAATTCCCAGTGCCGGACCAAAGAGTTGCCACTTCCAGAACCAAGGAATTCCCACTGCCAGGACCAAAAAGTTCCCAATTCCAGAACCGAGGAATTCCCAGTGCCAGGACCAAAGAGTTCCCCTGCCAGAACCAAAGAATTCCCAGTGCCAGAGTCCAGTGATTCCCAGGGAGCTGGGCTGGCAGCTGGAGCGGGACAGAGCCTGGCAGTGTGTGATTCCATGTGGGACTGCAGCCTGGGAGCACTGGGATGCTGCAGGGAGTGACTGGAAACCATTTTGTCCACTTTTTCCAAGCTCCTTCTGCACTGGTCCTGCCAAATTCCCCCAGGCCGTGCTGGGAGCTCCCGGCAGGATTCACAAAGGGAGATCTCGCTCCAGGAACAGCTGGGTTTTTCCAGAGGTTTCTCCAGAGGCTGGTTTGTGTGCCATGGGGCTCTGCTGTCCCTCTGTGTCTGGGGGCTGCAGGAGGGGCAGCCACCCCCGAGCTCCTGGACACTGGGATTGGTGTCCCTGGATTGGGTTTCAGATATTTTTGGTCCTGTAAATCCCGTGGCTGATCGTGCTCAGCACCATGGGTCCTTCCTCCACATGGCCCAGCACTTTTTTTGGGATTTAACCTCCCTTAACTCTAATTCCCAGCTGCTTGTTTCCATTCATCCCCCATTCCAGCTCCCTGGATGGGGATGGCTCCCTGCTCACCCCTTCCACAGGGGATTTGCTGCTGGAATTATCCCTCCCATGAAGGGATCGGCCCCTGAGCCCCCCAAACCCAAACCATTCGGCTGCTTCCCAGCTCGTTCTGCCTTTCCAGTGGCACATCCGTGCTCTGGGTGCAGCTAAAGTGTGGCTCTGCCGGGTGGGAATGGTTCTGCAGGGGCAGCCTGCACATCATGGACCTGCACAGGGATGCAGGGAGGCTCTGGAGAGCTGGGAAGGTTCTGGCACTGGGAATTACTGGGCTCTGGCAGTGGGAATGCCTTGGTTCTGGACCTGGGAATGCCTTGGTTCTGGCAGCAGGAACTCTTTGGTTCTGGCAGCAGGAATTCTGATTGTGGCAGCCAGAACTCTTTGGCTCTGGGAGTGGGAATTCTGGTTCTGGCAGTGGGAATTGCTTGACTCTGGCTTTGGGAATTCTGTGGTTCTAGCTGTGGGAATTCCATGGTTCTAGCAGTGGGAACTCTGGTTCTGGTCATGTGAATTCTCTGGTTCTGGCCGTGTGAATTCCCTGGTTCTGGCTGTGGGAATTCTTCCTCCGTGGCTGGGCAGATCCCCCTCCAGTGCCTTTTCCCAGGTCCTGCCCCCGGGCTTGGCTCGGAGCGGACCTGCCCGAGGCGCTGGGAGGAAAATGGATTGATTGCCTCATTATCCCTGCTCAGTCCCACACCTTAAATACAGCGCACCTAGGAGCTGCTCCCACGCCTCCCACGGAGCACCCTGGGACAGATTTTCCTGGGAAACAACACCGTGGCCATCCCTGGATGCAGTGGTGAGCAGGATCGGGGCTGTGCTGCGGGGGCACTCCGGGCTGGATCCCTGTGCCAGGGGTTTGGGATGCTGCTGGATGGGATGATGTGCCCTGGGGTGCCTGTTGTGGGGGGAATTTGGGGGATGAGTGGCTGGGAAGGTTGTTCCATGCTCCTAAAGGGAAATGGGAATTGTGGATCCATTACTCCTGTCATGGGAATAAGGTGGGGAAGGCAAAGGACTTGCCTTCAAATATTTGGGAAACTGCAAAAGCAGCAATTTGCCTGGTGGGAGCTGCCTGTTCCTGCCTGGCTGCAGCTCCAGAGCATCCATCCATCCATCCATCCATCCATCCATCCATCCATCCATCCATCCATCCATCATCCATCCCCATCCCTCCCTTCCTCCAGTGCTGCTGGTGATGTCCAAGCCCTTTATAAATTCAATTATAAAAATGAAAAAAAAGCCTGTCTGTCATCCACATCCCCCTTTCCTACTGCTCCCTCCTCATTTCCATGGGTCTGGTTGGTGTGTGGGGATGGATCCTGGGAATCTGGGATTTGGAAACCACAACTGGAAACTCTGAACCACTGAGATACCTTGATGCCTCTGCTGGGAGGTGGCTGCTCACAAATCCTTCCCATGGAGATTTGTTGGTGAAATAGCCCTGGGACAGAACAGCACGGATGGATTCTGGTTTGGGGAATGGGAGATGCTGGATTAAATGGGCTCCCAGATGGATGAAAATGGAGTTTGGAGCGAGGGCATGCAGGGTTCCTGCTCTCAGGAGTTGTGTCCGAGTCACCTCGGGATGGGAAGGATTGTGTGAAGTGCAGCAGGAACCTGCTCAGGAGGTGTTGATAGCAGCGATGTGACATCAAACACTGTTTTTATTTTATTTTTATTTTGCTTGGCTCCTCAAAGTTAAACTGAGGCTTTTGGGCAAGAGAGCCACGTCCGTGTTGATGTGAGAGGCAGGCCAAGCTCATTTCCTCCTGCTCAGGGCTCACATTGGGGTTAAAATCTCTTCAATTTAAAGAAGAAAAAATTCTTTCTGGGGATGTTGAGGGGCTTTGAAGCAGAACCTGACATTGAATTGAGGCGCAGCTCGTCCTGCTGGGTGGATGCTGGATGGGACAATTGGAGGGGACAGGGAACACAGGGGCCCTGGAGATTATTTAATCTCTAAGGACTCCTTTAATTAATGCAGCAGCCCTCGGATGCCTCCTAATTGTCTGGGCACGCCTGACTTTGCAGCACACAGGGGCTGAGGTTGTGGTGAGCAGCCTGGACGTGACTCTCTGCTCTCTCTCCCTTTGGAGCTGAGAAAAATCAATGGAAAACCCTTCCGACCGCCTGGAGAGCTCCGTTATCTCCCGATCAACCTCAAACAAAACCCCACTGCCGCGTCAAGGACAGGAGCTCCCTGCCTGCCCCTCTGGGAGCGGGTTAAAAATTCAACCTTTCTTCATAGATGGATAAAATTCCTTCAGTTTAGGGCAGAAAGAGCCGTACTTGGCCCGGCTGTGGGGTGGAAACGCCCTTTCCCCGGCGCTGCAACTTTGGGAAAAGCATTTTGGGGAAGGGAAGGTCCTGACCCCGCCGTGCCCGTGGCCCTGAGGGGCTGCTGGGCTCTTCCTGCTTTTCCCAGGAGTTGGATTGCGTTTGGAACTCAACCCAGAGCTTCTCCCATCCTCTCCCTCCTTCCCAACCCCACCCGGGGAGACACAGCCCCCGGAACACCTGAAAATCAGCTGAAAGTCGTGCTTAGGCAGGCGTGGAGCAGCTTCCAGCCGGGAGAGATTAAAAGTTACTGAATAACCCAACTCCTCCGCCGGCTGCGGGGGCTGCGGCCGGTGGCCGGCGGGCATTCCGGCCACCCCAAAACCACAGCAATCTCCCCCTGCCGACCCTGGCGAGCCACCGGGGTGGAGTGACGAGCAGGGTGGGTCCTGGGCATGAGCAGGCGAGGGGACAAGGACACTGCTGGCCCCGCCGAGGGGCAATGCCACCGTGGGAAAGGCGGCGGGGACGGCGCAGCCCTCCCGCAGCTCCAGCGCCGGCTGAGCCCTTTTCCTGCCGCTGCCCAGCGCCTCCTTCCCTGGCTCCGGCTAGCCCCTGCCTCTGGACGAGCCATGGCCTCGGTGTGTGCCTTTTGTTTGCTCTTCCTTTCGGGACCCAAAGCCCGGGGGGGGGAGCGGGGCCCCGGCCAAGCGGCAGCTGCGGCGGGGGCGAGCGGGGCGCGGTGCCCGGTGGCCTCTCCGCGGCTCTCTCCGGACACAAGTAAGGCTGGCGGCGGCGGCTGGAGGTGGCTCGGGGTGGCTCTGCGCGGCCCGGAGGGTGGGAATGTCTTTGGTGGCCCCCGAAGCGGGAGTTGCAGTTTTCCAGGAGCAGTTCGTTCGGCATGGGATCGGGAGGGGGTCTGTTCAGATCCCTGCTGGGAATCACAGCGGGATCCTTCCCAATCTCCAACCGTCTGCCAGCTCCGCTTGTTCCTCGCCTCGGACACACCTTTGGCCTCGGCAGGGTGGGCTGGGGATGCCGTCAGCACTCGGAGCAGCTCCCTCCTGGCTGGGGGTTCTGCGGGACCCTTGGAGGCACTGATAGCCTTAAAATCCCCTCCCAGGGGCGCCTTTCTCCGCCGGGAGGGACCTTCAGCTTCTCCTCCGTGCAGGGGCCGGCAGGGCCGTGCTCTGCCTCGGGAAAAAGCCCGGCAGACCTCGGGCACCTGCAGAGATGTGGGGGGCGGCTGTCGGGAAGGGAGGAGGAAAAGCATCCGAAGGGGAAGGGAAGGGGAGCATCTCCTGCGGGGAGGCAGCGCGGAGCTCATCCTGCAAACTGCGTCGGCCCCGCAGCTGCTCCGGCTTCCTGGGAAGTCCTATTGATGCCAGAGCAATCCTGGAGAGGGAGGGGGAATGACTAAAGTTATCCGCGGCCGTGTGCCGCTGCAGATGCGGGGTCCCTCCCCCCCTTCTCCCTGTTTTTCTGGGGAGGGGTTCCGAGCCTGTGATCAAAAGCTGGAGCTGGCGTCCATCTGCTTCTGACAACCTGAGCGCTCGCTGGCAGCTTCTGCATTCAGAGCCTTGAATTCCTCAATAATTAGAGGAGTTTTTTCGGAAAAAAATCCCCATCTGGGCTTTTTCATGATGGGAATGAAAAGCCAAGGTGGGTGTGGGAGGGGGGCAGGTGGATTTTCAGCCCTAGCAACCCAAATCTTGAAATATTACATCAGCACCGAAGAGGTGTAATTAAGTAGGAAACAAACGAGCCCAGCTAATCTGTTTTGCTTGTTTGAGCTTAGCGGAGTGCAGAAAACAAACAGAGGCTGAATGATGAATGAGATTTCTTTTTATTTATTTTTTTTAAAGGGTTTTTCTTTCCCGAGGCCCGAGGGGGGAGTTGGGATGTGGGTCAGCAAACGCGTCCGCTCTCCCCTGCGGCTCCGAGGTCACCCGGACGTGGCAGCCGGGGCTCGGGGCCGCCGCTCGCCCGCTCCTCGCTTTAATTGCCTGCTCTGCCAAGCCGAGCTCCCTTGGCCGCCTTTCCGGAGAGATGGGGATGGATCTGCGAGCTGCTCTTCCCCGCCCTGGGGTGGCATCAAAGCCGTGGCCCCGCGGGTCGCCGCTCCGGTGCCCTTTACCGTGGCGCTGCCGCCCTGGGAGCTCCCGCAGCCCGAGGGACCCGAGGGCACCGCTCGGCACGGGGGGTTCTGCCGAGAATTGTTGCTGTTGGGGTGCCAGAAGTGGGGAGAAGCTTCATGGGGACCCCCACGGCCTCCTCCCCGCCCCACCGCTGTCTCCTTGTCCCAGGCCACCTCACTAAGGGCAGGCACACACGGCCCTGGCTGTGAAGCTTCCACAGCTCTTCAAACACCCCGGAGGGCTCCCACAGCTTGAACGTGTCGCTGCGGGTCCCTCCCGGCCGTGTCGCAGCTCTTGTGGCATCTCGGCGCTCCCCGTCCCGCTGCTCTGGGGCTGGCCGCGTTTCGGGATTGTTTTCTCCCCGCTCCCGGGCGCTGTCGGGCTCCGGCAGTGACACGAGGTGCCAGGAGCAGATGGCAGCCATCGGCCGGGCTGGCTCTCAAATCCCTGTGGCTCCTGGCACCGTGCTGGGCAGCGGCTCCTCGTAACCCCCTCGCTCCCACGCTGCTCTCTGGGGGAAAAGCTGCGGGGTTTGGGGCCTCTCCGTTGAGTATTTTGTGTTTGAGCCCCGCGCCCAACCCGCCGAGGGGTTTCTCGTTGCTGTTCCTGGTGTGATGGCCTGAGCTGGGCATGGGAGGGGAGGCAGTTCGCGGGGCGGAACCGCCGCCCATCAGTCAGTGGTGACAAAGACCCTGCTCCCCCACCCCTCTCCCGCCAAACCGGCTAGAAACGGATCTAAAACCAGAAGAAAGGAGCAGCTTTATTGGCCCCAGAGAGGGCAGGGGGCTGTGCCATGGGCTCGGCTGGGTGGGACCGGGGGAGCGTCACTGTCAGCATGTGGGGTCACCCCGGAGTGGCGAGCCTGGTGCTGAGGTCCTTCCTGACACCAAACTGCCCCAAATCACGCGGCAGACGAGACTGTCCCGAAACGGGAGCGCCCCAAAACCTCGCACGGCAGAGGAGAAGCCCCCAAAAGAGGAGCGCCCCAAAACCTTGCACGGAAGAGGAGAAGCCCCAAAAACAGGAACGCCCCAAAACCTTGCACGGCGGAGGAGATGCTCCCAGCGTCCCCCCAACCCCCCCTGAGCTTCCTTGGCACCCACTCTCTTGGTGCTGCCCCTCGCAGCCCCCTCGGTGGGGCCGTGCCCCACCAGGAGCCTCCCACAGCCCTGGCTCTCCCCTTGCCCCTCCCGGCCTCCCCTCTGCCCTCCCCTCCCCTGGCGGCACCTCCCGCCCCCGGAGCGGCCGGGAAATTGGGAAGCGGCCAAAACCAAACAAGTTTTCCCCTTCCCTCCTGGGTGACAATTTCAACCCCGCGGGAGCTCTGTGGCCACCAGCCAGCTCCCGAATCCACACCCCCCGAGGGGCGCAGCAGCCCCTGCCTCTCGCTAGAACCAGCAGAAGCGCTTGTGTTGTTGTTATTATAATTATTATTACATTTCTTTTAAATTCTGTCTCTCCTCGGCGAGGGAAAGGTTGGAGCGATTTATTCGCAGGCGTTGCAGCGGCTGCCTGGTTTCAGCAGTGCTGCCTCTTCTCTCTCCGAGTAATCAGAGCAGTTCTGGAAGAGAAAATTGAGCAACTCAGTAGCGGGTGGTGTCGTCCTCAGCGAGCCAGGCTGTTTATCCTCCTCGTTTGGGTTTCAGATGAATAAATTTGCCAGACAACAATGATATTACCCTCGTCTCAAAGACTTTATCAATTTGCAGTTGTCTCTCCGCTGATAGTTTTTTATTGAGCTGTCTGAGATGATTTCCAAAGAGAGGACTGCAATTTCAACTATTAAGTAATTTGGGAGAGCAATTAGTGTGAATCTGGAAACTCCCTGTGTTGCTCCTGAATAAATCAACCTCTCTGCGAGAGCTGTGCTGAAAGAGCCTTGGCTGATTTATTGAAAAGGGGGGGTTTGGCCAGGGAAACAACAAGGAGAGTGTTCCTTGCCCAGAAAACTTTTAATACTTTGGTGATGCTGTGGTTCAGAGGGTGTTGGGGACCCCCAGGAGCTGGGATTTCCTCTGGGGTGTCCCCTCCTTGCACCCCCATCTCCAAAAGGATTCCCTGCTGCCTGAAGAGGTCCCGGTTTTGCTTCTGCTTTGGTTCTCCGGGGGGAGATGGAGAAGGGGTGGAAGGGATGGGGGGCAAGGAAATGAGGGAGGGCAGAGGAGATCCCAAATCCTCCCTTGCCCCAGGATTCTATGGGGCTGGGCCCAGCTTATAACTCCCAATTTTAAACTGGGAGAGGGTTGATTTGGATGAGATACAGGGCAGATGTTTTTTAGGATGAGGGTGGTGAGATGTGGCTGCTCCATCCCTGAAAGCATTCCAGGCCAGGTTGGACAGGGCTTGGAGCAACCTGGGATAGTGGAAGGTGTGGAATAGTGGGCTAATGATTTTTTTAGGATGAGGGTGGTGAGATGTGGCTGCTCCATCCCTGAAAGCATTCCAGGCCAGGTTGGACAGGGCTTGGAGCAACCTGGGATAGTGGAAGGTGTGGAATAGTGGGCTAGTGAAAGATAGTGGGATGGGCTTTCGAGGTCCTTTCCAACCCAAACCATCCCCATGATTCCCTTCTCCGATGCCACAGGACTGTCAAAGGCCTCGCTGCACTGAGGTCTCACAGCCAGAACTGCTGCTCCTGATCCACAGAGCCCATCCCCTCTCCCAGGAAGAGATCAGGGCCACTGGCCATGATTTCCACCTGACAAATCCCTGCTGGCAGCTCCCACATCCATCACGGGTCCATCCTTCCAGGAGGATTTGCTCCATCACCTCCTCAGAGCTGCCTGTGCTTCCCTGGATCATCCCTGCTGGTCACATTCCCCTTGTCCGGGGGCTCGGGGAGCTTCCCTGGTCCCCAGCACCCCCAGGGACAGGAGCAGCTCAGGAGAGGGCAGAGCTGGAGGGGTGAAGCACAGGGACCATCCCAGCCCTCCCCAAGGTCATCCCAGGATGGAGACAGGGAGCCTCCACCTCCCCAGACAGTTGCTCCTGTTTGGAGCTTTTTCCCGGTGGCTGCTGCTTCCCCCTCCAAATCCCTCCATAATCCACTAAGGGACCTCACATCTCCCTTTCTTTCTCCTTTTTTTTTTCTGTTCCTAAAACAATTAGCTTGGCTCAAACTCTCTGCAATCCATCAATTAATACAAGCTGCAGCAGTAAATTAAAGGGAAACAGGAACAACTATGCTGGGATTAGGTCACTGAAACTATAAACTTTGGAACAAATCAGATTTCCTTGGGAAGGGAAATGGACAGCAGTGATATGTCAAGCCCTGAGATGAGACAGGCTCGGAACAACTTTCCAGAGTCTCCTGACTTGGCCACTGGATGCCAGAACTTCTTCCCCAGGGGAAGTTTTGGGTTGCCAGACCCCGGTGCTGCTGCTGCAAGCTTGGATGGCCAAATAAACAAACAAGGAGACAGGGGAAATGGGAAAGGGTGGGGGGAAACCAGGACCTGCTGCCAGCCCCGTGTCCCTCTCTCCCCCATGGGTGATGCTCTGTGTTGTGGTGCCCTGCTCAAAGGTGGGATTTGTTCTTTCCCAGTTCTCCCAGTGACTTTCCTGTCCTGCCAGTGGAGGGAGGGAGCAGCACTGGGAATGGTGCTCAGGGCCAGGGGGAGGCAGGGCCCTCGCAGCTCTGGGATAAAAACCCTCCCCAAAGCCGGGGTGAGGGGTACAACAGGCATTTCTGTCCTGGGGCAGGGAGATCCTTGTCCTGGAGCTGTGGCAGGGCTCAGGCTGCCCCTTCCCTGCCCGCCCTTGCTGCTGGGCAGGGCTCGTCCATCCTCCCCTCTCCACAGAGCATCCCCGTGTGCTGGGAGGCCTGGAGCAGGGGTTTGCATCCTCCTGGAAGGACAATCCCAACCCCTGTGCTTCCATTAGCTCCAGAAACTCCCCTTGCCCTCAGTTCTTGGCTTCAGGAGGTGCTGCAAGCTGAGTTCCAGAGTGCCTGTGAGGGAAACTTCCCTTCTCTGCATCCTGCCTCCCTCCTCTCTTCTTCCCACGATCCTCACCCCGGGCTTTGCCCTTTGGCTTCTGGTGCCAAGCCCTGGGATCCCTGCTGGCTTCATGGGGAGGTCCTTGGCACCCCTGAGCACAAACCCCTGCTGCAGCCGCCAGCACTTAACCCCTGCCCACACAGCCACCCCCAGGCCACCACGGCCCCGCAGCTCCAGGCAAAGTCTTGTTAGCGCTGGCAAACCTCTGCTGGAACAGCGTGGGAGCTGCAGGGCTCACCCCTGAGCAAAACAACCACCCTGGCCCTTTGTTTCCTCCTAATGATGTGTGTCAGCCGTGCCCTGCTCGTTCAGAGCAGCGAGGTGGGGCTGGGGGGCTCCAACCCAGCCTGGGCTCCATGGGCAGGGTCCTCAAGGAGCTCCGGGGAGTCTGGCTGGGGTGGGCTCTGCCCTGGGAAAATGGGGGGAAACTGGGAAATTAATTCACATTTTACCAGAAGTTTTAATGGTGCAGGAATTCCAGGGGAAATGGAGTTGCTGCTCCCTGGCTGGAGCAGGGTTGGCATCCCCAAAAGCCATTCCCCAGTGATTCCCTGCAAACACAACCTGCTGCCTGAAACACTCCTGAGGGTGGACAGAGTGGGGATACCAGCCCAGGCTCGGAAATCCCTGCAGGGAGGGAATTTGGTGGGACCTTAGAGCTGATAAACCTCGGAGCAACTCTCACATGAGGGGGTGAACTCTCCAGGGAGGAATTCTGTTCATTTTAACCGAATTGTAATTAACACCTCCCTCCATCCCAGAGTTACCCACCCCAAAAGTGTGACCACCCCTTGCTGAGCACACACTATATTTTATTCGTTATTATTATTAATTATCATGGTTGCTAGATCACACTCTGTGTGTGCTGAAGGATTATCCCGAGGCAGATTTGAGGGATTGGATCTTGTTCAGAAATCACTTTTGGATGCATTTTTCTCGGTGGCAATCCTTGAACACAGTCACAGTTTTCAATTAGTATGTGCATTAATAATGTTGTTTCCTAACCTGACAGTGGGGAGAGTTTTGGGGTAAAAGTGTGGAGATTTGGGAAGGGTCTCTGCACATTTCAGTGTCCCTGAACACCCTCAATGATCCACCCCAGTGCAGAGGCTGCTCCATTGAGAGTCCCCACCAAGGGACACTCCCAGAGTCCCTGACCCCACAGGTCCTGGGGGCACTGACAGACAAAGGGTGGAGGAAATTATCCCCCATTTTCCATGAGAATTGGTGGAGCCAGCAGAGGAGGGAAGGAGAGCGGATGAGGAGGGATGCGGTGGAGTAAGGCAGCGATGAGAGCCCAGTCTTGGCAAACTTGGCCAAAAAAATTTCCTATTTTAATAGGAATATTCCCATTCCTTTCGACCCTTAAAACCTCTCCTCCTCAAAGCTCTCCCTGCTCTGAGGGGAGGCAATCCAGGCAAGTGTTGCTCCTGGTTTGAGCTGCCCCTTTCCCAGGGGGAATTCTGTTGTTTATGTTTCCTCTCTGGGAACAAGTTTTAGAAAACTCAAATATCAGAAAAACAGAGTTTTAGAAACTCAGAAACTTCAGGCCTGAAAACCAGACTACACAAAACCATGTAGACTCCAAGACTGATGCCAGGAGAAGCTCAAGCAGCTTCCAGGAGCACCTGGATACTGGTTTGGGAGCAGCAGGCAGGGAATGCCAAGCAGGACTTGTGTAATCCAGGGTGTCCCTGGTGTTTCCAACATTAATATCCCCAATTCCCACCACTGGGGGAGAATGGACAGCTTGGAAGAGGCCAAGACAGCAAAGAAAAGTGGGATTTGCAGCTGGAGAAGATGGGATAAATCTGGGGAAAGTCTGAGATAACTGTGGGATAACTGAGGTAACTCTGGGATAGCTCTGGGTTAACTCTGGGATAGCTCTGGGATAGCACTGGGATAGCTCTGGGATAACTCTCGGATAATTCTTGGATAACTCTGGGGTAACTCTGGGGTAACTCTTGGATAATTCTGGGATCACTCTGGGATCGCTCTGGGGTCACCTGTTCCCACTTCTGCTGGCAGTGCCCACCTTACACCAACCCCTCCTTCACCTTCAGCTTCCCTCAATCTTCCCTTCCCTGCATCCCCCCAAATCATGGCTTCCTGTGGCTGTTTGGGTTTTTCTGGGATTTTTGGGGGTTTTTGGGTGGGGAGATGCTTGCAGGGAGAGCGGGAGGTTCAGACACTGGCTAATCCTGTTAGGAAGGCAGTGGTTATTGCAGGGCTTCCAGTGGGACCTGCTAAATGAACCATAATTCTGTAATGAGATTTCCTTTTCCCGGCCAGACTAAATGTTCTTGGCCACTGGGAATAAGAGGTCGTGGAGAGAAGGGGGGAAGAAGGAAAAATAAAGAGAGAGAAAGAAAAAGAGGAGGGGGAGGCTGGCTCAGACTCCTCTCTCTCAGCTGCACTGGAGGTTTGAAGAGCTCTGGTTCCTGTGGCTCCTTCCAGGCCCCGGGAGAGCAGCTGGGGCCAGAGGCTGCCCTGGGCTCCCCTGCAGGGTCTTGATGGGACCCTGAGGGCAAGAACAACACCTCTGAGGTTGTTATCACTCCAAAATCTGGAGAAGGCAGGAGAGAGTTCTCTGGGAAGCAGCAGGATGCTGGGGAGGGAAGGGGAGGCAGGGAAGTGGGCTGTGAGGGAAAACAGGCTCTGGAGAGGAGGGGATTTCTTTCTGGGAGAGTGGAATTACCCTGAGGGGTCTCAGGTGGGGCTTATTGTGGCTTGTAGCAGCTTCCTGATGTGTCATCATCGCCTCGGGCTGGGACAGCTCCAATCCTGTCCTGCTCCATCCCTGGGACACTTTTGGCACTGGGGTGAAGCCAGGGCAGAGGAGAATGGGAACCCTGGTCTGGGCAAACTGGGGGGTTCAGGTGAAAATTCCTGGCAGGGACTGGGATCAACTCAAAGATCATCAAGCCCTTAAACCCCATTCCCACCGACAGGGACACCTCCCACTGTCCCAGGCTGCTCCCAGCCCCAGTGTCCAGCCTGGCCTGGGGCACTGCCAGGGATCCAGGGGCAGCCACAGCTGCTCTGGGCACCCTGTGCCAGGGCCTGCCCACCCTCCCAGGGAACAATTCCTGCCCAGTATCCCAGCCAGCCCTGCCCTCTGGCAGTGGGAGCCATTCCCTGTGTGCTGTCCCTCCATCCCTTGTCCCCAGTCCCTCCCCAGCTCTCCTGGAGCCCCTTCAGGCCCTGGCAGGGGCTCTGAGCTCTCCCTGGAGCCTTCTCCTCTCCAGCTGAGCACCCCCAGCTCTCCCAGCCTGGCTCCAGAGCAGAGGGGCTCCAGCCCTGGAGCATCTTTGGTGCCTCCTCTGGACTGGCTGCAGCAGCTCCAGGTCCCTCCTGTGCTGGGATCCCAGTGGGTGCAGCTCTCCCACACTCCCAGTACAGGTACCAGTAATGCACCAGTGCAATCCCAGTCTCTGCAATCCCCACATCCCTCCCTTCCTCCCCTTCAGCCTTCAGGTGTCCCCACACTTCCCAAATTTTTCTCTTTTCACCCTGGGATGAGAAGGCTCCCTGGGGGGCAGGGTGGGTTTGGGAATGCTCCAGGCAGCCCAAGCAGCAGGGAGAGATCCAGGATTTAGCAGCAGCTCTTTTCTTGTTTGGTGCTGGTTGTGTTCAGAGTTTGTTCCTTTTCTTCCTGGTCTTACTCTAATTTTTTTGTCTCTGTGGCAAACAGAAGCCTTTAGTTTGCTGGGTTCCTCTGCCTGTGGCTGCTCCATTGGGCTGAGAGTTTTCCAGCCTTCCCCTGCTCCAGAAATCCCTGGTGGTCCTGTGATACCCCTGGGCTTTGTGTCTCTTCCAGCAGGCAGGTGGGAAAAAAAAAAAAAAAAAAAGAAAAATGCTTTTATTTTTAGTTTTCTCTTTGAAGTTTGGTCTTGGGTGTGCTGCATACCTGGTGGATGAGCCTGATCCTTTCTGTGCCTTTGTTTCCCATTTTTTCAATGGGAACTGGGGAGGAATTCGTTATTTTCCAGCCGTTCATGGGGCAGTGCTTCACTGGTCCAAGGTGGCCTGGCTCTCTGTGAGGTTGTTTTTCCTGTTTACTGTGTTTTTAGCCTCCAATCCCTCCCTTGGGTTGCATGGTTGGGCACCTCCTGCTCCCAACTCCCAGCATTTTTCCAGCCCATCAGCTGCTCCTGCTGCAAAACACCCTCGATGAGGAGGGGAAAATGACATTGCTAAAAATAAAATAATAAAATATAAACCAGTGCTTTGGATGCCACCTCGCCTTGGTATCCTGAGCACCTCTCCTCCCTCCTATTCCTGATTATCCCAGACTGGTCCAGAAGAAGTTGTGGGGCTGGGTCTGTGGGGCTCCATACTCCTTTTCCCCAGGATTCAGCCTGGAATGAGCCATTCCCAAGGGCTGGAGGGCATTGAGGTGCAAGGGAAGCCTGGAAATCAAAACAGGTGGGACCCCTGCTATGTTTTCCTGGCATGCAGAGACAGGATATCCCAGGATTTCGCCTCCTCCCGCTGCAAACTGGACAGGATCCAGGTGCGAGTGGTGGGACCAGGGAGATGTGGGAGTGCCCAGCATGGAATCGTGGAAGGGTTTGGGATGGGGGGACCTTAAAGCTCATCCCATCCCACCCACCCTCCACTGGATGCTCCAATCCCCGCCCAGTCTGGCCCTGGACACCTCCAGGGCTCAGGAATCCTCTCCCTGCTGAGGATTTATCTGTGGCTGCAGGAAAACGTCTTCTAATCTCCCCCAAAAGCAGCTGGGATTTCTGGGCAGCAATTCCACCCCTGGTGGAGTTGCCATCACCCTCTGGATGTATCCAGAGGAGGAAATCCTCCAGGTTTTAAACAGGGACAATTTCCCTTCTCCAGCAGCACCAAAACTCTGGAAGGTTTGGGGGGGTTGGTTTTCTTTCTTGGGATCCCTTTGTCCTCCCTTCCCTAAGGGAGCAGGATGCATCCAGACAGGCTCATCCCTCTGCCCCATCCTGACCAATCCAGCTAAAACCAGTGGGACACCTCAGAAACGGGATGGGTTTGGGAGCTGAGGGCAAAGGCTGGCTGAAATATGTGGGGTGAAACCAGGGAGCTGGGATTTGGCCTGAAATCCACCTGTGGGATCTCACAAGGGGATGTCAGGGACGGTTTCTGGCAAAATCTCCATCAAACCTTCTTGGAGATTCCAGCCCCACACAGGGATGGGGTTCCCAGTACTGGATGGGATTCCCAGTACTGGATGAGGTTCCCAGTGTTTATGGAGTTCCCAGTGCTGTTGGGGTTCCCAGTGTTTTGAGGTTCCCAGTGCTGATGGGGTTCCCAGTGTTTTGGGGTTCCCAGTACTGGATGGAATTCCCAGTACTGGATGGGGTTCCCAGTGCTGGATGGGATTCCCAGTGTTTATGAGGTTCCCAGTGCTGATGGGGTTCCCAGTGTTTTGGGGTTCCCAGTACTGGATGGAATTCCCAGTGCTTTGGGGTTCCCAGTGCTGATGGGGTTCCCAGTGCTGATGGGGTTCCCAGTGTTTATGGGATTCCCTGTGTTTATGGGATTCCCAGTACTGGATGGGGTTCCCAGTGTTTTGGGGTTCCCAAAGTTTTGGGGTTCACAGTGCTGGGTGGGCACTCGGAAGTGACCCCAGTGAGCTGTTGAGCCCCAGTTCCCTCCCTTTACTGGGACCAGTCCTGCTCCAGGAGCCTGAAATCCCAGGGGCTGCTCCTGGGGCAGGATGTGGCTGTGTGGAGCCTCTCCCAGGGGAGAGGTGTGTCTGGAGGTAGCCAAAAACCTCAATATTGGGATTTTTAATTTTATTTAGGGCCTGGCAAGTCCCAGTCTGCTTCTGGGGCTTGGTGCTCAGCTCTCCTGGCCAGGCTGGTGTTTGTTGGCTCAGACCAAAGCGTTTTGGGGGGCTGAGAAGGAGCTGTTAGGTACCTTCAAATTCCAGCAGCTCCAATATCCCATTAATGCCGTGCCAGGAATAAATCCAGATTCCTGGCACAGCATCTGCAAACTTCTCCTCAGTAGGTGGGAAGGCTGAGCAGACGCTTCTTGTTGAATCTGGGAAAGAAAAAGGGGGGAAATCTGACAGCCCTGTCTCTTGAGTTCGTGTTTGTCCCTCTTTTTTTTTGGGAGTTGGTCTGGGAGAGATCCATGGCAGCTGCTTGGAATCAGCCAAATGGGGCTGATTTAGAGGTGAACATCACTCAAGGATTTTTAAAATTATTATTGTTTTGCTGGGCTGTGATTAATTTGGGAGCTGGGATTTACTTTCCACACTGTCACCTCCTCCTTCCTCTTTGCTGCTCCATCCAGACTGGAAGAAGCTGGGATATGGAGTTATGGAATATGTTGGGAGGGAAAGGACCTTAAAGCTCATCTCACTCCCACAGGCAGGGACACTTTCCACGATCCCAGGGTGCTCCAAGCCCCATGCAACCTGGCCTTGGACACTTCCAAGGGATCCAGGGGCAGCCACAGCTTCCCTGGGAATTCCACCCCAGCCCCTCACCATCCTCCCAGGGAACAATCCCGTCCCCAAATCCCACCTAACCCTACTCTCTCACTGCTCTCTCCTTGTGGGATGCCCGAATTCCCCGTTAATTGAAGTGGGTCGGGGGGAGCAGGAAATTGGAGCCTCCTCCCCGCAGGGCAGCACCAGGGGACTTTGCTGGTTCGGGGTGGATTATTTTTATCGTATTATTTTTTCCTCCTTGCTCCTCTTTAGAAATGAAGGACTCGGCAGCAGCTGTTTCTGTGCTTTTGGGTTTGCTTTGTGCTGGCTTTTGCAGTGAATGCTGTGCAGATTTGGCTTATCAGGCTCGTCAGGCTGCTCCAGCCCTCGCCTCTCCTCCCTGGCACTATTTACCCAGAGCCCCGGCTGACGCAGGGCCCTTTCCTGTGTTTGTCACCACCCACCCCAAGGTGCTCTAGCGATAACTTTCCACTTTAGATTAAGGATTTTGGGCTTTTAAAAAGAGTCTTTAACCCACAGCCCTCAGAAATGTGTCACTTCATTGAAAAAAAAAAAACAAAAAAACAAATCCAAACCACAAAACAATTTAAATCTCGAAATTTACTGCTTGGGGTGACACAAAGTGATTTTTCTGGTTTGTAATCATGCCAAGAACTGATCTAAAGGTTCAAAGGTGCCCTTTGGGGGCCTGATCCCAGTGGAAAGGAAGGGGCTGGAAATAGGGACTCAGATGGCACAAAATCCTGAGAACTGGCTGGTTTTAGCTGGCTTTAATGATCTCGATTCCGCTGATTCCAGTGGAGTCGTGGAGCTCTGCTGCTGCTGCGAAGCATCTGCCCCCGAAGCTCCAGCTGCTGGGGATGGCTCAGCTCAGACACTTGTGCTTCAAAACAGGGTTTGCATCTGAATAACCCACGAGTGACTCGAGCCCCTTTCAGGCTGGTAAGCGAGGTTTTAAAGCAGGGATTTTAATTTAAATTACACCCAGATTTACAAGAAGTCCTTGAACTTTGGGGTGTTCGTCAGCCCTTCAAAGCGTCCTTAAAATGATAATTGAGAGCAGTTTGGATTTTGATGGGAAGGTGGTAGGGTTTGGGGCTGGAGGAAATGTGACTTTTGAAGGGAGTGGGTTCATATTTTGAAGCAGAATTTAAAAAGAAATGCAAGGGAAGACAGACAGGTCCTTCCCTGCCCTGTAACAGTGATGAAACATGAATTCATCCCCCTGGAATTTCTTGTTTGTGTGCTCCCATAATCTCATTTCTTTGGTGTCTGTATGAAGCTCGAGATAGTTGAATGCCAGGAGCCAAATTCTCTCGGACTAATATCTTTTTATTAGATTTGCTGCGTGCGTGTGTGCCCACGTGTGAGAGAGAGAGATCACCCTTCATCACCCACCCCGTGCCCTCGGAGCAGCAGAGCAGCTCCCAAGGAATCTTTCCAGCAGCCTTTTCCAACTCTGACCCCCAGAGTGGGGAGGGTTGGGACAGAAATGTGTCTTTTGGTGGGGTTTGCAGGTGTCGTGTTGGATACTGGGGGTTGTGCTGGGATATTTCACATTGCCACCGCTCTGCCTGGTCAGCGAGGGCTGTGACAGCGTCTGGAGGTGGGGGGCAAAGTGCTTTCCCCTAAAATGTCGTGGGAAGGGGTGAGCTGGGAGCTGGCCCAGGCTTGTTCTAAAATCGAGCCGCCCTGGCCATGAACTCCCCGGTTTTAAGGATTCCACCGAACCCTAGCTTTGCTCCAAACCTTCGATGGAGCCCCCGTGAAGAGGGGGCGATGCCCAGGAATGCCCCGAGCCCGCAGGGGTGGATCTGGAGGCTCGGGTGTGTTCCCCCCCGTGGCCGCGGGGTCACGGCAGCCCTTCCCCGGCCGGAGCTCCCGGACCGCCCGAGCTGTGCCGGGGGCTCGGGAAAAGGCAAGAGCGAAGGCTCACTGCCACCTCTAGGCAAAGCCCAGCATCGGCGCTCGCTCTAAACTGGAGCACGGGCAGACAATCCTGAGATTTGTCCCAAATCGCCGCAGTGGCAGTGCCAGAGCCCGCTATCAGCTGGTGCGCGCGTGTGTGGTGTGTGAGCCGTTCCACGGCTCCGAAAGCTTTAGTATAAATATGTTCAGCCCTGCCTTTAGTCCGCCGGCTTTAATCCCCCGCACGCATTTCCAGCCGCGTGGAAATAGCAGCTCAGGAACTCCCGAGCCGCGGCTGCCGGGCGGACTGTGTGTGTGAGCTGTGCCGAGGCCACGCGTTCCTGAGGATCGCAGGCAGAGCCGAGGATCCTGAGCGGCACATTCCCGGCGCATCCCAGCCAGCTGGGAGCTCCGGCTGAGGGCTCCAGCTCCAGCTCCTCGGCACGCTGCCCAGAGAAAGGTGGGTGAGGGAGAAGGGCAGCAGCAGAGGGCAAACAGAGGGATTGGCGGGGTGGGAAAGGGAATTTGGGCGTTAAGCGCTGGGTTTCTGCTTGGTTTCTATCCCTAACCTCTGGCAGCATATGGCCGGGAGCGAGCGGCGCTGAGCTGCTTCCAGAGGAGAAGGGGAAGCGGGCAGCAGCGCGCTGAGAGGCGGGGAGGCGGCTCTGCCCTCTCCCGAGCAGTTTTGGGGGATAACTTCCCGTGCAGCGCCGCTTGAATTTGCTCCCAGCTGTGGGAAAAGGGGGAAGCAACTTCCATGGACGAGGCTGGCTGGGCAGGGCTGGGAATGGGGGGTTCCTCCAGAGCTGGGGGCTGCTCCCAGGGTGGATGAGGCTGGATGACAGGGACACGTTCCCTGCGGAGAAATCCTGTCCCCAGGCGCCTTTTGCTGGAGGGAGGAAGGTGCAGCAGACCTTTGCTGTCACACCAGGAGCTGTGTCGGGAAGGGGCTCGGTGGTGCGGCCGTGCTGGAGGGGGGGTCTCGCTCCCCCTTCCCCATTCGCAGCCCAACCTTTGCTCCTCGGTTGTTTATGAGCCCCCAAGCCTTCCCTTCCCGGCTGACTCACGGCTGCCAGCCGGAGGGAAAGGCTACCTGGGGCTCCTCCCTGGCGCAGGGCGAGCACAGGGCGAGCACAGGCCACCGGCTCCCTTGCCACAGGGACGCTTTGCTCTCGGCTCACACGGATTTCCGTGCAGGAGCAAAGCTCCAGGGGATCCCGAAATGAGCCTTGTCCTACTCCCTTCCCCGTGGGGGAAGGAAGGGCTGCCGTGCCCTGGGAGGATGTGGCCCATGGGTGAGCAGGTCTCTGTTCCCTGGGCTCCTGGGTGGGTTCTGGGGCCGGGACCCTGCCGAGGGTGGTGGATGGGAGAGAACTGGACTTCCAAAGCCGCGTCCCGGAGCGGTAGGGAGTTCTGACCCTCTGGATCAGGGCTTTGCTTCCTCTGATGGATCTGCCTGGCTGGCTGGAGGAGCGGGAGGCGCTGCTGGCCGTGTGTTGGGGTGGCTTTGGCAGCGCAGAGTCCCCTCAGACAGGTGACATCACAGCCACCGGCCCGGCGTGAGCATCTGCCTGCACCCCCGTCCAAGGAAAACCGCTCCAGCTCCCCCGGCCGCCACCAGCCCACCGCGCCCTGCAGCTCCAAGGCTCCAGGCTGGGAGCCCTGGAAGGAGAAGGGTTTGGATTTTTTCCAGCCCGTGCCTGGGTCGTGCAGTCCTTTGTCCCCGGGGCGTGCCCACTCCTCTCTGCGCGGGGCAGCGCTCCCCGGCCCGCGGATCAGAGAGGATGTCCTTGGGTGGCTTGCTCTTAGATGAGTCCTCCTGGCTCTAAATAGGCAGAATCATGTTTTCCTTAGCCCCAGACAGTGCTACAGCCTGATCTCTGTGAGGAGGGGCGGAACGGGGGAGGCAGCCCAGCTTCTGCTGCTGCATTTTCCCGTCCTCTACCCCTCTCCACCTCTGCACAGCTCCCGGTGTGCCGGGCAGGAGCGGGGCTGCTCCGCTCCCCCTCCGCTGCGGGAAGTTCTGTAATTGCCTCGCCTGCTGTGCCGTGTGCTGTTCGCCTGCCCCCGGCGAGGCAGCGGGGCAGGCACGGGGGCTGCCCGGGCTGGGGGCGCCGCAGCTGCCGGGCATCCACGGCCTGGCCACCTTCACCAGGCTCAGGGCACCCCTCTCTGCTGCGCTGGGAGCTGCCTCCCGGGCTTGGGAGCAGGCTGGGAGCAGGTGAACCTCACACCCCTGCCCGAGAGCCCGCTCGGTTTATATAATATTATATATATCTATAATTGTGTGTTTGTTGTTGCCATGGGAATGAGCACAATCGCAGAGGCTGGAGACTGATGTCAAGCCTGGGTCTGCTCTGGGCCGTGTCGGGGGCAGATAAAGAGTCAAGAGGGGAAACGGGGTGAGGAGACCCTTTGTTCCCTGCCCCGTGTGCAGCTCAGGGGCAGCTCCGGCAGCTGAGGCACGGGGCTGTCCCGGCCCCGCCTGGCCCCGGGCTGAGAGCGCTGGGAGATCCCGAAGGAATTGTGATGTGTGCCCTGGCACCGAGCAGGCACGGGGGGCTTTCTGCTGGCAGGAAAAGAGGGGGATTTTCTGCGGCATGACCCGCCTGGGAACAGGATTGTGGGGGCTGCGGCAGGGCAGGGCAGGGACTTGGGGAGCACTCGGCCCCCCCGGGGCAGGCAGAGCCCCCCACTCGCCCGGGGCAGGCTGAGTCAGGCCCGCGGGGGGAAAAGCGGAGCTTCCAAGCAACAAGTGGGGGCCGGGGGGTGTCTTTGAGCTCTTTAATTGGTGGGGAGTTGGGGGGGTGGGGGTGGGCGATGCTCCCCGGCAAGGGGAGGGAGGGGGAAGAAAAGCCACGCTGGAAATGAGGTTATATAAAAGATGTATGATTTGGAGAGCGGAGTGTCTCCTAATGAGGGCTGCACCGGCTCGCTCCACACCCATAAAAACCCTGGTTGGACGTCAAGGCGGATTCGTTTCGGTGATGCTGGGATAAAGGGGCGCAGCGAGGACTGGCTCCCCCCCTGCCAGCCCAGCCGAGCCCAGCGCCGCGCCGGGCTCCGTCCCTGCCGAGCCGTCGGGAGGGATGCGGGGCCGGCCGCGGGGCCGGGGCCGGGCACGGCTCCTCTCCCGCCGCACGGTAGGTGCCCCCCGGCCCCGCACCGGGCGCCGCTTCTCCGGGAAACTTCGCAGGGGCTGCGGGACCGTGCGCCCCGTCGGAACCGCCGCCGCCGCCCCCGGGCACCGGGGCCGCGCCGCTGCGCCGTGGCCGGGGCAAGGGGAGGCGACAGCGGGACCGCAGCCCTGCCCGTGCGGGCAGCCGGGCTCTGCCGAGCGAGGCACACCGTGGGATGTGCCCGGAGGAAGGCGCCCGGCTGGCCCCGCCGAGAAGCGGTTCCCGCTCGCCCCCCACCCCCAGGACAGCTCTGGGTGTCCCCCGGCCCCCGCACCCCGCAAAGTTCCCCCGGCGCCTCCGAGCGCGGCTCCCCCGTGGCCCCGCGGGAACCGGAGCCTCCCGCACCTGGGAGCGGCGAGTCGGGATGGGCTGCACCGGGGGAGGGCGGGCGGTGTGCCCGAGCCGGGAGAGGGCAGGCGGTGTGCCCGAGCCGGGAGAGGGCAGGCGTGTGCCCGCCGGGAGGCAGCGGTGTGCCCGGGCCGGGGAGGACAGGCGGTGTGCCCGGGCCGGGGGAGGACAGGCGGGGCAGGTGGACCGAATGCGGGGGTGGCAGGCGGGCAGCGAGCCCGGGACGGGCTCTGCGCGGGGAGGGCAGCGGCCGGAGCGGGGCGGGCGAGGCCGATGCGGTCGGTCCGGAGAGGGCAGGGACCGGGACGGGCCCGTTTTCCGAAGTGGGGTTAGCAGGGGCGATTTATGAGCAGGGCAAGGGGACAGCTTCCGCAAAATGCCAGCCTACCGGGGGAAGGGCAGTGTTTCCTGGGGATGCCGCTTCCCGGAGAAGGGCGTTTCGGCAGGCGGGGGGCATTGTCCCGGCTGGAGCGGCGTTGTCCCGGGCGGATGAGCCGATCCTCCCGCCTCGCCAGAGCTGTCCCGGGTGCTGAACTCTGCCGTGCCGCTCCTGCCTGGGGCGCCCGTGCTCCCGAGCCTCCGGGCCCCGACGGGGAGGGCTGGGATTGCAGGAGATGCCACCGAGCCCCGTGCTGGGGTGGGGAGTGGCCCACGCCACGTCTTGCCCTCGCTGTTTGTCCTATCCTTGGGGGCCGGGATGTCCCCGGAGTGTCCTCACAGTCCCAGGGTGTCCTCGCTGTCCCCAGGGTGTCCTCGCTGTCCCCGGGGCGATGGGGTGGAAGCAAGACCCCCATTCAGCCCGGGGTGCGGAGAAGACTCCCCAGTGCGGCTCCAGCCCTCGGGATGTCCTGCTGGAGGCTGGCTCCTGTTCTTTAGGGAGAACGGGGGTTCAGCCCGGATCGTCCCCCTTCCCTCTGCCCCCCTGCCCGCCAAGGACCTTGCATGAGCCGGGAATGCCGGCGGGAGTTGTTGCCGAAGGGATCGGAGGGGATGAACCCTGCTTGCCCTGCTGCTGCCTCAGCTGGGCTTGCAGCCGAGAGCTTTTGGTTCTTGCTGGGCAAAGCAGAGGGAAAAAGAGTTCTTTGTGCAGGCACATCTGGAACATCTGGTGCCGGGGTGGGTGTGCACCACCCGGGCAGCCCCGGGCCTCTGCCTCAGCTCGCTGAGCGCCCACGGGCCAGGTGTAGACATTTTCTCCCGATGCTTCCAAGTTATGACTGTCGGGAGGAAATTCTGGCAGGCGACTTGACAATGATCTGCAGATCCGCCTCTCACTGACATGGAGGGGAAGTGTCTCCCTCCCTCCCTCCCTCCCTCCCCCCCTCCCTTCCCTCCCTTCCTTCCTTCCTTCCTTCCTTCCTTCCTTCTCCTTCCTTCCTTCCTTCCTTCCTTCCTTCCTTCCTCCTTCCTTCCTTCCTTCTTTCCTTTCCTTCCTTCCTTTCCTTCCTTCCTTCCTTCCTTCCTTCCTTCCCTTCCCTTCCCTTCCTTCCCTTCCTTCCCCTTCCTTCCCTTCCTTCCCTTCCTTCCCTTCCTTCCCTTCCTTCCCTTCCTTCCCTTCCTTCCCTTCCTTTCCCTTCCTCCCTTCCTTCTCCTTCCCTTTTCCTTCCTTCCTTCCTTCCCTCTTCCTTCCCTTCCTTCCTCCTTCCCCCTCCCTTCTTTCCCGGGAGACAGGGAGATGCAGGGGCAACTGCAGTAGTCGGGGGTTTGGCTGTTTTGAACACCAGCTCCTCTTCCTCACCCACATTCCCAAGTGCCAGCAGCTCTGGCAGACGGGAATCTACAGGGATGATCACACGGAAGCTGCAGGGAGGCTTTGGGAGCAGGGGAGAAATCACTCTCCCAGGAATTCCTACATGCACCTCTTGTTGGTTATCATTTTCCGTTCAAGGTCTCAGTGGGGAAGCGTTATTTAAAGAATTTAGGTTTGCATCAGCAATTTCCTCCTCCCTCTCTTTTCTCTCAGCTTGTATTTCCCAGAATATTTCCTTAAAGATGCCACAAACTCAGGCACAGACTCTGCAGTTTCCAACGTTTGCAAACAAACTCCGTGTGCAGAGTCTCTTCCCATGCAGCCGTGGGGGTGCAGGGGGTATTTCCCTCCTCAGGTACCCGCTCTGGGAGGAGCATCCCACCCCCTCTGGAGCCCAGGAAAGGAACAATTCCTTGTGCCTTTGGATTATGTTTATTCCCCTGCCAGCACCACAACGGTGAGCGAGAGGCCATCTTAGGCAGAGGGGTTTGGGCTAAGTCCTCCTTGGAATCCTCACTTGGAATTAACGTTGTGTGGCTGCTCACGGGGAGGGCTGGTCCTCCCTCGCCCTCAGGGCCGTTTTGGCCCTGTCAGATTTTTCTTGCCCCCACCTCCCTGCTTTGCTTGTGTATTTTGTCTTTTCCATTTCAGTGGTGTGTCTGTACAAAGGCTTAGGAAATCTGCCAGATTCCCTAAATCAGTGCCTGAAAACAACTATATTTAGTAACTGATAAGTCACATGAGCTCCGCTCGCATTGATTAGCATTTACCTTTCCCGAGTAACGAGGATATTGTTTGATACTTGTTGATACCATCAATTTTCCCCTAAAGAAACCCAACCCCGATAACGAGGGGCTGGGTTGGAGAGGCGGCTCCGAGCGGAGATCAGATGCCTTTGTTCTACTCCCACTGCTCCCATCCTATCTGTGCGTTAAATCAAATCTATAGATGCAATCTGATCCCTCCAAAAATAAATGTATTGTGTCCCGAAGAGGCCTGTGAGCCACTGTCTGGCTGAGGCTGGATAAACCATGCTCGTTCCAAATGAGCCCTGATGGGCTGTGTGTGATAAGGGGCCTGGGCTGTGCTGGATCTGGCTCGGGACATGCCTGTGGCAAGCCCAGATGTCACCAGGAGGGTGGCTCTGGATGTGGAGTGTGGAAACCTGGAGGTTCTGTGTATGCCCCTACAAAAACGGGGGCAACGATGCCAAGGGAACGCTTTCCGTGGCTTCTTCTCTCTATGACAATCCCCAAACGCTTAATGAGATCTAGCAATGCCCTTCTAGGGGAGGCTTGTCCTAATCCCATTTTCCAGAGTTTCAGGCTTACGTTTCCAGACGTGCTGGAAACGTGCGGCTCCTCCTCGCCTTCAAAGGCTGGGGAGCTCAGTGTTCTCCGAGCAGGGATTATCCTCCATCCCCAAAAGGCAGCAGAGTGGAGAATCACTGCTCCAGCTGGGACTGCGAGCTGGCCTTGGGGTGACAGCCTGCCCCAAATACCAGCAGAGAGGAGCAGGGGCTTGGGGAGTGAAATCCTCTCCTCTGGCATGGGGAAAAACTGTTTGAGGGTAGGGGCTGGGGCTGCTTCAGCTGCCATAGGGAAGGAGAAGCCCCCTGGGATCAATGGGGTCCATTTCCGTTCCTCTGCCATACACACCCCTGGGTTTTTTGTCACATCCATGTTCAGGGATGCTGGAGGGATGGGGATGATGAGGCTGGCGCTGCTTCCAAGGAACAGCCTCTCTCCCACCAGCAGCACCTTTACCAAATGCAGGAGGCAGAAAATTCCACATCATCAGCTGAATCCTGCTGGAATTAGAGTCAGAGCCCTTGTAGGACAAGGGATGAGTCCCAGGAGGCCCCTGGAGAACTTTGCCGCTGTTGTTGGTACTATGGCAACAAGTGCTAATGCAAAGCATGGTCAGAAACTCGGGGGAACAAATTATCCTCGATTTTCCCCTGGCACGTCCCTGAGGATGTCAAGGCAGAGCAGAGCATGCTCCGTGTGCTGGGTTCATCCGTGGGGAAGTGAGGAATCCTGATCCTGTGTTGGAGACGGATGGTGACAATGCTCAGGAAATCCCAAAGCTGTCTCAGGGGCAGAATTTCACTGGGATTTGGCTGGATTCACTGGGGGCTTGTGCTGTGAGGAGCCTGATCTTCTCCGAGGGCTTTAAACAGGGGCATGAGTCACTCCTTGGAAAACCAGTGCCAATGGGATTTATTGGAGACTTTAACGCCCTGTGAGAAGGATTTAGGGTGCTGCTTTGTTAGCAGCAAAGGAGGGGATGTGAGTGGCTGAAAAGATCCAGGAGTTTATTCCTGGATGGACTCGGAGCTGGGAGCTCCATCCCTGACTTTATTGATGCTGGCTGGCAGCTCCGGAGCTATTACAGCTCCTGCCAACCTGCTGTGATTTTTAAATTTTCCTTCCCTTTTGTTTTTTTCCTAAATGGAGCCCCAATTCCCCTCTCGTGCTGCGATTGGATTGCCAGACCATCCATCAAGTGGCATTTTCTCATTTATTTCCTCCCTACCTATTTTGTCTTCTAGGACAAAGTGGTGGTGTGTTAACACCGCTCCAATTTGTCACACTGGAGTCACTGGTGTAATTCCAAGCCTCTCGGAAAATTGATGGTGGCGGCATTGAGGTTTTACAGATGGGCCAAGCCCTAATAAGAACATCAGTTTGAGATGGGGTGAGCAGCAGAATTGACGCTTTTATCTAAATTCTGTTGGAGCCACACACCGCAGGCGCTGGGAAAATATTGTAGGAAACAGCAAAAGAGGAATGGCAGGCGTGGTGCAGAAATCTGCTCAGTCCTGAACTCCAAATTACAACAAAACCCCGGCTCTGGCTGCTAAAGAAAAAGGGGGATTTTGTCAACACAGTTGTCTTGGCAACCTTAAAATGCATTTTGTGCAGTCTGCTTGGGTTGTGTCGGATGGGGTGAACGGGAGTGGGGTGAGGGGCTCCAGTAAATTGCAGGAAAGTTTTGGGGTGGCTCTGCCTCCTCCAGCACTGTTGTTCCATGATCAGGAGTGTGCAGGACACTGGTCTGAATGGGATGGGATAGGATCAGATCAGAAAAAAGGGAACATTTGTGTTGGAAGGGATCTACAAGGATCATTTTAACTGCCTAGATGTTCCAGTGGCTGTTGTGCCAGCAGGATCAGGCTTTCCGTGGCTGCCTCACTCCCTAGAGAGGGCATGGACACCAAACCAAGTGCCAGGAGCTGGATTAATATGCAGGTCCTGGGGTTTTGGGGTGGATTTATCCCAACATGAACAAACAGTTGTGTTTGTTTTCCTGGAAACAGCCCCTGATTAGAGGCAGATGAGCCCTCTTGGGGTCTGGCCATGGATTTATTCCTATCAGAAGCAAGGATTTATCTAATTAACTACTCTTCCTGCAGGAGCGGGAATGTTTTGGGAGGTGAGGGGGTCTCCAGGGTGGAGCCCTTGTGGCAGTGTCCTTCCAGAGCCAGCTGGGGTGAGCCCTGGTCAGCAGGCACTGGCACCAGGGTGTTGTACAGATGGCAAAGTGCCTCATTCCGGCCACTCCTGCTGGAAGTCAGGATTGTTGGGGGCAAAGTTCCAGCCCAGCTGGAATAATGATTCCCAACCAGACGTGCTGGGAATGTGAATGAGAAGCGGAGCCGTCATTTGGCTTCGAAGGGAAAAGGTCTCGCCCTTCCTGAGTGGATTTTGGGAAGGTTGAGGGGAGGTGGAAAATTAGAGCTGGAGGTGATGCCTTGAGAGGCTCCCTAGAGCAGAGGCCAGGCAGAGTTAAGGGAATCGAGCAGGTGTTTATTAAAGGAGTCACCTCGAGCAGTGCAAAGCCTGGCAGAGGCTGCACCCAGCAGGGACAGTGGGCATGAGTTTCTCAGACAGGTACAAGTGATACGAGTTTGGTCTATCCGCATATCAGAGATTAATTGTCCAATTACAGTTCAGGCAATGAGGTCACACTCCCCCAGTTTGCTCCACCCTGATCACTTTTGTTTGCACTTTTCGGGCCTCAGGCAGAGGGTGGCCTTGGTTCTCAGGCCAGGAAGGATTTGTTCAGTCTGCCCAAAATGTGAGCAAAGCCAACTAGCATTGTGCAGAGAGTTACACACTAATGCAGCGCAGGAGCTGAAAAACAGAAAGGCTAAAACTTAGGAAACGTTGTCTGAGTATTCCCAGGATTAAAAGGCCGTGGACATGGGGATGGAGAATGGAGCTGCTGGCCTGCCAGGGAATCACTTGAACACTCCCTTTCTGGAGTCACAGCCACGCAGGTTTGCAGGAACTGTGCATGAGCTGCATCCCAGCACTCCTCATCCCACCCACCGGTGCTCCGTGGGTCATAAAAATTAAACGGGCAGAAATCCATCAGCCCCAGGGCTCTTCCTCAAGCACTATAAATCCCACGAAAGCTAATTAAACAGGACAATGGTGCCCATTTAAAGCTGGCACGGGGATGCAGGAGCCATTATCGCCGGGAAAGCAGGGCTCCAAATGGATTTGTGAGGCACAGGGCAGCGCGGGTGGCCACAGGCAGCAGGGCACAACCGGCGGCTCCTGCCTGGCAGAGTGAGGAGATTGTGTTAAAGCTCCCAAGATTGATTTCTCCTCTGCTTCACCTTCGAAATCAAATCATCCCATTAACATTTGTGCTGGAGTTTGTTCTTGGAATGTCACCTGGCAGTGCAAGGGGTTTGTTTGTTGAGGGGAGCCGGCTCTGCTGCTCTTCCCTGGAAGCCTCCAAAGGAGGGACGTTCCCAGGGACTGGGCTGGGATCGGGGTTGAGGCTGGCCTGGGGTGCTGCCCCTCTGCAGGTTTGCTGCTCTCCTGTACTTTGAGTCGGGTTTGTGCTTTGGGAAGGGCAGGGAAACAGAGGCAGGAGTGGGATGGCACCATCGTGGAGGTTTATTCCAGCAGGGTGGCTCAACAGGGAGCTAAGCCCGGCTTTGCTGATGGATTCGTCATCTCCTGGCTGTCTTTTGGGGTGAAATCAGTGTTCCCCCCCTGGTGAAACCCCATCCTGCTCTCACTGTTTTAAGGAGTTAGGCCAGTTTCAACTATTCCAGGAGCTTTTAAATGTCTGACCCAGCTCTGAGGTCCATAAATCAGAGTCCTCTGGGACTGGGAGGGAGAACTGGGAATCTGTGGGCTCACAGAGCTCAGCACAGCTCAGTCACCCACAGGGTCGGGTTCCAGCCCCTGGAATCCAACCTGGGACACACCGGAGCTGGGATAGGAGAGCCCTGACCCTCCTGGGAGAGACTCCCGAGCACTCCCGGTGTCTCTCGCCTCCCTGAACGTCTCCCTCTCCCTCTTTTCTCCAGTCTGAGATTGTGCAAGGCTTTCCAGCTGGAAAATAATCGGAGTCAATGATCTTTAAGGTTATTTTCCAAAGCAAACGATGCCATGATTCTGTGAAAATCCTTATTGAACTATTCCCTGAAGGAGCAGGAGGCTGAGGGGCTTAGAGCCTGTCTGTCCTCCCTCTCCTTGCCTGTCCCTCTCCTTTCTGGCTCTTTCCTGACCTTCCTGACTCTGAGGAGCAGCAGAAAAAAAAGGGCAAATCCCTGGATGGGTGCTGAGGTATAATTTAAAATCTCCTCTTCTCATCCCTTTTGTCAGGAATGCTGAGGCGTCGGTGGGTCTGGGGACAGGGAACAGTGAGCACCCAGAAATGCCGGTGTTCCATGGGATTGCAGGTGGGGAAGAACACACACAGGAAATGACAAGCTTTTCCATGGGAATAGCTGGAAATTACCCTGGGGGGAGAAGAGTCAGGGATTAAACGCCGGGGTTTCTCGGCTCTTTCCAGCGAGCTCAGCAAGCCCCGCCGTGAGGGGGAGCGGGGCTGAAGGGGTCCCTCCAGCTGTGCAACATCTGCCCGCGGGAGCGGCTGGGGACGCCTGGCAGGGACAGGGACCCGGCCGGGCGGGTTGCTTTGCCCCTGAGACGGGCGCGGTGCAAACGCAGACCCCGCCCGGGATGAGGGGTGGTGATCGCTGCTGGGGCTGAGCCCTCGCAGGACGCTGCTGCTCCACGCTCCCCTGGCGCTTCGGCTGCCTCCGAAGCCACCTGTGTCCCCACGGCGTCAGCCGAGGCGTTAGGATGAGTTCTGTGTGACTCAGAGCCTGCCCGGACGTCAGGGCGACGGTCACCGTGGGGAGGGGCTGGGTCAGGAAAATCAGAACCTGTCAGGGAGAAGGAAGCTGCTCCTGCGATTCCCAAAGAGCCTGGGAATGAGGGGAAACTCGGCTGGGCCCCCCTGGGAAGGCGGGGTCGGGATGGGGACGGGATGGAGGGGTGGGAGGGAAGGAAAGGGACAGAACCGTTCTGGGAGAAGCGAATTCCTGCTTTCCTCTCATCCTCCCGAAAACTGGAACCTTCCCTATCCTGCTCCGCTGCCCGAGCCCTGTGAGGCGGCACAGCCCCTGCCGGGGTCCTGATCCAGTGTCATTTGCAGGAAGTAACCTGGCAATTAGGGCGTTAATTAGCCCTTGAGGACGTGACCCAGAGGCATTGGACCCTTCGCAAGCTGCTGCTGCTGCTCCGCGGGGCCGAGTCACAGCAGGGCAAGGGCCACAGGGGTTAAACCCATCGGTTTGGGTTGTGGATCTCTGATTGTTTTATTCCTAATTCGCTGCTAAAAAGCCCAGCCTGGAGTCAGCAGCATTCCTCACATGAGGATTAACGTGCCCGAGTGGCGCTGGTGTCACTGCCCTGCTCCTCAGATCCCTGTTTGGGAGCCGGAGGGAGCTCCCAGCAGAGGGAGGCTGGAGGTGCAAATGCCGCCCTGAATGTGGGGAGAGAGAGGATTGTTTTCCTTGTCACGTCAGTGCCTCCAGCAGAACAAGTGCCCTCTGTTCTCTGCCCACAACTCAGATTTTAAAAAAGAAAAGAAGGTGCTGGCTCGATGCAAAGTGTCAGCGCGCAGCCCTGGAGAGAAACGTTCTCCAGAGCATCTGAGAAACGCGAGGGGAGCGCGGAGAGGCTTTGGGAGCAGAAGCGACGGAAGCCAAGCGTGGCCGTGTCAGAACAAGGGTCCCATCAGGAGCCAGTGGGATGTGACTCCCCGAGCCCTGCGGGGGCCGTTCGCAGCCGTGCCCGGCTGCCGGAGGCTCCCCCGAGGGCAGGACGAGCTCTGGGCGTGTTCCCCCGGCGATGGTTTCCCCCCGCCGCAGCAGCTGGTGCGGGAACAGTTCGGAGCCGGCTGGCAGGGCTGGGCTCGGGGGAGTGCGAGCGTCGCCTCCTTCTCCCCGTGCCAGGCTGGAAATATGGGGAGAGGAGGAGCTGAGCGGTGATCCCTGCAGCCAGCCTTAAAAGCAGTTGCCTTTGGAAGTGTTCTCCTAACTCAGAGGAAGGGGAGCTGAGCGGCCTCTTCCATCCCCTCGTTGTGCTCGAGGCTGCGGCTCCTGAAGCCACCTCGGAGTGACAGCACCTCCGGAAAAGGTTTCCTGAAGGCAGGGATGCCCGTGCCCTGGCTGCTCTCACCCGTCAGGTTGTTGGATGCTCTGGGAAACGCTCAGAAATTCCCGAGCGGGCAGGACTCACGGCCGAGCTCGGCAGGCGGGCAGTGTCCGAGCCGGGCTGCCCAGCACTGCCCGTGCCCAGGGCTCCTGCCGGGGCTGCCCGCTCCCCCCGCGGCCCCCGCCGAACAGATGGTGCCGATTTTCGCAGGGGGAGGTGGAAGGAACAAAGCCCGGGGCGCTGCGAGGCTGCAGCCTGGCTCCCAAGCGCGGCCCGGGGGGTGACATCTGTGGGGACGGGGTGCTTGTGGCGTGCCGAGCCCCGTGCTCAGCAGGCACTTGCGCCTGCCCTGCCTCACTTATCTCCCTCCTTTGTTGGTTTTTCCCCTCCTTTCCAGATAAAGAAACCCGCGCACCGTCGGCGGGGATGCCGGTGAAGCGGGCGGGCTGCCTCCCCCTCTCTGCCCGGCGCAGGACCAGCGGCTGACTGGAAGCTGGAATGTTTCCCGCTCCAGGCGATGCCCAGCCCTGCCCGCTCTGCTCCTAGCCTGGCTTCCCAGGGGTGACATTCCCGGTTTTCTCCCGTTCGGAGAGCAGTGCCACCGAGCATGCCGCAGGAAGCCTCTCTGCAGCCGAAGCCCAGGGGACTTTTCTAGTGAGTCCAGCTCCTCAGAAGCCAGAGTTGCCTCTTCCCACCCCGGCGTTGGGAAGCGCCTCTGACAGCGAATTTCCCTGCGGCCAGCGGGTGTTGAGGTCCTGGAGTGAGGGCCGGAGGAGGGGCTGCCATGGAAGAGAGCGTGTTCAGCGTGCAGCAGATCCAGCCCAACGTCATCTCGGTGAGGCTCTTCAAGCGCAAGGTGGGCGGCCTCGGCTTCCTGGTGAAGGAGCGCGTCAGCAAGCCGCCCGTCATCATCTCCGACCTGATCCGGGGCGGGGCTGCCGAGCAGAGTGGCCTCATCCAGGCTGGGGACATAATTTTAGCCGCCAATGGCAGGCCCCTGGTGGACATGAGCTATGAGACGGCGCTGGAGATCCTGAGAAGCATCGCCTCCGAGACCTACGTGGTCCTCATCCTGCGCGGCCCCGAGGGCTTCACCACTCACCTGGAGACCACCTTTATGGGCGACGGGACGCCCAAAACCGTCCGCGTCACCAGACCCCTGTGCCCGGCTCCGAAGGCGGTTGACTTGTCCAACGCAAGCGCTCCCAGCAAAGAGCAGCCGCTGCCAGCAACCATGGGATCCCTGTGGAGCAGGGAAATGGGGAAGGAGGTGGAGCCCGTGGTCCACGTTAACGGCGTCGTTCCCGGCAGCAAAGGGCCGGACGCCGGGAAGGACAAGGACGGGGCTTGTGGGCACTCCTGTCTCAACGGCAGCGTGGAAGACAACGAGCTGCTCAAAGAAATCGAGCCCGTGCTGGACCTGCTGAAGAGCAGCAGTAAGGACAGCGATGGAGATGCGCCCTCCAAGGTAGAGACACGGGATATAGAAGTCCAGGTGGACTGGTAGGTCCCTAAATATATTTTTTACCTTTGGTGGAATGTGCTGGTTTGGGCTTCCCGAGGTGTTGGCGAGCGCCTCTCCACAGCTGGCTGCTGCCTGGCACAGCGGGGTGGAGATGGAGAGGAAGGGATGCAGAAAAGGGGGAAGCTTTCAGTGAGGGGAAGATGAAAAACTGGGAGAAGATTGTGGAAGAAAAACGTGACTTTGGGAAACTGGGGAGGTCGGGACTAATGTCTCAAGGAAAGCTGAGCGGTGCGGTGTGGTGGATCATGGGCTGGGCTGGGCTAAATTTCTGCTCCATGTTCTCAATTCCATTTGTTTTAAGTTGAAGCAAAATCCCATGCCTCAGCCTGCCCACCTGCCAGATGAGGTTTTCCTGTCCTTGTGGTCCTGCTGTAGAGCTCTCTGGTCGAAATCCGCTGTAACGGGGGGGAGAGGAGGCAGGAAGGTTGGACCGGCAGGGCACGGTGCAGGGCAGGAGAAATGAGTTTCCAAACCTTTTGGGAGAGGGGAGGAGAGCCCCAGTCCAGCTCCATCTGAAGGGCAAGGACAGTGGGACCAACCTGGTGGGAAGGGGGGAGACGTTTCCTATCGAGAGCTCGGAACGGCCAATCCTTGTGGAAATGCCAGGATGGATCTGCCCTTGCTCCTTCTAGAGTCGGATCACTGTTTCAGGACTTGTGTGCATGGGTGGGGACGTGGACAACGCTTGTCCCTCGTCCTGTTGAGGAGGGGGAGGTGGGACAGCTCCCGATTTTCCTCAGTGCTTCCCTGAGCAGCTCCCCGGGGCCGTTCCTGCTTTACAAAGCTGTTGTTTGTAGCTGGGTTTTTCCAGTACCAACTCCCTCTGCTCCTGACCGTTCATTAACACTGATAGGTTGCCTTTTCCTGTTGCTTTTCCCCAAGTCCCCAAACACATTTTAGCAGTGTCAAGTGCTGCAGCAGGTTGTGGCTGCCCTCACTTATTGACTGGCTGGAAAAGCCCCGAGGGTTTGCTGGAGCTGCAGATCTGTGGCTCAGGCACGGAAAGATCTGTAATTTCAAGTTCTCTGTAATTTCAGGTTCTCTTGCTGTAGACATTAAGAAGAGGAAAAATTGTGCTCATTTTTCTTTATCAGAAACAAGAGGGGAAAGCCATAGCGGGGTCCCCCGCCATGGGCTCCCAGCCAAGGCTGAGCTCCCGCTCGCTCCCATCCCAATCCCACCCACACCCCCTGTGTTTTCCACCTTCCTTGATTTATTTTCAGTTGTTTTCATGTCGTTCCCTCTCTCCCAATTTATTCCTGTTTCCCAGGGCTTGTTAGGGTGCTCACACTGAGTCAGAGGGAAAAAAATATCTGCTGGGCTCGGTGCTGTGTCTGGGCGTCCTCCCTGCCATCCCCTCCCCTCCACAGGTACTCTCCAGGTCTTGTTCACTTGGGAACTGTTGGGATTTGGAAAATTTGGAAATCATGCTGTGCAGTGGGAAGTGATTTAACCCCCCCGAGCCCAGGATGCTCTCCAAAAACTTGTCTGGACTGTGTGAGCTTTAATCCAGCGCCGGCCCGTCCTGGGAGAGCCTGGTTTGCGACCTGAGACATTGGAAGGGTCACAGCTGGATACAAAATGTGCAGGGGGGCTTTGAAATCCCCTCTGGTTTAGCTCAGGGGCCTGGGGGTCACAGCCCAGCAAAGCCCCCAGAGCACACAGTCCCAAACATTGGGGTTCAACAAGGTGCAGCCTCACCCTTCAAACCATGTCCCCATCCCACAGGATCTCCAAGAAAATTCTGCTCCAGCCGTGGGGAGGGATGAAAAACATGGTTTTGCTTTGTGGAGTCTCTTCTATTCAGAGATTAAACAGAAATGCTTTGATTTCACTTTGATTTCACTTAAACTGAAGGATCTTGAAGCAGCAAAGCAGGGGCTTCACCAAAATATCTTTTTTTTATTTTTTTTTTCTTTTCTTCAATATCCTAATTAAAAAAAAAAAAAAAAAAAAAAACCAAAATCTTTGTAATCTCTATAGTTTGGGGATGAAAATCTACGTTTGGGTCAAATTCTCCTCCTTGATGAAAAGCTGCAGCCTGGCTCTTGTAGAAGTGAGGGAGAAGACCCAGGCTGGAGCAGAGGTTGGGGAAGGGATTTACTGCAGGCAGAAGCTGCCAGGAGCTGCCGTGCGGGGCAGAGGGCGTTTCTGAGGGATTGTCTGCCGGTGATTCATCCCCTCACACAGAGCCGGGGCATCCTGAAGGTCTCCTACACTCCGAGCTTTCTGAGAAGGCAGGAGAAGTGCAGGAAGGTCAGGGAATAATGGGGAGTGGATAACTGGGTAGAGTGTTGGTCGGTGCCAAGGAAATGCCAAAAAAGCCCCAGTGAGCCGTTTCAGATGGATGCAGCTCCTGGGTGTCGGCCGTGACTTCTGCAGGCAGGAATGGTGCAGGAATTGAGCTCTGCTTATGCCCAGGAGGGTGCAAAACCCCGCTCAAGGTTGAGCTGGACACCTTCAGCCTGGATTATTTGGCTGTTGATCCAGCTGGAGATGGGGGGCTTGGGGTGACTCCTGTTCTGTCTCCTCTTTGCCTGGTGCTGACCTTGGCAGCTCCCAGGGCAGGCACAAGGCTGATCTTGTCCACCCGGAGCCAAAAATTTCTCAAGCTCAAGATGGGCTTTGGCAAAAACAATTCCAACTCTACCTGATGCTTTGGGCTTCTAGCTCCTCTCTCCAGTGCTGCTTCCAAGGAAAACTGGAAGGGAGCCTACGAGAAAGATGGAGAGGGACTTCTTAGAGGAGATGGAGAGGCAGGATAAGGGGAATGGATTCCCACTGCCAGAGGGCAGGGCTGGCTGGGATCTTGGGCAGGAATTGTTCCCTAGGAGGGTGGGCAGGCCCTGGCACAGGGTGCCCAGAGCAGCTGTGGCTGCCCCTGGATCCCTGGCAGTGTCCCAGGCCAGGCTGGACACTGGGGCTGGGAGCAGCCTGGGACAGTGGGAGGTGGAATGAAATGATCTTTAAGGTCCCTCCCAATCCACCCCCATGTGATTGATTGATTGATTGATTGATTGATCCTAACTTTGCTCTGGGGACACAGTCAGTTCCTGTCCAAGCCCTGCACCCATGGGTTGCATTCCCCAAGGGAATTCTCCTGGCTGGCTTTTCCTCCCTGGGGTGGCCAGGGCTGCTCCTTGGCTCAGGCCGTCTGCAGTGGGAATCATGGGGCTCAAGGTATGATGAGAGCTGGCATTTCTGCCACGAGCCTCACCGTGGGCTAGGAAGCAAAAATAGAGTTTGATTCACTCCCTGCCAGCAAACCCAGGTCTGTTTTTCCCTCAGAGCTCTGGGGAGATTGTCAGGTCCCATCTTCCCCCCTTCTTCCCCCCTCCCCACTGAGTTGCCAGGGTTTGTTTTCCTTCCCAGGTCCCTTCCATGACATGAGCAGCATGATGGAAACATGGCAGTTTCAGTCCAAACAGCAGCCCCAAGAGGGAGAAGAGTGCTGAGAGCAGGAATTCAGTTCAGGAAAGGTTTCAAGGTTTCAGGCTCCAGCATGCCTTGGAACAAACCCGTAATTTTGCAGTTCCTGAAGAGAAAATTCGCTTCCTCCCACCTTCCTTGGGACCGCCAAAATCTTTTTGTGCTGCTCAAAACATTTAATTTGCATTTCTGATCTGTCTTCATTCTTCAGCACTTGGATACAAAACTTCCAAACCTTGGAAAAGGAGAAGGTTCCCTGGAATTACCACGTTTGTGCCATTCTGGAAATGGATGCAGGGAGCTCTGGCAGAGAATAACCTTCCCCTGCTCCCTCAGCCAAGGCGTCCTCTTCATCACTCCATCTCTGATCCACAGAGGCATTTTGTGCCTGGATAACACATATTCCCCCTGAATATATCCCATATCCCCCAAATATATCCCATATTCCCCCCAAATATATTCCATATTCCCTCAAATATATCCCATATTCCATCCAAATATATTCCATATTCCCTCAAATATATCCCATATTCCACCCAAATATATTCCATATTCCCCCAAATATAACCCATATTCCACCCAAATATAACCCATATTCCCCCAAATATAACCCATATTCCCCCCAAATATATCCCATATTCCTCCCAACATATCCCATATTCCCCCCAAACACATCAGACCTGTCCCCAAATCTCCCTGTCCCCACTCAGCCCTTGCATCCCCTGGGATCCCAGTGCTTCTCCCCATGTGTGATCCCCGTGCCCCAGGGCTGATCCCGTAGGAGATCCCGGGTCATTCCCAGCACACCTGAGCCTCGGGAGAGGCTGGAATCCTCCAGGTGCTCCCTGGAAATGGCTGGGAAGGGGCAGGAGCGGCGGTCGCAGCTCCACGCTGGTGGAATTTTGGGCTGTGCTGGTGGGAGTTTGGGATTGCTTGGATCTGTTCCCGGGTCTTTCCATGTCAGTGCCTCCTCAAAGGCATTTTCCAGCCTCATATTTCACAGACTCCCTGAGGCCACAGCTTGCTCGGCTCATTAGTCCCTGATCCCAGTGCTGGGCACATTCCTGACTTTCCGAGGATGCAGGATTTTCTCCAGATCATTCCACAGGTTCTTCCTGAGGCTTTTGTGCTCCTTCTTCCATGCTGACCCCTCTTCCACTTGTTCCTTGCTTGTATCTCCCTGCCGTTCCCACCCTGGGCACGCTGTCCTTGCTGCCTCCCAGCTTTTGGAATTATTCCTTCTCCCAAATTCCTGCTTCCCTCCTGAGCTCTACTCCATCCTCTGCACCCTGCAAATCCCTTCTCCCACTCATCCCTCTTGCTCTGCTCTTGTCCAGACCTTGCTGAACCCTCCGGCCTGGTTTTCCAACTGCCCCAGGGAAGGAAGCACAGGGAATTTTAATTTCTGAGGATGCCATGCCCTCTGGAATGTGGTTTTCCACAGGGGCAAAAGAAAGGTGAGGCAAGAGCTGCTTATCCCAGCCCCAAGCACCAGAAGGAGGAACACTGCAAGTTCCTGAGGAAAAATCAGGGAATGAGGTAAGGAGGAGGAATTTCTCTCCTGAGGTGTGAGCTTCCCGTGCAGCCCCAGGCTCAGGTTTTCCAGAAGGGCCTGGAAGGAAGAAGCCCCTCCCTGGTGGCAGCACAGGGTGGTGTTATCAGCCCCACCAGAGCTGTCCCTGAGGTGAGGGCACTGCCATCCTCACCATCCATCCAAACCGGGATGGCAGCAGCCAGGGCTGTCTCTGCTCTCTGCCTGGGGAGTCAGAGGGATCCTCCTGCCAAGGAAATTCAAAGGAGCCAAGTGAGAAACTGACAATCTTCCCTTTTGCTCTTTTTGTTTCCCTTTAATTCCTTTTTGGAAAAGCTTTGGAGAAATTTCTGAAAGGGCTGTCTCAGCAACTTCCCTTCTGCTTCATCACTCGGAGCACTGCAGCATCATCAAATTAGTCAAAAGAAAACAGTGGTGCCTCTCATTTCTCCAAACAGCCAGATGCTTTTTCCAAGGGGAGGCAGCATCCCGGGCTCTGCTGGCACCAGTGGGGGAGGGCAGGATTCCTCTTTTCCTTTTTAAAGTATCGAATTTGGCTCTCAGAACAGAAAAATCCCTCAAGCAGGGGCTTGGATCTCTCTGGATCCAAGAGATCTGGCTGAGAGAGTGTGTAATGGTTCTGGGAGTGGTCAGAGAGCAATGCCTGAATCCTGGAGCTGGCTTTTGGGAGAGTTCATCCAGCCAATGGCTCCATCTCCAGCATTATTGCTTCCAGTTCCTCAGAGACACCGAGGATTAAAGTGGGGATTAAAGTGGGGATTAAAAAAATCTTGTGGAATGGTTTGGGGTTGGAAAATACCTTGAAGTCCATCCAGTTCCACCCCCTTCCACTATCCCAGGTCATTCCAAGCCCCATCCTGGAGTTGTCCAAAGAAGAGGAGCCAGCTCCTCTGTCCCTATGGCTCCCCTGAGGCAGATCCCTGGGGATGTCCAACCTGGCTCCCTCGAGGGAGCTGTGCCCTGCCCAGTGCCCACCCTTTGGGCTCTCCTGTTGAAAAAATCCTATGGAAACATTATCCTGGGGCTGAGCTGGGACATGGTGCTGTGGCTGTCCCCTCAGCCTCCTGGAGCTGGGAGTGACATCCTCACAGGGCTGTGCCAGGGCACCCTGTGCCTGGGGGTCTGGAGCAGCCACGGCAAGAGAGGAAAATAACTCATCCCAAAATCCCTGTTCCTGTCCCAGCTCGCAAACAAGGCCCTTACAAGCAAGGGGCAGGAAATATTTGTAAAATGAAGCAATTGATGGGTTTTTATTTTTGTTCCCCCATCTGTGCTCGGGATGGGGTGAGGCTCTGGCTGCTCTGAATGGGCTTTTCTCTGCCTGCCTCTCTCCAAAAAGACAGAGCCGGATCCTTCTGGGCAGCTTCATCCGGGGAGGTCTGCACTGGCTCAGGGCAGCACCAGAAACACCCCCCAGGACACCCCGATGGCTTTGTCACAGCCATGCTTGGCTGTGCTTTTCCAGCAGAGCTTTCTCCAGCATTTCCAGCGGGGCCAGCCCCTCCCTGCCCTGCTCATGCAGCCAGAGATCCGTGGGGAAAAGCAGCACGGGCCCCGCTCCCGCCACACCTGCAGGCACGCACGGGGTGTGGAGCATCCAGGTAACTCTCACCTGGCTGTGCCTGTCCCTCAGGGTGGAACACCTCACTGTCAGGTGGTGCTCGAGGCCAAGGAATGGGAGCAATCCCTGTAAATCCCCAAACACCCACATTAATACCCAGTTTAATTCAACATCTGGGATTTCTCCAGCTGCCAATGTTTATGGCTTTGCCGCTGTGCACACACTGGGATCCCACATTCCGAGGCCTCCAGCTGCTGCTGCCGGTGGATGGATCCCTCTCCAAGCTTCCCTCGTGCTGGTAGTGCCCCTGCAGACATTCCTCTGGGGGCAGCATCCTTTTGGAGGTGCCTGTGGGATCTCTGGCTGATCCCAAACTTCTGTGGGCCCCTGGAGAGGCCCCGTGGTTTTCCAGCAGCTTCCCTCTACCAAGTCCCAAGTTCCCAAGGAGATCCAAAGGATGTCTCCCTGATGGATTCAGTGCTTCTGTTTCGATTTTGGGCCCGTTGTGAGGAGCAGCACTAGGGCTGCTCAGCTGCTGGAGGTGACCCCATGGGCTGTGTGGCCCAGCTCCACGTCCCCTGGCATGGTGGGGATCAGGGCAGGGATGTGCAGCCATGGAAATGAGAGTTCTCCAGGAGATTTACCAGCCTGGAGGGGAGAGCCAGATTGGCCCAGCATCATCCTGCTCACTCCCTGCCTGGCTGCTGGGGATTCCTGGGATGGAGGGAGGCTGTGAACTTCCTGAGCTTGCCCTTTGGGTTGGGCACAGTGGCGTTGCGTGGTCCTGGTTGTGCCTGCCCCCAGGATCCATGTGGATCCGTGTGGGTTCTGTGGTCTGTGTGGATCACCACCACCTGCAGCAGAGATTGGGATCTGTTGCCTTTGTTTTGAGGTGCTGCAGGTGGGTTTGTTGTGTTTTATCTGATTGAAACCCTTCCACCTCCTCCTGGGAGCCAGGTCACCAGGGAACAGCTTCCATGGCCTGGAGTGGCACAGAAATCCCAGGAAAAATGGCCCTTAGGCACCTGTACCTCCTCACTTGCACCAGGGTGGCCACTTTCCAGTGTTCAGAAGGTGGCCATAGCCCAGGGAAATATTTTGGCAGCTGAGCATGGCTCTGTAAAAGCAGAAAAATGACAGAAAAAGCACAGGGAGATGCTCTTTAAATGAAGTCGTTTCCTTAAGCCAAAGGAGTTCAAGGACTGTGAAACTGAATTTATTTGTATTTATTTGTCTTCCTGAAATTGGATCAAGAGCACCCTGTTGGTGTGATTTATGCCTTGAGTGCAAGTGCCCTACTTTGGTCAGTGCCCCAACCCCGCCACCACTAATGAGAAGTCTCATTATCAATTCCGTGGCATCTGGAAGACTTTTAAGAACTGACAGCAAGAGCAAAACAATTCCAGAGGGCATTTCTTCAGTGCCTGTGCCCATCCTGCCCCGTGCCCCAGCTCAGGCCAACCCAGGGAGCCCCATCCCCCCGTGGCCTCTGCGGAGCTGGTGACAAGATGCCACCTCCTGCCTGCCTGAATGCCACGTCCCTAAACCCCCCTCGTTTTCTCCTTGGCGAGGACTCACGTGGCTCAGGGTTTGCATCAGCTGCTCGGGTGGCATTTCAGGGCCTCTCCCACACCCCAAAATGGGCGTGGTGCAGGCAGGTACACCTGAGTTACACCTGAGTGTCTCTGGTGTTGCCGCACGGGCCAGCGCTGGGATGTCCTCAGTCCCCAGCCTTCCATCCCCAGCAATTCCAGGGGCAATCCATCAGAGTGCTTGACTGAAATCGCTTCCACTCACAGCATCTGGAAAGGTCAGGAAGAGGAGACAGAGCTCCTGGGAGCCTCCTGTTTATTCTGGGTTTTATTTTTCCTCTTCCCTGCTCATGGGCACCGAGCTGCTCTGCAAACTCCGTCTGCCAGGAGCTTCTCCAGCCTCCTTTCCCACTCTCCATGCTTGTTTTCCCAGGGTTCCTGCTGGGGTTTGGGCTGTAGGGGCTCTGCTGTGGAGGCAGTGCAGGGACCGGGCTCTCCTGGGACTCCGAGGTGGAATTCCCATTGTGTTTGGGTTGTCCTCACCTGGGTGATTCATTGCCTTGGCCCAGGCTCAGCCTCTCCTTCCTTCCCACGGGGCAGTGGCCAAGTTCTGCCTCCTGTGGGAAGCAGCTGGAGCAGGAGCTGTGCCCACGGACCCAGCACCCAGGGACCCAAATGATTTTTAACCCTTCAGTTTCAGGGAAGGGGAGAACAATCCCCAGAAAGCTCTGCCTGCTCGATGGAGAACGATCGCGTCCCGGGGGACCTGTGGGGAAAGAGCAACGTCCCTGTGGTCCTGAACAACCCCTGCTCAGAAGCAGAGCAGGTAAGAGGCCCTGGCTGGGGCAGCTTTGGGTGGACAAACCAAAATTTCTGGGGTTTGTGGGAATGTGGCCCATCCTGGTGGGTTCTCACAGCACAAGGGGCAACGTGTATTTGATCCCAAAAGCTGGAGGTGATGGATCCCAGAGCCAATGTGGGCCAGGAGCTGTGGTTCAGGCAGGGAATGGAGGTCACTGAAGAATGATGCTCTTCACCCAAGGGCTGATGTGGGATGGGAGCCCAGCCAGGGAGAGGACGCTGAGGCCTCCCTGGGGAATGTGATCCCTTTTGGTGGCACAAGGCCAGACTGCATCATTAAAGTTGTTTGGATTCGTCTGATGGTAATTCAATAGAGCACTCCAGATAATGCCTTCCACAGTGCCTTTTCATCTCCTCACACTCCACAGCCATAAATTCTCAGGCTGCCTTGCCAAAAGGAGATTAACTCCACGTTTGTAGCAAAGCCAGAGACGTCAGGCGGGCCCTGCCAGGCCACCAGGATCACCTCGGGGAGAACACGACGTGCGTGAGCTGGGGCAGAAGGGTCTCCCTGGTGGAATTATCCAGGACCTGGGGCACCAGCCAGGAGATCACCCCTGCCATGGCAGGGATCCCTTCCACTGTCCTAGGCTGCTCCCAGCCCCAGTGTCCAGCCTGGCCTGGGGCACTGCCAGGGATCCAGGGGCAGCCACAGCTGCTCTGGGCACCCTGTGCCAGGGCCTACCCACCCTCCCAGGGAACAATTCCTGCCCAAGATCCCAGCCAGCCCTGCCCTCTGGCAGTGGGAGCCATTCCCTGTGTGCTGTCCCTCCATCCCTTGTCCCCAGTCCCTCTCCAGCTCTCCTGGAGCCCCTTTAGGCCCTGGCAGGGGCTCTGAGCTCTCCCTGGAGCCTTCTCCTCTCCAGGGGAGCACCCCCAGCTCTCCCAGCCTGGCTCCAGAGCAGAGGGGCTCCAGCCCTTGGAGCATCTCCTCTTCTGGACTCCCTCCAGCAGCTCCAGGTCCCTCCTGAGCTGGGCCCCAGGGCTGGATGAATTTCTCCTGGGAACCTGCATGGAATGCTGTTCCCATGCACTTCTGCAGAGACCCATGGGGGTCACACAGGACCCTCTGAGCTGGTGCTGAAGGCACAGGGCACTGGGCGAGCCCTGGCCAGGCTGCAGGGCTGTGACCAGCCTGGACGGTACTGAGGCACAGCTGGCATCCATTTCCACCCTCCCTCACCTCGGGCCAGGAGTGCCAGCAGCACAGCCAGGGTGTCACCCACACCTGGGGCACAGGTGAGTGGCAGCCCACATTCCTGCACAGGGAAAATGTCCTGTGGCAGGAATCCTGAGCCAGGGACTGTCAGTGCAGGAATCCTGAGCCCAGGGAGAGTCAGTGCAGGAATCCTGAGCTCAGGGACAGTCAGTGCAGGAATCCTGAGTCCAGAGACAGTCAGTGCAGGAATCCTGACCCAGGGGCAGGTCGGTGCTGTCCTGCCTTTTCCCCAGCTCTGGGCAGACTCCCTCTTCCTGCCTCCTTTGCTAAGCCCCGTGTGTGTCCGTGTCTCTTACTATAAGCACTTTATAACCGTCTGTGTGCAGAGCTTATTTCTCTCTGTGCTGGGGCTGCCAAAACCACCAGTCTTAAGCTGCTATTAAACTCTTTATTATTTTTTATTTTTTTTCCACTGGATGCACAGCTTTCTTTTTATCCTTCTTATCCCCGAATCCTTACGCCTGCTTTTCTGGAAGCAGTGTGGCTTCTCCCCCAGCCCTTCCCCGGGGCTGTGTGCAGTCAAGGCAGCTGAACTTCTTTCAAGCAGCAATAAATACTATTAACACAGGGGAAAGTCAAGCCAAGTGGGAGCTTTCCCTGGTTTTTTGAAGCAGGACTGGGTGGATTCACTTGGCCAGGTGGCGAATGCTCACTGAGGCTCGTAATAAGGTGCTGAAAGCCCCGCTGGGCATCGATCCCCAGCCCTCTGTTTTTTTTTACAAGACCACGAGGGTTTTTTGCTGGTTTCCCAGAAGCCCAGTGCCCTTGGCCCTAACCCTGAAGATGCCAGGTCCTGTTTCAGTCCACGGGGATTTCTGAGCAGCTCAGGGCAACCGGGAGCTCTGAGCCCGCACAGCTCTCGGGGGAAGCGCCAGAGCAGCTTGTGAGGGTGATTTGCAGCTGTACAAAAGCAGAGGACACTGAGCCGAGCGGACTCGATGCGATCTGCAGCGAAATAAATCCACGACCCGGCTGCTGCTGCTGCTGCTGCCCTGGCCCAGCCGTGGGACTCAGCCAAGCGGGGCGAGCACCTGCAGAGCCCAGAACGGGAGGTGTCGGTGACAGGTGACACGTGACAATGCTGTCGGTGTCCCCAGGGAGACCCCGGGGCCGGGGGATGCTCCTGCTGCGGGAGCAGACAGCTCCGGAGCCGCCGAGCGCCGGCACACCCTCGGCGAGCGCTGTTTGCATAACGCGTGTGAGCCGCGGCTGCCGCAGTTGTCTCTCGGCTTGTCCCTCTCCTGAGTCACCGATATCCCAGCTGCCTAATTAAAACATGAGAAGAGCTCACGCTGCCTCCCTGGCAGAGCGGCGGGGGATATTTGGCTCCGGTTTCGGCGTGCAGGGAAGGCACACACGCACACAAAGTCACACACACACACAAAGTCACACGCAGCTCCCTCCCAGGCTCCTCCGGGTTCTCTCTCTCTCCACAGCTGCTCCAGGATGGGGTTGTCAGACCTGGCCCCTCTGCTCCAGCCTGGCTGTTATCCCAGGATCCAGCATCCCTCTGCTCTGTGGCCCTCTCCCAGCAAGGGTTGCCAGGCCCTGGAACAGATTAATGGATTAATGAGTGATTAATGGTGTCCCACTAATCCCTGGAAGTGTCCAAGAAATGACACTCAGTGCTCTGCTCTGGTTGGCAGTTTGGTGCTCACTCAAAGCTTGGGGATCTTTCCCGACCTTAATGACTCCGGGATTCCAAGATTCCAGCTTGCCCAGTTCCTGCAGGGAAAAGCCAAACAGGGAAGGGAGCAGCTCTGAGGGGGTTTGAGGCAAAGCACCCACAGGCAGATGAGCAGCCAAGGTTCCCCCTTGCTCTGAGGATGGGGATACTGCTACATCTGCATTCCCAGCACGTTTTGGGGCTGCACCTGCTCCAGCAAGAAGTGTTTTAGGCAGCACACCTTGTCAGGAGATCAAAACTCCGATTAAAAGTGCTGGATACAATCAACGCTTCCTGCCTGCTGCTGCTGGTTTCTGTCTGGCAGGTGAGGATTGGTTTTGGTTGCATTTCTGAGCTGTTTTCAGCACATTTTGCCCGTCTCAGAGAGCTGCTCTGAGCAATCAGTCTCAGAGGGAAGGTGGCAGATTGTCCCCTTTGGTCTTCAGGGTGGGTCAGGGAGCACAGGATGCTGTTGATGACTAAAGAATGATTCAATTCTCTTAGAAGAGTAAAACAAGCAGGGGGAAAAAATGACCAGGAGCTGCCACTGCCATAATTCAGGTTGGATTTCTCAAAATTGAAAAAAATTAGCTTAAAAATAGGGTTTTTCTAGGACTGCATCGAGGAGGTTATTTTAATTTACTGCTGGGTTTGAGCTCTACATGAGATTTTTTTTATTTGGTTTCTGCAGCATGCAAAGGAGAGGCTGAGCTGTGGTGTGTGGACATTTGGCTTCAAGGGGTAGACTTTGACACACTCCTTGGGAAAATCATGGGATTTGTGACATGGGGAATGTCAGAGACTCAGGCAGCACAGCCTGAGGGGGTGCAGGGAGCAGCTTTTGGAAACTGCAAGGACTGAAGGAGGTCCTGCTGAAGATTCAGGCTGTAAATCTCTGCCTTCCCTTCCAGCCTCTGTCCCCTGTTCCCAGAATATGTTTTCAGAGTGTGGCATTACGCTGCGAGCCTCAGGCTGCTTGAAATCCCTGTTTCCCAGGGGAAAAAAAAAAGGTCTGGAGCTTATGGTAAAAACAAGAACTGAGCAAAAGCAGCAGTGTGGCCAGCAGTGCCAGCAGGGCAGGGCAAAGGCGTCTGCTGAGCCCTTGGGATCAGCCAGGACCGGATCTCTCCGAGCTTTGGGAAAGCAGAGCAAAGTGGATACAGGTCAGACCCGGAGCCTCAGCTGCTCTGTCACCCGTGGGGCTCCTGCTGCTTTCCCTCCTGAGCCAGGACCTGCTGATATCACCCTGTGCTGGTTCCTGGCTTCAGGCTGAGGCTGTGCTGCCCCTCTGCAACAGTGACAGAGCCCAGGACCCCAGAGAGGAGGGTGACCCTCTGCTGAAGGCAATGACAGCTTCCAGAAAACCAGATTAATTCAAAAGGGACGCCAGCCCCAGGAGTCCTGTAGGGAGGGACAGATCCGAGCCCAGAACTGCTGTGTGGAGCCTTGAAGTGGTGCCAAACACAAGCAGCTTTGGCCAGGACGCTCTCAGATGGCCCCTGGAGAGCTGCAGCAACAGCGCCGCGGTTCCAGGGATGGAATTACAGCCCTGTGGAAGAGCTGATTCCTAGGAGACAGAGCTCTGCTTCCCAGACCCTCTGCAGACTCCCCTGTCCCCACTGGCTCTTTCAGCTTTAAGTGCTTGGGGTGAGTAACGGCCACAGCAGAAAATTGCGATTTTATCTGTGAAAATGTGCAAAAAGAAGCACCTGTAACCAGTTCTGCTCCTCACAAGCTCGGTGCTGGCTGAACTCTCCCCATGCTGGCACAGAACTCGAGGAGAGCGGGGTGAGCCCATCCCAAGGCACAGCGTCAGGGAGCTGAGGCTGGAGAAATCCAACTACTCGTCATTCAGGAGCCCCCTCCAGCTTGGATAATTTATCCATCCTCATTCCAACAATCCTTCCAGCCAATCAGTATCACAGGATCTGTGCCTTTGGCTTGCTCAGATTGATGCTCAGCTCTCAGTTCTGTGTCGCCAGTGAGGCAGAGCTTGGCACCTGCAGACCCTGAGCAGGTGATGCTCCTTGGAGAGAAACATCCCACAGATCTTGGAGGAGACTCTTCCTCTGGGAAACTTGAACACAGCATTCTCCAAGTCACTTCCACCTCTGCCTTTAACTCATTTCCTACAGGTTTGGCTGTCCCATAACCAGACACACCTTCTCAATTCCATTGTGAGTTGGCTGCTCCATTGTAGGATCCCAAAGAATGCCAAATATTGGGATAATGCACCTTGTCTGGCTGTGTCACCCCCGGAATTTAAGCACGGGCATCCACCCATACCCGGGCCTGTGTTGCTGGGACCTTTTCCTGTGTTTTGCTGATGAGTTCTGACCTTGTGCTGGGTATTCCCTATTTTCCAGCCACCACCCTCCGGGCGCCAGTCCCCGACCAAGAGCACCCTCAATGGGAGCCCTTCCAAATGCCCCCGCTTTGTGAAAATCAAGAACTGGGAGACGGGCTCCGTGCTCCATGACACCCTGCACCTCAAGACTGCCATGGTGAGTAGAGCTGGTAGGACTGGCCAAAGCTCCCTGAGCAGCCTTGAGTGGATGGCACCGCTCCCAAGATGGATTTCCCCAGGAATGCAGAAGTGCAGGAATTCAGTCTTGTCTCCAGTAGGGTTTGAATTTCAAATCTTTGGTGCAGTGAGCAGAGAGAGGGAAGTCCATCTGGGATAAATAAGGGAAAGCACTTGACTTCAGGCCAAGCTGGGGGGTGAATCCCTTCTCTCCATTGTCCACTGGATCAGAGGAACAGGAGGTGACTGCACATGGCCTGGCTGCCATCACGCAGTGTGCCCAGGCATTGTCCCCGTTTGTCAGACACCACCAGCCTGTGTAGGTGATCACTGACTGCCCCAGCCCAGCTCAGGACACCAGAAGTGGCTCCAGAACGTTCCTGTTCCCTCCTGTCCCCTCAGGCCACGGCGTGCACCGAGCAGATCTGCATGGGCTCTGTGATGACCCCCAGCCCCCACATCCGCAAGTCAGAGGACACCAGGAGCAAGGAGGAGCTGCTGCTCCTGGCCAAGGACTTCATTGACCAGTACTACTCCTCCATAAAGAGGTGAGTGCTGCCTTCCACAGCCCAGGGCTGCTGCTGGTGCCGAGATGTCACATGTGTCACCTGCAGAGCTGCCCCAGCCCTGGGGCCCAGCACAGGAAGGACCTGGAGCTGCTGGAGCCACCAAGATGATCAGAGGGATGGAGCAGCTCTGCTGGGAGGAAAGGATGAGAGAGTTGGGGTTGTTCAGCCTGGAGAAGATGCTTTGGGGTGACCTCACTGTGGCCTTCTAGTGCCAGAAGGAAGCCAAAAGAAACATGGAGAGAGACTTGAGGCAAGGGCCTGGAGGGACAGCACACAGGGAATGGCTTCCACTGCCAGAGGGCAGGGCTGGCTCGGATACTGGGCGGGAATTGTTCCCTGGGAGGGTGGGCAGGCCCTGGCACAGGGTGCCCAGAGCAGCTGTGGCTGCCCCTGGATTCCTGGTAGTGCCCAAGGCCAAGCTGGACACTGGGGCTGGGAGCAGCCTGGGACAGTGGGAGGTGTCCCTGCCCATGGCAGGGGTGGGATGGGATGAGCTTTAAGTTCCCTTCCAATCCAGGCCATTCCATGACTCCATAATTCCATGATCTGATGTCCCACGCATGAGTGTCACAGCAGGGGGGGACTCTGCTGCTCCATCAGCAGCTGCTTCTGCAGCAGAGTTTCATTCCTGGTGTTTGTTGTGTCTCTGCACAAGTCAGTGTCCTCTCCCCCCAGTCCTTGCCCACCTGTTATCCCAAAGCTGGGATAGCCCCACAATCCCTGTGTGTGTGTCGGGACTGGGTCTTCCAGGTGGAGAGCAGCAGCACTCCCTGCCCTCTGCCTGACCCTCCCACTCCTCTGCTCCCAACCCTCCCAGATCTGGCTCCAAGGCCCACATGGAGAGGCTGGAGGAGGTGACGAAGGAGATTGAGGCCACTGACACCTACCAGCTGCGGGACACGGAGCTGATCTACGGCGCCAAGCACGCCTGGAGGAACGCGGCGCGGTGCGTGGGCAGGATCCAGTGGTCCAAGCTGCAGGTGAGCACCAATCCCACCAGAAACATCCAGGAGACCCCTGCCAAAGGGTGTGCTGGGCTTTTGGAGAGGCAAATCCTGCTCTCCAACACCTGGGAAGCACAGCACAGGTGCAGGGCACACAGCTCCCCTCAGCAGCTTTGGGATGTCGGTAGGAGCTGGAAAAGTGTCTGTGGGATGGGAGATGAGGTGGCTGCGTCTGAAATGGTAGCTGGTGCTCCAGGGGATATTTCCCAAAATCAGATCCTGCTCCAACATCTTTCCTCCTACTTCCAAACCTGTTGCTCCATCTGGAGAGAGCAGCAGGACACGTTTGTCCTCGGTGCTCAGATGCAGCAGGGGAGGAGCTAGCTCAGTGCCCTTTTGGCAGGGAAACACAGAGCAGGATAGGAAAGAAGTGATCCCTAGGGAATGCCTTGGTATGGCGATGTCCTCTCCTCCTGTAACCTGGAACAAATCCAGTGCTGCTGAGCAGTTCCTGTGGCTGCTCCACACAGGGAATGGGCACAGACACTTCTGTTCATCCCCCTTCATGACTTCTCAACGTTTTCATTGATTCTCCATTCCCTGGCAGTGCCCAAGGCCAGGCTGGATGGGGCTTGGAGCCACCTGGGATAGTGGAAGGTGTCCCTTCCCATGGCAGGGCTGGAATGAGATGAGTTTTAAAAACCCCAACCCAAACCATTCCATGATTCTGTGATTCCCTGCCCCTCAGACCTGACTGACACCTGTCCTGTTCCAGCTTTGAGTGCTGATCTACAAGAGAAGCAGAGCAGAATCCGTAATTGTTGGGGGATAAGGCAGGAACAGCAGCAGGTTGGGAGCATGGGAATGAGGAGGTTTTGCCTGAGTAGCAGATGAGTCACCTCTCCAAAGCAAAAGGGGCAGCTGGATTAGACATCCACGTGTTCCCAAGGCAGGGAACACATAATTATGGAGCTTTAGATCACTGAGAAGCCACAGTGGTGCCTGGAGTTCTCCATGTGCTGTGTTTCCTCTGCCTGGCTCTGCCCTAGGAACTGGAACATCCCCACAATCACTTCCCTCTTTCAGGTGTTCGATGCTCGGGACTGCACCACGGCCCACGGGATGTTCAATTACATCTGCAACCACATCAAGTATGCCACCAACAAGGGGAACCTCAGGTGAGCCACCAGGGAGTCACCAGGGTTCAGATCCGAGGCCTCTGGATGAGTGGAGACCCAGCTCTGGCCACTGCACAGCCAAGAGCAGTCCTGGGAAGAGTTAGAGCGACCTGATCTGGGGTGGAGGAGGCCTGCTGGCCCCAGTCTGTCTCCTCCTGCTGCCTGTGGGACCTCAGAGGGCAGATTTTTCCCATTATTTCCCCTTTCCTATATTCTACATTCACCACAGAGCTCGGACTGCTCTGCAGATCTGTCTGAACCCCCTGTTAGCAGCCAGGAACACCCCAAATTCCAGAGCCGCTGCTTGTAGTTTGAGTCTCCTAGGCCTGAAGTTTCTGAGTTTCTAGACTCAGTTTCTTCATGATGTTTTGGTTTGGGAGGACCTGGTTCTCACAGGCTTGACATAAACAGTGCCAGTGTTGTAACAAGAGTGATGTTTTGGATTCCTGTCTGTGGGACAGACGTTCTCTGTGTCTTTTGGTTTTGGCCAATGGGATGAAGAATTCTGTCACTCTTCTGACCAGTGACATGGCCTGTTCTAGAAGATATATAAAGGGCGTCAGGTTTTGAATAAGGATTTGAAGTCAGATGAATTTGCCAAAGGAGGTTCGTGTCATTTGTCACTCGCCCACAGCGACAGCTACTCCCTGCATAACCCTTTGGGTTTCATTCAGGGCACACCCGGGGGTGGTGGCAGCACCTTTTCCTCCAGCACCATTCCACACTGCCTCCCACTGCCCTGGCGTTCCCCAGCACTGCCTCTCCCCCCTTGCAGGTCTGCCATCACCATCTTCCCACAGCGCACGGACAGCAAGCACGACTTCCGCATCTGGAACGCGCAGCTGATCCGCTATGCCGGCTACAAACAGCCCGATGGCTCCATCCTGGGGGACCCCGCCAACGTGGAGCTCACCGAGGTCCCAAACCTGCCAGGAGCTCAGGGCACCCCGGGGGGAGCAGGGGCTGGGTTGGGATTGCCCAGTGCAGCACCACAGCGGGAGGTTGGGTTTGTGTCGCCCTCAGCTATTTTTGCCCGTAGTAAACGCTGGGTTTTGTCACTTTTCTGCTTTTCTCACCTGTTTTCTCCTTCACCGTTACAGGCACAAGCTGTGATCCTACTGGGGATCTGTAGTCTGGTTTTCTTAGGCCTGCAGTTCTATTCCTTCGTGATGTTTTGGTTTTGGAAAACCTGTTCCCACAGTTTGAACTTAAACATTGCCATTGTTTTTGTAATAAATGTTTGTGTTCAAACTGTGGGAACAGGCCTTCCAAAACCAAAACATCATGAAGGAATAGAACTTAGAAACTGCAGGCCTAAGAAAACCAGACTACAGGGATCTATTCATTTTCACCCCAAATTCCATACTTGGCCATGGGTGGGCTGGGACAGGCCACCTCCTGTTGTAACTCCCTTTGCTCAACCATAAGGATGGAAATCCTGCCAGGATCTGTACCCAGGACCACACAATTCCCTTCCCACAGTGCCTGAAGAGCAGGTGACCTGCTGGGACATCAGCCCTGCCCTTATTTCCCCTGCAGATCTGCATCCAGCAAGGCTGGAAGGCACCATACGGGCGCTTCGATATCCTGCCCCTGCTCCTCCAGGCCAACGGCAATGACCCCGAGCTCTTCGAAATCCCGCCGGAGCTCGTGCTGGAAGTGCCCATCCGGCACCCCAAGTGAGTCAGGGGCAGCCCCAGAACTGCTCGAGGGGACCAATAGTACTGAGCCCCCCTGGTTCCACCCTTGCCATGGCCTGGGGGCTTCACCCATGATCCTCTCCTAGGTTTTCCTTCCAGTGAAGCTGGCAGAGCTGGCAAGGAAGTTGTGTCTGTGTCTCAGGGCCTTCCCTTGTATCCAGATTGATTTTCTAGGGAAGTCTTCTTTTCCTTGAGGTCTCCCAGGGCTTACATCACTACATACCCACCTTGTCCCCATAAACAGCCCCAAAGGGAGGTCCTGATGGAGATGTTCTGCTCGAGTCCTTCACCCTGGTGCCAAAGTGACTTCCCCCATCCCCCTGCCTGCACTGGGAATTCATGTCTGGTTGCCTAACCCTGACTGTTTTCCCGGCAGGTTTGAGTGGTTTAAGGACCTGGGCCTGAAGTGGTATGGGCTGCCAGCCGTTTCCAACATGCTCCTGGAGATCGGGGGCTTGGAGTTCTCTGCCTGCCCCTTCAGTGGCTGGTACATGGGCACAGAGATCGGCGTCCGCGACTACTGCGACAACTCCCGCTACAACATCCTGGAGGTGACTCCTGCTGCTCCTGGAGCTGCTGGGGAGCAGGCAGCACACTGTGCAGGGCTTCTTGGAGCAGGGGAGGGCAGGATATCCCTTCTCCTGGAGCCACACAGCCAGGGTGGGCAAGGTCCCTGTGTCCTGTGGGGCCAGCAGGTGTGATCCTTGTGGAGCTTCCCAAAGAATCTTAGGGATCTGCAGGCACATGGTCATGTGCTCAGTTGAGGCCAAGTGCTAAAACATGAGAGGGTGCAGAGACACTTGGTGGCTCCTCAGAGAGGTGTGTGCCCTTGGGGATCCTCCAGCTGGTCCCATGGCTCAGGGACTGCCCTCAGTGGGAGCAGCCAAGACACAGGAAGGTGCCTGTGCAAGGAATCTGGACCCATCAAAGCCACCCAAGGAATGTTGTGTTATTTAGAGGGGCTCCATCCTCTCCCCAGTCTCCTGAAAACCAGAGGGGTGGGAGCAGTGTGAGCGTCCAGCTGCTCCTGGTGGCCTTCTCAGCAGCACTTGGCCACCTGCCTCTGCTCAGGGAGGAGGAAAGGCTGTGCTCCTGCTACAGAGAGGAGAAGGCAGGATTTCTTCCCAGGGGAAAGCACAGAAACTGCCCTGCCCTGTGGGTGCCTTGCGCCAGCCTGGGCCTTTCCTCTAGGTTCCTCTCCCCAAGCAGAGATCTCCAGTCCTTGGGTTTTGGCCATTAAACCCTTCCCTTCCTGCTGTGTGTTGTTACAGCAAGTGGCCAAGAAAATGAACCTGGATATGAGGAAAACGTCCTCGCTGTGGAAGGACCAGGCCCTGGTGGAGATCAACATCGCTGTGCTCTACAGCTTCCAGGTGCCTCGGGACCCTGGGTGGGGGGGGACTGGGTGGGACAAGGGTGGGGACATCCACCCAAGGACAACAGCTGAAACTGGGCTGTGCTTCTCAAATTTGGGCTGCTGTAGTGAGGTTTAATAATCTCCACACTCTGGATGTTGTAAAACAGCACTGCCAGCACAAGGGGAAAATTCAGCCCTTCTGGCATGAGGCAGAAACTGGCCCAGGTTCACCCCCAGCATGCACTTAAAGGTTGAGTAATAAAACCAACTTCAAAAATGTGGGGGTCCTTCCCAGAGCTGGGTCAGAGCTGCCCTGTTGGAAGAGCTTCCCAAGATTCTGAGCAGAGGATGCTACATCCCATCCATCCCATCACTGCTTGGCCCAATAAACGGGAAGAGGGCACACAGCACATCTATTCCCAAATCCCCAGGGCAGCTTTAGAGCTTCCTTGAGAAGACCAAGCTCAGCAGCCACCTTGGATCACCCCCAAAGACCGTGGGAGTAAGGACTATTTGGGCCAAACAGCTCCAAACGTAAAACTTTGGCTTTTGTCCTGGGGGGTGTGCTGACAAGGGCTGGCTCTGCTCTCTTGTGCCCCGGCAGAGTGACAAGGTGACCATCGTGGACCACCACTCAGCCACCGAGTCCTTCATCAAGCACATGGAGAACGAGTACCGGTGCCGGGGCGGCTGTCCTGCCGACTGGGTCTGGATTGTGCCGCCCATGTCAGGCAGCATCACCCCCGTGTTCCACCAGGAGATGCTCAACTACCGCCTGACACCCTCCTTTGAGTACCAGGTGCTGTGCCCTCCTCTGCCTTCCACCCGTGCCTCGTGGGAGGGGGAGCAGTGCAGGAAGGAGAGGGGCACCCTCCAATTCCTTCACAAGCTGTGCCTCAGTTCCATGACAAGTCCAGGGGATATTTCACCCTAGCACAGTGTAATAATGGGAGTTTGCCCTCCATGGGAGTGTGGGACACCTGAGCACCCAGTTCTTAACTACACAGAGCTACTCCCCTTTGGAAGTGCCTAATGGGTGGGTGAGGAAATGGCATGGATGGCTCCTGTATCCCTCCAATTCCAGCCTGCAGGTTTGAGAGGATGGCTCCTGTATCCCTCCAATTCCAGCCTGCAGGTTTGAGTGGATGGCTCCTGTATCCCTCCAATTCCAGCCTGCAGGTTTGAGTGGATGGCTCCTGTATCCCATTCCAGCCTGCAGGTTTTAAAGGATGGCTCCTGCATTCTGGGGATCCAACAGTGGGACAGGGGCCCAGGCCCAGCAGGCCCAGCAGGGGATCAAATGCTGCTGCTGGGGTATTTAACACTCCAGACCATGAAGAAAAGCCCCTGAGCAAACACTCCCTCGTTATCCAGCCATCCCTGCTCCGGTGCTTTCCACACAATGTGACCTTTAGTCAAGAGCCCTTAAGGAATAATCACAGAGCAGGAGCAGTCTGTTCACTCCTGTAACCAACCCACCAGGCACCCCGATGCTTCCTGGCTCTGATTGCAGCCTGCAAGGGCATGGAATGAGCTTCTGTGTGCTTGCTCCTGGCTTCAGCTGCCTCCCCTTCCCAAAGGGCCTCTTAGGGAACAAAAAAAACCTGTGGCCAGAGCAGGGGAAAGGATCTGTTTCCATCACCTCTCCCCTTCTGGCATTGCCTTCCTCTTGGCTGTGGCCTATTAATGCTCCTCTTGAGAGGTGACAGAGCAATTGGCCAGATGCTGTTACAAGCCAGGAGGGTTTATTAGATTGCGATTTTCCTGGGCATTGTCCAAAAAAGCCCCATGAGGCTCCAAGGATCAGGGACATGGGGAGGAGAGGGAGAGCTGTGGAGTAGCAGCTATTCCTCCCTTTCTTGAATGGAAGACTTTAACTCTCAGTGCTGTGAATGCTGCATTCCTCCAAGCTCTGAGCACTCCCACAGTCTGATCTTACTTTTCCCTCTCCTAGCCGGACCCCTGGAACACCCACATCTGGAAAGGGGTCAATGGGACTCCCACCAAGAAGAGAGCCATTGGCTTTAAGAAGCTGGCAAAGTAAGTACCAGCAGGCTCTGGAAAGGCCTGGGATGCTCGGGGCTGCTCCTGGGTTTAAGCACCCCACGGGTGTGTGCATTGCCCTATGGATGATGGACTCTGAGCCTGGGCTTTGGGCCACTGAAGGCTCTGCCTGTCATGAGGGGCATTTGGAGACACGGGCAGTCCTTTGAACACCCCCTCAGATCTCAGAAAGGGGTGTGACCAGGCGAGGCCCAGATCTTGGATATTGTTTGTTCTCCCAAGCTGTTCATTCTCCAGTTAGGAGGTCTTAATGCTCAGGGATGGCTTTCCCACTTTTTGAGGGTGTTTTGCCTGTTTTTCCTTTCCTTGGGGTGGGGAGATCCCCCCTCCCTCTTCAGGGCTGTGCTGGCACTAACAACATGAAACTCCTGTCCATATTCCTCCTTTTTCCCATTGCCTTTTTCCCTATGCGAGGCAAACCTGCCCCCAGCGTGTGCCCACCCCTCCAAACACCTGCTTTGGAAGGAAGGGAGGAGAAGGGGATGAGGAATCTCCCTGCAGGCAGCAGATGGATCAGGGCTGAGCTGAGATCTGCACTTCATGGTCAGTTGACCCCTGGCAAGGGGCCACCCCAGCCCTTCTTCCCTGCCAAGGCTCCTCGGCAGCAGGAGGCATAGGTTGGACCCTTTGGATGGTTCTGGCCCCAATTCCTCCCCCGTGGGCCATTGGCAGGGAGGAGCTGCTGGTTCCATGTCAGCAGAGCTCTGGGCCAAGGCAGGAGAGGGCTGGGTGTGCCCTGGTGGCGGTGGCCAGGCTGCCAGGTGGCCCTGGCTCGTCACAGCATCTCCCCACGCTTCAGCTTCCCCGAATCCCTGCTATCAATTTGTTCCCACTCTTCAGCTGTCACCTCCTGCGAGCTGTTCTCTGTGGTGCATCCATAAACAGGATCAGCAGCTGAGGAATGTGCTCCTGCAGCTGACACTGGGGCTGGGGGAGGAGCAGGAGGATTCATGGAGTTTGGAGAAAAAATGCTTTTATTGCTGTGTTGCCCACTGAGGGATGGCTTTATAGAAATGTGAGCGTGGCAGGTAATTTGAAATAAAATCTCCCATTGTTCCTGGTGTAAGGAAAGGAATTGTTTTTGTAATTTACCATTAATCCTGTCTGGATCTGAGCTTATCAGCTGTGGAAAAGGCAGCCTGAGCCCCGAGCCTTGGGCATGGTTTGGTGCCTGCTCAGGCTCCAAAATCTGGCCAAATCTGAGCTTTCAGACCTGCAGCCCCTGCCCCTTCCCCGCCCTGGGGCCAGTGCAGGTCCTGGGGCCAGGGGACACTGCCACCAGGGGATAGCAAAGGGTGAACTTCACTGAGGGTGGTGGCACAGCAGCAAACAGAAATGTTCCTGAGGCTGACTCTCCATGGGCAGGCAGGATAAACCAGCCTGGAGGAGTTTCTGCTGTTTCTTTCCTCTTTTTTTCCTCCCTAGATGATCCTCCAAAACCAGAGGATTTCTGGGTGGGAGGAAGCTGGGCTCCTCCTGCCCAGAGTGATCATTCCACCTGCAGCCTCTGTTCCCCTTCGACAGAGAAGAACAAAAGATGTCTGAAAATAAAGATTTCTGAGCTAGCGGTCACTGGGCAAAGGTTGAGATGAGCTGGAAAGGAATGCAGGATCCCCCTCATCTGAAGGGGATGCAGGAGTCCTGCTGGACTCAAACACCTGGGGCAAGGGCTGCCAAAATGAATCAAGCAGCTCTTCCTCTTGCAGAGGCCACAGAAATGCTTTGTGCTCCCCCAACCTCCCAAAAACTGCCTTTCCTTGCTGCAACATCAGCCTAAACCCACACCTGATGGATTTCTGCCTTTCTGGTGGCCCCATGTAAAGGCTTGGGGGTCCACTTAGGAAGAAAGATGTTCTGCATGTAGGGAAAGCAGTGATTATGTGTGTCCCTAAAACAAAGCCACAACCCCTGTCCCCATCCTGGCGCTCCCACTGATGGCACAGACAAGGGACCTGCATTCCTGCTGCTGGAATCACCTCGGCCAGGGTTGGAGAGAGGAAAAGCAGCCAGGCAGGGCTGCAGGCACGGGAAAGAGCCGGGATGGATGTGCCACGCCCGGCCTCGGGAGGGCTGCTCCAGCCGGGGAGATCGCGGTGTCCCCGGAGCTGGGACAGCCCCGCCTGGTTCCCCGGGCTCTCTGTGGAGCTGGGCAGCTCCTACAGAACTGGGATGGCTTCAAGGGATGGAGGAGCTGCTGCTCCTCCTGCAGCTCCAGCTCTGCTTGGTTCTGTAAGAGCCTGAGACGAGAGATGTGGAGCTCCAGGCTGCTCTTCAGAAATGTGTTTATTGCAGAGAAGGAGTCACAGCAGCTTTGGGCTGTGGGTTAGAGCCAGGCCTATGAGCTGCCAGCTCCAGCCTAAAGGCATGGCTGAAGCCCCTTTTGTTCTGCTTACAATGCATTGTATATTTTATTATATATTAGATATTTTTCTTTGCTGAATATCTTAATACATAACAACCAGTCAGCATCACACACAACACCTTTACCATTACCTATAGTCCATCATAACTACTGATATTACCAGATTATGGTAGGAACTAGCCAATCACATGAGTTAGCATGTTGTATTTTAAGCTTAAAACTTGTTTTTCTGTTTTTCTGCAGTGCAAAATTCTTCTTACTTGGTAAAAAATATGTTTTCTTTTTGCTTGTGCTTTTTGAGATTTATCTTTACTTGGTAAAACATGCTTTTGTTTGTAGACATCTTATCTTTTGCTCTTAGCCATAAAATCTCTTTCCATACCATCCCAACCTTTGTCCAGCGACCCCCAGCTCAGCAATCTTTATTTTCAGACATCTTTTGTTCTTCTATATCAAAACTTGCTTTCATTTCTAGAGAACTCTCTGACAAGCATTCATATCCATAAAACCTCCCTGTTAAACTTTCATCCTGCCCAACAGGTTCCAGCTTTTCCTTTGGCATTGTCTGCCCCTGATTCTTCTTTTTCTCTGCCCCTGCAGAAATACCACCCTCATGCCTGATTTACCATTTTCCTCCTTCAGCCTATTCAGGAGCTCTGTTCAAGCTCCCCCATCTCCTCTCTGACAAGTCCAGCTCTTCCAAGGCTTCCCTGTTTGCCGTATAACAACTTTAAAAAAATGATGCTACAGCTTTGTAAGGCTGTTCATTTAATAAGAAATTAAAAAGGTCTGGGCTAGAGGCATGGGTAAGGACCAAGCTCTGACTGGGATTTATCCTGCTTTCCCAGGGCTGTGAAGTTCTCAGCCAAGCTGATGGGCCAAGCCATGGCCAAGAGGGTCAAGGCCACCATCCTGTACGCCACGGAAACGGGCAAGTCCCAGGTCTATGCAAAAACTCTGTGTGAGATCTTCAAACACGCCTTCGATGCCAAGGTATGGCACCAGCTCCTGACATGAGCTGGGTGGGAAACCAGGGGGGCTCCAAGGGAACACAGGGAACTCAGCAGCCAAGGACCACCAGGACATGACCCTGGGTGGGAAATCATGGGTGCTCCAAGGCAACACAGGGAACTCAGCAGCCAAGGGCAGCCAGGACATGACTCTGGATGTGAAACCATGGGTACTTCAAGGGAACACAGGGAACTCAGCAATCAAGGGCCATCAGGACGTGACCCTGGGTGGGAAATCAGGGGTGCTCCAAGGAAACACAGGGAATTCAGCGGATAAGGGCCATCAGGACGTGACCCTGGTGGGAAATCACAGGTACTCCAAGGCAACACCCAGAACTCGGCAGCCAAGGCAGTCAGGACATCACCCTGGGGGTCTGGGTTGGATTTTTCCAATTTGGAATTTTTCCAATTTTCAGCCATTGCTCAGTGCCCATTCACCCCTCCAGGCCCCTGTGCCTTCCCCCTCTCTGCAGAGATCTCTGTGCTGCTCCCACCTCCAGGGACCCCTGGGGCCAGCCCAGGAGGCTCCCAGCTCTCAGTAACCTCTGTGTGCTCCCAGGTGATGGCCATGGACGAGTACGACGTCGTGCACCTGGAGCACGAGACCATGGTCCTGGTGGTAACCAGCACCTTCGGCAACGGGGACCCACCCGAGAACGGGGAGGTAGGAGAGCAGGGAGGGCTGGCTGCACAGGGCACAGGGCAGAAAGTGTTGAAGTGCATGGTTTCTTGGGTTTTCTGTGTGTAAGGAGGTAAAAATTGTATTTCAAAAGGTGTTCACTGATATATGGCTGTTTTTTGAGTTTTTTGAAGGGTGGGTGATGTCGCTCTGGCGAGTAACAAACAACACGATTCCTCGTTTAGAAAATGATCTGACTCCAACATTTATTCAAACAATTGACCCCTTTTATACCTTTTTGGACAGGCCACTCTCATTGGTAGGGAGAGTGATAGAACTCTTCACCTACATTGGCTAAAGCTGAGAGACATCAGAGAAAATCCATCCCATAGAAAGGAACCCAAAACATTAAACATTCCTTAGAAAAAACAATGGCAATGTTTATCTTCAAACTGTGAGAACAGATTTCCAAATCCAAAACATCACCAAGAAACAGAACTTAGGTACTCAGAAACTGCAGGCCTAGGAAAACCAGACTACAGTAGGTGAGAGTTGCCTTTCCTTTGCCAGTACAGTGGTCTGTAGAAAAATCTGTCACTGTGACACACAGAGGGAACACAGCAACACACACAACAGGTGTTCAGGCAGAGAAGAAGAAAAGAACTCTCTAGTTTATTGTTGAGCTCGTATATATAAGTTTCTGGACAATGACCAGAGATTGGACAGAGAAGTTCCCACCTCTCCATCTCCACTGGTCACTTGAGAAGTCCATCAGGTGATATCTTTTCACCAAGGAATGCAAACATGATCCTTGTTTATCTTACAATTCATGAGAACTGACTCCACTATACTAAAACAAATCAGAAGGCTTATTTTCAGGGACAACAAAAATCTATAAAAAGGGAGTGATCTTTTGAATAGAGTCAGATTCATCTCTCCAGACTGTTTGGAGAAATTTCGTGTCGTGCGTTATTCGCCACAGCGACATGGGGGCTGTGACCTGGACAGCAGGGAGCAGAGCCACAGCCCAGGCCAGGCTCAGGGCTTGGCTTCCTACAGAACCTGGTAAAACTGATGGCCTGCTTTGTTCTTTTTCTGTAGAAATTTGGCTGTGCATTAATGGAGATGAAGAATCCCAACTCCAACTTGGAGGAGAGGAAGTAAGAGCACTCCAACCCCCTCCCCTCCCACTCCAAGCCTTCCCCTTCCCAATCCAAACCCCAGCATGCAGGATGGGTTCCCTGTCTTCACCCTCTCACAAGTGAGTGGGAAATCCTCGGGCAGATCTCTCATTTGCAAATATCCAGGAATGGGACCTGCCTGGAGACCCAGGGAATGGAGAGAGTGGAGGTCCCAGGAAGGACAGAAGCACCAAGGCAGGGGTGCCTGTGGATGCCAGCTTGAAATTCCCTTGGATGACACTTTAAAGCTTCTCTCTTCATCTTGAAGAGGCAGGAATTTATGAAAAAAACATATAAAAGTAGGAATTTCCCCCAAAATCATCGATTCTGTGAGCCAGGGCCTGTCCAGGAGGCACCAAAATAGTAAGAGTTGGAGGTAGAAGGGAGTTCCCAGCCTTGCAGATGTAGGTGGGGGAGGGCTTGAGAACCAGATTTAGCTCCATGCATGGTGTGAAAAGATTTCTAGGGAAAATGAGAGCTGTGATAATCCTGTGATGTTTGTAACCGGTACCTTGGAGACAGAATCTGGGATTGTAGAAAATCCCCTTCAGGGGAAAATGAGCTTTGAGCATCTCCATGCTGGGAAGGGAGGGCACTGAGAATAATCATTTGGGGTCTCCTCTTATTTTAGCTGTGAAGAATAAAACATTTCCCAGAACTGGGACACTGCTCTGCCCTAGAATGTCTCTTGAGCTAACAACTAGCACAGGGCTGCTCCTTAATTAAGGATGGATCAGCCCTGGCCAGGGATCCAGGACAATTCCAGCCCCTCCCGCGACATGGAGCAGTGTCACTGGGGCAGTGGCAGAGGAGGCAGGGATCAAGCTGTGGCTCTGCAGAAACTGGCCCTGCTGCAGCCCGAGGTGCTCTCCTTGCTGTGCAGCCGAGGATCCCTGCAGGGCTGCCCAGCTGAACTCCCATTATGTCCCTAATGGCCTCCTGCCTTAATGGGGACAGTGACAAAACGGGCTGCCCTGGAGGGATGGAGAAGAGGCATTCCACACGGGGCTCTCACCCCAGGGATCTTCTCCTTGGCCTCCTGGTGCTGCCCGTGGCTGGTCAAGCAGATTTGAGGAGGTTAAAAACCTCTGGGCTTGGTGCTTGCGGTCCCAGACACCTCCAAGTGTGATTTAAGGGCTGGTAGGGGTTTCCAAGAGCCAGGCAGGGACACCTTCCAGTATCCCAGGGTGCTCCAAGCCCCATCCAGCCTGGCCTTGGACACTTCCAGGGATCCAGGGGTAGCCACAGCTGCTCTGGGCAAACCGGTTTTGGGATTGCCCCAACCAATATCCAGGACCTTGCTAACATCAAGCACACAAAAAACCTTTTGTAGTGAGCAAAGGAGTCCTGGAGGAGACTGTCAGGGGAAGAGGGACAGTGTCAGCCTGGTAAAGGAGAGCAGGAGAGTGCAGCCTCTGTCCACACAGCCCATGAACTCCCAGCTCCCCCAGGGAATGCTGAGCCCCTCAGGGAAGGGTGGCCTCTCCAAATCCCAGTGTCACAGGATCCCTCATGGCTCTGTGGCTGCAGCTCTCTGCCCACAGCCCTGAGGCTGTGCTGGGGTGGATATTTGGCTCCTCATTTCTTACAGCAAGGGTTTTCCAAGGGTTTCCCTAAGTCATTCCTATTCCAAGCCTGCTGTTCAAATGCAGCCCATCCTTCAGCAGCCATCCCAAACCACAAGGACCTTCTCATTCCAGCTGCTGTTCCAACCTTGGCACAGCACCCACCTGGGGAATTTGGGCTTTGTGTCCATCTAATCCAGAAGGTCGTGCTGCCCTGAACAGAGTCTGGGATTGCAGAAAATCCCCCACGCTGGAAGATGAGCTTTGAGCATCTCGGAGGCTGGGGAGGGAGGCCACCTACCCTGGGGTAACGCGGGGGAGGACATGCCAGGGCCAGCAGAGAGGGCTGAGCGGGTGGAGAAGCAGAGAAGCGTGCAGGTGAGTGAGGGAGGGCGAGGCCGAGGGCAGGGGTGGCTCTGGGGCTCTGTGACCCGGCTGTCACTCGGCTCGGGGCCACGTTCCCCGTGTGCCGTGCTGGCTGCAGGAGCTGTGCCGTGACTCATGCACACACTACTGCTCACTGCTCTGCCTGTAAATTTAGAAACCCTTGTGTGGAGCAATTTTGGGAGATGGTTCAATTCAGAAATACTTCTGCTGTTGTCAGATTTTTTTTTTTCTCTGCTCCCCTTCCCCCTCCTCATCTCTTTTCTCACTCTGATTTTTTTTTTTTTTTTTTATTTCCCACTTCCTATGAATGAAACAACCCTCAGAATATCTATCTCTTCAGACACACACCCGACCTTGTGTGCTTCCAGGGAAGGGCAGGTAAAGCCAAAGGTCCTGGCAGCTCTGTATCAGTGGGGACAATGTGTCAGCCAGCACCTGGGAGGTGACCAGGACCTCATGGAGCATTCCTGCTCCAGCTGAGGGATGCTGCTATGGCTTTACCCCCGGGGGGAGCACATCCCTCTGCTCTTCCCACAGTGCCTGCTAATGGAATCGTGAGCCCTGAGCTCTGGATGGGTGTGCCCCACGCCTGGATGCCCTCTGAGCATGAAGCCAGGTAAGAGCCCAGTGTAACCCTGGATGCTGTCTGTCGCTGTTCACAGGAGCTACAAGGTCCGGTTCAACAGCGTCTCCTCCTACTCGGACACACGGAAATCCTCCAGTGATGGCCCTGACTCCAGGGATAACTTCGAGAGCACGGGACCCCTGGCCAACGTCAGGTACAGGGCGGCAGGGACAGGGCAGGAGCCAGTGCTGCACAGCCTCGTCCGGGTGTTTTGGTGATGTGCAGACCCATCCAGGCTGCTGCTCTGGGGAGTGGTGGGACAGGCGAGGACTTGCCAGTGTCCTTCACAGCTGAGCAGCCACAGCCGAGCCCCCTTCCCACAGGTTCTCCGTGTTCGGGCTGGGCTCCCGGGCTTACCCGCACTTCTGCGCCTTCGCCCGCGCCGTGGACACGCTCCTGGAGGAGCTGGGGGGAGAGAGGATCCTCCGCATGGGAGAAGGGGACGAGCTCTGTGGCCAGGAGGAATCCTTCAGGACCTGGGCCAAGAAGGTCTTCAAGGTAACCCGGGGCTGCTGTGGTGCTGCAGGGAGGAGCAAGGGGGAGAAGGACAGAGGTGAGAGCTGGATCTGAAACCGGCAGCACCACAGCCCACAAGAGAGCAGACCTGATGCTGTGGCTTGTGCTGACCACCAAAAGGTCACCAGTGTGCTGAATTCCTGCGTCATCCCAAATACCTGGGAAGGAGAGCACCACGAGCCATGCCCGTGCCCACCTATACAGCCCTGCACTGCCGGGGGCTCCTTCTCCCTGTGGGTGGGGTTGAGGGGGTCAGTGGGGGCTGGGGAGGTGCCTGAGGGCCTGGTGTGTGCTGTAGGCAGCGTGTGACGTGTTCTGCGTGGGGGACGACGTCAACATCGAGAAAGCCAACAACTCCCTGATCAGCAACGACCGCAGCTGGAAGAGGAGCAAGTTCCGCCTGACCTATGTGGCTGAGGCGCCAGAGCTCACACAAGGTACACACAGGCTCAGCTGGAGAAGACAAAGGGGCCAAACCCTGGGTTTTGTCTCTGTTAAGTTCCCAGCATTTCAGCCCTGCCTTTCCCCCCTCCCCATGCCCAAGGAACAGCCTGTGCCAGTCCCAGGCCCCCCTGGCCAGCCCCTGGCTGTGTCAGTAACAGAGATGTTCGGACATGATCTGCCCTCCCTCCTCCTGACCCCGTTTTTCAAAGTGAGGAGATGGAAACTTGGGATCTTTCCAAGCTGATTTTGTCCCGTGCTGCTCCGCCGAGTGCTGCGGAGCGAAGGCAGGTCCTGCCCATGGACACCTGGCCCCTCAGCATGGCTCCTGCCATGCCAGCACAGCCTTTCCCAAAGCTGGGCACTCTCCTGCCAGCCAGGCAGCCAGAGGAGCCTGTGGGCAATGCCAGGGCACAGCCCCGAGTCTCATGGGGGTGGTTTTGGTGTCCTCCTCCAATCCTAAAAAACCTGGTTCACTCCTGGGGTTTCTGATCCCTCGGGCTCGGTCAAACCCCCGTGGCCAGCTCTGGTCTGAAGGGTTGAGCCCACAATGATCCTACAGAAGCCAGAAGCCTTGGCCATGCTCTGCTGAATCCTTTCCCTGACTCTTTTCCCCCTCAGGACTGTACAGCATCCACAAAAAGCGTGTCTATGCAGCCCGGCTCCTCACACGCCAGAACCTGCAGAGCCCCAAGTCCAGGTAGGAGATGCTGCTGTCCCAGGAGCTGAACACAAACCTGGGGCCCCCAAAGCAGTGCTGCAAACAGCCCTTGAGCCCAGCATGTCCATGGAGCCCACCCTCGTGCAAACCATGAGTAAGGCTGGAAGGCAGTGGAGGGTGTTCCTGACCTCCATGCATGGTGAATCCCAGAATCTCACGGAATCACGGAATCACAGAATGACCAGGTTGGAAGAGACCTCCAAGATCATCAAGTCCAACCCATGCCCTAACACCTCAGCTAGACCATGGCACCCAGTGCCGCTTCCAGTCTTTTTTTAAACACACCCAGGGATGGTGACTCAACCACCTCCCTGGGCAGAACATTCCAGTATTTCATTATTCTTTCTGTGAAAATATTTTTCCTGATATCCAACCTATATTTCCCTTGGCACTGCTTGAGACTGAAATTCTTACTGGTACCTCCCTCAGCCCACGGGATGGGGAGCTGGCCAGAGTGGCAGCAAAGGAAGGATAAAATTGCTGAGCAAGAGGTTAAATTGTTTTTTCCCCTTTGAAAAGCCCCTGAGGGCGAGTCAGGGTGTGCTGCAATGTCTCTTCTCCCCGCTGTGACCTTGGTGACATGGCCAGCACAGCTTGGACTGCCCAGGGCACCAGCAGCTCCTGAGGCCAGGGCTCTGTGACTCCCTGAAGGATCCCCAAAACACTTTTTCCTGCTTTTCCTCCTTCTCCCGCAGCCGCCTGACGATTTTCCTGCGCCTGCACACCAATGGGCACCAGGAGCTGCAGTACCTGCCCGGGGACCACCTGGGTGTCTTCCCGGGGAACCACGAGGACTTGGTCAATGCCCTCATAGACAGGCTTGAGGATGCCCCCCCAACCAACCAGCTGGTGAAGGTGGAGCTGCTGGAGGAGAGGAACACAGCTCTAGGTAACCAGGGACTGCAGGTGGCCTCTCTCCTGCTTTCCCAGCTCCTGAAGTTCTTGTAGCTCCCCAGGGAGTCCCAAGAAAATTATTTTCCATCTCCCTCCCAAGTTTGCCTGGATTGGGAGCACCTCCCTCATCCCTTCTCTGCCCAGTGCTCATCTGCACTGGGGATATGGAGCAAGGGTGGCAGGGTGAGCAGGGCCCTGGGAAGATTTTCCATGGAAAAATTAGAGGTGATTATATTCCCTTAGAAAAGTCAATGTCTAGGACTGGGAAGAAGAATTAAGGGCCATCCCAGCACCATAGTTCAGGGATAAGGCTGGTTCCCTATTACCTTGCACGATGTAACTGGAGATGGAAAACCCTAATTTTTAAAACCCAGGATTTAAAACCCCCTTGGCCCTGCTGCTCAGCTGACCCCGGGCTTGTGCTGGATTCCCTCCTGGCAGGTGTCATCAGTAACTGGACAGACGAGAACCGTGTCCCACCCTGCACCATCTTCCAGGCCTTCAAGTACTACCTGGACATCACCACCCCTCCCACCCCACTGCTGCTGCAGCAGTTCGCTCTGCTGGCCACCAGTGACAAGGAGAAGAAACGTCTGCAGGTCCTTAGCAAGGTAAAGAGCCCAAATCCTAGGTTCTGCAAGGCCCTGGGGCAATCACAGCCCAGCCCCAGGGCATTTTCATCCCACGCTGTGCTTAGGCTGAGCGCCTACCCCTGAGCAGGGCTCAGGTGCCTTCACTGACACCCACTCCAGCTTTTCCATGTACCTCCTGGATATCTCTTGAGGCACCTGGAAAAGGTGGCTCCTGCAGCTCTCTCCTCCCTGCCTCTTTCCCAGGGCTTGCAGGAGTACGAGGAGTGGAAGTGGTCCAAGAACCCCACGATCGTGGAGGTGCTGGAGGAGTTCCCTTCGGTGCAGATGCCCTCCACGCTGCTGCTCACCCAGCTGCCCCTCCTGCAGCCTCGCTACTACTCCATCAGCTCGTCCCCGGAGATGTACCCGGGAGAGGTGCACCTCACCGTGGCCGTGGTGTCCTACCGCACCCGAGGTCAGTGCCGGGGCTGGGGCTCTGGGGAAAGGCAGCAGCAGCAGCACAAGGGCAACCCCAGCAAATCTCTGGCAGGGAGATGTTCCTCTAAAGCCACTCTGCAAGAGTAGACTCCCCCAAACCACGGCACTGCTGCCCCTGTCACGCAGGGTGGCAGTGACATGGAGGTGACACTCCTGGGGCAGGGACATAATCCAAGCTCTGTGTAGGATTCTGTTTGCCCACCCCAAAATCCACGTTCCCAGCAGCCAAACTCCTGTAGCAGTGCAGACATCAATGTGTTTGAGCGTGGTCATGGTGTGGATTGACGCAGCCCTGATGCTCTGCAGGACACAGTGGAGCTGCCATGGAGGGTTTGTGTCCGGGAGCATCATGAGCTGCTCCTGCCAAAAATGTCCAGAGGAGATCTGGGTGCTCCCTAAGGATTGTGGAGGTCCAGTTATGCCAGTCCTGGGTCCTGGGTAGGTCCACAGAAGGATCCAAGTGCCAATCCAAGTGCCAAACTTGGTCAAATTCATGGAGAGTGGGTGCTGAGATAGGAAATGTTTGAGGGAGATGTTCATGCAGGATGTAGCAGGGAAGGGGTTAGGAAAGAAAACAAGAGTTGGGTGATGAGCCACGTACAGACCTCCCTTCCTGCCTCCCTTCCCAGACGGAGAGGGACCAATCCACCATGGAGTGTGCTCCTCGTGGCTCAGTCGGATCCAGACGGATGAAGTGGTGCCCTGCTTTGTACGAGGGTGAGCGACCCCCACCAGGCCGGGGCTGAGGGAGAGGGGCTGAGACAGGATGAACTCTCTGCCCTCGATTGTTGTCACAGCGGGAGAGAACAGGGCTGGGTTTGTGAGCAAATGGTTCCCCTTTGGGAGGAATTCTGCACAAAAATGCCACATCCTGTGATTTTACCTCATTTTCCACCCCTCCCTCTCCCGGAGGTGTCTCAGCCGGCTGCAGGCAGAGGGGAGGGAGGGAGCGCCCTGCTTGTGTTTAACTGGATCTTTGATGTGTGCAGTGCCCTGGGTTCCACCTGCCCCAGGACCCCCAGGTGCCCTGCATCCTCATCGGCCCCGGCACCGGCATCGCCCCTTTCCGGAGCTTCTGGCAGCAGCGCCTCTTCGACATCCAGCAAAAAGGTGGGGCCGCCCCTTCCTCACTCCGCACACAGATTTGGGGTGGGGCCATCCTCTTCCTCACCCCGCACACATTTGGGGTCGGGCCATCCCTTTCCTCACCCTACACAGATTTGGGGTGGGGCCATCCTTTTCCTCCCCTCACACAGATTTGGGGTGGGGTCGTCCCTTCCTCACCCCGCACAGATTTGGAGTGGGGCCGTCCCCGTCCTCCTCTCATACAGCTTTTGGGGCTGTGGTCCCCTTCCTCACCCCGCACACCTTTGGGGAGCTGGGGGTGCGGGGCGGGGGTCCCGCCGTGCCCGGGCTGTCCCCGCAGACCTGCTGGCAGTCCGGAGGGAGGTGGCCCCTGGGAATCGGTGTCCCCCGTGCCGAGCGCTGTCCCCGCGCTGTCCCCAGGGCTGAAGCCGTGCCCCATGGTGCTGGTGTTCGGCTGCCGGCAGTCCAGGATCGACCACATCTACAAGGAGGAGACGCTCTTTGCCAAAACCCAAGGAGTCTTCAGAGAGCTATACACGGCCTATTCCCGGGAACCGGACAAACCAAAGGTGAGCCCGGCCAGCCCTGCAGTGCCCGTGGGGAGCCAGCAGGACCTGGGCGTGCCGCTTCCTTGGCCATGGTCGCCATCCCTGGGGCACGAAAATGTGCAGCGCTGTCCCTTCACCGTTCCCAGGGCGTGTCCCCATCCAGTGCCAGCCTGAGTGTGTGCCCGGGCTGCTCCTGCAGCCATCCAGGGGGGAGAGGATGGGGGAGAGGGAAAGGAAGGGCGTGAGGAAAGGGGGAAAGGGAAAGGGTGAAAGGGAAAGGAGTAAGGAAAGGAAAGGGGGAAAAGGAAAATAAGGGAAAGGAAAGGGGAAGGAGAAAGGAAAGGAAAAGAGAAAAGAAAGGAAGGGGGAAAGGAGAAAAGAAAGGAGAAAAGAAAGGAGAAAAGAAAGGAGAAAAGAAAGGGGAAAAGAAAGGAGAAAAGAAAGGAAAGGGGGAAAAGAGGGGGAAAAGGAAAGGAAAGGGGAAAGGAGAAAGGAAAGGAAAAGAGAAAGGAAAGGAATGGAACAAGGAAAGGGGAAAGAAGAGGGAAGTGTTGTCCCTGAAAATAAGCCGCCTGATTTGTTTTAGTATAGTGGAGTCAGTTCTCATGAATTGTAAGATAAACAAGAATCATGTTTGCATTCCTTTGTAAAAGATATCACCTAATGGACTTCCCAAGTGACCAGTGGAGATGGAGAGGTGGTAACCTCTCTGTCCAATCTCTGGTCACTGTCCAGAAACTTATATATACGAGGTCAACAATAAACTAGAATCTTCTTCCTTTCTTCTTCTCTACCAAAACACCTGTTGTGTATGTTACTGTGTATTTCTATCTACGTCACAGTAACAGGGAAGGAAATAGGAAAGGGAAAAGGAAAGGTGTCACCCAGTGGGGTGTCCCAGAGCCAGTGCAAATACCTGCTGAAAATTCCCACCAGGACCTGAGCTGGCCTGGCAATGACAGATGTGGTGCAGGTGTGCCCATGCAAGAGCAGAAGGATGCTATGCTGCTGTTCCCACCTCTTTTTTGTCACCGTGGGTGCTGCAAGGCACAGCTCTGTCCCCCACAGAGGGGTCACCCCTCACTGCTGCCCCCAGGCAGTTAATGGCAGCTCCCTCCTCCTCCTCATCCCGCAGAAATACGTGCAGGACGTGTTACAGGAGCAGCTGGCCCAGACCGTGTTCAGAGCGCTGAAGGAGCAGGGTGGCCACATCTACGTCTGCGGGGATGTCACCATGGCCGGGGACGTGCTCAAGGCCGTGCAGCGCATCGTGAGGCAGCAGGGCCAGCTGTCGGCCGAGGAGGCAGGGGCCTTCCTCAGCAAACTGCGGGTGAGTCGTGTCTGCGGCGTGCCCCCGCCGCCCGCGTGTGCCTGCGTGCCACCACTGCCACCTCCTGCCGCGGGCACTGCTCCGGAATGGGCACTGCTTCTGGCATGGGCACTGCACCTGGAATGGGCACTGCTCCGGAATGGGCACTGCTCCTGGCATGGGCACTGCTCCCGGAATGGGCACTGCTCCTGGAATGGGCGCTGCACCTGGAATGGGCACTGCTCCTGGCATGGGCACGGCTCCTGGCATGGGCACTGCTCCTGGAATGGGTGCTGCTCCCGGAATGGGCGCTGCTCCCGGAATGGGCACTGCTCCTGGAATGGGCGCTGCTCCCGGAATGGGCGCTGCTCCCAGAATGGGCACTACTCCTGGCATGGGCACCGCTCCTGGAATGGGCACTACTCCTGGCATGGGTACTGCTCCTGGAATGGGCACTGCTCCTGCATGGGCACTACTCCTGGCATGGGCACCGCTCCGGAATGGGCACCACTCTGGAATGGGCACTGCGCCTGGCATGGGCACTGCTCCTGCATGGGCACCATTCCTGGAATGGGTACTGCTCCTGGAATGAGCACTGCATCTGCCCTGGCACTGCTCCTGGAATGGGCACTTCACCTGGAATGGGCACTGCACCTGGCATGGGCACTGCACCTGGAATGGGCACTGCTCCTGGCATGGGCACTGCACCTGGCATGGGCACTGCTCCTGCATGGGCACTGCTCCTGGAATGGGCACTGCTCCTGGAATGGGCACTGCTCCTGCATGGGCATTTCCTACCGTGAGCACCACACCTTTCATGGGCACCGCTCCTGCCCTGGCACTGCTCCTGCCCTGGGCACCTCCTGCCCTGGCACCGCTCCCACCGCGGGCACTGCTCCTCCCGCCTGCCCTGCCTGCCCGGGAGGGGCACAGGGACACCAGGGACACTCTTATGGGTTTTGGGACACTGGGAGGGGGTGGGGGGTGGGGGGGTGACACTATGGGGCTGGGGACACCCCACAGGCAGCAGGTCCCCCTGTAGCCTTGGGGACGCTCCCTGTGGGGTTTGGGACACCAGGGATGCTCCCTATGGGGTTGGGGACTCCATGGATGCTCCCTATGGCGTTTGGGATGCCAGGGACACTCCCTATGGGGTGGGGGTGACACTATGTGGCTGTGGATACCCCATGTTCTACAAGTGACCCCATGGGATTGGGAACGCTCCCTCTGGGGTTGGGGACAAGAGGGAACCTCCTAGAGGGTGGTGGTGACACCATGGAGTGGGGGGTGACTCTATGGGGCTGGGGACATCCCACAAGCTGCAGGTGACCCCGTGGGGTTGGGGACACTTTCTGTGGGGTTGGGGATGGGGAGCTCACCTGGCTGCTGTGAGGAGCCTGCTGAGCGCTGGTGCCAGCACTCCTGGGCACCCCTGGCAGGGCTTGTTAACCCTGCAAAGTCCCTCCATCAAAAAATGAATTTATCAGGGCTCCAAATCTCCCTGTCTGTGTGCTCCATGCCAGACACAGGGGATGCAGCTGAAGCTTAAATGAGCTCAGTTTGGGACACAGGCCCACAGAGGGCACAGCTCTGCTTCTCCCCAGGAGGATAACTCAGCATGATTCCCATGGGATTTCCCCTTCTGAACCATGTCCAGGTTCCATCCAGGCCCCAGGGGAGCCCAGAGCCTCTGGCTGTCCACAGACTGGCATTGGGCTGCTGTGCCCCTGCCAGCAAGGAATTCCCAGCAGCTGAGGGGGTCTGAAGGGTGGAACAGCTCTGCCGTGCCCCAGGGTGTGACCTGGGGAAGGTCACCCACCCCCCTGTCCCACTCAGACAGACCCCAAACCTCTCCTGGGCATTTGTGCCTCCCCAGCACCACGCAGGATTTTGCTGGGGTGGACACCAGTCCTTTCCAAATCCCAATTTTCCCTCTGCCCCACTCCCTCCCAGGATGACAGCCGGTACCACACGAGGATATTTTCGGCGTCACCCTGCGCACGTACGAGGTGACAAATCGCCTTAGATCCGAGTCCATCGCGTTCATCGAGGAGAGCAAAAAAGACACGGATGAGTGAGTTGACACCTTTCTTTTAACCCCTGCAGTCACCTCGTGACTGGGGGATGGAGAAGGGTGGGAAAGGATGAGAAAGGAAGCTGTGACTTTTGTGCACACCTTAGAGCAGAGGCTGAGGAAGGCACTGGATTATTGCTCTGGAAACCTGGCGGTGTCTCTGGAAGCTGTCACTTCTCTAGGATAAATCCCCCCAGCTTCCCAATTTATAGCACCAGTGTGCTCAGGCCTGACAATCCCACCCAAAGGGAAATGGTCCTGCCTGCTGTCTGCTTCCAGGCTGGAAAAATCCACAGGAGGGGTGACTCTTCCCAAGTGCAGGGGAGCCTGGCTGGCTCCAGATGTTCAGCTCTCCATGCTGCTTCAGGAAAGATCCAGAGATTTTTCTCCCTGCTGTTGCAAAACCAACCAGAAGTTAAAAAAAAAAAAAAAAAAAAATTAAAAATCTTGACATTTGCTGTGTTTGTTTCTGCTCTACCAAGTCCTGCCATTTGCTCAGCTTGGTCATGGTGGGATTTTCCCTGGCTGAGCAGAAGGATTAGTTAGGATAAAGGCTGGGCAGCTGCATGGATCTTGCTCCTTGTGCTGGCCCTTGGTAGCCTGGGGTGAAACCCCTTCCCTATGTAGTGCCTGGAGGGGGTTCCCCACACCTCTGAGGCTTGCTAGGAATTTTTCTCCAAGGAATCACATAGTCTGGGGTCAGGACTCTATCAGAGTGCATAGGGATAAAGGTCCTTCCTGCCCAGCTCACGCAGCTCTGTAAACTCCTGCCCACAACATGGAAGGTCCAGGTCGGGATGACCCCGGTGCTCCTCACTGCTCCCTCTAAGGCTGGCCTTTCTCCCCTTTCCCTTGCAGGGTTTTCTGCTCCTAACTGGACCCTTCGCCCCCAGGGGATGCCAAACCAGTCCCAGCACCTGCTGCCCCCTCCAGCTGGAGGGCACTGGGTTTTGTATTTCACGGACACAGTGGCTCCTTTTCCACGGGGAACTGCCCATGGAAAGTGCTCTGTCTCTCGTCCTGTTGTTGTGTCCTGATGATGATGATGACTTTTAATTCCTTTTCTTCCTCCTTCTCTCGCTCTTGTCCTGTGGCCATTTCTTTACACCTCCTTCCCCTCCCCTGGATTTCCCCACTTGAGTTTGATAGCTTGATAACCTGCAGTGGCTTTTTTCAGAATTCCACATTTCCTCTCCTTCCCACGAGGGCATTTTGCAGCTGCATGAAATCACCACCTTTGTGATCATTTTTTGGGTGTTTCTGGGGGTGAGCAGAGGTGGCAGGGGCTGGGCAATGGTGAGGTCTTGTTGCTTGTCCAGAGCTGGGGGTTGTTCCTGCCAGGCTCCTTTCCCCAGCTCGGGGCTTGGCTGAATCCTTGTGTTTTCATGGCTTTCCTGTGGGTTTGGACAAACCTGGGTGTATGCCCGAGGCTGGGGGCAGATGATGTGCAATTCCCTTGTGCCCATGAATTTTATTCATGCCCAAGCAGCTTGGGTACAGCTGTGTTGTTTTTTGATCTGATTTTTGGTGTCACGATTTCTCCAAAACAGGCCCTGCGCTTTGTCTGTCTTTTCCTGCTCTCTTTTCCTGCTCCCTGTGAGCCTCTCCTTTTGTTCAATCCCAACTTTTTGCTGGCATGGAAGTTCTCCCACAAGCTCTGAGCACACAAGCTGATGTGCAGGCCAAGGAAATGCTCCTGGCAGTGACTTCTCCAGGGGGGTTTTACAGGGAATATTTGATCTGCAGCCACGATGCTGGCGGGACAGGCTGAGCTCTGGCTGCACCCAGAGCTTTGCATGCTCTGATCCCTCTCCCAGGTGAGCCTGGAAAGCCACGAGGATGGGACAGAAGCAGCTCCCAGCTGCCAGAGGCACCTCTTGGGAACAAGGGCAGCACTTGGAGGGGGATGGAAGCTCCAGGTCCTTGGCAAGGATGTGCCAACAGAGGAATCAGGAAATCCCAGAGCCATCAGCTCTCAGCACATCTCACGAGCACTTCTGGGACAGCAAACCCCAGCCCTTTCACATTTTAGGGAGCAGAAAGTGCCACCATGGAGCCACCTGCCTGCCAAGAGAGACACTTGGTATTTTGGGGGTGAGCCAGGTCCCTCTGAGCCACCTGCCAGTGGCACGAGCTGTCTCAGCCAGGACATCTCATGTGAGAAGGGAGGTGAGATCAGCTGCAAAGGTGCCGGGCTCTGACACACTCACACCTCAGCCCTGCTGCAAGAACCTGGCCCCAAAAGCAATTTAACACAATCACAGAACGGGTGGAGAAATCAGAAAGCTTCTAACAGAGAAAAGCTGTCTGCAAGGGAAAAAAACCGTGACCTTATGTTGTCCTTCCTCCTGCTGCACCCTGAAGAATCCCAGAACATTCTGAATTGTAAGGGACCCACAAGGATCCAGCCCAGCTCCTGAGATAATGGCCCATCCAGGGATTGAACCTCGGCGTTCTTAGCATCAGGCTCTGCCCAGCTGAGCCAGTCCCAGGTTTGTCCTCCCTCACTGCCATCACAAGGACAGCAGGACAAGGCCACAGCTCTTGCTGGAGGCAGGGATGCAGGGATGGCATCTTGAGGCGGCAGCTGCTGATCCTCCCCTCCTGCCCTGCTGTGCCCAGCTGTGCACGGATCCTGGATGGAGCCGAGCACCAGGACTGGTGATGATGGGACAGGGGTTGTCCAGGAGCTTCCACAGGGCTCAGACCACCTGCCCTGAGCTAAAGGCAGCACAGAAAGAGCTGCAGGAGGTTTGCTGCTCTCCCAGCCCATGGAACAAACCCCACTGGCTCCCCTGTCTCAGGTTGGGCTGTTATTCCCGCCCTCAGCCAGGATCTCCTGCCACGTCTCCATGGGCTGTGACACCTTCTGCATCTTCGACTCCCTGAATCCCTGAAGCATCTTCAGCCCAAAATCCAGGAGCAGAAGGGGCTCCAGGCACCGGGAGTATTTGCGATCCAGGTCTGCCGGTGCCAGCTGAGCATCCAGCACGGGATAGAACGAATAAATGCTGCCACGGTGTGGCCAGAGCTGAGCTCGCTGGCTGGCGGGGCTGGGACACACGGCCGGCTGCGTGGCACTGCCTCGGGACTGGTGACCTGGAGGGGACAGCTGGAGAGCACGGAGGAAAGGGCAGCCCACCCTGAGGGTTGTGCCCCAGCCCCAGGGCAGGCAGTGGGATGGGGGAGCTGGGTCACTGGGCTTGGGATGTGTGAGTCTGGGAGAGGTACTGTCTGGGAGAAACCCCCCTGCCTCCAGAGCTGGGAACACACAGTGAGCTTGGCCTTGACCTCATCCTGAGGAGCAGAAACAAAGCTAAAATCAGAAAGAAAATCAGACTCATCCTCTTCTTCTGGGAAATTCTGGATCCAGCTTTGTGCTCTTGTCCTCCTTTAGGAGAAAGGGGAACCTGATGATGACGAGGAGGTAATGCCCAAAGAAACATCTCTTTGTCCTCTTCCCAGCTCATGCCGTGGTGCTGGCAAGTTTTTCCTTCCTGTCCTGCCTCCTGCCTGCCCTGCTGTACCACCTCCCATCTGGAGCCCGTGCCTGAGCTGGATTATCTTGCTTTTTGTGCATCCCAGAGCTCACACACCCCGTCTCCCTCCCGGCTGAGCTGCCAGGGCAGCCCAGCCCAGCCTGCCGTGGGTCTGCAGGGGCTCTGGGCCAGGCAGGCAGGGAGAGCTCAGCAAACACCGCCTGGCTGGGCCCTGCCCAGCCCTCGGGAGGGGAAGTGCTGGCTCGAGGCTCCTTGCCTGGACCTGGAGCAGAAATCCCCTCCCTGCCATGAAGGTCCACGAAGTTAAAGACCCCCAGGGCTCTGAGCTGCCTCTGTTCCCGCAGCCTGGGTGGGACTGCTGGCTCCTCACAGGCTGCACCACTGGGAATGTTGATTCACTGTTTGCTGTTGAGTCAGCCTCAGACATCTGAACTGCTCCCCTTCATCCCCTCCACCTGCAGGGCCTTCGCACTCCCCTCGAGCTTCATTTTCTCCCACAGCAACAGGGGAAAGAAACTTGTGGATGTGCTTTATTATTCCTGAAGTGTGGCTCTTCCAGCCTGGCCTCTGCTTGTCTCACCGTGGCATTTCTGACATGCTGGTGTAACCACAAAATCTCTGCTTTATTCACAGCGGGAGGTGGGCTCTGCCCTAGCCCAGTGCCCCCAGCTGCTCCAGGAGTCACACACAGAGGGGTTTTGCCTCTGGGGCACTTGGGCCACCAATCTGTCCCCTCTGGGTGCCTGCTGCCCACCCCCTTCTGTGCTGGACCTGATGGACACCCAGCAGTGTTCCCATCACTCTCCTGAGGACCTCCACCACCCAATTCTGAGCAGCTCTGCTCCTTTTCACTCTCCAGGTGTTAAAGAGACTCTGAACAGGAGGTTTGATTTTCAAGACACTACAAAGTGGGGGGTTTTTTGCAAAGATTTTACTTCCTAGGTCTTTCAAAAGTCTGCAGAGAGTCATTATATGGATTTGAAAACCCAGGGGGAAAGGTTCAGTGTTTTCCCAACCTGCTGTCTCCACCAGCAGGGAAAAACCATTCAGTGCACAGGCGTCCAGTGCTGTGCTGTTGGTGATTTCCGAGGTTCCAGCTCCTAGGAAGGATTGCCTGGGAGTTTGTTGTTCTTCTGTTTATGAGAGACAATGGCAAAACAATGAGACAACAGCCAAACAATGAGACATCTGCCACCAGGAGTGGCCTCACAGAGCTGTCACCTCCACATCGTGGGCTGAGCTCGTTGCTGGAAAGGAAATGAGCCAGTTCCCCAAACTGGCTAGAGAATGGCATCTGACTCCGGGCTGTCCACGCTCCCCATCCCCTCTGTGCCTGCGTGTCCCCAGGGGGAGCAGGGCCTCTGTCACTCCCTGAGCAGGACCTGCCCTGGCTGTGCACGGCCAGCATCCTGCAGGCGTGTCCCGGGCCAGGACAGGAGGTGGGAACAGACGGGACAATAACCCCGTGTCCAGCTCCTTTCCTGCCAGTGTGGGATTCCTGTCTCCCACTCTGGCTGTTCCCAGGCTCCCTCTGGAGATCCCTCCCTTCCCAGCCCTGCCTGCCCCCCTGGCGGTGCAGGTGCTGGGGTGGGCACGGGCTCGCAGTGCCTTGTGCTGGGGAGGGAGCACTGCACGCTCCTGCCCTCTGGCTCCGTTTTCCCCTGGGAGAAGGGGAGCCAGCTGAGCCCCCCACCCCACTCATGGCCCCCAGGTGGGGGTCACAGGGGGATGGAGGGGGCAGAGGCCACGGTGTAGGTGCAAACTGGGGCTCTGCACTCTCCCACCTCCTGGAGCCCCTGCTCTGATTGAACCGGGGAGAGAGGCTGTGTCTGTGCTTGAAGCCCCATGGACTTGCACCAAGCCCAAGCCAAAGCTGCTGCCTCCTGACTTCTGACCACTGAAGCTGTTCCATTGCCCTCTGAGGGTTCCCACCATTTTTTGGAAGGATAATTTTATGCTCAAAACTCAATTCTGCTCCCGCTTTCACCGGGGACTAGTTCTCAGCTTCAGAATTTCCCTGAGAACTCTGCAATTGCGTTGATAGTTCCAGAGGGGAGCAAAGTCCCTTCACAGAACAGATGGAGACACATTTTCAGGACCATTCAACTTTGCAGTAACTCTGTATTTGTTAGAACAATTCCTTCTGCTGTAACAGGGAGAGCAAAATTTGGCCAGCGCTCTTGAAAACCTGTAATCCTGAACTTGGATAAAATTAGACTGGAATCCAAATCCTCACAGATCCAAAATGCCTTCCACACCTGCTGGCTTCAGTGGCACTGGGGATTTTGGCAGCTTGCACAGCACAGCAGCAGCAGCAGCAGCAGCAGCAGCAGCAGCAAATTCAGAATATTTTTGCGTCTGTCAATCTGCGCTTGCACGTGCCTGCAATGCATGGCTCCAGCAATCCCTGGGAAATCTCCCCTTTCCCAGGAAAATCCCAGCCCCAGCTTCTTCCATGTGGCCGTGTGTGCTCAGCAGGGAGTCAGGGGAGAAAGTTGCTGCTTTAAAGCACTTGGTTCCAGAGGCGAAACAGAATTCAGGAGAGGCCAAAATCAGCTTGGTTTAGCACAGGGAAACTCGTGGGATGTCCAAGCATTGCCATGCAGAGCCACCTTTTTTTTTTTTCCTGCTGGGAAAATGAAGCAGGCGGGCAATTGCTGGCCTCCACCCCTAGAGATGTTTGGCTGTGATGGAACTTTGAGCCCTGGAATCACAGGAAAAAAACCCCAACAGCTTGTGAGCTCAGAGCTGAGCAGTGGCAGCTCCTCACTCCTGCCTCACTCACCCATGCCCTACCCGGACAGATTTTGGGGAGAGAGGAAGCGCCTCAAGGTGAGCAAATCAAACCTGTGAGCCTGGCCCTGAGAATTCCTGGTTTATCAGGAGCCCATAGGCTAAAGTTTTGCAGCTATTCCTCATTCCTGTGGTGAGGAATTGGGCAAGACTCTTGTATCAAAGCTTTCAGAGCTGTTCTGGAGCTGTGGGAAAGCAGGAACACAGCACTGGGATGCAGGGCAGCTCTCTGCAGGGCTGGTGCAGAAATCTGTGAGAGGAAAATAGGAAAAGTATTTTTATTCCAGGGGCATCCTTAATACCTGGAAAATTGAAAGGCTAAATCCTGGAAAAGTTGATTTAAGAGAGGAACTAATTCAGGGCTTCTTTTTGTTGCTTTGTTTTCCTGTGTTGGTTTTGGGTGGGGAAAGCAAACAGAGAGCAAACAGCCAGTGTATCGAATTTGGATTAAATCAAACTTTTTGTTCCTACAATAACTGCTAAGGGAGGTTTTTGAAATTTATCAAGGGCAACAAAACAGCCTTAATTAACTGAGACATTAATGCTCCTTGCTTCTGAGCCTGCTTTTTTGTTCTCCTTTCCGTGTGATTGTGGCATGGAATCCTGTCTTAACAGAAGCCACTTCCCAGTAGCCCACAGGGTGTCCAGGAACAGGAGATGGGGTCGGAGAATCTCCCCGTGAGCGAGATTCAGTGCAAAATCCCCGCTTTGCTAAAATCCTACAATATAGGCAAATCCCCACAATTCCCAAGGTTGAATTCCCATGCTCTGCTGCCTCGAAATGCCTTTAAAAACCCCGGGCTCTGTGTGCTTTGTGAGCAGTCTGCAGCTTTTCCAGAGTGCACACACAATTCCCCAGGCAGCGGATGAGCGGAGTGGGATGACTTTCATTGCTCTTTAGATGGCACAGAGTTAAAAACACGACTTTTGCCAGCTGCCAGGGGAATTTGATATTCAGTGCCAATTAATTTTTGTAATAGGAGCAGGGATTTATCCCCTCGGCTCCCCCAGGCACCTTTAGTCTCAGACTCAAAGGTTGGGTTGGAGTCTTTCATTTCCCGGTGGCCTTTTCCTGAAGAGCAGCAGTGCCACGATGAGGACGGGGACTGGGCTGGGAAAGGCGGTGGCTTTGGGGCAGGGAACTCCCGAATTTTTCCTTGTAAAACCCTCGGATGTGGGTAAATCCTGCTGGGCTGGGTGGGGCTCCGAGCCCCGGCTGCTCCCTGCTCCTCGCTTCCCTCAGCCCCTCATGTCACTGTGCCTTCACTCGCTCGAGGAAACGATGCCAAGATCTGAGCCTGGCACTCTCACCTTGCCTCCATCCAACAGGTGTGTGAGGAGCAGGGGGAGCTCCTTTGGTAGCTGCTTTTTGTGTGATCCCAGGGCAGGTTTGTGCTGAGGGTGCAGGGGTGGGGTGAGCCCGAGCTGTGTGTGATCCTACCAGTGCTTTAAGCAGCCCGAAGCGTGGTTCTTCCCCTACCTCTGAGCTCTCGATGCTGCTAAAATCTCTGCCATTCGTCCCCCCCGTGCTCCAGCCCCTCTCTCAGACTGACTCTGGCTCTGTTTGCAAGATATCCACGTTGTTCTGAAGCATGCACCTCTCTCTGTATAGTCCCGATCTTCTGATTTTATGGAATACTTATGCCTGTTTGCATTACAGTCAAAATAAAAAAAAAGTGAACTAAAACCTGGCGGCTCTTCTCTCCTCCCTGGGTTTTTAACACCGGCAGGCTGCTCGAGGTCTCTGCTGATGCTTTGGCCTCGCTCTTCTCTGCCTCCTGTAACGCCGGGGTGAACAGCAGTGGCACTCAGCAGCACCTGCTTACCTGCCAGACACTCACACTGCCTGAGTCACAGCATCCCATGGCCCCATGTCCTCGGGGCAATGTCACAGCCCAGCGAGCTGGGTGCGATCCAGGGCGCATCCTGCAACCCAGACCAAGTTCAGAGCCTTGGCAACACAGCAACGGTGGAGCAGGCAGGAGCTGAGAGCTACCATTCCATTTTCTCTGGAGATGGCAGAGAGCGGCCAGGGCAACAAGGCAGAAATACGGACATGGCTTTTCCCATGGGAAAAGGATTTGCTCGTGCGAGGGGGATCCTTCCAGGGCTTGAAGGGGGTTTATGGAAAAAGAGGTGGAGGGATTTTTCACACGGGCAGGGAAAGGTTCTGCCAGAGAGCAGGGCTGGGTGGGACAGTCCGGAGGAACTGATCCCTGGGAGATTGGGCAGGCCCTGGCACAGTGCCTTTGGGGATTGATACACATTGAGCCACTTTATACAGCCCTACCTGCTGATGCACCCCTTCAGGTACTGATACACACTGATAAATCTCCTTTGGTACCTCCTTTTTGATATTGATACACATTGATAAATCTCCTTTGGTACCTGCTCTTTGATATATTAATAAGTCTCCCTTTGGCACCCACTTTTTGATATTTTTACACATTGTTTTACACATTGTATTTTTACACGTAGTTCCTTCTGTGCACCCCTTTAGATATTGATACACATTTATAAGTCTCCTTTGGTACCTCCTTTTTGATATTGATATACATTGATAAGTCTCCTTTGGTACCTGCTCTTTGATATTTTGACACATTGATACGTTCCCTCTGTGCACCCCTTCAGGTATTGATACTCATTGATAGATCTCCTTTGGGCACCCACTTTTTGATAATTTTACACATTGTTTTACACATTGTATTTTTACACATAGTTCCTTCTGTGCACCCCTTCAAGTGCATTGATACAAATTGATAAGTCTCCTTTAGTACCTCCTTTTAGGTATTGATACACATTGATGTCTCCTTTAGTACCTCCTTTTAGGTATTGATACACATTGATATGTTCCCTCTGTGCACGCCTTCAGGTGTTGATACATATTGATAAGTCTGCCTTGGGCACCCCTTTCAGATATTGATACATATTGATAAGTCTGCCTTGGGCACCCCTTTCAGATATTGATACATATTGCTAAGTTTCCTTTTGGCACCCCTTTTAGCTATTTTTACACATTGATGTGTTCTCTCTGTGCACCCCTTCAGGTATTGATACACATTGATAAGGTCCCCTTTGGGCTCCCCCTTTCAGATATTGATACACATTGATGAGATCCCCTTTTGGCACCTCTTTTTCCATATTGATACACATTGATAGGTCCTGTCTGTGCAGCCCTTTTTGATACTGATACCATCGATAGGTCCCCTCTGGGCACCCCATATTAGATATTGATACCCACTGATTGGCTCTTCCTTTTGGCATCCCCTTTTTGATATTAATCCATTCTGATAAGTCCCCTTTGGCCACCACCTCTTAGGTATTGATACACACCAGGTATTGATTAGATAATCCACTTTGGGCACCCCCTTTTTGCTATTAATAGACATTGATGAGAGCCCTTTTTGGCACCCTGATACATATTTGGTAAGTCCTTTTGGGGTGCCCCTTTTTGATATTGATGCACATTGATAGATCCCTCTGTGCACCCCATTTCCAATATTGATACACATTGATGAGGCCCCTTTGGGCAGCCCCTTTCCAATATTGATATGCATTGATAGATACCACTATCTATCAGTGCACCCCATTTTTGATATTGATCACATTGATGAGATCCCTTTTTGGCCGCCTTTTCCAATATTGATCACATTGATGAGGTCCCCTTTTCCAATATTGATCACATTGATGAGGCCCCCTTTTCCAATATTGATCACATCAATGAGGCCCTTTTTAGCACCCCCTTTCCAATATTGATACACATTGGTAGGTCCCCCTGTACACTCCATTTTCAATATTGATACACATTGATGAGGCCCCTTTATGCCCCCCCCCTTTTCCAATATTGATCCACATCAATGAGGTCCCCTTTGGACACCCCCTTTCCGATATTGATATGCATTCATAGACTCCCCTGTGCATCCCATCTCCAATAGTGATGGAGTGACCTCATCAATTAGGTCCCTTTTTGGCACTCCACTTCTGATATTGATCCACATTGATGAGGTCCCCTTTGGGCCTCTGTTGTCCCTGAAAATCAGCCTTCTGATTTGTTTTAGTATAGTGGAGTCAGTTCTCATGAATTGTAAGATAAACAAGAATCATGTTTGCATTCCTTTGTAAAAGATATCACCTAATGGACTTCCCAAGTGACCAGTGGAGATGGAGAGGTGGTAACCTCTCTGTCCAATCTCTGCTCACTGTCCAGAAACTTATATATACGAGGTCAACAATAAACTAGAATCTTCTTCCTTTCTTCTTCTCTGCCTGAACACCTGTTGTGTGTGTTACTGTGTGTTTCTATCTATGTCACAGTAACAGGCCTCCCTTTCTGATATTGATACACATTGGTAGATCGCCCTGTGCACCCCATTTCCAATACTGATACTCATGGATGAGGCCCTTTTTGGCCCCTCATTTTCACTATTGATGGACATCAATAAGGCCCTTTTTCAGCCCCTTTTCCAATATTGATCACACTGATGAGGCCCCATTTGGCACTCTGTTTCCAATACTGATCAAATTGATCAGGCCCCTTTCTGGCCCTCCATTTTCACTATTGATCCACATTGATGATGCCCCTTTTGGACCCCCATTTTCACTACTGATACACATCAACGAGTCCCTTTTTTCGGCCGTGTTTTCAATACTGATCACACTGATGAGGCCCCTTTTGGCACCCCATTTTCACTATTGATCACACCGACGAGGCCCCTTTCTGGACCCCCATTTCACTATTTATCCACATTGATGACGCCCCTTTTCGGCCCCCATTCTCACTGCTGACACACACCGACAAGCCCCCATTTCTGCCCCATTTCTGCCCCGTTTCTGCCCCATTTCTGCCCCATTTCTGCCCCGTTCCGGCCCCGTTTCTGCCCCATTTCTGCCCCGTTCCGGCCCCGTTTCTGCCCCATTTCTGCCCCGTTCCGGCCCCGTTTCTGCCCCATTTCTGCCCCGTTCCTGCCCCGTTCCTGCCCCATTTCTGCCCCGTTCCTGCCCCGTTCCGGCCCCGTTTCTGCCCCATTTCTGCCCCGTTTCGGCCCCGTTTCTGCCCCGTTTCGGCCCCGTTCCTGCCCCGTTCCGGCCCCGTTTCGCCCCGTTTCGGCCCCGTTCCGGCCCCGTTTCTGCCCCGTTCCGGCCCCGTTTCTGCCCCGTTTCTGCCCCGTTCCGGCCCCGTTTCTGCCCCGTTCCGGGCCCGTTCCGGCCCCGTTCCTGCCCCGTTTCTGCCCCGTTTCTGCCCCGTTCCGGCCCCATTTCTGCCCCGTTCCGGCCCCGTTTCGGCCCCGTTTCGGCCCCGTTTCTGCCCCGTTTCGGCCCCGTTCCGGGCCCGTTCCGGCCCCTGCCGAGCCCGCGGAGCCGCTGCCGGCTCCCTTGTCAGACGCTCCCTGGGCCGCTCTGCGCTCGCCGCCGCGGCCGCACTTGGCGGACGCTCCCCGGGCCGCCCCTCCCCGGAAGCGCCGCCGGCCCCGGAGCGCAGGTAAACAGCCAAGATGGCGGCGGAGGCCGCGGGACTGCCGGAGCCCGGCAGCGGCGGCGGCAGCAGCGGGACGGGCCTGACGGACCTGCCGGGCGAGCTGCTGGAGCTCATCCTCTGCTGCGACGTGCTGGGCGCCGCCGACATCGGCCGCGTGTCCTGCACCTGCCGCCGGCTGCGCGAGGCGTGCCAGCCCCGCGGCAAGGTGTGGCGGGAGCGCTTCCGCCTCAGGTGGGCACCGCCGGCCCGGCCGGGCTCCGGGGCAGGGAGCGGGCCCCGGCGGGCAGGGAGCGGGCCCCGCCGGGCAGGGCCGGCCCGGGCTGCTGGAAGTGTCGCCGTGCCCGCCCGAGCCCTCCGTGCCCTCCCGGCTCTCCCGGGCTGGGTGAGCCTGCGGGTGCGGGAGCAGAGCGGGTTGGGTGGGATGGGAGCTTTAAAGCCGTCCCTTGAGCCCGTGCCGTTGGCAGGGACAGCTTGTGCTGTGCCGGGTCGCAGGTGTATCCAGCCTGGCCTGGCGCATTGCGAGGGATGGGGCAGCCTCTCCGGGCAGGTGGCCTGCCCTGCCAAATCGCACGGGGAGGGACCAGGCCGAGCCTCCTGCTCGCAGGGGATCCCCCTTGGCTAGAGATCGCTTCTGTGGCCTTTTCCACCCCGGGGCCTGTGCATCCCCTGCGATCCCAGCCCGGCCTCTGGCAGTGAACCACGCACTGGGCTTGTAGATTGGCGTCCCTGACCCCTCCCGGAGCTTCCACAACAACAGCCAAAACCCATCTGGCCAGCAGAGGTGTTTATTCGTGAGGGTTTGGGCAGAGCTGTTCTCACAGGTACCCAGGCCCTTGGGATGGGGTTTGGGTGCTGTTTTGTTTCCCCCGGGGTGCTGTGCCAGTGACCCTGTTGCTGTGTTGGTGGGGGTGGTCCTGGTGATGCTGTGCCGGTTGCAGCAGTCCTGGAGGCACCTCCCCTCTCCCCGAGCTTCTCCAGGGTGGCGCCTGCTCATCCCCTACCTGTGTTTGTCTGTGTTGGCACAGGAAAAGCAGCACAATTGCTTTCAGGAACTGCCAGTTGGCTCCTGAAGTTCAGCACAGCCCAAGCGAGGGGATTGTTCCCTTCCCATGGGGGAAAAAAAGCTGCTGAGCAATTACAGCTTCCCCACTCCAGCAAGCTGTGGCTCTGGGATTGACTCTCACCAGTTCAGTGGCTGCAATTCCTGCAAGTTTCACCCTGCTTGGGTTCCAGCAGCTGGAATGGGATGTGGTGGGTGATGGGCACATGCTGCTCTCCTCCTCTCTCCTTGATAATGGTATTTTTGGCAGGAGGTTTCACCCTGACCCTGCCATCCTGGCTGGATTCCATCGTGCGCAATGGCACTTTCATCTTCCTAAGATTCCCGCTGGCCTTCCAGCCCATGAAATTCTCCTTTCTCATCCCAAAATAAAGGCCTGTGATGGTTATTGGGTGGTGGCTGCATTTCAGCAGTAGCTGAAGGGCCAGGGATTCATCAGGAGGGAGGTCGTTATATAATGTGAGGTTATTTGGCTTTATTTTGTGGAGGCAAGTACAGGGGAGTTTTATTATTAACCAGCAGTGAAATATCTTCCAGGTGTGGTTTGGACACTGGTAATAATTATTATACAGGAGGAGTGAGTTCAGTATTTGGCAAATTAAATATATGAATACGTATAACCTGAAAAGAATATAAGACAACCCATGGAGCTGAAGGAAAATGTTTTGTATAAACCAGAAACAATGAACAGCATTTCAAAATGTGGAATAAATCCCCCAGCAAATGAAAAGAAACCCCTTTCTCACAGCTTTCTTTCCAAAATATTTCCATCTGTGCTGATTCTTGTTCATGTTTCTCACACAAGTGATCCTGGTGTCTTCACAGCAGCAGGAATTGCAGTGCTGGCACATACTTTATGGCACAAAGCTGTGTTGTGACACCACACACCCACTTTATTCAAAAAGGTGCTGCTAACAGCCCCCAAAACATGCCCTGAAGTTGGATTTTCAGCTGAACCTTGAAATTCTGAGTAAGCTGTGAAATGTGTGGACTTTGAGTCTCAATAAAGGAGGGGTTTTTTACGAGGAAGCTGGGAGGTTGGTGTTTTTTTCTCTCCAAACAATTATTTCTTGTCTCCAAACCAAACTGCAGAAGCATTTAGCTGTCACTATTTGCCTCCAGGATTGTGTTTTCCTCCCGTGGATGTTGCCACCAGCAAGGGCAGTGGAGGGAGCTGCTTTGTGCAGCCTTTTAATGAGCTCCCCAAGGTGGCAGGAAAAACACAGGACAAAGAATTCCCCTTCTGTTCAGTGCCAGGTTGGCTTTCACATGACACTTCTTTGTGGTAAACTCTTTTAATTATAAAACTGAAGCACTTAGGATGTTTAGGTATTGAAATGCTGGAGTGGGAGCCTCTGAAGGTTTCAGGAGAGCTTGCTTTTAAATAATCATTAAAGCACGGCTGCAATCAGGGAGTTGTGCTTTGATGTCTGAGGTAATTGAATGCAGTTTAAAGCTGGGCGGTGTCTGGGCACCGTCTCAGCTCCTCAGGTCGCTGTGAAGGCTCTCAGGGAAGTGAAATATTAATGCTGCTGTTGGTTTGTGTCTGTGTGTGCAGGTGGCCATCCCTGCTGAAGTACTACAGCCACAGGGACAGTGTCAGCTGGCTGGAGGAGTACAAGGCGCGGCACAACGCGGGGCTGGAGGCGCAGAGGATCGTGGCTTCCTTCTCCAAGAGGTTCTTCTCAGAACATGTAAGTGCTCCTCTCTCCAGGTGGGTGTGCAGCAGCCTGGTCACTTGTCTAATAGTCATTAATGAGACCATTAATTGAATCGTTGAGGTGGAAAAAGCCCTCCAAGGTGAAGTGCAGCCTCTGAGCCATGTCCCTGAGCACCACATCCTCCCATTTTCTGAGCCTTTTGAAGGACAGGAGATTGCACCACGCCCTTAAACAGCTCATTCCAGTGCTTGGCAGCCCTTTCAATTAATCAATTCTTCCTAATATCCAGCCTAAACCTCCCCTGGGGCAGCTTGAGGCTGTTTCCTCAACACTGCCTGAGCATTCACATCACCAGGGTGTATTCTTCTTTTAAAATTCTTAAACCATTCAAAAGGGTTTATTCCTTAGTGGGGGGATTGCCTTTTTAAAAATGTGTTTAGTCTTTATTATTATTTATATTAGGAAAAGGTTCTTCTTCCCCCAGAGGGTGCTGGGCACTGCCTAGACTGCCCAGGGAATGGGCATGGCCCCGAGGCTGCCAGTCCCCCAGGGATGTGCTGGGATTTGGGGATGGCTGTGCAGGGCCAGGAGCTGGACTGGATGATCCTTGTGGTAGTTCAGGATATTCCTTGATTCCATAATAGTTCAAAGATGCACCTTCCTTCATTGTGATCAATACTTTCTATTAGTTTCTCTCTCTCCACATCACCTCAACTGTGCAGTCAGCGATTTTGTGTTTCCTGACTTTGTGTGAAAATGCTGAAACACAGCCAGCAGGGGAGAGAGTTCCAAATGCAGAGGTGTGTGGAGTGCAGCCCACGCTGGGATTGCATTCAGCCCTAAAAGCTCTTTGCTTTTTGCTGGGAGCTCAGCCCTGGCTCTGGGAATTCTGAAGGCCACAGAGTTTGTTGACACAAAGCACAGCTGCTGTTTCTCACTGCGACCTTGTGCAAGGACGAGTTCTGAGAGCTGTCACAAGCCCTTTGAGTTCAGGAGCAAGGCACAACAGGGCCACTCAGTTGCAAAGTGTGTTTTTGAAGTTCTCCAGGCAGCCATGACCCTGAGATGCTTCTGTGTTCAGTGGGGAAAAGGTGAAAATGTGGTGTCTCACACTGACAGGCACATGAATCAGGAGTTACTTGGCTGTTTGCTTAGTAGGTGGCTGTGGATTTTGGCAAGCTGTACAGCTGGGTCAGCCTGGAATGCTGTCAATAAAGCATAAAAACTGCCTGTAACTTTGGCTGAATTCAAAACTCCACACTGAACAGCCCCCCTTTTATGGCTGCTGTGCAGAAGGAATGTGGCAGGGCCAGGTGGGTGTTTGGTGTCTCCTGGCTGCTCTGTTCTGCAGCAGCCAGATATTTGTCCATGGAGAATTAACTGGGAGACGGAGCTGCTGGATTCCTCCTGTTTTGATCATGTATGCAAACACCATGGAGACCCCATTAAGCAATACCCAAAGGCCTTGTGATGAGAACCATCTCCTGTGGGGCCAGAAACTGCAGCTTGATTCCCTGCTCAGAACTGAGAGGAAAAGGCTTGCAACCCATATATGAGCCCATATCCTATAGTGAAAAGCTTGAAAGCCAATTTTTTTTACAGTTCAGCCAAAGTTCAAAAAGTAATTCTGGATTCTGGAAGAAAATGGCTGTTCTGAATTTAGATGCAGAAGTGGTTGCAAAAAATAAAGGCTCCTGCCTCTTCATTCCTTCACCCAGGATGAATCTCCTGCATGGGTGGGGGCAGAGTATGGAGGGGTTCAGTCAACCACAAACAGAAGTTGATTCTACCTTAAAATCACTTTCAGCTTGTGCCCACCCTGCATAAATGTGATTCTGCTGCTCCTGAACTCAGCCTCACAGCCCTAAATGCTGTAGAGATTGGCTGAAATTGCTATAGGATGTTCCTGGGCTTCTCAGTGGAATAATAAATCCATGGGTACAGACTGTGACATTTTTAAGGTCTTTCATAAACTTAAAAAAATTGGAGGGGTTTGGTTTTGAGAGTTTTTCTGAAGTTTTGGGAGCTCCTGCTGTGCTGTGCATAACTCCTTGTCTGCTTTGGCAGGTCCCCTGTGATGGGTTCAGTGACATCGAGACTCTGGGGTGCCCCAGCCATTTCTTTGAGGATGAGCTGATGTGTATCCTCAACATGGAAGGAAGGTAAGGGAGGGCTGAGAAATGCCAGGGATTTCACCAGGTCAAGGAGAACAATACCCTGGTTAATGCCTGACCTCAGCTTCTGCCCTTGGTCAGTCATTAAACAACACCCCCAGGCTTGCTAAGGCCTGATTTCAGAACAACTTGAGTATTTCCAGAGGAAACCATGGAAACTTCATCCCACAAGAAGGAGATCTTCTGGCTTTGTGTTGTTTTTTGTTGTTTGGTTCCTTGCCAGCTCATGGCATCTCCTGGGACATTCCCCATGCATCCTCATCTCTGCCTAAGCACTTCCCATCCTCTTGTTCCTTTTTGATTTAAGCCTGGATCAGATTGCTGAACCGATTTGCAGGATTAGGCCAGAGCACTAGAGGGAAGCAGGAATCCTTCAGGATTGCCACCATGAAGCCCTGTACTGTGAAATTCCAGCTTTTTTTTCCCTTTTCTGAGCTGGAGTAGGTTGGCCCATTTTTTGTCCCCAAAGGAGCAACTGAGTTGAATTCAGCCATTGCAAAATTTGCAGTTCTGTAAATTGTTCAGACAGGTGGTAAATAAAACTCCTGGGTTTTATCTGCCTGGGCAATCTCATCACCTTGATTAACACTGGGCAATATGAGTCAGTTTATTTGAAGGTTTTATTTGCTTTATTTGAAGGTTTTTCTACTGGTACCACCTACCCAGGCTGGGTTTGATGTGATACAAAGCTGTGATAAATGTCCTTAATGGGGCCTTATAGCCTTGATTAGAGGGACTGTTAATAGAGCTTAAAAAAACCCAACTGGAAAGGCAATCATCTCATTTTTGCCTTTTCCTAGCCATTTTATTGCCTTCTCTATTTGAGCTGGGCCTGAGCATCTCTCATTTGACAACTGGTTAAAAAGCTTTTGAGGCTTTGCACTGGCCAAATGCCTCCCTATAAAGCAGAATTGATGCTAATTACACCCTGATTAAGCTGTAGTCATTGCCATTCAGGAGCATTAGGCTAAATCATTTCCCTGGAAGATATCCCAATAAAGCAGTTGTCCCTATTGAGGATCCCAGTTTATTGGAAGAAAATAAAATAATATGAGGTATGACTGCCCTGCTGTCCAGGAGGATGGAGAAGCTTTAGAAAGTGATTGGGCTCTACTGTAAAAAGTATTGGAATTGTGTCTTCTGCCAGTCCAGCTGTTGATCCCCTCCTGTCTTTTCAGAGCTACAGAGTTGGTTTTCCTCTGGGGAATTTTGTTTTTCTTCTGAATGCTATTGGACTGACATTCTTGTCCCTCATCAATCCATTTTTAATGCTGAGAGGATGTCTTAGGAGTGGCTCTGGAGAGATGCAGTCAGAGGGTAATGTTTTATGAATAAAGTATAGGATTTTAATCAGATATTCCTGAGGTCCTTTAATTAGGATCTGTGTTGTTTCCCCTGATAATGTGTCTTCTCAGAATTACATATTGGTGATGGGATGAAAATTGGAGATGATAGGAGCAGTGTTTTGCAAGTTGTGTGGCTTTTTATGATAAATTCCTCTCAACATTCCCCTTTTGGGTTGACCTTCAGTGACAGTGCTTGATGAGAAAAACAACAACCTAAACTGTAAACTTGTATTCACTGGAAAACTTAAACCAACTGTTCACCCTTCAAATACCTGTTTAGGGAAATGTTTCCTTTTGTGTTTAACTGTGCAGGAAAGGTCTCACCTGGAAGTACTATGCAAAGAAAATTCTCTATTTCTTACGGCAGCAGAATATCTTAAAGAACCTGAAGGAGTATCTGCAGCGCCCCACGGAGCGGCAGTCCTTCCTGGAGGGTGAGTCCTTGGCAGAAAGCCCAGCCAGAACACCTGAATGGCAGCTCTCCATCATGGCTTGACTTGCAAGCAGCCTGCCATGCTGAGGTTCCAGCAAGCCCTTGGCTAATGACTCCAAATTCAGGCTGGATTTTGGATCTGCCTGGAATCCTTCCCGTCCTGCAGCAGCCTTGCATCAGAATGTTAGGATGCCATCAGGTGCTGGCAGTGCTTGAAGGGTCACCCCTGCACTGCTGGGCTGAGGCAGGAGGTGCTGAAACACTGCAGTCTTGAACAGGGTGCTGAGAACATGAGCTCCACATCCTAATGACTGACCTTGCTGCTGGGCTGACTCCCAGTCAGCTCCCTGCTTTCCCCCTTCCCACTGTCGGGAATTTTAAGAATTAGAGACAGGTGAATTGCTTTAGATGGGTTTTTTTAGGAGGGATGAGTTCTGCTCACATCACCTCATGGTTCAGAAGGTCACAAGACCTCTAGTTACAAAGCCTTCTAAGGGTTTATTAACCAATGAAATACTGACAGAGATTCTTTTTGTCTTTAACCCAGTAGTTATTTTGTTTTACACGTTTTGCCTCAGTGCAGACTTTCTTAGCCATTCATTGCACACATAGCTTGCAATGCTACACTCTACAGCTTCTTACTACCTTTATGACTACTTCTATATCTTAAATTTTAAATTCTAAACTTTCCACTGCCTAGCTTAACATGTTTCTACTTAAACTACAAATCTACATTTTTGCTTTTAATATCGAAATTTGGAAGCTTTTTCCCAGGGTCTCAGATCAAACCCTGTATTTAATTCTAAGCTTTATCTGCAGGCCCAGCGTTCTGAGAGTTGTCTGTATTTTGGATTCCAACACCCAGGAACTCCTCAGATAAGGGCAGGGGAGCAAGCAGAGGGAATTGTTGTTGCCTGAGCACAGGGAGTGTCTCAAAAACTGAGTGCTGGACTTTGGTGGGAAACAAATCCAAGTCCAGTCATGTGGTGGGAGGGCACTTTCACCTGCTAAGAAAGAGGAAGCTCTTTCTCGTGCCTCTTCAGCTCTTCATGTCCTCAGTCTGGTGGGTTATTCTCCTTCTGTCTTCTGAATGGCTCAGAAGCTCCAGGGGCTGTAGAAGAGTCCCTTCCTCTTGGTACACCCTCCAAAATGTCCCTGAAAGAGAACTAAAGAGGCTGTAACACCAGAGCTGGTTCTTGTTAATAACAGACTTTGAAGATGGGGCTGTTAGGGCAAGAAAGGAAAGCAAAAAGTGGCCTTTTCTAGAAAAAAACAAATTAATTATGAGACTGAGCCATGTGGGTCACAAGTACATGTGATTTGTCTGCCGTGAAGAAGGTGCCTTTGGAGCACCAGCAGGAAGATTTTTTGAATTTTCACCTGGTCAACACAGGGAACACTTTGGGAGGACAAAAAGGAGCATGGGGCCTTGCTGAATTCCTTGATTTACTGGTCATGGACATGCTGACAGAGGCATGGAGGAGGCTGGAAGAGGTATGGTCCATGCAAAATCCTTACAGCTGATTCCAAAGTTTGAGCAGGAGGGGGCTCTGGAAACAGCAGTGGTGCCAAGGAGAAGGTTCTGTGGAAAGGAAGTGTTTTCCTGCAGAGGCTGGGGCAGGAGGAGTGTGAAAGTTTGTTTTCTTCTCTGCTGTGTTAGAAAGATGGAGAGCAGGTGTGGAAGAGAAAGATGAATGTAGCAGACAAGGAGATGATGGACAAGGATGGTATGGAGGGTGTGACAGGGAGGAATCAGAACTGAGGCAGGTGGAGTGAAGCTGGGCTTGTTTCAGGCTCTGAATAAAAACCTCTGTACCTTGGGGAGGTGCCAGGGGCTGCAGTGTGAGTGCAGAGCTGCTCAGGCCTGATCCAGCAGCATTCCTGCTCAAGGTACAGACATCTTCCAGCGTGGTGGAGAGGGGAATACTGTGTTCAGCTGGTGGTTCCTCATATCAGCTCATTCTCTGCATTCTGTGTGCCAGATGCAGTGGATGACTGCAGGTTTCAAACACAGAGCTCTGCTCTTCTGCTGCCACCACTCGCTGCATGCCTGGAATGTCAAGCAGGCAAAACCAAGCAAAGAAAAAACTGAAGTCCTGTTTCTTATGTAGTTTGTTTTTTCCAGGTGCTGTTTTGATTGATCAATACTGTAACCCTCTGTCAGACATCTGCCTGAAGAGTGTCCAGGCTCAGGTGGACGATATCACGGACAAAGTGCGCAAAGTGCTGCGGACCAAGAACCCCAGGCACCCCAGCTTGGCTTCCAAGGCAGGTACTGTACAAAAATGTGCTTTCCTGCAGAGCCTTCCTGCACCTCTGCACACCTGAAACAGCCGTGGAGTTGTGGCAGCTTAAAGAGCTGTTGTTTTTATCCCCTGGCAAACAAAATTCTGACATTTACTTAAGCCATCATTCAAGAAACAGGTGTTCTATAGCCTAGGGTTCAGTCAGTCTTATGCTCAAAGAATTGGGAGGGGAATTCTATTTTTCCCATTTGTTAGTCCTGTTATCTATAGCTGAGCTGTGGGACTGAGGAACAACCTCTTTCCTGCCAGTCTCAGAAAATCATCAGTAAAAGGTGCATGTTTATCATCTCCAAAGGTCAGGCAGCATCTTTCTCCTTGGTGTCACAAATACTGAGTAATTTCTGACTTTCAAGGAGAGACTGAACCTGCTCATATGAAGATTTCATTGCATAAAGGTTGAGCGCTCTTCTTTTCTCAGTCTTTACTTCACTGCTTTTGTTTCCAGGAGAGGTTCTCATTCCAGAAGTGGAACTTCAGAGGCAGGTGCTCGATGCCATGAACTGTGTCCTGTATGAGCAGCTGAAATACAAAGGAAACGAGCTGGATTACTACAACTCCCTGAATTCCTACATTCACCAGGTATGTGTGTGTTAGGCAAGAACTGGGAGGCTGCAAGGCTTGAGACACTTTGTCTGTCTGCATGTAGCCAGACAAATAATTCTCTTTGAAGGGCAACTCTTAAATAAATACGTCATCCTTCAGTGCATATTCTGTCAAGTTGTATTTTCAGTTGTGAAGTCAACCCTTGAAATTTGTGTTTTCCTTAAATCCCGCCTCTGTTTTTGTCACATTTTTCTCCCCCAGGTTTTGATCCGCAGGACAGGAATTCCCATCAGTTTGTCTGTGCTGTATTTAACAATTGCCAGGCAGCTGGGAGTCAAACTGGAGCCTGTCAACTTTCCCAGCCATTTCCTCCTGCGATGGTGTCAAGGGAAAGAAGGGTGAGTGACCTGCTGAACTCTGAAATTGTGCCCACAGTGACAAAAACCAGAAAGGATTTACTGAGAATGTTTCATTGTGTTCCATCTGCCTATACAGAGGGAAAGATCAGATCTTTAGGAAGGTTTTTCTAGAACTCAGCTGCTGCTGAATGGTAACAGATTTCCTGCTCTAGACCTAGAGGAGAATGTTTGATTATTATAGAGGGAAAGATCATATCTTTAGGAAAGTTCTCTTAGAATTCAGTTCTGCTGCTGCTGCTGAATAATAACAGATTTCCTGAAATAATAATCCCCATGAGGAGATGTGAGAATTATGGCAAAGAGACAAGGTACCAGGCAGTCTCTGTTTAGGAGGGAGCTGAGGCATGAAGGCCACGGTTGGAAGTGCTGAGGGAAGAACAGCAAAATGCTGCTTTACCACGGGCCCCTGCCCACAGTTTGTGCTCTTGGCTGCCTCTTCAGGAGCACAGATATTTTTGACTACACCTACATCGATGCCTTTGGGAAGGGGAAGCAGCTGACAGTGAAGGAGTGCGAGTACCTGATCGGGCACCATGTGACTGAGGAGTTCTACGGGGTGGTCACTTCCAAGGAGGTGCTGCAGCGCATGGTGGGGAATCTCCTGAACCTTGGCAAGAGGTGAGTGAGGCTCCACAGCCTGCAGAAAAGGTCCCAGGCTACAATCTCTGGGTAGCCAATATTGCTGCTCCCAAAAGGAGTCACTCACCTGGTGAGAGCCTGAAAATTCCACGGGCATTGGAAGAGAACGATGGAAGGAGCAGACAAAGAAATGATGGACAAGGGTGGGATGGAGGGTGTGGCAGGGAGAAATCAGAACTGAGGCAGTCTCAGTGAAGCTGGGCTTGTTTCAGGCTCTGAATAAAAACCTCTGTACCTTGGGGAGGTGCCAGGGGCTGCAGTGTGAGTGCAGAGCTGGTGGGTGCTTTCAATCGCCTGCATCTGAGTGGAAACAAAAATATTTAGTGAAACTAGTTCCTTGTTGCATATGGGTAAAACCTTATAAAAGAAAGGCCTTATAAAATCAGACCTCATTAGCTAGCTTAGTAAGTTGCTGCAAGAACTAAATTTCGTGAGAATAGAATCTCTTAGCAGTAGAAGTCTACTTGTTCTCATAAAAAATTATAAAAATAAAAATTAGTTTACATAACAATCTATTCTTGTGAGAAAAACGGTTCACACCTGCAAAAATACAGTCTATTTCATGAGAATCCATTAAAAAAAGTAAACTATCTGAAAATAAAGTTTAATAGACATGTACACTTTGTGCCTACTGACCAGTGAACAAATTAATTACAGTAAATTATTAACCAATTAAATTCAAACACAGTGCCTTCTAATACCATATAAAAATGAACTGTGTGCAATAAAGATCGACTATTCTGCACGAAGAAAAAAGTATCTCATCTTAATTTCTGTCTCTAACTCAAAGTCTATAGCAACAGTTCCTCTCAAGAAAATAGGCAAGATATTTTATTTTCCCTGTGAAAAGCTGATAGGGACTGTCCGCCCTTTCTGTCCTGTGGTAGGCCCAACCCACATGATCAAAGGAGCATTTTTAGAGGTACTGTTGGTGTGTGGAACATTAAGTTTTGTTTTCAGATCCTCCTGACAATCCCTTTTCTAAGCAGCCATAGACAGACTCACAGGAGTGAAGGATTGTTTCAGGTGTCAGGGGAACAAAAGGCAGTGGCTGGGACAGTGAATTCTCTGTGGGATTCTTGAGCAAGGAGCAGAGCAGTGGGTGGGGGGCAGAGTTCATGGTCAGTTGTGGAGCTTTTGTCTTTGTGGCAGGATGTGGGGGTGCCAGTCCCTGCTGGAGTCCCTGCTGGGAGTGTGCTGCACCTGCAGCAGCATCCAGGGACTGCAGAGCCTCACAGCTGAGTTTCCTTTCTGCTGGCAGAGAGAGCACTGACCAGTCCTACCAGCTCCTGAGAGACTCCTTGGACCTGTACCTGGCCATGTATCCAGACAATGTGCAGCACCTCATGCTCCAGGCCAGGTTATACTTCCACCTGGGAATCTGGCCAGAAAAGGTACCTGGGTACTCAGGGGAATGTTTTGGGGAAGGCTGAGCACTCTTAACACTGGGTTATTGATTTCTGGGCTATGTCAGCTTCCATTACAGCCTGCCACTAGTTGTTTCTGTAATGAATGCAGTTGGAGGAGTTCTCACATTTCAGGAAATCAATTTGAAGCAGGCAGAGTGGATTATTCTTGCCTGTTTGTCCTGGGGGAGACCTGGGAGCATCCTTGAGTCATAATTTATGATTTACAGCCTGTCTTGCAACCAAGACCATGGACTGTGAGTTATAAGAGCATCCTGTTTGCTCTCTGCCTAAATTGTAAAACTCCTGCTGGGCTCCTGGGAAAGAGCAATTACCTTATCAGAAAACTTCAGGAAGTTATCTCTTATAAATAAAACCAAAGCTGTGCTCCCAGCCTTGGCCACACAATCTGTGGTTCTTGTGGAAAAGTACCTTGATATTCCTGTCCTTGGAATTCCTTTTCCTTGAGGGTAACAACTCCAGTCCTGTAATCTTGGGAGTGTGGGAAAGAAGGTACTGAGATTTAAAGGTTGTCTGGATCATCCAAAGCTTTCATTGAATCAGGAGAAGGCACAGGGAGGAGCCCGTAACTCAAAAAAGCTGGATTTTTTTAGTGTGTCACTGCAGCACAGAGATTTTTCCTACTCAGAATTCCCTGTGCTGGTTCAGTGGAGCCTGTGCCAGTTCCACCTGTGAGGTTTGGGAAGGGGACAGGAGTATTGGCTGGAGAGCTGAGCAGAAAACAAAGCTCTTCCCACCACATCAAGTGGAACAGGACTGCTGGAGAAGTTGCCTCCTTCCCTTTGAAGAACAAACTCTGCTAAGCTTGGCCTTCCTTTCTTATGGCAGCAAATTTTAGGGTCAGCACAGAAAAATCAGCACCAAAAAATTGTGTATGGGAGGAACTCACTGAGCTGAAATGGCAACTGGGCATAATTAGGGAACACTGGATGATCTTCCTGCCCCTCCCAGGCACTCAGGGACACGTTTGGAGAGCACCAGACTTGGATTTGCAGCCCCTCAGAATACATAACCCAACCCCAGGGCTGGGTCTTAGTGAGTTCTCTGCACCATATGCAATGGAAATGAGCAAATTTGGCTTTTTCAGGATTGCATCCAGTCGTTCCAGGCTGTCAGGCAGGGTTGCAGCTAACCAGGGAGAATGCTGTGTCTGACAGGACATGATGTACCAGCTCTGACAGGGGCTGCCAGAATTATGGATGGGTAGGAAATCTAAAAAGTCCGCAGAGCTACACATAATGTTGCCCTAAGTATTTGTAAATAACAGTAAATAAAATTCCCAAAACTCTCTGGCAGCTGTGGTTACTTCCTTCCTTGAGGATTTTTCAGAATTTTCACGTCCTTCTTAATTCTTAATAGAATTAAAGTGGCCAAGAATCCTGAGCTGTGTTTCTTCTCATGAATAATTCACCTGTCCTTTATTTTAATTGTTTTTCCTTGGTTTTTGGCTGCTGTTCATGCTGAACAGCCTGAGATTCCCAGTCTGCTGCTGCTGCTCTGAACTCAGTGACTAGACCTCTGATCAAGGAGACAATCCCTTTGCCAGGTGCCAAAGTGTGGCAGATTTTGGGACTTGAGGTATTTGATGTTGAGACAAACCTGTCTTTTCCCAACATGTTTACACAACAGGTTGGGGGTTTTTTTTTCTTTGCTTTTAGCAAAAAAATTAAGATTTGCTTTGCCTGCCTCCAACAAACTGGGCAGCAGATGTTCTGATGTTGTGCCAGAGGGTGTTGGGAGGCTGGAATTCTGGATCTGCAGACCTTGCTGCTTTGTGTTCTTTTGTCATCCTGAGACAAGCAGCTTTTCTCTCTTGTTCCCTGCTCCATGGAGGGATCATGGAGGTTATTTCCAATTCCTCCTGTGCTGCCCTATTTTTGCTCCTCACAGACAGGCTGAGGAGCTCTTTTAAGTTAAAATACCAGTTCTCAAGAGCAGCAGAAGTCACCTGGAATCACTTCCCAGCAGCACTTTGGGACGCTGGGAGCTGCATTCTCATGCCCAGAAACTTTGAGAGGTGGTCTGTGGGCACTAAACAGGACATGATGAACTCCTGAGCTTTAAGGAGCTGCAGTGCTCTGCAGTGCCTTTGCTTGGAAGCTGGGAGCCTTCCAGAGAGCAAAGGAGTGAGCCCAGGCTGTGGGCAGGCTGAGGGTGAAGCTGCAGCAGAGAGCAGTGTGGCAGATATTGTGGCTGATCTCAGGGTGGCTGACTCCAGCAGTAATATATCTGTATGTTCCTAAGTCCTGCTGCTGCAGGGCCGTGTCCTGAAACTGTGTTTGCTGTTCTTTGGAAGGTCCTGGACATCCTGCAGCACATCCAGGCACTGGACCCGTCCCAGCACGGGGCTGTGGGGTACCTGGTGCAGCACACCCTGGAGCACATCGAGCGACGCAAGGAGGAGCTGGGCCCCGAGGTCAAGCACCGCTCAGATGAGAAGCACAAGGAGGTTTGCTTCTCCATTGGGCTCATCATGAAACACAAGAGGTGAGCTTGGAGCCTCCCCCAGCAGAGCAGAAGGGTGTGAGCTGATGGCAGTGAGATGTGGTTTAGTGCCATGGAGGAGTGGGGAATGCCAGGCATGTGCATCTGGGAAAATGGAAGTGCCTGGACAGAGCAAATGTTTGCACTGCAGAGAGCCTGACTTGTCTGAGTCACCCTCCAGCACACAGGTAACATCCCCACAGCACAGAGCTCTCCAGGAAACAGCAGCAGCCACTTAATGAGGGACTGTGCAACAGAGTCAACTTCAAAATCCATTCGGATATTCCCAGCACAGTTTGTTTCCTTGTGCTCCCATTCCTGCCTGCACTGCTCTGCCAGAGAGCCAAGCCAGCACTGTGTTGCTTCGGCCTCTCCTCTGACCCACCAAGACATCCAGAGCATGTTTGAGGGCCATCAGCAGTGACAGTTACAACACCTCACAATGAATCCCATAAAATTCTGTAAATAGACATGGCTTTGTTCTCAGTGTTGGGGTTGCCATGTCTGTGTGATGAGCACAGGAGGAGCTGCACAGCCCAGCAGGGTGGTTGTTACCTCCTTATTTCTTCCTTTCTCTTCTGACTGCTGACTTCAGGCTCTTTTCCCATTCTCTTTTCTATCACATTTGGTTTTCCTTTGTCTTCAGCTGTTTATTCCTGTCTCTTTATCCAGTCATTCACAGTCATTTCCTTCCACCTCAAAATACAAACACAAAGTCTTTCGAATTGTTTTTTTTTTTTTTTTGCCTCTTGTGCCAGCTCTCAGGATGTTCCTATCCTGTTTGTGCTTCATTAATCCTGAGCAAAAAGAGCTGGCTCTGGAGTTTCCACAGCCTTTGTGTGCAATTTCTGTAATCAGGTATGGCTACAACTGTGTGATTTATGGCTGGGATCCTGCCTGCATGATGGGCCACGAGTGGATCCGCAATATGAACGTGCACAGCCTGCCCCATGGCCCCCACCAGCCCTTCTACAATGTCCTGGTGGAGGATGGCTCCTGCAGATACGCTGCCCAAGGTGAGCAGGGGCTCCTGGATGCACTCTCTGCCCACAGCTGGCCAGAGGGATGCTTAATTGCTCCATTAAGTGTGGTTAATGAGGGTTATAAAGGCGGTGGTAGGAAGGAAATGGTCCTGGATCGTCATGGCCTGCTCTGTTTGCTCTCCATGAAATCAGCACTGCTGGGATGGATGTGAAGGCATTCTCTGGTGTGATCTTCTCTTGCCCCAGAAGTGTTTTGGACACTCATGGTGTCATGAACCTTGATTGCTGCTTTGAAAGAAAAAATTCTTTCAAAAAAAAAAAAAAAAAAAAAAAAAAAGCTGCTGCTGCAGGTCTTGTCAGCAGCTCCTGACAGCTGTGCCCTGGACAGGGTCTGGAAATGGGATTTAGTGAGGGGTTACTGCTCAGGATGTGGTTCTGGCCACTGTCACATGCCAGGATCCCAGGGAGCACAGGGAACCTGGCTGTTAGTGCCACCTTTAGCCAGAACAGAAATTAATGTCACTTCGCAAGTGCAGGGGGGTGTAGAAATCTCTTTGTCACATGTGCTTTATGCAACAAACCATAAGAGGAAGCTCTTGTCTGGTGGTCAGAGTGTGTGGTTGGGATACATGAGGAACTGTTGAACTGAAGTTCTGAAGAAAATTACGAAAGGAAAGCACCTCTGTGCCTCTGTACATTGTAAAAATGTGAATTTGCCTCATGTTTGTGTTCTCCCTGTGACAAGGAGGTCCCATGCAGCCAGGGCAGCTGCACAGCCAGAATGTGTTTGGCTAAGGGACGATGTGGAAGCTGCTGGAAGGAAAATGCTGACCTTTTCCCTGAGTGCTCACTCATGTTCTGAGTGTGACAGGAGGTGTGACAAGAGGTGGTTTTACAGGCAGGGACGCTCCTCCCTCTGTTGATATAAAGTGCAGGTGTTTCCCACTGTCCTGAGAGTGGCTTTTTTATATTCAGAAGCCCAAAATGACGAAGTGGCAAAGCCTGCTGACTCAGATTAGGCAGGGCTTGGCCTCAGAGAGTCATAAACCCAGAAATCCTCATGTGCCATGGGTTGATATTAAAATATGCATCTTGGTAATTACCTAATCAGGTAATTGTCCCCAGTGCTGCTGGGGCTGAGTCATCACTTACCTTGTGTCTAATGATGTTTAAACAAACAGAGCCCTGTCTGGTCCCACAGTTCTTGCAGGGTAGGCTGACACTCATATCACTGCATCTCTGTTGTCTCCAAGAGTTCTGATACTGCTGGGGAAGAGGGAAGGGTTTGTTCTTGCTGCTATTGATATCCCCTCTAAAACATCCTCAGATCATTTGGGAAGGATTATTTCATATCCTCCTGACCTGACTCTGGGGAGGGAGGGAGAGTTTTTTACTGAAAAAATCCTAAACAAATCCTCATGCGGAGTTTAATTTAGCCAGCTCAGAAATAACCCCAAGCTTACTATAGATAAATGTACCTCAGTTTGAGGCCTTCCTGGAAATCTGTGGGTTGAGTGCAGCTAATTCCAGAACTCCTGTGTCATGCAGGGAGTTTGCTACCTGTCCACTTTTATCTGTGTTTCCTTTGCACAGGAGAGAGATCTGTGGCTCAAAACTGCTCATCAGCACCTTTGGGAGGCTCCCACCTTGTGCTGAACTCAGCCTGTTCCCCATGCCTGCAGCTCCCCATGCCTGCAGCTCCCTGAGCACAGCTCCCCGAGCACAGCCATGCTGCAGCAGAGCACTCAGCAGTGCAGATTGTTTTCCGCAGTGGTGCAGTATCCCAGAAGGTCCTTTGCAAGCCTCCAGGACTGCGCCAGGCTGAGGCATGGGAAGCTCTGCTGCTGCTGGCTGCACATCCTGACTGCAGCAGCTTCAAAGAGCCTGCATGGATTAATAGGAACTCTCTGCTCCCAGTAATGAACTGGATTTCAGAGACAGATTATTCCTGAATGACATTCTCTGCACCCCAGCTCCTTCCTGCCCTGCCCAAAGGCAGCCTTTGATCCTGAGGCAGCTTTTTTTTTTTTCCTAGCTAATACTTACCTGTTTTATCTGGCACCATGCTGGAAAAAAATGACATCATTTGGGGAATGCCTGTGGGGTTTGCACCAACACTGCAGAGAGAGCAGCCCTTGGCCAGGGGCACCCCTGGGGTTTGGGGTTCAGGGGGCACCTTTGGGGTTCAGGGGGCACCTTTGGGGTTCAGTGTTGTTTAGCTCTGGTGCCTAATTGGATTGTCTGGAGGACAGGAGCTGCTGTGGGAAAGTCAATGTGTCCTTCTTAGAGACTTCCCCTTGACTTGAGGAAGTTTGGATTTAGGGAAGCTTATTTTGTTGGAGGCAGATGCTGGGCCTTGGCCTGGTGGAAGCACAGGCTGAGGGAGGAAGCTCTTGGCTCCTCTGCCAGGACAGCCTTGTGCAGGTGGGCTCACCTTGGAGCGATTGAGGGGGGTCTCTCCTAAAGCTGATCTCTGAGGGCTGTGAGGAATTAGAGGAGCAGAGCTCAGCAGCCTCTCTCTCCCTGTGCTGACAGCAGAGTGGGAGCAGCATGCTGCTCCTCCAGCAATCCCAGGCACAGAACAGTCCCCATGTCCCTGGGCAGGGAGGTTCCCAGGAGCTGAGGCTCTGTGAGCAGCCACACTGACCTGCTCTGCACATTTCCCTGGATTCGGGTATTTTTTCCCTTTCAAGCACCAGATTTGGTGTTTCTAGAAACACAAAGAAGGCCTGAGAGAGGCCCAGGGTGGTGCTGCCTTGCAGTTGCTGTGGTGGTAACTGCTGCCTTCCTGCCCTCACAGAGAACCTGGAGTACAACTCGGAGCCCCGGGAGATCCCTCACCCCGACATCGGCCGCTACTTCTCCGAGTTCACGGGCGTGCACTACCTGGCCAATACCGAACTGGAAATTCGGTACCCAGAGGATTTGGAGCTCACCCGAGCCACAGTGCAGAAGATTTACAGCTCAGGCAAGGAGTGAGTGCCAAAGGCAGCCTGGGGACAGAAGCAGCTGGAGTGTAGCTTTACCCTCTTTGCAGAACTTGCATGGGAAGCAAGTTCGATGACAATCCTTTGGCTTAATGCATTGAAAACTGCATCGAAGTTGGAAACTGGTGCTACAGCATCTTCCTGTTGTCTGCCTGCCCATCCTGGCCCAAAGGCACAGGGACACTTTGGTACTTGAGGCCCAGCAGGAGGAGATTGCAGGAACAGCTGTGCCAGGGGCATTGTCCTTGGGAAGGATCTGCACATTCTGCTCCTTCTGTGGTGGCCTTAGAAGGTCAACACAGCGAGGTCCTGGTGTGGAATATGGAGGAAGCCTCTCTTCGAGAGAAGGAAGTTGCTTGTCCTGGCAGTATTTTTGTTTGACTGTGTCTGTCTGGTTTGGTTTGAGTGTCTATCCTATGCAGGCAATAGTTTTTAAAGTCTCTCACGTTTCACTGTTGTCTTCTCCGGTCTGAATTTTTGGGTCAGGTATTGCTTCACCTCTGTAGTCTGATTGTTCTAGAGCTACTCTTCCAATCCTGAATATCCTTATGGGCCTGGCAATATCCTTATGAGCCTGGGAAAGAGCTCCAGCCACAAAACCAGCAGCAGTGAGGCTTGTGGGGAGGTGGGCCCCGGACCAGTGGGCACCTCGCCGACGGCAGAGACTCCGAAAGCAGAGGACGAGCTTCTGGCCCTTCTCCATGCCTGCTGAACACACCCAGCCCATGCTCTGACCTTGTTTTTGGTCTCTCCATGCTGTGTGTCCAAGGTGGGATCCGTGGCACAGCCATGAGTGTTCCCAGGAGGATTTGGAACCTCTTGGGATGCTTGGTTGGACCTTGAGGGCAGCACCAGAGTGACTTTGATGGACACAGAGCTGCCGCTCACTGCCATCGCCAACTTTTTTTTCCAATAGGTATTTATGCAATACAGTGGAATGATGACTGGAACCTGGCCATCCTTGGAGTCGGCCAAATCATTATGGAAGCAAGATAATTCCTGCAGCTTGAGGCCTTCTTCCTTCTTGCCAAAAGAAAATGGATTCTAGGGGAACGCAGACTTGGCTGCCCACAAGGGAGGAGCTTTAGCAGCTCGAGGCACATGACTTCTAACCTTGACTTAAAGGCCCAGGCAGAACCACTGCAGCAGAGGTTTTCCTCTGGGCTCAGGGGCTCTGGGGTGCAGAGTGACACAGTGTTTGTGCATATCTGTGTGGTTTCTGAAGCAATGTGTGTAGAGTAGCTGCAGCTCTGTCTCCTGTCACTGTCCACTTGCAACACAGTAATTCCTCTCTCTGAGCTGACAGTTAGGGCCCTGTAGAGGTAGGTGGATGCTCTTTAGTCTCTTATGCACTACAGGTATCTCCATGTGGAATCACAGCCCTCCTCTCCAGCAATGCCTGCCCTGCATGTCACCTCCTGCAACCCTGAGCACTGGTTTGCTGTGGAAATAAATGCTGAGAGCCCAGTGCTCTGGTGGTGCTGGTCTGCAGGGATCTGGGGCTCCAGGAAGAGCAGCCTGTGGGGAGAGCATGAGGAACACTGAGGGGCTCTGCTGCAAGCAGAATTCTGTCTTCAAAGAGTCAGAATCCCAGAATCGTTTGGACTGAAAGGGACCTTAAAGCTCCTCTTGGTCCATGGGCAGGGACACCTTCACTGTCCCAGCTGTGTACTGACATGAATTTGGAGGGAGGGAGGAGTTTGCATTGGGAAGCAGGATAGGGAAAAATCTGAAAATCCATCTCCTGTTCTTGAGGGTTGGAGCAGACCCCAGCCCTCCACCCCTTTTGAAAGCAGATCACAAAAGATTCCTGGCAGGGATGCAAGGTTGGGAATGGGTGTGGTGAGTCCCTAGGTAGCTGAGAAGGGGCAAGCAGGGCTTGGCCTCCCTATTCACAGCAGTCAGCAAGATTCCTGGGATTTTGTGCTCTCTTCTGTTGGCACCTGGGCCTCTCTCCAGTGCATCCAGGGAATTGCAGAGCTCACAGGAGCCCTCGGCACGAGGAGCTGCCTGAGGTACAACCCCAGGAGCCAACAGAGGGCACCCAGAGTTTCCCTGGGAGCTGGCCAGTGCTTGCCAACCCCCCCGACAGTTGCTGGGTGCTTCAGGGCCCCAGAGCAGCCAGCAGGGCCCTTGGTGTCCCTCTTCTGGAGCCCCTCTGCTCCTACCCTGGGGAGAGCCTGGCCCAGGAGGGAGCTGCTGCTCGCCACAGGTTGGTGTGGCCTGGGGTGCAGGAGGGGATAGGCTTGGGTACTCAGGGCTGCCCTGGAACTAAATCCTCATCCCCCTGGCAGGTCTGGGAGGAGCTGTGACCTCAGACAGCTCTGCCTGCTCTGGGTGCTGCCCACACCCAGACTGTGGGTTTTGGGGTCACCCAGAGCACCAACACAGCCTTGGAGGTGCCAAATTTGGGAAAGGTACAGCTGTTTCAGTGTGTTTCCCACATAGCTTCAGCCCAAGGGTCAAGTCAGATTTTGGGATTTGATACAAACCCAGAGGGACTGGAGAGTTCCCTTTGTTTGCCACTTGGGACGGGTGTCTCCAGTGCTGCTTGCCCTGGGTGGTGGAGTCTTTGGTCTTGGTGAGGAGAAACTCCCCTGTGAGCACCTGCTGCTGTGGAAGGCCTCAGCCCAGCATCCAGGGTGTCAGGGAAAGCTGGAAATCTCCCAGGATCCATCCAGGGTTTCAGGGAAAGATGGAAACTGCCCAGGATTCATACTGGGTGTCCAGGGAAGGCTGGAACCCCCCAGGATACATCCAGGGTGACCAGTGAAATCTGGAAACCCCCAGGATACATGCAGGATGACCAGGTAAATCTGAAAACTTCTAGGATACATCCAGGGTGTCCAGGGAAAGCTGGAACCCCCCAGGGTTTCTCTCTCTGTGCTGGAACAGCCTCTTGGAGTGCCCCTGGGTTCCCACAGGCTGCACAGCCACGGTGCAGCGCGGTGGGAACCCCTCTGGGGGAGGGTGGGGTGATGTTTGGGGGGTTTGCCTGTGCCCCCTCCCCTGATGGCAGCACAGGCACGGTCACCTTTGCCCCGAGAGGGCAGCAGTGGATCCCAGAAGCTCCTGGTGTCTGTCAGTGCTGTCCGGGTCTGTGTGTCCGTGTTGAAGGTGCTGCCAGTGCCAGCCCTGGGGCTCTGTCCTGTCTTGTCCTGTCCTGTCCTGTCTGGGTGGAGCTCTCCCAGGAAGGGTCATGTGGCTTTCTGAAGAAGGTGGAATCTCCCAGCAGGTGCAAAGCCTGGCCAGGTCTCTGCAGTGCCAAAGTCCTGGGGAGCAGGGGGTGAATGAATCCCCTGCAGTTCCTGCCGTGTTCTCCCTTCCCTTTCCGTGTCCTCAGCCACCTGTCCTGGGGACAGAACAGCCCCGAGGCTGTCACGTTAAAATCCAGAGGGCGAAGGCAGAAGTACAGAATGGGGGCAGAGGAGGCTGGGAAGGGGCAGGAGGCGAGCAGTGCGGGGACTGGCTCCGAGCTTTGCCCCGGGCTGTTGGCACTTGGGGATGTCGCAGGCTCTGCCGTTCCCAGGCCTCCTCTGGCACGGAGCGACTCCTGTGGCAGCAGCATCCTCGGGAGGTCTCTCCACCCCTGGGGCCCAGGTCTCAGCATGCTGCGGCTCCAGGCCAGGCTGAGGAGCTGCCGGGGCCCTCCAGCAGCAGCGGGACAGGGAGGGACAAACCAAGCCCCAGGGCCCTCCAGACGAGCCAGCCCTGCCTGGGGCAGGGAGAGCTGTGTCCTGAGGGCAGCAAGGGGCTGCTCTGGGCTGGAGAAAGCTCTCTAGGATCTCCCGGTCCCTTCCAGGCCACCTGCACACGAGCTGGCTCCAGGTACTGTCCTGACCCATTCTGGGCATATCCAGGGATATCCCAGCTCGTGGGCCCTGCCTGCCTTCCCTGCTGGCTCTTCCCCCCGGGAAACACAGGGACTGTGTCCCGACAGAGTGCTGCATGTATTTCCCCCCTCCTGCCCTCCTCCTCCCTCCTGGAAGTGCTTGGGCTGGGCACAATTACACATCGGATGGAAAACTGGCCCAGGAATGGAGGGTGAGGATCCCTGAGCCCCAGGGCCCCTGATGCTGACGGCTGAGGTTGCAAGACGGAGACATCTCTCCTTTCTCCATTTTTATTTATAAACAGGTACTTTCCTGGACAGCTGGAGGCTGGAAATGATTTCATTCCTTTCTTGTTTATATTTGGCTTTAAACAAATAAACAACCCTGACTTGCTACTTACTGCCGCGGTGTGCTGTGCTGTCTGAGCTGCTCCCGAGGCTCTGCCTGCGCTCCGGGAAGGGCTTTGCTCTTCCCCGTGGGAGGGTGGCGAGTCCCAGCCAGTGCCGGTCTGTCGGGAGGGACACGGGGACAGAATCCCCCGCTCTGCTCTGCCTGCTGGGACAGCCCCCCCGGTATGGGGGTGCTGGGTCACCTCTGTGCGTGCCCCTTGTCTGTCCCCACCCGGGGGGCACCGCCCGGGCCGTGCCGGGCCTGGGGCAGCCGCGGGGTTCAGCTGGAGCTGCTGCAGGGTATCCATGGAGCATGCCCGGGGGCAGCTCCGTGCCCGAATCCGTGCCCCGCTCCGCAGCGGCGAGCGGCGGCACAGCCGGGGGCTGCCGGTGCCACCGTGCCCGCTGCCGGCGGTGCCACCCCCGCGGTGCCCGCGCTGCCTCTGGGCGGGGGCGCGCAGGGACCCGGGGCCGCCGCGCCGCCGCCTCCCCGCCGTGCCCGCCCTTAAAAGCGGCGGCGGCTCCGGTGCAGCGCCCGCGGCGCCGCTCCCGGCACGGCCCGGGATGGGCTCCGCGCACTCCGTGCCCGCCGAGATGCGGGAGCTGGCGGACAGGACGGGCTGTGAGTACCGGGCACTGCGGGCACTCGGCCGGGTGCCCCTCACCCACCGCCCCCGGCCCCGCCGCAGCCGGGGGGACCCCTCACCCGCGGGGGGTGGGGGACGGGTCACCCGGGGACGGGGGGCGTGCAGGAAATGCCACCCGGGCGGGCGGCTGCAGGGGAGGGGGACGCAGGACATGTTGTGTCACCGGCGGGGAGGCTGCAGAGGTGTCACCGTGGTGGGGGGAGAGCAGGGTGTGACAGCCGGGCGATGGAGCAGGGGAGGGGGCCGGGGCTGGGCGGGCAGGGTGCGGGACTGTCCCCAGAGGGTGCCAGCCGGTCACCCTGGGCGCGCAGCCGTGTCCCTGGAGCCGCAGCCACGACCCGGGGCGTCGAGCGGCCACACGTGCGAGCCCCGGCCGGGCTCTCCCCACCCGCGCCCCCGCGCAGGGATTGTCCCCGCACGGGCACAGCTCCGCTGCTCTGCCCCGGAGCCGCCGGGCCCTGCCCCCCCCCCCCCCCCCCGGGGCTGCTCTGGGACCGAGGGACCAGCAGGAAAAGGAGCAGGGACTCGGTCCAGGGCTCCCGCAGGGGCCGGGCCGTGGGACAGGCTGGGCGCGTCCCCGCTCCAGGGCTGGAGCTCCGGGCACGGGGGTCGGGACCCTGCAGCTCCGTCCGATGGAGGGAGGGCTGAGGGGCAGCTCTGCCCGCGGCCAGGGCGTCTCTGGGGGCCCAGAGGGTCCAGTGACTGTCCCCAGTGCTGCTCCTGGGGTCACATCTCCCTTCATCCCCTCTCTCCCTCCTCTCCCCAGGGAGGGCTGAGCACCCTGCACCGCACCGAGCACCCCGGGGCCGACTCAGAGCTTGGGGAGCCCGAGGGGTGCCAGCCTGGCAGCCCAGGGTGGGAGGGGTTTTGGGGAGAAACCCCTGACCCGGGGACCTGCAGCAGCATCTCTGGCACTGCCCGTGGGCAGCTCCTGCCCCGGGGAAGGGTTTGCAAGGGCAGCACCCAAAAATCTCATCAAAACCAGAGGAGGGAGGGCAGGGGGAGCCCATAACTCTGGGGTGCACATCCCGTGCTCCCCATGGTATTCACAGAGCTCCCACTGTGCTGTGGGAATTCCCTGGAAATTCGGGGGATTTCCAGCCTTGCTGCTGCGCTCCGACCCCGTGCAGGGCACTGCAGCCACCCTTGGTCCCTTGGGAGGAGCAGGCACAGGGCAGAACCACCTAGGGGTGCCCGTGAATTATTCCTTTGCCGTCTCCCCCACCCGAGGTGCTGCTCGGGGATGGTTCCCCTCCATCCCTCCCTCCGTGTGCTCCATCCCGAAGCTGCAGCAGTATCTTTGCAGGGTGAGGCAGCTCTTCCCGGGATGATGTGAGCATTCCCTGCAGCCAGGCTAGTCCCACAGGGAGGGCTGAGCCCCCCCAGTGCCCCTTTCCCTTTGCTCAAGCAGCACAAGCCACGCAAGGCTAGAAACAGCAGGCTCCCTTTGGTTTAAATCCCACTTTTCCCCCATTAGCAGAGGCTGCCGTGCTTGGACACAGGCCTGCAGCATCAGGATGCTTCTCAGGGATACGAGCAGCCTCTGCTGCCCTTGAGCCAGCCCTTCTTCCAGCAAAGCTTTTGCCTTTTCTGCAGATTTTCCCTTCTTTTTTTCCGGGAAGCAGCTGAGCGCTGCCACCTGTACAGGACAGAGCGATGCTGGCAGACCTGCCCCGAGAGGAAGACCTGGCACTGGGGAAAGAGGGAGGAAAAGCCTCATCCAACCTTTCAGGGCTGGCCCAACCACGAGCATCCAGTCACTGACCCCAGTCCTTTGTCTCTTGGGGCCTGGGACATTTTTCTGAGGGATCAAAGCTTTTTGGTTTGCACCCAAGTCCCAGATGCTGAGGGCTTGGTGGCCCAGCTGCTCCCATGGTGACGGCGATGTCGTCAGGGTACAGAGTGGAAGGTCGCTGCTCCATGGCCAAAATAGGAAAGCAAAGGCCAGGGAAAGTTTCCATGGGTGCATGTGGACAGCAGAGCAGCAGCCAGGAGGGGATTAGGGGGAGAAAACATCCAGGGGATGGATCAGTGGGGCCTGGGCATCAACAGCGAGAGCCAGTGGGGTCGAGGGGGTAAAGAAAGGGGGTCTGAAGCCCACCCTGCAAAGGTGCTGCTGAGCTCCAGGCAGGCCCAGGGCCCAGCCCAGCCCAGATGGGTTCCCAGGCTGTGAGCAGAGGGCTGTGGAGGCTCAGCTCCGCTGATCAATACAGTTGCTATTTCCAGGCTGTGAAGCAGCAGTCGAGAAAGCAAAGGACATTATTTAAACATCATAAAAGGGAGCAAGGGAGGCAGCTCAGCCCAGCTCTGACCCTGCTGTCTTGCTGCAATTAACCCTTTGCAACCCTCAGTGATACTTTAATGTGGTTTTGTGTTTCTCCACGATGCCAGGAGTGGCTGATTTCCAGCTGCTGGGGCAGCCCTGCCCCATGCCCGGCCCCAGCCGGGGCTGCAGGAGCCTGTGGTGCTGGAAGCTCCAAAGCACTTCCCTGGCTCCTGGGAATGGCCCTGTCAATATTTGCACAACAGTCAGGCTCTGGGGGGCTTAGAGCTTGCTTGCAGCCCCTGGAGAGGAGCTGGGGAGGATCAACTCACCTGTGCCAGGGATCAGGGAGGGGGGAGGTGCTGCTGAGCCCCAGCACCCGTGGGGAGCTGCTGGTCCCCCCTTCCAGCCCTGCCCCAGGATGGGGTTGGTGCATCCCCGGGGCAGTGCCCACCCTGATGGCTCGGGGTTCACCCTGAGCAGCAGCAGCAATTTCAAAGCCAGGTGTTGATTTTGGGGTGCTGCTGTGCCCCCTCCGTGCCCTTTCCTCTTCCCTGGCAAGGGGAAGGTCGCTGCTGCCAGGGTTTCTGATCCCAGAGTTCTCTCCTGCAGCAGCTGTGGCCATGGAGGAACCTCCAGGCTCCAGGCAGAGATGTCCTGGGGCAGGGCAGAGCTCTGCCCACAGTGCCAATACCCCAAGGACACGTCAAACCCATCCCAATGGCCTGGCACCAAGGATCCTGAACTGGGGTGGGATCCCACTGTGCCATTCCAGGAACTTCCTGCAGATTGGGACAGGGGATGAACCAGGCCTTGGCACTATCCTGGCAGCCAGCACGGGGCACAGGGACAAAGCTGGAGCTTGCAGGGCTGCACCAGGGGGAATGGGGGGGCACAGCTGTGCCCAGGGGTGCCCAGGACCCTGCCCCACTGCCAGGGTGTGGGGCAGGCACAGATGGAGCCCCAAGGGTCCCCCGGGCCCCCCTGTCACCTCTCTCCTCTCCCTGCAGTCACCTCCGAACAGATCGAGCACCTGCACCGGCGCTTCAAGCAGCTGAGCCAGGACCAGCTGACCATCCGGTAATTCCAGCCCCAACTCCAGCCCCACGGCAATTCCAGCCCCAGTTCCAGTCCCACTGCAATTTCAGCCCCAATTCCAGCCCCACTGCAATTCCAGCCCATGGCAATTCCAGCCCCACAGCAATTCCAGCCCCAATTCCATCTCCAAGGCAATTCCAGCCCCAATTCCAGTCCCACTGCAATTCCAGCCCCAAGGCAATTCCAGCCACAAGGCAATTCCAGCCCCACTGCAATTCCTGCCCCAATTCCAGCCCCACTGCAATTCCTGCCCCAATTCCAGCCCCACTGCAATTCCTGCCCCACTGCAATTCCTGCCCCAATTCCATCCCATGGCAATTCCTGCCCCACTGCAATTCCAGTCCCACAGCAATTCCAGCCACAATTCCATCCCATGGCAATTCCTGCCCCACAGCCAGCTCTTTGTTTCCTAATGCATTTGATAACATAGAAGATGCAAACAAGTCATTCCAGGCTTGCTTTCTTCCTTGAGCTCTTCAGATTGCAAAAAATAAATCCCAGGTGGGAAATCACAATAGAAATGCCAAACCTATATTGGCCTGGGCATCTCCCCCTTCCCTGGGCTGCCCACGGTGCCAGTCCAGGGCTGGGATTCCGGTTCTCCTTCCCAGCCATCCCCAGCCGTGCTGAGGCAGCTCCTGCAGCGTGGCCTCAAATATTCCAAGTTCAAACACACAGTGACCCAGTGGCCTCGGAGCCGGGGCACTCCTGGCAAACATCTCATCCCCCCCGGTTTAAAATCAGCTCGGGGATCCTTCCAGGGCAGTTGCAGTGGCTCTTGTCGCTCTCCTCGGTGCCTGCACAGGGAATTGTGCCCCCCGGGAGAGCTCCCAGCTCCCACTCCTCCCTCCTCCCGGGGTGATTTCTTGGCTCTTTGCTTTAGAAATCGTGGAGGGCAAAAGCCCAGCACGGGCTCAGCGTGAAGCTGAGGGGAGATGGGCAGTAGGATCTCCTTCCTGCGCCTCGCTGAGCCCTGTTTGAGGCCATTTTCCTGGGAAAACACTAAAATCCACGACAGGTGAAGCCATGCAAAGGGCCCCAGAGTCATCACAAGAGATTCCCAAAGACCCGTTTCAGTGGGACAAAATCCCTGAGCACAGATTTGCTCTCAGTCTGAATGGAATCAAAATAGGGGTTTTATCCAAAACCTTTTTATTTTTCCATGATTTGGAAGGAAGGGGCTGGGTTTCTCAGTGGCTGTGGGAGCCTCTCCCTCTCCCCATCTCCCTGACGCTCCGGGCTGTGTCTGTCCCCTCTGCAGCAAGGAGAACTTTGACAGCATTCCCGACCTGGAGTTCAACCCAATCAGGGGAAAATCGTCCACGCCTTTTTTGACAAGCGGTGAGTATCCCCAGCAGCCTGGGAGGGATGATTTATCCTACGGAAATGGGATGGGGATGGGCAAGGATCTTCTCCCTGAAGTCTGGGTGGAAGCAGGTGGAAAATGGGACATTGCAGCTGAATCTTAGGGACAAGGCAGTCCTAAAGCTTTGCCGGGGGTGTGATGAGCTCGGGAGTGGGGCCGGGGGCTCCCCATCACCACGGGCTCCGGTCCCCCCAGAAACCTGCGGCAGGAGTCGGATGGGCTGGCAGATGAGATCAACTTTGAGGACTTCCTGACCATCATGTCCTACTTCAGACCCATCGAGATGAACATGGACGAGGAGCAGCTCGACCGCTTCCGCAAGGAGAAACTGAAATGTGAGGCTTTCCCAGAGCCCGGGGTTTGGGGGCGGTGGGAAAGGGCTGCCCTGACCCTGCCACCTCCTCCTGTCCCTCCCAGTCCTGTTCCACATGTACGACTCGGACCACGACGGGAAGATCACGCTGCAGGAGTACAGAAATGTAACGTGGGGTCCCTCCTGCCCCTGCCCCCCGAATGCCCAGGCTGGTGCTGACCCTGTGCCTTGCAGGTGGTGGAGGAGCTGCTGTCAGGGAACCCCCACCTGGAGAAGGAGTCGGCTCGGTCCATCGCCGATGGGGCCATGATGGAGGCAGCCAGCATCTGTGTGGGACAAATGGTGGGAGCCTGGGATGGGGGCTGCTCCCCTGCTCTGCCCTGGCTCTGAGGGGCTCTGCTGGCATCAGAAATGGGGCTGGGAGGTGTCCCTGCTTCCCAGGGCATCTCCCTGTCCCAGAGCTGCTTTGGCTGGAGATGTTTTTGCAGGCTGCAAAACCAGGGTGGATGTTATCTCATAAGAAGGGGGATCAGCAAACAGCATCCCACAAACCCTTACTGCTTATGGAAAAGACTGCTCCTTGCAGCCCCGGGGGTTTGGGAACCAATTTTGGGCTGGCCATGGGGTACAGAGCAGGGCCAGCACGGGGAACCCCTGGGAGATGTGTCCCTCAGCCCCAGGGGACATCCCTGGGCCTCACCTTGGGGCAGCTGCAACCTTCCCTCTCTCACCACCACAGGGCCCGGACCAGGTGTACGAGGGCATCACCTTCGAGGATTTCCTGAAGGTCAGTGGCACCTCTGTGACTCCTCTGTGACACCACTGCTCATGTCCCCAAAAGGAGGGGCCTGGCTAGGCACAGGAACCTGGCTGGGCACAGGGAGCTGGGAGGGCATAGGGAGCTGGGAGGGCACTGGGATCTGGGCACAGGGAGCTGGGAGGGCACTGGGAGCTGGGGGGACACTGGGAGCTGGGGGGCACTGGGAGCTGGGGGGCATAGGGGTCTGGGAGGGAACAGGGAGCTGGGGGGCACAGGGACCGGGTGTGTGGCCCCTGGCCCGCTCAGCCCCCTCCCCTGGCAGATGTGGCAGGGCATCGACATCGAGACCAAGATGCACGTCCGCTTCCTCAACGTGGACACCATCGCTCACTGCTACTGAGGAGGGGCAGGAGCAGGAGGAGGAGGAGGAGGAAGAGGACCCAGCAGCAGCTCCCTGTCCTGGCATCTGGCTCCCAGCTCCACGGCTCTGCCCAGCCTGTTTGCCCGTTCACATCAGGGGGTTTTATCTGTAATAAAAGATATTTCTCTTTTTAGTCCTCGCTGAAAATTACTCCGTCCATCCACCATGCCATGGAGGAGCATTCCCCTGAGCAGAAAGCTTCCACAAACCCTGGTTTGCCCCATAAATTTGGATTTTTAGCCTCTGCCACGTGCCACTGTGGGGAAGGAGCTGCTCAGGCGGTGCTGATCCCAGCGATGGGGATGCCGAGGGACAGGAGGTGAAGGCAGCACCTGCAAGGACAAGCACATCCCTCTGCATCCTGCAGAGAAGGCGGTGGCGGAGACACACGGAATGTTCCCGATTTCATCCCAAAGCAGCCCCTCCAGGCAGGAGGAGCCCGAGCAGGCAGCAGGGACGCGGGGACGTGGGCTCCTGGCAACCAGGTGGCTCCTGCCCCCACATGTTCCCGCTAGAACAAGGCACCGGAGACGGGCGGTTGTTTACTGGTATTAGTGACTGGATGGCTCCAGGCGCGTTTCTGTCTCTAAGGCAGCCTGAGCTCCGGAGGGAGGCAGGGGGAGAAAAAAAGGGCAATGGCTATTTTTAGAAAGGCAGGGAAGATTTATTTGTTTTATCCAAAAAATAGCTTCCCCTGGTGGCCCGAGCAGGCGCGGGGCTGCGGGGCGGTGGGTGCGGAGCCCCCGGCACTGCTGCCGCCGCTCCATCCCTGCTCAGGGCAGCAGCGCTGTCCCCTTCTCTTCCACAGTCCTGGGGGTCTCTGCTCGGGCACCCCCGCACTGAGGGGCAGTTACGGGTCTCTCACAGGCTCTGGCCCCTCCAAAGTCCGCTGGGAGCCGCCGGCGCCCAGCCCGGAGCGGATCCCGCAGCCGCTGGGGAGGGAGCGCAGCCCTTCCCTGCACTGCAGTGGGGCCCGGGGGAGCCGGGGCTGGCCCGGGCACGGAGCCGATCCCGCTCCAGCCGGGAATGTCGCACAGAGCCCGGGCCAGCGCTGCCGGGGGCTGCTGGGCTGCGTGGGTTCAGCCGGGGCTGGGAGGGGGCGGTGGGGACGGAGCCCCTGGCGCTGCCCTCCTGCTCTCCTCGGGCCCCTCCGGACACCCTCTGTCCCGGGCAGCTTCACCCCAAACCCCCAGGTTCCCGCAGCCAAGGCAGGCTCCTTTCCCTGGTTTCCCACAAAAATTTCCATACGGGACAATCCCACTCCCTAACTCTCCGTGTGCCCAGCCAGAGTCTTGAGTGCCTGAAAGTTCCTTTTCTGCCTCCAAATCTCCCAGCTGGAGCTGCAGGTGTTAACGGGAGATCGGGGTCCCACTCCTCAATTTCCTTGGAGGGATCATCCAAGAGGATCCACACCAGCAAGGGCTGGGTACACCCTGCAAGGCAGGGGAGTGGAGGCCAGCAGGAGTGAAGAGGGTGTACAATTATTAACCCTTGAGTTAATTAGCTGCCTCTTGATATTCTAAATAGCAAGGAAAGTGTGGGAGGTTGGGAAACAAAGGCAGGACCCAACGCAAACCGGCTGTAGCATTTTACTTTTGCTCCTGTTGGGAATTCTCTGTGGGAAAAGGGATGAGTGGAGAGCAGGAAGGAGGGCTAGACAGAGCAGGTGAGAGGGAGGGAGCAGAGAAGCTGAGCCTGATGCTCAGCCCAGCCAAAAGATGGAGGTGAAGAGCCCCAAGGATGGGCAGAAGCATCACTCCAGCACAACACACAGCAAACCCCAGTGAAACGAGGATAATAATCCTGAAAATCACAGGAAAATCTGCAGAGCCCCAGGAAACCTGGCAAGGGTAATGCTTCTGCCCAGCAAAATCCTGCAAAGCCTGGAGTGTTCCATAAAGGAAATTGGCTGTTGTGGGGCCAGGTTGCTGAGCCCTGGGACGTGGCACAAAGCTCCCTGGCAGAGCCCAGCAGTGTCAGCAGAGTGGCACGGGAAATTGCAGCTGCTTTAGCACACCTTGGAAAACTCCAGGGAGGCTGAAAAAGGCTGAGCAGCATCAGAGAGAGCAGCAGCTGCTGGGATGGGAGAGGGGGACTGGGGGAGCCCAGGACTGGAGAGGAACTGAGTGACCCCAGGAATGGAAATGGGACTGAGGGACCCCAGGAATGGACAGGGATTGAGTGACCCCAAGACTGGAGAGGGGCTGAGGGACCCCAGGACTGCACGGCAGGGACCCTGGTGGGTGGGTGCCGGCACAGAGGGGACACAGCTTGCCCCATCTTCCCATTCCCCCTCATCCATCAGCCACACTGGAGCTTGGGAATGGCAGGAGAGACCAAACAAGGGGACATCTGCCCAGGAAGGGAGGGAAGAGCAGGAGGCAGCACAGATGCCACAGCCATGGAGCTGGGGCAGCCACATGCAGCTGATATTTCTAAGATAAATTTTGAGGAGTTCCTTGGAGTGGCACTGTCTGAGGCAGGGGTGACAGAGGAAAACCCCACCTGCAGCTCTTCCATGAAGAGGAATTTGGCCCAGAGGCTGGAGTTTCATGGTTTTGGATAAAAATCTGCAAGTGGCACAAATCCTGACCTGGAACAGGCTCTTCCCTAGGTTTCTACTCATAATCCACCAGTCATCTGTTTATGCGGCCTCCAGTCTCTGCTGCCCCACCTGCCCCGAGAGGAGGACACCAGCTCCACGTTCCTGGAGCTTCAGGACCATCCACAGAAGGTGGAAATGAGCAAATGTCACTGGAGGAGAGGGGGCAGAGAGAACACTAACAAGCTCCTGCAGGGCACTGACGTTCACCCCTCTGTGACAGAGGTGGACAGGAAAGCAGGGCTGGGTGGGAAAAGGCACAGGGTGGGAGAGGAAGGGGGTTCAGAGACCCCAGAGCACCTCTCTGCACACAAAGCACCCCCTGCTCCTCCTCCCACCACTCCTCAGATCGGGGAGGGATGGCAGAACCTGAAACCCTGGAGTGGCTCTTCCCCAGAGCGAAGGTGGCTGAGGACACAAAACAGGGGCAAAAAGCCCTTTCTGGGGCCAGGGGAGGGGCAGTGGGGATTTTCCAAGGGGTTTTCCAGCCTTGTGCTGCCCTCAGGGTGGCTGTGCCTGGCTCCTGGAGCTGCTCCCTGCAGGCACAGCTGGGCTGACATACAGAGCCCCCCTTACCCCACACAGACCCCTCTTGGCAGCTCAGGATTACAATGGACACCACAACTCCCAAGGTTTTCATGCCAAACTCTCCTGCTGTGATGCCTCTGGATCCTCCAGCTGTTCCTGACCCCTGGCCTGGCTGAGAGCCACCAGGCTGAGCCTGGCCTCTGCCAGCTCAGTCCACAATGAGCCCTGACGTGTCCTGCCTGCAGCCCCTCTGCTCTGGCCCCTGAGCCCACCCCAGACAGATTTGCCCTCCTCAGTGCCCACCCGAGGCAGATTTGCCCCTCCTCAGTGCCCACCGAGCAGATTGCCCTCAGGCCCCGAGGCAGATTTGCCCTCCTCAGTGCCCACCCGAGGCAGATTTGCCCTCCTCAGTGCCCACCCGAGGCAGATTTGCCCTCCTCAGTACCCACCCCAAGCTGTGGCACTGGGCCCCTCCCTTCCACTGACTGGTACCCATGGGCTGGGCAGCTCCAAGGTGGCTCCTGTCCCCAGTCCAGCCAGGATGGTGCCCCCCTTCCTGCTCTTGAAATGGAAGAAGAGGCTCCATCCCCATTTCCATGCCCCTTGACCTGGGATTTGCATCACTCCAGCACTAAGGAGCACCCAGGACAGCAGGACATCCCTCCAACAGCCTGAGCCCCGCGAGCTGAACACCCCACCTCTGCTGCGGGGCAACCTTCCTCAATTAATTCCATTAATTAGCAGGGAAAAGACCCAAAGAAGCACCCCCGGAGGAGCCGTGGGAGCTCCGTGTGCACCTGCCCGAGCAGGTGCTGCAGCACAGCAGCAGCCTCGGCACGAGGAGAGGCAGAAGCAGGAATTCGGGGGAGGACTCCGGGAAAAGGGCTCACGTGGGCACCGCACACACTGACGGGCTCCCCGCAGCAGGGAGCCGGGGGAGGAACAAAGCTGCTCGCAGAGAAGGACGAGAACAATGGCACGGGAGCGTCCCCTGCTCAGCACAGCGCTGCAGCAACCCCCGAAGTCATCCAGGCTGCAGAAACCATTATTTGTCAGGTTTCAGCTGAACTCTTGTCCCAACTGTGCATCCATGACACTTCCTGCTCTCCCAGGTATGGAAGGAGGGAGGGAGCTTCCCAGAAGGGTAGAGGAATTAAAAAAAAAAAAAAAAAAAAAGAAGAAGAAGAGCAAACTTTATGAAAGATCAGATTTATTGGTTGGACAGAATGCACTTTTTTGTGTATCCATCACATGGAGAAAGGTAACTTATACCTTTCACTTAACCATGAAATTTTGGCCATGGGGCCATGGGAAACCAGCCCAAGCCAAAGGAGGCAGAGCAGTGAAATCCAGCTGTGTGCAGGGCTGCCCCAGAGACTGCACAGTGCCAGCCCAGCCCCTCTCCTGCAGGTCTGGGCACATTCCTGCACCCCTCCCCAGCACTTTACACTGATCCCATCAACCCAGCAAAAAAGGTGTAAGTTAAAACTTAACCTCAGTTTAAACAGAACTGACACACCTTTGGTTTGCACCAGTAAGTTTACAAGGGCAAATCACAATAAAATCATTTCAAATCATTTTAAAGAGATCCATGGATCCACTGGAGCTCTTGTTCCCCTAACTGGTTTTACCTGTCAGTGCTGCCTGGGCTTAAGGTAAAGCCTCACTCTTCATCTCCACCTGCACAGCCCCTCCTGCCCTTCACCTGGTGCTTCCCCACAGCTTTGGGCTCAGCACCCAAGGAGGGCACTGTGGCCACTTCATTCCTTGTGTTCCATGATCAATTCCCAGCTTGGAAGCAAGGACAGCACTGAAAACCCTCTGGGAGCTGTGGAAGTACCTGATCCAGCCAAGCACACACCTGACAACCTGAGCCAGCCCTTTGTGCCAGTGAACAGGGCTCAGCTCACCCTAAAAGGCTCAGGGACAAAATCCCACAGACAGATGTACATGTACAATTAGAAAACATTTAATCCAGGATTTTAAAGAATTAAAAAAATAATTTATTCTAAAATAATTTTGATGTCATGTGTGGCCTGCTGAGTTACCAAGCATCCAGCCTGGCCTAGGGAACCTTCCCCTTCCTCGCTCCATCCCAATCCCTCTCCCAGCCACCCTAACCTTTTGTGCATGGTCCTGTCATCCTGTTCCCAGGCACGTTCCAATGCACTCCAAGGCAAACAAGAACGAGCAGCTCAATACCAGGACAGACATTTCAAACATGTGGCTCAGCACATGCTTCCTTCAAGTCCTCAGTGATTTTTTTTCCCTCTTGGGGTAGGTGAGAGCCCCTCAGAGAGCTCCCCTTCAGCATCCCACTCCAGCTGCCTGACCCAGATGGGAGCTGCAGGAATTCTGCACAGGCAGGATTTCCCACCAGCAGCAGGAACATTTGTGTTTCCCTTGCAGTGCTCCCCTTCCCCCTCAGCCTCTCCACCCCACCAGGCTGCACCTCTGGACACATCCCAGCGGGGAGCTCCAGGGCTCTGTGTTCCCATCCCCAGGGCTGTCTGCAGCCCACCCCAGCTTTGCAGGCTGTCCCCCGTGGGTTTAGCCCTGGATTTAGCCCTGGATTTAACCCTGGTGCCCTGGCTGGCCCCAGCAGGGCCCTAGATGCTGTCGTAGGGCACTGCCAGGCCGATGTTGTAGTTGTACCCTGTCAGCTCATCGTAGGAGGAGCGGCAGATGGGGAGCACACTGTCCACAGCCAGCTGGTCCACAGAGAACTCGTAGCAGTAAATCACCCCTCGGTACCTGGGTGGGAAACAAGCAGCACACACCAGCTCACCTCAGTGGCGAAGCAAACAGAGGCAGAAATCACTAGAAAAATCACCAGAACTGAAAAAGGTGATGCTGCAGGAGCTGGGTAAAACCCGCCCTGCTGAGCACTCTGAACAGGGGGAGCTCCCTCCTGCCTCCTGCCAGGGACCCAGCAAGCTGGGAAGGGCTGGTGAATCATTCCCTCCAGCCCTGCAGAGCCGTGACTGTCATCTGCTGAAACATCTCCAGGCTCTCCAGCACGGGGGAAGATAAATACATTGGTATTTGATAGTTCAATTAGCACTAACAGCCATTTGAGATGCAAATACCAAAACCTGCAGCTTAAATGCCAGTAGTTTTCCTTTAGGAGGAGACAGCATTACTAATATTTCAAGCATGGAGAGGGCTGCATTCCCTGCCTGGCTTCAGTGGACTTTATGTTCTCCTGCTGAGAAAAAGCGCATTTTTTGGTGCTCAAGCAAATCAAGAACCAATTCATCGCTTGTTTTATAAACCTTACCCTTAAACTTTTTTAAACTTAATTTTTTGCTGCTATACCCTCTCTGTAAGTGCTCTGGGTGATGACTCAGGTGCTCAGGGTGCTATTTAAAAACAAAGCAGATCGCTGAGAGCTGCTTTCTCACTTTCGGTGCAAGCTGGGGTCGTCCTCGGTGATGCTGAAGCCTCGGGGGTTCTTCTCCTCGGGGATGTTGGCAGTGATCAGGCTGTGGGAATTGAACCACACGTGGCGGACTGGATGTCTGCAAAACAACCCAGAGCACGGCGTGAGGGACACCCGCACCCGACTGCCAGAAGCCGAGTGCTGGGAAGGGAAAGGCTTCGGATTAAACGCGGAGGGATTGAAAGCAGCGCCCTCCCCAGGGCCAGGGAACCGGCGCTTCTAGTTCTTCCAGCCTGGAGCACATCCCACATCTTTTACCCCCATCTAGCGGGCACTTCCCAGAACACACGAGGAGGCCAGGAAATGCTGCGGAAAGATGAGGAGCAGCGGCCGGGAGGAGGGATGCGGCTGACCTGAGCTGGGCTGGGCTGGCTGGGCTGGGCTGGGCTGGGCTGGGCTGGCCTGGGCTGGCCTGGTGGCTGGGCTGGGCTGAGCTGGGCTGAGCTGGCTGGGCTGGGCTGGGCTGGGCTGGCTGGCTGGGCTGGCTGGGCTGAGCTGCCTGGCTGAGCTGGGCTGGGCTGGCTGGGCTGAGCTGGGCTGGGCTGGGCTGGCTGAGCTGGGCTGGGCTGTGCTGGGCTGGCTGGGCTGAGCTGGGCTGGGCTGGGCTGGGCTGGGCTGGGCTGAGCTGGGCTGGGCTGGGCTGGGCTGGGCTGGACTGGCCTGGGCTGGGCTGGGCTGGGCTGGGCTGAGCTGGGCTGGGCTGGGCTGGGCTGGGCTGGGCTATGCTGATGCCCTAAGCACTGAAGCAACGCTGCCAAGGGCAGGGCGCTCCCGAAGGGGAGGGACACCCCACACAGCCATGCATGCACCGAGCTGGTTTAGAAAGGCACGGCAGGGCACAAGCTGAGAACCATGGAGTGGGAAGGAACCCCCAGGGATCATCAGCCTAGCCCCTGGCCCTGCCCAGACCCCCCAACACCCCCCTGTCCATCCCTGGAGCTCTGGCAGCCTCGGGGCCGTGCCCATTCCCTGGGCAGCCTGGGCAGTGCCAGCACCCTCTGGGGGAAGAGCCTTGCCCTGAGCTCCAGCCTGAGCCTGCCTGGCCCAGCCCCAGCCCTGCCTGGGGCTGTCCCTGGCCCAGAGCAGAGACTGGAGCTGCCCTGGGGAGGAGTCTCCCCTCAGCCTCCTCTGCTCCAGCTGAACGTTCCAGGGGCCCTCAGCTGCTCCTCCAGAGCCTTCCCCATCCTCGTGCCCCTCCACTGGACACTCAAGTCAGGTCTTCATTCCTTTCCCTCTCACTGGTGAATAACTGGCCCCAAACCCCAGGACCAGCAGTCTGTGTTCAAGCAGGAGTCACTTTTCTCCCCAAGTGAGGATGGCTCATCTCCACACCCCAAATGTGTCTTCTGTCACCTCCCTCAGCTCCTGCTGCTGTTTCCCATTCCTGGCACGGGGCTGAAGGCAAGAGAACAGTACACACCTTTTCTAGGAAAGACTTTTGATTGAAGCAATCCCTTTGGATTACTCTATAGATTAAGCACTGTTTTCCACATGTTTAATCTGATGGTTTCACTTGGAGTGCATCCCTGAGCTCAGCTCTGCCCTGCCTGCCCTCCTCCTGGAGCAGCACAAATGAGCATGCCAAGGAGACAATCAATGGAATATTGTCCTTAATGCATCAGCCCCATCACAACAGGCTTCATCATTCCCAGGGTCAACACAGAAAGTGATACCTGCTATTAATCAATGACAACTCCAGCTTGAACTTCCCTGACTGTGCCTCATTTAGCTCCTCTTTAGGGAAGATGCATTAAAAATAATAATAATAATAAAAAATCAGGATTTATCTGTTCATTTTATGGATATCACTCAGACTTACAAGGGGCTATATCCTCGAATCTTTATCCAGACAAAGCCTGGAATTGTGCTTTGATCAGGAAATCTTCATTTAGCTGTACACAGTGTCAGCTCCAGGATGCTGATCTGTGCTTGTACGTGCAGTACTGTGCTCCTTGTGCTCAGTACAAACTGACATTTCAATATTTAAATGAGTTTAAATGCTTTGATCCCTACCATTAAGGGTGTGTGTGGATGGGGTGAACAGAAACACAAGGATTGTGATGGATACACTGGATGGAGACAGCCAGAACCAGTCACTCTCAAAACAGCCAGCCCAGCACTTCAAACCCAAAGTTCCACAACTAAATAGGGGTTGGGGAAGGGAGAAATCAGTGAATGAACTTCATGGAAAATCCAAGGGAACAACCCAGGGTTGTTCTCCCCATCACTGGCTGAAACACTCAGCTAACGAGTAAAAGAGCTATGACAGCTAAAGGGTGTAGTCTGGGTTTCCCAGACCTGAAGTTTCTGAGTTTCTAAGTTCAGTTCCAGATGCTGCTGTGGTGAGTAACAAACAACATGAATTCCTTGTTTAGAATAATCTGACTCTAACCTTTTTATTCAAACCATTGATCCCCTTTATATACCTTTTTCAACAGGCCACTCTCATTGGTCAGAAGAGTGCCAGAACTCTTCAACACATTGGCCAAAACCAAAAGACATCAGAGAAAGTCCATCCCACAGAAAGGAATACAAAACATTACACTCATTACAAAAACACTGGCACTGTTTATGTCAAATCTTGTGAGAACCAGGCCTTCCTAAACCAAAACATCACGAAGAAACTGAACTTAGAAACTCAGAAACTTCAGGTCTAGCAAACCCAGACTACAAAAAGGCCCCCTCAGAAAGACACAGCACTCCAGGTGGGGAGGCAGCCTGTCCCCAAGCTGCACGACCTTGTTCCCACATCCTCCCTCCAGCCCTGGGGCACCCAGGCTCCCCCAGCCGAGTTACCTGGCGTGCATCTCCCAGAGTTTGGTGCCCATACGCTGGTCCCACACACACACCAGGCCCTCCTGGCCTCCACTGACCACCTTCCACTCATCCATCTGCACTGCAGACACGCCCAGCTGGTGGCCGTACACGGAGCATGCGGCCTCGCCGCGCCGCAGGTCGAACACCCGCACCCTGCAGGGAACAGGGCACACAAACAGCTCTGCATGAGCAGCACCAGGGCTTTGGGGTCATGGAAGCACATCTGGCACAGCACATCTATGGAAGCACATCTGGCACAGCAGCAGGGCCGCTCTGCTCCACGGCTGGGGAACCTGCGCAGCCCATCCTCCTCCCCGCTGAGTCCTCACCCTGCCCTCTGCTACCAAAGTCTTCCTCAGGCAGATTTCCCCCACTGTACAGGACCTCTCTGGGTCTTTACAAGTTCTAAGACATAAAGAGGGCTCTGTGGTCTCAGCACAGGAGGGACCTGGAGCTGCTGCAGCCAGTCCAGAGGAGGCACCAAAGATGCTCCAGGGCTGGAGCCCCTCTGCTCTGGAGCCAGGCTGGGAGAGCTGGGGCTGCTCCCCTGGAGAGGAGAAGGCTCCAGGCAGAGCTCAGAGCCCCTGCCAGGGCCTAAAGGGGCTCCAGGAGAGCTGGGGAGGGACTGGGGACAAGGGATGGAGGGCCAGCACACAGGGAATGGCTCCCACTGCCAGAGGGCAGGGCTGGCTGGGATATTGGGCAGGAATTGTTCCCTGGGAGGGTGGGCAGGCCCTGGCACAGGGTGCCCAGAGCAGCTGTGGCTGCCCCTGGATCCCTGGCAGTGCCCCAGGCCAGGCTGGACACTGGGGCTGGGAGCAGTCTGGGACAGTGGGAGGTGTCCCTGCCATGGCAAGGGGTGGGATGGGCTTTAAGGTCCCTCCCAAACCATGCCATGATTCTATGAGTCTATGATAAAAAATAAAAGTGAAATTTGGAGAAAGCTCCTCTCCCAAATAATCAGCCATGCCTTGAGGTATAGAACACCCATTTTGGGCACTCTGTGAACACATCTCACCCCCTGGTACATACCCACATCCACTATGCACGAGGGGTGATATTATTACCAGGATCAAGGAAAGGATTATTATTGCAAAGATTTCAGAGGAGATTAAATGTGTAGCAATTCAAAAAAGATAGGGAATTACAGGGTTCCTACCTTTGCCTTAATCACAAATATTCAAAGCAAGCACCCAGCAATGAGGATCTGCTTTGACTTCAAAAATGCAACTGACTGTAGGCAGTTTTTAGGTACATCTGATTTTTGGACATTATTGACCACCCATACAAAGCATTTTGAAGAGAAATAAATTGAAGACTCAGCCAGAAGCAGAACTACAGAAGAAGAGCTTTGGATTCCAAGCACTGCTACAAAGCCACAATGCAGTTAGAGCCAATGGTGTTAAGTTTTAAGCCTGGCTCATATCACTAATGAGTGTGGGGTTTGATCCTTATTTATCAAGATTAAGAGATAAAGCAAAGCACATAAATAAACAAAAAAGGCAGCAAGTGAAAACAGAAGGGGAAACACTGATCTCAGATTTGAGAAGAAGCCAGAGCAAGTTCCTCCCAGCTGATGGCTATCAGGAACAAACCCATCAGGTACACATTAATTCCAGAAAAAGCCAAAACACACTTGTTCCAACACATTAACTGCACTTCACTCCATACCCCTGCTACGATCCTAATGGTGCTGCAAGTCCTTCCTCTCCCCTTCTCCAGCAGAGATTGCATCATGATTTTACACACCCCACATTTCAGGGACTGAGAGGCAGGGCAGCAGAGCAGGCCAGAGCTCCAGCAGAGCAGCAGCCATCTGCCCAGGAGGGGACAGGCCAGGGCAGGGCGAGGGGCACCCTGTGGGGCACAGCACACCCCTCAGAGGGAGCAGGACAAGGACTCCTGGCTGCCCCCAGCTCCAGCAGAGAGGAGCTCTGGGAGAGGACAGGGTGTTGGGAAGGGCTCGCTCCTGGAGCTCTCCCTGTTGTCCTGTGTGTTCTCACAGCTTGCTCCTGTTTGGGAAGCACAGCTGGAAGCCAAAGATGCTGGCTATCCCCTGAGGAAGCCCCCAGCTTTCAGGCAGGTGCCCATGCTGGCACACCCCTGGCAGAACCAGAGGCACACTCGGCTGCTCAGATGTGCCTTAAGGAAATAAAGGCAGGGTGTTTTGCCAAAGCCTCGTGAGGCTGTAACACAGGGCTGGACAGCTGGGCTCAGTGGGAGCCCTTCAGACTCATCCCAGCCCCAGGGAGGTGTTCCTGAGGCCAGGCTCCTGTCAGACTGCCCTGGGACTGAGCTGCTGGCCTTCAGGGGAGCATGGAATACGTTTGGATCCACACCTTTCTGGGGCTGCCATATGCTTGCTTTCCCCAGGCTCCTCTCCACCCCAGCTTCCACCAAGGAAAAGCAGGATCAGCACACGCTCCCTGCTAGGAGGCCTCTTGCCAGAGCAAAGCACAGCTCAGGAATCAAATCAATCAGCAGAGCTTCGGCAGGAATTTCAGAGGGAGAGACAGATTTCACAGGACCTGTCAAAACCATTTTGTGAGTATCACCTTTCAAAATCACGTTTTGAGTAAAAGAAGGGCAGATTCAAGGGAAACTGGGGAATTGCTGTATTTAATTCAAGCATTAAGTGCTCCCTCTGGCCAGCGGCAGCCTGAGCTCCCATGGCAAGGTTCCTGTTTAATAAACTCACTCTCTAATACGGCCATGGAGATTCCAGTCTCGTTCCACCTGTGGATGCCCAGCACCTTCCTGCAGCATCACAGCAGGATCTGGCCTCAGAGATACTCTGCTCCTGCCTCCTGGGTGCCAAACTGACCTTCCCAACTATTAGCTCCTAACCCCTTGCTGTTCTTGTGACATCCAACCCCTTGAACTCAGTCAGTGCTGAAGCTGAAAAATCCTAAAGCTTACTGGAGGGGAAGGGTACAGATATCTACTCTGCTATAAAGGGAGGGGATATCAACTTCAGCTCCTCTCCTGTCATCGTGCAGGAAATCAAAACTGGAGGTAGCTTTACTGGGGTGCTTTGGAAAGTCAATTATCTGCTTTTAGAGGGAAAAAAACCTCCCAAGGATTCAATTCCACTTGTCAAACTTCAGCTATATCCTTTATCCTCCTTGCTGAGAAAGTGTGAGGCTTGTGCTCGCACTCCCTATTCTCCAGGAAGGAGAAAAAAAAAAAAAAAAAAAAAAAAAAAGCTGTTTGACAAAATAATCATTTTTGCAAGCTGCTGCACTGGCGGGACAGAGGTCTGGGATTTGGCAGAGGGAAGAGCCCGCCTTCCAATCTGATCCCAGCACCAGAGCAGAGCACCACCTGCAGCCTGGTGCCCAGTGTGGAAAGGAGGAGGGAAGGAAGCAGGAGCCATTAGAGACTGGCTCCTGGCCATCCCACATCTCCTTTGGTGCACTGGATCAGACCCTGCAAACGCCTCGCCAAAAAAAGGAAATCTAAAAATTGGACTCAAAGGGTCTTTTTAAGCACTTTAATCCTTTCGCACTGCCTGCTCCCAGTGCGGCCATTGCTGGCAGCAGACACTGAGCTGGGAAAATCCTACTCCCCAAGCCAAGGAGTTAAAGAGAAAGCTGCTAATCAGCTAAATAGAAGCTGGAATCTGTTCATATGAAAGTCTCTTTTTTTCTCTGTCACCTGAGGGACGTCGCTGTGTTCCCAAGTACACTTTTGACATCATTTGGCAGCGGGGCCCATCTCATCCTCCACGATTCATCCCTTAGGTTATTTTTTTAATATCAGAAAGTGAGCTTTTAAATGCCAAACTCATTTTGCGGGTGGCGGCGGGGAAGTGGAAGATGTTCCAAGTGGTCTCGCTGGGCTGTGCACCAACTGCGTCCACCAAATGGCTCGGAAAGCTCCTCTTCCCATGGAGCTTCCCAGACAAAGCACTGACAGCCACATCCAACTATTACCTAATAGTTTTTGCCTCAACTTCATGGAAACACGACAGGAGCAACCGATTCCAGCAGGGCCAGATGTAGGACAGGCAGCTGGAGGTGGGACACTGGAGATGAGCTCTGGGGAGCACCTACCTTCTGTCCTTGTTGCCTGCCACCAGCATGTTGGGGGGGCTGCTGTGGAGGTTGACACATGAGAAGTCACCTATGGAGTTGCCCACCTTGGTCATGCACTGGTTTGTTTCCAGGTTGTACAGAAGGATCTGACAGAGAGAGAATAAAACACCACATAAATTCAGCAGGAGCACCACGATGGTTTTGCTGCAGCACAGAGCAGAGCTGTGACCACCAGAGGTGTTCTGCAGGACTTGTTTCTTGGTGTGTAAAACAGAACCAAGAGACACATCTACCCCTATGGAGAGAGGCAATGGCACCCTCAGAAATCAGGAATCCAGGTTTTCCAGTGGGATCCAGCAAGAAGCAGGGATGCATCAACAGAATGGCTAGGTGCAGCTCTCAGGCAAAGCACACAGGTGAAATCTTTAGGGTTACAGGCAAAACCAAGAGTTTCCTCATCAATTTTAACTTTCAAGAGAGCAGTAAAAGCAAACAGCACCAGCCCTGAGGAGGTTTGGACAGACAGACAGTGAGAGGCAGATCCTGCCAAGTGCAGCAGGACCTGCAGGGCAGAGCTGACCAGAGCCCTGCTGAGAGCCTGGGTGCCCTCCCACACACACACACACACACACACAGAAATGTCACATCTGAAGTGGCAGCTCAGATGGGAAAGGCAGAAAAACAACTCTGATTTCAGGCAGCATCTGAGATGATTCAACCAGAGCCTGGATGAGAAGCACGAGTTGTTCCCCGTCCGTTCCCACTCCTCTCCTCAATCAGTTTAATCACGTTTGCTGTCCTTCCTGTGGGGCCAGATCAGATCTGTCTATCTGGGCCTTTCAATTTAGGAGAACAAGTATTTTTAGAAACAGAAAAATGCACTGGTCAAGGCCCAGTGGAGCTCAGCGCTGCACTTGGCCTTATATAACTTCATAAACATGATTAAATTTCATGGTGATGCTTGTTTAAATGAAAACAAACCTTGTGACCACAAAAAGAGTTAGTGGTATTTAAAACATCAGAAAAACCTTACAGCTTCCATGGCAACATTAGCATGGCCATGCCAATGTCACATCAATATCCTTTTCCTCTAATTTGCTGATTATAGCCACGTGCAGCTCAATAAATATTGCACTATCTGGATGTATTATTTCAACATTTGCCAGAGCAGCAGCACTGATGGTACCTGGCCTTTTATCCCCTATCTGTGCCATTTCAGAGATCTGAAGGGTGAATTAAGAGAGCAGGAGAGGATAATTTTGTGTTGGAGGCCTCTGGGAACCAAAGTGAAGCTTTAAAGATCTCGAGAAACAGGGCAAAGAGAGGCAGAGAATTTGCAGGTTTCCTCCACCTGCCACTCTCCCAGGCAAATTCAGACATATTTCAGCTCCCTGTTAGGATCAACGCACCCACATCCAACTTCCTTAGGCGGTCCTAAGATTTATAATCTCCAATTAGTTCTTTGTGAAGCTGTCTCCAAAAACATGGCATTTTTCATCCTTAAGACCCAAAAAACCAAAGCAAGGGTGACCTTTGTTGGAAAACCTAGGACATGAAAGTTAAACTTACGTAAAAATGAATTTAAACTTCCACCCCAAGGAAAAAGCTGCTACAAACTGCATGGAAATGTTAGTGTTTGAGGTAAAAACCAGTTTACAGCCTGTTCTCACTTCAGCCCAGCTCCCAACAGCTCAGTAACCAAACCCACAGATAATGATATTCTGGCAAAGACACCTCGAAGGGTTTTCAGTGCAAAGGAAATTAATATCTGTGCCTGGCAACCCAAACTTGTCTTTGGAAAGTTTGGAACAAGAGACAAAGTCAATAAACTGCTGAATTCAGCTAAGAACAAGAACTGATGGGGTCAGGAGAGATGTATTCAAGCTCCCAGTCGAGCACTTTCCAGCTGGATGTTAAAACTCCAGAGGGGAGAGGCCAAAAGCTGCTCTCTTAAAAGTCCCCTGGGGCTGATACTTGCAGTGAACATCCATAAACTATTAATTTATCTAAATGACCAGAGCTCCCATCCCTGCTATAAACATAGGATACATACTTGAACATCCAGCCATGGCCAGGAAAGGCTGGAAGGAAAAATTGCTTCCACATAGCACTGGAAGATTCCTGTGTAACATTTTCCATGCTGCATTTGCTCCTGCCTGCAGCCCTGTGGCAAAGCTCACAGGTAACAGCAGCTGGAAAAATTACTTATTTCTCCTCACACAACTTGTAGGTGGCCACCAATTTAAAGTGTTTGCATCTCAGAATCTGTAAAAAAAATAAAGGTTCACACCCACGAAAATGGAAGAAAAGCTTGTATCATCCTACCCCCTTCAATTCCTTCTCATGCCCATCTCTGTTCTTTGAAAGATTGTTTGTTTTAAGCATCAGTAACAAGATTGATGGTTAAAATAAAATTTATTTTAAATTTTATCATGCACAAATGTCTTTCTAACCTATTAGTCCCACCACTGGAAGAGTCTCTGTGATTTTCAGTATCCAGGTTTTGCCGGCCTCGAAATTCAACCTGTCTTGAGCAGCTTTATGACCTCCAAATGTATTTCAAACCCTTATCCTGACCAACTGATAAGTAAAGAAGCTGAAAGCACTCAGAATGCTTAAGTCTGAATAATAATTTCCTGAAGACAGGGATTTAAAAGCACGCTGATGACAATTCTGAAGTTGCTGGAACGTATCTGATGAGCTCTCCTGTAATATCCCAAGGCAAGAAGGATTTTCCTTACAAAGGCCAAGGAGAGAGAATGGAAATACCTGGTCAATAGGGACTTGAAATAAGGGCCTGTGTGTTAAAGGGCAGATAAAGCATAAGATCTCTGGGAGGTTTATAATCCTAAAATGCACACTGCAAAGGGATTACCCTTTTAAAGGTATTTATAATCCTATAATGGACACCCAAGCCCAGTGACCTAATAGGTACTGAACTGAGGGAAGTGAACCAAGAGCATTTGGGTGTGAAATGAAGAACCCTGGGATAACACACTAATGAGCAGCCCTGGCCCCACTGGGACCTCAGGGAGGAAAAGCATTAAAGACCCCGTGCAGCCAGCACCGGGATCCAACGCCCCAAATAAAAAGTGTCACCTATTAACCTAGACCAAATGAAAAGTCCAGGTTGTTGGCCAAGAGCCAGGCAATCTCCCTGAATGCTTAATAATTCAACAAGCCAGGAATAGGCAGAGCACCTCCAGCATTCTGTTTAGTTAAAGACCACAGAGATTAGCAAACACATTATCCATCTCCGAGGCGATCCCTTCCCTGTTACAAGTCCCTTAACGACCTTTACCATCCCTTCCTCCCTCTCTCTCTCTTTTAATAAGGCTGAGCAAATGGGACTTCATTTCAGCCCACTGCCACAGACTGGGGGTATTAATTATTCATGCTCATAGTCTCCCCTTTGTTAAGGCAGTGCATTAGACTAATTCCCCTCTTCACTGGGCAGCCTGGGCACGGCTCAGCCTGTGGCCGCTCCTCCAGGAGCCCAGCAAATTCACCAGCCCAGGCACGGGAAAAAAGGCAAAGTTACTGTTCTGCACGGAACTGCAGAGTGCTGGGGACAGGGAACTCTCTTTAAATGCTGTCCAAGAACTCGTGAAAGATGCCTGAAATTAATTCCCAAAGAATTAAAGGCTCTGGAGCCAGAAGAGCTGAGCTGTGAGCTTTGTTACATCTCGCAGCTAAGTGAGGTCAAGCGTGGTCAATGCACTCTGCTTGAGACACTTCCAAGAAAAACCAAGGAACTGAAAGAAACGCTGCTGATGGAACTCTTCCATGCGTGGCCAAAACCCCAGCAGGTGTTTTGGGATGCTGTGTTGTTGGAGATGTCTTTTTTGGATGGAACATTAAAACAACAAATCCCTGAGCACTTGTTATCAAAGAGCCTGTGGTACTTTCAACAAGAGCTGGGGTGTCCATCCCACTGTCCTGGAAGGCAGCCAGCACACGCCTGCTCTGGGGAAGAGATGCTTTCCCTCTCCCTTTCCCTTTTCCCTCTCCCTCTCCCTTTCCCATTCCCTTTCCCTTTCCCATTCCCTTTCCCTTTCCCTTTCCCTTTCCCTTTCCCTTTCCCCTTCTCTCACCCTTTTCCTTTCCCTTTCCTCTTCCCCTTCCCTCTCCCTTTTCCTTACTCTTTCCCTCTCCCTTTTCCTTACTCTTTCCCTCTCCCTTTCTCTTTCCCTTTCCCCTTCCCTCCCTTTTCCTCCCTTCTCTTCCCTCCTTCCTTTCCCCTCCCTTCTCCCTTTCCCTCTCCTTCTTCCCCCTCCCTTTCCCTTTCCCTCCCCTTCCCTTCCCCCCTTTCCCTTCCCTCCTCTTTCCCTTTCCCCCTCCTTTCCCTTTCCCTCCCTCTCTCCCCTTTCCCTTTTCCCTTTCCCTCTCCCTTTTCCCCTTCCCTCTCCCTCTCCCTCTCCCTTTTCCCTTTCCCCCTCCCTTTCCCTTTCCCTCTCCCTTTTCCCTTTCCCCCTCCCTTTCCCTTTTCCCTTTCCCTCTCCCTTTTCCCCTTCCCTTTCCCCTTCCCCTCTCCCCATCCCATTCCTGTCTCCTGCCCACAGGAGCAGCCGGGGGCAGGTGGGGGCTGAGCTGTGTCTCAGGACTGGGTGAATCCCTCTGGGTGTGGGGTACACTGGTTCTTATTTAGATGCTGTATTGGGGGGAGGATCATAAATATCAGCACAAAGCACACTGTAAAACCACACTCAAACCCTACATCCTTCTCCTCAATGAACAACACAGGAGATCCACTACAGAACCATTTTTTCTGTCCAGGTTTGAGGTTTCTGTCATTTTAACTAAAAGAAAACCACTACGAGTTGCTCAGAGGATCAAGCAGCAAGACTGAGAACTGAATCTACACTTATTTTCAGATTATGTTTCTCCCCTTTGCTTCTGTCCAGCCCCGTGCCAATTGGAAAAAACACTGCCTGAATACACACAAATATTGCCCAAAAAAAAAAAAAAAAAAAAAAAGGGCCGTGAAATTCCAAGTCAACCATAAATAAAAAGGGATCTGGTTTCTGTTCAGGTTAAACCCATCCAATCCAGAGGGTACCTACAAAAGCAGCAACATGCATTTGTGGGGGAACTCATCAAATTAAAGACAACATATGGTACACACTGCTGCAAGTTTAGATTTTATTTCTAAAGTGATGTGGAAAACAAGAATATTTTTAAAGTTTACAAGCCCCAGGGGCACAGTTTCCCCATGCAAATGTATTGGATTGCCTACTGTAAATATGGCACATAACACTGCAACAACAACAAACCCAATCTGACTGTTAACAAATGCAAGGTCAGCACGCTGATACTTGCGCACACAGATAAGTGTTCTGGCTCCATAAATTTCAAGATGAGCTAAGATTTAAAAGGAGCAGCTGAGGGAGACAGACAGACAATCAGAGAGGAAGAAAAAGAGTAAATCAAACACAAAACATCCAGTTAAAAAAATAAATAAATAAAAAAGCAGTTAATATCCATGAATAATGGATGTTTGATTTAAAAGCAGTTTACTCCAATATGATGTAATTTTTGACAATCAGCCAGAGAGACTATTTTTCAAGTTCTTGCCAGATAGAAGTCATTGTGGGGAGCTGGGAACACGGGTGCTTCTCTGAGCATGTGGAAAATTGACTTTCATGCCATCCTAAAGGTGACTTTTCCTGGCAGACACGTGCGTTGGGCGATGCCTGAAAACCCAAACCCAGCAGAGCCCCCAGCAAATCCAGCAGGACAAGCAGATCCCTGCTCCTCCCCATCCAACACCTGCTGCACAGGGCACACTCAGAGCTAAAGACAAGTGGAGTTTGCTTTTCCCTTTGAAGTTTCCCTGTGCCTGCAGTTCCAGAGTGAGGCCTCAGGCTGGTGGCAAGAAGAGGAGCCAAGCGCGGTGCTGGCGCTGCCAACGCACCTGCAGCCCTGGGCACTGCCAGCCCCCGGGGCTCTGCCAGCCTGGGATGGGCTGGGATGTGGGCAGATGTCTGCTAGGACCTGGAATGGGGTCACCAGGCTTGTCTGACTCGGGGCTGAAGCCTGGGCTGAGAGCTCCAGGGCCCATGGGGAGGATGTTGTGTTTACCCACTGAACCACCCACACACTCACAAAACCCCTCCAGCCCAGGGTCTCCAGCCCTAACCTGAGGGAAACCTTCTCCCATGGAATAAACCTTAAAAACTGAATTAACTCCCCTTGGTTTCATCACCTGGAATATTCATGGCACATCCTAGGAGCTGTATTTTCAAACCTGAGGTACCCACTTAAGCCGCCGTGCCAATTTTGAGGCACTCACACTATAGCACAGACGGGGGGAAAAAAAGCAGAATGTCCCTAGTGCCAGCCAATAGAAAGGGATTTATTAACTTATTATTTATTTACTCCTTTATTTATTTCAATTTGCAAAATTATTCCTGGTCATTTAGAGTGTCTGATCAATAAATCAAAAAAATTTAGACAAGGAAAAGTTCTGGACTCTCTGTTGGTCTCTTTTTCTTGTAGTGGCCAACACAGTTCAGTTCCTCAGAGAGTGCTGCCTCTCTGATGCGGTACCAAAGAGTTTATCAAGAAAAAGGTATTTAAAACACCTTTCAACACCTCCAAAGATCTGCTAACATCCTGCAGTCCTGGAGAGACATTTGGGCAAGTCCCATCTGTTCAGTCACCAGCAAGCCCTGCCCTTCTACTGGACTGAAAACAAGAGCTCATAAAGATGAATTTGTTGAAAACAGCTCTTTACAAGGATCATGGAGGACAACAGAAATGAAAAACCCCACATTTTTTAAACAGGAAAAACTAAGATTAAAAAAATGGAAGTCTTTGGAACTCCGTGAGAACTGGAGACACTCGACACCAGAAAAGACAATGCAGCTCCTCAGTTGGAAAGATTTTAGTTAAAATTGGATGTAAGGAAGGTGTAAAAGCTCACATAAAGCAGTCATGACTGAAATATATCATCCAAAAATGCCTGTAAAGTATGAAACCTAATTTAAAGGATTCTTTACTGCTGCCCAGAACAGCTGTGGCTGCCCCTGGACCCCTGGAAGTGTTCCAGGCTGGACACTGAGGCTTGGAGCAGCCTGGGACAGTGGACATTGGCAGGGGGTGGAACAGGATGGGTTTTAAGGTCCTTTCCAACCCAATCCACTCTGGTATTCTATGATTTAAAATTTGTTTTCACTCACTATCAGTTCACAACAGTGGCTAATTCCACTGGATACCCTCCCATTTCCAAGCAGCTGAAGAATTCCATGGAAACCTGAAATCCAGGAGCACGCCCAGGCTGTGTTTCAGTGGCTGCTGAAAGGAGTCAGGTGAGGTTGGACACTTTTCCTGCAGTACAAGGCAGGAAAGTACAAGCAGCACCCAGGGGAGCTGATCTCAGCACACCCAGCCTTCTGCCCCTGACCTGGGAGCTGGGAAATCCTCCCTGCCCTGCCCTCCTCCCCAGCCCTGCAGCCACCTTTGGGCATAAAGCCACCAAACCCCATCTCAACTGTGCCTGACAAGAGCTAAAATCAAAATTCTCATGCATGCTCTGCAAGGATTCTTTGTAGAAAAGTCCCAATTCAGCCTTTGGTCATTATCTCACGTCCCCAAGGACTGCTGAATATGGTAAAAATTTGGAACAGATTTTGAAATACAGGAGAAAGTTGTGTTTTAGGGTTTTTTCCCCCTCAGAAAGTTGTGCTTTAGGATTTTTCCCCTCAGAAAGTTGCATTTTAGGTTTTTTCACTTCAGAAAGTTGTGTTTTAGGATTTTCCCCCTCATTTCAGGAGAATAAAAACCTCTAAATTTCACAGAAATAATCCACAAAGCTCACCTGAGCTACAGCAGGAGACCAGACTTACCTGAGAGCAGATCCAGGGAAGGTGATCAAAGCACCAGCTATGAGAAAAGCCCCAGCCAGATCCAGATTGCATCAGAGAGCAAAGGAAGCCAAGCCTAACACTCACCCTGCTCCCTCCTTACAGGTTTAGACCCTGGCATGAAGAGGACCAAAGCCAGCCTGGGGATTTAATCTCCCCCATGGTGCTGAAACCCAAAATTCCCACAGGTGAAGCCTTGGTGGTGCTGCAGCAGCTCTGATGTGTCACTGGCCTGACATCATCCCCCAGGGAATATCCCTGGATGCCCTGGGAATAAGGATTTCCCCCAGGGGTCATTAGCTGGGCTATTTAATTAGCTCTAAACGAGCCTAGATGGCAACTCAGATCTCAGAATTTGGACTTTAAGGGATTTCCTACTGAGTCAACCAACAAAGTCTTTCACAGCTTAACTTCAAAAAAGACTTCCAGGAGCACTAAAGCAGAAGAACTTTCAAGAAACAGCATCATATTTGGGTTGTCTGGTGCTACTAAAGTGCAAGCTGAACTTCTCAGGGATGAAGCATTCCTGCTCTCCCCTCCCTCCTGCTCGAGTGTCTCTCATCTGACAGAAGCCAAGTCTAGGCCACGGGTTTGATGTTTTCCTCCTCTCCAACATAAAAGTTCCCACAAAATTTATGCCTCAGATCTCAGCTCTGCTGTCAAACGTGGCTAAAATTAGAAAATGATTTCCTAAAAAAAAAACCAAAAAACAAAAAGAGGGAGAGGGAGGAAAAAGCTGGTTTCCCTAAGTGTTTTCATCAGGAAGCGGGTTACTAGGCAGGGAATGCGAGAAGGAAAATAACAACCCGGAGGAAAACAAAGAAAACCCCAAACTGGGGAGAAACACAGGCAGCAGCCAACAGGGCTGGAACCTTCCAGGATTGCATTTCCAGGCCGGAGAGCTCTCCCAAAGACAGATTGTCACCATGTGCCCAGCGTAATCAGCCACTGCAAAGTCGCTCCACGTCTGCGCGGGGCTGGCAATTAGCAGAAGAGCCATTAGTAATTAATTTCCGGCGTGATGTCAGCTGGAGCAGCAGTGCCAAGGCAGTGTCCTTGTCACACCCCCAGGCTGTCTGGGCCCATCTCCCTGATTAGGATGCACCAGGCTTAATACAATCAGCCAGCAAGAGCCAGGGAGCTCAGGACTAAATTAGGAGAGATGTCCGGCTTTGCTGAGTGGCATTCGGGGCCTGGGGAGGTTTCTCTGTTCTTTGTGAGGCACAAAAGGGATGATGGGGTAATGCCCCCAAATGAGGCAATTTTACCTCCTGACCTCCCACCACTGGAGGGAAAAGAGCTGGATTAGGACAGCAAAGGAATTAGTAAAGACAGCACAGCTCACAGCATCTCAGCCCTCGAGGTATTTATGGGGAACGGGGATTTTGAGAGAAATGAGAAGCAGCTGGACACGTTTACTCCTTACGGAGGAAATCCTAAATAAAGCTCTCCCATTCCAGTCACTTGCAAGGAAAATCCTGCATTTTTACACTACAGACCACATGTCCTTTCTCCTGGGTGCTCCACTCCTCCAGCTGCCTGGAGCACCCTCCTTCCCTCACTTCTGACAGCCTGAAGTGTAAACTCAAAAATGGAATCAAACCACGTGTGGAAAAGGGAGGCAAGATGCAGGAAAGGGACAGGAACTCTTCCCAAACATCCATCTTCCATCTGGGAACACTAAAATCTCTTCACAGTTGGGCCAAATACTCAAGAGCACAGCACAAAAAGCACCCTCCTCCTAATGAGGTGACACTGCTCAGGACCCCTCCCCAGAAAGGGTGAGGGTTGGTTTGGGATTTGGGGTTCTTTACTGGGGTTTTTAGGTGGGTTTTTTGACCTGAGCTGCCCCTGGTGCCATTGATGCAGCATAAACTGAGCTGGGCCTTGCTGAGGAGCAGAGGTTGCAAAGTGAACTCAGGTGGCTGAACAACAATCCCTCACTTCAGCCCACAGAACACAAAGAAGCAAAGATTATCACACTGAACTGTCTCCTCTCTGCCAAAAGCTGGAGAGCAGGGAAAAAAGTCCTCAGCATGAACTCTTTTGTCCTTAATTACAAAGGTATCAAAATCTTATCAGAAAATAATGACAATACCTGGTTGGGCTCATTCAATAACCAGCCAAAGGTTTTGATGCCAAAGGCTGCTTCCTGAGCAGTCACATCGAGGCAGGTGACAGGCTGACCATAGACAGAGTGGAGAATTCTGCCAGGATCTTCTGCTTTCAGGAGATAGACAATGTCCTCTGCAGCTGCCACTGCCACTGGGCTGCCCGTGACATCTGGAACCAGATTAAGGAAGTTGACCTAAAAAGAGCAGACTTTTTATTTTATTTTTTATTTCAATTTATTCTAATACAATAAAAAAAGTCTTTTGCATCACTAGTGCCTCATGCTGAACTGAACAAACTACTCATGTGTGTCCTGAATCATCTCAGTCATGGATTAATTCCACACAAAGACCAAGTATCAAGCTTATTTCTGAACTGTAAGACTGACTTAGCTTTGGAGGGGGGGATTAATCAGGAGTGGTTTAAATTACTTCACACCCTTTAACTGCACAGCTTCCTCCTACAGGAGAGAGGCTGCAAGACTCAATTATTCCTACACACTTGCTTCCCCTTTCAAACAAATGCTGATACTCTGAGACAAAATAAAACTGCAGAGAAGGAGTTTTAATTACAACTCTCAAAACTTCAGTGACAGAAGGTGCAACCTAAAGAAGCTGCATGAGTAGTTACAGCTTCACAAGTGACACTATTAGGCTTCCTGCAATATCCTGCCTCAGAATTAATCAGATAGTGTGGATCTGGAATGAGACCTGGAGACTCAGCTCCAATTCTACGCGAGAAAACTGATTTACAAAATGAGCCAACTTAGTTTACTGTTGACAAAAAAAAAAAAAAAAAATTAAACCCAGCCAACCTCCTGCACCATATGGACTTGTGTTCATTTTCACTCCTAGTTTAAGCCAGCAGTTCACCCTTGCTGCTCAGGGATGGAAGACTCATCCTTTAACCTGCTCCAAAGCCAGAGCCTCGAGCTGCTAATGCCCTGATCTACTTCAGGCCGTAAAACTTTTATAAGAACAACCTTAACCCTACCAGAAACAATTAGTGGATCAGGAGCTCCTGGAATGAAGCAGAGTAGCCTGGAGACTCACCAATTTCTGGATTTCAAAGGTTGCTGGGGCTTGCCAGAACCCTTTGTCGTCGGGGTGCTCCACCTTGACCTGGAAGCCGGAGGCCGTGGCCACCGCGGCGCCGCCTGGGGCCAGCGCCAAGGCCTGGATGTGCTGGTGGTGCTGGAAGTGATGGATGGGCTCCCTGCCCAGCAGCAGGCTCCACACACTGACAGAGCCTGCAGGGGCACAAGGGCACTGGGGTCAGCCCAGCCTCGGGCACAGCTCCCCACAACAGCTGCAAATCAACCGGGGAACAAAGGGGGAACAGGGCAGGGATGAGGGCAGCACCTGAGCTTCGCCTGCTCAGGGTCACAGGGAATTGATGTGCTCTGGCCTGGAGCTGAAGGAGAGGAGGTATAGATGAGATACTGGGAAGGGATAACAGCAAGAGCTGCCCAGGATTGTTGCAAATGGCAGGGAATCTGCAACAGGAATTCTGCCCCTCTGCCCCACTCAGGAGAGAGCTCCCACCTGCAGAACTGCCTCCAGATCTGGGGTCCCAGCACAGGAGGGACCTGGAGCTGCTGCAGCCAGTCCAGAGGAGCCACAGAGATGCTCCAAGGACTGGAGCCCCTCTGCTCTGGAGCCAGGCTGGGAGAGCTGGGGGTGCTCAGGGCTCCAGGGAGAGCTCAGAGCCCCTGCCAGGGCCTGAAGGGGCTCCAGGAGAGCTGGGGAGGGACTGGGGACAAGGGATGGAGGGACAGGACACAGGGAATGGCTCCCACTGCCAGAGGGCAGGGCTGGCTGGGATCTTGGGCAGGAATTGTTCCCTGGGAGGGTGGGCAGGCCCTGGCACAGGGTGCCCAGAGCAGCTGTGGCTGCCCCTGGATCCCTGGCAGTGCCCCAGGCCAGGCTGGACACTGGGGCTGGGAGCAGCCTGGGACAGTGGGAGGGGTTCCTGCCATGGCAGGGGTGGGATGGGATGAGCTTTAAGATCCCTTCCAACCCAAACCCATCTGTGATTCTGTGATTCCATGCTCTATTCTTCTGTACCTAATTCCTAATTTCTGACTTTCCAATAAGATTAGTAGCTACCTTGAGGAAGACTCTTTGACTTTTCTCACATTTCCATGTTTGGAGACCAGATGTAAGCTGACACCTGAAATTTTGTTCTATTACACAGAGGCCCTCAATTATCCCAAAACTAGAGAGGAAGAACCCACACACCGATTTTAAGTCACTTTGCCACACGATTCACAGAATCACAGAATATCCTGAGCTGGAAGGGACCCCCAGGGCTCACTGACCCAGCCCTGTCCATCCCTGGAGCTCTGGCAGCCTCGGGGCCATGTCCATTCCCTGGGCAGCCTGGGCAGTGCCAGCACCCTCTGGGGGAAGAGCCTTTCCCTGAAATCCAACCATTCCCTGGGTGCCATCCCTGATCATCACAGAGAAAAGCTTAAGAACACAAATACTAAAGGAGTGCAAGTCAAAAGAAAACATAGTTGTAATTGCATTTTCGCCAGCCTGGCTCCCCAGTTCTCTATTTAAAAGCATCATAATCTGAGTAAGAGCAACCTGAGGCAATCAGGAGGGAACAGAAGGGAACTGGAGCCTTCTGGGCCACCTTTGCACTGACTTAAGGAGAAGCAATCTTCCAATGTGACAGGCAGGGCTGGAGAAGACTCCCTTGCAGTGAAGCACGTTAATGATGAAATGATTAATGGCAGCTCTTCCTCCAGAAGGAGACATAAAAGCCCTGACAGACAGCTGTGGATGGGCACCGCTGCCAGTTTGCAAACACTCCTCCCCAGTCCCAGAGGAGGTGAAGCAAGAGTGTGGTAATGAAACTGCACATAGTGAAATGGTAGCTAAATGAGTTTAAATTGATTTATGGTAGCTTTTGTAAAGATTATTTGGTATCTGGAAAGTGCTACCGATGTGAAATAATGCAGATAATCCTTAAGATCCCTGTCTAATGGCACTCCCACTGAATATTTATATCCCTCACCATGGGAATGAGTACCATAATGGGGATCATTTTTGTTTTATTAGGGATGAATATTTAAATTAATCTGCTATTTGCCTAAACAATTAGCCACCTCTGTTTGTTTACACAAAGCCAAAACTGCAATTAGGCTTCCATCAAAAAGATAAGTCCCGACTAAAACTGTCCCGACGGAGTCGTAAGGGCTCAGAGCAGAACTTCCCAAAATTACTTCTTAGCATAATGGTAATTATGTTAATTGCTTGAAAGGTAAATAACTGCTGAACTGGGTTTTCAAAACAGACTGGTTGCACACAGCTTAAAACCAGTTAACAAATGCAACTGGGCACCCCAGGCCAGGGCTGAGCTGAGGCACCTCTCCCCCAGAGCAGAGCCATGGGCAAGGCTCAGCTCCAGGGGAGATGATTGAGCCAGGCAAAGAAACCCAGCAGTGATAAAGGGAGATCAGGTAAAGGCAGTGAGAACTGGACTTCTGTGTCAGACCATGGATTTGGCTGCCAGGCCCCTCCAAACAGGAGGAGTTTCAATTTTTGTTCAGCAGAAAATTTATCCCAATTAAAGACCAGGTTCATGAAGGGGAAGAGAGAGGCTGATTTGCTTTCAGTGAAGCCTTTTGTTCACACATATCTGTGATGAGCACTCCACTGGGTTTAACAGGGTTGAAATGGACAAAAATTCTGGGAAATTAAAAAAAAAATATTCTGACCACAGGACCAAACTGGAAAACCCAGAGCTCAGGGTTCTGCTCTCGAATTCTGGGCAACAAATAACTTCTGTTCTTCTCCTTCTTCTTTTCTTCTTCTTCTTTCCTTCTTCTTCTTTTCTTCTTCTTCTTCTTTTCTCCTTCTTTCCTTCTTATCTTCTTCTTCTTTTCTTCTTCTCTTTTCTTCTTCTTCGTCTTTTCTTCTTCTTCTTTTCTTCTTCTTCTCTTTTCTTCTTCTTCATCTTCTTCTTTTTATTATTATTATTACTACTACTATTATTGCTATTATCTCAAACATGACAAAATCTGTCCAAAATAAAAGATTTTAACCAGGCAAAAACAGAGTGTGCAACATCTGATACATGATATGGGAAATATATCCCTGGTAAATGTAAAGAAAAAAAAAGTGACTTGTAAGGTCACAAATTCACATGTGGTGAAAGAGCACAAAGTAAAGAGTAACAAGGAGAGTTCAAAGGATATCCTGAGTTGGAAGGGACCCACAAGGATCAGGACAGAAAGAAAACAGAAAAAGCAAACACTCCAATGGATTTCTAAATAGGCAAAGCTGCAATGAAGGCGAAAAGCACTGCTCAAAATATTCTGCATTTCACTGCAGAAACAGCAAAAGGTATTTATGGGTGTGCAAGTCCTTGCAACAGTCAATCATGTTTGGGTAAGAGTAAAAAATCCCACACCATTCCAGTTCAGGTTATTAGTGTGGCACTGAAAAAACTCAGGCAAAGATTTAGCAGTGCAGATGAGATCACTGCTCTCCACAGTCTGTCTTCCTGCCTCCAGCACTGCCCAGCGCCTCATTTCCACAGCAATTCCTCTGCTGAGGTGAAGTTAAGGTTGCAGCCATACGTTATCTTTTTTTTTTTTTTTTTTTTTTTAAATACTGAAACCTTACGAGTGTTAGAAGGTCATTAAATCAAAATTATAAGCAGCGCTTTCAAGGCACGCTAAAATCCGCACCGTAATTGTGATTATTCCAACTGAACTCTAACAATAACTCCCAAAAATTACTGAGAATTATGAGCAAGCTGGAAAGTCATCGTGGCACAAGAGAAGAAGTGCAAGAAGCTGCTGCTGCTGGTGTAATGCTGACATTCAACATGACAGTCACAGCCTTGTTTACCACTTTGCCCCAGATTTGACAAAAAATCCAACTCCCAACCCATGTATTTTTGAATTGTGGCCTGATGAAAGATCCACTTATTGCCATTTACTCCAGACTGGAAAGCACTAGGATAAAACATTGGGCAGGATGCTGCTGTGCCCCAGAGAGTGCAGTGCTGATCCTGCCTGAACTCCAAATTTCGGGAACATGCCCAGCCTTGCACAGCTCTTGCTGTGTCAAAGGTGGGAGGTGCAGGCTCCTCTCTCTCCATCAGCAGGGCTGGCAGCACACAAGACATCCTGCAAAAGCAGCTGTGACATCTGTTTTCACACAGGTTTTGCTCTGCTATTACAGGCAACACATTTGCTACAAAATTAAACAAACCCAAGTATCTCTTTCCCTTTAAAATCCCCTAATCCTCCAACAGGGCAAGGCAGCACAAACACAGAGCAAACAGTGATAAATCTCCTCTGTAAATATTATCCTGGCTGTGTCTGGCAGTGTCACAAAGGCTGTCTGAGCCCCTCCGGAGCTGTGCACAGCACAGGGCACTGCCCACCTGAGCTGCCTGCTCGGGGAGCTTGGCATGGGAGGGCTGGATCTGGAAGATCCCAGCTCGGATCCTAGAGACCCTTTGCATCAGTTCTTCCACGTTAAAACTAGCATTTGCTGCCCTTGGAAGAGATGTAAAGCAATTTAGATGTGCGTTATCTGAAAAATACCAATTTAAACCCCCAGAATTTTGTCTGTGCTGGAGCAGGGAATCCAAATGTGCTCATGGTTTACAGGCTCATTACTACTTCTATACACAATGGCATGGAAAGGCAAGAAGCTGCTGAATTCTCCACAAAGAAGGTGCATCATCTCCATGACCTTTGCTCTGTCTCAGAATTGTGGTCTTGCCACCTTGATTTAAACAAAATAAAACTCTTTTTTACCTCATGAAAACCCTTAGACTTGATGATCCTTGTGGGTCCCTTCCAACTCAGGCTATTCGGTGATTCTATGGCGCCTTACAGGGTTTTTTTTTACTCCAAAGTGGATCATTCATTTATTTCCTTGTAATTTTCAGCTATATCCTATCTCTATGAAGTACAAGCAGTGTAAGAAAAGAATGGGTGGAAATGAGCACCAGCCTGGAGTATCAAAACTTGTTGCTGTGAATTTTGAGTTTTTCCCAAAAACATTTCTAGTTGGAGGAACCAATTTAACCTTAGTAGATATTTGAAGTTCATTAGTCAACATTTCACTTTTAATTTTCACTTCCAGCAGGTCCTGAGGGTACAAAGAGTGAGAGACCAGATCTCAGTGACAAGAGCCTTGCCCTCACACTACCATTCATTACCACATCAGTTCCCACCAAATGTTCCCAGAGTTTACCTCCACCACCCTTCTTCCAGGGATTTCCAGACCCCACCATCCCTGGACAGTCCCTCAGAGAAGGCACAGACCCTGTTTCAGTCCCAGGGATGACTGGGATAGGAAATCACACTCCACTCACCCAAACCAAGGGATCTGCACCCACAGCCACCAGTGGGAATAAACACCCCAGGCCCTGCTCCTGCAGTTTCTTCTAACATTTTCCTTCATCCCAGCCAGTCTGGAATGCTCCTGCTCTCTTGGGAAGGGCACCAAACCCAGCACTCTGCAGAGAGGGTACAGAAGGGACAGCACCCCAGGCAGCTCTAGGGTCATCAGAAAGGACGAGAGCACAGAATTCCAAAAAGCAGCACTGCCAAAATCCCCCTCCTGGAGCCTGCAGCAGCCAGGAGTGTAGTCTGGTTCTCCAGACCTAGAGCTTCTGAGTTTCTAAAGCTCATTTTTCCTGATGTTTTAAGTTTCTGAAGCTTGTTCTCAGAGCTTGAAGAGAAACATCCGGATTGCTTTTGTAACGAAAACTCATGTTTAAAATTCTTTATGTCGGACAGACTTTCTCTTGATGTCCCTCTAGTTTAACCAATGTAAGTGAAAAAGTTGTCTTTCACCAATCACAGTGATCTGTGACAAAATATATAAAAAAGCCATTTGTTTCTAATAAACAGAGTCAAATCATCTCAGGAGAACAATCTCATGTCATGTGTTATTCACCATAGTGACACAGGAGCACCTCTGATCCTGCGGCATCCTGTCAGAAGCCAGGCGTCTCTGGGACAGTCCCGGATGATCCCAGCTCCAGCCAGGGAGCTCCAAAGCCCTGGCAGGGGGTGGGTCAGAGACCCTGGCAGGCAGCCAGGGACTCCTGGGGCTTTGAGTTTGACCCATGGAACAAATTACCACCTGTCACAAAAGTTTAAATAGCTTAATAGTTGTTGTAGAGTGAAAAGTGAAATTCTGGAGATTTTTTACTATAGGGGCTTGGAAAGTAAGATAAAGAGACTTAAGACATTGTCCTGTCCTCCTTCCTTCTTCTTCCAAGCCTCCATCTTCTTAGTGACAGTAGCACTTAAAAATTAAAGTAAAAAGTAACTATCTAACAAAAGTAATAAGTATTAGATCATAACTGTAAATATCTAATACGTAATTTGTAGTATAAAAAACAGCACCTGCCCCCAAAAAAGGCAGTGTGCCTCGGACTGACCTGCTGAACAGACCTGGGCAAGCCAGACAGAAAGTATTTTAGATAAGAAGTAATAAACAACCTTAAAAACACCAACCAAAGACTTTTAACTCCTTCTTCAACAACTAAGTTGGAAAAAAGAAACTTTTAATACGTCGGGGAGTCATCTCGACCAACAGAAGTCCCGAGACATCCACCCTCCTCTGCTGCTGGAGGGATTCTGCAGTGTGTGAAGGGCCAGCAGCCCCTCACAGTGGGTCTGAGGGGGCTCAGGCAGGGCAGCAGCGCCGTGCTCCCCACCCTGCCTGCCCCAGGGTGGCCGTGGCAGGAAAAAGTTCTGCTCTCCTGTTGCTGCACATTGTTTTCCAGTCAAACCATGCAACTCCGGAGCGCAGGGGGGACAGGCATGGCTGAAGTAGACTGCTGTTTCCCAAAAGCTGTGGCACCCAGCCAAAAGCAGGCAAGCATGGAGCAGATGGAGTCCTGGCAAGGCCTCTCCTGTCCCTGCATTAGCAGCATCTGCTCATTACCCAGAACCCTCTCCTGCTTTATCTAATGCTCCAGGAAAAGCATTTTGATTTGATTCATTTCAGTTCGGTAACGTGCAACACAATTAGTGGTAAAATCAAACTGGAGCACTGCCAGTGCTGACAATAGGAAACAAGGCAGAAGAAATATGAGGCCAGTGGGTTGGAATTCAAAAATCACAACTGTGGCTCGAGCTGCCAAGTCCCGTTGCCCCAGGTGTACATCCAGTGCCCCCACTGAGCGCTGGCACGGGCACAGGCAACTTCATTTGCTCCCCATCCCTCCCTCCTCTCCCTCTCCCTCTCCCAGGCTGGCACCATCAGGAACGTCACCACAATCCCATTTTCCTCCGTGGAGTGACAACCCCCTGGGGACAGGGGCATCCCAGGGGGGCAGAGCTGTGTGCCTGCTGTGCCCCCTGAGCCTGGGGCAGGCAGCTCAGGGGCAGGGCAGGGCAGGCTGTGCCTTCAGCCCTGCCCTGGCACGGGAGCCCTGAGGGCCCGGGAGCAGCCGACGGGATCGGGACGAGCCAGGGATTCGCCAGGGGAGTCTAGACTGCCTGACAGCACCACCTCCAACATGAGCAGATGGTTCCTCTGGGTTAGTCAAACTTACAAACAAAGAGGAAAGGGAGCTGGAAAAGTACAACAAAGAACAATCAAACACATTATCTTCAAAGGTGCCTGCTCCCTCCCCAAAATTTAAAATAACTCTCTCCACCAAACTGTAAATATGTGCTTTCGGCTTGCAGTTAGTAAACACTGCTAAAATTGGTCTTTTTATTTCCCTATTCCCATAGAAACTAATCTATTCTGACCAAGGCTTCTCAAATCAGAGTAACTGCCATATCACAGAGCCTATTAAAATTTCTACCCAAAAGAATAAAAGACGCCGAGCTTTATGCAAACTAGTTCGGTCTCAGCACTGACAGCAAGGGATATGACAGGCAAAAAACCCAGACAAATTATTAGATTAGTCAGTGGGAAACTAGAAAACAAGCAAAAGACCCTCTGCTAGTCATTGTTTGGCACACTAGAAAAAAAGCCAGCACTTAAACCTGTGTTATAATTTCCTATGGCTCAAGTAAATAATACTAATAACACCGGATTTGCTGTTATCAGAAAATGTTGCCTATTAACAATTTTTACCCACAGAAAATCATCCAGGCATGATCCAAGCTACAAAAACAGCTAAGGATGCTGAGAATCTTAAAAAACATAATGCATTTAATTTTTTTTAAAAAAGTATGAATTAGGGATTTTGTTTGGATTATCCACCTTCTGTTTTGTTTTCATCTGTAGAAATGCCAGGACCAAAGACAGTATGTGTACAAAGCTCTCTAAACTTGGAAGTATTCTTTATTTATACCCAAGGAGACATTTTAAGTATCAAATTATACATTTTAAAGAAAGATGATGGGAGTTGAGTTCTGCCTGAGCCCCTCAGTTCACAATCCCAGTCAGGCAGCACTGTCCAAACCTTTCTATTTTAATTGCTGCTCCCACATCCAGAAGATGTTGGTCCCTGGCTCTTGTTGTTCATTATAGAAACGCTCTAAGGATATTTAAAACAATGCACACAGGCAGGATTTTATGAGGGTTTCACTAAATGTTAGGTCAAAGCTTTCATTTCTTTAAATCCAAGTATATAATAACAACCCAGCACTGCAAACCAACACTTCAGTGCATCCACACACCATGCCAAGAGCGAGAGGGATGGGGATTAAACAGACATCCAAGTTTACCACCACCCCATAACAAAGCTCCACAGCACCCCAAGGGAGTTTTGGCCAGAGGAGAAGGGTGGTGGAAGAATATTTAATATTTTTATAGCAAAACAAGTTATTTGCTTAAGATAGCTTGGCTGGACTACAGCCTGGCACTCAAGCTTTGTGCAGCAGCTCCAGTAGGAATTAAAGCTCAGTTTTAATGGGTGCTATGTTCCAATGCCTCCTAATGCATTTAGGGTTATTGGCCAACTTTCTCACATAAAAAGCAAGTGTGTGCGTGTGTGTGGATACACAGGATTACAGACACACAAAAAGCTGAGCACAGCTGCTTCATTTTCCGAAAGCCACCGCTTTTTTTTTTTTTCCTTTTTTTTTTTTTTTTTTTTTTTTTTTTTTTTTTTTTTCCCTGTTGTTTTAATGGGCAGGAGAGTGGTGGTTGCTCACCGTCCTCGTAGGCTGCCACGGCCAGGGAGCTGTTTATCCTGACAAAGGAGACGTGTGGCGGGGCTCCAGCCCCTGCAGGGCCTGGTGCTGCTGCCAGCTCGGGCGCTCCGTAGTCCCAGGTGCGGGTGTCCCAGAGCCTCACCTCCCCAGAGCTGTACCTGCAACACAAGGGCAGGGCTCAGCCACAGAAAAGGGAGGAAAAGGAAGGGAAGGAAGGGAAGGAAGGAAGGAAGGGAAGGAAGGAAAGGGAGGAGAGGGAGGAAAAGGAAGGAAAGGAAGGAAAGGAAGGAAAGGAAGGAAAGGAAGGAAAGGAAGGAAAGGAAGGAAAGGAAGGAAGGGTCGGAAGGAAGGGTCAGAAGGAAGGAAGGAAGGGTCGGAAGGAAGGAAGGGTCGGAAGGAAGGAAGGGTCGGAAGGAAGGGTCGGAAGGAAGGGTCGGAAGGAAGGGTCGGAAGGAAGGAAGGAAGGAAGGAAGGGTCGGAAGGAAGGAAGGAAGGAAGGAAGGAAGGAAGGGTCGGAAGGAAGGGTCGGAAGGAAGGGTCGGAAGGAAGGGTCGGAAGGAAGGGTCGGAAGGAAGGAAGGGTCGGAAGGAAGGGTCGGAAGGAAGGGTCGGAAGGAAGGGTCGGAAGGGTCGGAAGGGTCGGAAGGGTCGGAAGGAAGGAAGGAAGGAAGGAAGGAAGGAAGGAAGGAAGGAAGGAAGGAAGGAAGGAAGGAAGGAAGGAAGGAAGGAAGGAAGGAAGGAAGGAAGGAAGGAAGGAAGGAAGGAAGGGAGTATGGGGTTGTGGAAAACCAGCTTCGCTTTCTTGGTGAAGTTTAAAAATGTTTGATAAAGACAACAGGAGACATGGAAATAAGGTAAAGGTTAAACGGCCGGGTGTCTTGGAACCACCCCTTTTATCCTGTTCTTTATGTATGGACTTATCTGGTGTCTTGGAACATCCCCTTTTTATATTGTTCTTCACACATGGACTTATCTGGTGTCTTGGAGCCACCCCTTTTTATATTGTTCTTCATAAACTGACTTATCTGGTGTCTAGGAGCCACCCCTTTTTATACTGTTCTTCATAAATTGACTTATCTGGTGTCTTGGAACCACCCCTTTTTATACAGTTCTTCATACATGGACTTATGCATATTCAAACTTTTCCAGGAACTGTTCTGCATGGTCACTCCTTGGGTCTGTCAAGCACAGTTCTACTTTTATTCAGTTCTTATCATCTTTTGATTTGGGCTTTGGTCTCTTTTTCACAGGCAGTGAATGCTGAGACTCACTTGGGTCTCTTTCAGAAGTTATCTATTCAGGCAGCTAAAATACACTACACCTGAATTCCAAACTAGAGCAAAGAAAAAACCTTATACATATATTCAGGCAGCTAAACACATTAAAAACTACAGGAAAAAAAAATCACACTTATATAACATTCATTCCAACACTTGCAAAAAGCCAACACCAATATGTATTTATAACAGGTTCAAACAGCTCCCAGGCTGATCCTGCCCCAGCCTTCAAACAAAACTTTGCCCAGTTTAGCCCCATTTAGGGAACGTGGCACCAGAGTCTACCAAGGCAGTCAATGGCAATTGGAGCTACAGGAAATGGTGCGGCCAGCAGAAGGGTCAGGTTTTTTAAAAAATGGGTTTTATTGTGTTGTTTCTGAACCCGACTTGACTTTGACTCAGTCTCTGTGTAAGCTTCTGTTTCCCCCAGCCCAGTGTCTGAAGAAGAGGTTGAGTTCATCTGTTCTCTTGTTCTTTCAAGGATTGTTTATTCTTTGTTATCTCACATTTGTGCCTCTGGCCTGCTGAAGTCTTTGTTGCAGGCCAGGTTGTGACAAACTCCCTCCCCTTGGGACAATGCTCTCTTTTACACTAAAAATTACGTATGCTTTATTTACAATAACTCTCCAATCCCTACCCACCACACCAAACAGTGCACCTTTACTCTAAACCAATTAAAAAGTGCCACCACCACAGCAGAAGATGGAGAACAAGAGCCTAGAAGAAGAGGACAGGGACACACCCAGATTCATCCATCTTTGCCCCTTAAACTCACATTCTAAAACACCAAAATTCTACTTTTTCACCCTGTCATATGTTAGCTATCATTCTACCTAAAGTCTTGTAACTTATAAATTTTCCAGGACAGTCAGAGGGATGTCCTGGATCCCACAGAGGAGCAGGGCAGGGACCCTTCCCCTGTGCTCAGCACTAGTGAGGCTGCACCCTGAGGGCTGTGTGCAGCTCTGGGCCCTCACTTTAGGAAGGACATGGAGGGGCTGGGCATGGCCAGAGGAGGGGAACGAGGCTGGAGAGGGGCTTGGAACACAAGTTCCTCTGGTGAGGGATGACTGAGGGATGACTGAGGTTGTTTAGGCTGGAAAAAAGGAGGGTCAGGGGTCACCTTATCACTCCCTGACAGGAGGGTGCAGCCAGAGGAGTTGGTCTCTTCTCCCAGGCAACAACTGACAGTATGAGAGGACACAGCCTCAAGTGCACCAGGGGAAGGTTAGGTTAAACATCAGGAAAAAAATCTGCACTGGAAGAGTGGCTGGGCACTGGAATTGTGACACTGTGACGTCACGGAGAGACGCAACAGAGGTGACAAAGTCGGAGTGAGAGGAGAAAGAGAAGTTTACTTTTCTGACTTTACCTTATATACTTTTCACAGAAAGGGACCACATTGGAAGATAGAGGTTCAACCTCTTCAATTCCACTGGTCTTAGAAAATGTCCATCAATTGTCCCTCCTAACTGGAAGGAATGTCAACAATAATACTGTTTATAGAAAATTTGTGAGAAACTACCTCCCAAATATGTGAACAATCAGAAGGCTGGAAAGAACAGTAAAAGAATAAGGCAACAGAACTGTCTGCCCCAGGAGGTTGGAGTCACCATCCCTGGAGGTGGCCCTCAGTGCCATGGTTTAAGTCATGAGGAGCTGTTGGGTCACAGGTAGGACTTGATGTTCTCAAAAGTCTTTGCCAACCCAGTTCATTCTGGGATTCTGTGACACACACACCTGAGCCACCACAAAGTATTCACTTTGCAACTAACACACCAGGACAGCCAGGCTCAAGAAGAAAAAGGAAATCAGGGACAAGCCTAAATTACATCATGGTAAAGCTTCAAACTTCTTCTTTTCAGTCTTTCAGGACTGGTGGCTGAGGTAAACCAGAGCATTTACCTATGTCCATACAAGCACCCACCCAACCTACTGCTCTTTATAGGAAGAAATTTCTCATCAACTGATCAATTTACCTACATCTCTGAAGACCAATTAATTAATTAATTAATTCAACTAAGTGCTGTCTTTAGAATTAAGGCAGTGGTTCCTTTTTTGCAGCAGGCTCACTAAAATGTCACAAAAACTGTAGTTTGTCAAGCTTGTCAAAGAAGAAATAAAGAAACAGAACTATACTTTTCAGATAATATTGAATGTATCTGAATGAAAGAAGGCTGTTACACAGCAAACAACAGATAAACTGCTCTGGGCCATCTATGCCCACACAAGAGACTATTAAAAAAAAAAAAATCACAGAAAAAGCAGAGAAGCTTCTACAACTGGTCAAAGCCACTGTTCAATAATTATTTAAGGCCAGTTTTGACAAAAATAATTAACAGATGTCTTCCTCTGGCATAGCTGACACATGGGATTCCTTTGGAAAAACAAAGGTGTTTCCTGCTCTGTCACCTTTGTTGTTACATCCTGATTTTTGGGGGAGAAGTACTATGGAAAAGTGACCTCAGTGCTCTGGTGGTTGGGAATCTGGCTGTGCTGTGCTTATGAGGAAAAACACCAGTTAATTACACAGAAAAAAAAAGGAAAGGAAGGTTTAGGAGCTGTGGGAGTGGCACTCAGGTTTCCCAGTTCTCTGGACAGTGCCATGCCCAGGGCTGCTGGTACTGGGATCAGATCACTCCCAGCATCTCCTGGAGAAAAGGCTCCCATTTACAGCAGGAATTAAAGTGCCCAGGGGGGTGGTGAAATCTGTCAGGCAGAGAGATGCACATTAATTCCCTGCACTGATCAGGAAGAGAGGGAACTGTGTCCTTGCTGCCTGCCTTGCAGGGAAATGAGGGAACAGGGTGGGACACACCTGCCCTTCCCTCCCTCTGCAAACAAGGCCCAAACCCCCTCTGAATCCTGCTTTCATTTCCAATTTACAGCAGCATAATTTAAGAAGAACAGCCTGAGAAAGAAGCTTCCCCAAAGCAAAGCGTTTCACGTTGGAGCACGGATCAGATCACAACAAATCTCTTCAGTTTGCAAAACTGGAAAGGGCTCATTTTGCTTCAAAATCTGGAATAAACCACAACAGGACAGGTGATTGCACAGATCTGCTGCAGTGCCTTTCAACAAGAGGCACGCAGTGTTTTGGAAGCATTTTCATTTTGAGTTGATTTTTGTTTCCTTATGTTAGGGTTGGTTGGGGTCGTGTTTTTGAGCTCCTCCTGACTGCCAAGAGCAGCAGATTCCTCCCAAGGGAAGCCAAAATTCTCCTGACACTGAAAAGTGAGTTTCAGGGGAGATATAAAACACTGGTACACTGGAAAGAACTCGGTGACACAATATTTGTTTTCATCTCTAAATAAACAAGGAAGAACAGCATCTCCTCCTAGTGTGCCTCTCACATAATCCAGGGCTGGAGATGTAAAAAGAAAGACTGAGACATGGCGAAAATGACAGAGGAGAGACCCAGGGCTGGCTAATTCTCATCTGGTTTCCCTACACAGGCTGGAACACAAGGGATCCACCAAAAATAACAATGCAGTGACTGCAATCCTGGAATTTGCGATCCAACATCACAGGACCACAGGAAATCCTTAATTCTATCTCAGAATTCAATCAAGTCAAAATTCAGTTTGAACCGTTCTTTGATCACAAAGAACCTCCTGAATCACCTCTGAGCCAAGCTCAAACTGGAGCAGCAACACCAAACACCTCTGGCCATTGGTTTGAAACCAATCTAACCCAAATTCTGATGTGCTTGTGCTGGGACCTGTTTGGCAGGGTCTGCTCCAGCCCACCCTGCAGCCTCCTCCTCCACTCCCTGGTGGAGCCCCTCATGCTGGAGAGCTTCCACTCTCTCCCAGCCCCTGCCAGGAGCTGCAGGAGCCCAGAGTTTGTCCAGCTGTGCCCAGTGGGCTCTGACACTGCCCAGCAACCCCTGAGAGCATCCTGGCCATGGTGCTCCCTCCAGTGACAGAGACCAGGGAGACTCCATGTGCCAGGAGAGCCCTGCAAGAGCCACCAAACCTCCCCTGTGGCTGTCTGTGGGAACCCAGGATGTGTCTGGACAGTCCTGGATGATCCCAGCTCCAAAGCCCTGGCAGGGGGGTCAGAGACCCTGGCATGCAGCCAAGGACTCCACAGCTTTGAGTTTGATCCATAGAACAAATTACCACCTTTGAATGAAGAACTAAAGGTCACAAAAGTTTAGACAGTATGATAGTAGGAGTCGTAGAGTGAAAAGGGAAATTGTGGGGATTTTTACCATGGGGGCTTAGGAGGTAAGATGGAGGGACTTGGGCATTGTCCTGTCCTCCTTCCTTCTTCTTCCTAACCCCGATCTTTTTGGTGATGGTGGCACTTGGGGATTGGATTGGAGTAGAATATAACTGTCTAACACAGGTGATGGGCACTGGATCATAACTGTAAACAACTAACACGTAATTTGTAGTATAAAAAACAGTGCCTGCCCCAGGGGCAGAGAGTGTGCCTGGGGCTGCCCTGCTGAACAGACCTGGGCAGCCCAGACAGAAAACATTCTAGATAAGAAACAATAAAACAACCTTGAGAGCATCAGCTGAAGACTTTCGACTCCTTCTTCAGCAGCTGGGTTGGGAAACAGAGACTTTTATACATCTCGGGGTCATCCTGACCAAAAGAGATCCTGAGAGCTGTCCAGAAATCCCAGCAGTGCCAGAAGCTCCTCAGGAAGGTTCTAAGGCTGCCTGTATCCCTGTATCCCTCCTTGCCCATTCCTCACCATTCCCATCCTTCCCAGTGCAGTCCCACGCAGCAAAGCTGAAGGATTGGGAGAGATGTTCCACCACAGCGTGGTGGGAACAGGGATGGAGCTCCAGGTGTGGGCAGGGACCCAGCCTGGGGAAATGGGTGATTTAAACCAGCTCCTCCACTGCCCTTTCCAGTGTGCACTGGGCCCACACCAGGGCTGAACTGGAAGAATTTCAAACACAGATGGATCCAATTCAGAAGGGGAAAAAAAATTTAATGTTGTTGTAAAGAGCACCACACTTTCAATTTGTAACCACAACAAAAGGCTTTTAAACTATTAAAGCACTGCCTTGCTGTAAAAAAAATAAAAAGACTGTTTTATTGCAGATAATTGGCAAATCTGCCCTATCAACAGAGATGGCTGGAGAGAGGAACACACTGCACTATTTTTAGACAATTTCAAGACTTCTATTCATTTCCCACCACAACTTTTACAATTTACCCTGAAAATTTCATTTGGATCACTCAATGAAATAACCCCAGATGCAAGTCCTGCCCAAGAACGAGCCCAGCACTCCAAACCCACTCAGTTACTGATTTTTCTACCAAGATGGCAATGAAATGCCCACTTAGCTTTCTGCTGGAGTGAAAAAACACCCAAACCAACAGAAAACTCCCTTCCTGTTTAATACAACAATGACCACATCCTATTTGCTCTGACACCAAGAGCTCTCAGCTGCTGCTGTTTTGTCCTGATGGGTGCCATGAGGTGATTTTTGCAGTGGCAGGTAAATACCCCAACACCCAATAGCACTTGCACTGAGCAGACCAAACAACCCAACCCCTAAAATAACCCACATTAGAGACCACCCCTGCTTCATTCCATTTAGAAAGGCTGGCCAAAGCCTTGCTCTCCTGAGCACAACAGGGTGCAACAAGAAGCCTGTTGCTCACAAGGCCAATTTCCCTCTCTCCTGATAGCAATTCCCTGATTCCTTCCATCCACACCATACCTGACTCCCAGCTCTCTCTCCTCACAGACACATTTTTCCTTCTCTGATGTTCAACAGAGCTTCTCCACCCAAATAACTCAGCTTCTTTGATGGACTCACATTCCACTTTGCCCTTGTTCTTTGGAATATTTCAGTATAGACACATGAGAAGCAGCAGACAAGCTGTATTTTTCTAAATATACTTCCCCTCAACAAGCCTGTTCTGTAATTCTGGCCAGATATGGATCTAGCTGTAAAAATTAGGCTGGAGAGTCAGCTTCAGCTTTACAGAGATGCATCAAAACCTTGCTGAAACGGGAACAACAATAGCTGGAATGCATACAGCATAGAAAAACTGAAGAAAATTAAATTTATATACAATAAAAACACCTACCCACTAACAAAAAGCATTGTGAGTGCCTTTCCTGGCAGTAATGCCCTAGTGAGATGGACATTTTGCTCGTGCCCTCTCACATGAGGGAAAGCAGAAGGAGCTGGGGTTAAAAGCTGCTGCTGCCCCACGATGGATGTCTGGGAAGCAGGTGGTGGAGTGCAGAGCACATGTGGGAGGAAGCAGAGCTGGAGGCTGGGCACAGCTCTAATGAAGTGGTGCTGAAGAGGCAGACGATTTCATAAGGAGAAAAACATCAGGAAACTGGTCAAAACACAGAATCTCATCTGAAAAAGCTCCACTGTGCTGGATAGCAATAGCCAGAACAAATTTGGGGAAGAGGAGGAGGGGGAGGCTGATCTCTCTCCAGAGCCCCAGATGTCTTTATGGTTGCCTAATGACAATTATACTCAACCAATTAAGACACTGCTATCACAGTTGCATTGTTAGTAAGCCTTTGGCCCTGAGTGTTGATGGCTGTCTAATTAGTGTTTGTGCAAAGTACAACTGCAACTAATATATAAACTGACAAATACACAAAAGAAAAACTGTTAACAGGAACATTTTCCAAACAGTCAAGACTCCGTTCATTCAGTCCATGGCAGCAGCAAAGACAAACTGCTTTCCTTCATGGCTGGGGTACTGCTGGCACTGCAGAATTTCACTTCAAACCAAAGGGTCAAGGAGACCCTTGCTGGGTTTCTGTTCAGACAGGATGCTGGTGCCGCTCACTTTTGGTGCTGCCTCAAGCACACCCCTCCAGGGCGAGGCTCGCTGCACCAAATCGGGCTGGTCACCAAAGACTTTGGACAAAACACACCAGAAACCAGTTTACATTTTCCATATTTTCTCTAAAGAGTCTGCAGCAAGGCAAAGGAAGGAGAAAGAACCCCTTTGTTTCACAGTCAGGTCTGATTTCCAGAAGGCAAAGTCTGTTCAGTTTCCAGATACCTGCGGTGATCAACAAACCAAAAAAATAAAAACCCAACAACTTTGTTTCAGGCAGTCAGTGACCATCTGTTAATACTCAAAAGATCTTATTATGAAGTCCTTACAATGTCAGTGCATTTTATTGAAGTCAGTAGGAATTTTGCTGCAGTAACAGTCTCTGTTTAAACAGATGCCTGTTGATAAGCAAGTAAAATAATGAGTATTTTGCATTGTCTTGCTCTAGCAAGCATCTCAGAGCTTTCATCCTTATTCCACCAAAAGCAACTCTCCAGTCCTTCATGTGTTTAATTAAGGTATCAGCCAGTGCCCCCCTCAGCAGGCTCAAGAATAAGGCCCAATTAAAGATGCAAAACCCTTCAAGCTCCAAAGTGCTCCTGAGCTTCACCTTCTCTCCAAGGCTCACGTGAGACAGTGCTGACTCCGTGCTCAATTTCAAAACTCCTCTTCATCAGAGCCATGGCACGTTGGGAGCCACAATCACAATCAAAAATACTGGAATTAAAGGGATTCTAGCACCTTCTTTGTACTCCTCTGAAGTGAGGGATGAATGATGGACTGCTTGGCAACATCTACCACAGGGTGAGGTGCCTCAAAGACTGGAAGAGGTAAAAATTCTCATCCCCAGGTACTTGGACACACTGATTTTGCCAACTCTAACCAACAGGTAGCTTGGCTGAGGGATTCCTTAAGGAAAGGATTCAGGAAAAACTAATAGCAGCAGAAAAGAGCTACTTCACGTGGCAGAAAGGAATATAAATAGAACACAATGGCCAAAAATAAAACACAAATGGAACAGGGAAGAGAAAATTTTCTATTACATAGCAGAAAGCTACACCATAAAACACAAGGAAAAACAGATGAGGGTAAAGCAAAACCAGAGTTTGAAACAATCCTAATGCTGGTAGAAGGATGTAGAGTAGAAAATTAATCTCCCTGATTTCATCCAAATGTTCTTTTGGGTTGCTTGACATGCGAGTGCAGCTATGAAAAATGTGACTAATGTGTCTCAAAATGGATCTGGAAGCACTTTTAGATTTAGCATGAAGGAAATCCATTCTGAGCATCCTCATGATCAGTTCCCAAACTCTTCTGCTGGGAACTCGACTTCCCAATTTACCAACCCACGCCCATCTGCAGACCCCTCACAGAAATGGAGCTGCAGAGAGCTTCTACCTTCATTTTTAGGGCTTTATTTAGGAAATTATCCCTCGAGAAAGTGGGTTAAGCTGCTGGAGTGTGTAGTTCTGCAGCTTAGCACTGTCATCTGTAACAAAATTAACATTACACCATCCTCACTGGTTCTGCCTCACCTTCTATATTAAGTGTATGCAAATGTCATACCAAGGGAACAGAAACAAGCCAAAGGGTTGTATTGTAAGGAAAACATTTTAATGAACATTTATAAAAGCAGGATTTAGAAAAAGCCAAACTGCTTCTAGTAATTTCATTTTTCAGGCCAAAAATATCCCATCCCTTAGCTCAAGGTTCCAGGGGCTTGCATCAGCCCAGGCCCATTAATTAAAGCAGCTGCTCCACCAAGAAACAAATTACTGTGGCGACAGGAGGAAAAATTTCTCTTTTCCACAAGAATTCAGGAGGAATTATGATGCAATTTGAGAAGGCTCTGCTCCATCAGCCCCATTAGGCCACAAAGGACAAACCACAGATAAAACAATGGCTCCAGTTGCAGACAGAGGTGAGAAAACACCACTGGAGGATGCTGGACATTGATCTGTTTGCTCCCTGGAAGGAACACAAACTGCAACACGCTGCAAGCAGCAGAGAGGCACCACCTGACCTCCAGGCACTGATGGTGACAGCCCAGAGTGAAAGTGAAACCTTCAAGAAGTTTAGTAGAAAGAACGATGGGTTTGTCTGGCCTTGGTAGAAACCCAGGATTCCCAAGCTCAAAATTCCTGCCTGTGCCTGAGCACACTGCAGGCATCTCTGAGCACAGCCCTGCAGCAGCAAAACCCCGAGGTAAAGCAGGAGCTCCAGGGCCAGGCAGGCTGGCAAAGCAGCTCCCACAAAGAGTCCCATCGGGATTCTACCCTTGGGTTCACCTGAAAGGCTTTTCCAGGAGCTGACAGAAGGGCCAGCCTGGCTGTCACTAACACAACCTCACCTAAGCCCCGGGGGCGTCTGTCACCCGAGCCTCTGAACTCATGATTGCAGTGTTCAACCTCCTCAGGGTGAAATGAGGAGCCCCGAGACTGCTCCTGAACAGTGACCAGAATGAGTGAAGAGAGCACAAAAGGTTTGGGGAAGGTTGAAGAAAAAAGCAATTATTTTCACCTTCTGCTTTGTTTGACATCTTGGCTCGAAGTTACTGGGAGGGGAGGGAGAAACCTATGAAAGTTGTGCCATCATATAAGTGAAATTTAGACAATTAAACAAGGCAGGGGTTTATCCAGGCTGTTGGAAATCTTCAGTTTGTTAACTTTGATTCATTTTCGTTACTAATTAATATTTTGGTTTCCTCAGGTCTGCACACTGAATTAAGATGCAAGAGCTAATAATAAATACCTTGAGAATAACCCACAAGCCCCTCAGCAAAAAATCCAAATTAAATGAGAGTTGACATGAAGTTTTAAAAAGTGCAGGAAAGTGTTTTCAAGCCTTTCGGGCTAGTCTCACACATCATTATGAAACTAAAGAGAGTGGCAAGCCCAGCTTCTAAAAAGTCATTTGCAGGTCACCTTTGAGCAGGAGCAAAGTGGAGTGGGAGGTGATGGAAGAGAACAAAGGAGCTCACCATAAAGTAGCAGCTGCTTGTGTGTAGATGGTGCTCAAAATGACTTAAACTGAAAGGTCCAAACTGTTTGGGACTGCTCCCACAAGATTCACCAGAATGAAGACAACTGTATAAAATCATTTCAGCATTTAGGATGTCAGCATGAGAAACAAATGTTCAGATTCCCCTAAGGAATATTTAGGAAGTTCCTCTTTAGCTTCTCATTGCCTTTATCAAGCACCACTTGGGGAAACACCACCAGTGCCAGGTATGCTCCACCTGGAAAGGGAGGGAATGTGAACCTGTTGGTTTATCAGCACCATCAGCAGAAGGAACTCACCAGTCCTAACTCCTCAAATCTGAAGGAAAGCTGGCAGTACTTAGTGGGAAAGGAGGAAAACATCTGAAATGAAAATTTCAAGAGAACCCAGGGCTGATTTCCCAGTCTGTAAGAGGTGCAGGGACTCCTCACAGCATCTGCTAAATCAGGTTGTGGCCAAGCTCTTCACTAACAGGCCACCACTCAGTCACGGAAAACTGAAGGAAAAAGAAAGGAAAAGATAATAATTTATACTTCTGGATCTGGGAAGGGTGATCTGACTCTAGGCCTCTTCTGTTTATTTATTTTCACAGCCACCAGCAGCAGCAGTGAAGCCACAATGCTTTTTCTGCAAGCATTAAAAATTGAACATATCCCCCTCAAAGCCTGCTTGGATGGTTTTAGGGCTGAGCTGTGAGGTGAGATGGGCACCACCAGCACCAGGCAAGGTCACCACAGGCTCAAGAACAGCCACAGGTGAGTATTTCAGAGCCAGGCAGGCAGCAACAGTCACGACATGCCCATCATGGGCAGGTCACACCACGGCATCCTCTGGAATGACAAGGTCAAACAAGGACCAGATGCATGTTCTGAGCTCACTCACTCCAGGAAGGCTCAACCTCTGACTATGCTGCCAAAAAAAAAAGTAGCAAAAAAGTAGCAATTTTACTGTCTGAACATGCATTTGCTTAAAAAACCCAACCAGTTAAATCCAGATTTTAGTAAGAGAAAGTGAAGCAATCCAGGCATTCTGCACAGTAAATGACAGCATTAGGCACAGCGAGCCTCATCACCAGCAGGAATTTCTAAAAGCCAAGCAAGCAGCTCTGTAATTGCTTTAAGTAAGCTGACTTAGGGCTGAAAATCCATTTGAATCGAGGATGAGGGGGAGAACATCATCCCTTTAGAGAAGATCCTTCGAGACGTGTAACTGTAGAAAGGCTGCCGAATACAACATTGATTGGGAGTGAGGTAACCACAAACACCGCTGGCTCAAATGAAAAGGGATTCAGGGGCTGACCCAGAAAACAAGCCTCGTAACCACCGGGATGAAATTTTAATGACAAACACAAGAAGCTCTGCGTGCAGGCCAGATTGAATTAGCTGATGTCAGGCAGCAGCCACGCAGCGCTCGCACAGAGGGGAGCTGCTCGCAGCCACCTTCGCTCCCAGCTCAGGTTGCACTTCATCAATCCTTGATATTCTGCCATCTCCTGGCTCCAGCCTGGGCAGCAGCGTGGGGACAAGTGGAGAGTGCATGGGACAGGGGCATTTCTCTGGAGCGTGCCTTTGCTTCCTTCCTTCACAGATTAATAAAGGGCTGCTCCTGAACCAGTTCAAACTGTGCCTCTATAAATCACACCAGCAGCTGCTGGTTTAAAGTCACTCTGTCCAAAACCTGTGTAAATCTCCTTTCAGAAAGGTTAAAAAGCTCTAAAGCAAGTCCAATAGAAATTATTCCACTTTGCAGCAGAGTTTGAAGCAGGACAGTGAAGATGACAAGATCACACCTAGCACAGCACAGGTTCAAATCAATCAGTAATTCCAGACTAGCTCTGAGATTCCCAAACACATCAACCCCATTCCTGCTCTCTCCAACTACAACTCCTCTCAGCCCAACTAGAACTTAATCTGGCTTCTGCCAGAGAAAGAATTAAAGATTTTTCTATAAATACATCAGCAACAAAAGGACTGCTAAGGAGAATCTCCATCTTTACTGGATCAGGGAAAAACAGTGACAAAAGATGAAGAAAAGTCGGAGGGAATTAAGGCCTTGTCCTCAGGCTGGAAAACAGGGACAGGGAGCAGAATGAAGCCCCCATGATGCAGGGGGAAATGGCTGGCACACTGCTGCAGCACTTGGGACAGCCAGTTCCCTGGGGTGGGATGGGATCCAGGGTGCTGAGCACCCACCCAGCCACTGCCCCTTTTCCCAGCAGGGAGCTCATGGCCCCTCCTCACCCTGAAGTCAGCAATCGTGGTGCTCATCGAGGAGCTGGGCTGGAAGGAGGATCCAGGGCAATGCTGGCATCACCAGGGCAAAGTGCTGGGTCCCACCCTGGGCCACCAGCACCCAGGGAATGCTGAAAGCCTGGGGAAGAGTAGGTGGACAAGGCCCTGGGGGTGCTGGTGACAGCAGCTGGTCACCAGCCCAGGTGTGCCCAGATGTGCAACAAGGCCAAGGACACCTGGGCTGTCCCTCCTAGGGCAGCTCCAATCCTCTGTCCAGTTCTGGGCCCCTCAGGACAAAAAGGACCTGGAGGAGCTGGAGTGTGTCCAGGGAAGGGGCTGGAGCCCCAGGAGTGGCTGAGGGAATGATCAAAAATCCTGCTAAAAACTGGGCAGCCCTGAGCCTTCAGTGCAGCAACCTGAGACAGAAGAAAGGTGATGGCCCAAGCCACTGGACAGAAAAACCTGGGAAATGCCCCAAAATTCTGCACTAGCAGCACCAGGCCCTGCAAACTCCCCCACCAGCTTAGCTCACACACATGGGTCCCTCTGTAATCACTGATTACTCCCATGGCAAGCTGAGCACACAAGTGTCTGTGAAACGGGAGAGAGAATCATTAAATGTAACAGATAATTGATATTTATACTGAGAGGAGAATTGACTTTGTAAACCTCAGCTATTAAATTACTTCTTCAGTACTGAAAGAACACAACAGTTTGCTATTGATCACCAGATTCATTACACTTTTATGACAAATTTGAAAGCACAATGCCATTAAGTACAATTTTATAAGCTGGGAGAAACAGGGAAGGGTTATGGTTGGATTTGAAAAATAAAAACACAGCAAACAACCAAACCCCAACAAATTCCTTGATATCCTAAATACTTACCAAATGCACATAAAGTATTTCCCTGCACAATTTGCTGATGCCCTTGGAAGTTTTAGTTATAGCTTGAAGTCTCCCTTTGTCTGATATTTACCCTTTACCAAATTAAGAGACAAAGCAGAGTGAAGAACAAGCAGTAAACAGCAAAAGACATAACATAATTTTTGTGTTCTAATCCTCTAAACTTTTCATTTACTACCCAGGTAAATTCAAACAGCTGAATTCTAATTTCCTCATGTTGTTTAATCAAATACATGCTCACAGCTTTGTAAAGAGATAATTCATTTTTCAGAGAAATTACTGGAAAGTCATTTAAGTGAACTTCACTCTTTCTAAAGGATACACACATGCAGATTTCCCTCAGTAGTCTATTACCTGCTCACCTGTTTTCAGGAACCTGAATTATGTAATTGCACCACAGCCCTGATGTAAATTCACCAAGAGAATCAGGAGCTACTGGAGGAACTAAAGAACCAGTACAAAAAGAGTGTGTGCAACTGTCAGCACCCAACTTCTGTAACACACCAAGCCCAAATATGGATTATTTAATATGAAGGATTCATAACCTTTGTTAATTAATACTTCAGAAATGTAATTTAATCTGCATAACTCCTATCTACTGCGTGTTTGGATATAAATACAATGGAGAAAATTAAGGAAAAGAAGAGCTGGAGGTTTTGGCAGCAGCATGGAGACAACTGGGTTTGCTGTCTGATGGTTTAGAGTCCTGCTCTCAGTTATCCAAACCATTCAAAAGCATTTCCATGAATTAAAGTTTTCCAGGCATCTTTCTTATAACCACTCTGTGAATTTTAAAGTATTTTAGAAGCAGTTTTCTCTAATCCCACACCATTAACATGAAGTGCTACCGTAAAACATTGAACTCTGGTATGTCAAGGACAGTGTTCCAGCTGCCCAGGATACCATAATTTTTATTTACTCATGTGATTTCTGGAACCTGTGAAATTCAAAGAGAACACAGTAAAGCCTCACACTTACTGAGAGAATCACTGTATCTTCTTCTAAAAAATTGTGAGGCTCTTAAAATTGTATTTAAGAGTATAAACCACATGAATAGCTAACATTAAACCAAGATCCAGAAAACTTCTATACTAGGAAAAGAGAAGTTTATTCTGAGTGGGTTATTTTCTTCCCAGGTTTGTCTTTTAAGTAAGAATGGAGAAAAGTAACAGTCCTCCTAAAGTTATTTTTGTGCTGTGACAAGATACCCTTGTGATTAAGAGTTTTTATGGAAAAACATTAAAACATTTTTTCTGTAGATGTATAAAATGTTTAATACATTCTGGGCGCTTCCACAGTGAAACAACAGATGTAGTTCATCAGAAAGCACCTGAGTTTTTACAGGGACTACATGTACATGAGATAATTTTTGAATAGTCCTATAAAAATTTGAACTGCTGAGGTAAATTGTAGATAAACACCCTTATCAGTCACTTAAGGATAGCCTGTCTCAGGAACAGCAGGTGAATCCATTCTTATGCTTCACACAGGGTTGCTTTTGAATTTACTCAACGAAGCACCTGAGATTTCAGATGGTGAAGGTGGAGTGAGCCTTACACAGCTTGGTAAAGATGGAGTGGGCATTACACAGCCTGGGAGAGTGGGAATTACACACAGTACAAAAGATGGAGCGAACACTACACACTCTATAAAAGATGGAGTGGGCATCACACACTGGTAAACATGGAGTAAACATCACACACTCTCAGAAGGTGCAGGGGGCATCCCACTCTACAGAGGATGGAGAGGGCATCCCACTCTACAGAAGATGGAGGGCATCCCACACTCTACAGAGGATGGAGAGGACATCCCACACTCTACAGAGGATGGAGAGGGCATCCCACACTCTACAGAAAGTGCAGGGCATATCACACACTCTACAGAAGGTGCAGTGAACATCCCACACTCTCAGGAGGTGCAGAGGACATCCCACACTCCCAGGAGGAGCAGTGCACACCCCACGCTATCAGAGTGAACACCCCACACTCCCAGGAGGTGCAGGGCACAGTCCCAGGAGGAGCAGGGCACAGCCCACACTCCCAGGAGGAGCAGTGCCAGGAGCTCACCCTGCCACGACCACCCCGTCGCTGCAGTGCGCGTCGCACAGGACCCGGCCGGGCTCGTAGCGCAGCTGGCTCACGGCTCCCACACGGTTCTGCAGAGAGCACACACACAGGGGTTGGGCTTCCCACTCCTTCAGCCACCAAAATCTGCTGCTGGGAAACTCCCAGCTCTACTACTGCTGCTGAGAGACGACACATCTATCCCAAACCCCCCCCCCAGCAGCTTTCAGCTGCAAAACAGGAGCTGCAAAGAGTTTTGTCTCCCCCTCCCACTTGCTCGAACCAGGTTGCCATTTTTCCCCAGCACCTGAATTCCTCTAAGGAAGTTCCCTCTCACCTTCCAGTTGGTTTTCAGCATGTGCTCTCTGGCTCTGCAGTTTTTGAGGGTGAGCTTCCAGCAGGAATGGTCAGAGATGCTCATGTCCAGCAGGTATCCCTCCTCCTGGCACAGCCGGTACCACAACACCTCATCCTCTGCAAGGATTTTCCACGTCCTGCTGACCTAGAAATCAATGATTACGTATGAGCTCTCATAAATGTGTAAGGGGAAAAAGTAGATTTAATATGAAATATTAAATAGTATCTGAAATATAAGTTCATATAAATTAATACAGGCCTGAATTAAGATGAAAGTCTTACTTCAACAAATATATTTGTTCACTCTTTATACACCTGAGTGTATAAAACCCCCAGACCTTTAACAAAAGGTTTGTTTTCTGTGGGTTCTTCAGGAAATAACTGAGTTTATACTCCACTAAAACTCCACATAACATGGACACCAGTTTAATGGCCACACTTGTCAGCCTGAAATATCAGTGACTGGAAAATTTTGACAGGAAAAGCAGCAAGAAAACAATTAAGAGAGAATTGTGAGCTTAGAGCAAAAATATGAATTTATTTTCATATTTGTAGCTAAGAAAGCCTCTCAGATCACAGCACCATATCACTGAAGTCCCACTGACAATGCCTGATTAGTGGTATGACATTAGTGATTTATAACCTATTGTATTACAGTATGCATAAATAGAAATGAATTATTAAGTTTTTCAAGCAGCCTCAAGTTGCTGCCCATTCCAGAGAGAACAGCTTCATCACAATCAATTGCGGGCTCAGAATTAAAGATTCAAGAGGTAAGAGCCAACTTAAGTAGCTTTTTTTTTTTCCTCTGTAATTCTTAATTTAAAAAAACAGACGTAACCAATGAAAGCCACGACTGGTGAAAGCAGCAATCAATTGTGCTCTGCTTCTAAAAAGATTAAAAGAACCTTCTGAGACTGACATCATTTTTAGTAAGTTACAATTAAGCATCTAATGCTCGTTTCAGTCCCCAGATTATGCCAAGAATCCAAGCCTCCCATGGACACAAACTCTCCCAGGGCCATCTCTTTATATTTATTTACCATTTTTCCATAGTCACGCACACAAAAAACGTTTAGTGTGATGAAAGAAGGGGTGATCTGAGTAACCTGCAAGTGTTTTTAAGGTTTGAGACCCACAGAGAAGAGCAGTGCTCACAAAGGAATATCCAAATGCAGCAAAATGAATGTTTTTAATCACCCAGAGATTCCAGAGTGAAAACCCAGAGTTTGCACGCTCAGCGCAAACTGGCAGAGGGAGACAATCCCCTTCCATTCTCTGACAAAGGGAACAACCTGCACAGGGCAAGAATAACACCCTGAAAGGACAGAAGCAGCACTGAGGCTTCTCCAGCAACACACATCACCCTGGAATCCAAGTGCTCAGAGCTCCTGTCCCTAGAGGGACACACTCAGCAACTTCAAAAGCACCAAAAAGAGGCAATCCCAAATCCAAACCATCAGGAATTTGCACTCAATTTGATTTGAAAGTAGGATAAATATCTGTGTTATTTCTCCAAAATACAAAAAAAAAAAAAAAAAAAAAAAAAAAAAAAAAAAAAAAAAGCCCCAAAGCAGCTTTCTGCTGACACACCAAAAGAGCAGCTGTGGTGCAGGAGTGGAGCTCCCCAGGCAGAACCTCTGCCCCCTCCCCAAACAGCAGCACATTTTCCTGACAGGGACAGCCTGAGCACAGGGAAGCACAGCCAAACCAGGCCAGCTCTCGCCATGCTTTCCAAAAGAAAAATCAAAAATAAACACACACCTTTCAGTCTGCCAAAACAGACAATATCGCACAGACCTTTCAAGTTTCAAGGTCTTAAAAGCATTTTATAAAGACAGTAAAACAAAAGAAAAGGGTGGGGAGGTACATAAAATTTTGACTGCCTTTTCAACTTTCAGGGGGAATAAAGATCCTATCCTCTCCTGATTTTTTTTCAATCAAATTACAGCGAACCCTGCTGCTTTACAAGCCTGAATTTCCAAAGGGTCCCTAACCCAGACTTTTCTTACAGCCCCAAACTCGCATGCCAATCCCTTGTAAAACCCCACTGAGCGAGGCTCAGCTGCACGAAATCACTAATAAAGAGTCTCAAGCATTTCATTTTACAGCACCACTGTGAGCTGCAGCATTAAAACCAGCCATTGGCTGCAAGTCAGCTTTATTAGATCTGCTTGACTTGGAGTTTCAGGTGAGGCCCCAAAAGCCAGGGCATTATGGCTTATTTACACACACCCAAAAGCTGGGTGCTGGAGAGGGGCCGAGATGTGCAAAGCTCTTGTTAAAACTGTTTCCAAATCTAAACTGCACAGAAACTCCAGCAAGGATCAATGACAACATCTCACAGACTTGTTTAGAGATTTGGAGTCCTGAATTTCATTTGTCTTCAGTGTTCCTATTATCTTTTTACAACTGTTCTCAGCAAAGAAAGTTTGGGTTCCTCTGAGCTCCACACAGGGACAGTTTTACATTTTATAGTTCAGCAAGTAATAATGCTCTGAAGGACTTCAAAGGCTTTTGCTGACATAGGCTTTGCTATTTGGTTTTGCCTCTGGGGGATATTTTTCCTCCTAAAAAACCCCACCTCTTCCATCAAATCCAGAATTTGTTCTAATCCCATCTAAATCAGCTGGCTCAAATCCTAATGAAGGTTTATTCATCCCTCTGCATCTGATAATGGTTTTTATTTCACTAGGTTTATTTTCTTCCCCTGACACACAAAGGCAGAGTCAAGGCTCATTTGCTGAGACCAGGGGCCTCAATTAGAACTAGCTGGACTTTGAGCTCAGTACAAAAAATAGTGCCAAGTGTTTAATCCAACGCCATTCTGATGGAAGCTGCTCATCTTTTCTGTTCACAGCCCTGAGCACAAAATGGTTTGGCCTGGAAGGGACCCTAAAGCCTACCCAGTGCCACCCCTGCCCTGGGACACCTCCCACTGTCCCAGGCTGCTCCCAGCCCCAGTGTCCAGCCTGGCCTGGGGCACTGCCAGGGATCCAGGGGCAGCCACAGCTGCTCTGGGCACCCTGTGCCAGGCCTGCCCACCCTCCAGGGAACAATTCCTGCCCAATATCCCAGCCAGCCCTGCCCTCTGGCAGTGGAAGCCATTCCCTGTGTGCTGTCCCTCCATCCCTTGTCCCCAGTCCCTCCCCAGCTCTCCTGGAGCCCCTTCAGGCCCTGGCAGGGGCTCTGAGCTCTCCCTGGAGCCTTCTCTTCTCCAGGTGAGCACCCCCAGCTCTCCCAGCCTGGCTCCAGAGCAGAGGGGCTCCAGCCCTTGGACCATCTCCTCCTCCTCTGGTCTCACTCCAGCAGCTCCAGGTCCTTCTGATGTTGGGAACTCCACAGCCAGGGATCTCTGCAGGTGGGGTCTCACCTGAGCAGGGCAGAGGGCAGAGTCCTCCCCGCCTTTCCTGCTGCCCCTGCTGGGGCTCAGCCCAGGGCAGGGATATCCTTATCCATCCATTCCTCTGCTCTCTCTGGCAATCACAAGGAGGATGGATGATGGCTTTTACCCATTAACAACCCTGATGCAAAACCAGGCTCAAAACACCACATTCAGTTTTCTTTTTATAAATGTATAAACATTAAAGCCTTAACAGCCTGACAATCCCAGAAGCCCTGGAGGCAAGCAGCTGAAATTCTTGATTTATGCACGACAATTCACTCCTAAATTCCTAGGAACAGTCTCCCTTGCCCTAGATACATACACAATCCCTGTGTTGGTAAACACTTCTAAACCTTCTCTAAGATGAAAACCTAACAGGTAAAGGGAATTTCCCACTGATCTATTCAGAAACAAAACTGCCAAAATTCAGTGCTGCTGAATTCAAACACATCCCCTGATCACCAAGCTGAACCATAAATGCCTGGTCCTCAGGCCATAGGTAAAATTAATATATCTACAGTAGCAGCCCCAAATTGCACAAGGACATTTCAGTTTGTCACATCTGTGGTGTCCCAAGAGCTTGTTCTTCCTTTCCCTCTACATCCTGACCAGGAGGAAGAGGAGTGACTGTTCCAAAACCTGCTCACACCCACAGGAGAGTCACTCATGGTACAGATATTTCTGCCAATGGTCAGAACACAATCAAAAAGTGCTCACAGGGAAAAATTCTGCATTACTGAATTCTGTGCTACATGAAGCCCTGGGATATCAACAGGAACTGGTCTGGTGGATGCTACTGAATGTCACCCCCCTACTGCAGACCCAGCAGAGCTCAGGCACTGAGCACAACCATTTACAGGCTTTTGTATTTTCAGTGCCACACAGACAGGTTGTGGTTTACAGTACTAAATCCAAAAATCAAAGAAAAGCAGTGGGGGAGCAAAAGAAAGGGAAATACCAAGGTGAAATTAGAGTTCTCCAGACAGTCTGTGGTGTGATTAAATCTCAGAAAGGCTCTGCAGTCAGGATCCTTTCCTGTTAGCTGGTTACCAATTTGGCATAAAGAACTAAGCAAACGGGTTTTCTCCAAAGGCACTCACATGGATCATGATGCAAATTCCACCAACTGGCCCAATTTCACTGAAATCCCAAGGCACCTTAATAAAAAAACCTTTCTAGGATAACACCATTAAGCAGCAGGGTTTTCCATGGAACAGAAGAGGGCTCCCCCCCTTCAAAAACAAAACCACCAAGAGAAAAATGAAAATGCTCTTTATTTTTATGGCTCTGCTTTTCATTTGAACACTTAAAAAGACGCCAGCTCTGCACTGCACATCCATCTGATTGGGAAAGTGCTGGAAAACAACAGGCACTTGCTCAGCTACCTGTCAGCTGCCACAAAGGAACAGTGACTTGAGAAGGGGAGAGTGAGAAATGTGAAAAATTGTCTGTGTTAAAACACATCTTATGAAAACAGGTTCAAGCTGAAAAGCAAAGTGAAGGGGAGAGAAATCCCCAGGCACAGGGAAAAGGAGCAGCCCTACAGCAGCGAATCTTTTTACTATGCCATGAGGTAAACTGATCATGCCTAAGGAGGGGGGAGAAAGATAGTGAAAGAATAACCTTAAACTAATCCACTTCAAAAATGCAACTCTGTTCCATGTCATGAGCTGTGCCTTTATTGATGGCATATCTCCACCCCAAGGGACAGAAACTTGAGCATATGTGAAAGCTTCCCTGTCCTGGACAGCTTCAAAAAATAATCCTAGAGAACTTTCCCCTCTGCAGGAGCAGCCCTGCAGGAGGAATTAATTTTCTTTAAACAGGACCTGTTCCTAAAAGGCATTAGCAAGTCAAAGATTTAAGCAATAACCACTTGTAGCTATTTAACACTACAAAACACTCATACTGAACATTAAAAGCCCAATTTCCTTTCAAAGCCTGGGTCATTTGCAGAATATTTGAGTTCAGTTTACCATCCTGTCTGTCACTTCTCAGTTTTCACACATTAACATTTTTCTCTTCCACTCAAACCATGCCCTAGACTGTTTGTAACACAAAGAATGGTTTTGGCTGGATTTTTGTGAAGTTGCAAGATGTGCTTTATATAGAAGAGTTAATGAACACCAGCCTGGAGCCCTAAAGAGTGGCCATAGGAGAAGCTGGAATTATATCCACAATATTCTGCTTGATTTCACAGGGTAACCAGCACTTGCCAATTAAAGTTTGCTTTGAAGACTCATTCAGAGAGGAGGTTCATCATTCAGTGTGTGAAGAAAGGAAATAAAGAGGCCCAGCAGTGTCAGCTGAACAACCCCAAGTAGAATGAGGTGAGAGTGAGTGTTTCAGCTAGCAAAGTTCAGGCAGTTTCCAACTGCACATAAATTATGGACCATGCCTGAGTACAGACTGCTGAGAGCATTATCTGAAAGTATAAGAAAAATATAAACCCCTTGCAGGACTGGGGGAGGAAATCAGGGTCATTTAAGAATTTAGCCTCATGTGGAAACACTACAGACAAAAAGTTACTTCACTGCCTGTGGTTCCACCCCAGACTGGAAAGTGGGAGGAGCAGCTCTTGCCATGCCCTTAGCACTGCTAGGGGCTGAGTTCTGAAGAGTGCAACACACTCACCTGAATAAAAATGCTTCTACACACACTCACTTCAATCAAAATAGCTTTGCACTATTTATTTTCAATGTTAAGGCTTTGCTGCTGCCCAAGCCCAGATAATGTTTTATTTAACTGCTCAAGTGCAGCTGTAAATGCAGCTCATGTACATCTTCAACATTCAGTTTTGGAGCTGCCTCCTGCAAGTGAAAGCACAAGCAGCTGAGCTCCTTGGGCTACCAGCCCACACGGAGGTGCCTGGTTTTCCACTGTTCCTGCCAGTTTGAAGTGGTAGCAGAGCAGTAAACTTACCTGGGCACACCTTCCCAGCTCAGCCTTGCCCAGGTACTGGAATATTTTCAGTGCCAGCTCATAAGGCAGTTGCACATCGAAAAAAGGAACCTCATTGATTTCATTCTGGAAAGGAAAAAGGAGAATGTCACTTGTGAGGCTGGTTTAACACACAGTTCAACAGCAGGAGAAGTTACCAGGGTATGGAGAAAGATGGTGTGTCCTCAGGGCCATCACAGCTCCCTGAAAATATCAGCAGCTCTTCTGCCTCTCCCCCATTTCGTGGCCCTTCAAAGGGCAGAGAAAGGCAAAAGTTCTAGTTTGGCTCAAGTGCAAAAAGACCCAATAAATGAGCACTTTGAAGACACATGCCCATTATTAATTTCACTTGCAAGATTTCAATCCCATATGATGGAAAATGAACAAATATTTTAAACAAAACTGAATGGAGATGATGCTGGTTTCTTTCATTACTAACATAAAAATGTCTTTTTAATATGAAATGTTTCTCCTTTAACTGACTGAGCATCTCAAACAAAACTTTGAAGCCAAATCCATCCATTTAAGCTAACAGCTAAATGCAGCACACAGATTTTTCCTAGATGTATTCTGTTTGGTTTTATCACATAATTATTACATCTTCTTTCTGCAGTTATCACAACAAGATTTATCTTCTCTCTTATCCTGTTTGGATATTCAAGATTTTTAGTCTATAGGAGAGAAAGAGCTAGATCAGCTGATTCTGACCAATTCTATATCACCAGTTTTGCTCTCCAGTGTTTTCTCTGGTTTCTGTCCCCCCCCAGGTACTCCTGATGATTGTCTATGAATCCCCAAGCACAAAATCAGCTGTTCAGTTAAAACCCATCTGCACTGTTTGCCTTCAGAAGCTCAGGCATCCCAAAGCAGGATCATCTCCCGTCTCTTGGCTCTTCCCTAACCCTGGTACCTTCGTAGATCTCTCCTACAGCTTCTCATCCAAAACCAGGCCACTTCCAGTACCAAAGTAGAATAGAAGGGATATTCTGGGTTTATTTAAAGCAGAGTTACTCAGGGAAAACACAATATAATGTGGTGGTGTGGTTTTAAAAGCAAAAGATATTCTACACCAGGCAAGCATTCAGACAACACAAATATGGGCAATGTTCCCATCAGGTCTTTTTAGCAACAAAACATCACTCCACACACACTGGAACCTCCCACTTGCTCTGAAGTCACTTAAAGCAGGCCCTTGCTGATCCCCCCCTCCTCATGCAGAGTTTCCCTGCACAAACAGCTCCAGTGCCTGCCCTGTGCTGGGCCCCCTGGCTCTGCTCCCCACTGTGGATCCGTTTTGCTTCCCTGTGCTGTAAACCCCACCACACTGCAGGAAAGCACAGAGGGAGCCTCTCCACAGCCAGGTGCAGGCAGGCCCCGAGCTGGCCAGTGTAGAGAACCAAAAGCCCTCTGTGGGAGAGCCCCTGGCTCTTCCATGGAGAGGGACTGCTGGAATGCAGAACTGATCCTAACAAACAACTTCTTTTCGCTCACAGTGACCAGGCAATCGCAAACCCCAGCAGGTCTTGACCACTGTGCAAGTAGCCTATATCCACTCCCTATAAAAACCCCATCCTCAGCCTCAACCCCAGGAGTTCTGTGTCCCTGGCTCCCTTTGCAGAGATCTGCCAATAAAGCTGGCTCTGTGGAAAGCCCTTCACAGACTCCTCTCTTGTTACTTTAGATTTTTATAACTTTTTGATGATTGAATTTTTGTAGTATACTTTCTCATAATTTATAACATAAACAAATGATTGTTTATACATTCCTTTCTGATAAAAGGACATTTGATAAACTTCGACTTGAACCAGTGGGGTCAGAGATGTAGTAACCTCATTCTCCAATCCCTAGTCATTGTCCAGAATCTATACATATCCAAGTCAAAAAATAAACACCCTTCTTTATACTCTGACACTTAACTGTGTAAGTGTCATTCTTTTTGTGTCCTCTAACAACACTCTGTCTCTTTCATTCCTGCCTTGGCCATGGGGACTCAGTAAGGCTGAGCTGAAATCACTCCCAGAGCTGATATCACCTGCTGAGTCCCCCACAGCTAAAGAGACTGGCCAGCGGCCCTGGAAGGTGTTTTCTCTCTGAGACACACCTCTCTGGGAAGGGCACAGCCCCTGGGTTGACTCTCTCACCAGGCTCCTGCTGGGCCAGGCCAGATGTGATCCCACCTGGCTGCAGCACCCAAGGGCCCGTCCTGGAGCCCAAACAGGAGCTCTTGGGCCAGGGTTGGGAGCTCCGGGCCTGTGAGCTCAGGCACCACCAGGGATGTGTTCCTTCCAAACTGGGCTGGACTCGAGTCCAAGCAGCAGATCCTGGGCTGGATGGATGCACACAGAGGTCTCGCTGCAAGGACTGAGGGCCTGCAGACACAGCAGTGCTGACACAACGCTCAACACCAGTGGTGCTCTCCAGGAAAGGAGGGGAAAAGAGCAAAAAACAGCTAGGCAGGCTTTTTACAAACTGAGCTGCAAGAGGATTTATGAACTGCTTCAAATAAACCCAGAAGTGCCTTTTTTTTCTACCTGAGTGCTGCAAAGGGGTCCAAGTTTAAATGAAGAGTAGCTGTAGAAGAGACCTACAAGGAAACAAAGGAATGGGGGTTAGGAAAGTGCCAAGAGGCAGGGGATGATCCTGAGTTGGATCTGCCTGAGGTTCTGAAGGCACAGCGCAAACCCACACTGATTCCATCTAACACAATTCTAACGTTAGGGGCAGATCCAGCTCTTTCCACACCCCAAAAATGCCCGCAGCTTGTCCTCAGCACAAGGAAGCAGGGATGTTAAGTCAGCACCAGTCTGACAAAAAGTCTACTGGAATGAGTCCAAAACTCAAATACAACCAGCCCCTCTGAGACAGATTCGGGCTCCTGTGTGCTAATGGAGCACTAATTCTGTAAATGGATTAATTTGTGCCTTGCAGACAGAAATTTAATCTGTTCCTTTTAATTTTTTTAAGCCAAGAGTAATTAGTCATAGTGAGGTTAGTGAGAAACAAGAAAGTGGGTTTCCCCCTAGTTTTCCTATACTGTAAATAACATCTCTATGGCATTTAGAGGATTTACCAAAATAACTTTTATCTGGTTCAGAACTGTATTTAAGACTATTTCCAAATTAACTCCCTTATTTAAAGAATTAAAGCTTGTTTTCTTACTATGCTGCTGTGTCGCAAGGTAGGATATCCTTAATTACTGCACCCACATCAAACTGCCCGAGCAAACAACAAAAATCTTAAGAGGAAAAAAATACTACTTCATAGAGTCATGGAATATCTGGAGATGGAAGCGACGCTCAAGGATCATCGAGCCCAGCTCCCAGCCCCGCAGAGGACACCCCAACAATCCCACCCTGTGCCATTACAGAGGACGAGCAGATTTTGAAGGGTTAAAACTTTGTAAAAGGACGCACATCCAGAAGCTGAGGTTACAAACAAGCACACAGCAACACAAATCCACCGTCCCCTTTGCTGGCCGCCTGCCGCGGCCGCTCGGCCGGGCCGCTCTCCGCGCTCCCGCGCCCGGCACTACCGCCACCTCCCCGCCCGGGCTCGGCCCGGCCCCGGCCCGGCCCCAGCGCCGGCCCCGCGCGGCCCTACCAGGTCTCGGATCAGCTGCCCCAGCAGATCGTCCCCATCTCCGGCTCCGTCCTCCGCGGGCTCCCCGGCGGGCCGGGCGGGCGCCGGGCCGCGGCGAGCCGGGGCGCCGCCGGCCAGCAGCCCGCGGGCCAGCGCCAGGTACCCGGGCTCGGCCGGGGGCTCCCGCGGGCTCTCTCCCGGCCTCTCCGGGGACTCATCCAGGGGCCCCTGAGGGGGCTCCTCCTGCCGTCGCCGCTTCGCGCCCCCGGCCCGCTCCTCCCGCCGGCGGGGCCGCTCCCGCTCCGCCGGCACCGCGGCCATGGCGGCGGGGCCGGCCCGGCGCGGCACGGAAACCGCGCCCCGCGCCGCGCGTTCCGCCGCCACAAGGTTCCGCCGGGGCCGGCCCGGGAAGGAAGCCGGTGTTGGGGCCGGGAGTGAAGTCGTTGTTGGGGCCGGGGCCCGGGAATGAAGCCGGTGTTGGGGCCGGGGTCCGGGAGTGAAGCCGGTATTGGGGCCGGGGCCGTCGTTTTGTGGTCCCCACACGAGGGCGGCGATGGCGGCCTGAGGGCCCGGCCTGGCTCTGGAGAGCCACGGGCGGCCGAGCAAGGCCGCGGCGACGGCGGGGTCGGTCTGGGCCCCGCTGGGAGCCCTCAGCCCCCTCAGCCGTGGCCGGGGACAGGGCAGGATCCTGCTGGGAGCCCTCGGCCCCCTCACAGCCACTCTCATGAAGAGTTTTTGCCCATGGAAGGTGCCTCTCTGAGTGAGATGTGCCTCTTATAGGCCATTTTTTCCTTTCTCTCGGCCATGTCTGAAGCCCAGCGGGTGGGCAGCAGTGCCCTCGCCGCTGCTGCGCCCACCACACCTGCTGGGAAGGTGTTTTGCTGCTTGAATCACACCCACCTCCTGCAGCCACCACAGCCTGAGAGCTGCCACTTTCATGGGGTTTTGGGGAGGATGCCAAGTTGGCTAAGTTCCTCTCCAGTATCAAGAGGCCTTGGTGTTCAGAGGTTGCGTTCTAATGGTGCTGAAGCGTGGCTGTGAAGCTTCTGCCACTTCAGCCAGTCCAGCTGCCCAGGGGAGCAGAGAGGCCAGAAGCACTCAAGTCTTGAGAACGATTCCTGTGAAGCCCTCAAGGAAATAGAGCAGGTAAGTGATGTGTTGGTTTAAGTCAAACAGTTGGTCCTTCTACAACAGGCTGAAAAACACAGCCCTTGCTCTTAGCAGAGTGCTTGTGCGGTTACCCCACCCTGGTGTCCACCTCTACCTTCCTCACTGGCCACTTGCTGGTTTTTTCTCCTCTACAGCTTGTTGCTGCCAGTGCTGTTTATAAAACCCATCTTAATGAACATGAGCAGATGTCCAGGAAGAACCCAAACTACCTCTTTTAGGGGAGGAACTCCTGTATATGGAAACCCTGCAAATGACAGGTGGGTGAAGGCTGGCCATGGCTGTGTGGGCTGTACCCCAAAATCCCCTGCCAGTGTGGGCAGCAGGAAAGGCAGGGAGGACTCTGCCCCTCTGCCCTGCTCAGGTGAGACCCCACCTGCAGAGATCCCTGGCTGTGGAGTTCCCAACATCAGAAGGACCTGGAGCTGCTGGAGTGAGACCAGAGGAGGAGGAGATGGTCCAAGGGCTGGAGCCCCTCTGCTCTGGAGCCAGGCTGGGAGAGCTGGGGGTGCTCCCCTGGAGAGGAGAAGGCTCCAGGGAGAGCTCAGAGCCCCTGCCAGGGCCTAAAGGGGCTCCAGGAGAGCTGGGGAGGGACTGGGGACAAGGGATGGAGGGACAGCACACAGGGAATGGCTCCCACTGCCAGAGGGCAGGGCTGGCTGGGATACTGGGCAGGAATTGTTCCCTGGGAGGGTGGGCAGGCCCTGGCACAGGGTGCCCAGAGCAGCTGTGGCTGCCCCTGGATCCCTGGCAGTGCCCCAGGCCAGGCTGGACACTGGGGCTGGGAGCAGCCTGGGACAGTGGGAGGTGTCCCTGCCCAGGGCAGGAGGTGGGACTGGATGAGCGTTAAGGTGCTTTCCAGCCCAAACCAGTCTGTGATTCTGTGACTTTTTTTCCCTACAAAACAATCACTTACAGGTACTTAGAGAAGGGGTCTCCCTGGGGTGCACATGCTGGCGAGCCCTGCCAGTGGTGGGATTGCAGCCCAGGAGCTGCCCCGGCAGCAGGATGTGGGGCTATTCCAGGGAGGGCGGGGGATTTGCCGGAAGGTTCGCAGCAGCTTCTCTGCAAAGCAGGGGGGGGAAACGGGCCAGTTTGGGGTTATTGCTGCCCCACAGGGAGCCCCCCGTGTCCATCCCAGGGCTGGTGTGTGCAGGGAGCCCTGCCCGGGGGTGCCAGCCCTGCTCCTGTGCCCCGGCAGCCGCGGAGGACCCTCGGGCCCCGGGTCAGTGCCGGGGGCTGCGCGCTCCTGCCTCGGCCACCCGAAATGTGATCCGCATCCGTAATGCTGTGGGTGATGAAATCGGCTCCAGCTCTGTGTAATCCCCTCACTGCCCCCCTGCATCTCCTCGCTGTCCCCTCCTCCAGCCCACAGTCGTCTGCAGCCTCGCACTGTCCCTCTAGCCCCATACCGTCCCCTCTGTCCCACGGTCCCCTCTAGCCCCACACTGTCCCCTCCACCCCATGCTATCCCCTCTGTCCCACACTGTCCCACCTTCCCCAAACTGTCCCTCTAGCCCCACGCTCTCCCCTCTGTTCCACACTGTTCTCTCTAACCCCAAATTGTCCCTCTATCCCCACGCTGACCCCTCTGTTCCACCTTCCCCACTGTCCCCTCTATCCCACATTGTCCCCTCCATCCCCATTCTACCCCCCCCCCCCCCCAATTCCTACGCTGTCCCATCCCACCCTGGATACCCGAATCTTCCACCACACAAGCACTCCCTGTCCCACACTGTCATTCCATCGCCAGTGTCCCTGCATCCCCGTGCTGTCCCATCCATCCATCCATCCATCCGTCCATCCATCCATCATCCATCCCTATGCAGTCCCACTCTACTCCCACCCATCCCTGGATACCACAGTGTCCCACCACACAAGCACTGTTCCCCGCCACGTCCTTCTATCCCCGCACCATCACCAAGCATCCCTGTGCCGTCCCTCCATCCCCGCGCTTCCCGCCATCCCTCCGCCGTCCCACCGAACTCCCGCACCGCCGCTGGACACCAGACCGTCCCACCACCCAACCGCTGTCCCCCTGCCCCCCCCCCCTCCCCGCGCCGTCTCCTCGCTCCCCCCTCTCCGCCCGCGGCCGAGCACCGCCCCGCGGGGGATGATGTAACCCCCCGTCCCCCCCGTGTCCCGCCCGCGTCCCGCCCGCCGCACACTCGGCGGGCTCGGCGGCGAGCGGACGCAGCCATGTGCCCGTGCGCGCTGCGCGGCCCCCCGCGCCCTGCAGCCCCTGCGGCCCCGGCCGCGCCGCCCGGCCCGAGGCCGCCGCCCGCCGGGTCGCCGCCCGCCTGCGCCGCCTGGGCGATGAGCTGGAGCAGCGGCGCAAGGCGCGGGGCCGCGGCCCCTCGGCCGCCCGCCGCCTGGCCGCCGTGGCGGGGCTGCTCTGCGCGCTCACGCCCGCGGCCGCGCTTGCCTGGCTGATCCGCAGGAGGAGCCTCTAGGGAGAGGGGCGCTGGACGGAGCGGGGAGCAGGCGGGACGCGCAACAGGTGGGCGCGGGACGGGACGGGGCGGCCGGCGGGGCTCGGCTCGGGAGGGGAGCGGGCGCGGGCCTCGGCTCGGGACGGCCCGGCGGAGCGCGCTGTCCGCGGTACCGGCGCCTCGCCGGCCTGCGGGGGCTGATCGCGGCAGCGCGCCGAGCCGTGGGCTGCTCGTACGGGTGCTGCCGGGTCCGATCCCTCTTCTTTTCCTATCCCTCTTCCTCTCCCTCTCCTTTCTCTCTTCCTCTCCCTGGACTGCCGGTGTCAGGTCGCACCGACCTGTCGCTCTTCCCCTGTGCCCTCCATCCCCACTTTCCCTCTCTCTTCTCCCCCTTTCTCAGGACTCCTCAAACGCCCCCTTTCCCCTTCCCCAAACTTTTCATGGCTTCCGTCCCCGTGGCTCCCCTCCGCCCGCGCCACCCGTGCTCTCGCGGGGCAGTTTGAGCTCCATGGCCGGCAGTTCAGGGGGAGCAGAGCAGGTCCCGTCTTGCCCGGTCTGCCAGTCCCGAGAGCTGGAAGATGCCCCGCACACCCATGCCTGCCAAACCTCCATCCCTCTTTTGCGTGGAGGAACTTTCCCTGTGTCCTTTCATCCCCTGGTGGGCTTTAGACCCACGGGTGCTGTGGGGCACCCATCGCTAAGGTCACTGGGTGGTGGAATGTCCCTTCTGGACTTTCCAGTGGGGCAGCTGGGACATTTGCTCTGTTTTGGATAATGCCTTGCCCAGAGGTTCTCCCGAGGCAGGTCCCAAGCCACTGGCCAGGAAAAGTACCCAAGCCCAGTTACTGCTGGTTCTGTGCTCCAAAGCCACTGAGCAGATAAGCAGCAGGGAACCAGGACATTTCTGGTCCTGTAACCTTCGTTGTTGTCATCCTGGTGACAGCTCTGGGGCTTGTGGGGACAGCTCTGCACCCTCAGCCCTGGGAGCACTCTGGGATACTGAGCATACATGGGGTCACCTCAGGGATTTTGGGTGCTCTGTAGTGTTCTTTGGGTCCTGGATTTGTTGCCACAGACCTTAGGAGTACAGGCTCCTTGTTTGGGCACTTTAAGTTGCATCATAAACACCCCCCAGTGTCTGTCTGCGTTCAGGGAACAATTTCAGCGCATGTCTAACTTTCCGCGTGCACTGGTACCCCACCAGCTTGGATAGGGTAGCGTGGAAGGGAAGTCAGGTTATCAGAGAGTTTAAAAATTATATTTTCCAGCAGGTCTGTGTGTTTGCACTGTGTGTGTGCACACTGGGGGGGGGCATTGTTGTCATCCATCTGAGCCACAACTGCTGTGTCTGGCGGGAGGTTCCGCTGGTCACCTTTGGAAAGCTTTCTTTGAAACAAAACCAGAGGGGAACCGTAGGGTTTTGATGAATTGAAGCCTCGATTTCTATAAAAGCAGGCACTGGATGGTGCCTGCAGGGCTGTGCCCAGCAAAGCTCTCAGAGGTGGTGTCAGTGGTGAGGGACTGTGGTCAGGAGCAGAGCAAACACATCCCTCCCTACCCGTCAGTTTGTGGCAAGATTGGTTCCAGTGTTTGGAAGCAAACCCACCCGTCTGCCTTGCTGGCCTCTCAGCACAAACAGAGTTGAAATCCAAGGGGGAGCTGCAGTGATCTCCCTTATCTAATGTCTCAAATGTCCCTTTCTTTCTAATGAGCCAGGGAAATTCCTCCCTGCCCAATCTGGGACTCCATCCCAAGCAGGGAAGGTGGCAGGTGAGCAGGGCTGGCAGAGGGTGCCTGTTAGCTGGCCCTGGTGATCCATGCACACACTCAGCCCAGACTTCCTGGCAATCCCACGAGGCCAAAGTTGTTTGGAGTATTAATTTTTGTGAAGGTTTATTGGGCAGACACTCTTCCCCAGTCTCTTCTGCTGTTGATCCTGGAGTCCTCACTTCCATTTCTGCCCACCAGTTGCTTATAAATGGCTTTGATGAGAGGCTGTGCAAAAGCCAAGCGTTATCCTGGGCGCCTCCGAGGCGAATTCCATGGGCAGCACCGGCCTGCCCGGGCTTCAGAGGCTGCCACAGACACGCAGTGTTGAGCTGCCTCCAAATGCTCCTGGACACGAGTCCACATGCAAGGCTGGAAAGCAGCTCCTGGTGTGTGCTGGGAAGCGTTTTCAGGGGTAAAGGCACGAGCTGTGGCGATGGGCAGGCTGGTGATACTCTCCTGGCTGTCCCTGTGTGCAACCTGTGCCACTCCTGCCACACTTCTAAGGCACAGGTGACCAAGCTGCAGATGAAAATACAATTCAAGCCCAGAGTAATTAACTGTGTCATCTACACCTCAGGTCCTGGGTTATTCTGGCCATTAATAATTTTTCATCCTGAGCTGTAATTGGCTCCCACCAGTGACCAGGGGAGGTTTCTGACAGTCTGCAGTGTCTCAGAGCCCCAGTGACAGTGCAGTGAGCTGGGTTAGCCTTGGAGATGAGGTAAGACAGTGTTTGATTACCTCAGCAGAGTATTTTTGAACAAAACAGGCATTTTTCTGCCATCCTCAGAGAACTCTGCAGTGACAATAACACTGTCCTGCAACAAGCTGGGAAGTCCAGCCTCTTGTGATCTTGGGATTTCACGGAAAGGCTGGTAAGAGGAGAGTAACGTGTGCCGTTAATGAGTGCCCTGCAGAGTCAGCCTTTGTCTCGTGAGCTGGTGGTTGCAGAAGGACTGGAGAAAAGAGGAAAAGGCCAGTTTCAGCCTGGGTTATTCCTCGAGTTCCCCTCCTGCTTTTTCAAGAGGCAGCAGCGCTGGCTGCTGTGAGCATACATACGGCTTCTGAGGCAGTGCTTGTTCCCTCAGCTCCGTGTGGCTTTACACAACAGCACAGCTCAGGGAATAATCCTGTGCTCCAGGGAACCCCTCCTGCTCTCACAGCCCTGGGTGATGCCAGCAAGAGCAGCACTGGGGCCGCTGTGTGTGACCAACTCGCATCTGCGGACCCTGCTTGGGATTTGGGGATGGATGCTTTGCAACTGGCAGTTTTGTAATATGTAATCTGACATCACCTTGAAACATCCAACCAGGGCATGAAGTATAGTTGTCAGGTGCCAGTTTGGCATACAATGTCACTTGTATTTCGCTCTGTTAGTTCAGGAGTGGCAGTGTATTAAAATCAAACCCTACTTGTCCCTGCCAGCTCCACCAGCCTGGTTCCGTGCCCACTGTGTTGCCAGGAATTCCCCCCACTGTTTGCTGCGAGGTTCGTGCAGAGCCACTCTGTCCAAAGTCTCAGTGCAGTTAATTATCTGTATTAAAACTGGGTTGATAAGATTTCTGGAGGTGTCCCACCGAGCTGTGCAGGAGAGCAGAGCAAACGAAGGACCAGAGGCAGTGGAGATGCAGAGAGCTGGTTCTGCACCAGGACAAACATCCAGCCTCGTGCACCCTGTGTGTGTCCCTCACACAAAGAGGCAGGCTCTGTTGTTTATCCTCCTGGATCAGGAAAAAGCCAGCCCTTCCCAGTGGCAAGCATCCTGCTCAAAAAGCCAAAGTTCCATGCCACCTTCGCCCCAGCCTCGCAGTTAAACTGAATAAAGAAAACCTTCCACATTAACTCTCCCAATAAACAAGCATCAGAGTTTGCACAAACAGCATCCCAGAAAAGGCTCGTTCCACAGGTGGACTGAGACCAAGCAGGACAGTTTTTGTGGGAGGATTGGAGCCCAAATGTATTTTTTTTTACTGTCTGGGTTCCCTGGTCTTCTATGCAAAGATCTCCCGGACACACCATTCTTCCCAGCTCATCCCTAGTGCTCTTGAACCCCCTCCTAATTGTTTTTTGGTCTTCCAAGTTGCCCTTCCATCTCCCGCGGAGATGCTAATGAAGTGTGAGTGTACACGGATGGGGCTGCTTGGGAATTTGACCGGGCTCTTGCCCAGCCCTTGTTCCCTCATTAAGCTGCTGCTGCGAGAGGACGGAAGCGATTGTGCCTCGTTTAGTCCCTGCCTCCAGCGTGCCCTCAGCCATCCAAGCCCTTGGATATATTTTTCCCTTTCAATATATCAATAACTGTTATTTTGTTTATTAGCAGCGGGCCGTGTGCCAAGCGAGTGGCCCGTGTAATCCATTTAAATGGAGCAGTTACATGCTGACACAGTAGCCCTGAGCAGAATTCCTTTTTCCAGCCGCTGCCGGAGCCGGGAGCTCAAACTCTGCTCTGCCTTCGTGCAGGTGCTGCCCAAAGGTGGCTTCTCTCCCCTCCCTGAATAAAGACCAGTCAGAGAAGTGCTAAGAGACACAGGAGGGCCCCTGCCTGAGTCGTTTCATACCCATCCCTCTCAGCATCCATGAGAAAAGCAGCTTGTTTTTTTTGGTAAAGCTGGAGAATTCCAGATAATTGGGAAGTGGAGCTGCCTGTGTGTGTCAAAGCACCAGGATGTGGCGAGTTTGGCTGAGGTGGTTTTGCAACCAAAGCCATTTGTTGTCCCATAACCTTACTGCTTCATTTGTGCAATGGTTGAGAGCAACTTTCAGAGCAAAATCTCTCTCTCCCTAAATGCCCAGGCACAGAGGGATACACCACCAAGGGGAATGTCAGTTCCCATGCAAAAATTTCAAAGGAAGTGAATTTTTTCTTATCGCTCCCATCCATGTTTCCAATAGATACTGCAGTTTTCATGTAGGCACTCAGCCATAATTCCTTTTTATTTTATAAGGAAATGAAAATGTTGATAGTTATGGGCAGTTTCCCTCAAAGTTTCAGCCTTTTAAGAATGGCACATAAAATAATCAATTTTTCAGCAGCTCTACAGAAGGGATATGCTGGTTCTCTTTCCAGCTTACTATCCACCCCAGTACAAATGGGATGTAGTTTGGCTTTCCTCAGCCCTTTTCAGACCCAAAGTACCAAATTTTGCTCTGTCTGCTGAGTGCCTATTGTGGGAAATTTGGAGTAGCTCCACTGGAGTCAATTGGGTTGCCCTGGATTTACGGTGCTGTAAATGAGATCAGAATTGGCTCAAAGTATATTCCATTAATGAGTCAGATACTGGAAATGCGGCCAATATGCACCCAGAAATGGCTTTAACACAGCCTAGGATATTCAAAATTGGTTTATTGAGAGATGGGCTCAGGGCCAGGATTCTGGGGTTCTCTTTTATTCTTTCCATGAAATTCACCTTCCTGCAGAAGGCCAGCGAAAGGCTGATGCAAAACTTAAGAGCCACTTAAGCCCTTAGAATGGGGCTTGTGAGATGCATAAACATTGTGCTGAGCTCTTTGCCTGCCCTGGAGCAGATTTATCACTTGGAGTTCAAGATGTTCTAGGATTTATCAACTTTTACAGGTTTTTATAGATTTTCTATACGTTAAGTGACACAGAGAGACAGTTTGTAAAATACAGTGACACCACGGATGATGTGTTGCCAGCCATGGGTGGCACAGCAGGACAAGGGTTCAGAGCTTGGCAGTTGGAAGTGCTGCTACAGGAGAAATAATAAATAAGGATTAAATGGTTTTGCCGTGGAGGAAATCCTTTAATCAACTTCTGAACTCTTTATTCCAGTGTAACTTGAGTAAATATCTCACCTCTTGGAGTGGAGGCAGCCACATCCTCCTGCTTGGTACAGGGTGTGCCCTGCTCTGGGGGATTCTGGCATCTGGTGTGGGGAGTGCAGGTGCCCAGATGCCCTCCTGGTGGTGTTCCCAGGTGTGGAGGATGCTGTGGAGCTGTGTGCCTGTCCCTGAGCACGCAGGGATGCAGGAAGGGCTATCCCTGACAGCTCTGCATTGCCTCCCCGGGCCCAGCTGCTGGGTTTGTGTGGCTGTGTTTGTCCTCCCCACACTGCAAACACCTCTCCTGTTTCCCTTCTGCCAAAAGAGCCAAGCAGCTCTGCTGAGCCACTCTGGGATACTCCAGTACTTCCAGAGGGCAGGTGAGGTGTGGCAGATGGAGCATGGAGGTGCAGCAGCCCTGGGCTGGGGCTGGCTGACAGCCTCGATCACAACCAGACTGGAAATGGGGCTCGCATTTCATCCCAGCCTTCCTCCTTCCAGCTATTCCCACTGCTGCTTCAGATTCCTTGAAACTCGAAAGCAAGGCTGGCAAGGAAGGAAGGAGAGGCTGGAATTGCCACATGCTGTGCACAGCTGGCAGGGCCTGGGAGGAAGCAGGCGTGCTTCAGTGTCCAGCCGGGGAAGCAGAGACATTCCAGGTGGCTGGAGCAGGCCAAGGGCACGGCCGCACGGCTGAGGGTGGGCACTGCTCTCAGGCACAGGGTGGGATTGCTGGGCTGTCCTGGAGCCAGGAGTGGGACTGGTGATCCCTGTGGCGACCGTCCCACTCGGGATACTCTGTGATTCTGCTCGGAGTCCGTGGCAGCACCCTCATTCACCCCTTTCCCCGGAGGTTCAGCCCATCCCAAGGCTGTCTCCTGATACCTTTCCACTGGCATAAGCAGGGCAGGACAGCAGGAAGGGAAAGGATTCCAGGGTGAAGCAGCTCAGGAGCTGCCCCGGAGCTGTTGGCCAGCCCTAATTACACTGTGACTTCATAGCTGCTGTATTTGCACCGTCAGCGACTCCCCCCTCTGCCAGCCGGTGAAATCACCTCATCCCGTGCAGGTTTTTCTAGGATCTCTCATTGCCACAGCCTGCCAAGGAGATATCCATGGATATATCCATGGCATCTGCCCCAGCCAGGACTGCTATCAACAAACCGGGGATAAACGCTGGGAAATGGGAATTTCATTGCAGATGCCCCTTGGGCACCTCTCCTGCTAATTTGCACTTAGATGGGTGCCTTTCTCTGAGCACTTTGTTAATTAAGGCTCGAAGCCCACCTGTGAGGCAAAGAAGTTATTAGTGCCCTCATTTTCCAGCAGAACTGAAAGCAGTGGTTTGCCCGAGGCCACAAATCTAATCAGTGGCAGAGCCAGGAATGAGTGAGTTCTTGCAGTCTCCTGTGATCCTCCGTGCACCCCACTGCCTACCTGGAACAAACGTAATGGCTTCCCCAAAAGTTCACATTTTTGTTAACGCCCTGTGAATGAAGATGGAGCAAAAGGAGCCAAAAGGAGCCTTGCAAGGGGGAGAGCTCCCAGAAATCTGCAGCCCCCAGGGCCAAAGGCATCATCTCCTGTCTCAGCCACAAACCATCCTCCCCATAAATCCCACACCTCTTCTTGTCCGTCAATTTAGTAGGAGGGTTCAAGCATAAATTTAAAAGAAGTTTTTATTGTACCCAATGCATCAACATAATTAACACCCAACCCCATTCTTTTGCTTTCTCAGGCTGGAGCAAACCCTGTGCCCTTGGAGAAAATTGTTTCCCCTTTTCCTCCAGGGAATCCAGAGCCTGAGCAGCAGCTGTGAAGAGTGGAGAGAAAGAAAGAAGTGAGAGATGCTAGAAGTGCTTTGGGCGACGTGAGAAGGAGGATTTGCCCAGAAGGAGCTGTTCAAGGGCCCAGCAGCAAACCAGAGACACAAAACCTGCTTATATATAGAAGAATGTAACCCCTGTGTATGCAGACGTGGACGCGTGCATGCCTTGTCGAGAGCGTAAGCGACATTCCCTGTAGATCGCTGCTGTGAGCAGCCCTGCTCCTGCAGGCCGAGCCCTGCCACTGCTGCTGGCCCTGCCGGACACCACCCACTGCCCTGCTGCCCCGCTGATGCAGCGGGATGAGGAGGAATCTCTACACCCACATTAGTAATGTTGAGAATTCCAAACGCGCTGCAGCGCGGGCACGGCGCAGGCGTGGCGGGGAGGGGTGCGGAGCAGCTCGGACAGCAGTTTGTGTGTGTAAATATTCATGCTCTGGCACCAGGGGAGAGCAGCTTTCCTGTGACTTTAGTTTCTCTGGTGCTACATTTAATATTTGTCTGGGGCTAAACTGCCTCTCTGTGGTGCTACAGTTTCCCCAAGAGGATGTTCTGAAACGTGGGACAAGGAAAGATCTATTTTGGTTATTGATATTTATACACAAGATAGCAAAAATAAGACTTGTTGAGAAGGTGCTATTTTTTTTTTTCTTTCTTTCTATCTCTGCAGAAACTAAGACAAAACAAATAATCTACCCCAGAACTTTATAAAACTCCTTTTCTTTGGAGCAGTTCTTTTTCTTCGGACAGGGTGGAGCTTGGGAAGCAGCAGGCACTGAGGTGGAAAGGACACAGGGCCCTTTCTGCTGCAGTGTGCACATCAAAGTCTGCTAGAGCAGCACTTCCTACAGCTCCAGAGCTGGGAATTCTCCTGCATGCTGATTTATTCAGTCCCAAATCCCGTGAACCAGGGAAGAGAACTCTTATCCAGACTGATCACTAGAGCAGGGGATAACAGGAGAACTTGGCCTTAGAAGTCAAAGGGCTTTTTTCAGTCTAGTACTGAGTACTTTTTTCCTTGCAGCCAAAACTTCCTGTCAGATTTTGGGTACCTTCCACATCCAGCAACCTGTGCACAGTTTTTTAGAAACATTTTTCCTACCTTCAGATTTTTGCACCAGAAAATTGACCCTGCCACTGCAGGGAGGGCATTTTCAAAAGCATAAAGGAATGTTTCTAAAGGAAATTTGGCTCCTTGTCCTTTGAAAATACTTCCCACCCCTCACCCAGCCCAGGAAGGAGCCGAGTGGCCGCTGTGTCCAGTCAGACCCTGCATTTTCTACTGCTGCAGGAGAAATGTTTCTAAGCAATCTGAAAGCTATATTCTCCCTTTATCAAATATTCACCGCAGTGTTTTGAGCCCCTGCACACATTTTCCTGGCTGTTATTGATCCAAGGCCATTCCCAAACAGCACCAAGGGCTCTGCTGGAAGAGTAGAGTGTTCCTAGTGAAGAACCCTGCCCTGCCTTAGGTGCTGTGGGGTGTTGGGAGGGGTGGAGTAGCTCCATGCAGTTTGTCTGTCCGTGCCCTTTGGATGGTCTCAGAGCCACAGGGAGCAGTGAAACATTTTCCTGCCATTCCTGGCCTGATGCTCAGTAATCCTCAGCATCCTAAACCCCTTCCTGGCTCAGTCTCCTACAGAAACAAGGACAAATTCTTCTAACAAAAGGAGAAGCCTCAGCTGATTCCAGCAGTGCTGCCAGTGCTGGGCAGAGCCTTAAAAATGCCAGTTTCTGTAAATCCCTGGAATGTGGGAGTGAACTTGTGCCCGTGGAATGCACGAGTCCCACCTGAACAGGAACCCTGGGTGTGACACTTGGCTGTAGGGGACACCCCTGCAGCTCTGCCCTGCACATCCTCCCCAGCCCTGGGCCAGGCCCTGAGCTGGGTCACATCCCTCCGAGGCTCTCCCACAGATTCCTCACCTTTATCAGCTCTGAATGTTATCACCTTGTTGCCTGGAATAGGCATGATTCCATTTCCCCTGTGCACACAGCTGGCACTGCCCTTGGCTCTCCTGCTGCCCTGGCTGGTGGGGGCTGCAGCCTTCAGGCTGCTCCCAGAGTTTCAATTCCCTTGGAACAGCACAGCCAAGGAAAAGGAAAAAGAAAGGAAGTTCTGTGCTCCCCACCTTGGGAGAGCCTCCAAGTCTGTGATCAGTCCCAGTGCAGGGCTTGGCTCATCTCCCTCAGTCCCAACCCTCCGTGCACAGGCTTGGCTGTAAAAATGCCCAAACCTCAGAGCTCCCAGGGGATTGCTCTCCTTGGGGGCTCCAAACAGGCAGCAAAAAATGTTAAAAGGCTCGTCCTGCCCAGCATGGAACAACCACATCCACGGTGCTTCCCAAGTGGAAACCAGAGCAGGTCTGGTACCCCAAATCCTGCCTTGTTCCTGGTGTGCTTCACTTTTGTAGTTCCAAACTGGATGTTTCGCATGAACCAAGGGTGAAGTTTTGCAGTTTTGTAGCCAGAATTCCCTGTACAGAACTGGAGTTCCTTATTTGAGGGTAAGGATTTGTCAAAGCCTTACATTTTGTGGTGTAATTGCTATCCTTGAACGCCTCAATTTTTTGACAAGGAGTGTTTTTATCCTTTCTACAAGATCTGCTTTGCCCTGGTTGGTGTTTGCACAGAAAGGGAAGGGTGCTGTGAACTCCCTGGAAATTCCCTGTCCCCTCCTGTGGGCAGGAAACCGGCACAGTTCCCCTCTGGCCCTTTTGTTTTCTCACAGCAGCCGAGCAATCCCTGGGTGGGGTCAGCTGGGAAGGCCCGGGGGCTCTGTTCGAGCCCTCTCGGGTTTCAGCAGTTATGAGCTCATGGTCTGCACACAGCGCGGCTGCGAGGGAACTCTTCATGAATTTTTAAAGCAGTTCTCTGCCAAGACAGCTCCCAGCACAACCTGGAATTCCGTATTCCAAGGTAAAAGAGCAGCCTGGCGTGGGCTCAGCTCCTCTGCCACCTGCTCCAAGAGCTCCTTTGGCCACTGAACTCTGGGTGCCACCAGCACAGGGCTTGGCCCATAGGTTCCACAGTCCCTCCTCTTCTTCCCTAGAATTCCTGTCAGCAGGTGGAAAAGCATGGACTGGAGCAGTCTCCTGTGACACAGCGTGGTGTGCTCAGCGGGGGCAGCACCCCGGGCAAACTCCCAGCAAGGCACCCAGAGCAGGGAGGGGCAGAATCCCATCCTGCTTCAGAGCAGGGAGGCAGGAATTCCTCTTTGAGCCAAGCCCATGGCTAAAGCAATTCCCTTAAATCCCAAACACTTCTTGAATCTATTTCATCTGATTTGTGAGTTTGTTTCTGTATCACAGTAAAAGTTATAAACATCTCTTGAACCCTCAGCATGAGCAGAAGCAGTTCCTGCTGTTGAAATCCATGCCAAACTGAACTGGTTAAACTGGTGCATGGAATTAAACTGGAATGAGGCATTCCCAGCTGGAAAACTGCCCTGCCCTGCAGTGAAAAATGGCCCCAGGGAGGACAGAGTAGCACATAACATTCAGTGTTCCTACACAATGGCTGTCCCTGGTATGTACAGCACAGACCACCCGAGGCTCCACACGGACTCCTGCACACACACTGCCCATGCCCAGCCCTCCTGGCTGTATCCCAGCTCCCCAGCAGGTGCACAACTTTCCTTGGAGCCAATCTGCTCCCAGCAAATTTGATTTTCAATCCAGGCTTCAAACTCAGCCTCGCTCTTGTATAACTTTGCTGTGTGTGAGCTGAACTTTCCATCTCCTCACAACGGGTGAGGAGACTCTGGCCATGCCAGCTCCAGACCCAGGGGCTGAGGGAACTGTAAATACCATGGGAATTCAGCCAGTCTGACAAGAGAGGAGGGATCCTCACCTGCTGCTCCTGCCTTGGGTTTCTACACCACAAAAGACAAACAGGTGAATATGTTTCCCTGACAATGTTTATTCGAGTACAGCAGTGAATTCTGATGTGACTTCAGTGTCCACTCTGAGGGAATTACTGAAGTGCTTGACATTCCCAAGGTTTTTAATATTTACAGGTAGAGACTTTGGAGCTGGATAAATACTCACCAAAAGCATCTGAGGATTAAATGGCCATTATTAGTTACACCATTGTTAATTACACCTTTATTAGTTACTCCACCAGTAGTTACAGGTGGCACCAAGCAGAGCAAACCCAGCTGCAGTGGGATTTAATTCCCTGGCTTTTTACAGCATCCCTTTCCCAATCATTCACCTTAGCTGATCACAAAACCCTCCCATCCTCCTTAGTCCTGAGGCCACTGTGAATTCCCCAGTCTCTCCCAGGGGCACTGCCAAGGGAATGCCAGACAGGGAATGCCCAATTCCTGCCCTTTGGCTGATCCAGCACCATTGGGATGTAACCCCAGCAGGGTCACTGTGCAGGTTTCCCCCTCCCCAAAGCAAGGGCAGGGTCTGTGCTCGGAGTTCCTGGAGCTGCAGGAGGCTCCTGGTCCTGGCTGGATGGGGCTTGTCTCTTTTGTAAAAGGAATTTCATATGCTGAGACTCTTTGTACATATTTATAAGGAATTTATTAAAAAAAAAAAAAAAAAAAAAAAGAAAAATAACTGTTCAATGGCAAAAAAAGGCTCCGCGTTTTATTTCCTCTCTCTGAGGAATTTCCCTCCACAGCCTTCCCTGTTCTCCCATGGAAATCAACAGCAGCTGTCATTGGAACTGAAGTTTCCCCTGGATGTTTTCTGGTCCAAGTGTCATGTTCTAGGAGAAGGTAGGACCATCCTCACCCCCAAAAAATGCAAAACTTTAAGAATGCAAACCCACACTTTCCACTTGCCTTACCACCAAATAAAACCCAAACTTTGAAGCAGCATATCCCCTACTTTCGGTAGAGCTGGGCTCCTACTGACCTTTTCCTACACTTCTCCAAACACATTTTCCAGGAGCATTTAGAGAAAAAAAAATCAGAATGAGAAGTAGCATTTCAAACAGTGTGAAAGCAAAAACCCCAAACCTTGGGTTCACTGGCACTGCAGTGACACTGAGGCTTTCAGAAACTCCCTGTCCATGTTATCACTGATTTCCCTTTGCCTGGTGAATATTCCAGGCTATCACACATAACAGTTTTTATGCCCAGTGAAAACCTTGCTTTCTGCCATTCTGAACTCTCTTCCATCCCAGAGATAAGGAAGTTATTCCCATTGCAGAGAGCAGTGACATTCCTTGGCTTAGTTCTCCACTTCCATCCATCAGAGAAGAATTTGACATCGCTTTGTTTTGGAAAGCAAAGCTCCTCCTCTGCTCCCTGGACCTCCCGAGCCAGGTTTGGACTGCCCAGCTCAGGCTCTCTATCACCATTCCTCCTCAGCCACACCGAACTGTTATTTCCATGGGAATGTGGAGCCTTAATCCTGTTGCCACCAGCCCCCGTTTGTTGCAGTTCCTCCCCCGTGGAGTTTCCATGAGCACAGACACAGCCGGAGCCTCCTGCTGCTGGCTCGGGGGGGGGCTCTCCCCTGGAGCCATTTCCATGGCAATGGGCTGGGGGAGCAGAGGTGGGCTGGGGACAGGGAAAGCTCCAGAACCAACAGCAGAGACCTCGGCCACGGGGATGGGGTCAATTCCTGTTAATTCCTGCCAGGCATCTCCTTCCTCAGGAGCTCCTGCTGCAGCTCAAGGCTCTGGTTTTCCCTGCTGGAGGACCCAGGAAGGTCCTGGCTGAGGAGCACAGGGCAGAGACACTTGAATTTGTGAGATGCTCTTGGTCAGGGTGCTGGATTTCCATCCAGACAAAGCCAACTCGACTTTAATGTCCCTCTGTTCTCCCCAGAGACTGGGAAATCAGAAAGTCTCATCATGAAAATTAAAGAGGAAGAACATTTCCAGGGAAAGGAAGTATCATTTCCAGCTTCACTGGCAGGGTCCTTCCCAAGCTCCCTGTGATTTTCTTGAGGTGACAGCATGTGCCATTTGTGGAATCAATTGGAAAAACAGCAGCTGGGAAATGACATTTCTCCAACTGCAGCTTCGCACACGAGGTTCTGAAGCACTGCTTGGGAAGAGTCCTCAGAGAGAGGTGCTGTGTGTAAAGTCATGGATTCTGGGAATGCAGGGCCAGGTAAAGTGAAGCTCCTCAGGCAGAGCACAGCTTCGTTCAGCACATGCACTCACAGCTCTCCTGCCCTGGACAGCAAAAGAGGAAACATCCCAGACACTTTATACCCCTGTAAGCTCCAGAAACACCCTGGAGTTTGCCGTAACATAACCCACACCTCCGCTGCCTTCCAGGGCCAAGTTCCACAGTCCTGAGCCGGTCCTGCTGGCTCAGCGCTGGGAGGAGGAGCCGGCAGGGCTGCCGGGTCCCAGCCCTGCTCTCAGTACACCTGGAGGTGGGCGGAGGTGGCGCCGTCCTTCCAGCAGCGCAGCGTCTCCACGGAGAGCGAGCGGCACAGCGGACACGTCTTCTCGCGGTCGAACCACAGGCACAGGCACTCCTCACAGAACACGTGCTGGGGACACGGGGCTGTCAGCAGGGCAAGGGGCAGCTGGCACGCCCGGGGGGTGGGGAATGAAGCCCAGTTTGCCCAAGCTAACAAGGTTTATCACTCTGGGGTTTAGTAACAGCGCTAGAAAGAAACAGTCCAAAGGCCTACAAGGCGTGGGCTGAGAGGGTTTTCCTCTACCACGTTTCCATGCCCAGTTCCCTGAGTTATCTAAGTCCTTGCTGAGCGCCAGTAACCTCTTTCTTCCCCCTGCTCCCTGCATTTGCTTTATTCTGCAGTCCCAGTTTTCCCTTCCCAATAATTGTCAGTTTTCAGCCCTTATCTCCTCCTCTCGTTTCTGCCCTGATCCCTCCCCAGGTTCTCTCCAGTCACCCCATCCAGTCCCAGACTGGGAGAGCAGGGAAAGGGCAAGGAGGGAGCATGGGCAGCTGTGTGAAGCTGAGAACTCCTCCACACATGTGCAGTCGGCAGAAATGTCACTCCTCAAAATCCCAGCTCTGCCAAGCAGATCCAAAAGCAGCTTCTCAGGGGCTTCCAGCTTGGAAACATCTGCACAGATGTTCACAGCAAGGCTAAGAGGCACCTCTGATGAACAGCATGGCTTTAATTTGATAACTGTTATCAAAAGAGACCATTAAAGCTACCCTCAAGGGGCAGGTAAAACTCTGCTCACTCTAGAGCCAGGATCTGCACTGCCCATCGTGTCCACCCCCCAGCCATGGCCTTCCAGCTGCCACAATCCAGGCAGGGCACTAAATCAACTCAGGGCACTAAATATCCACCAGGAGCTGCATCAAGACCTAGCAAAGGACTTCAGAAGTTCCCAGGCTGGCTGTGCCTCTCCCCACTCCAGGATCTCACTGAAGGGATGGCAGCAGGGGAGTTTTGGGGTCTTACCTGGCACAGAAGGATCAGAGGTTCCCTGAACTCTGCCTGGCAGATGGCACAGATGTCTCCTGCCTCACTGCACTGCTGGCTCGTGGCACGGGCTCCATAGGTCTGCCAAGGACAGGTGGGGAAAAAACAACATATCAAAAGGGTTGGAAGGGGTGCACAAAGATTGCTTTTCACCCCCAGATTCAGGTGCTGTGTCTCTGGGAAGGGGGAGCTGGGCACAGAGGGAGTCTGGAGCTCGGGGCTCCCTGTTTGCCTTTCCCCTCGAGCTGGCTCCATCTTTTAGGGCCTCCACTTGTGCAGCGAGGATAAAGGAATTTAATGAGCTCAACAGGGAGCTGAGAGGATTAATTCAGCATCATTTGCAGGAGTGTTTAGATGGAGGGAAGCATTGTTATTATTATTAGCAAGCAGACGACAAAAGAAAGAGTAACAGCAGCAGCACCCACAGGCTGTCCACTTTGTCTTTAGGTACGTGGAAGGTAAATGTTGCTTCTCCCACTGCAACAGATTTAGAGAAAACAGAAACCTGCTGGGGGAAAATGACCAGCCCAAGCCCAGGGAATAAGCAAGAGAAGCTCTAACAAACTTTGAGGTTCTTTTCCTCTACAGCCTTTGATTTTACCCTTTGAAAATGGAAGTCACTGCAGCAGATCTAAATATCAACCCCGTGGAATGCAGTGCCTGGTAATTCCTGTGCATGCAGGGTCTCTTTCAATGTCACTGCACATCAGGCACCACAAAGTCCTTCCCACACTCTACTACAAAGTTTTGTCAGCTCCTTGCCGTTGGATTAATCAACATCACACAGAGCTTTCAATCAGACAGAACAGGAACAATCCCTCACCACAGCTGGGGCAGGGCAGATGGCAGAAAAGGTCCCTGACATCCCTGACAGGAGCTCCCAGCTTGTCCAGCCACGTTTTATTCTGTGGGGCCCTGATGCACAGATCAAGTTTCAGTTTTATTATTCAGCAGGAACAAGGTTCCACCTCTGAGGCTGCTCCTCTACATTTCACTCCTTACCTGGGGGGTGCAAAGGACCTTCAGCGCCTTCCTGACACTTCCCACACGGCCACAGATGTCAAAAGTCTGCAAAAAACAGACCCCATTTTAGAAAACTTCCACTAAACCTCGTGTGTGTGTGTGTTTGAGTCCAGAAACTCGGCAAACATTCTCCAAATGGATACTCAGAGGGGAAAAAGTAACAATGGTGCCAAAAAAGATTTCATGGTGGTCATGAAATATGTAATAAATGGGAATTGACAGTGGGGAAGGGTGGCCAGAAAAGCTCAGGGAGCAGATGACTGCAAAGTGGGGACTTTACAGGACACAGAGAGGGGCTGGCAGCAGGCTGTGCTGGGGACAATTTCCACCCCACTAAGGGGGGAAGGGAAGGGGGAAAGGGGAAAACAAAAAGAAAATAGCTTGCAGACCTAATCCAGTCCATCATGTTTATCTTCCCGATCTGCTGGCAGAGCACATGGAAAGACACTGAACTAAACAAGATGTGAAAAAGTGACAGTGCAAGGAGCAGCCCTGCCTCAGCTGGGCTCTTGGCTGTCACCTGAGGGCAGGAGAGGCTGCGCTGCTGCAGAGGCACAGGCAGTGGAGCTGGCTTTCTGCTGTTTGTGTGTTTTTGGTGAGCGTGATTGAGTGGGCTCACTGCAGGGAATGCCAATGAGCTCATCCTGCAATGCATGGGGAAGCAAAGGAAGGCACCAGTAATGTTTCCAGGCAGCACAGACAGGGCTCCCAGGCTCCTTCCAGTAACGCTTCCACTCAGCAGCCACCACCTGGGGCTGCCCACTGCCTCAGGGGTTCCATCTCCTGCCAAGGGTGGGGATCAGCCCCTTTTCCACAGTGCAATTCCCAGCTTTTCCCACTTGCTCTGCTTACAGCAGGACTCCAGTGCCTTTGCTCTGTCGTCTCCTCTCTCCCAGCCCATATTCCCCCTCATTTCTCCCCTCTGCAGCTCCCTGCACCCCCAAAAGCTGTGTGTTTCACAGGGCAAACATCCACTCCTCCCCCATTTTCTGTTGTACAGCCATTCTTTCACAACTGGGTTGCACGCAGGGAGTGCTTCTGCTCAGGACAGGGTGAAAACACAACCTGGATGTTCTGCTTGGGAACACTTGGGATTGCCCACCATGACTCCAGAGTCCAGAGGCACCACCACAGCTCCCAGCAGCTCCACACAACCTCCTGGAAGTGCTGCTGCCCTCTGTGCAGGGGAAGGGGCCACAGCCCCAGCCGAGCCCTGGGATTTTGCTAGGAGCACAGAAGCTCTCAGTGCCAAATTGGCTTCTGTGGTTTTTCTAATGTGGTTTGTGGCTTTGCTAATGGGGACTCCTTTGGGGATATTTTCAGTGTCTCAGGCAAGGAGTTGGAGCTGCAGTTCTGGTGACTGCAGATGGGATGGGCACACCCAGAGCTCTGTGCCCTGCCCTGGGAGAGGAGCTCCCCCTCTCCCTTCACTGCCCAGCAAAGCCTTGGTGTGCACAGGGTTAACCCTGACTCAAAATGAAGCTGCTTTTCAATCTAGATCACCCCCACACTCCCTATAAAGGCTTCCCAGGACAGGACCATCAAGTTAAGCCCTGAGGAACTGCTCCCACCTGTGCCAGGCCCCAGCAGCCCACCTGGGCTCTCCTGGCCCTGGGCCCAGCAGCTCTCCTGAAGCTCAGCCCTGCAGGTCTCAGCTCATGGCTGAGCCGTGCTCTGAAGGTGCTGCTGTCCAGTTCAGCTGTGCCTTGCTCCAGATGCCCTTGCTCTGGACACCCCAGCACTGGGGGGACTCCTCTTCCTCACCCTGAGCCTGCCTCATGGCTGTGGCTCTGCCCTGCAGTTGTCAGACTCTGCCTGACCCTGGCTGGGGAGGCCCTGCCCTGCCAGTTGTGGGTTTGAGCTTGGCTCCCCTTGCTCCAAGGAGCAGAATTCCCCACCACCATCTTCCCACTCTGAGGGCTTCTCCAGGTGTAAGAAATGGCACGTGGAACTGCATCCCTTTCCCAGGTGTTACTTCTGCAAGCAGGGAACAAGAAAGATCACCTGAAATCTGTCCTTGCACACCTGAGGTCTGCATGCCTGAGCTGCCAAGCCAGAGGGGCAGGGAAGGGTGGGTGCTGCAGTGGGTCCAGGTAGTGCCACCTCTGCAAGGGCCAGCAATCCTCCCCCACAGCCCAGAGAAAGGAGCTGGGGCTGGAGGGGGCTGCACTGGCCTCGTGTGCTCCTGTCCTGGCACTGTTTGCTCTGCTCCTGGCTTGGTTCAGACCTGCTGTGACCACATCACTTCACTGGCCACGACCTCCTGTGCCTAACTTGCTCACAAGAACTGTAAAGCCCTCGACAGGAGAGGCTGCATGACCCTATCCCTACACAATACACCATAATTCAGCATTGCTCTTCTCCTCTGAGCTGTTTTCCAGCTTGGATGAATTCTCTAGTCTTCGTTTTTCAGTCTGCTCCTGCAGAGCCACAGGCACAGACAGGGATCTGGGATGGAGCAAGCCTGGCCCTTCCCTGAGGGGTGAACATCTGGTTTATCACAGTTTGCTTCAGCTACTGCTCTACCCCTAGGCAGAGTTTAATCCACACCTTTAAAAATACAATTACTTCTAGACCCAGGATTCTCCTGACTAAATCACATCTACTCACAACTATACCAACTCTGTACTCTTATTTTTGAGAAAACATGAATGACTCCTGTCCATCGTTGTATCCTGGTCCTGTGTAGCCAGACCAGGACCTAGAACAGGCCCTGTTTGACACAGGCAGGACTTGGATGCTGCTTTCTCTCCCTGTGGCACTCAGGGCTGTGAGTGGCAGAGGAAAGCTTAGAGACAACCACGGGAGTGTCTGCAGCCTGCCTTTGTGTGACAGCTGGAGGTGTGGGGCCAGCCAGCACCTCTGCCAGGACCAGCCCTCTTCTCCTGCAGCCTCTGCAGAGAGGGATTAGCAGAGCAGCAATGACTTCACGAGTCTGATGCAACACCAGGAGCAGGCTCAGGCCCTCCCCCAGCTGCCACTGCCCACCTGGGGGGGGAGCAAAACCCCTCTGGCAGCTGCAGCACTGAGTCCTTGGCTGCTGCAGCACAGCCACGAGCAGGAGGGGCATTTGTCCCCTCAGCTTGCCTGTCCCCTGCTCCTGCCACAGCTCCCAGGTGGTGCTCACCTTGCAGAGGCTGTACATGATGATCAGGATCCCACCCAGGAAGTAGCTGCTGGATGGATCATCTCCCATGATGTATTTGTACCACAGCTGGATGGGGACCAGTGAGCGGAACAGCTGGCTCAGCTCCTCAATAATCAGATAAAACTTTCCCTGCAAGACAACCAGGCAAGTGAGACCATGATTATTAGCAGGCAGTCAAAAGAAGAACGTTTAATTTGTGCAGGGCTGGTGTTCACTGATCACTGTACTGTTAAATGGTGCAGTGACCACATTTGGGAGATGCAGCCTTCTCTGCAGCCCCTGAACTCCTGCCTAGAAAGGAAAATGTCCCCTCCATTCCTCCACAGGGCTCTGTCACTGAGCCAGCTATGCTGCACTTTGGAATTTTAAACTTTAGAGCAGGTTATGGATAAGCAATAAATTGTGTATCTGGACAATGCTACAGAATATTGCATCAATATGGTGTAAATCATAGATATTATTAGTGAGAAAAGGAAAGCATAGTTTGACCTTCCACCCCTTCTCTGAAGGTACAGGGATTAAATGTAAAGTGACCCCAGTCTTCTTGACAACTTTTTAGGTAATCCCAAAGAATCAAATTAATTATATTTGACAGCATCCTTCCCCTCAGGTGTGTGTTGGCTCTTGGACAGTGCACAGATAAAAAGACTGGTGCTGAAAATTAAACCCTCAGGGCATTTAAAACTCAAAGGTGCCAAACCTTCCTGAAGACCTCAAGGAAGAAAAGATGGGAGGGAGAAGGGTGCTGGTTGAAAGGCTTCTCTCTGAGAAGAGACTCAAAGAATGGGCAATATCCTTTGTAATCCTTCACCAAAGCCTGAATAAATGTCTAATTTGGGGCCAGCCCCAGTCTGTTCTGTCCCACACTGTTTACAGGGACAGCTGGTGGCACACCGAGCCCAGAAGGGTGCTTAATCTGCAATGGCATTATCTGCACTGAAAGATTTGGGTTTGTCCCGTCAAAATCCCTTTATTTGCTAAGCTCCTGGAGCAGGGGAAATTCCCCTGGAATGTTGCTGTGCTGTCCCAGTTAGCTCTGTCATCAGTGATGTCATCGCAGGCCAATCACTAATTGCCGAGCTGGAGCTGGGGCTGGAGCCCTGGCAGCCAGCGCCCTTCCCCGGGGGCTGCGATGAGATCACCACAGGCCAGCCCGCTGCTCCCGACAAATCCAATCCTTCCCACAGCCCTGGCACGCTCATGAGCTCATGTCCCCCGGGACGCCAGTGAGGTCACACCAGCGGCTGCTATGGGACCCGGCTGCTTCCCTGCCCTCCCCATCCCACCCCTATCATCCCCATCCTCCCCATCCCACCCCCATCATCCCCACCCCATCTCCATCCCATCCCTATCATCCTCCCCACCCCACCCCTACCATCCTCCTCACCCCTATCATTCCCACCCCACCCCTATCATCCCCATCCTCCCCATCCCACCCCCATCATCTCCATCATCCCCACCCCATCCCCATCCCATCCCTATCATCCTCCCCACCCCCATCATCCTCATCCTCCCTATCCCACCCCCATCATCCCCATCCCACCCCTACCATCCCCACCCCACCCCTATCATCCTCATCCTCCTTATCCCACCCCCATCATCCCCATCCTGCCCACCCCACCCCTATCATCCCCATCCCACCCCTATCATCCTCCCCACCCCTATCATCCCCACCCCATCATCCCTATCCCACCCCCATCATCCCTATCATCCCCATGCTCCCCATCCCACCCCTATCATCCCCATCCCCACCCCACCATCCCCATCCCCTCCTCCTCCTCCGCAGCCCGTGCTCCGAAACGCCCGCAATTCATTAAATTAGCGCCGAGGTCTCTCTCCAGCCCGGTGCTGCGATGCAATCATCGTTTATTTTGGGCGCTGCTGTGGCACAAATGACAACGCTGTCACCGTGTCCCTGCACAGGGCTCTGATGAAAGCTCCCAGCAAGATGGGAAAGCAGCGAACTTTGCTTTTTCCCCAACTCGTTCCTCCCTGCCACATCCCGCCGGCAGCCGGGCCGGGCCAGGTCACTGCTTGCTGTCCCATTGCATCAGCCGCAGCCTCTGCAGCCAGCCCGGCTGGAATTCTGCCCCACACAGCTCCTGGGGCACGGAACAGCCGAGCCCCCAGCAAGGAGTGACACAGCCGGGCTGGGCAGGCGCCAGGGGCAGCGAGGGACAAACCTCACTACCCAAACACAACTTCACCCTGCCCGGAGCTTGCAGCACTCCCTTACCTGAGGCAAATCTTCAGTTTTCAGTGCTAACTGCAGGGTACCAGGATTTTTTAGCAGCTAGCAACTTGGTCACAGCCTCCCCAGAGTGAAGGGAAGTTTTAAGGGATGCTTCTCTCCACATAGCCCCCCAAGATCACCCACCTGAGCATTAAATGGTGATGAGTTTAGAGTGACCCCAGGAGGGAGGGAGCAATACAAAGGCAGCTGGGCATCACTTGAAGGGAACTAGAAAGTTCTAAGCCTTGTCAGGCATCTCAATGCACCACACCAGCCCCTTTTGCAAACTAGGAAAAGTGCCAGAAAATCAGAAATAATTCTACAAAGGGCTGCTGCAGAAGTGAGGGACTCCTTCTGAGCCAGAAGCTTGGAAAATGAGAATTGTTCCCTACAATTTCAGCGGCAAAATGTAGATTTCTGATAGCAGCAACTTAATGCAGACAGCACCCATCAGTGGGAAGCACACTCAACACACCTGCCTGCCACTTCTCAGCTCTGTTATCTTTTGGCTATCTAGGTTACATTTTTCAAAGTCAAATCTTTGTCTCAAGCTGTATTTTGTCTGAAAAATTCAGCTAAAATATATCAGCTTTTATTATTTTTTTTCTTCAAGATCAGAACTGTGTGTTGTATGAAGCACAAAACATAATTATTTCCCCTGTGCATCTGACTCAGCACCACAGCTTGAAAGAAGGCAAAGCCTGTGTCTGTCAGGTGACTTTTCCTATGTCAGAAATCCCTGTAAATCTGGGAATCTTCTCTGCAGTGCACTGTAAAGGGATTAAACAGCTCTCTTAAGATCAGCAGAATCTTTCTGGGGAGCCTGTGAGCCAGCCCCAGCGCAGGACTGGACCATGCAGGAGCCAGCTGAACTGCAGAGATTAAACAGGATATTACCTGGAATTGTGGCTCTTAACGAGGCTGGGGAGAGAACAGGAGAAAGGCTCTGCTCTCAGCACGGGTTATGCCTGACCAAGAAGGGAGAGGGGCAGTGCTGGCCCTGCTTCTTCTGAGGGAGCTCTGGGGGAGCTGCTGCTGCTATCAAACACTTCATTAGCACACGTGGGGAAGGGCTGTGCTGGGAGCTAATTTTAGCAGCTCTGCTGATGAGCCTCAGATACTGCATGGAACTGAAATTTTGATCCCTTTTTTTCAGCACTCAGTCAATGACTTGTGTAAAATCCCCCATTTTTCTGAACCTCCTTCACCACAGAGAAAGACCATTTTTACCCTTCAAACCAAGCACTTATTTTGAAAGAGGGGAACTCGGCATTTCCATACAGTTGCACTTTCCCTTCTGTCGTGCAGTGTTTCAGTCTGTACTGCCCTGGTTTTGCACACTGAGCATGTAACTTCTTGGGATTTTGCTACATCCTCACTCCTTGATGGCAGACCTGCATCTGATCCTTTCCTGACATTTGAGCTCTGCTCAGAGGAGCACATTCCTAGAATTTCTTCAGTCCCTTTACGACATCAGCACTACAGAAAACACTTTTAAAACCCCTTATTTTCATGCTGCTGGCTGACCTCAGGGACAGCTTTTCTCTGCATTTCCTAAATGAGAACCTGAGACATGGAAAGACAAAGGTCAAGGTAAGGCTGTTTTGGTGCCCAAGCTGAGGTGTTGGGATTAGATTTTTTATAAAGCATTTTATAGATCACGTTACCATTAAAAACTCAACCACTGACTTCAGTTTGCAGCTCTACCTGACTTCTCTAGACTCACACAGGGATTATCTGGCAGAGGAAAGGATAGGATTTAATTCTCCAGTGCAGCACTCAACTTGTAGAATGCTCTTCCAGCAGTCTCTTTCCTCCCTGTGAACTTTCCAGTTGCTGCAACAGCTTCTTTCAATCCCTCACCTTCATCCTTGGGCCGTGGAGACGGAGGGGAGAAGGCTCACAGAAAAATAACGTGGAACAGTGTAATTAAAAATTGAATCCCAGCCTAGACACAGCAAAGCGGGCAGGCTGCAGCAGGGAGGCAAAGCTGACTCCCCCAGAGCCTCTGTGCAGCCTCTTTTGCCATCAGTGCATGTGTGCCTCCCCTCAGGAACAGAGAGGCACAGCAAGGATTGACAGAGCAGTCAGAGCGGGGCAGGCAGGAGAAAAAAGTGAGAGAATTGCAACGAGGCAATGCAAGGTGTGATTTGCACTCGAGGGGAGCTCCAAGTCTCACTTGTTCAGCTGCCAGCAGCATTAAGGCATACTCTGAAACAGGGGATGCTCCAAAAAGCTTTGGAGACCTGCTGGCAGTGTGGATCAGAGGGGAGCAGGCTCTGCTGAGATTCCAGGTCATGGTGCCAATAGATCAAGTGCTGAGTAGGAGCAGCAGAACAGAGAACATGCCCAGATTTACACAGTAAACAGCATTGTGGCACCGAGGATGCTGGTGAAAATCCATGCAGGAATAATGAGGAGAAATGTCAAGGCGGGACTAGAGGGGAAAATGAGGATTTAGTTAGTGCACAACACTTCTGAAAATCTCATTTTTCCATCTTAAACTGGAAAGTTAAACTGGGAAACCACTGAAGAGCAGTGATTTTTAAAAAGTTCAGGAGCAGTGACTTGGAAAGCAAGTTTAGGGAGGGGGACAGAGGAGTTCCCTCTCCTCAGTACCTGCTCTTATGCTTCAGTTAATTTTTTAATTTTGCAGATAATAAATGCCACACTTCTGACTCTGGGACAGCACATCAGTCCCAGCTGCAGCAGGGAAAAGTCTCTGCAGAACATCCTGGAGTTCCTGTGGCTCAAGAGGATCCAAGCTCAGAGTGCTGTCCATGAAGAGTGAGTCTGAGAGTGAGCTCCCTCAAAGAGGATCCAGAGAGGAGAGGGGAATGAGAGGATGGGCTGTCACCTGCCTGGGAACACCTCTTCAGCCACACTGTGAGGGAAGAACAGGAATAAATTCCATATTGCACAGACAAGGACCAGGAACACCTTTGCCTGGGTATTTTTTATTAAACATCATCTGTGAGCCAGCTCCCTGTGAGTATTTTATTTCTTCTGTATTTTTAGAGGACTCAAACGCTCTAAGAGCACTTTTTCCCCCTTAGGACAAAAAAAAGTGCAGTTTCAGAATGAATATGGAAATTAATGTGCCAGCTTCCATGGCAGAACTGTACCTATTTATAGCAGGAAACATGACCTGCACCTGAAGAAGGTTTTTGGTCCAAGGTCCAAGTGCAGAATTTGCCATTGCTGCCACATCCAGCCCAAGTTTTCTCTGAACAGACTTGAAGAGATGGTACTTTAAAAATAAAAAGCATTAATAAAACAATCAACTGGGAAAAAAACCAGCAAGCAAGTCTTTCCAAAGCTGCAGAGAGGGGCCAGTGTCAGTGTTCTCCTGCATTCTCACTCTCCTGGAAATGCAGTCCCCTGTAACTTGGCTCTGCATTGAGCATGCAGAGAAAACTCTTAGTTAGGGCCTTTCTTATGTATCAGAATGTCCAATGTATCTTTGTCCCCCATAGGGATAGGGACACACAGATGAAAGAACTTGGGATAACAGTTTCTTACAGTCCATTTGGTTTGATTTCTTTCTCCCTCCCCCCACGTTTCACTCCCTTCTCCAGCTCAGATTGCTGACAACATGAGGAGGGGATGGGAGGCTTGCAGGCACCTGGGATTTCCTAAGTGAAATCTTTTGGCAACTGTGTCTTTTTGTTATTTATTTCCTGATTTTGAATTCCACCCCCCTCAAGCTGTCATTCCTTAGCAATGAAAATGAAAAGCTGCCCTTGATGTGTGCACAACAATGGAAGCCTCTGCAGGCCACATGGCTCCTGCAGTTTAATTTACTTTAATTCATTTTATATTGAACCAAATGATCTTATTTGCCTTTTTTAATGGAGAGCCTTCAGCCAAGCCCCCCCTTCCAAAGGAATGATGAGCTCAGCTGGTATTGAAACTTGTGGCCAGCTCGTGTCCCTGTCACAGGCCAGGGGAGGGAGGGAAGGGACACCTCCAGCACAGGTGTGATCCTTCTGGACACTCCCCAGAGCTGTCAGATCACTCTGATGCTGGGGTTACCTTCCTTCTCCTGCTTTTCTCTCCAATTCACAAACTCTGGGATTATTTTGTCAAATTTTCAGTCTTCCCTCATTCTTTGGAGGAGATGCTTGAAGAGCTCTTGAGTTTCTGAGTTACTCATGCTGGGAGAACTCAGGCTGGGTGTATCCTCCTAACACAGCAGCTCTCATGCTTCACACTTCAAGCACCCATGATCATGGGTTTTCCCCTCTGTGCAAAGACAAATTTTTTCTGCCCCTCAATTTTAGTTTGCTTTTTCTCAGTTAAAGAATAAACTATGCTAAAAATCACAGAAATTTGCACCAAAATTTACCCTTCCTGTGATGGGCCACACTAGGAAAACATGACCCAGGTACTTTGGATGGGGGGAACTGAGGGTTCTAACCCAGATTTTTTACTTTCAAAATGAAAAGATTCATCTAACTGATGTAAGGAGAGTTTAGTTCTGTTCACTATTTCCATTGATGATCTCGATGGAACAGAGTAATGTTCAGCTGACACTAAACTGGGAGATGCTGTAAACGCACTGGAAAGAAAGATTATATTCCAAATTCATCTTGACAGACTGGAGAAATGGTCTAGAAAACAGGGAGGAATGAAGACAGTCCAGAAGAGAATAGTAAGATTTGGAATTAATAATCTCTGAGAAAAGACTCAAAAAATTGTTGGTGTTCAGTCTACAAACAAGAGTGAGGGGAGATATAAAGACTGATAAATAAAAGTCACTCAGTATTCAGAGAAGACCAGAATCCCAAGGAGCAGCAGGAAAAGCCAGACTAGCTTTGCAAGTGCCTTTGAACTTCCAAAATGAGGAAAATCTGAAGAGCCAGCTTCAAGAGGCTGAGTGCAGGATGATTAAAGCCCCCCACATCCCATCCATGGGCAAGTTTTAGGCTCTACTGCTGACTGCCAGCAAGAGGGGACTGCAAGGGAGCTCAGGATGAAATCCCTCTGTGCTGAACTCCAGCCCTGAGAGTGCAGCAACCTCCACTTCAGGCCCTCTATTAGGGGAGCAAGAGGCTGCTGCTCTGAGCAGTTATATTGGCACAAAACCTTCTCACTATATATAAACACCCACCCTGAAAAAACCGAGCTCCACTGAGTTAAATTTATGTTTCTCCAGCAGCCTGTTACCACTAAGTGACAACTACCCAGAAGTTCATAAACTCCAAGCTGGGATTCAGGTAGAAATACCACTTGGAGGACATTGGGAGGAAGAGAATAACTGTATCTGGAAAGTATTCAGACAAAAAGCTTGATAAAAATTAATGTGCCTAAACTGCACTAGAAGTGTTCTAACTGAGCCAAAGCTGCCATTTGAAGCCTCACCTGTGCAGGCCAGGAGCCAACTGGGTCAGCAGGCTCAGGGAAGGAGCTCAGCTATGTGATCACCAATTAGCACTGCCATGGAGTCCTGTGGTTCTGCTGGAGCCCTCCCCTCCCAGTTTGAGCCTGCCCCATTTGTTACACCAGATCTCATCCTTGGCTGGGGGAATGGCTGCAGAGTGGGGCAGACCCAAACCCAGGTCTGGCGGTGGGTGACAGCAGTGCCATCCACAACATCCTAGGACAAAAAGGGGCTTCAAACAAGTGAGACACATTGCTCTCCAGAAAAAGGTATTAAAAATGAAGCATCTGTGCTCCGAGTCATTACAGGCCTTTGACAGATGTGATCCTACCAGCCTCTCACTGGAGCTGCAAATAAAGCCCCCTTCTCTTTCTTCTCTCCCGACAAGGATTAATGAGTACTTGGGATGGCTCTCAGACAAGCAAGCAAAGGCTGTGAACCTTTTCCAACACTGCCATTTATCTTGGGAAGACTATTCACATCACTTCTCCCTCCCTCCCCAGCCTGGATTATGCTCTGACCCAGCACATTAATCTCCCAAAATATAATAATAATAATAATATAAGAAGGACAGAAAAAAAAAAAAAAAAAAAGCTGGACAATTGCCAAAAATAAATTAATAACCATCTCAGATAGCCCTGCTGTGCAGGGACAAACTGCTCAACTCCCCTGCCACCCATGTCATTTCTAAGCAAAACTATTCCCAGTTTAGATACTCCCTGAAGTGCCCTGCCTGAGACTTTCAGCAATTAATGCTGGTACCTTGCATCTACAGAGTGCCTTTCATCCCAACAGCTGCCAGGAAGTTTCTTTACTGAATGCAAATAAAACACATTGCTACATCTGTCCCTGAAACATGGACACTACTGAGTGGAGGAAGAGGCAACATGAGAGAGATGTAAAAGCAAAACCATACCAAAAGGTGTTTTAAGACATAGAATGTAGTGAGAAACTTTTAAAAGTTAGTCTTAGTCTACATATGGTTTCATGAACGTTTAAATATGTGAAGCATTTAATTAAAATATTTCTTCTCACATGGTTAGAACTGGTGCTGTCTTTTGTGGCATCAGTAGCTTCAGTTTAACCCAGTTACAACTTTGACCCAAGTGGGAAGCCAAAGAGACAAATACTTGCAATTTCTTCCCAGGAAATGAAGAGGCTCCTGCTTCATAAATATAATTTACAGAGATTACTCAGAAAACAAGACTTAAAATCAATGAGAAAAGCAGTTATCTGGCTGCCAGCACTGATTCCTCCTCAAGCAATGCTCACCTCACCTATCTGGACTTTAATCACTGTTGGTGGTGCCAAACCCTTGCTCAGGTCTGTGATGGCTCAAAAACCAACCCTCGATCCCCATGTGACTTTCTGCCAAAGGTCTATCAACACATTTTAATGTTTTTATTCTTCCATTCATATTTGGCACTGGCACAGGGTGCCCAGAGCAGTGTCCCAGGCCAGGCTGGAGGGGACTTGGAGCACCCTGGGACAGTGGAAGGTGTCCCTGCCCACAGCAGGGGTGGTACTGGATAGGCTTTGAGGTCCCTTCCAACCCAACCCATTTCATGATTCTCTGATTCCATGCTGCAAACACGTGGTAAAGGTATCAGGTGATCAAAGACAAAGGTTTGTGCCTCAAGAAGAGCCTCCTACCTTTGACTTGACAGCCAGGATGATCTTGGGCAGGGCCACGACGAGGCATTTCAGGGAAATGGTGAGGTACTTCAGCACAAAGTCTGCGATGCCCACAATCCACATGAGGTCGAAGAAGTCCAGCCTGTCCAGGTTGGGTTTCAGGAATATAAGGCTGAAAGAGACATCAAAGCTCAAATACTACTGAGGAGAAGCTCCCTCAAGCTCCTTGTATCCAGTGCTGGCTAGAGACAGCCCAGAAACTCCCCTGAACTTCAGGGAAGTTCTCAAGGGCAAGAGGAGGAAGACACCCAAGTCAGATTTGTGGCTCCTCTGGGCTCCTGACTTTGCTCTTGCCCACTTCTACTGAGCTCAGCAGGTTTGCCCAGTCACAAAACAGGACCCATACACCTGTAAAGTCTGTTTTGGAATACAGCAGCCTCCATAACCTGCCTCTGGTGTGCTGCCAAGTGCCCTCAGTGCACAGGGGTGCTCTGAGGGATCGGGGGGTCACAGCTTGTCCTGGCAAGTCCTGCTCACAACAGTTCTGGTTCCCTGGGGAAGGGAACACCCCCACAGCCCCTGAGGCTGCTTGGCCACAGGGGCACAGTCCCTAAGCTTACAGTGCACCTCAAACAAAGTGGGGACACAGGAAACTCTGCACCAGCCACGGCAGAAAGGTGAGAACTTCACACCTGTCCTGACCTGACAGTGGCCACTGCCTGAAGCACAACAGCTGGGCTCTGTTAATACTCTTACCTGAACCAAAGATCCAAAAATTACTGCCCTTTACATTATGTCATTTACTGGGCTGAACATCTGCAGTTTAAAAAAGTGGAGTCTGGGACAGCAGAGTTTCACCCAGCAATGGGCAGGAGTTACTGGCCTGAGCAATAATGAGAACTAGACCCTACTCAGGCTGGAAAAAACAGGATTCTTCTTCAGGGTATTTACCTGCTAAAGCCTCATGGTAGAAAGCAAAAACTTAACAGTTAAAAAAATAATACAAAACAAAACGAAACAAAAAAAAAATTAAAAATAAAGTAACCAACCCAAAATGAAATGCCTGAACATGAATTTAAAATACTCACAACACTGGCACAGCAAAACAGGTAAAATTATACCCTAAAAACAGAAACAAAATCAGAGACTTTACTACTATTCATGCACTAGAAACAAGGAAAAAAAATTAATCAGGAAATGAAAAATAAGCCAGAAAGAAACAAAACTGAAGCAGACATTTCTAATTTGACAAGCCTGGCTTGTGAGTAGTCCCAGGTCCCCACACAGCAAGCAGCACCAGCCTGAGCATGACACCACTGCAGCACCCACAGGAACAGGGCTTTCCTTGAAGCTCTGGCCTGTCCACTGCTAATAAACCACACTCTAAACTGTTTATAGGATGCCCCCAAATTGCTAAAATCCCTTTATTTTAGATAATCTAGCCTTTATTTTAAACTAGACTCATTTGTGCTTTTAACCTTGACCACCTTCTTAAGAAACACACTGTTACCCTGTGGTGCAAAGAGATTTCACTTTCACACCTTTCTGCCATTCCTGTTCCTTCCCTCCACCAGCTCCATCCAGACAATCCCACAGCTTGGCTTCTCCCATCCAGACCTTCTCAGCTCTCCCCCTTTCTCTGCTTCCAACCTGTCATTAGTCCTGTCTGCTTTATAATAAGTGCTGCACTAAACCCACTGGCACAAACCTTTCTGTATTTGAGAACTAATTCAGTCAGGATTTGAAAGGCAAGGCTATCTTCATTACCTCAGATCCAAGTGCCTCCAAGCCCTGAGAACACTGGAGTAAAACTGCTATTTCAGCTCCTGTCCTACACTCCAGTCTTGATAGAGGAAAACCAGTGGATCAATTCCTCATCTGCCTCTGACACCTGCACTTTATGTTCAGCTGCAGTGGTCACAATGGGAATTCAGAGGTCAGGATCCTTCTGAAAAGGATCCATCCTCTTTTGCCACCATCACACCCTGGCGTGTTTGTACACTGCTCATGTCCTTTACTGACAGCAGCATAATCCACTGGCAAGGGGACACACACATTCCTTCCCTGCACTGGAAGATATTACAAAGATTTAACAGGGACAGTAGATCCTCCAGGCACACACACTTCCTCCCACAGTGTGAGGAAAAGTGGCCTTCCCTCTTTTCCTCCCCGGCAATAATAACCTGCTCCCATCCTGCACAGTGTAGATTTTGCTCACCTGTTGTAAAGCTGCTGAGAGCTGAATGTGTAAAGCAAGTACAGGGTGTTTCCAGTGAGAAAGGCCAGGATCCAGAAGACAACCAGCACTGATCTCTTCTCCTGAGCAAGGGAAAGAAGCAGAGTTGTTTCAGCTTGAAACCTCAAGACCTGAGCTGAGCCTTCACCTGCTGAAATATTCGACCCAGGGGATGCAAATATGTAACAAAGTGTTCAGCAATTAGTTTATTTACACAGGACAAAGAGGTAGTCTGCAAGGTAAAGACATATATAAACAAGCAGAAATGCCTCTCACTCAGGTAACCTTTTCAGTGGAAATTAATTGAAATAAGCTGGTGAACAAAACAGCCTTACTTGCAGAATGCACCTTCAAAGCTGGGATCTTTCTTTCGATACCTAAAATCTCCTGATATTTAAAATGCAGTATAACAACCAGATTAAAAAAAGCCCATTCCCCATATTATCCTAAATTCTGAGCTGTCACCTGGCTGGAGTGACAATTCATCAAAGGGGTGCTTTATAAATAGACTAGACCCAAAGTCATTCAGTGGAAGGCTCAGCTAAATCAAATATACCCCACCACTACGTGCAGCCCATCTGGGTGTTATCCCAAAGCATGAAGGTTCTGGGACACTCATTTTTGACTGAAGAAATAATTAAAGGTCAAAATAAGTGGGAATTTTGCATTTCAACATATATGGAATGTTACAGACAATCTGGATGGCAGAAGATACTGTCCTGGGTCTTGGCCCTCGGTAACTTTGGGGAGTAAATTTTATTCCTGAGAGGAAAACACCCACCGTTTTTCTTGTGAGCTGATTTATTAAGAAAGGAGGTCTCTGTAGCTGTTCAACAGCCAGGACTGTTGGGCTGAGATTTAAAGCAGGCAGGTTAAGGGGCACATTGCTGGAAGGCCAGAGGTGCAGAGTGCAAGGCAGCAGCAATCTGTTACTGGGTTGTGCCATTTATCTGTTCATTCAGTGCTGGATCACACTGATCCCACTGCTGCTGGGAGATACAAGCATGCACTTGTGCCACCCATGTAATTTTAACCAAAAAGCAATTCTAGCCTTGTGCTTTGAGTGCTGTTGAACTGCTCTCCTGACACAGAAGATCAGAAGACCTTAAAAGAACTGCTGGTTTCTTTATATCCTAAGCATACTATGCACAGAGCTACCAGCAAGCAATACATCTACGAAATCTTTCAGCTGAACATCTCAAAACATTAGCTAAATGCTAATAAGCTAAATCTCATCATTAACAAGTCAGATAGGCTTTAGCATCTCTGCTGTAGATGACAGGAAACCAAGGTGCAGAGAAGTGCTGGAATAGGCACTGTCAGGCAGAGGCAGATTACAACATCCCTGACCCGTCCTCTATTTGTTTTACTTTGCCACACTTTCACAAAAAAGCAGGATAGAGATTCTGGGAGAGCATCACTGGGGAGAGGCAGGAAGACAGACGTGTACACATACAAATGCATTCAGCCCTACACTGCAATCGAAGGCTCAACACAGATGCTAATTTGTGTAGGAAAATGATGTTTGCTGGGAAGAGAAGAAGGTAAAATGCTGGACTCACCTTCAGAGCCACCTGTTCTCGGAGCGTGGAGTTGGCGTAGGCAAAGGTGCTGGCCATGCCAATGCACACAGCAATTCCTGCAGGGAAAGGCTCTGTCAGAGAGTAACTGCTGCTGCTGCTTGACTTGATTTCACAACCACCACCCTACCAGCAAGACGAGAACCTCATCTCTCTGAACCCTCCTGTGCTACACAGAAATCTTTGCTCTCACCAATGTAAGCTCTCCTCATCTCTCCTAGGGAGAGCTCTGAGGGAGAAGCCTTGGTAACATGCTCAGCCTCACAGGAATGTCAGGGAGAAACCGGGAAAAGAAACAGTACTGGTCAGGACAGGAAACAGATGTATCTGACCCGGATGAAAACAGCTTGGACTGAAAGTAGGGTGAGTTTATCACACGCATTATCCCACGTATTTGAGTACATTCCCTTCATGCTAGACTCCATCTGGACACTGTCAGAGGATAAATGTATCAGACATCAGAGCCTGATGTTATAAATGCATATTTTAGTATTGGCTTTTCACAAATGTTGGAATTAATGTTATAAGCATGATTTTTTTTTTCTTTCTCTCTCTCTAGTAGAATTTTACTGTCTGAATAGATATATAAGGTTTTTCTTTGCTGTAGTTAGAATTTAGGTGTAGTGTGTTTCAGCTGCCTGAATAGATAAGATAACTTCCAGAAGAGGCCCAAGTGACTATCAGCATTCACCGCTTGTGGAAGAAAGGACCAAAGCCCAAATCAAAAAGATGATAACCCAATAAAAGTGGGATTACTCTTGACGGACCCAAGGAGTGACCATACAGAGCAGTTCCTGGAAAAATGAATATGCATAAGTCCATGCATGAAGACCAAACCCAAGGAGTGACTATGCAGTTCCTGGAAAGGTGAATGTGCATAAATCCATGCATGAAGAAAAGGATCAAAAGGGGGGTTCCAAGACACCGGTGTGCTTTTGGCAGCGGGCCAAGACACCCGGTCGCGACCGTATTTCTTTGCTCTATTATTTCTCCTATTGTCTTTATTAAACATTTTTAAACTTTAACAGGAAAGTGAACCTCGTTTTTCACACTGATTAAGTTCCCCAGCCACTGTCTAATCACGGTTCAAAAACGATACATGCACCAGACACCACGGCCAGGCAAAACCTCCCAACCGCTCTCTAATCACTGTTCAAAAAGCTTTGACGAATGCTCACCGAGCTTGTGCTGGAAACAGACTTTAGCCAGGAGGATCAGGATGAAGGGAAGCCCCTTCTGCAGCCAGCCAAGCACAGCTTTGAGCTCGGAGAGCGCGGGGGCCGGCGTGCCGGCCTGCTCCTCGGCCCCCTCCTCGGCGTGCCCGTGCCGCTCGCCCGCCATGTGCAGCAGCGAGGCGCCGCCGCGGTGGGGCCCGTGGTGGAAGTGGTGCGCGGGCGGGCGGTGGTGGAACGCGGCCCCCTCGGCCCGGCCGGCGCTCTCCTCCCTCGGCGCGGCCATCTGGATAAAGACCTCGCCGCCTCCGGCCGCCGAGCCCAGCACCAGCCCCGCCGGGAAGGGCGCGGCGGCGATGGAGGCGGCGGGCAGGCCGGCCAGCCCCGAGAAGAGCTGCTGAGGGGAGGCGGCCTCGGCCTTGAGGCTCTCGAACACGCCGCTCTCATCCACGGCCGCCTCGGCGCTCACCGCCTGGCTCCGGGTCCTGCAGCCGGCAGAGAAAATAAATCCCAAATTACCAGTGTGGGAAACCAGGAAATCCTTCTGACCGTCCTGGGAAAATTTATAAGTCACAAGAATTTAGACAGAATGATAATTAGTATGTCACACGGTGAAAAAGTAGAATTTGTGGATTTTAGATGTGAGATCAGGGGGCAAAGATGGAGGCAATGGGGTGTGTCCCTGGGCTTCTTCTTCATCCTCTTGTTCTCCAACTTCTGTGGTGGTGTGGCACATTTGGATTGGTTTGGAACAAAAGTACACTGTACAACATAGTGGATAGATATTGAAGAATTGTTATAAATAAAGTATACGTAATTTTCAGTATAAAAGATAGTGCCCTCCCAAGGGCGGACAGACTAGAGACGACTAAGGACTAAGGATGACAGACTAAGGACAATGACCAAGGGCATGCAGACCAAAAAGGAGAGAGCACTGGCCTGCAGAGAAGCTGTGGCAGGCCAGGGAATGAATATGAGATAACAAAGAATAAACAAATTCCTGAACACGAGAAAACAGACGACTCGAGCTCTTCTTCAGACACAGGGCTGGGGGAAAACAGAAAGCCGAAACAGAGACAGAGAACAGGAAGAAAAAGAAAAAAACACATATATATTTTAGAAAACCTTGTTGGGACCCTAACAACCAGTTCTTCCTAGAGGGTTTATCCACTTGTAATGAGTGTATAGAAATTCACGCTATTATAAATATGATGAAAGCACAACAGAGGATATGTTACAAAAATGCACCTATGTTGCTGTGGGCAAGTGACAAACAACACGAACCTCGTTTATGAAAACTTCATCTGACTCACATCTTTATCCAAAAACTGACCCCCTTTATATATCTTCTAGAACAGGCCATGTCACTGGTCAGAAGAGTGACAGAATTCTTCATCCCATTGGCCCAAACCAATAAACACAGAGAACGTCCATCCCACAGACAGGAATCCAAAACATCACTCTTGTTACAACAGCACTTGCAATGTTTATGTCAAGCCTGTGAGAACCAGGTCCTCCCAAACCAAAACATCACGAAGAAACTGAGTCTAGAAACTCAGAAACTTCAGGCCTAGGAGACTCAGACTACACACCTAGGCTGTTATAAGCCTTGCACAGGGATTGAGAAACTGGTTAACTCATTTACTTGTAGCATACACAGGAATTTGTTCTAAATTCGCAACTCAAGAAAGCGTCTCCTCGAAATTTCTCAAGCCATCATCGGCCAACAATGGCCACTGATAGCGAGAGTAACTCAATTCGTGTAACCCACCCTGCATGTAAATCCCCTATTCCTGTAACTCCTCCTTCACATGTATGGGTTCCCGGGTAAGGTATTGTTCGTTTCGAGATAGTCTTGTCCAAACTGGAGACAGGATTCCTCCAACTCCAGACAGAGAACACCGGACCACATGAATATTCAAATTTGTCCCAGACACTGCTGGAAGATAGTATTCTCCAACACCGGACTACATGAATATTCGAAAGAAAGAGAAAGAGACAAAGAGCACCTTGCCCCGGGCAAGAAAAACTGTATAAAACCACAACTCCCCAGACAGACTTTGTGAAAACACCCCAGTCTTGATGCAAAAGAGGGTCTAGACTGTGCTTTCACCCAATGTCGGTCTGGCTGACACTGTATCTTAAGACTGTGGCTGGCAAAAGATTGTGTTTCAATTCACAAAATAAAATCTATCCCTTGTTTTTAATCTGGTGTACTTAAATTATTGATTTGGCCTAATCTGGTTGTTTTTATCTATAACACACTTGACTGCTGTTCGTAATATTAATTCATTAATGAATGTTGAATTACCTGTTGTCAGTGTTCTTAGATACCTCCTTCGTTAATTGTTAAATATCCCCTAGCAAGTCAAAAATTGTTTGATTTCCATTTACCCTGTATCTATATCCCTCTCTGTTGGGTATCACTGCTGCTGCTCCCCAAAACAGTGCCCAACAAGGGATATACACATATATATATATATACACATACCCAGTACCATTCAGAAGTCCCAAACCCAACAAATTAATAGGAAACTGAGGTGCTGAAAATAATACTCCTGAGCTGGCAGGACAGCAGAAATACCAGATCATCAAGCAGAGCTGGTTTCCGTCTCGTCACCATAACCTGAACAGCTCTCAATCAACTTGACACCCCTAGACCAGAAGCCAACAAGGGTCTTCCCAAAGACTCTTGTGAGGATGAAGCCCCAGCTCTGCTGGGCAGCAAAGCTGAACACCTCCTTGAACACCTTCTCTTCCATGTCATTCATGCAACCGCCCTGGCCCCCACCCAGAGCTGACCTCAATAAAGGCATTAAAAGGGAGCTGGTCTCCTGGCCCATTCATAACAGGAGCGATTAAACAAAAACGGGCACAAAGAACTTGGGTGTGTTCTAGCCCAGCTAGACTGCACGGAGACCAGAGTTCCACATGTGCTAGCAGAACACCAAGGTCTGCAGATGCTTTTCCCTCTGTTTTCTGTTGGGAAGTCATAGCTGCAGAAGCAGAGCCTCAGATAAGGTCAGAGAAGCTCTCCAGACCCAACCAGAACACATCAGTTCTTTCACAAGGAATGAAGCTCCCAAACACCCTGTTCACTTCTGGAGAAAACAGAGAAATAATGCAGTCAATACCAAATCCAGTATCTTCTACAATGATTAAAGCATTTAAAGAAAAACATACGAAAACTCAAGGAACTTGACAGCACGACCAAATTGAGTCCTGTTATAAACAAACAAATGAACCAAGCAAACTCAAAGCCATGACCTACCCCCAAATATTCTGTCTTTATTTTGGGACAATCACTGACAAACTGCACCAGAACAGACAGAGTCACCAGAGGAAGAGAAGTGTTGAGAGCTGCCTGTGTGCCCCTGACCTGACACAAAAGTGAAGGACATTCTCACACGTCCAGATAAACTCTTTTATTTTGATAAATTTGGTGAATTGGGCATGGATGTACCCAAATTACTAGGCACTGGACAGAACTGGTTCTGGCACTGATTCTTTTCTAAGCACGGTGGGATACAACCAGATTCCAAAAAGAAAGTCTAAATACCTTTATTCTAACAGCAAAAGACAATAGCGTTTTTCTTTTCTTCACTAGAAGTCAATACAAGGAACGTTTAGGTGAGAGAGAACAATGCAGGTAACAAAACAACGATTACCAGGCAGTAAATGCCTGAGAGCAAACACTTCTCTAACCTGCAAAAGGAGAGTAAACAATAAACCTCAGCAAGAGGCAAAGCCCACAAATAAGGCATGCTGCAGAGCTTTGGTCTCTCCTGATTTGAATCCTGAGAGATCTCTGACTTTAGGAATAGTGGTTCCAAGTTGAGACAGCACACCCAGAGCCCTCAACCCTCTCTCCCCCACGGGTCCCAAAGCCTCCCCAGGCACGCACAGGGCACAGAGCTCTGCCTTTCACCTCCCTCTGGGGACACCTTCAAACCTCTCTGGCCAAACCTTCCCACTAAGCAAACTCCTAATAAGGCTTTTATAGCTGCACCCCACTCCCACTGTATCTCCACAGGCTCCTGCAAGGAATCAAGTCAACAAGACATTGCACACCTCCTTCTGGTCCAAAATATTCACCAGCCAGGTCTTTAAATTCACACATAATATTACAATTATGGGATTATACATAGCTGATGGCTGGGAATGTAACAAACAGCCTGTGAGAAACCCAGTGTTACAAATAAAGACACAACTATTGTTTGAATAATATTACCAGGATACAGGAGTGTGCTTTCAGCAGGAAGGAATTAATCTGTGACATTTTTCTAAACAAACAAGGTTTGTTTGCTGAAATTAGGAGGCTGCTGAATTTAACAGAAGTGAAGACCAGTGGCAACAGCATTTTCTTTTACAGTTAGAAAAACTTCAGGGTGTTCCTGATTATCTATTTACCCTGTTAAAAATCAGAAGCATCACACAGAAAAAACTGAAGATGGCTTTCTTTCCTCCTGAAATTAAGAATGGTACCATGCTAGCAATGGCCACAACAAAAGGCTTCAACTCTAACTGCAAAACTACTATGGAAAATAAAATACTTACTAATGATCTTTCACTTATAATCTCAGCTCAAAGAGAGCAATGAAATTCGTTAGTTCCATCTTTGTCTTGGAGTAATTAGATTAGTTTCTTCTTTAGGAATAAAAATAAAAAAGTCATACTCTGGGAAAGCCCCAGGGAATATTTAGTACCAGAACAACAACAGTGGCAAGGCTCCCTTGCTGATGTTATAATTACAGAAACAAATTAGAGGTATTCTACTTCTAAATACTCACATACATGAAGACAGATAGAGACTCTGGGAAGATTTAAAGTGTCACCCAAACTCTTTACAAAACACTGAGTAGTTGGGAGCTTCAGACCAGCGCCTTTGTAACCAGCTCAATAAGAGAAGTGTAAATGGTTCCTGTTCACACAGGCCAATCCTTGCACACTGACAGTGCTCAGGGTCCCCACAGGACTGGGCTAGGAATCCAATCCTCCTCCAGAGCTCCACACATGCTGCCCATGCTCAGCCAGCTGTCTGCCAGCTGTGCCACCCTGGATCTTCCTGAAGCACCCTGGCTGGCAGCAATCAGTAAGTGACAGGCAGGAGGAAAGTAAACTTGTCTCTAGAATCCCCAGACTGGAGCAGAAAGCCCGGCCACACCACACTCACAGGATTTTGTCGTCTTTCATAATTCTGAGCTTCCATCTTCTAAAAAACCCCCTACTCTTAAATCAGAACACTCCTCTTGGGAGAGGAACATGGAGGAAAGAAGAAGGGGAAGGATTTACCTTTCAGGAGGCACGGTGTCTGTGTTGCTGCTGTGCCGCCTCTGCATTTTCCTCAAAACCCTAAAGCACAACACGCTCAACATGAACCCTGTGGCTCAGCAAATCCCAGCGTGGCTACTGGCACAGGCCCTGGGGGCAGAGGGGGCCCGCTCAGCTGGGGACATGGCTGGCAGGAATCATCAGCTTCTGGGACAGAGCACCTCGAGCTCCCATCTGTTTCTCAGTACACTTGAAGAGACAACTCTGAACTGCCACCGGGGCACGCAGGTGGCCAGGCAGGCAGTAGTCAGGCAGGTGCTGTGCTGCAGGACGTGGCAATCACCAGGGCTGCACAGCTGAGGGATGGCATGTCCTGCACATGGGGACACCCAGCAGTGTCTCGATGTGACACGTCACTCGACAGCCTCTCGGGAAATGGGATCCCGCCTTCCTCTCCTGCAGGAACTTGCTTTGCTAAGCAAAATTGAGAGACAGGAAGAAAAAGAAAACGTGTAAACATTTTTAATGAAAATAATACAATTAGCTCATGACAATACTCTTCGAAATAAGCCACTCATTCATTTTAATCTACAGAAACACAATTTGCAAAGTCTGGACAATAGCCCCAGAGTGCAATAGCTACTTAATAAAATTGTGAAGACAGATCTAAATATTCTTGAATATAAAAAAGTGTCACTGTGGCAAATAACACACAACACAAAGCTTCTCCAACCAGCTTGGAGAGATGATCTGACTCTGTTTATTTCAAACAATGGTTCCCTTTTTATACATTTTTGACAGACCACTGTGATTGGTGAACGAGTGACCACATTGGCTAAACCAAGGGACATCCAAAGAAAGTCTGTCCCACAGAAAGAATTCCAAACATGAGTATCGTTACAAAAACAATCCTGATGTTTTGTTCTTTTACCTGGGAAAGTAGTTTCAGTAACTCAAAACATCAGGAGCTTTAGAAACTCAGACACTCCAGGGCTGGAAAACCAGACTACATTGTAAGATTACTCATAACACATGATAATATATACATAAGTGTGTAGGCCATGTGTAGAGGCACGATGGCTCTGGGAAGGTTTGCCAACTGTCTCAAAGCACAGTACCTGAACAATAGCTTTATGCAGAGGTGAAAGGTGCCACACTGGGAGAGATGGAAGCCCAAGAGAGTGCAGACACCCCAGATGGAATGCTTCAGACAGTCCAGGACAGTCCAGATTCCAAATGCATCCCAGGTCCTTCAAGCCAGTGACTGTCAGCCTGCTCACACATGCCCACCTGCAGGAAGCACAGAAGAGAGGAATTTTCAGCACAGCACAGAGTTTTACCTGTCCATCTCCCTGGGAAAGGCAGAGGTGCAGGAACCCTGGGTGCTCCAAGCCCTGCCCTCGTGCATGCCCCAACAGGGCAGCTTCCCTCTGGGAGTGGCACCTGCAGCCCTGCTCCCCACCCAGGCACTCCCTGGAGCACTCCCAGTCCTGCTCTGCCTCCAGTGAGTCCATACACCCCTTTATTACACACGTGTGTGTGTGTAAGAAACACAGCCAGAAATGTATTTACATGTGTGCACACATACCACAGAATATATCTCACACATATATCATATTTTATATATACAACTATAGCTACTCTGCCTTGCCAATACACACTCCTTTATTACACACGTGTGTGTGTAAGAAACACAGACAGAAATGTTACATGTGTGTACACGTACCACAGAATATATCACACACATATATCGTAATATATATTCTATATATACACGATATATACACATACGTACATATGTATGTATACACGTATATATCCACACACATATATCCACAGATGTATAGGCAGAGGTATAGATCTGTTCATGTATACCTACATACCCATCCATTAACACAGTCCAATACATATCCACATATATATATATCCACATATATACATATATGAATATACACATTGCAAGGATCTATGTAAAAGTATACATACATGTCTATACATACATATATATACAGACATACCTATTAATACGGTTCTATAAAGATACATATATATACATCCATACATATACACATAGCGTATATGTATAGATATACATACATATAGAGACATACCTATTAATATGGCTCTATACAGATACATACATATATACATCTACACATATACACACATATATGTAGTATACCTATATATACACATATGGGTATACATACATGCATATGCATAGATATACAGACATATCTATTAATATGGTTCTGTAGATACACATGCATATATACATCTACAAATATACATAGCATACATATATATATGCATATATACATACATATACATACATACATACACACACATATATATGTGTGTGCGTGTGTGTATATACACACACATACAATTCTATACATACACACACATCAACATGCACACAAACACACAGACATAAGCCGGGCCTTTCCTTCCGATTAGGCGGGGAGAGGAGGTTCCCGCTGGGCTCCGTGGCGCAGTGCGCGGCCCCGCGGTGCGCCCGGCCCGCTGCCGCTGCCGCTGCCGGCGCCGCCCCGCGCACGCCCGGCCGCGACTTCCGCCCGCCCCGCGCCGCCGGCGGAAGCGCTCGGGCCGCGCCGGGGCCCGCTCGCCGCCGGAACCGCTCCGCCGGGCCCCGCTCGCTGCCGGGCCCCGCTCGCCGCCGGAACCGCTCCGCCGGGCCCCGCTCGCCGCCGGGGCCCGCTCGCTGCCGGGCCCCGCTCGCCGCCGGAACCGCTCCGCCGGGCCCCGCTCGCCGCCGGGCCCGCTCGCTGCCGGGCCCCGCTCGCCGCCGGAACCGCTCCGCCGGGCCCGCTCGCCGCCGGAACCGCTCCGCAGGGCCCGCTCGCCGCCGGAACCGCTCCGCAGGGCCCGCTCGCCGCCGGAACCGCTCCGCCGGGCCCCGCTCGCCGCCGGGCCCCGCTCGCCGCCGGAACCGCTCCGCCGGGCCCCGCTCGCCGCCGGAACCGCTCCGCCGGGCCCCGCTCGCCGCCGGGCCCCGCTCGCCGCCGGAACCGCTCCGCCGGGCCCCGCTCGCCGCCGGAACCGCTCCGCCGGGCCCCGCTCGCCGCCGGGCCCCGCTCGCCGCCGGAACCGCTCCGCCGGGCCCGCTCGCCGCCGGAACCGCTCCGCCGGGCCCCGCTCGCCGCCGGAACCGCTCCGCAGGGCCCGCTCGCCGCCGGGGCCCGCTCGCCGCCGTGCCTGCTCGCCGCCGGGCCCGCTCGCCGCCGGAACCGCTCCGCAGGCCCGCTCGCTGCCGGGCCCGCTCGCCGCCGGAACCGCTCCGCAGGGCCCGCTCGCCGCCGGGCCCGCTCGCTGCCGGGCCCGCTCGCCGCCGGAACCGCTCCGCAGGGCCCGCTCGCCGCCGGAACCGCTCCGCAGGGCCCGCTCGCCGCCGGAACCGCTCCGCAGGGCCCGCTCGCCGCCGGGGCCCGCTCGCCGCCGGGGCCCGCTCGCCGCCGGGCCCGCTCGCCGCCGGGCCCGCTCGCCGCCGGGCCCGCTCGCCGCCGGAACCGCTCCGCAGGGCCCGCTCGCCGCCGGAACCGCTCCGCAGGGCCCGCTCGCCGCCGGGGCCCGCTCGCCGCCGGCCCGCTCGCCGCCGTGCCGCCGGTGATGCCGGCCCCGGGCCCGCGCTGCCCCCCACCCGGCCATGCTGCCCTGCGGGGCCGTGCTGTGGCGGCGGCTGCTCAGGAAGCGGTGGGTGCTCGGCGTCGTGCTGGGGCTCTCGCTCGTTTACTTCATCAGCAGCACCTTCAAGCAGGTCAGTGCCGGCCGCGGGGCGGGTTAAAACATCCCTCATGCCACGGGGTCTTGTTCTTCAGGTACTGTCACCGAACTTCCCTAGGAATGACGTTATAAATATTTAATAGACGCAAGAGTTTGAAATAGGAATGTCTGATTTTGTGTTTGACAGCAATTGTGGTTTGAACCAAAACTGGGAGAAGGAAGTCTCCAATCTCCAATGGGTTTGGGAGTTGTGTCTCTTGGGAGTGGTGATTCCTCTGGCAAAGGGCTCATTAAATAGAAGCACGTTCAGCTATGGTTATTTAATATAACGTATAATACTTTCGTGGTTGTAGTGACTGAGTTCAGCTGTTTTAGCTGATCCATGGTGAACTTGAACACCCTCACTTTACTGGACTGTATATCTTCCTATTGCGTATGAAGTAAGATACTACAAGTAGTAAATTGTTTGCACCATTGATGCTGGATTTTCCTGTGCTGTGGAGTTTACAAGTACTAGGCATCTTTAATCCTGGGAAAGGCACATGGATTGAAGTGACAGAAGGAACTTGTATGTTTGATTGCATTTCTGTTTTTCCTTGCAGGAAGAGAGGATGGTGAGAGATCGGAATCTGCTCCAAGTGCAGGAGCATGAGCAGCCCATCATGTGGAAGGTGAAGTTCAGCTTGGGCAACAGCAGTCATCTGAGCAACCAGTGCAGGAACTCTGTGCAGGGGAAGCTCCTCATTACAGATGAACTGGGTATAGCTGATATTTGGTTGAATTTATTCTGCACATGGCAGTGCTGAATGCTGCTTTGCCTGTCTGACTGCTGATAGCATTTTCATGTAACAATTAATTTTAATTAATTTACGGGGCCCTTGGCCAGTTCTCCTCTGGCTGGCTGAATTTCACTGTGGCTGCAGATGCTGCTGCTTTGATTCTCTGCACACCAGGCTCAGGCCCAGGGCTGTGTGAGGGTGGCTGTGGCCACTTTAAAGTCAGAGGATTCCAGTTACCTTTGCACAGAACCCAGACGTTGAGCCAAAGTGCTCAATTTGCTGTGGCTGCTTGCTGAGCTGTGTCTCCCTGCAGTGTGCTCCTGCTGTCAGGGGCGTTAGGGAGAGAACTGAGCAAACCTTGGCCTTGTGTGCAGGCAGCTCAGGGCTGGTGTAATTACTGCTCAGTCACAATTAACAAGCTCATCTGACCCTTGTAAACCCGAGGTTATTAGCCTCTTAGTTTTAAGTGGTACAAGTTAAAGACTCTCTCCTGCCCTGTGCTTGTTGCTTAGATCCTGGATCTTTCTTGGCCACAGATCAAGGCTATAGAAGACCCACCACATCTTCTGTGATTTGCAGCAATGTTAAATTGGACTCTGCTTGACTTAGGCTTAGTGCTGGTTCCTAAGATCTGTAAAAATTACAGATCTGTCACAGTCTAACACTCTAGCATCATTTCCTTAAGGATATACACCATATTTCTATACTGTTAAGGATTCCACTCAGCAATGAATATTACACTATCCTGCATGGCTAAATCTAAGTCTCTTCATACTGAACTGTAAGAGAACTATCCAGGCACAGCCCCATTGAAAAAACCTGTGTCATATTTTTTTTTCCCAATATAATCAATGCCAATCACATTCCCCCTTTCATAACAAGGAACTATGTCCAAAAAAAAAAAGGTCAGAACTCAAATAATCTGTATTTAAATACTCATAGTATATACACAGCACATATTAGGGTAGGATATAATAGTTGTGCAGGCTGTTTGAAACACTGCTCCCCATTTCAAAGAATGGCTGTGTAGGACTGACAGGGAGTGTTAATGACAGTGACATCCACTAAACTTGAAACAAACCTGTTCTTAAGGCTTCTCCCTGCAGATTTTCACAGAACATAACAGAGGGGTGTGCCTTGCCAGTTGATACTCCTGGTGCTGTTTTCCAGGCTATATCTGTGAGAGGAAGGACCTGCTGGTGAATGGCTGCTGCAATGTGAACGTGGCCAGCACGAGGCTGTACAGCTGTGAGAGCTGCCTGCCCAACGGCTGCTGCAGCATCTACGAGTTCTGTGTGTCCTGCTGCCTGCAGCCCAGCAAGGTGAGGCTCCTGCTCCTGCTTCCAGGTGTTCTCAGCTGCTCGGGTGCCTCTGTGGCTAAAACAGCTCTTTTGGGATGAGCTTTTCCCTTTGAGGGACAGTTGCTTTTCTTGGAAGGATGAGGAAAGCCTCCAAGGAGAAAATGGCAATTTAACAAAATTCATCCTTCTCACCTTTGGGAGGAAATGCTGGGAGCCTTGCAAAGTGTTTCAGCTTCAGAGGAATTGCATTTGCTGAAAGGAAATTATTGCAGGAGAGTTACTCCAGCCAGTGGTAGTTTTGTAATTGGCACATGCCTGTATTCTGTGAGCTTCTCTTAGACTCTTGTCCTGCTGCTGGGGTTCCGAGGCATTAGCCTTTCAGTGCTTGCTAGAAATCCTAAGTGGAGTTGGTTACAATTCCTCTGATAGCCAAGCTTTGTAGGTTAGGGTGGGCTTTGATTCTTCCTTGCTGAAGCAGAGTGTTTCTGGTTTTTGCCTTCTCTTTGCTGACCACTTTAGCAACATCTCCTGGAGAGGTTCTTGAACCGGGCGGCGATTGCTTTCCAAAACCTCTTCATGGCAGTGGAAGATCACTTTGAGCTGTGTCTGGCCAAATGTAGGACTTCATCACAGGTGAGACACAAGCGCATGTCCAGGGCCCAAAAAAGTGCCCTTGGATAGTGGAGCTCAATCCTGTGAATGGCTGGTGTGTCGCATTTGTAATTTCATAGAAGTTGAAGCTATGGCTGAGAGCAGTCTGAAGGCAAAGCACATATTTAGAGCAGGACCAGTTGCACATTCTCTTTAGAAGAGAGGGGCTTAACTAAAAGAGACTGAATTCAATGACCAGTGAAGATCTGAGATGAGTTCTGAGGAAGATCTCATTAGGATGAAAGCAGAGAGAGCTGTTCCCAGTAGCCTCAGAATTCTCTTTATTTTATGGTACAGCTGGAGACTAACCATGTGCTGACAATCATCTGCAGAGTAACTCAGAAACCTTATGTTGTAATTTCTTTTCTTCTTAAGGACAGAGGTGCACTTCTGTCACCCATGTGATTTTATTAGAAGTTTTGCTCTAAGCAAGCAGTGGCCCTTTTAGAACAGGTTTTGACCATGTCCTACAGCTTCATTATTTCATTTAGCAATAGGGATGGGCTGCAAACAAAGGATAGAATTCCAAATGGCTCCAAAGTTACTGGGATATTTTACCTATAAAATCTGAACTTTATGTTTCATCAAGACAAATGCACACATCTCAAGTAGGAACTTTATTGTGCTCAGCTTGCTTAGAACGTTTGATGATACTGCCTAATATATTATTTTATCTAATTGTTGGGGGTTTTTTATGAATTGTGTTCCCACCTGCTTGGGCACTGTCTTGCAAAGGAGGCTCTGGTGCAACATTGCAGTGCTGTAATACATCCACTGGCTCTTGTATGCTGGCAATGCAGAGTTCTTTGACTCCAAAGACACTCTGATGTGTAGAAGAACTTGGGGGGGTTTTTGCCTGTGCATAAAGGCTGTGTGATTGTCCCTCAGTGAAGGGCTGCCTTGTTTCACTGTGTGTATATTGCTAAAGCTTCTCCTCCTTTCCTGGCAGAGTGTGCAGCATGAGAACACCTACAGAGACCCAATTGCCAAATACTGCTACGGTGAGTACCCCCCAGAGCTCCTGCCTGTTTGAGAGCTGCAGGAGGAAGGAACTGGAGACTTGAGTCCAAAGGAACAAGCCATCAGCTGTTGCTTTACCAAAGCCTCAGTGTAAAAAGTTTGTCTTGTAAGTGGGGGAAAACCCAGAGGTGAAGAGAGGAAGTAAGGAACTGAAGTTCTTCGGGACTGAATCTTGCTTTCTTCAATTTATTATGCACCTGCTTTTGGAGTTGCTGGTACTGTGCTACTGTGCCAGTGCATTCTTTGAATACTTCCTCTAAATTGCAGGAATTGTGGAGTCAATCTTGGCTATAGAACACCTTGGGGAAAATATCTAATGTGGCTTTGCAGCTGTAAATGGAAGTTCAGCTGTGTCTCTGCAGTCCAGAGACCTTCCAGAGTGACAGTAGGAACTGGAGGACTTTTCCTTTCAGAGAGCAAAGCATGCTGTGCTTCTCTCTCTGGAACCCTTCTTGACATGCATGGTGTACACTACATATGTAATTGTGAATTATTTATTCATTTTATATGGGTCACTAGCTGAAAGTATGGATGCTTTGCATAGCTAGCTGTGGATACCTTTCAGTCCCTGCTTTGCTGTGTCAGCTAGAAGGGAAATTTTAGATCCTGACTAAAGTTGGCAGGGTTTCTTTTTCCTCCTTAGTCTAAAGGAATTGATTGTATTGGGGTTTATCACTATAGTACTTATGTTCCTCTTAGTGAGTTTAAACCATTCAGAACTCCAATGGAGTTGTTCTGCTAAAGTCCCATAGCACAAGAGAAGAGCAGGGATCTGCCTAGGATGGGATGTTGTCTCTAAACACTTTGCTTGTCACTGCAGTTTCCTCAGAGAGGAGTCCAGTTTTGTGAGCAGCTCTCTGCTGTCCACTGGCTGAGAGGGAGCAGGAAAGATTTGTTTGCTTGAACCTATTCAGGCCTCGGTATTTCAAATGTCCTTCACTCCTGGTTGTGCAGGAGGCAGAAGGGTGGAGTTGGTCTCCCCACAGCACCTTTCCCAGACCCACCTGTGCCTTTCCATGCTGCTCCAGCAAAGGAGGCGGGATGGGTCCTGCCTGTTCCAACTCCTTGGCACTTCTGGCAGATCCTGAAGTGCTTTACATCTCAGGAAGCAAACAGCAGCTTCCTTTTAGCCCTTGTAGCCCCCTTACACCAAATTCAAGCTGATCTTCACCTTTGACAAGCATAATGAACATTACTCATGACAAGACTTCATTAGCCCATGCTTGCTTTACACAATCCGGTGCACAGCTCCTCCCACTGTACCTCAGCCGACGGGAAAAGGAAGAGGGCAACATGTGACCGGGAGTTCAGGATAAAAGGAGGCTGCGTCCTCTGAAACCTCGAGAGAGGCCCCACGGGGTATGGCGTACTGGACTCTCTCCCTCTCTTCGAATAGAGTTTCAGGACTCCTTTTATCTCCTGTGTGGACACTGGCTTTTCACAGCGTGGCTTTCCGCACACGCTGAACTCAACGAGCGCGGCCCGGGCCCGATCCGCTCGCCGCGGGGCCCTGACGTGCACTGAGATCGCCCGGAAGTGACGCGATGGTTTTGCCTTCCCCTGAGCCAATGACAGCGCCGGTTGTGCCTCACGTGACTGCAGCGTGCTCTGTGGAGTGGTGTCGCGCGCGCCGAGCTGAGCATGCGCGGTGCGGCCATGGCGGCGCTGCCCGAGCTCTGAGGCAGCCCTGGGGGAGCCCTGAGGGAGCAATGAGGGACAGTCCTTCTTGCCCCGAAAGGGACCGCGGGCTGCGCCGGGCGAGCTCCTGTGCCCCAGGAGCTGTGCGGGCAGGGGCAGAGGGCGCTGCTCCAGGGCTGGCTGGGGGCTCGGCCCGGCCCCGCAGGGCCGCAGCCCCTCCTGGCCCAGGTACAGAGCACACGAGCCGCGGGGATCAGGGTTAACCTTTATTAGCAGGTGAGCCAAACTCTGCGGAAGCCCCGGGCAGGTCGAGGGCCGCCTCGTGGCAGGTGCTGGAAGAGCCCAGGGAAGCCAGGCCACAGCCGAGCCCTTCACCCTCCCGCTGCAGCAGGAGGCCCGGGCCCGCGTCGGGCTGTCTAATACCCCGTGCGAGACGCCTGCACAAATTGCTGCGCTTCCCAACACGAGGCAGCGCTGCCCGGCCTGCTCAAGCATGCAAAGATGGATTTTCCCCCCCTCCCAGGGCTGCTGCTCTCCCTGCGGAGAGCACCTCGGTGAGGGTAGCCAAGGCAAGCGCAGACAGCTTTATTTCTCCTCTAGAGCCACTTGACGGCAGGGCCCAGGGAGCAGTAATAGGTGCCGTTGTCGTCCTGGCGGGCGGCCGCGATGGTGAGGATGCAGGCATTGCTGGGGAGGTCCTTGGTGGCCGAGAAGCGCTCGGGAGTCTTGGCAGGCCGGTGCTTGTCCCACTCGGAGTTGTAATAGAGCAGATAGCTGAGGGCGTGCCCCGGGCGCTGCTGGTGGTACCAGGAGATGCCGAAGTGGCTGATGTTGTACTGGGGGCTCAGGGTGCAGGAGAGCCGAGCTGTGTGCCCGGGCAGCACAAGCACGGAGCGCGGCTGGGTGAGCACGGGCTGAGCCCTGCAGGCTGCACGAACGCAGGAGGCAGTCAGTGATGGGCTGAGCTGTGTCCCCCATCACCCTCAGCCCCAAAATGTCCCTCAGCTCCCTTGAGGGACACCCCATTGCCCAGCCACTATCCCGCTCATCGCAGCACACCGCCCCGGAGCAAAACGCCCTACTCGAACCGCCCCCGCCTTGGACAGCCCTGCAGGCCTGCCCACCTCCCTGCAGTGCCCCCCAGGCACAGTGTCCTTACCTGTGCCCAGCGTCCCCAGCAGGAGCAGGAGGGCGAAGCCCAGGGCCATGGCAGGAGGCAGAGGAAGGGAGGCTGTGTCAGAGCGGGGCTGGGGTGCTGCACAAAGCCCGGGCGCTGTGCCGTGGGCACTGGTGGGTGTATGTAAATGACACAGGGGGCTTAGGGACTCAGCTCCCCGGCGTTGCTCGCTCTGCTGCAGCTGGGCTTCAGGGAGGGGTTGAAAGCTACCCACCTTCACCCCAGCCCACTTCCTTGAGCTGCACCAACACCCCACGGCCCAGGCATTGGGGTGGCAGCGCTGGCCAGCTCTCTTGGCAGATGGGAGGAGCACAGAGCTTCCCCTGGGGTCTCGCACTCAGGCCCTCTGCTGCAGGCACGCAGGAGGCCGGGAGCCCGCACACCCTGCCAAGCAGGCAGCAGGCTGGGGGCACCAGGGAGAACGGAAAACGGGAGCGGGCTGTCCCATCACAGAAGCAAGGTAAGGAAAGCTGCTGCTCCCTTCATGCAGCTCCATCACTGTGACAGGAAGGACTTGGCAGGGTCTCAGCATAACTCGCAGCAGGGGCGGGCAGCCGCCGGTGGTGCTGAGGGTGCTGCCTCTGCCAGGGCCACCTGAGCAGCAGCCGAGCGGGCGGGCAGCAGGCGTATCCCCCGGGAGGCGGGGCAGCAGCGCAGCTGGTGCTTCGTGCGGAAGGACAGCAGACCGTTACTGCCAACGGCTGGGCGGGCGTGGAGCCCCGGCTGTGTGTGACACTGTCACGGGGCCGCTGTCACACGGCCACCAGCCCAGGCTGGCCTCAGCGGCCAGGGCAGCAGGCACTGCTCGTGCTCCTGCCCTCCGCAGGCACGCTCAGCCCAAGCCAGTGACACCTCATCGCCATCCAGGGACAGCCACTCCCTCCCTCTGCAGCACCCACAGAGGTCCCAAGCCAAGCCTGCCTCTGCAGACAGCAGCAGTTTGTGTTTCACACAGCCAGGTGTGAAACCTGAGCTCTTGCAGGTACGAGCACGCTGCAGGTACAGCTCCAGCTGTTGCCCACCAGCACTCCCCAAATTCAGCAAAGTGGCAGCAAGATTGAGGTCTTAGGGTTTGGCTTTGATATTTTTCAGGTTCTGTGCTGTTCTAGTGTGTAGTTCTGGGTTTCACATTAAGTGTTGCTAAGCTCTGTTCACAGAGTAAGGAGACAAAACAGTTCTGTTCTAGCTTGGGACCAAAGACAACCAATATAAATTTCAGGCCCAAGAACAAAAACAACGGTGAAGTGAGAAAAAAAACAAGGAGGATGGAGCTTCATCATCTGAAGCTATAATTGGACAATTAACTCCAATATGCTAATGACCAGAACTTATAAAAGTGTGAGACTTCTCACCAGTGTCCATTCTGTGACCATTTTGGGGTTCCCCCTGGGTGTGGCCCAGCTGGGCTCTAGCACTGCTCAGGCTTTAATAAATCCTTACTTTATCCTTTTGTTTTGGCTAGTCTCTGTTCCAGGTCAGCTCCAGAAGGCATCAAGATGAACACGAGTCTCCCTGCACATGCGCTAGGGGAGGAGTGCCACACACACACCTTGTCCCAAGCTCTGAGCAGGTCAAGTCCATGGATTAGACTGACTGTGAAATAAAACCTGTCAAGACAGAGGGAAATCACCTCCTCGTGCAAAGAGGAAAGGAGGCATTCCTGCAAAAGGGAATTTGTCCTCAGAGCAGTGAGCACTGGATAATGCAGCACATCAGTGTTGTTACTGGTTCCCACCATTCCAGCCCTCCCCATCTGCTGGGCAGCACAGGGACGTGATTTCATCCGTGTTTTCCACAGGAAAAGGGGAGGATGCTACAGGGCCCTAACTGTAGGAACACTTGCACAGCAACATTTGGGCACCAAACAGAAGATGCAGCTGGCACATGACCATTTGCACCACGGGGCTGCAAAACCCCACTGCCTCCTGCTCCAGAGTAGGACCAGCACAGGTAGGGTCCTCAGGGGGATTTTCCCAGTGGCATCCAGTCACCTCACAGAGGAGGCCAGGCTGCCCTTGCAGCAGTGCTGGGCTCAGTCAGGAGCAGGGTGAGCAGATATGGCACCACCACAGCCCAGATGAGCTGCAGGACAAATGGAGGGGCAGAAACACCACGAGACTACAAAAAGTCTGAAAGTCAGAGCATCTGGGAGCACATGGAGCAGGCAGTCTTCCCAAGAGGCTGCTTAGCTCAGCCCTTGCTCTCCCCCCGCGGGAGGCTCGAGGACCTGCAGGGGCTTTGCTGTTGCTAGGCGATCTGAAAGCACAACAGCGGCACCGGGAAAGGCGCCTGTGTGTCCCGGGCTGGCCGGCGGCACAGCAGCACCATGTTCGCCACGGTAAGATTCGGAGGTAGGTAGGGCAATCCCCAGCCCTGGGCCAGCCCTGTCACCCCCACCGGGGGCAGGGGACACAGCACGGTGCTTAGGGAACAGGCAGGAGAGCTCTGCCAGGGCACAGCAGCATCCTGCACCTCACCTGCTTTAAAAAAAAAGGAGGTTATTACTCCTACACTCCGAATCATGGTGGGAAACTGCTCTAGCAGAGCCAAGTTATCAGAGGGAGGGAGGCTGGAGGTGAGGATGAGTTCCCCAACTGGCAGCTCTGGGAAACCACCGGAGAGGGCTCTGCCTGTCTAGACACAACCAGATCCACAGGGCACAAGTGCCTGCTGCTAGCAGAGCTCCTCTGTTCTGGGCTGTGTGGGCAGGGTTCCCTGACTGAAATCCTGGCTCTTGGTTTCAGAGAGCAGGTATCTGTGGGAAGGAATGAGCAGCCCCTGTCCTGACCTGGCCCAGCTGGCTGAAAGCCATGGTCTGACCCCAGACACTCGTGGCTGAAGCCATCAAACACATACAGTCCTAAGCCTTTGCTCCCTCTGCTATTTGAATTGGATCCCAGCTCTGACCACTGACCTGTATCAGCCCAGGGGATTTCTCAATTGCGACAAACTCGGTCAGAGTTCATGGCCAAAATATCCCTGGGTGACTCAGCCACAATCTCCAGCTCTTTCCCCTTGTGACTGGGACCAGCTTGTGGAAGAGGACTGGCAAGGACCAGGGCTCACTGCTTTATCCTACTCATGCTTGATGAAACAAAGAGACACTTCATCAGTGAGAACCATTTTCCCCTAAATCAAAGCACTCATCTTCTGCCCTTGACTTGGGTGTTACTGTGACACAGATAGGAACACACAGTAACACACAGAACAGGTGTTTAGGTAGAGAAGAAAAGAACTCTCTTTTATTGTTGACCTCATATATATAAGTTTCTGGACAGTGACCAGAGATTGGACAGAGAAGTTACTACCTTTTCATCTCCACTGGTCACTTGAGAAGTCCATCAGGTGATATCTTTTTACAAAGGAATGCAAACATGATCCTTGTTTATCTTCTAATTCATGAGAATTGACTTTATTATACTAAAACAAATCAGAAGGTTTATTTTCAGGGACAACACTGGGGCACTCAGCACCCACCACCAGCAGCCGTGGCTGTAGTGCAGCTGCCCAAAGCCCTGCTGATGCCACAGGGCGATGCTGCCTTTGCTGGCTCCAGAGCTGTGCCACCTGCTGTGCCTCCTGCCCTGCCCATGTGGGCCCTGGTTTGGGGTGACCACGCTCCTATCTCAGGTCTCATTCCCTGTCTGCAGCCAACTGCCAAGAAATGGTGAACCTGCTCTGCTGCGTCCAGACCCTCACAGGCCACCTGAAGAGCAAGTGTCAGTGCAGGTCTGAAGGTAAAAGTGCTCTGGGCTGTGGTCACCGAGGGACAGCAGAGGGTAACAAATGGGTCATGCGGGAGTCACAGAACATCCCAAAACAAAGGGAAAGGGACAGCAAACCTCCTGCTCCCCAGATCTCAACAGACTCTGTTCAAAATGTAACTCACCAAGGAAAATACCCCTAAACCCCACAGGCTCATGCTGGCCACACAGGGGCACCCTGGGCTTCCCTTCACCACATCTCTCCCTCCAGACTGCATCGATCTTGTGGACGAAAAGGGCACCCTGATGAACCTGAGCAAAGTGGAAAATCCTGCATCTGAGTATGCCAGTAAATACCTGCAGGGAAGGCAGCACTACATCCTCATCAGAGTCGTCCGTAAGTCCCTGTGCAGACAGCACAGCTCAGCCCACGGGCCAGGAAGGGCCTGCTCTGGGGAGGGCTGGAGGGGGCTCTGCTCAGCAGTCACTTGGACACAGCACAGAAGCTCCGAGGAGGCAGAAAATGAAGAGCTAGAGCTGACCCTCTGTTTGTCCAAGGCTGCTCCAGGGGAGAAGGAACTTTCCCTGGGCAGAACCACCTGCCCCAGTTACGAGCCTTCAGTTTACAGCCAGGAGAGAGACTAAGTAATTTCTCCCATTCTGCTGGCAGGAGAAAACTCTGAAGTCACCTGCTACAAATCCTTGCTAGAGGACCTGGGGAAACACTACCCTGACCTGCCAGGTAAGAGCCAGGCACCTACCTCACCTCCACAGAGGGGTGCAGGCATGACTCCTGTTCCCTTGTACAGCAGCACCTGTGGGATCTCAGGGATCCCCCTGAGCTCCTTCAGGGCTCTCGTGGCTGTGGGCAGTGAGTGCATTTGGGCACTAAGGGAGGGGACAAGCAGGGCTGCTGAGCAGGACCCCTCCTTGTTAAGAGGGACACCCACACCAGGCAGAGGCCTACCCAGTTTGTCCCCCTGGCAAGGACGGTCATCTCCTTGGAACAAATAGGGAGGGAAGGACATCAGAAGAAATTGGGAAACCCTCAAGTGTCTCTCCTAGGCTGTAGTCTCACAGGTTGGCAGTACCTTGCTCAACATTTATTGGGCAACTGACCAATGCAGCAGGAAAACACAACTCTGGAAGGGTTTGGTCACTCCACAGGTCAGCTGCAGCAGCTCTCAGCAAAGACCCAGAGGACAGAGCAGAGGAAGAAGGGCTCCCTGCAGAGGGCTCAGCCTCACACCAGCACCCAAGCCAGGAACAGGACCACCTCACAGGCAGCACAGCCTCCAACAGGGCCCAGACACCTCCCAGGTGCTTAATCCCAGCAGAAGAGTCCCCTGCTACTGAGCCCCTCTCCCAGGGCTGCACCAACAAACCAAGCCAACCCAGCCCCACAGCCAGGCACAAGCACCATCCTCCTGCTCTCAGAGGTCTCATGTTCCCATGGCATGGCTTGCACTCCCCAGGGACGGGAATCTGCATCTCCCTCCCACCCCTGGATGGGTCTCCCCTCACTGCACCACTCTGGAGTGGCCCTGCCCACTGCAGGCACCAGGAAAAGCTGCCCCAGCAGCACTTTACCAAGATGGTCAAAGGCACAACACACCTGCTGCAGGTGCTGCTGGTTCTCCTTAACAGCTTCTCCACCCAGAGCAACACACCAACAGTCTAATACACTTATTTCTTAAAGGTAGTTAAACAACTCTGGAGTGGTTCCTCCCTGCTCATAGCTCAACACACGGAGCACTTGGGATTTTAATCTCTGGCATCTACTTTTTCCTTTGGCTGTCTCTCAGGAGAGCGCAAGACACTCCTGACAAGGACAAGCACAGCTCAGGACATCTCTACCAAGAACTTAAGACTGTGACATTTAGAGACATTTAGAAGGGGCAGGACTTTGAATACCAGCCCCCAGTATCTGCTGACAGCATTTACCATCTAGACTTGCATTTCCTACAGATCCCAGCATGGGGCTGAGAACTTATCCTTTATTCAACAGTCAAGAGATCATTCTCCTATGAAAAATGCATCAGTTAAGCACCTTAAAGTGTCCTGGTTTCACTGCTGTGCCACTAAAACTCCAGCTGAAACCTCAGAATTCCCTCTTAGGCCAACGTGAGGAACAGGGTGTCCTACTGGAGGCCGGTCTGTGGGCAGCAATCACGAGGCTGTGCTGCCAGGGTGACTGCAAGAGGAAAACAGCTCCCAACTTCACCTGATACCAGTGACCTTGAGAACATTGCATAACCTGCTAAAGCTTCAAAGTCAGAGCAGCCAACTGTACCCAAGTCCCCCCGCCAGACAGATGACACTCTCTTAGCTCTGAGGTCAGGAGAGGTATTCAGGAAGAAGACATTTGTAGAAAAGTAATCTGTCACTGGAAATACTGTGGGACACACGCTGGCTTACCTCTCTGCAGCCTCCCCTCTGCCTGGAGGGCAGCCAGTGTCTGCATCTCCTTCTGCCAAGTCATGCAGGCACAGTCCTTGCCAGGCTGCTCCCCCCGTTTGCAGGAAATGCTCACCTGTGCCTCGTCCCCTGGCTGACAATGTTAACGTTTTGGTAGCTTAATTTTAACTTGAGAATTAAATAAAGAACATGCACAAGTGATAGGTCCAAATAAATGTTTATTTCTCTGTAATAAATACAGCACTATCTGAATACTGAAGACCCTTGGGTCCAATCATTTCTTTCCTTCCCTGCTAGTTCAGAAGTGAATTACCACTAGAATACTCCTCTCTGGTCTGCTCCCTCCAGCTCACTCCCTGTCTGTCCTTCCACTCCCTGTGCATAGCAGGGCTCTACACCACGATCCTCTTCCCTACAAGGGGTCAAATTCTTCACAGCAGAGAAGAAACACCTACAGGGAAGAAGCAGAAGTTCAGCGTTAGATCCATGCTCTAGCAGCTGGGGCTAAAAGCGCTCTCATCCGAGGTAACCAGATCACAACCCAACTACTGACAACAGCTTGTCCCAAATGCAGCAGGAATGAGAGAATCAGTAAGCGAGAGCAGCAGCCTTCTCATGGCAGCAAGAGCAGACCCTCTAAGAAGATACCTACAGCCTCCCAACTTTCCCAGAGAAACAATCAAAATCATCTCTCCTTCCCAGCTGCCTACTGCTCTTCACGACATGGGAAAGACACAATTGCTTCCTACTCGAAGCCGTCAAGGACACCATACCCCCAAAAGATGGCTTCTGCAGCCTCCAAACCCTGGGAGGAGCTGTGCAGGCAGCAGTTCCCCGGCAGGGACAGGCACACTCACCACTGCTGTACTTGCACTGCTTCAGAGCCTCGTTGAAGCCCTCGCACAGGGTCAGGTCGCTCTGGTTGGTAGCGCACTCCAGGAACTGCTTGATCTCATAGTGGCAGGGGCCGTACGGCGACTGCTGCAGCACGGGCCGGGACTCCTGCGGCCAGGAGCCCGGTCAGGGCGGCGGCGCCTCCTCCAGCGCCCCCCGTGCCCTTGAGCGGGCCCGTCTGTCCGTCCGTCCCTCTCCATCCGACCCCGCTGCTCCCGGCACAGCCCCGCAACCCCCACCCAAGGGCGCCCCAAGGGCACAGCCGGGCCCCGCTCGCACCTGGGCGGGCGCCGCCGCCTTGGCGGGCTCGGAGGAGCCGCCGCTGAAGACGCCGGTGATGGCGCTGCCCACGACGTGTCCCACGGCGGAGCCCACGGCCACGCCGGCCGCCGTGCTCGCCATCTGCGCCATCAGCCCGGGCTGCGCCGCGGGCGCCGGGGCCGCTGGGGCCGGGCTGCGGAGAGAAGGGAGAGAAGGGATTCATGCGGGGCGGGCACAGCGGCGCGGCGCTGCCCGCGGGGCTGGCCCAGTCCCGGTACCTGGCGGGCGCCGGTGCCGCCGCGGGCCGGGCCGCGCTCCTGGCTGCTCCTGCCGCCGCGCGCCATCGCTCTGCGCGCCCCCCCCCCCGCGCGCGCCTTAAGCCCGCACGCGCCGCCACGTGACCCACCGCGCACGCGCAGCGCGCGCGGCCCCTACCCCTGGGGGAGGTGCGGCTCCTGGGCGGGCGCATGCGCAGAAAGCGGGCGGGGAGAGGTGCCCGTGCGCCGCCCGGCCATGACCGGCAGGGGGTGCGCGAGGAGCGTGAGGGACGGGATCGTCACGGGCTCGATCACCGACACAATCAATCAATCAATCACGGGATCGATCACCGACACAACCACAGAGACACCGAGCCAATGGCCGAGTCCGGACGCTCTTCCCCCACTGCCCGGGCCGCAGCAGCCGGTGTCCCCATACCCCGTGTCCCCACAGCCGTGTCCCCACAGCCGTGTCCCCACACCCGTGTCCCCACACCCCGTGTCCCTACAGCCGTGTCCCACAGCCGTGTCCCCACAGCCGTGTCCCCAACAGCCGTGTCCCACACCCCGTGTCCCCACAGCCGTGTCCCCACACCCGTGTCCCCCACACCCCGTGTCCCTACAGCCGTGTCCCCACAGCCGTGTCCCCACAGCCGTGTCCCCAAACAGCCCGTGTCCCCACACCCCGTGTCCCCACAGCCGTGTCCCCCACACCCGTGTCCCCACACCGTGTCCCCACAGCCGTGTCCCCACAGCCGTGTCCCCACAGCCGTGTCCCCAAACAGCCCTTTGTCCCCACACCCCATGTCCCCACAGCCGTGTCCCCACAGCCCCTGTCCCCTCATCCCTCTCCCCACAGCCGTGTCCCCGCTGCCGCCCAGCTCGGTTCCCGACACCCGCGGGCTCCGGCGCTGCCCGCGCAGTCTCTGAGCGCAGGAATTGTCCCCGGGGTCCAAGGCAAACCTTCCCTGGCACCGCTCGGGGCCGTTCCCCTGCGGGCACACGAGGGTCCCGGGCCCGTGTCGGCCGCGGGCCGGCGGTGACGAGGCACGGCTCGGGGAGCGCTGCAGGGCTCTGCGAGGCTCGAGGGCGCTCCTGCCCCGCCTGGGACCGGCCAGGAGAGCATGAAGGGGCTTGTTGTGCTGGGCGATGAACGCGGCCTCCGCTGGAGGAGAGGCGGATAATGAGGGGCTGGCAGAGGGAAGGGGAGCGCTCCGCAATTGGGGCAGGGAAAGGAGCCTGCCAGGGAGGCGGGGAGGGAGGAATGATGTGGTCTAAGCCATTGACCAGCACAACAATTTTTGCAGCAGCCCTCTGGATACAAACCAGGAGATCAAGGAACATTTTTGCAAGGCGTGGACCTTGTTGGGCAGTAGGAATCCATGAAAAGATGATGTTGAGCCCTCAAATCATGAAGAGACAGGCTGGACGACGCCAGTTTTACCTCCAAACCATCCTGACAATTATCTCTTCCCTGGCATCCCTGCTAGTCTCCAGGCCCTCTGCGGGTCCGTGTCTCCTCAGTGTCTCCCTGGAATGGGCTTTGTTGCCTCCTCTGTCTTTGGATGTTCCTTTTGCCCAATGGAGAGAAAGAAATTCCGAAATTGAGAACGAACCAGATGTCCAGGAAAAAATATCCCAGCTATGTCATGTCTCTAGGGCTGCATTCGTACATACAGCAAATCATGAAAAGCAGGTCTTTGGGCTGGTTCATTGACTGGCAGGAATTAGAGAGCTAAGTCACTGCACAGCTGGCAATTAGCTGTCGTGGAAGTGTTTTTGTAGAGTCAAATTTCCAGCAGGAGGGGAAGAGAAAAGCGTTTGCAAAGTGAGTCGCCCCTGGGAGCCGGGCGGGCAGGGGGAGCTGCAGCTTCCGCACTCTGAGGAAAGAAAAGGATTGTTCCTCAAACAAACACCGCTGCGAGGGGCAACACCCCCAAATCCTTCCCCCCGCAGTGCCGGGGAGCTCTCCTGCCTGCAGTGCTGCTTTCAGCTGCAACAGCAGCGTTTTGCATCCAGTGTTTCCCTGCCTGCCTTTTCCCACTGACAGAGAGGGGCCCGAGCAGCTGTGGAAGCACAGGAATGTCACTGGGGAGCCCCTGCCTCAGCAGCACCTGCACTTTTCCCCTTTCCCAGGTGTGCATCCCGGAGAAGCGTGGTTCCCTTCCTCGAAGGGACCAAGTCCGGTCCCAACGAGCCACGAGAGTGAGCAGAGGTCTCAGAGAGCAGAAAGGGCGGGGGGGACGGGGGTGACCCCAGGGAGCCTTCGCTGTGAGGGAGCTCAGCTCTGCCAGCTCAGCTCGGCTCTCTGGTAGCGCTGGGGCTCCGCTCCCTTCTCGGCTCGGCTGCCATAGGAAGAGGCTCGCCATGCGCTGGAGGGAGGAGAGCTTGCAGGGGGCACAAGCAATGCCAGAGCTCCGGCCGTAAGGAATCAGGATTCATTAGTTCCACCAGGCACGGAACAACTCGCTGAAGGAGCCGGGCTTCAAGCTGACCGTGTCCCTCTCAGCCGCGTCTGGGGGACCCTTGATTTGCTTAATTAGACACAAAGTTTTCTGTGCAGTGGGAGGCCGGGTATGTGCTGAGCAGGCGGCTACCCTGGGTTTACTAATGAGAAAATTTCTTGCGGCTGTCTGGGAGGCTGAGTGTACACAACCCCGCCCCAAGCGCTCCGCTCCCAGCTGGAGAGGCCTCGGAACCGGAGCTGGGATTGCGGTGTCGGCTCTGCCTGCGAGAGCCCTGCCGAGGAGCCATCCTCCCACTGGCGGCTTCTGCAGGAGGGGCTCATTTACATCTAAATATCTTTGTAACAATTTTCACTGTTTGACTGGCCAAAATTCCTAATTCCACTATTTTTCACCCTAAATTTGATCTTTGATTCAATGAAGTAGCTTCATTTTGCCCCTCTTTTCTCCTGCTCCAGATCTCTCCTTCCACAGTTCAAGTGCTAGGGCTTGCTACACTTGAAGGTTGACTCTGGATTTAGGGACGTATTACTCTGAAAGGCAGTGCCTAATTCGTGAATACTTCTGGAAGGATTTACTAAAAAAATCAGTAATTTCTGAATAACTTGGAGCCCTGGCTGGCCAGTTCATCCTCCCGTTAGCAGCAGGAGCAGGTGAAGCAAGGTTTGTAAAAGGCAGGTCTGTGTTTTCCCAGCCGCTTTGTCTCCATTGCTCTAAAAGGAACTTAAAACCTTCCCTCCAGAGCCTGCCTCACTTGAATCCTCACGATGTCACAGCTGCAATGTGGCTACACAGAGATCCAGGAATTCCCCCGGCGTTTGGGGCTGTTTCACAGGTAAGGAATGCACAGCGGCCTCCCCGCGTCTGCCCCCGCAGCGGGCACGGCTCGGGCCGGCTGTGCCAGGCTGCGCTCAGGGCTGTGCTCAATGCTGTGCCAGGCTGTGCCAGGCTGTGCTCAGGGCTATGCTCAGGGCTGTGCTCAAGGCTGTGCTCAAGGCTGTGCCAGGCTGTGCTCAGGGCTGTGCTCAAGGCTGTGCTCAAGGCTGTGCCAGGCTGTGCTCAGGGCTGTGCTCAAGGCTGTGCTCAAGGCTGTGCCAGGCTGTGCTCAGGGCTGTGCTCAGGGCTGTGCCAGGCTGCGCTCAGGGCTGTGCTCAATGCTGTGCCAGGCTGTGCCAGGCTGTGCTCAGGGCTATGCTCAGGGCTGTGCTCAAGGCTGTGCCAGGCTGTGCCAGGCTATGCTCAGGGCTATGCTCAGGGCTGTGCTCAAGGCTGTGCCAGGCTGTGCCAGGCTATGCTCAGGGCTGTGCTCAAGGCTGTGCCAGGCTGTGCTCAGGGCTGTGCAAGGGCTGTGCCAGGCTGTGCTCGGGGCTGTGCCAGGCTGTGCCAGGCTGCGCTCAGGGCTGTGCCAGGCTGTGTTTAGGGCTGTGCCAGGCTGCGCTCATGGCTGTGCCAGGCTGTGCTCAGGGCTGTGCCAGGCTGTGCCAGGCTGTGCTCGGGGCTGTGCCAGGCTGTGCCAGGCTGTGCCAGGCTGTGCCAGGCTGTGCTCGGGGCTGTGCCAGGCTGTGCCAGGCTGTGCTCAGGGCTGTGCCAGGCTGCACTCAGGTCTGTGCCAGGCTGTGCTCAGGGCTGTGCCAGGCTGCACTCAGGTCTGTGCCAGGCTGTGACACGCTGTGCTCAGGGCTGTGCTCAGGGCTGTGCCAGGCTGTTCTCAGGGCTGTGCTCAGGGCTGCGCTCAGGGCTGTGCCAGGCTGCACTCAGGGTTGTGCCAGGCTGCACTCAGGGTTGTGCCAGGCTGCACTCAGGGCTGTGCCAGGCTGCACTCAGGGTTGTGCCAGGCTGTGCTCAGGGCTGTGCCCAGGCTGTGCCAGGCTGTGCTCGGGGTTGTGCCAGGCTGTGCTCGGGGCTGCGCTCAGGGCTGTGCCAGGCTGTGCCAGGCTGTGCTCAGGGTTGTGCCAGGCTGTGCTCAGGGCTGTGCCAGGCTGCACTCAGGGTTGTGCCAGGCTGTGCTCAGGGCTGTGCCCAGGCTGTGCCAGGCTGTGCTCGGGGCTGCACCATGCTGTGCTCAGGTCTGTGCCAGGTTGTGCCAGGCTGTGCTCAGGGCTGTGCTCAGGGCTGTGCCAGGCTGCGCTCAGGGCTATGCTCAGGCTGTGCTCAGGTCTGTGCTCAGGCCTGTGCCAGGCTACTCTCAGGGCTGTGCCAGGCTGTGATGAGGGCTGTGCCAGGATGTGCTCTAGGCTGTGCTCAGGGCTGGGCTCAGGGCTGTGCCAGGATGTGCTCAGGGCTGTGCTCAGGGCTGGGCTCAGGGCTGTGCCAGGCAGTGCCAGGCTGTGCTCGGGGCTGTGCCAGGCTGTGCCAGGCTGCTCTCAGGGCTGTGCCAGGCTGTGCTTAGGGCTGGCTCAGGGCTGTGCAAGGGCTGTGCCAGGCTGTGCTCCGGGCTGGGCCAGGCTGTGCTCAGGGCTGTGCCAGGCTGTGCCAGGCTCTGCTCAGAGCTGTGCCAGTCTGTGCTCAGGGCTGTGCCAGGCTGTGCTCGGGGCTGTGCCAGGCTGTGCTCGGGGCTGTGCCAGGCTGTGCTCAGGACTGTGCTCGGGCTGTGCTCAGGGCTGTGCCAGGCTGTGCCAGGCTGTGCTCAGGGCTGTGCTCAGGGCTTTTCCAGGCTGTGCCAGGCTGCACTCAGGGCTGTGCCAGGCTGTGCTCAGGGCTGTGCCAGGTTCTGCTCGGCGTTGTGCTAGGCCGTGCTCTGGGCTGTGCCAGGCTGTGCTCAGGGCTGTGCCAGGCTGTGCCAGGCTGTGCTCAGGGCTGTGCCAGGCTGTGCCAGGCTGTGATCGGGGCTGTGCCAGGCTGTGCTCAGGGCTGTGCCAGGCTGTGCTCAGGGCTGTGCCCAGGTCTGTGCCAGGCTGTGCCAGGCTGTGCTCGGGGCTATGCTCAGGCTGTGCTCAGGGCTGTGCCAGGTTGTGCCAGGCTGTGCCAGGCTGCGCTCAGGGCTGTGCTCAGGGCTGTGCTATGCTGTGCTCAGGGCTGTGCCAGGCTGTGCTCATGGCTGTGCCAGACTGCGCTGAGGGCTTTGCCAGGCTGTGCTCGGGGCTGTGCCAGGCTGTGCCAGACTGTGCTCAGGGCTGTGCCAGGCTGTGCCAGGCTGCGCTCAGGGCTGTGCCAGCCTGTGCCAGGCTGTGCCAGGCTGCGCTCAGGGCTGTGCCAGCCTGTGCCAGGCTGTGCCAGGCTGCGCTCAGGGCTGTGCCAGCCTGTGCCAGGCTGTGCTCAGGGCTGTGCCGGGCTGTGCTCAGGGCTGTGATCAGGGCTGTGCCAGGCTGTGCTCGGGCTGTGCCAGGCTGTGCCAGGCTGCGCTCCGGGCTGGGCCAGGGCTGGGCCAGGCTTCACTCAGGGCTGTGCCAGGCTGTGCCCGGCTGCGCTCAGGGCTGTGCTCAGGGCTGTGCTCGGGGCTGTGCCAGGCTGTGCCAGGTTGTGCTCAGGGCTGTGCCAGGCTGTGCCGGGCTGTGCTCAGGGCTGTGCTCAATGCTGTGCCAGGCTGTGCCAGGCTGTGCTCAGGGCTATGCTCAGGGCTGTGCTCAAGCGTGCCGCGGCCGGCTGCGCTGCAGTGCAGGGTGCAGCGTTCGGCGGCCAGCTTCCGTGCAGCGCAGCTGGCGCGTCCAGTGCAGCTGTCGCTGTGCTAGCTCGTTCCAGCTGCCAGCTGCACCAGTGGCAGCGGCCAGGCTGTGCCGCTGTCAGCCTGCTGCCAGCGTGCTAGGCTGTGCCAGCTGTCAGCGTGCAGCTGCACTGTGCAGCTGTATGGCTTGCCGGCTGTGCCAGGCGGCAGGGTCCAGCTGGCCGGCTCGTCGGCTCTCGGCGCTAGCTGGCCAGGTGCGTGTGCCGCGTGCAGCTGCGTAGCTGCAGTGGCACTGTGCCAGCTGTGCGCTGTGCAGGCTGCACCCTGGCTCCAGCTTCTCGGCTCCAGCGCACTTTGCGCAGGTGTGCAGCGCGCAGGGCCGTGCCAGCTGTCACTGGCCAGCGGCCCCTGTCAGCTTGCGCTGGCTCGGCGTCACGTCAGTGCGTGCCGGCTGGCCAGCTGACAGCTGCGCTGTCTCGGCTTGCGCGTGCAGCCGCCGGTGGCAGGCTGGCAGGCTTCCCGGCGTCGCTCCGCGCTCAGCTGGCCAGGCTGTGCAGCTGTCCGTTGCTCAGCTTCAGCGGCGCTGTGCTCGGCGTGCCGCGTCAGCTGGCTCGCTGCAGCTGTGCTCAGGCTGTGCCAGGCTGTGCTCAGGGCTGTGCTCAAGGCTGTGCTCAAGGCTGTGCCAGGCTGTGCCAGGGCTGTGCTCAGGCTGTGCTCAGGCTGTGCCAGGCTGTGCTCAGGCTGTGCTCAGGGCTGTGCCAGGCTGCGCTCAGGGCTGTGCTCAATGCTGTGCCAGGCTGTGCCAGGCTGGCTCAGGGCTTGCTCAGGGCTGTGCTCAAGGCTGTGCCAGGCTGTGCCAGGCTATGCTCAGGGCTGCTCAGGGCTGCTCAAGGCTGTGCCAGGCTGTGCCAGGGCTATGCTCAGGGCTGTGCTCAAGGCTGTGCCAGGCTGTGCCAGGCTGTGCAAGGGCTGTGCCAGGCTGTCTCGGGCTGTGCAGGCTGTGCCAGGCTGCGCTCAGGCTGTGCCAGGCTGTGTTTAGGGCTGTGCCAGGCTGCGCTCATGGCTGTGCCAGGCTGTGCTCAGGGCTGTGCCAGGCTGTGCCAGGCTGTGCCGGGCTGTGCCAGGCTGTGCCAGGCTGTGCCAGGCTGTGCCAGGCTGTGCTCGGGCTGTGCCAGGCTGGCCAGGCTGTGCTCAGGCTGTGCCAGGCTGCACTCAGGCTGTGCCAGGCTGTGCTCAGGGCTGTGCAGGCTGCACTCAGGTCTGTGCCAGGCTGTGCACGCTTGTCAGGGCTGTGCTCAGGGCTGTGCCAGGTGTTCTCAGGGCTGTGCCAGGCTGCGTCAGGGTCTGGCCAGGCTGCACTCAGGGTTGTGCCAGGCTGCACTCAGGGTTGTGCCAGGCTGCACTCAGGGCTGTGCCAGGCTGCCTCAGGGTTGTGCCAGGCTGTGCTCAGGGCTGTGCCCGGGCTGTGCTCGGGGCTGTGCTCGGGGTTGTCCAGGCTGTGCTCGGGGCTGCGCTCAGGCGTGTGCCAGGCTGTGCCAGGCTGTGCTCAGGGTTGTGCCAGGCTGGCTCAGGGCTGTGCCAGGCTGCATCAGGGTTGTGCCAGGCTGTGCTCAGGGCTGTGCCCAGGCTGTGCCAGGCTGGCTCGGGGCTGCCCATGCTGTGCTCAGGTCTGTGCCAGGTTGTGCCAGGCTGTGCTCAGGGCTGTGCTCAGGCTGTGCCAGGCTGCGCTCAGGCTATGCTCAGGCTGTGCTCAGGTCTGTGCTCAGGCCTGTGCCAGGCTACTCTCAGGGCTGTGCCAGGCTGTGATGAGGGCGTGGCCAGGATGTGCTCTAGGCTGTGCTCAGGGCTGGGCTCAGGGCTGTGCCAGGATGTGCTCAGGCTGTGCTCAGGGCTGGGCTCAGGGCTGTGCCAGGCAGTGCCAGGGCTGTGCTCGGGGCTGTGCCAGGCTGTGCCAGGCTGCTCTCAGGGCTGTGCCAGGCTGTGCTTAGGGCTGGCTCAGGGCTGTGCAAGGGCTGTGCCAGGCTGTGCCCGGGCTGGGCCAGGCTGTGCTCAGGGCTGTGCCAGGCTGTGCCAGGCTCTGCTCAGAGCTGTGCCAGTCTTGTGCTCAGGGCTGTGCCAGGCTGTGCTCGGGGCTGTGCCAGGCTGTGCTCGGGCTGTGCCAGGCTGTGCTCAGGACTGTGCTCGGGCTGTGCTCAGGGCTGTGCCAGGCTGTGCCAGGCTGTGCTCAGGGCTGTGCTCAGGGCTTTTCCAGGCTGTGCCAGGCTGCACTCAGGGCTGTGCCAGGCTGTGCTCAGGCTGTGCCAGGCTGTGCCAGGCTGTGCTCAGGGCTGTGCTCAGGGCTTTTCCAGGCTGTGCCAGGCTGCACTCAGGGCTGTGCCAGGCTGTGCTCAGGGCTGTGCCAGGTTCTGCTCGGCGTTGTGCTAGGCCGTGCTCTGGGCTGTGCCAGGCTGTGCTCAGGGCTGTGCCAGGCTGTGCCAGGCTGTGCTCAGGGCTGTGCCAGGCTGTGCCAGGCTGTGATCGGGGCTGTGCCAGGCTGTGCTCAGGGCTGTGCCAGGCTGTGCTCAGGGCTGTGCCCAGGTCTGTGCCAGGCTGTGCCAGGCTGTGCTCGGGGCTATGCTCAGGCTGTGCTCAGGGCTGTGCCAGGTTGTGCCAGGCTGTGCCAGGCTGCGCTCAGGGCTGTGCTCAGGGCTGTGCTATGCTGTGCTCAGGGCTGTGCCAGGCTGTGCTCATGGCTGTGCCAGACTGCGCTGAGGGCTTTGCCAGGCTGTGCTCGGGGCTGTGCCAGGCTGTGCCAGACTGTGCTCAGGGCTGTGCCAGGCTGTGCCAGGCTGCGCTCAGGGCTGTGCCAGCCTGTGCCAGGCTGTGCCAGGCTGCGCTCAGGGCTGTGCCAGCCTGTGCCAGGCTGTGCCAGGCTGCGCTCAGGGCTGTGCCAGCCTGTGCCAGGCTGTGCTCAGGGCTGTGCCGGGCTGTGCTCAGGGCTGTGATCAGGGCTGTGCCAGGCTGTGCTCGGGGCTGTGCCAGGCTGTGCCAGGCTGCGCTCCGGGCTGGGCCAGGGCTGGGCCAGGCTTCACTCAGGGCTGTGCCAGGCTGTGCCCGGCTGCGCTCAGGGCTGTGCTCAGGGCTGTGCTCGGGGCTGTGCCAGGCTGTGCCAGGTTGTGCTCAGGGCTGTGCCAGGCTGTGCCGGGCTGTGCTCAGGGCTGTGCTCAATGCTGTGCCAGGCTGTGCCAGGCTGTGCTCAGGGCTATGCTCAGGGCTGTGCTCAAGGCTGTGCTCAAGGCTGTGCCAGGCTGTGCTCAGGGCTGTGCTCAAGGCTGTGCTCAAGGCTGTGCCAGGCTGTGCTCAGGGCTGTGCTCAAGGCTGTGCTCAAGGCTGTGCCAGGCTGTGCTCAGGGCTGTGCTCAGGGCTGTGCCAGGCTGCGCTCAGGGCTGTGCTCAATGCTGTGCCAGGCTGTGCCAGGCTGTGCTCAGGGCTATGCTCAGGGCTGTGCTCAAGGCTGTGCCAGGCTGTGCCAGGCTATGCTCAGGGCTATGCTCAGGGCTGTGCTCAAGGCTGTGCCAGGCTGTGCCAGGCTATGCTCAGGGCTGTGCTCAAGGCTGTGCCAGGCTGTGCTCAGGGCTGTGCAAGGGCTGTGCCAGGCTGTGCTCGGGGCTGTGCCAGGCTGTGCCAGGCTGCGCTCAGGGCTGTGCCAGGCTGTGTTTAGGGCTGTGCCAGGCTGCGCTCATGGCTGTGCCAGGCTGTGCTCAGGGCTGTGCCAGGCTGTGCCAGGCTGTGCTCGGGGCTGTGCCAGGCTGTGCCAGGCTGTGCCAGGCTGTGCCAGGCTGTGCTCGGGGCTGTGCCAGGCTGTGCCAGGCTGTGCTCAGGGCTGTGCCAGGCTGCACTCAGGTCTGTGCCAGGCTGTGCTCAGGGCTGTGCCAGGCTGCACTCAGGTCTGTGCCAGGCTGTGACACGCTGTGCTCAGGGCTGTGCTCAGGGCTGTGCCAGGCTGTTCTCAGGGCTGTGCTCAGGGCTGCGCTCAGGGCTGTGCCAGGCTGCACTCAGGGTTGTGCCAGGCTGCACTCAGGGTTGTGCCAGGCTGCACTCAGGGCTGTGCCAGGCTGCACTCAGGGTTGTGCCAGGCTGTGCTCAGGGCTGTGCCCAGGCTGTGCTCGGGGCTGTGCTCGGGGTTGTGCCAGGCTGTGCTCGGGGCTGCGCTCAGGGCTGTGCCAGGCTGTGCCAGGCTGTGCTCAGGGTTGTGCCAGGCTGTGCTCAGGGCTGTGCCAGGCTGCACTCAGGGTTGTGCCAGGCTGTGCTCAGGGCTGTGCCCAGGCTGTGCCAGGCTGTGCTCGGGGCTGCACCATGCTGTGCTCAGGTCTGTGCCAGGTTGTGCCAGGCTGTGCTCAGGGCTGTGCTCAGGGCTGTGCCAGGCTGCGCTCAGGGCTATGCTCAGGCTGTGCTCAGGTCTGTGCTCAGGCCTGTGCCAGGCTACTCTCAGGGCTGTGCCAGGCTGTGATGAGGGCTGTGCCAGGATGTGCTCTAGGCTGTGCTCAGGGCTGGGCTCAGGGCTGTGCCAGGATGTGCTCAGGGCTGTGCTCAGGGCTGGGCTCAGGGCTGTGCCAGGCAGTGCCAGGCTGTGCTCGGGGCTGTGCCAGGCTGTGCCAGGCTGCTCTCAGGGCTGTGCCAGGCTGTGCTTAGGGCTGGCTCAGGGCTGTGCAAGGGCTGTGCCAGGCTGTGCTCCGGGCTGGGCCAGGCTGTGCTCAGGGCTGTGCCAGGCTGTGCCAGGCTCTGCTCAGAGCTGTGCCAGTCTGTGCTCAGGGCTGTGCCAGGCTGTGCTCGGGGCTGTGCCAGGCTGTGCTCGGGGCTGTGCCAGGCTGTGCTCAGGACTGTGCTCGGGCTGTGCTCAGGGCTGTGCCAGGCTGTGCCAGGCTGTGCTCAGGGCTGTGCTCAGGGCTTTTCCAGGCTGTGCCAGGCTGCACTCAGGGCTGTGCCAGGCTGTGCTCAGGGCTGTGCCAGGCTGTGCCAGGCTGTGCTCAGGGCTGTGCTCAGGGCTTTTCCAGGCTGTGCCAGGCTGCACTCAGGGCTGTGCCAGGCTGTGCTCAGGGCTGTGCCAGGTTCTGCTCGGCGTTGTGCTAGGCCGTGCTCTGGGCTGTGCCAGGCTGTGCTCAGGGCTGTGCCAGGCTGTGCCAGGCTGTGCTCAGGGCTGTGCCAGGCTGTGCCAGGCTGTGATCGGGGCTGTGCCAGGCTGTGCTCAGGGCTGTGCCAGGCTGTGCTCAGGGCTGTGCCCAGGTCTGTGCCAGGCTGTGCCAGGCTGTGCTCGGGGCTATGCTCAGGCTGTGCTCAGGGCTGTGCCAGGTTGTGCCAGGCTGTGCCAGGCTGCGCTCAGGGCTGTGCTCAGGGCTGTGCTATGCTGTGCTCAGGGCTGTGCCAGGCTGTGCTCATGGCTGTGCCAGACTGCGCTGAGGGCTTTGCCAGGCTGTGCTCGGGGCTGTGCCAGGCTGTGCCAGACTGTGCTCAGGGCTGTGCCAGGCTGTGCCAGGCTGCGCTCAGGGCTGTGCCAGCCTGTGCCAGGCTGTGCCAGGCTGCGCTCAGGGCTGTGCCAGCCTGTGCCAGGCTGTGCCAGGCTGCGCTCAGGGCTGTGCCAGCCTGTGCCAGGCTGTGCTCAGGGCTGTGCCGGGCTGTGCTCAGGGCTGTGATCAGGGCTGTGCCAGGCTGTGCTCGGGGCTGTGCCAGGCTGTGCCAGGCTGCGCTCCGGGCTGGGCCAGGGCTGGGCCAGGCTTCACTCAGGGCTGTGCCAGGCTGTGCCCGGCTGCGCTCAGGGCTGTGCTCAGGGCTGTGCCAGGCTGTGCCAGGTTGTGCTCAGGGCTGTGCCAGGCTGTGCCGGGCTGTGCTCAGGGCTGTGCCAGGCTGTGCTCAGGCTGTGCTCAGGGCTGTGCCAGGTTGTGCCAGGCTGTGCTCAGGGCTGTGCTCAGGGCTGTGCCAGGCTGTGCCAGGCTGTGCTCAGGGCTGTGCCAGGCTGTGCCGGGCTGTGGCTCAGGGCTGTGCCAGGCTGTGCTCAGAGCTATGCTCAGGGCTGTGCCAGGCTGTGCTCAGGGCTGTGCTCAGTGCTGTGTCAGGCTGTGCCAGGCTGTGCTCAGGGCTGTGCCCAGGTCTGTGCTCAGGGCTGTGCCAGGCTGTGCTCAGGGCTGTGCTCAGGCTGTGCCCAGGTCTGTGCTCAGGGCTGTGTCAGGCTGCGCTCAGGGCTGTGCCAGGCTGTGCTCTGGGCTGTGCCAGGCTGTGCTCAGGTCTGTGCTCAGGGCTGTGCCAGGCTGTGCTCAGGGCTGTGCTCAGGGCTGTGGTCAGGGCTGTGCCAGGCTGTGCTCAGGGCTGTGCTCAGGGCTGTGCCAGGCTGTGCCAGGCTGTGCTCAGGGCTGTGCCAGGCTGTGCTCTGGGCTGTGCTCAGGGCTGTGCCAGGCTGTGCTCAGGGCTGTGCCGGGCTGTGCCAGGCTGTGCTCAGGGCTGTGCTCAGGGCTGTGCCAGGCTGTGCTCAGGCTGTGCTCAGGGCTGTGGTCAGGGCTGTGCCAGGCTGTGCTCAGGGCTCAGCCCAGCACACGGGGACACCCCCGGCTGTCCCGGTGCCGCCGCGGAGCCGTCCCGGGCTGCTGCCAGAGCCTCCCGAGCAGCAGGTTTGCGCTTGGAGGGCCCTAATTAGTGCATGCAGGGGCAGATCTGGGCAGTGCTCTGGGTGTACCTGAGCCGAAGTTATTTAGGTTAGCAGCAAATTGCACAGGATGATTGTTCGGGGATCTGGGCAAACTATTCAAAGCAGAAGAAAGCGTCTGATGAATTCGCCAATATTTTTGTTTGTGGACAATCCCCCAAAAGACAGAAGCAAACCCTCCAGTTCTTACCAATGTGTTTGCTACTTGAAATTACTCCATGAATCATTTGTGACTGAGTGTATGTAGTCTGTGGGTTTCTCATGTCCTCCTTTTATTTTGTTCTTTGAGCTCTTGCTAGTCCCAATTTGCTTGTGCCAAGTGACTGATTTCAGTCCCCATGTTCACACAGAGCACTCAGGTCAGAAGGAAATATGCCAGAACCACCTTTTTCTCGTATATATATATATATAATATATATATATATTATATATATATATATATATATGTATATTTAGCGAGCAGAGTCGCAGTCAACAAATAATAATTTAAAAAACCCAAAAAGAAACAGGTTAGTTGCTCCCACTAAACAGAATTCTCAGACTTTTCATGAACCTGAAAATTCCCATGGGCCTGCCTCACCACCAAGGTATAAGGAAGTGGCAGTGTCCCAGGCAGGTGATATTCCGGGGTGGCACACAGGCTCTGAGCACTCCCCACACCGACCTCCTCCTGCTGCATCCTTGCCAAACTCTTTAGCCAAAACAGAACATCCGAACCAAAGTGATCGTGCTGCAGGAGTGGGAGATGAGCAGGGGGAGGAAGCAGAGCCTGCAGTGTCTAAGGCAGGAGCTGCAGATGGCCAGATGTGATTGAGAGGGAAGGGAAGGGAAGGGAAGGAAGGGAAGGGAAGGGAAGGGAAGGGAAGGGAAGGGAAGGGAAGGGAAGGGAAGGGAAGGGAAGGGAAGGGAAGGGAAGGGAAGGGAAGGGAAGGGAAGGGAGGAAGGGAAGGGAAGGGAAGGGAAGGGAAGGGAAGGGAAGGAAGGAAGGGAGCAGCGCTCAGAGCACCCTTTCAGCTTTCAAGTCTCGAACTCCTGGATCTACATGTCATTTCTTGGATGTGGTTTGCCCTGAGGGCAGTCTCAACAGCTGTGAAGTTTCAACAGATGAACAATGTAGTTTTCAATAAATTTTATCAAGCAAAGGAAAGGATTTTAACTCGTTTGTGCTAGCCCCCTTTTGGTCTGAAGGCTCTTCTGGAGCCAAATCTGTTCATGTCAGGAGTGTTTCCTGTTTGAGCCCCAGGCACAGCTGAGCTGCACTGACAGAATTTCCCCCACAGAAGAGGCTTCTCTCAGCCATTCCCGTGGGTCCTGGGAGGTGCAGGAACACCCCTGCCTTTACCTGTGCCACTTGAACCCACTCTGGTGGAGGAAGGTACCAAATGTGGATGCTCTCAGCTCCTGGTGGGGAGAGGTGGCAGAGAGACGATTTTCCAAATCTCTTTGTGGCACCTGCATCTTGGAAGTTCCATTTCCTTTGTACTCACACATCCAGAAGTGGGGCTTGTGCTCTTGGAGTCATGTTCTCATCCCTGCTGAAGGCTGATGTCATTAATTGTAACTGGAAGAGCGGCTTTTGTGTTCCTGAATTCTTCAGTCAGATAAGTCAAGTTACCTCTTCCAAAACACATCAAGTGTATCCTCAGATCACGAGCAAAATTACTGTGAATTCACCTGCTGTACACAGGACAGGACAGCAAACCTGAATCCAGAGATAAAAAGCCAAAGCTAAAAAGGCAGCAGGGGTGTTTTTGGTGCATGTCTTGGGATCTGAGCAATGAGGCTGTGAACTTTCTGCCTCCACTCTGCCTGGGATCTGTCAGGCAGTTCCAGCGAGTCTGAAGCAGCAAGCTCACACCCCTTGCAGGAGATAACAGTGCTGAGTGAGCCCTGGAGGGATCTCACACCTGTACAGGCTCCCTGCTTTACCTTCAGTGTCCAGGCTGACACGGGCCCAGAGCTGAGTATTTCCTCCTCTCCCAATGTCTGCCCAGAGGCCATTCCCTCCTGCTCCCACACAGCTGCTCCCTGGCCAGCCTGGAACCCCCCTCTCTCTGGAGACAGACAGACAGACAGCAAACACTTCCAGGAGCTGCCCCAGTGCTTCCCCCTGCAGCTCCAGGGGGCACTGATGGAGTTTCACTGCAGTGAAACAACACAAGACTCCCATCTACAGTCTCGAGGGCAGCTCTGGTTGTGAGGCAGGGGTGCCCATGACCTTTGGGAGGATCCTAGCACCAACCCATGAACAGCTGCTGCTTTAGACAGAACGTCACTGCCACCCCACCTGTCCCCCTGCCAAGCCAGGACACAGCTCCTGTGGCACCAGAGAGATCTTGTGAGCTGCTGCAGTCTCTGCACAGCAGTGCACAGACACCTGTGAGTTGGGGTCTTTTGTCCCAGCTCTTCAAAATGTTTAATGAGTTTTAGTCACCACGTTGTTCTCCCTGTCTTACTGAAGTTCTCCAATCACCATCTTCCAAGAGAAATTTCTCAAACAGAAACTAAATATCAGATCCTGTCTTTTCCTTCCTGTAAAAGAAGCCCGTGTTGTCTCCTTTTTACATGGAAAGTCAATAACCCTTGCAAATGCACAGGCAGCCTGGTTGTGCACTCTGATTTCTCAGGATTTTTGCTGAAATGCTTTTCTTTCAGCTGGCATCTCCACTAGAGTGCTGAGCTCAGTGCAGCGTCCACCCATGGGCTCCTCCACAGGAAGACTACAAAGATCCTTCTCTGTAGGAACAGCCTGCCCTTTGGAAAAATCAGTGGTCTGAGCAAACCCCTCAGCTCTCTGGACAGGCTGGACACTGTGGATGCCATGCTGGATTCATTCCCAGCTTGTGCAAGCTCTCGTGGTGCTCCTTTTAGATGGCTCTTGAGGGTCTTCAGTGTGGTCTCTGGATCTGAGGCTTCCACAGGGAGTTTGTGACAATGCAGTCCCAGAGTTCAGCAACTGCAGCCCGAGAGAAAGTGGGAAAACCCTTTAGGAGCCGATTTATCCCAGTGACGTTTGCTGGTGGCAGTGCAGTGTGTCACCCAGAGCATCCAGGGCAGCATGATCCTGGCATGGCAGGACATGGCATCACTGCTGTGCAAAGTTCCTGCTGGGAGAGGCACTTTGCATCCCAGAGGGAGCCAGGAGTGTGCCCACACCAATAAAATCCACATTTCCATGGTCTCTCTTCATGGATCTCTCCTCTGGCTCAAATTTTCTTGCTCTCCTGTCTTTTTTTTCCTCCTGATTCACATCCTCACTGCCTTCACATGGCTTTATTCAGTCAGAGCCCCATGTCTGGCTGGTTCTGCTCACCAGCACCAAGGAGCCCACGAGTGCTGCCGAGATGTGGGAGCCCTCTCTCCTCCCTGCTGCTGGCCAATCTGGCCAGGCTGTCCTGGGCACAGACACCTCTCCCTTACCACAGGGGAACACACTCCAAGGGACGATGCCAGAGCAATGTGGAGAGGCAGGAGGGTCCCAGCAGGAGCTGGGAGAGCGGGACCTGCTCCAGGGAAGGCAGTTCAGCAGCTGAGGAGGGGGGAGAGAGGGAGCCGAGGGGCTTGGCTGCTCTGAGCAGAAACGTGCGTGAAGAAAAGCCTCGACCCACACCCTGAATTCCACAGCTCGACTCCAGGGACAGGGAGAGGGAGAGGGAGAGAGGACAGGACGGGACACTTCCAGCAGCCCTGCGACTTGTTCGTAAAAGCCTCATCTCACCAGCCCTACCTTCCTCCTCCCCCCTCGCCTGCACAGCTCACGCTGGGTTTTATTAACGCAGTTCCCCTCAGGCTAGAGGGAATCACGTCCCAGGAGACATTCCAGTCTCAGATCAGCTTCGGAGGGGATCACAGCGAGCCAAGGGTGGGGGGGCGTTTCACCGGGCCGTGTCATTCGCGGGGAGCTGGCAGGTTGGGAGCGCTGCAAGACGGCACTAGCAGCTCCTCAGCAGGCAGGAGCAGCCGCAGGCTCTGCTTCGCACCGCGTCCCAGCCACTCCCGCTGGCTCCGGGCTGCCGGGCAGGCACTGCGGGCCTGTGGTTCGGGGGAGCTCGCTGTGGTGACCCGCAGCCACAGGGGCTCGGCCCGGGGCTCGGCCCCCGGCCAGTGCGGACACACACCCGGGCAGGAACGGGAGTGGCTCCCCGGGCGGATTGCGGTGGTGTGCCCTGAGCCCGCGCCAGGAAAATGCCAGCGGGCGAAACCGCATCTCAGGCCAAGAGACACGAAGATGGATGTGTTTTCCTCGCCGGGCTTATCTCGCAGGCAGCGCTTCTCAGCGGAGCCCGGCTGTGTCTGTGTGCGCCCGGCTCCTGGCGCTGGGCAGGAGGGGATCACACAGCAAACACCGGGCTGAGCCCGGCCCGGCCGCTCCGGGCAGCGAGCGGCGGCTCGGGCTGAGCGCAGCGCGGGCCGGGCGGCGGCTGGGGCCGGGGCTGAGCTCAGGGCTGCGCCAGAGTTGGGTCAGGGCTGGGGCCGGGGCTGAGCTCAGGGCTGCGACCAGAGTTGGGTCCAGGGCTGGGGCCGGGGCTGAGCTCAGGGCTGCGACCAGAGTTGGGTCCAGGGCTGGGGCCGGGGCTGAGCTCAGGGCTGCGACCAGAGTTGGGTCCAGGGCTGGGGCCGGGGCTGAGCTCAGGGCTGGGGCTGGGTCCAGAGTTGGGTCCAGGGCCGGGTCCAAGGCTGGGTCCAGGGCTGGGTCCTGGGGCTGCTGCTGCCCTGGGGCTACAGCCGGAGAAGGGAGAGGAAGAGCCGCAGGACCCCGCAGCTGCTCAGGCACCGTACGAGCCGCAGGGAGAGCTGCAGAGTGAACTGCAGGAAGAGCTGCAGTGGGAGCTGCAATGAGACCTGCAGGGTGAGCTGCAGTGAGAGCTGCAGGGAGAGCTGCAGGGAGAGCTGCACAGAGCACAGGCTGTGTCTGTCTCAGTGTTCCCCCGGGAGCCCTTCCCCTGGGGCTCCCCTGCTCCCTGAGGAGTGCAGCGCAGCTCTGCAAGGTGAGGGGCAGAGGGCGGCAGTGCCTGCCCAGCAGCCCTGCAGGCACCCTCGGCCCTGCCCCACAGTGCCCTTGGTTTCATAAGGGCACTGCATCAAGCAGATCCCAAACTCGTCCGACTCTGCACCACTGGGCTCAACCCAGAATCGAGGTCAAACAAAGCAGAGTTCCAAGGGCAAAAGAAAATAGATGTAAAATAAATAGTAGGGAATCAAGCAAAACTTTCTGGAAATTCATAGTGAGATTGAAATTCATAGTTCAGACTAGTTAAGCTGAAGTCTGGAAAACTTTGGCGTTTTCAAGGTTTACTGATTGGATCTAGGACAGCCTGTACAATTCCAGCATTTCCATTTTAAAGATTTAAAAAAGCCCAAAAGAGATTTGAAGCAAACCACTTTGATGACCAACATACATTTTTATGTACTATTTCACATATAACTATATTTTTCCACTGTGAGTCCAGGCCTAAAGGCCAAGTTTCCACTCCACAACCCATGCCCATGTCTTGGGCTGCCAGCAGAGGAGAACTGTGTAATTCAAAAAGTACTCCTGATCAATTTTATCAGTGTTTACATGGGCAGTTCACTGCACATGACCCCCCAGCCTTGTTTGCACTCACCATCACCTGTACAAACGCCCACTTTGGCTGCCCAGGAGAAAACACAAGGTGCCAGGGACAGAGAAAAGGGGAATCCCAAAAGCAAGAGATGAGAACAGAGATTTACCTGAGAGGGAGGTGTCCTCATTTGGCACCCACTGAGCAGTGATGCTGGAGACATCAATTCATGAGGCTATCTCCTACAAAGAGAGGAGGAAAGCCATCAGAGAAATCAAAGGGGCCTCTCTGTCCTGGCCCCTCTTCCAGCTGCTCAGGGAAATGCCCAGGAGGCATGAAGCTCCGTGCTGACTTTGCAGGGGATCTCAAGCCAGGTCCCCAGGCACACAGAATACAGCTGTGAAAGTCACACCAGGGAGGTGGCAGGAAACAAAGGACTTTGGACAGACAGGCTTAATCCATTTAAATTCAGTTTCTCTCTCACTTCCCTCCCCTTTCCCCTTCTCTCTCAGACAGCTCTTCCCCCACCTCCTCTCAGTCCGAGGTGCCTTGCAGCAGTTTCACACCCAAGTAGCCCATGGGCTGAGTTATTCCACCTCTTTGCTGCTCACAAAGAATCAAACCTTCTGTTCCCTTCCTCTTGCACAGCCTCTTTGCCTCTAACACCTGCTGGGCTGGAGAGAGAGGTTATCCCAGCTGGTGGTTCCTGTTGAGACTCACATTACGATGCTGCTTTGCCTGCCCAGGTGTTCACAAGGCCCTCCTTGTTGGGAGGCCTTAGGGGAGTGGGAGGAGAACTAATGCTTGTGGTCACAAGGACTTGGAAAACTCATGACGGCTCTGCCACTTGCTAGGACTGGAAGGCCCTGAACAGCTGCTGAGCAAGAAGAGCTCTGGGTGGGGATGCTAAATCGGCAGCGTCAGTGACCATTGGGACCTCTCAGCCATGAAAAGTTCCACTGAGCTCCTGCAGCCATCCCACGGTTGTCTCCAGCCTGGCAGGAGCTGCAGGAGAGCAAGCAGACAGTGAGGTGTCAGACTGAGAGCTGTCACTGTGGCTCTGGGGTGGGAGCCCTGTGCTCAGCTGGCAGCAGCCCCTGTGGGGCTGCACACGGGCAGGGGTGAGGCTGTACAGGCAGGACAGCCTGGCTGAGAGAGCTGCCAGCTCAGGAGCACAACAAAAAGGAACTCTGCAGGCTGCACCCAGAAGGTGAGCACGGGAGATCCCAGAACACCCAAGGGGCCTTTTCCTGCTGCTAAACATCTTGTTTGGCTGGGAATATCTGTGATCCCATGAAACCATGCACTTTCTTTTGTGTTAAGAGCCTTGGCAGGAGCCAGCAGTTCTCACACACAGCTCCCATCTCTGCAAGGACCAAGTTTCCCAGAACACCCCTTTTAAAAGTTTCCCTTCATTAAGAAGAGCCAAAACTGCCTGTTTCTGCCTTACAGGCTGCTCCCATGCTTTTCCCTGCTTCCCCAGGGCTCCACTGCCATGGGCTGGAAAGCACTGAGCTCCCAGAGACACCAGCATTAAAAGAAAAGACACTAAAGAAAAGAGAGACAAAGGCAGGAAAGCTTTTTTCACTGTGACCCAGCTGTCTGGCTCAGAGAAAGGCAAGGAACGAGGGTCTGCTCTGCATTCCTGGGGCACAGCCAGAATAACAGCAGAAGGGTAAATTCCACAGTGCAAAGTATTTTTCCCCACTCCCCTATCCCCTCTTACAAATAAGGCCTGGGGGATAGGCTGAGCAGGGTGCTCCAGTGCAGGGACATCTTGGAAACAGCCTGCAAGTTAAACACTGCAGCACCTTCCAAAGCCAGCCAAGAGCAGGCTCTTTCTTCTCACATCTGCTTACCGTCCCTGTATTTACATCATCAATATGGTTCCCATAAAACTAAACATGAACAACTGATCACAGACAAATAAAGCAGTAATAGAGCCCAGGATGTCAGGAAGCCTTACCCACTCCCTGCACACCAGTCCAGGCAGCTGGAGATCAAAGTTTTCTTATTTGCAATACATTTCTTGAAACAATTTTCAGTTAAACTCGGACTGCTGAGAGGATGCTGACACAATCCAGGGCTTCTCCCATAGAAAAAGGAACCAAGAAACCAGATCTGTGCATTGCTGCCTCCATCTCCAGGTGGCTGAGCAGACGGAGAGGCTTTGGCATCTCCAAAATGGGGAGTTGCTCCCTTCTTTCTCCTCCCTCAGCATCCCTGCCAGGGAAAGCCTTCTTGCAAAGGCTGAGCGAAGGGTTTGAGTGAACAAGTGAGCAAAGCAGAGCCCTGCACAGGCAAAGCAGGGGTGCAAACACATTTGAACACAGCAGTGAGCTACTCCCCATGGGGACTGGAGTGGTCTCGACGGGCACTAAGGGGTTTGGGTTTAATCCTTGGTACCCTTAGGCAGAAGAGGTGAATGACACTTTTAAAGGGACCCGTTTCAAGGCGCCCCATGCCAGACAGGACCCGGGTGCGCGGAGGCCGGGGACCGGAGCCGGGCAGGCGTGGGAGGGGGGTCCCGCCCCGCTCCGCCCCCAGGGGTGGCGGGGCGGGCCGGGCGGGACCCCTCCCGCGATGCCGCCGGGCCGTGTCCCCCCGGCCCGTGCAGCCGCGGCTCGGGAGAACAAAAGGCAGGAGCGGGAGGAGGCGCGAGGAGGAGGGCAGGCGGCCACGGTGGGGGGATAAAAGGCTCAGCGAGGACTCCCCCCCCCCCCCTCCTCTGCCCCATGTCCGAGCCCGCTCCGCCGCCCGGCATGGCCCGCCCGCCGCTGCCCGCCGCTGCCGCCTTGCTGGCCGCCGCTCTGCTGCACTGCGCGCCCGCCGCGCCCGCCCGCCGCCACAAACCGGTGAGTCGGGACCGCCCTGCGTGTGCCCGCCGCTCTGCAGGCTGGCCCGAGGGCAGTTCCTCCCCGCAGATCCTCCGCGGAGCGGGATGAGCCGCCTGCCCCCGCCGCTCCATCCATGCCGAGCCGCAGCCGGCACGGGCAGCGCTGCCGGCAGTCACCGGCCGCGGTTCGGCTGTCCCTGCCCCGGCCGTGCCTCCGCTCCGCGGGCTCCTCTCGTCTTGTTGGGGAGTTTCCACAGCCCTGTTCCCGAGGGAAAACGGGGACCGGGACAAGGAGAGTCTAGGAGAGGACACGGCATCCCTCCTGCTCTACGGGCAGCAGAGCACTAGCTGCTGCTCAGACACCCCCTGCTCGCTGCGTTGGCAGCTCCGGGGAGCGTTACGGGGAGACGAGACTGGAGGGGTGAATCAAAGGCGCAGGCAGGAGAGGAGCGGCAGGGCTCGCTCTTCCTGCACATGCCTGCCCGATCCCTGCACCTGGGACGGAGCTGCGAGCAGCAGGGACCGCGGCTGCCGGAGAAGAGCAGCGGCGTGCGAGGGATTTGGGGGCCGGGAGAGGACAGAGAGCTCCTTGTGCTGGGAGTGTGTGCGTGCGTACTTGGGTTATTACAGACATGCGCTTCGCTGCTGTGCCGTGAAATAATAACAGAGCAAATGCCCAGTAGCAGCAGCCCAAGGGGATTAGTTCAGGTTCTGTCGATGCTTTTATTATCAGCTCTGTCATCTGAGTACTTTCTAACTTGGCTGCTAAATCTGCTGAGGGCTGGGACTTGGCACAGAGCAGCCTTGGCCCCCGGAGTGCTTGTGTTCCTGCAGACGAAATGTCACCGTGCTTGGCTCCGCTCTGCCTCGGAGGAAAGTGAGGCCAAGCGCCCGCCGGTGGCACTCTGCTCTCCAGGAATGTCTCTGCTCTGCGGGCCTCAGTCCTATGGGACAGCAGCAAGTGGTGAGCTGGGAGGGCAGAGCTCCACTCGAATAGAGCTGGAGGCTGCTGGTGCCCTGGGACACGGGCTGGGCCGGCTGGTGCCTCACGGTCTGCCCTGGGCAAGCTGGGAAGCTGCTGCTCCGGGGGGAACCCGTGCAGCTCCGGGGGGGAGCCTGTGCAGCCTCTGCTCCGGGGGGGAGCCTGTGCAGCCTCTGCTCCTGGGGAACCTGTGCAGCTCCGGAGGGAACCTGTGCAGCTCCGGGGGGAACCTGTGCAGCTCCGCGGGGAACCTGTGCAGCCTCTGCTCCTGGCCTTGCTGCCAGCAAGGACCCGTGTGGGAGCCTGGGGGGAGGGCGAGCCAGCCTGGCTCTCACCGCATCCCAGCCCAGCCCAGCTGCCCTGTCACCGTCCATCTCCCTCTGCTTACAGCTGCTGACTCCTGCACGGGTTGCTGGGGCTCAGCTGACTTGGCCAGAACCCCTACAAGTGGGAAGTACACCAAATTGCTGAAGAGCACGGAGTTAATGCAGGGGTCCGGGGCTGCTCAGACTCCTGGTCCATTCAATCTACTACCGCACTCCAGAAGAAGGTCCCGCAGTTGGCAGTCTGCCAACAGAGAGGGGATTTCTTACTCCTCCTGGGCTAACGCTCTGCCCTGTGAGTGCTAATCCTTCCCCCTTGGCTGGAGTAACTCCAGGTGATACTCCTGCAGGTATGTTCTGTTCAGGAATACCTTATACTTGTGTGTATAACCAGCCACGGGGGGCTCGGGGTTTCGGATTGATATGTTTGACTCAGTCTTTGCAGAGATGGTGGCTGCACTGGTTGGGTTGGAAATGGGCAGACGATTTCCCATCCTTTCAAACAGCAGTTCCCAAATAGCTGCTCTTTTGGGTACCTCATCTGGTGTCAAGCCTTCCGAAGGTCATTCTGCTGCCTCTGATGTTTTGTAAAAGGCAGTTTTACACGATGTAGGTTGGCAGCAGTGCACTCCCCTCCTCTCCTGGCCAGGGCACACCCCGCAGGACAGCTGCGGTGGCACTGCTGGGCTGCCAGGGGCCCGTGGCCACTGTCCCCTCTCTCACAGGGAGCTGTGCCACGCCATCGGGGCTCCCTGCTCTGACTGCCCCGAGCCTGCTGCACAAAGGGATGTTTCCCTAATGTCTGACAGCAGCTAATTTCCTGTCTGGGCACCTTTTGCTGTCAGGTGATGAATGAGAAAGCAACCAAGGGGCTGAGCCGGGAAAAGAGATTCACACTCGCAGGAGAGAGAGCCCAGGAGTTCCTTGAGCTGTGGAGCAGGGTGAGGAGGGCAAGGACAGCCCCAGGGGCAGGGGTGTGCTGCACCCCAGCTCTTGGCGCTCCAGTCGCCAGTCACAACGGCAGCAGCTGAGAGGGGAGGCAATCCAGGGCTCCGATTCATTTTAAAGCCAACCTATCGGGCAAGTTGCAGAAGGACTTGAGTTCTTTGAGGCAAACCCTGTAGAGCTCCTTCACTTTAATATTAATGCCTAAAGAAAGAAAGAGAAAACTGAGAGCAGAATAAAGGCTGTGTCTGGTGTCCACTGTAAAACTTGAGAACAAAAGATCTGCAGTCCTCGGGGCTGTGCACGCGCAGACGCTGAATTCCTGCCTTGCTTTCGGCTCCCCTGGGAAATCAAAGCCAGGGCGTTTGCTGGGAAGCTCTGTCTCCGTGGGGGAGTGGTGGGCACCCTCCCAGCTACCAACGTAACCCGTCAGGGCTCCTGCAGCTCCCTCTGGGAGCCGGGCGCTGCCTTCCCCACAGCCCCCGCCTGCCTCGGCCGGGCGCAGGCGGCTCCGGCGGGAGAGTTTGATTTGCACTCTCTGGTTTGGCTATTTAAATCCTGCAGTCAGCGGTGGGGTAATTTTAGGCATGTTTATCTTCTGCTCTGCGAGAGACTCAAGACACATGTAAGTAGTTATTCTCCGGCTGGTTTGCTGTGTTTGTGCTCCCAGAGGCAGCACACACGCACACCCTGCGGTGTGGCAGGGCTTGGGGGTGGCAGAGATCGGGGAGGGAGAGGAGAGAAGCACTTCGGGAAGGCTCCCCCTCTCCAGGTTGGGTTGCTCTTGCTTCCCCCACGCTTATCCTGCCCTGGCATCAGAACCTGTGGGGCTCTGCAGAAGAAGGCATGCCCTGGGTAGGAGTTGTTTGAAAAGAATTTTTGGTGGAAAGTTGTTCTGCAGGGATGCTGATCCTTTTTTTTCCTGCTAATTAGCTCTTTCCTGCTAATCCCAAAAATACAGACAGGGAAACGAAGGGTTTGTGGGTGTTCTTGCACTGGGCATGGCTCCACCTAAAGTGAATGGAAGCACAGCTGAGTCTGCACATTGCTGCCCAGCAGATGAAAAGCAGAACACTTCACATTGTGAAGTGCCACAGACATGTTTCTAGATGATCACTGGGGTCCTGGTGCAGATAGAGGAGTCCCAGCCAGGACAGGCAGGTGACCAGACTTCCTCCTCTTGGTGGATTTGGGCAGGAGAGAGGCACTGGTAGCTTGTGGCTCCTCTTAGTTTGGATGTAACTGCACAATGATCAAAACATCTCAACCCCCTTCCTCTGCCAGGAGTGTGCCACATCTTAGAGCAGTTTCTTCATTTCAAGGGGAATTCTAGGTCATCAGATTAAGGGCTCTTGAAACCTTTTGCTATGTCAGCATCCTGGGGCTTGTTTGCTCTGCAAGTACTCCTGTTTCTGGCAAACTGTTGCTTGGGTGACACCAGCAGCTTGGTTGTGGTGTTGTTGATGGAAAAGCCTCACAAACTGTCACATAATTAAAATGTCTGATAATAAAAATAGTCCTGCAGTGTTTATTCATTTGCTTTCTCTTGTTACACCAAAGCCTGGTTCTTCTCATTCTGTCTGTGGGCATAAACATTTGCAGTCCATAATGTTTCATGTTCCACGTTGCTTAGGAAAAATAAACATTTTCCTTTTTTCATTGCCAACAACAACTACCACCAAGTAATCCGGAAACAAACTGTCAGGGCCTGGGAGGCAGTGCTGGATGGTGCCATGGGGTATGGGAAGTGAGGGCAGGGAAGATCCAACTTTGTGTGCATGGCCAGGCACTGCAGCAGCTCCCGTTTGGCCTCAGCCTTTGAGCTCTCCCTGGCTCTGTCTGCAGTGGGACCAGGCTGCAGTCCAGCATGGGGGAGCCAGTCCTGGGGCAGAAATATTTTATGTGAGCAAAGAATTCATAGAGGGGTTGGGAGACTCTGCCTTGTCCTAGGGGAGGCAGGATCAATAAATCTGGTGGCTTTGCCCAGGATTTGTTTCCACTAATAGTGCCTTGACCAGGAGAACATTTAGCTCAGGGTTAGACCAGACCACAATCATGTTTCTGCCATGAAATATCACCTGCAGCATCAGCACCTTCTGAGCCCAGTCTGCCTCTGGAACACAACCTGACTTGAATGAAGCTGGTTCCAGTTTTACCATTAACCATCAGCTGTAGCTGCACTTTCAAATCCAGCCCCTGCAAATCCATGCTGGGCTGAGAGGCAGGCTGGACACAAAGCTGTCTATGCATCAAGAGAACAATGCTGATCTCAGGCAGGCACATGGCTGTTCAGGGGGTGCAGAGCCCATGGGGGCCACGGCCACCCCACAGGGAACAAAAACGGGGTGAGAGAACTGTCTTACATGAGAACTGCAAGAAAAAGCATCCCTGCTGTCCTTCCCCACTGAAATAAGGGCAGGAATGCCCCGAGGTGCAGGCTTGTAGGTGTGAGGAGGATAATGCTGCCAGCCAGGGAGGCAGCAAACACTGAGGAACAAAAGGAGAAAGCAGAAACAGAAGCAATGGAAAAGCGGGAGCAAAAGCGACAGGGAAATGGAGACAAAGTCCATGGGCTCATTCCCCAACTTGAGGAGACAGCTACCGTGACAGGGGAAGCATCTAAGACTGATGGGATTCAGGCTGTAACTTGCCCAGTGGCTCCTGCCTGACAGGGAGAGGGGTCTCCTTTCATGTCCATGCCACAGAGGCAGCCAGGAGCCCAGGTAATTAGGTACACAATAGAGGACACGAGTTTAAGTTCAGGGCAGGCAGGGGAGGATGGAGCCAGGCAGAGGAGAGCCATGGGTCTGTCAGCACCAGGCCCCAGCCCCACTCCTGGCTCATTTAGACACAGTGCTGCTCCTGCTGCTGCTGCTGCTCCCAGAGCTCTGCAGGGTGAGTGCTGCCCAGCACGACGAGGTTAAAGATGCTCCTGGCCCCTTGGGATGGCTGGAACACTTCCTGGGAAGCTTGGCTGGTGTTCATCTGGCTCCAGCAGACCCAGAGGTGGTGGTTGTTGTATCACAGCCCTTGAAGGCTGATAAGGCTGTGAGGAACTGAGTGGGCAGCCTGTACCTCCGCTGTGGTTTCTGCTGTCTCATGGGATCTGTCCAGTCCCTCCTGTTCCCCCTCAGCCTTTCAGTCACAAGGCTGCAGGAGGAGGCACTTTCTTTGTGAGGAGCTGTGACCAGCCTGCAGCACAGCCCTCTTTGTGAACAGCTTTGCTCCTCTGCTGTCCTCAGTGCCCTCAACCTTGATTTCAGGCCTGGAACCCTCTCTTGTGCTTGTGCTGTATTCACATTTACTGATCAGCCTCTCTTGCAAAGCCCTGTTGCCATGCCCAGCAGCCACCAAGCTGTGGGTTTTGCAGGGAGGGGCAGTGCAAGTGGCTGCACACAGCCAGAGGCTCAGATCTGTTGTGCACTCTGCTGGGACAAACTCTGTCCTGGGTTGCAGGGATTTTCCTTTGCTTTTGTGTTCAGGAGTCCGTTCCCCTCTGCTGATGGGATGGGACAAGTGGGGATGCCCTGATAGGTACCCAGCCCCACCTTCCCCTCCCAGGTCTGTAGCAGCAGCAGGGCCCTAAGTGAACCCTAAGCAATGCAGGGGTGTGGTGCCAGAGCTCGGGGAACATAGCAGGATCTCCCCACGAGAGGCTGGGCTCAGCCTTGGTGGGAAGGATGCAGCCTTAAGCAAGCAGACAGGATATCTGATCCCTGGGAAGTGCCTGCAGCAAGGTGTGTCCAGCCAAGGAGGCCAAGGTCTCCAGCCTGGTGTGCCCTGAGCATTGTTTGGCAAGTGGTTTGTGCCTGTCACATTTCCCCTTGCTAGCTGTGCCTGCAGTGGCATTTTCCAGCCCTTTCCTGCCATGGTCCTGATGTCAGTGCAGTGATGACAGGGCACACACAGGACAGCTCCTGCCTCCTGCCCCACCCAGAGCCACTCCCAGACCACGCTGTGCCCCCTTCCAGGACCAGGGGGAGCAGGGAGGATCCTGGTACTGCAAAGTGAGATTTGGAAAGCTTGGATTCATAACAGTGGCCTTGAGCTAACCAAAGAGGGGAGAGAAAAGCTGTCTCTGCTCTGACTCTGAACATGGGATTCCTTGGGGCAAGAAGGAAACAGGCAGTTTCTCCTGTCTCTGCTCCTGGTCAGAGAAGAGTGATAATCTCCAGTTTGTGCCAGTGGCCCCAGCCTGTAAGGCCTTCCCAGGAGGGCAATGTGCAGAGCATGGTCATGACAAAAGAACAGGTAAGGCAGCTGGGACAGCCTCAGCCCACTCACCTGCCTGAGCAACTCTTGAGGGTTTCCCAGTGCTCCCACTTCCTGCGCTTCCTGGCCTTGGAAAACCAGATGCATTCATCACCCCACATCCTCAGCTGTCAGGACCTGGCAGTGAGTGCACCCAGGAGCAGGGGCTGAGCTGCCCTCCAGGCTGTGCTTTGGTGACACAGATGCCATTTTGTGCCTCGGCGTCATCGGGGCTGAGAGCAAGGTGTTGGCCAGAACATGAACTTTGTCAGCTTCTCCTGCCAGCTGTCCATTGCAGGCAGGAGCTGCCAGCCCGGGCAGGGTGCCAGGGGGCTCTCAGAGAGCTCCTCTTAGAAAGACAGGTACCTCCAGCCTGGCAGGGCTCCAGGGCTCAGCAGGAGCAGCCCTGTGCAGCCTCCCCTGGGCCAGGCCAGCCCGTGCTCCTCCTCCTCCCCCTGGAGCACTAGATGGATGCTCTGTGCATGGCTGGGGGATTGGACAGGTTTTGCTGTTCAGGATGTGAAAAGCCTTTCTCTCTTTGCTTGTGTGGCTGGTGCAGTTCCTGTGGTGTGTGAAAGGGCACTGGGACATCAGGATTGGATCAATGGTTCTGAGGCAAAGGCTGGCGGGTGCCAAGCCACCAAGGGTGTTTGTCTGTCTGTCTGTCTGTCTGTCTGTCTGTCTGTCTGGGGAGGGCCAGCCAGCAGGCTAGAGCAGTGACAGACACACAAAAAGCCTGAAATAATGTGTGGACCCCCAAACTGCACCTCGTGTGACCTGCCTGGCTCCTCTGTCCATCTGTGCCTGCTCAGAGGCACGGGGCCAGGGCAGGGCCGGGAGCTCAGTGCTGGAATTAATGCCAAGGCCCTCACCCTTCATTCCAGCCCTCGTGAATGGGCCCATTGTGGGCAGCAGAGTGGTGGCAGCATGTGGATTACACGGCATGGTGGCAGTCCTGGCGCCGGGCCATCCCGACCTCCCTGTCCCTGGAGGGCAGCCAGCAAAGCTCACAACCAGCCCAGGCCCTGCCTCTGGAGTGCTGTGGGACTGCCTGTCCAGGTGGAGATGCACCACTGCTGCATCTCAGCTCCTCCGGCTGCCCAAGCACCTTTACATTTCCTGCACAAAATCAGCCAAAAAAAAGTCTGTGTTCAGCCCTCTGCTGCACAGTGACGTGGACCAAGCACCTCTCACCCCAGATGCCTCACAGCAGGCTGGAGCTGATACCTGGGTCATGTTTCATGGTGGCAAGATAGTCCTGCTGTCACCTGGGAAACTGGTGGAAGTCAGCTAATTAGCATTAATTAATATCAAGAGAAACCTTGCTTTTGCAGCTGAGTGTGGGAGAGCCCAGGAGGTCTTGTCCCGAGCAGAATCACAGTCAGAGTGAGGCAAGGGGACATGCAGGTGCTGTGATGGGGGCTGCAGGGACAGTCACTGCTGCTGTCTGCCCCAGGGGCTGGGCTGTCCCCCCCACATCCCTGTGTCCTGCTCTGCCATGCCCACTGGCCGTGCCAAGAGGACACCATTGAAGTGCTGGGCACTAAAGACTTCCTCCCATTAATGTCACCTCTACCCCGGGCCAGGAGGGACTAAAGGATGTAGGGCAAAGGGAGAGAATTTATTCCCTAGTGATTTGTTTTATACTTGAACGGTCTGGTTCTCATCCACAGCCTGCAAAAGTATTTCCTGCCGGCCAGCTGCCAAGGAAATGTGGACCAAAAATAGCCGAGTGCTTTGTGGGTGCCATGGCATGACACAGTGCCTCCCAGGTGTGAGCCAGCCTCAGAGCCCAGGGCCCAGAGAACACAGCACGTTTGTGGGGAGCAGGCAGTGCCCTGCCAGGGGGGACCAGCCCTGGGCACAGGTGGAACTGGCTGCTGCAGGACTCTGCGGGCAGTCGCCCCCCGCTCCGCAACAGGAGGCGTCCACGCACCACCGAGACCCTGGTTTCTCTTTTGCCTTTCAGGACGTGTCTCGAAAGCAGCACCACACGTGGAAGGAGCAGGTTCCTTGGCTGTCAGCCCTGGGGGTGCCGGCCAAGGCTGCGGGCTGGAGCCCGCCCCGCTGCGGCGTGCCCGACCTGCCGGCGCTGCCCGATGGCCAGGGCGGCCGCAACCGCCAGAAGCGCTTCGTGCTCTCCGGCGGCCGCTGGGACAAGACCAACCTCACCTACAAGTAAGGGAGGCCTGGAGCGGCGGGCAGGCAGGCTGCTTTGCTTCTCCCTCCACCAACACTCGGCCCGATGCTCCCTGGAGCTGTGATGTGACCCTGGGAGCAGCAGGGGCCAGGGCACTCTTGTCCCCAGCATCCTCTCAGGAGCACCCTGCACAAACATAGCTGCCCTCCCAGCCCTGCCCACCCTCTGGTCAGCGCCACGCCAATCCCCCTGGGCACACACGGTCACTGCCCACACGTGTGCTGAGCTCAGCCTCCACTGCCAGCACTCCCTGCTGGGCCTCTGCCCCTGCAGCCACCCTGTGCGGGGCTCACCTCACAGTTTATCTTAAAAAGATCCTTTTATTCAGCTGTTATTGATGATCCCATAAACACCAGTTCAGTGTAAAGTTTTGCCCAAATCACCCCACACATTCTGAGTTGTGAATCCACTCAGCAGACTCGCAGGAGGGTTGTGCTGCCTCCCAGCTGCCCTCAGGGTATGAGTGGAGAAGTGAGCACAGTCATATGGACCTCGACAGCATGTAAATCATCTTTTGCCTAATCCAATGCAGGAGACAGTTCCTCACACCATCAGGAGGTTGCAGATAACAGAAAGGTTTCTTCCTTTTTTTTCTTTTTGGTCACTAGTGTGAAAGAAAGAAACACAGCAGAGATTTACATACAGCAACACTATTAGTGGAAGGGAAAGAAATCTCCCTCTGGCAGACCTTTCAGTCTGCTGTTGTTATTGGAGGAAGTGGGAGCATCTGCTGGGTGAACCCAAGTTTCCAGGCAGAGATTAAGGAGAAGAAATCATATCACACCACTCTCAGAAATCTTTGTGGTGGTGGCCTTACAGGGGAAAGACCTGGGGAGCTCTGTGGCACTTCAGAACAGATTCTGCAAAATTCTCCAGGGAACTCACCTCTGGCACAGCAGCCAGAGGGTTTCAACACTGATGGGATTTATCTGCTGTGGGTGTTTCTTGGCAGAGGGTGCTAGGGCAGTGCATATATGGATGGGAGATGTTCTGGTGCTGAGAATGGTGGCCCTGGTGATGACGATTGTAGAGCTGGTGTCTGTGACAGCCATGTCCTGCTGCTCTCCTCATCCAGTGTCTGTTGCCTTGCAGAATTATCAGGTTCCCATGGCAGCTTGTAAAAGCTAAAGTGAGAAGGACCATTGAGGAAGCTTTGAAAGTGTGGAGCGATGTGACCCCGCTGACCTTCACCGAAGTGCAGGAGGGACGGGCTGACATCGTCATCGACTTCACCAGGTGAGCACGGCAGCAGCAGCACCCCCTCCTCCAGCCAGAGCACCCCATCCTCCTGCCAGAGCACCCCTCCTCCTGCCAGAGCTCCCCCTCCTCCTGCCAGAGCACCCCCTCCTCGCCAGCCACAGCACCCCCTCCTCGCCACAGCACCCCTCCTCTGCCACAGCACCCCCTCCTCTGCCACAGCACCCCCTCCTCGCCACAGCACCCCCTCCTCTGCCACAGCACCCTCCTAGCCACAGCACCCCTCCTCTGCACACACCTGCACGCACCCTCCTCCAGCCACAGCACCCCCTCCTCTGCCAAGCACCCCTCCTCTGCCACAGCACCCCCTCCTCCAGCCACAGCACCCCCTCCTCTGCCAGAGCACCCCCTCAGCCCAGCCACAGCACCCCCTCCTCCAGCCACAGCACCTCCTCCTCTGCCAGAGCACCCCCTCCTCCAGCCACAGCACCCCCTCCTCCTGCCAGAGCACAGACCCGCCAGCACACACCCTAGGCACTGCAATGGAGGCTCATATTTCTGCTTTCAGGCACTGGGATCGTTTTAGTTTTGTCAGTCGTGGGCTGCTTGGTGTGAGTGCAGCTGTTCCACACTGGCTGTGCACAGCACCATCACTGATCATTCATTAATTTTCCTGGTACATCTGCGTTTCTCTGCCCACAGGCTGTTTTCTTAAGCGTTTGTTTTGACTTTCCGTCTTCAGGTCCTCCATCCTGTCCCTTGACTGAATGGTGTAGCTGTCTGTCCAAAGACAAATATAGTTTCTTGGTTAAGTGAATCTTGGCTCCAGGTCTGAAATTCCCTTTTGGCAAAACACACACTGGGGCAAAGACTTCCCTGAGCTGCGTGTTTGCACAGAGATAATGAGGGCAGTGGAGACTGTCCAAGCAGTGATGTGATTTGCATGCTGTGTATTTGCCTCCCTCAGCTCTCTCAAGTGGCCACATCTCTCATGGGTTTCCTTCCTTACTCATCAGCAGCTTGGCTTGAGTGAGGACCTGAGAGTTTGGGCTGGGTTTGCTGCCAGCTGCCCCTCTGCAGCTCCCACCTCTCAGTAATATCAATTCAATCTTGGCTTAGGCAGTCACCTCCTTAATTCTTTAGGCTCCACAGTCAGCTCTGGGCTGGAAGCTAAAGAGGAGAAGGGGAGAAACATCCCTGAGAAAACATACAAACTCCCCAGGGCTTGGTGTGACTGAGATCTGCTTCCTCAGTGCTTGGTGTGGTCAAGCTGCTTCCTCAGGGCTCTGATGCAGAATTTGGCTTGTGGCAATTGGAATAGCCCTGAGCACTTGATCTAGACCAGTGGGATGAACTCAGGATGGGAATGAGAGCTGCTGTCCCCTCTCAGTGGCTCCCACCTTTGGCTCTGTGAGGATGCTGGAGCTCCATGGCCCTTTGTCTGAGGTGCAGCATGTCTTCCCTCCAGGTACTGGCACGGAGACAACCTGCCTTTCGACGGGCCCGGCGGGATCCTGGCACACGCCTTCTTCCCCAAGACCCACCGGGAAGGAGATGTGCACTTTGACTATGATGAGACCTGGACCATTGGGAACAACCTGGGTACGGTTCTGCTTCAGGGGGAGCTGGGGGTGCTCCAGCATGCTCGTCAGGGAACTTGGAAATGATTCCCTGTGGTGTGCACAGGGACCTTGTACAACTGAGAGGGAACATGTTTGTGGTGAGCATTGTCATCTCCCACCACTTCAAAGCCTGCTGTTAGCATTGAGGTCCTCGTCCTCTTTCAACCACAGCAGAGCTGGTGTCCAGCAGTGGGACCCTGGCTTCCCCATGGACTCCTCCATGTGGGGGAAGCAAGAGCTGGCTCTTCTGCCCAGCCATGAGCCCTGCCACTTGGGAATTGCACCCGGCACTGGCAGAGTCACTAGAAATGAAACGAAGAAAGGATGAAGGAAAACTGAGGCTCAAGCGCTGTGTGACACCGTTGTCTTCCAAAGAACAGTCTCAGTCCCAGTCCCTGCATGCGTTGTTCACCATCTGCCCTCAAACAAGTCCATAAAGGGAAACCATCCTGGCTCCAGCTGTGTCCCGTGGCCTGGGAATGCTCTGACCATAAACAACACCACATCCAGTCAAGACTCTTTTTTTAATTTTTGCTAATAATAGATCCAAGCTGGTAGCTCTGTGCTTGGGCACTCAGGGTCTGGTGTCACAGTATCTCTTGAGATACTGCAGTACTGCCTGGGAACATCTGGAGCAGTGCCCAGGGCATCAGTTTCTGGAAAACTCACCAAAATTAACCCAGGCCAGCTCCTCCTCCTCCTTCCCAGTTTATCTACATGGACAAAGAAATAGTCATAAAGCCCAAGTTAACCCCAGGCCTCTCTGGGGATTCCCAAAACTTTTGGCCATGTCAGTGGCTCCCCAAACCCCGTGGTCAGCTGTAGGCCAGTTGGACTGTGCATGGGGCACAGCACTGCTGTGTCTCCAACTCTGCTCGTGCTGACCCAGAACAAGAATCACAGAGCACAGGACCTCCTTGCAGAAGTGTTTCTGCTCCTGGGGGAGGGCTGGCCTCTCTCAGGATTTGCCCTCTGTTGGCGTTGAAGAATTTCCTGCATTCTCCCATAAAACAGTGTTGGGAGCAAAGCAGGAACTGAAAGTGGACACCAGTTCCCATCAGAATCCCACTCTACTCCATGGCTTTCCCCTCTCCACCCCCATCATCCATAAATAACTGTTGTAAAAGCTCTTTGGAGCTAATTGCCATTTAATATGCTGAAAAGAGCTTTACGATATAAACATGGATAAAGCCTGGACTCAGCTCTCAGTGAGACAGGGAAATCTTTAGCCTCATTTTCCTGATGGGAGAGCCCCAGTGTGCCCTGAGCCATGCAGGAAGGCTGGAGGACCATCCATGAGGGACACAGGGATGGCAGCCGTGCTGTTGTGCACCTCCCCTGGAGAATCTGACAGCACAGCTGATCTGCCAGCACTGGAAAGCAGCAAGTGAGGAGCCTGCCAAGCTAAACAGAAGTGTCTGAAAGTTTGTAATAAATCACTGGCATAGAAATCCCACTCTCTCAGCTGACCTAGATGTGTTGATTTAATCAGGTCAGTGCTGTGCAGATTGCTTCCAGGTAGAGCTGGCCAGTGAAGGAAGCACTCTCCTTCCCCTCCACCCTTCCCAGGCGTTCCTCCCCACTGGATTTTCCCTGAAGTGACCTGAGAAGTGACCTGCTCCCCTGGAGCCAGCAGGGAAATCCTGCTTGGAGCCTCAAGGCTGGTTGATTCACATCCCTGCTGTTCTCATCACTTGAGCTGCAGCTTGGAGGATTTCTGGCTGAAGGCAAGTGAATGAATATGCTGGGACTTGTCAGCAAACAGCCTCCACTCAGAGTAAAATTTACCAGCTTTAAAAAAGGACCCATTGGAAGCTAAACAAAACCTTCCAAACAATACAAGTTTGTGTACTGAAATCCCCTTTTCCCCCTCTCCTTTTGTAGATGCTCCAAGGTCATGTATTCCTGAAACATTGTCTCCCATAAATCTGTTTAAGTCTGCTGAAGAAGTCTCAGGCCTTGACATTAGATAATATTTTATGGATTTATTTCAAAATGACACCTTCTTGACACAGTCCCCACACAAGCAATAAATGAGCTCCCTCTGCTGTCTGGGACAACGACCTTTGGCAAGTGCTAATCCCAGAGCTCTCTCACCAACACCAACACCAGTACTTTCCACATGGAATGTGATCTAACTGGGACTTGCTAAACTTCAGCTCCAGCCAACAACTGCTTCCAGGCTGGGTGGACAAACACCAACCTGTCCACCCCACCTCCTACACCTCTGGTCTAGGCTTCCTTCTCTGGGCAAATTTCTCCTTTCCAAAAGTGTTTGGAAAATCCTTTTCCTCCTGGTAGCTGATGAGTTGGCAAGAGCCTCTGACAACAGAATTTCAAATTGCCAGCACGTTCAGGTTGTACCCAAGTGTATGAATTGACTCATGGTGCTTCTTAACCAGTGAACCCCTTTATTATGCCCTCTGACTCCTTAAGAAAAAACCCCAAACATATTTTGGAGCTACACAGGAGATATCTGGGAACAACACAGAGGTAGATTTCTCTTTCCTCTTTTTGGACTTCTACAACACATGCCAGTGTCTGGTAACTGGTAGGAGTGGGCCCAGGAGGCCAAAGCATGTGAGTAGACAGAAGTATCTTCCATCTTTTCCCTATGTAGGCACTGACCTTCTGCAAGTGGCTGCTCATGAGTTTGGCCACGTCCTGGGCCTGCAGCACACGGCTGTCTCCAAGTCCCTGATGTCTCCTTTCTACATCTTCCGCTACCCCCTCAGCCTGAGCGAGGATGACAAGCAAGGAATCCAGTACCTGTATGGGAAACCCTCCCTGGATCCTGCCCCAACCCCAACTCAGCCAGCAGAGCCACCCCAGCCAGACCTTGAAACCAACGAGATCACCAACGTGGAGGTGGGTGAGCGGCTGGGCTGAGCCCTGCCCTGCCCCCTGGCTGGGCTGCCCTCCCCAGGAGGCTGGCAGCAGCCTCAGCGGGTGTCTGCCCCTTCCGCCCACACTGCTGAGCCCAGGCCCCACGGCTGGCACTGGGTGCGCAGGGAGGGATCTCCAGGCAGCCCCAGCCCAACCTGGGCAGCTGCCTGGGCACAGCCCTGGGCTGGGGGGCTCCTGGGCTGAAGGCCTGCCCTGCTGTGCTTTGGCAGGCTGTGCAGCCCGACACCTGCCACACGGCTTTCGATGCTGCAGCCACCATCCGAGGGGAGCTGTTCTTCTTCAGCGCCCGCTACGTGTGGCGGCTGCGGGCTGGGAAGCTGCAGGATGGCTACCCAGCCCTGGCCTCTCGCCACTGGCAGGGCATCCCCAGCTCTGTGCATGCCACCTTCGAGGACCCTCTGGGCAACATCTGGTTTTTCCAAGGTAAGAGCTGGACTGAGATCAGATAGCTCAGAAATGCATCTCAGTTACTTAGGGGTAGTCGGGACCCAGCAGGTTCCTGGGAGAATAAATCTCCTGGAAATCCTCAGCAATCCAGTAATCCTTGCTGTTTCCTTATCTATTTAAACTTTTCATCAGGTATTGAGGACAGAAGAGAGAGCAAGAGTTCACTTTTGTTTTAAACACAGCCACAATATCCCATTCTCCCTCCCTGGAAGACAAACATTTGCAATGAGCCTCTGCCCTGGCAGAGGAGAAGGAAGGAAACATTTGCTCCATTTCTGCAGCTGTCATGGGAAGCACTGTGCCAGATATACCTCAGCAGCTTCCCTGGTTGTGCCTGTGTCCCCAGGGCCCTGCTCAGGTTGGGGACAGAATCTTCTCTGCTTCTCAGACACCTGGATGTGGAACTTCCCCAGTACCCCATGACTTCATGAGCCTACAGGGAGCCTGGATGCAGAGCCAGGCAACCTCCAGCAACCAGAAAGATTAAAACCAAAACCACCTCCTGGCCGTCTCTGGAGTTCAAGGCCAGCAGCAAACACCATTTCAGCTCCACTGTTTTCCTTAATCTCTTCCCAAGTGTAGATTTAATAGGAGGGATGGAGACTTACTTGGGAACTCACTGTGGGTTCACACACCCCATCTGCACTCCATGAGACTGAGTACCAAAATCACACCAGTGGCTCTGCAGGCAGGGCTCCTGCATAAACACATTTCTGAGCACTTGACCTGCACACAAGGACTTACAGTGCTAAAACTGGCAGGCTTCCACGGTGAGCTTAAATGAGATAAGGGGAAAGTATTACATGCCCTAGGCTAATTACAGAGATTCCCATTTTAATCTAATCTGAAACTTTGCTTCCAGTCTCTGTATCAACTTGGCAAATTCTTCCTGCATTCTGCAGCTCGCTCCTTTCCAGCCACATGCCCCCTTTGTGCCTGTGCCTGCCCTCATGATTTCTAAGTGCTGAGGTTGCAGGGCAGAGGCTGCTCCCTCCAGCCAAGTCCTTTATAACTTCCACAAACAGAAAAATGCTGCTGAAATGGACCTTCCTGTCCCCCAGCAACACCCACCAGGCTGGACTAAGGTGGGATGTCAATGCATTGACAGCATTTTTGACACACAACAGTGGCAATGTCCAATACACTGGTGGTGTTTTTACCTCTCAGCACAGCTTCCCGTGGGAGCTCTGCCAAGGCACCAGCTCCAGTTGCACAGTTCTCTGCCAAATTATCAGCGTTTTTGACCCCTTTGTCTCCCTTTTCTGTCTCCTCAATAGATTCTCAATACTGGGTTTACGATGGTGAGAGACGGGTATCGGGTCCCACGCCAATTGTGGAGCTGGGCCTCCCTGCATCCCCTGTGCAGGCAGCTCTGGTGTGGGGGGCTGAGAAGAACAAGATCTACATCTTCAGTGGAGGCAATTACTGGCGCTTCAACCCCCAGAGGCGCCAGGTGGACAACATCTACCCCGGGCCATGGCCGACTGGCGCGGCGTGCCAGCCCAGATCGACGCTGCTTTTCAGGATGAGGCCGGTCAGTGCAGCAGGAGCACGGCCTGCTCTGCCTAACAGCACTGCTGCATTTACACATGTGGTAGTAGTGGACATTTCCCAAGCATAAGACATCCCTTACAGTGCAGAGGGGCAGTTCCCTCCAGTAGGTAGAGAATTGAGAGGTTTCATTATCATTAATTGCACCAACCGATATGTAAGGGTATGACAGAGGGAAGTCAAGTATCTGACCAAAGAATGGTCACAGGGTCCTGCCCACCTCTGATTGCTCCTGCCAAAGGAAGTGATGAGAAGACAACAGAAACACTGCCACACTTAAACCTGGGGAGCTGAACAAAGAACAGGCTGCTTTTGGTATTGCCCAGTCCTCCCTGTTGTGCCCCATGCTGAAAATAGTGTTTCCACAGAAACACTGGGGACAGCCAGGGGGCTTGGGGTGACAGATGTGGTGAGTGCCTCTTTCCTCTCTAGGGATGAAGTGAAACAACTACCCACTGCTTCCAGAGCCTAAATTCCAGGTCAGCTTGCCCACAGGAACAGATGTTCTGAGCAGGTCTTAACAAGTTGCCTGTCCCTGTCCTAGACATCCTCTGCCCTCACAGGGCTGGGTCACTACAAGTGTACAGCATATTTAAACCCACTAGGAAAATAAAATAAAATCCATCCTGTTTACTGTCCAAAAAGTAAAACTAGATTTTTTATCGAAACTAAAACAGTGTGAAAGAAAAGTGAATGCCACAAGCCTGGGTTCAGGTGAAATCTCCTGCCTCTTCCAGCTCTCTTTCAGTACTGCATGTGTTGCAGAGCTGAACAAAATGCTGGGAAAGCTCTGAGCCACACAAATGCTGTCTCTTCTAAACCTTCCTCTCTCACCCACAGGTTTTGCCTATTTCCTGAGAGGCCGAGATTACTGGAAGTTTGATCCGGTCCAGGTGAAAGTGCTGGAGGGCTACCCACGCCAGATCAGCCAGGACTTCTTCAGCTGCACACCCTCCTCCAACTCCTTCAGATGAGGGGGATGTCTGTGTCTTCCATGGTCCCCTACCATTTCCCTTTACCTCCAGCAGCCACAGAGGGTTCTCTCTGCCATTCCTGGCTTCCTTCCAGGCTCAGCATCTGACACAACAGGTGTCTGTCACAAGTGACAAAGTTTGCTCCTCTCCAGGTCCAGCAGCCCCAGCTTCAGTTGCTATCAATATAAAAGCAGCTGCCGTGTTCTTTACAGGCAAGGGCAGCCACTCTCTTCTGGCAATAGCATCCCAAAGGGCATCAGGCCAGCCTGGAATGGGACTAGAATTAATCTGAACCCCATTCTGTAGAACTGACCCAATGGCATTTCCTATGTTTACGTAACTCACTAGGGCAGCCCTTGGCTGCTGCAGACGCCGGCCAAGGAGGAAGGCTCCCCCAGCCGGGGCTCTGGAGGACACGGTCCCTGCTGCTGCGGACAGCGACGGGCGGCTGTGCAGTCTGCACAGTCAGAGACTGCGCCGGGGCAGCCGTGGTGACTGCCGGGGCCTTGACGCTGTATCCCTGTACGCCTTAGGATTTTGTACCGATCTGTATATAGACAAGGGGCCCCCTCCCTCCCTCCCTGGTGCTGGGTGCCAGTGCTGGACACTGCCCCGCGCTCATACCGCCGAGGTTCCCATCCCAGGATGCTCAGATGCACTGATCGCTCTCGTACCGCCGGTCCCGGCCCGGGCTGGCACCGCACACCCGCCGGGTCTGCTCGGCCTTACGCCAACCCCCGCCGGGCTGCGAACAGTCTCTCCCCTTTGCACCGCCCGGCCCGGACGGAGACGCAGCGCCGGGGATGATGCTGCCGTGCCCCGCCGCGCTCGGAGCCGCGGGCGCGGCGCACCCCGCGCGGCGATCTGTGTGTATTTATGTTGTACCGCCCCGCCACAATAAAATCCGCCTCTTTTCTACATCCTGGCTCCCGGCCGTGCCTCCTTCGGCCCGCCCGCCGCATGCGCGCCTCGGGCCCGCTCTAGGCGCGCGCCGCCGCCGCCGCCGCCGCCGCAGGGCCGCGCTCCGCTTCCGGGCGCCGCCGCCCCCGCCCGCCGCCGCGATGATGATGATGGCGCTGAGCAAGACCTTTGGGCAGAAGCCCGTCAAGTTCCAGCTGGAGGAGGACGGCGAGTTCTACATGATCGGCTCCGAGGTGCGGCCCGGACGGGGGCCGGGCCAGGGCGCGGGGGCCGGGGCCGCGCTGAGGGCGGGCGGGGCGCGGAGCGGAGCAGACCCCAGGCGCGGGCAGCGGCGTCCCGGCCGCGCTGTGCCCCGGGGCGCTGCCGGGGGCCTCAGCCCGGCCGCGGGCCTCAGCCCGGCCGGGGGCAACGCTCCCGTGAGGGCGGCCCCGGGGACCCGCACGGGTACCGGCTCCTCGCCCGATCGCAGCTGAGGGCCCGCTGCCCATCGCCGGGAATTTCTGTGCACGGTTGGTGAGGGGTTCGGGTTGTTTCACGTGCTGCGAGGCAGCGAAGCCCGCAGTTGGGCCTTTGGGCTCAGGAACAGCCCCAGAGTCAGCCAGTGCAGCTCCTGCCTTGTGCAGAGTCTGCTCAGCAAACACGGTGGGCGCTTCTGGCAGCCCGGTGTCTGTGCTGACACTGTGGGTGTTGGGGCTCCCTGATGAAGAGTCTTATTCAAGCAAGAAACGCTGGCCCTTTAGCACCAGGGAAACAGCTGAAAACAGGAAAAACTGTTATAGCCCTCAGCTTGATGCAGAAAAAGGACTATGGGCTGAATTTAACTGCCGACTCTATAGGTTGAGCAGGGACTAAGCACCCCTTGCTCTCTCATGTGAAATGTAGAGTTTGAAAGCAAACTGTAACTACAGTCAACAGCTTGTAGAAAGGAAACTGTAACTACAGTCAACAGTGAGATTGCCATACCAGGACATGGAGGAGGACCAGTACGTGGAGGAGGAAAAGGGTGTCTTTTTTATCTACCATTAATTTCTGTCTGTTGATGAGTACAGTACATTGAAAGATACAGCTAAAAACTGAGATCAGAAAAGTGTCTTCTCAAACAACCTTGTCATGTGGCAGTCTGCCATTGTCTTGTCAGTCTAAAAATCTGATTTCAGAGTCTAGAAATAGTTGTGTTGTTCAGCAAGGCTTGCTGTAGCCTTCAGCACAGGTGAGGCTCTTATGCCAGGAAGAACAGAACTGCTTTACAGATGGTAAGTAAATCTGGAAGAGGACTATTGGCAGCAATCACATTTTTGATGTTCAAAACAAAATACAAGTCTCTGGGCATTTGCTGTAGCCAAATAATGTCTAGATGATGGGGAAGTTCAAAGTTAAAATAATGTGTCAGAGAGCTGGGTATCTGGTTTAGTTTAATTCCAGCTGAGCATTGCACATTGATGTGGAAATGGAAGTAAAGAAGGGGTGGGTTGTTCAAAAATAAGTGCAAATGAAGAGTGTTTTCCTATTAAACTTCCTATTATCAGTGGATGGGAGTTTTTTTGGCTCTAGTAAAATAAGATAGCACCAGTGAAATAAGTGCAGATAAAAATTTTGATTTCTGTGTTGCCAGAAAAATCACGGTGCTATTTGATGCCAAACACAGCACAAAAACCGAACAAAATCACCCTCTTAAGAGGTCTTTCTTATCATTAAAAAGAGCTGAATTTCTTCCAGCTTCTGCTAAAACTGCTGAATGCAATCCCAGGCCACATCTCCACTCCTCTCCTTGCAGGTGGGAAACTACCTGCGCATGTTTCGGGGGTCCCTGTACAAGAGGTACCCCTCGCTCTGGAGGCGCCTGGCCACGGTGGAGGAAAGGAAGAAGATTGTGGCCTCTTCCCATGGTGAGAAGATGAGTTAAACATTCCCAGTTTATCACAGATTTTGCCTTGAAAAACTGTTGCTGGCGATTCAGAAGCTTGTGCCCCCCAAGGGCTGTGTGAATCACTTCAGATTGCCCCAGTGATGGAGCTCCCTGCAACGGTGGCACTGGTGGCTCCTGGCTCTGCCTGGCAGCAAATACACCTGATCAAAAACGTTCTGAAATGGAAACATCCATCATGGAATTCCTGGGGTTGGCTACATTCATCACAAAGCAAAACCCACATCTCCAAATCAATACAATATTTCAGAAGAGATTTTTTTAGACTAAGAGGGGTGTCTTTGTCTCTTATGTCAGATAGGCAGGAGTGTTGCAAGGCTGCCCCATTGAAGATCTTTGCTTTACTTGCTTCTTGCAGGGACTGGATGTTTGTGCCTGCCAGAATTTGTGGTGCGTTGCTACTGATGTAATTTCTACAGGGAGAATATTGGTATCGTTTTTGTTGAGGGCCTAATAGCAAGCAGTTAAATTTCTTAGCAATATGACCTCATGTCTGCTCTGTAGACGAAAGCCTAATAAAAATAATGGTTTACTCTGGGCTTATGTCTCTTTCCTCCAAGTATCCTGCTGACCTCTTGCTTTCTCTTTTCCCCAACAGAAAATCAGCGATCTCACAGTCCCCGAAGATGTAAGTCTCATCTGTGTGTTATTCTTAGCTGTGCTAGAGGAAGAATGTCCACTGAATGTGACCTTTGGTTCTGTGACAATAATATTAATGTCTAATCCTCTTCCTCTGATCTCTCCCTGTGGTCACCCTAGTTGTGCCTCCCAATCCCATGCCTAACTCTTTCTCAGAACCTTAGCAGGACTCTCCAGTGCAGATGGTCTCTGTCATTCAGCAGGAGTTGTCCTGAGGTCTCTCCCTGTTTTCCAAGTCTTAACAGCTTTCCTCTCCATTGTTGCATCTCTGTTTCTGACCTTTAAGGCCACTGAGGGTTGATTGTTTTCTTGGCCTTGTAAGTATCCCCAAGAAGATGAGGACCAAAGGGCACTTGTATCTCTGTTAGTCCCTCCTGCAGTGACACAGAGGGTTTGTCTCTATGTAGCCTGTTAATGCTGCAGTGCTAGGTAGCCCTTTCCCCTGTTAATTACTGGCATCTTTCCTGGCAATAGATCATGGCTATACAACATTAGCCACTAGCGTGACGCTGCTGAAGGCCTCTGAAGTGGAAGAGATCTTGGATGGAAATGATGAGAAGTACAAGGCAGTGTCTATCAGCACAGAACCTCCTACCTACCTCAGGTAACCAGCAAGGGCTGAGCTCAGAAGGGAGCTGCTTGGAAGATGTCAGCTTGGGCAGGAGGCACGAGGAATTGCATAAGCCCAGGCTGTTGTGCAGGGCTGTTTGCCAGTCTGCATCAAGTATTTGCAGTGCTGGGCAAATGGGAATCTCCAGAGTGTAAGGATTGGGTTACTGCCCACATAAAACAGGAAGAAAAATCTAAGTGTTTGATGATACAACTTCTTTTGCAATTACTGCATTTGATCTGTAACAGATGTTTTTGAAACGCTCTCTGCACATACTGCCTTCTGGAGACATTTCATTTCTCAGCAGTCCTTTTGCAAAGTATGGACAGAAAATCCAAATATGAATCTAGTATTTATAAAGGTGCACCTGGATTCATCTGAGGGATATTTGTGAGCTGGAGAATGGCCTTCTGAGAGGCTGCTGTGGAACATGAGTTCCTGCTGGAACAGTAATGTTGAATAAAATAGCAGGAACTCGTAATAGCACTTAAAGTTTAAAATTACCCCATTCCTTAAGTAGCAGCAGTGGTGCTGAGGGCCTGCAGGTTAACATCCAGTGTCCTTCAGAGAACAGAAAGCAAAGAGGAACAACCAGTGGGTGCCCACCCTGCCCAACAGCTCCCATCACCTGGACGCAGTGCCGTGCTCAACGACCATCAACAGGAACCGCATGGGCAGGGATAAGAAGAGAACATTCCCTCTGTGGTGAGACACCTTCTGCTTCTGGGGAGTGGGAATAGTTACCAAAATGACGTGCTGCCAGGGTAGTACTGATGAGTTCATGCAACACTGTGATTCATCCCCAGCTGACAAAGGACCTACAGGGCATTAACTTGGAGGTTCTTGGTTGAATTGTGTGTCTTGAGGCTCTGCATTACAGTAGCCATCCATGGCTCAGAGCAGAGGCTTTCCTTTTATCAGGAAAATAGTTCATTCTTTTCCTGATGAGTTTTTTCTATTTCCTGCTGATTTGCTGAGCAGCTGTCATTTGAGACAGAACCTCTTTGTGAAGGACAGGCTGCTTCTCACTGACATGTGCCAGTAACTTTGATCTAGTTTATTTAGTGGAAAGTGCTGCTGAAGCTCTCAACTTTTTCCATTATAAAAGTTAAGGCAACTAAGATAAATCTAATCCTAGAAAACTTCCTTGTTTTGTTTGCAGCAATGTGTTATGAAAGATGTAATCAAAGGTGATAAACTGGTATTAGTTGCCACAGCCCTGTGAGCTTGCATGGAGGGGTCTGTAGACAGATCAGGGAGTTGGTGTGTGGGGATTGCTTCCAGCAAATGTTGCCTTCCCTCTGTGCATGCCAGATGTGTCTCCTCTATGGATGCTCCTTGCATATACTGTGCTGTTGCTTTCCACTCTAGCTTTGATGACCATGACCCAGCAGTGATCCATGAGAATGCATCCCAGCCAGAGGTTCTGGTTCCAATCAGGCTTGATATGGAAATTGATGGGCAGAAACTCCGAGATGCATTTACGTGGAACATGAATGGTATGTAGCAAGGAGAGTTTCCTGAGGCTGGAGAGATAAAGTTGTGTCCATCACCAAATGTCCTTGCCCCATACAGACAAAGCTTTAAAACTCTCCCACTTCAGACTGTATTCAGTGCTTGCATCTCTTACCAAAGGCTCTGCCACTTCCATGGGTTGCAGTCATTCCTGGACACATGTGGTCTGAAGAGTTTAACTGGCAGATTTTCCAGATTTTCATCAGCTCAATGGTCTGAGAGTATCTGTTAGCTGAGGTTACTGGCTGTGGCTTCTATGGCAACACTGTCTGGATACCATGGAGCAGGCAAAGAATCACACTGTATCAGTGTGTCTGCCCTAAAGACCTGGTACAAAACACCCTTTTAAAAGCAAAAACTAATGCATGTGGGATTGATTCCCTTTGTCACCTTGCTCTGTGGGATTTTTGTGTGTTCTGTAAGTGGCAGATGTTAATTTCTAAGGAAGTTTACAACGTTCACTCTTGTTCTGTAACAGAAAAGCTGATGACCCCAGAAATGTTCTCTGAGATTCTTTGTGATGACCTGGATTTGAATCCTCTGACCTTTGTCCCTGCTATTGCATCTGCCATCCGACAGCAGATCGAGTCGTACCCCACTGACAGCATCCTAGAAGATCAGTCAGACCAACGGGTTATTATTAAGGTAATAAAACAGGAAGGCAGCAGAATGAGAGCTGAACCATTTGGCTTCCTCTAGTTATGTTATGGGGGACTAAGAGTAGAGAAGCTTCCGTCAGAGCAAGGGAGCTCTTAATTCCAGTCCTCCAAGCAGATTCCCCTTTGTCCTCGGTATTGAGAACAGAATCAAGGTGACAGATGATTAAACATCCATGTGCCCATCCTCTGAGATGATGAAATAGTTCAGTTAAAGCATTGCCATCCTCCTTTGGAAGAGCTGAACTTCGGTGAGCAATGCTGAGTTGTCTCCATGCTACTGAAATTAAGAATTCAGTTAAGGAACTCTGCAGGTGAAGTAGGAGTTACTGCTCTGTTCTCTTCAGCCTCTGCCTTGTCAGTTCAGCTACCGTGGACAAACTTTTGTGGAAGTGGAAACAAACATCCTGTCTCTTCCCTTATCTCCAGCTGAACATCCATGTAGGAAACATCTCCCTCGTAGACCAGTTTGAGTGGGACATGTCAGAGAAGGAGAACTCCCCGGAGAAGTTTGCCCTGAAGCTGTGCTCAGAGCTTGGCCTGGGTGGGGAGTTTGTCACCACGATTGCCTACAGCATCCGGGGACAGCTGAGCTGGCACCAGAAGACCTATGCCTTCAGGTACTGAACTGCCACCTCCTTGTCTGCCTCTGGGCTGGGGGTGTACTTCACGGGCATTTGCATCAATGGATCTTAAAACAGTTGACCTGATGCAGAAGGTTTTGTTTGAAATTAGTCCTTATGCCTTATACCCATTCTGTCTATCTTAACCATTTTTTGTGCTTGTGCCTAAATATCTTTTCCTGTTGGGTCTAATATATTTCAGGACCAAGTATTGATGAAATGTCAGCTTCTGCTGACAGAACTAATTAACAGGGATAGTCCCTCTTCTAATGAAAGGTCGTTATTAGCCCCTGATACATTTTTTTGTTTTGTTGGCTTTGCCTAACTTGGGCCACCTACTGTTCCAAGCTTTGGTTTTTGAACTTGGACTGATGAAAACTGTACCTCTCTGCTCGGGCTGATGTTAGAGGTGGATTGATCATAGGCCCTTCTCCAGCTGGAATGCAGCATTGTCAGGTTTAATTAGTCAGCTTTGTAATTTGTCTCCTAAATGGCTTCCAGTTGTGCTGTGCAGTGTTCTGTGGTGAGTTCCTGTACTGATGTTATCCACAGCACAGTGCTGAGTCTGCAGCTCTAACAGTCCTTTAATGTACACTCTGAGGTTTTGTGACCTCAGGTCATGGTGACAGTCAAGGAAGTTTAAGAGTTCAGCAAATGCTGTATTTGCAGAGGAGGGAATGGTACTGTTGACACCAGTTTTGTAGGGGTTGATTCAAGGAAGCAGCACAAGGAAATGTGCCTGGCCCTGTCCTACCTCAGGCAGAGGACAGGGAGCAGTTGGAGTGGGAGTAAGCAAAGAGGAGCTGGAGACTGGGGGAAGCTGGCTGCTGCCATGAGCTCTGCTCCATCCAAAGGGTTCCTGTCTGGTCAGCCTTCTGTGAGAAATAGACACTGATCTGCTCTGGCCTAGTTGCTCTTGCACTGGTCTCACTCTGCTTCCTCTGGGTATAGTTTTTATCCTTTCACAGCAACTGCCTGGTTCTAAAGTGATCCCCAGAGTGATCAGAAAGTGGAAAGGGACCGTTTAGCACATGTGAATTAAACTCTGAATTAAATCGTTAGGTTGTGTGTTCATCCTGCTGGTGTCCCTTGGAAGGTGGGTGGTGGCTTCTACCTTTCCCTCCACAACCTTGGACTTGCAGTTTTGGCTTGGGACTATGTCCAGGAACAACAGCAGAGCAGTGCAGGAGCTTGCAGGGTGGTAGATGAGAACCTGATACACATTGTGCTGCAGCACTGTCTGCATTGTGGCCTGCAATGAGGTGTCTGTCCCTCCTTCCTGTGCTTCTCCATGTATTGCAGATTTCCAAGAAAGTAATCCGTGGATTGAGAGTGAGATTCATTCCTCCCTTTGCTTCTGCTCAGTTGCTGGAACTTGCAGCCAGTAAAGTTTTAGTCAGTACTGCCCAGGCTCATGTTAATGCCAGCTTCACACTATTCTCTCTAAAGTCATGTGGGCTATGGTACCAAAGGGCCCTTCCTTCTAGGGGTAGTTCAAACAGGCAGATTTCAGGCCTTCTTTAGACTGTGGCAGTATTGCAGGAGGGAGAACAAAAAACCTAAAAAAGTAACCCCAACAGAACAAAGTACATAGACATGAGCTGTTCAGAGAGAAAAAAAACTCTAATTGAAACCTCATTTTTTTTTGTCATAGTACAAACATGTCCTCCTCTTCCCTTTTTTCTTCTAGCAGAGGAGTACTTTTGAAACCTTACAGTGATTAATGATATTTGGGTTCTGTGGTTGGTTAGTTCCTGAATTTCCAAACCACAGGAGTGGTGGTTGCTCTAGCATCATTCCATTGATGTAAGGAATGGGTCTGCTTTAGATGTATCAAAAGAACCTTAATATCTCAGGGGATTGGGGGTTTGAGAAGTCATATGCCTCTTAATCATCTGAGGGAGAGGTGAAACTGTCTTTTAGTTGATGAAAGCCAGGGCACTTTTTTCAGCTGGGCTGCTCTGTGCAAAAGAAGGAAAGCCTGCAGTCCAGTGGCTGGGCAGACAGTGACTGCTGCCTGTGGGGTTTTCAGGGGCAGTGTGTGCTGGGCTGTTCCCTGTGCATGCTGAGTGTTTCTGTAGGCAGCACACAGCCCCTCACTGCCTGTTTTGCCTTTGAGCCCTGAGGGATGGCACAGGTTCTCCCACACACCAAACCCATGAGCCTGAGGAGTCACCTTCCCAAAAGATTCCCTGCTTTGCTGGCATGGCCCTGACACTACTGCCAGGGGCCAGGAGCCTGAGCAGAGGCAGTGCCTTGCTCTGCTGGGAGGCCTGCAGCTGACAGTGCCTTCCAGCCATTCTGGCAGCAGCATTCTCCTCATCAGGAAGAACAATGGAGGAGCAGTCTTACTGTAGAGGTTGGGAGATGAGGAAGGAGTTCTCAGTTTCTCTCTGATTCTTTGCTAAAGAAGTGTGGTATCTGAGTTGCCTTGCAGTTAGGTTATGCATGAATCCAGCTTTCCATTCCCCATTTAATTCAGTGAATGCTCAGCGTTAAGCATTGTGAGGTAGAGATTATGCTATCACTAACAAAACCCCAGCTAATATCCAATTTTGCCTGGAATGTGTGGCATTCTAGGACTAAGATGAAATTCCTGGGTTTGAGTGTTGTTTAGTGGATGTCAGCAGTACTGGAAGTAGATTTGATTAAAGCTTCCTCCCTAGATCAGATACCAAAGGCTCTGGATTAATTTTTCATGGTAGCATTACTTTGAAGACTTGTTATTTTAGATTATTAGCTTTGATGCAGATGTTGGCTGCTCCCCTGATAATTAACATTTGAGTTCTTTCCTGAGGGAATGAGAGGCTGCCTGTGAGTGCTGAAATCCTGTGTAGGGGTGCATGTCCCTGGGGAGGGGGCCGAATGTGTGTGCACACCTGTCCCAGGGCTTCTCTCACACACACTTCTGCAGCTCAGGCTGAGCCACTTTTGAGAATTCAAAGCAAACATTTACATTCCGAGGCTCCTCTGTATTTATGCTGGGTTTCCGGCTCCACTGTCAATATTTGGGAAGCTACTCTTGGTCAATTCCTGTTGACTTTTACTGAAAAGCAGCTAGTGAAGCAGTAAATATTTTTGTGCATGTGATAATCCAGCTGGTCAGGGCAGAGGAATCTCTGAGGAGGGTCTTGTGATTTGGGGCGCAGCCTGGTGTTTGGTTTCTTGTTAGCCACAGCTTCTGATTGCAACAGCAGGTCCTAAAAGACTGCTTTTTCCAGTGTCAGGCTCTCAGGAAGGGCAGACTTTTGCCAGGGAAGAGCTGTCAGGGCTGTGCTAGGTGAACTACGGGTAGGAAGTCAGAGCTGCAGAACTGCAGAGCTGGACAGGGAGTCCCAGCTCCCGGGCTGTGCTGGGAGAAGCACTCCAGGACTGATGGACTGGGATGATCTCTGCCCTTTGGGGTTGAACCTTGTCAGCCAGGGATGTAACAGCCTGTGTGGGAAAGAATTGCAGGTCCAGCACAAATCCCTCTCCGGGGGTGGTGGCTGGAGATGGGGGTAGCTGCTTTCCCAGAAACTTCAGCTTCACTAGGGTGTAACCAGAAGCCTTCAGTGAACTTCAGGGGACCAGACTGTGCTAAGAGCAAAGAAGGAATGCTGAATTCCAAAGCAGTGTGAGTGATGCTCTGTTGTCCCTGGCTGGCCCTGGCCCCACTGATGGCTGCTGCCCTGTGCCCTGCCCTGCAGTGAGAACCCTCTGCCGACTGTGGAGATCGCCATCCGTAACACGGGCGACGCTGACCAGTGGTGCCCTCTCCTGGAAACGCTCACAGACGCCGAGATGGAGAAGAAGATCAGAGACCAGGACAGAAACACAAGGTACTGCCACTACCTCAGACAGTCCTCTTGGCCTGTGCCTTGACAGAAGTTCAAGTTTGATGCGTACCTTTCCCTACTGAGAGCCGACTGGCAGGATGTCAGCCTTGCTCACAACAGAAACTTTAGCTTCAGGGTACTCAGCTGTTACCACCTTCCTCCACAAACATCAAAATGTCTACTTTACCATCCCCTGATTGCAGCAAAGTTTCCTCTTTTTTTTTTTTTTAACCCATCTTTTTTCCTTGGTCTCTTTGCTTGTCCAGGGGAGTTGTTTGTGTAGGAAGGCATGAATCAAACATTGGAGTTTCGTTCACTGTCATGCTCCCTAAAATCCTTCCACCAGGCTTCCTTTTATGTAGTGTAAAGTTCAATTTGATGTAGCAATGGTCAAGCTCCCAGCTCTAGCCTGACTGATGCCAACCTGTTTGCCAGCACACGGAGCACTGTGTGGTTCCAGGAGAAGCTCTGCCCACCAGAGACCTGCTAAGTGATATTTGACAAGCAGTTGAGAGCTTGCACCTACTTGATGGCAGATATAAATGAATGGCTAATATCTTTCCAAAAGATACATCGCGAAAACAGTAAATATACTGGCTGAGCTCTTTCCCAGGATGTTTTTTAAACTGCTGATTAGCAGGAGCACAGTCACTTTGTATCCCAGCTATGGCTGACTGAAGAGTTTACAATAGCAGTTGGGTCAATCCAAGTTAATGAGCAGAAGTGTCCTAACAGCTGTTAGTGAAAATCGTGTCTTTGCCTTATCAGCAGGAACACTCTCAGGTAACTGAGGAGTTCTGTCTAGGAATAAGCCTGCCTGCAAAGTTGACCCAGCTGTGGCAGCCCCCCCAAAGCACTGGTTTTGCTAAGGCCTCCCATGACTGTAAGGTGCACTTACTGTTCCTCTCTTTCTTTCCCTTAGGCGCATGAGACGTTTGGCCAATACTGCTCCAGCCTGGTAACCTTCCTGTTGTGACACTGGTGCTCTTCCTACAGACTTGATCCCTATTCCTCTCCCCAAATGGATCTAGAATTGGCAGGGGTCTTTGTCTCTGAAGGGGACACACATTCCACTTGCCACGAGTTCCCAGTACTGCTGACTTCTGCCCCCACCCCTCCAGCCCAATGCCACGTGCCCAGAGCACTGTGTGAGCAGTGTGACCTGGCTGAGACCTGTGGCAGGTGTTGGAGCCCTTATATGCCTGTGTGTGGACAGTGGAAAGATTCTTTTGTATAGGTGCAACGTGCACTATTAGGACAACTTTTTAAATAAAAGGAATGCATACAATGTAGGTTGAGTTCAGTAAGTTTGAATGAACAGTGAATCTCAGCAGGCTTTGTGCTGTTCTGGTAACTGAGTAGTCCCAGGGCCTGACATTAATGCTTTTGGGTGTAGTGCTGAACACTCACATGCATTCAGTTCTCCTGGGTGCTTTACTTGACCAGGTAAAAGGCCCAAAACCTTGTGGTGCAGGGGAAAGTGAGGAAGGGACTTAGAACTAGAAGCAGCAACCAATGCTCTAAGGATTGGTCTGTCCCCTGACCTGGCACAGTCTGTAATGAACTCAGGGAGGTGTTCAGCTGGTTTACTCAACAAGGTAGAACAAGTTTAACTGAAATCACAGACTAAAGAGACATTTCTGTCAGATGTCAGCCTGGTGTGTGGTGAACCCTGTTTTTTGTGAAGACTGTATCTGGAAAACAGCAGAGTCTCTGCACTACAGCAGGTAAAGTCTCCAGTCACTGAGAGTGAAACCTCTCTGCAGCCAGTGCCTTTGCTGTGGTCACTGTCAGCACACAGCACTGCCAGCTGCAGTGCACAGAGCACTCAAAGCAAAGTGGGGGTCAGGAATGCCCTTAGAACTGTAACCCAATAAATAACCTGCCTTTCTCTAGAGAGTTTAAAAGCAAAATCCATTGAACTGAGATTTAAAGAAAAATCCAAGCTTGCTTACAAACTAATTAGAATCTCTCTTGCTGTTGAGGTACCCCAGCTCTTTGATAGAGTTCCTACCATTCACTGCCAGAACTGATGAATGTTTCAAACAAGGCAGATTTTGCTGGCAGCCTGACGGGTATGTTCAGGCCTTTCTGATAAAGCCATAGATTTTATGATCCTTGCTTATCCACCCACCCTGCTAGCACAGTCAAAAAACACTTTATGGCCTTAATTTATCATGTTTAGACTTGAGTAATAACAGAGACAGAGAGAATTTTTCTCTGGGTGGGAGAGAATTTTTTCCAGATGTTAGTCTACAAAAACTGAAAATTTGCAACTTAGCAATAATACTATTCAGTCTTACCCTGGGCTCCTGTGCCAGAGTGGTACTCCATGCATTACTTCATATTAGAGAGGCTGAAAAGTTATTTGAGCAAGTACGACAACCTGGGATTGCTGCTGCATCTTAGCCTCCCATGTAAAACATGTTTTGGCTCATGGACATAAAATCTCCTTGAGAACATAAAAAGCCTTGAGAACATTTCAGCCTGCCTTTGTTATATGACCAGGGACTTGTGCCAGCAGCCTCTTCAGGGAATTTGACTAAATATGTGTGAAACTGCTGTAGCCTTAAATTAACATCTGTGATGCAGTTTTTTTTTTAATTGCAGTGAAGTTTGTGATTACTAATCCTCAAGTTCACAGGGAGGTGCAGGCACACAAGGACTGCAGCACCTCTGCTTCTCAAGGCCAGAGAAGCTGTACAAGTTGCTCCTCAAAGCAGCCAGGCACAAAGCAGAACAGTCCAGAAAGATGGGAACTTTAGCCAGCTTTATATGGGATTAGGACTGCTAGGGAACAGCCAGGAGCAGCTTTCTTGCTCTACAATCACAATTCCTTGGGTTAGTCTGGTACTCTACCTCAAAGCATAGCCCAGCTTTTACATTTCAAAGCCCCATCTCAGGCAGTTTAAACCAGAACAGCTGCAGCCTTCAAAGACAAACTCCTTCTAGGGACTGAAAGCCAGCTGTGTGATCATTAGGTGATGAGCAGAGCACCCAGCAAGGACTTGTTGAGTCTGACTCTGCTTAGCCCTTAGTGCCACTGTATCTTCCAGACCAAATTAGCACCTGTCCAGGCCTCTCCTCTTTGTAGAGGGAAGCATAAATACAGCAAAAGAGCTTGTTCAAATCAGGACTGATTTTTGATAGTGTTTTATTGGAAGACCACAGGGGAGAGGGAGTTGGTGTGTGTGCTTAATCAGATGCTGGTTACTCACATTTGATAGTTTGGTGGTGGTTTGCAGGTTTGAGCAGCCAGCACTGTTTGGGGGGAGCTGTTGTAAGATACAGTGGGTGCAGACTCAAAGGCCTTGAGGCTGGGTACAAGCACAGTGTGAGCTGTATTAACAATGATCAGATCCATTTCATACAGGTGTCAGGGTAGGGATGAGCTTGTTTAGTTTTCCCCTGAAACTCAGATGTTTAAGTTTCAGAACTGAAAAATTCAACAAGAGTGGAATTACACTGCAGGTGCAGACAGTCTTTATTACCAGTGTCAAGTGCTGCTTCCAGCCTCTGCTTGGATCAAGTGTCCAGCTCAGTCCCTTTGTCCTTTCCCAGGCACACTTTAGCCAATTAGACATTCCCCACACTCCTCTTCATGCCCTGCAGCCCTGCTGAGAGAAGAGGCAAAGGATATCTTCCAGCTAGCCTGAACTTTGCCTTGACCACCAGAAAAGAAAAGCCCAAACTTGGCAGTTTTGAGCAAATTCCTGATGCTTTGCTGCCTCTCTGCCCCTGGCAGAAATGGACACACAACTGAAAAATAAAGACTTTAATGTAAAGACTCTTTGGAAACAACCACCAGAAAAGGAGTGGGGGACATAAAGGAAAGAAAGAGGCTGAGCTGCAGTCTACCATGGTACAGAACTACTTCACTGAAAGCCCACAAAGAGGTCTCACAACAGTGAGGGCCAGGTGCATTAGTCTTTGTACAGAGGGCAAGAGTGACCTGGCACACAGCAAGCCATTAACAGCAGGAGAAGTAGGAACTGGTTTAACACCCCATTTGATACAAATTCCACCCCAGGTAACTGAGGAGCCATCACAGCTTCAGCCCCTGTCCCTAGGACACCTCTGTGAGCATTCAGGAGTCCTTGTGTGCAAAGCTCTGTGGATCCACGTTGTACAAAGGGGAAGATGGGTTACCCACACAAACAGTGACGCTACACATCAGCATGGCAACTGGTGTTATTCCAGAAGGATCTCTGGGTCCCAGCAAGAGTCCAGCCAGAGGGGAGGAACCTGGCCACATGAAGAAGTCCCCCATGTTACTGTGGATGCTGCTGCTCGTTCTGGGCTTGGTTTCTAGGCTGGTGTTCTGGACGATCCTCAGGGAGAGGGTTGTAATTGGGATCCTCTTCAGGTGTGTCAAAGACCATCTTCCTGGCAGGGGACACACCCATCCCACCAGGCAGGCAGGTTAGGAAACAGGTGAGGATGACAGAGCCCCAGCCCTCCTAGGAGCACCCTGGTTGTCAGCCACAGCCCTGGCCCACTGCCCCAGCACCAACCATTCTGTGCTCAGCTCCACACACGGTGATGACACCACCTCCTCCCTTGATCACTAGGTCAGGTTTGATTGTCAGTGCACAAAGCAAAACATACTCTTGCTTTCTTAAACTAAAAAAAATACATCAGAAAAAAATCCTGCCTCCATCTAGCATTTCCACAAGTAGTAAGCAGATTTCTAGTTTTACTAGCAAAGCTGGAGGTAGCAGCACCTGCTATATGGGCCCTGCACACATGTATATAATGTGCAAATAATGCAGCAGGGGCTGCACCTGTGGAGCTGAGGTGCTGTCAGCAGGCAGTTGTCTCTTGTGGTCAGAGTTTGCTATGGAAGGGATCAGGTTGAGAAAGCCCACAGTAAAGCCCAGAAAGAATTAACTTTACTTACAGAAAGCTAGGGGTTAACAGCAACTTCTTTCCTCCAGGCTGATTGGGGAAAACATCTTCCAAGAAATAATAGATATGACCCACTGCAATCCCTGGGGAGAGATGCCACCAAGGTCAGGCACAGCTGCAACTCCTTTGCCAGATGAACCAGAGCTGCTGGGCAAAACTCTAAGAACTCCTCAGCCATGTGCCCACATCCAGCTTCCCCCAAAGCCAGGGATTCTGCAGTTTGCTGTGATCAGCAGGCAGGGAGCCCATTAGCCTGAGGGCAGCATTGCACACCCAGGAGACCAGACACAGCAGTGTCAGCTCCCCATACCCAGCCTCTGCCCCTGGGACAGACACACCAAAAAGCCCAGCCACCCAGAAACCCAGCCAGCTCACTTCAGGAAACCCAACACCTTAGGCCAGGTGGAACCAAGAGAAGGTGCCAGTGTCTCAAAAGCACCCATTAGAACTGAGTGCTGTGGCTGCGAGGTGTCCTTGTTCCCATCACCCAGCTGCTTTGACTTACCCAGCAAATCAATGATGATGGAGTTGCCTAGGAGCAGAGAGAATCCCATCAGGACCCAGGGCAGGAAGGGGGCTTGGAAGTTAAGAAGCCCAAAGAAGTTCATGCGGATGTAAGGGTTCCTGCGACTCCATACGTACACCAGCATGATGGTGAAAGCCTGGCCCAGGAAAAACAGGCTGGCAAAGAGTCCAAACAGCTGGGAACTACCGAGTCAAGGAAAAACCTCCCCACCCTGAGCACCACCTCCAGGCAGCACAGGGTGCTTTGGGACAGGAAACCCAAACTACAGGCAGCTATTCACAGTGTTCTGACACACTGCCCATGTCACCAAGCCTAAGATACACTGACACTGCCCCCACACACATCTCTGCCCCTGCCTCCCCAGAACAAGCAAGACACTCTGGAGTGCACATGCAGTTTGCTCACTCCTTACGCTGATGTCTACAACCACCAAGAGCTCTATAGTCACCTTTGCAAAATGAACATCAAAATGACCTTCAAAGAAGGGCTTTCACAGTCTTACAGCACTTGGGACAGTGGCATATCTTAACAACTAGCTCACAGCCAGTATCTGCCTTCTACAGAAGAAGTTCAGCAGTGAAATGGCTCTTGGAATTCACAGTCCTCTTCTTCAGAGCAAAAAGAAACAGAGAGAGACAAAAATTTCCCCTTTCCTTGTAGCTGGTCTCCAAATCCACCTCTGGCCAAGCACCTGGCTGCTGCAGCCACCTGGATTCTGACAGCTCACACAGCCTCATGCAGAGCTCTGTGGGGACAGCAGTGCTCTGAGCCATCTGCATAACACAGCAGAAGATATTCAGAGAAGGTTTATGCTTGGGAGGGAAATAAATTTCACCATCAGTTAGTGTGTTGTGAAAAGAACTTCAGCTGATGTGATGGTACCTCCAGCTACTGACAGGCTGCAAGCTCTCAGCTCACACTGCTGGACGTGCTGGCAACGGAGAATGTGGGAACCTGCTCCTTGTCCTCATGGCTCCACATTCCTCCCCTTGTCCTGAGCCAGCCCCAGACAATCCCAGCCAAGCTGCACTCACCAGAGCCCAGCCAGTGGCTCTGTCACAGCTGGACAGGCTCCTGCAGAGAACACGTGGCCTCCTTCCAGGCTGAGCTTCCTGAGCACTCTGCCACGTGTCCCCTTCAGGGCTGGGGCAGCAGCAGCACAATCCCAGGCAGCTTTCCTCTCCTCTAAGCACACAATGAGGCACAGGCCAAGGCAAGGGCGGGAAGGACGAGGAGCACAAGCTGTGCCATACAGCCAGAGGCTGCCCTGCTCCACATGCTCCTCCCAGGTGACAGGGCATGAGCCCGGCAGGCCTGGGGCACAAGGGCCCTGCCCTGAGGCACAGAGAGGTTCCTAACCCAGCTTGCTGCTCAGCACAGCCAGGACACAGAGGTGGCACACGAGCCCTACACCACCCACAGCATCTCAGGAGACACCAGCTCAAAAGGATACTGTCATGAGAAACCCTCCAAAGAGGAACATGAAGACAAAGTCAGCCGTCCTTCCACGGAAGGAGCCTTCTTCCAGCATGCGGCAGTACCTGTACCTGAGAGCACGAGAGAAGGCAGGGGTTGCAGTATAGGAAATTAACAGCTGGCCACCCTGTGCCCCACAGCAGGACTTCCCAGGAAACAGCTGCTGCAAGCTATTGCATCCCAGGAAGCTCAGCCAGGCGTGCAAGCCCAGAGCAGAGCAGTGCAAACTTCACCTGCCACCACTGACCCCAAGGAAAGAGAGAGGCACGTGCTGTGCCTCAGCCAGAGCTCACCCCAGAATGGGCACTGCTCCCCACCAAGAGCCACAGCAGTGGCAGCTTCCCTTTTGGCAGGGCCTGCCCTGCAGCAAGCACAGAGGGTCACAGCTACAACTGAAAAGAGCCAAGGGAAGAGCCCACAGCCCTAGAGTGCTGCCAAGGCAAGCCATGCTGGGGTGCAAGATGGATGGGGGGAGTTGCATCTAAGCCAAAATGGGAGCAGAGAACTTCACTGAGACCAAAGGATACAGAAATATCATGTTGAAAAAGAAACTGAATCCCAGGGGCCCAAAAAAGAGGAAGTTGGTGATCAGCCTCCATATCTGAAAGAGAAGAGAGAGGAGAGAGAAAAGGAGGTGGACAGAGGTCTCTTCTGCTGACAAGTGGAGCAGCCCGTGACACTGTACCCAGGGAATGCTCAGTCATGCACCCGTCCCTTCAGCAGTACCCGGGACACCAGACAGCTGCTCCACCCTCTAGGGGCACCTCCTTATGCCATACCCTGAGACAGCAGAGGATCTCACCTTTCCAGGTATGGAAAAGAGTTCTCTACTTTTGTGGAGAGGACAAACAGCCACAATTCAGCACCCACAGCCAAATCAATTAGTTTTTACGCCTCTCTACAATGAATCCCTCTCCAACCAGCCCAACAGCAGCTGCCACACACGGTGTAACACAGAAGGAAGAGCTGAGTTTTGAGGCAAGGGAAAAAGGGAAATGCCAAGATGGTCTGTGGCAGGGAAAGGCTGGCAGGAGCCCTCTCCCCGCAGGTGCCCGTGCCAAGAAGGGCCGCTGGTGATGGGCAGCTCGCAGCGGGCAGCGAGCCCTTGGGAGGGATGACACAGCAGCGCCCGGGCCCGCGCTCACACCCAGCCCCCTCAGGGCTCACCTGGAACTTCCTGAAGATGAGGTCGGGGTTGAAGTACAACTGGAAGGGGGTGATGAACTCCAGCTGCTGTGGGAGATAGGCAAAGCAGCTGCCATCACCCACTGTCCCCGGCCAGCCCCAGCCCTGGCCCCCGCCCCGCAGCCCCCCGGCCCGGCCCGGCCCGGCTCCGCTCACCACGGCGGCGGTGGTGAGCACGCAGGCGGTGGTGTAGGCGCGGGTCACGGCCGGCATGCCCAGGTACTCCTGCGCGAAGCCCTGGTACGCCATGGCCGCGCCGCTCGGCCCGCCCGACGCGGCGCCTTTAACGCCCCCCCACACGCCGCCGCACGCCCGCCCCCGCGGGCGAGCCCGGCCAATCCCCGCGCGACAGGCGGCGCGCACCGGCCAATGGGAGCGCGCCTCATGGCCCCGGCGCGCGGCCGCCGCCAACCCGGAGCGGGCCCGCCCCGCGCCGGCACGGGCGGGGCAGGGCGGGGCAGGGGCGGGGCAGGGGCGGGCAGGGCAGGGCACGGCACGGCACGGCACGGCACGGCACGGCACGGCACGGGCCGGCACGGCGACCGGCACGGCACGGCACGGCACGGCACGGCACGGCACGGCACGGCACGGCACGGCACGGCACGGCAGACGGCCGCCGGCCGCACGGCACGGCAACGGCCCGGCACGGCACAGCCCGGCACGGCACAGCGGCTCCCGGGACACGGACACGGACAGGGACAGGGACCTGCTCCGCCCGGCCGGGGAAGCGTCCGCCCTGCTCTTGCCGCGGCCGCGGCAGCCGCGGGGCGCTCAGCCGCGCTGTCCCCCGAGAGCCGGGCGCTGTCAGCGCCGTACCCCGCTGGCTCGGGGGGACAGCAGCCCGCCGCAGGCAGCCGAGCCGCGAGAGGCCGCGCTGCCGCTCCCGCAGCCGGGGTGTGTTGCCGCTTGCTTCGCTGATCAGAAGGGTCTGGGATTCACTGAGGCACAAAGGGCTTGGGGTGTTCAGGGATTCCTGCTGGAATCTCTCCCGCCTCTGGGATGGAGCCGTGAGGCGCTGCCCCAGGCTGTGCCAGATCGCAGCGGGCGAAACCAAGGAATGCACGGGGCCAGCGGGGGCTGCGGGAGGCCCGGGGCCGGCAGAGTCTGTGTGCTGCCCGTGTCCGAACGGGATCACCCTGTGCTGCCCGTGTCCGAACGGGATCACCTGTGCTGCCCGTGTCCGAACGGGATCACCCTGTGCTGCCCGTGTCCGAACGGGATCACCCTGTGCTGCCCGTGTCCGAACGGGATCACCTGTGCTGCCCGTGTCCGAACGGGATCACCCTGTGCTGCCGTGTCCGAACGGGATCACCCTGTGCTGTCCGTGTCCGAACGGGATCAGGGTCTGTGCTGCCCGTGTCCGAACGGGATCAGGGTCTGTGCTGCCCGTGTCCGAACGGGATCACCTGTGCTGCCCGTGTCCGAACGGGATCACCCTGTGCTGCCCGTGTCCGAACGGGATCAGGGTCTGTGCTGCCCGTGTCCGAACGGGATCACTCTGTGCTGCCCGTGTCCGCACACAGCGCTCCCGAACGGGAGCCCACAGCGATCTCCAGGAAGCCGGCACCCTTCACTCTCCCGCTGACTGCTCTCCAGTTCTGTCTGCCCTGCCCAGCACCCGGGTCTAATGTTACAGCCACCCTGGATTCGGATGAGGAATGGGCCTGGTGTTGGATTTGTGCTGGAGAAGGTTAAGCTGTCATCAGAGCCTTAATGAGCCCTGAGATTTCCCTTTGAGTCCTCAGTTAATGGGAAATGAAATTACCGAGGGGGAAGGGAGCCTTTGTGTCCCCCACCACCTCCACCCTGAGTGCCCTTTGGTGAAATACAAAACCCAGATGGAAGATGACGGCACACGAGGGTAAAACAACATAATGGGGAGGGGGGAGAAGGCAAGAGACCGTCAGGGTGTGTCAGAGCAGAGAACGGGCTCCTGAGTGCCCTGGGCACTGCGGGGCTGGGAGCACCCCTGGTGTGCCTGGGGCAGAAGGAGAAGCTGCCTTAGGGCTCCTGGGAATGGAGTTGAGCAGGAGCTCAGAGCCCTCCTGCAGCAGTGGCAGCAGGCTCGGCTGGGTGGGCACATCTGGGGTGGATGTGGGAGCTCTGGCAGTTGAGAAGAGCTGAGCTTGAAGGGAAATTCATCGGGCCAGGAGCGCTGCAAAGGGCTGCCCTTATTCATGTGGCTGTTTCAGCCCAACTGCTGCACTGCTGCAGCTCAGCCCTCCAGCATGCCACAGAGCTCCCAACCCAGCAGAATGGACAACTGTGTTGAAGAACTGAGAGCCAATAAATGAATAATAAATGAAATAAATTAATAACTATCCTGTTCCTTTGGGTAGGAAACTAGAGGTATCCTGTCTGCTCTTGCTGCCTGTGGACACCAGACAGAAGCCAAATTCAAGCACCCTGACTCCTTCCCCTTCCTTATTTGAACCAAGGCTGGGAGATGAATTTTGGGAGCCTCTCTGCTGGAAGGAGGCCCTCACTAGCACCATAGAGATGAGAATCCAAATAATCAATCCCACTTACTCGCTGTGAAAGACTATGTACAAGTCAGATATTGCATGAAATCTAAAAAAAAAAAAATAGTAATCAGCTTCTCAATTTTTTCTTTTCCCTTCTTTTCTAGCCAAAACTGGAGAACTCCACTTTTCCAGGCTTCTACATATTCTACATAAGGCCTCTTTTCTAAGGTTTATGGGGGAAGGGGGAGAAGTGATGAAGTGCATCAGGAAGCTCACCAGCTCCTACTAGGAGAGGCCGAACAAATCTCAGTGTCACCCTGAGTTCCCAGGCTGCTTTCTGCCCATGATCTCACTCCCTCCAGAGCTCAGCCAAGCTGACTTCATGCACTACAGTACACCCAGGGCAACTTTAGTCTTTATTACAATCCATGTCACATTTTATGGGGTTTTGGAATATGACCTTCCACAAGTTCCCATCAGCCCAGCCTCACATTTAGGTTCACACACACATCATCATAGTGATGTTGACATGTGGCCTTTTATAAAATCATTAAATTTAACTAAAAGCCCAAAAAACCCCCAAAACCAGACTCTGCCTCAGCTGCAAAAAGGTGAGAGGGACTGTCAGAAAAATGCTGCCCAGGAGTTTTTTCACTGATTTCCTCCTGCCTTGTCCTGGGGACTCAAAGCAGATGTAGCACAGTGATGTACCATTGCTTCCTGCCATCTGCTGGGCTCCCCTTCCTTTTGGGATCAGTTCAATTGCTGTCAATGTGCAGAATCAGCTTCAAAACCCAAGAGGTCAGAAACTCAATGTTTCCATACAAACATTCGTGACGCCCAGACTTCAGTCTATTTTGGACAGGCCTTGTAAAAGACCTCTGTCTGCATGCTCTTGGAGCAGCCAGAGGAGCTAATGAGAAGGACACCCAACTATAACCTTTGCACAAATCCTTCAAAGGAAGAATTGAAACATGATGGTATCTCTTTGTCAGACAATATTAACCCATTGTGCATCTGCAGACTCAGTGATAGTAGTAACCTGCAGCATAAATTCAACAGCTTCCTGTCTCAGTTTCTGCAAACCAAAACTGCAGAGTTAGAAAACAGAGAAAAATGCTATTAACTGTCCCCATGAGTTAAACAGCACATAAACCTCAAGAAGTCACATGAGCAAAGATAAATGGGCTGTTGCAGAAGTCATCTCTTTTGTTTGTAGTAAATTATTGTGTGTAATTCATGTTTCCTGTCCATAAATACCAGCGGAATTTGAAGACATGGAATCCATTCTAATTCAGTAAAGACAAAAACAACTCCTTTTGAGCCCATCTGGAACTTGTTTTTACCATAATTGTTTTGGGCTCAGTAAGGAATTCAAGCTCTAACTGCCGTCCCTAATTGTTTCAAGAGCAAACAGCTGCTCTGTTTGAAGGCGGCAGCTCCCACTTTGCCCAGCCCAGAGGCCCCGGGGCCGCAGATGAAAGGAAGGGGCTCTGCCGTGTCAGCCCCAGCCCCGGGCAGGGGCTCCCCCCGAGGGAAGCAGCCCCAGGCACGGCCCTGGCAGTGCCCAGCCGCTGACAGGAGCCCTCTGCTCCCCACACCGGCGGCGTTCTGTTCGTAGCTTTAGCCGGTGATGTTTTGTAGTGTGTCCCGCGGTGACAAGTCGCCCCTGGCCGGGTGACACACGGCATCTCCTGCAGCCGTGGGGCACTCCAGGGAGAGGGTTCCCTCCCTGGCCACAGAACCGCCAGCCCCTTGCTGGGGTAATGCTCCACCCCCTGCTTACAGTGCCAGATCTTTCCTCCATCTGAAAACAAAGACACCCACACCCACTCGGAGAGACTCCCCCTGCCCCAGCCGGGTCCAAGGTCTCACCCACGGTGCTCCCCAGGACACGCCATGCCTGAGAGCCCTGGCAGCCCTGGTGCAGAGGTCTGTACCTGCCTGATGCCCTGGCACTAGGAACAAGTGAGTCACACCAGGAGGACCTTTCTGGAAGGTTATTTCAGCTCCCAGTCTCAGTCCTTGGCAGCATGGACAAGAGGTGCCAAGAGCTCCATGACCCTGCTGCACATAGATAAGCTGTAATCAGAACTGCTTGAGGCACTTGAAATGTTTACTTTTCCATGTGTAATAGCCATCTATAAACTCTTTCTCCTTCATTGAAGGATTTCTTGTTCCAAATCAGCTAACTCTGCATGTGATGGCTGAAGTCAGGAGAAAGTGAATCATGCAGAATCGGATGGATTTTTCAATTTGTTTGTTTGTTAGAAAGAAACTAAAAATAGCACTTAGAGTTCAGGCCTCCAAGGACATGTGGTTTGCACAGGGTTTGCTGTAAATCACGGTTAATGTTAGTTTTATTTCCTATGGGTTTTAGTTCAAAAATACAGCTTCACATCTGGCATGTCATGAGAAAGATCTCATTTAAATCTCCTTGAGCAGAACCTCATCGCATATCCAAATAAAGCACCTCTTCCAAAACAGCTTCTGATCATGAGTTGAAGACATCAAACAAGAAAATGTCTGTCTCTTTGCACAGTTATTTTTCTCCAGTGTTTAATAATTCTTGTTAAATTCTTCTGACTTGTGATCTGTCCCCTACACCAGAGGTCACCTCCCACAGCTGTCAGTAGGGCATACCCTTCAGGGGCCTTGATTTTTTAACATCCATTTCATAAGCACTGTGGCCAAATCAACAAGAGAACTGAAAAACAACTCTTGTGTCTTATAAAAGGAGGTCTCTGCTCAGCTCACAATAGCAGCCCATCAACTGAGCGTGCTGTCAGCTGCTGGAGACCCCTGCAAGGAGTCAGAAAAGGTATTTGTACTTTCCCAGAGGCAGGACTATGTGTCCCAGTCCAGCTGCCTCTCAACGAGCCAGGGCACAGCTCTAATCAAAAGCTCTGTCTGAAGGGACTGTGAAACAAGAAAGTAGGATGAGGCTGACACTGACACCGCTGCACATATTTTCCTCTCCTTTCGTGGGAACATTCAGCAACATTTGATGCCATTTGGTAGAGTCTAAAAGCTCTTTTCTCACACAGGAACAGAAGTTTTCTTCAAGCAAGGACTTTGTTCTCTTTGGCCTTGAGGTCACTCAATTTCAACTAACTGCCTGTATCAGTGTCTGATACAGAGATGGAAGGAAAAGAAATAGCTCAGCCACAGCATGACCTACAGCTCATGATGGACTGAAAAAAAGGGAATTTCCATTATTTTTAGGATTTCAGTTTTTCTCAGTGTTGCCAGAGAAGCTCTAGTGCTTATCAGGAGGAGGAAAAAGCAGACTGCTGATCCAACACACAGAACATACAGCTGATCTTCTGACATCCAAAATCCAGCTAGCAAGGGAAAGCAGCAAATTCCCTTGGCTGTCCCAGCCCTCGTGTCCTCAAAGGACTCAGCTCCCAGGGATCTCCACTGCTCTGGAAAGGGTCCCAGTGACTCTGTGTGGTAGCAGAAGCTCTGTCAGCACTGGGTCTGTGCCCTGAGAAATCTCTGTGATGAAGCTCTTTTCCTGAAGTTCTTATACAGTGTCCTGAATTTACATAAATTGTGGGGGTTTTATAAAGAACATTAGCGAACTGCTGGAACTGAGAATAATGGTGTCACAGCAGGGCACTCATTTCCTACAAAGAAAAATCCATTTCAACAACTAAGTTCCATAAACATTCCTTTCACCATGAAATCAGCAAAGCTGCTGCATGTTTCTTGAGAAAGTTGTTTGTTTGAAGATCTTATTATTTGTCTTCTGTATTTTGAGTGAGTTCTGCAAGAGTCAGGACAAGCAAACAAAGGCATTTTATATCTTACAGTGATGGTCCTCACAGGAAAGTGAGAAGGGATTGCAGAAATAGCCAGGCTAGATCTTGGGAAATTCAACAACGAGCCAGGGAGCCGCTCCAAAGCTCTCTGCAATTTACAGTGTAGTATTTGTAGGGAGAATTCATCCTGTAGATCCAAGCCTTACAGATGGAAATGGGGCCCCTTTTCTCCCTTGAAGTTGGTCCAGATGATTCTGGTGTAAAAACACTCTAAAAACATTGGAACCTCTTGGTTCGTGGCAGATCAAAGAGCATGTGTTGATGGTCTTCCCTAACGGCAGGATTACCACTTATTCCTGCAGTCAGATAACTGCAGGCAGAGCCTGCTATCATGTTCTCCAAATAACTCTTCTCCCACGTGCATGGCATCATATTTCACCCTGATTATGGCAGGTTTGAGCTCAGTGAGAGAGTGTTTGAGAGTGTGTGAGAGTATTGGTGGGACAGTCCTGCTGGAAACCTGCCGGGTTTGTGTGAAGGCTTCCAGCGCCAGGAGTCTGAGTGACTGCAGAGCAGTGTTTACACCCTGGTGACACACCCTGAGCCCGGATTTCTCATCCACAGCTGAGACTCTGAAACTCTGACAGCAAGGACGAAACATTGGGAAAGCTGGGCTTTTTAAGGTGCAGCAAAAAGCCAGTTAGAAACACAACCAGTGTGAACATCTCTCAGCACCAAAGCACGAGTAATACAGAGGCTGTGTAGATGAAAAAAATCTATCCCTTCACTCCTCATCAAGGCAGCTGTCACTAGAAAAGATAGAGGACTGTCATTGTGGGATACAACACACAACTTTTGTGATTTTTCTTCGGGTTGTGTGAAGAAAGAATTACTTTATTTCTAGGAATTGTTCTTTTATATATATATATTTTTTTTTGACTACTGTGATTGGTGAAAGAAAGATAAACTTCTTTACTCACTTTGGTCAAACTAGAGGGACATTAAGAGAGAATTCTTCCCAGAAAGAATTCACAATATGAATACTGCTACAAAAACAATGTTTTGTTGTTTATGCTCTTTTCCTGGGAACAACTTTCAGTAAACGGAAACATTAGAAAAACTAGTACTTAGAAACTCAGAAACTTTAAACCTAAAAACCAGACTAGAGAGGACAACGTCCTGAACTCCCAGCTAGCCAGCTGCACCGAGACCTCACCACACAACATCCAATTTATGCCCCTGTGAAACAGCTCGAGACCAGCCTGTGCCACCATCCCAGATCTCACTGCCTACCCACAGGACGTCCCTCACCTCTGGCAAGGGCTCAGAGCAGCCAGCACAAGGAAACTGCAGCTTTCCTTTTTGAATTAATTGCTGTTCTTCATACGCGCTGCCTAAACTATCCACCAGTGCCTGTTGACTGGTACAGCGACGTCTCTTCCCAGGTAACAAGTTATTGTTTGGGAAAGCTGTTGGAAGCACTCATCTCACCCTGCCACATGTCACAGGCAGCACAGTGCCGGCATCTCGGCTCCAGAGCCCAACACAGCCAATATTGTACCTCTCCTGCCGCTTTGTGGCTGCAGCTGATGCAGCAGCACATCCCAGAGCACCTCTGTGATGTGGAACAGTTCGTGTTGCTCTTCAGGCGCAGTCAAACCTGAGCAGGGACAAAGAGGACTTTAAAAACATTTTACTGTTTCAAACTCTCTGAAATCTGATAGGGCCCTCACAAATCTCCCTCTGCAGGATGAAAGGATGTTAAAAGGACGATTACTCCTGAAGGCCAGATATTTTGTGAAGCAGCAGCTTTAATGTTACTGCTGGCAGTGCAGTGCCTCCATCTCTAGGATTCATAAGGATTCACCGTTTCCCACTGCCAGGCAGTGCCTGCCTATTCCCCAGAAGGAAGAAAGGCTGTCACTGCTGCCTCCTGTACCTGACAGGATGCAGTGCTCTAAGTGTGGCTGTTTGCTCTGTGCCAGGCTAGGCAGAGGGAACAGGAGCACAGCCTTCTGTGCCTTCCTGCACAGCCTTTCCAGCAACAGCTGGATTGCCTGCCTGTCACCAGGACAGAGACAGGAGCACGGGGAAAGCCAGGATTTGAAAGACTTGGGCTTCATTCATTCCTGTCACTGATGGGACCAAGGGAAATAGTCTGGTTTGTCTTTCAGATACTAGATTGTGTTCCGGGACAAATACAATCAGGAAAAAAAATATTGTAGTTCACTTCTTCTCTGATCACACTTAATCAGAGAAGAGATACTGGTAGCTGTGCAGATGCTCTGAGAAGGAATTGATGTTGTAAACCACACTGGCCTTCAAGAGGGTTTAGACAGACCTGGATCTTGGAGAATCATTTCCCTGGACTGCCATGGACTTTCAACAAAATGAATTGAACCATCTTGCTAATGAGCATGCAGCTCAGTTTTGGGAATGTAAATCAGCTGGCAAAACACCTGCCAAATCAAGTGTCTTATCCTAACGTAATGGGTGACTAAATACACATTCCTGTGCTGGAGATTTAAATAATCCTTTAGAGCACCGTGAGAGTACCAGAGGCTTTGGCAGACAGAGGAAAACCTACGAAAGAGGATGAACAAGCTGCAGAGACTGGTAAAACATCTATTTTACTATTATTACTGACAGATTTTTTTTTTCAATTTGAATTTTTATAAGGCTGTGTAAGTAACGTCAGGTTTGCATAGAACTATTTTCCCAGTTCATCCCAGTCCTGTGGATGAAGCTGACAGAATAATGGCTCTCCTGGCAGCTGCACACCACCACGGTGGCTGGGACAACAGTGCAGGAGCCGGGCATTACGGGAGGCTTGGGAAGGTCACTCTGTAAATACAGCTCAGCTCTGAGCACACAGGGGCTTGCTGACCCCTGAAGGGACAGACAAACCATTTTGCTTTAGCTCCTGGTCACAAAAGAGCTCTGTGATACGCCATTTGATAGGGGATGTACTCTATAATGAAAGCAGGCAAATGAGCAGGAGGAGTGATATATTCCTAGAGGTTGTAAATAAAAAAGAAATGTGCTATTGTAGGGAGAGGAAGCTCTCTCACCTGGAGAACGAGGATCATGAGGAATAGCAGAGATCTCAGGTGCCCAATCCTTAACTCAGTTCTCAGTATCAAGACAGGGAAGTGGTGCAGCCATGGAAAGTGCAAGCAAAATGTATCTGCTGCTAGCTGGGACAGGAGAGCTCAGTCTCCTCTTGCTGCAGGCTTGGAATAGCCTGGCTTTATTTCTGTCCTGGGAGAACATCCTGTCTCGGGCTGGTATGGAAGTTATTTAGAAGAAAACACTTTGAGGAAAGGGGGAAAATCCAAGATTATTTGAATTTGTGGTTTTAGAGTTATTGTGAGACTAGAGCAAAATTTCCTTTTCTTCGGTGCACGGCTCTGTAAGAAGAAACTGAGCAGGTAAAGCAGAAAGAGGTCCTCAGCTTTGGGTTATTTAAGTTCTCAGGGTCACTGGGGTCACACTCATGTAGCAAAACACAGTCTGGCCTGAGGTGCCCTGCACAGCCTGGCAGCCAGCCGAGCCTGAGCATGGCTCTTTATGTTACACTAGAGCTTTCCCAGTGGGAGGGCTTTGTAAGCAGGGGCCTGGCAAAGCCATCCTGGCCTTGGGCCACCAAGAACATTGTGCAGGAGGAGCCAGGCTAATGACCAGGGCCACCAGCATGCTCAGAGTGGTCTTGAGATGTGGAACAGAGCTCCCAGTCCCAAAACTCCTTCAGGGCACAAGGGCCTGTCACAAGGTTTCACCTACAGAAGGGGAAACCAAAGGCACAAAATAGTGGGAAGAAGTTGTATGGTTTTGCTTGTCAGCCTGCCAGTGAGCTGTCAGCTGCTGAGCTGGGCCAGCAAGGACAGCTTGTTCTACACCCTTCAAAAAGTCAAGAGCTCTCACTTTTATATCAACACCCGATCCTGTGATGCTGCATGAGGCAGCCCATTCCCCTGCGCCTGCCTCCCAAGGCTCAGCTGTGGTGTCACTTGGCAATATGAGCAAGTGGCAGTAGCCATGAAGAAATGTCCTCAAGGAGACCTGAACATGGCATGGGAACCCTGTGTCTGCCACATATTTCACCTGTATCATAATGCTGGATTCACAGTTATAGATTGCTAAGCATTGTCTGCTCTGTATGACAAGTGCAGCATCACAGGAAAGACTCTTGTTGTCCCTGAAAATCAGCTTTCTGATTTGTTTTGGTATAGTGGAGTCAGTTCTCATGAATTGTAAGATAAACAAGGATCATGTTTGCATTCCTTTGTGAAAAGATATCACCTGATGGACTTCTCAAGTGACCAGTGGAGATGGAGAGGTGGGAACTTCTCTGTCCAATCTCTGGTCACTGTCCAGAAACTGAGAGATATGAGGTCAACAATAAACGAGAGAGTTCTTTTCTTCTTCTCTGCCTGACCACCTGTTGTGTGTGTTGCTGTGTTCCCTATGTACATCATAGTAACAGACTCTAATCTAAAATACCTGCTAGGATCATGAAAGAATAGAAATTTTTATAGCACACCAAGGAATCCTGAATGCATGGGCTGCACATGGCCGTGGGAAAATCTCCCAGCAAAAAGTCTGAATGTCTGTTGAGTCATTTTATTCTGTGCAAGGAAGCCATCCATTGTCTGTCCCTTTCCTTCAGCTTCAGAACAAGATCCTGATCCTGACAATATGTGCTGCTGGGATTGGAGGCACTTTCCAGTACGGTTACAACATCTCCATCATCAATGCCCCAGCCTCAGTAAGTGCTGCTGCTCTGGTGCCTCCTCCTTGACAGAGCCTCCTGGGGGCTCTGCTGGGCTGTGGGCAGTGGGGTGCCACTGGAAACCTGCAGGCTGCTGCTGAGGGACAGAGAGCAAGGATGGGTTGTTCCAGCTGTACAATTCACATCTGGAGTACAAGACTGTTGTCAAAACCACCCTTGAGCAGGACCTACTGTCACAAGAGTTAAAGCTTGTTTCAACTGCTTTAGCAAAATCTTATTCTAGAATTTGCCAATCTGCATCCTTTGAAGTTGATTTTTGCCCATAAATTCAAAGTGAGACCCATGAAATCAATTTTTAAATTATTATTATTATAGAGCTATAAACCAACTTCAGCTTTTTAACAGCAACAGTTTTACATCCTAAACTCTAGGCTAAAAACACAACCAAGAACTGGAGGAGACTGGAAGCATAAACACAGGATAGATATATAAATAAGGTAGCCTTTCTCTGTGTCCTTCACCTCTCTGGTGGTGCTGCAGCTCTGTCCTTCTCTCTCAGTACATTCAGATGTTCATGAACACGACCTGGCTGGAGCGCATGGGCTCTCCCCTGGACAGCAACGTGATCCTGCTGCTCTGGTCCTTCACTGTCTCTGCCTACCCGCTGGGAGGCCTCACTGGGGCTGTGGTTGCTGGGCCCATGGCCATCATGCTGGGCAGGTAAGAGGTGCTGGAGTTTAATTTAAGCTTTGCAGCTTCCCTTAGTCCAAGAGGAATTAGGATCCCTACAGCAAAATACCCACCATGGTTAAGAATAATGAAAACACGTTTTGTATCACAGCTCAGTCTGCTATAAATGCTCTGGGTTGGTAGGGAGAAGCTACCTGACAAGACAGTCTTTCATATCTCAAAACTCAGTGGGGAGCAGTTTTTTCCCATTACCTTCTCATCACATTCCAGCCCAGCTGAGGTGCTACAAGGATTTCAGCTCAAATCCTTATCACAGTACCCAACTAAATAATCGCTATCATTTTTGTGCCCAGTTTTCTGCCGTGCTTTTAAATGGGAAATCATAATGGATCAGACTAAGGACTTTTCTTCAAAATAAACCGTGGGAATGACACTAGAAACAGAGGGTGCTTACAAAGAGCAGTGGTTGCATCCCAGCTCCTCATGTCTCACAGGCTGTGTATCCACATTTTAGTCTGAAATATTTCAGGAAGCATTCATTAAATCTCCACAGTGGGATATTTTTCTTTGTGCTTGAGTCTCTGAAAAGTATCTGTCTTACCTCATGTATCTTTCATACACAGCTCTATCCCCAGTTCTCTTCAGAAAAAAACCCTAAACAGCCAAACCCCAAAGCAGTGTTACCAACATAAAGTATAGGAAATCAGATTTTGCCTCCCTGCCTCTTGACCCCAAGATTTTCCTTTATGTTCTCTCACTTTCGTTTGCTCCTCTTATGTGATGAAGGACATCCCTTTATGGTTTGAAGTCCCATGACTTAGTAGTGTCATGGTTATGAAGATATGGATATGAAAGGATATGGCTTCCTTAGTCCATTAAAATTTTTGAGATTTCACCCTGTACTACTTTGGAATAAAATCATATTCCATCATAAATAAGAGAAACAAAGACTGAGAGGTAAGGCAGTGAGCAGGGACCAGAGAGATTTTCTGGCAATAATAATAGTATGGGTCAGTAGAGCTCTCTTTTTTCCCCTGGTTTTCAGCAGAAATTTCTCCTGGGATGCATGAAAACTTTCTGACAAAGTTTCACAACGATTACATTATTACATGAAAAACGCCTGTTTGAACAAATTAGCATTTTCAGACCACAATGCACATGGCTTGCTGAAGGAATATTCCTCTCCCTTCCAAGGGAACCTGAGAGCCCTGAATGGGGGGGGAGCAGTTGGGAGTGCCCTCAGAGAGCCTAAAGGAGCAGCACAGGGACACCTCCTGCAGCTCAGGGACACCTCCTGCAGCTCTGGGACACCTCCTGCAGCACAGGGACACCTCCTGCAGCTCTGGGACACCTCCTGCAGCTCTGGGACACCCTGCAGCACAGGGACACCCTGCAGCACAGGGACACCTCCTGCAGCACAGGGACACCCTGCAGCACAGGGACACCTCCTGCAGCTCTGGGACACCCTGCAGCACAGGGACACCCTGCAGCACAGGGACACCTCCTGCAGCACAGGGACACCCTGCAGCACAGGGACACCTCCTGCAGCACAGGGACACCCTGCAGCACAGGGACACCTCCTGCAGCTCAGGGACACCTCCTGCAGCTCAGGGACACCCTGCAGCACAGGGACACCTCCTGCAGCTCAGGGACACCTCCTGCAGCTCAGGGACACCCTGCAGCACAGGGACACCTCCTGCAGCTCAGGGACACCTCCTGCAGCTCTGGGACACCTCCTGCAGCACAGGGACACCTCCTGCAGCATGCAGGGACACCCTGCAGCACAGGGACACCTCCTGCAGCAGTGCAGGGACACCTCCTGCAGCTCAGGGACACCCTGCAGCACAGGGACACCTCCTGCAGCAGTGCAGGGACACCCTGCAGCACAGGGACAACCCTGCAGCAGTGCAGGGACACCTCCTGCAGCAGTGCAGGGACACCTCCTGCAGCAGTGCAGGGACACCCTGCAGCACAGGGACACCCTGCAGCACAGGGACACCTCCTGCAGCACAGGGACACCTCCTGCAGCTCAGGGACACCTCCTGCAGCACAGGGACACCCTGCAGCACAGGGACACCTCCTGCAGCACAGGGACACCTCCTGCAGCTCAGGGACACCTCCTGCAGCAGTGCAGGGACACCTCCTGCAGCGCAGGGGACACCTCCTGCAGCACAGGGACACCTCCTGCAGCAGTGCAGGGACACCTCCTGCAGCTCAGGGACACCTCCTGCAGCACAGGGACACCTCCTGCAGCAGTGCAGGGACACCTCCTGCAGCGCAGGGGACACCTCCTGCAGCTCAGGGACACCTCCTGCAGCACAGGGACACCCTGCAGCACAGGGACACCTCCTGCAGCACAGGGACACCTCCTGCAGCTCAGGGACACCTCCTGCAGCACAGGGACAACCTCCTGCAGCTCAGGGACACCTCCTGCAGCACAGGGACACCTCCTGCAGGGTTTGGATCCACCAGGATCTTCGGGGGGTGGGGGTGGGGTGGGCCGGGCAGCCGAGACGGAGCTTCAGGCTCGGCAGGTGGCACCGAGGGCTGAACCTGACTCTAGCTCACAACTTGTGGGATCCAGGACATCCCTCTGACTGTCCTGGGAAAATTTATAAGTTACAAGAATTTAGGTAGAATGATAATTAACATATCACAGGGTGGGAAAGTAGAATTTTGGTATTTTAGAATGTGAGTTCAGGGGACAAAGATGGATGAATCTGGGTGTGTCCCTGTCCTTCTTCTTCATCTCTTGTTCTCCATCTTCTGCTGTGGTGGTGGCACTTTTTAATTGGTTTAGAGTAAAGGTGCACTGTTTGATGTGGGAGATAGGGATTGGAGAGTTATTGTAAATAAAGCATACATAATTTTTAGTGTAAAAGATAAGGCCATCCCAAAGGGGAAAGAGTTTGGGAGTTTTTCACAACATGGCCTGCAAAGAAGATCTCAGCAGGCCAGAGACACAATATGTAAGATAACAAAGAATAAACAAATCCTTGAAACAACAAGAACAGAGGATCTCGACCTCTTCTTCAGACACTGGGCTGGGGGAAACAGAAACTTACACAGAAACTGAGACAGAGTCAGGTGAAACAACACAACAACAATGAAAACCATGTTTTTTATATTTTAAAAACCTAACAACAACTGTCTTTTCTCTTGGAAGGAAGATGTCCCTGCTGTTGAACAATGCCTTTGTGATCATAGCTGCAGCCTTGTCTGGGTTCAGCAGAATGGCCAAGTCCTTTGAAATGATTATGCTCAGCAGATTTTTTACTGGTGTGAATGCAGGTATGGCAACATGAAAAATATAGAAGGACAAAGGTGGTAACGATTAGAAGACATTTAGGTAGGAATGATCCAGGATATTAAAGCAATTAATACCTGAGGCTGACCAGACACATTAAGAGAATTAAGAAGTTGTATATACAGGTTTTATACTTCTAAGGGCTTCCTTTTAAAGCATACACAGGCGGGGGGGGGGGGGGGGGGGGGGGGTCATGTACTACACATAAGCAGCTCCGTGCACAAGGAAAATCTGAGTTGAAAATGGATCTCTATCTGCTTGTAAGAATGTAAGAATGTCAGTCACTCACCAGCATAAGCACCAACACAAAAGCTTCTGTAGAAGTTCATCCCAGGAAATTATCAATATAAGGGACTTAAAATATGATATTCCCCTCAAAAGGGGGAAGTCAGGGGAAGCATTGCATATAACCTTGGATTTGGTGCTGAAAGGACCATAGGACTGAGGCCCTGACAGGTTTCAGTTACATTATCCACTACCATGGATGAATACTGAAATGCATATTTAGTTACACAAGGGAAAGGGGTGAAATTGAAGGTCTGGGTAAATAACAAGCACTGGTAGATTAGTATCACATGGCCTGAACATAAGAGTGCAGCTGGCAACCTCGAGAGGTGGCTGACTGCATTTAATCTAGGCTCCTCTGCCCACAAGCTGAGGTCAGCATTTGTCTGTCTTGCCCAGGTGTAGGCATGAACATTCAGCCCATGTATCTGGCAGAGAGTGCCCCAAAGAAGCTCAGAGGAGCTGTGGCTTTGACCTCTGCATCGTTTACAGCCTTGGGGCTGGTGCTGGGGCAGGTTGTTGGACTCAGGTAATGTAGAGCTAAGCCCCCCTTCCCTTCCCCCTTCCCTTCCCTTCCCTTCCCTTCCCTTCCCTTCCCTTCCCTTCCTTCCCTTCCCTTCCCTTCCCTTCCCTTCCCTTCCCTTCCCTTCCCTTCCCTTCCCTTCCCTTCCCTTCCCTTCCCTTCCCTTCCCTTCCCTTCCCTTCCCTTCCCTTCCTTCCCTTCCCTTCCCTTCCCTTCCCTTCCCTTCCCTTCCCTTCCCTTCCCTTCCCTTCCCTTCCCTTCCCTTCCCTTCCCTTCCCTTCCCTTCCCTTCCCTTCCCTTCCCTTCCCTTCCCTTCCCTTCCCTTCCCTTCCCTTCCCTTCCCTTCCCTTCCCTTCCCTTCCCTTCCCTTCCCTTCCTTCCCTTCCCTTCCCTTCCCTTCCCTTCCCTTCCCTTCCTTCCTTCCCTTCCCTTCCCTTCCCTTCCCTTCCCTTCCCTTCCCTTTCCCTTCCCTTCCTTCCCTTCCCTTCCTCCCTTCCCTTCTTCCCTTCCCTTCCCTTCCCTTCCCTTCCCTTCCCTTCCCTTCCCTTCCCTTCCTTCCCTTCCCTTCCCTTCCCTTCCCTTCCCTTCCCTTCCCTTCCCTTCCCTTCTCCCTCCTTCCCTTCCCTTCCCTTCCCTTCCCTTTTCCCTTCCCTTCCCTTCCCTTCCCTTCCCTTTTTTCCTCCCTCCCGCCAGGCTGTAAACACATTGTAAATTGTGTTTGTTTCTTTTTCTCCAGGGAGCTCCTAGGAGGGGAGGAGAGCTGGCCATTCCTTTTGGCAAGCAATGTGGTTCCTGCCCTGATCCAGCTCACAGCTCTGCCGTGGTTCCCTGAAAGCCCCAGGTATCTCTTGATTGACCGTGGAGACAAAGAATCTTGCATCTCTGGTGAGTTTAGGGTGACTTTTAGCTCTCTCCAGGTGAGACTTGGGCCCCAACATTTTCAGAATGGTGTCACAAATGTTACACGTAGGAAATTTCATATCAAGTGGTAAATATGATCACTTACTCCTTCCAAACTAAAGAACATTGTATAACCTAAAATATATTTAATCTATTGAGGTAATTGAAAGGCATCTTCCTACAATAGACTTATTTGCTGCAGTAATAGGGTCAAAAGGTAAGACTTGCATTCATAATGGCAAATATGTTTTGTAACTATGAAGTGAAATAAATGCCAGTTGAAGAGCTCAGGATCAACTCTGAAGCCAATTCATATTAATAGGATTTACTTACTTCGTGCCATACAAATCCTCATATGCAGAGTGGCTGAAGTTCTTTTGTGGGAAACATGTGCTGTGTACCAAGAACATCTTAATTGCCTGCATTTCCCAGGAAAGGCACTTGAGATCTGAGTCAGAAGCTGCTAAAATGGCACTGTTGGGAAATTCTCAGTTGTCAAACAGTGCTGAGGGATTTGCACTCCCTTTCCCCAAATCTTTCAAGTGGCTGCACCACAGCTGATGAACTCTGTGAAGGTCACAGCATGGTCACAGGCTCTGTCCTGCAGCCATCACCTGCTGCTCCATCCCTGCCCTGCAGAGCAGCACACTGAAGAGAAAGCCCAGGAGTAAGAGCTTCCCTTGTCCTTGCAGCACTGCAGAAGCTCAGAGGCACCAGTGACCTGAGTGCAGAGCTGGAAGAGATGCTGGCAGAGCAGGCTGCTGTTCAAGGCCAGAGAGCCAAGAACCCGTGGGAGCTGTTCCAGAACCCAGCTCTGAGGTGGCAGCTGGTGAGCATCATTGTGCTGAGCAGCGCCATGCAGCTCTGCGGGAACGACTCGGTGAGCAGCCTGGGGCCTGGGACATGGCTGGGTGCTCTTGGGCTCGACATTCTGGCACCAGGAGAGGAATGAATAGTGTCTCTCTGCCTCTGGGGATCTCCAAATGTCAGATGTTTGGTTCCCAAAATACACCTGTGCATTATGGGGAGGTTCAGAAGGATGCTGTCAAAACAGTCCGTGTGACAGCATGTTAGTCACACTGCATGGCCCCTCAGGAAAAACAATAGGATGTATTTTCAGATGTCTTCCCTTACTGCTTTCTCCTTTCTTCTCTTCACAGATGTATTTTTATGCAGCTTATGTGTTCCAAGAGGCTGGAATTCCTCAGGACAAAATCCCCTATGTTGTAATCGGCACGGGAAGCTGTGAGCTGATCACATCTGTCACTTGTGTGAGACTCTCAATGCAGCCTCTGTTGGCAGGGAGGAGGCTGTTAATTACAAATTTGGGGTGTCCATTGCTTTTCATGCCAAGGAAGCCCTTTAGGCACAGGAGCCAGGCAGGGTAATGCAGAGGTATTTGGTCAGACATTGCACTGCCACCACTGTCTGAAATCTCTAACGAGTGTAACTCTCTTGCTTTGTGTCCATATGGATGGTGGCAGAGTTTAGGTGCAGCTGGGACATTCTCATCTCCCCTGAACACTCTTCCTGGCTGATTCCTGCCACCAGAACTTTCTTTTGAGGTTTTTTTTTTTTTTTACTATGAAGCAGAAAACATCCTAAAAATTATTGTAGCGTGAACTAGGCATGGAGTATTGAAAGGTAAAGAGGAAAGAGGCAGGAAATATAATCAGAGATTAAATATCTTGCCTTATTTCACTGTGTTGCTTTGTGCAGAACATGATTATAGACTATGCTGGTCGGAGGCCACTGCTGCTGGGGGGATATATCTTCATGGCAGGCTGGGCCATTGTCTTCATGGTCGCTCTGAGCCAGCAGGTAACAAACTTCACTTCATTATTTAAGTGGAATGGAGTTGGGCTTTGCCTTTTGGCTGACTGGGGTGTTCAGTGGTGGCAAATAAGTGCCCTCACTGGTTTTCCATTGGTCTCTGTGGCTGTAGACTCAGATTAGCTGGATGCCTTATCTCAGCATGGCCTGCATTTTCGCCTATATCCTGAGCTTTGGAATCGGACCAGGTCAGTTCCCTCAGTGTTTTCAGTGAAACTTTTGGGTACTGCAGGGGTTTGGAGATGTGTGCAGGCACCTTATGGAAACTCTCAGACCCTCTTCAGCTGCAGCATACTCAAAGGAAGGAGGCAATTTCTGCCGGTGGTGTTTGGCTGCTGCACAGGGGTTGGTGTGCCCCTGGTGAGTGAGTGCTGTGCAGGCTGTGCCCATTTCTCTCTGTGCCATATTCCCCCTCACAGTCACCTTGGCTATTAGGCCAAGGCACTTGGAAGTGATCTTGGCTTCAACAGATGACCATCTTTTGATTTGCTGCCCAGTCCATTAGGGCTGTAAACTGGCATTTCTAATGTGTCACTTTAATCCTAGAAATTGGTGGCTCAGCCATCTGATTATTTTCTTGCAGATACCCAGAAGCACAATTTCCACATCTATTTGTTAGCCTACTAATAATGTGCCTTTCTGTGGCAGAACCCACTAGTTCCTGGGGGTGGGTAATACACAGGATGTCGTGGATGTTTGCATGGTGAATGTATAGATGTGAGGCTCTGTTTGCTGACATGAGTTTGAAGGAAGTCAGGTAAGAATAGAACCAAGCTGCCAGTGTCACATGCCACACAAGTTGGCAATAATTTCTTGTCCCAGTCCCTACAGTGCCATGGGGTTGAATTAATTATAAGCCTTTCTCACTGTTGCGTCTTGGTAAGAATAATGTGGATTACAAAACCTTTCCTGGCAGTTCATTCTAACATGAGAAAGTTTGAATACTTACCCAATCCTTAATATTTAACCTGAAAAATCACCCTTCCTACTTCATGTTGGGTATTCTCGTTAAGATATGTTCTCTCGTTTTTAATGCAATGTTTACCACAATTAACTTTCTTGCCATTTCTTTTTCCAGCTGGTGTAACAGGAGTTCTGCCCACAGAGGTTTTTGATCAAATGTCCCGACCAGCTGCCTACATGATCTGTGGCTCCCTGCTCTGGTTCAACCTGTTTCTGGTTGGAACAGCCTTTCCATTCATTGTGGTGCGTTCCCAAAGCAAAGCAGCTCTGTAGTCTTCTGTACAAGAGGGGCTCTGGTAGTGACAAGGAAAAGAGAATATTGCGAGCAGCAAGATAGAACTCTTTGAAAAGTATCTTTATGAGCACAGTGTCCAGAAATCCTTTAAACCAAACTTTCTCCTTGTTTGGTGATTTCTGATTTGAGATTGGGAACAGAATCATTTGGGGAATGGATGATCAATATTCCTTGTCTGTCCTCAGCTGAGAACAGCTGGAACTAAAGATGTGATGTAATTTCCCTTCACCAGAGCATGGAACCATTCCCTAAGATGATTCCTGAAGCAAGAGGGAGCAGAACTCCACAATATACATTCCTGTCTCATTTCCTACTGAGGGCTCCCATGCTATACAGTTATATATAAAGACAGGAAAAGACATTTCAAAATACTGTTCTTGCTATGTCAAACTTCCCAGTCTATGCTGGGGAGCTGTTGCCTCCAGGCATGCGAGGCCCTCACCAGGATTCACAGAAATACTCCCTGGCTGACTTTAGACCATGCAGGAAGAGAGATTAGTGGCCTTTTTGTCATCATACAGAATGTCACCAACACTGTCTTGTTTTTTCCTCCTCCTCAGAAAAGTCTAGCACATTTCTGCTACATCCCATTCCTTGTGGTCTGTGTCTGCACTGCCCTCTACGTTTGGTTTTTCCTTCCTGAGACAAAGGGAAAATCATTCCTGGAAATCTCGGAGGAGTTCAGGAAACGGAACTTCAAAACTAAGACTCGTGCAGGTTTCTATAAAGGCCCCGAGGAGATCAAAACCACCACATTGTAGCAGAAGAAAGGAAGATGGTACCTGGGGGAATTCTGCAGTGAATTCAGCAGAAGCTATGTGCCCTTGCAGGGACACAAAGAGAGAAGTTAGGGACAATATATTACTCTTAGGTTCTTGAGTTCACCTTGAAAACGTACACTTGAACCGATAAACCCAAGCAAAATTTCAACAATTTGTTCTCAGCTTTTAGTACTGAGTAACACATGCATATTTGAGAATCCATATCAGAGAGTGACAGAATGATACCTTATTCTCTTATCATCATACAACACCATGTAATGCTTTAGAAAATTTTTCAGAATTTCTCCAAACAGTAACTTCCATCTCAGAAGTCCTTCTTTCCTTGCCCCTGAATCTGGGATTTCTAACACAGAAATTAAGGCGCTTAAATTCTGTTTTCAGACACCAGATGAAATTTTCAGTACCTTGTCTTGGTGCTCCCGTTGTTTCTGTTATTAAGTGATTTCGAATAGACCCCTACTTGTTAAGCAATAGTGAGCAGTTCATTATTTTCAGCTATACAAACATGTGACAGATGGATTAGAAAGAAAGCTTTTAGTACTTGCTAAGTGGCTTATTATACAACAGACTTTTGGTCATTGTTTTGCAGACTATTTATTCTGGACTGGTTTTCTTCATGGCTTGTTTGTTGTCTTGCAGTCCTATGTTGTAAAGCACAAGTAATTCCCTGGTGCAGGTTGTTCTGCTCCCATGGCCACTGCTGGTGCATCTGGTAGGGTTCTGCACCTGTGCTCTGCTGAGGTTAGGCGTGGTGAGGAGCTGGCAGGGCAGCAGCTTGTTTGGGATGTGGATCTTTAGATCACAGCACAGTGTTCTCTGCAGCATGTCCTCGTTGTCTCAGTAGAGCACATGGGCAAAGAGCCAGGTGTGGCATTGATTCTTTTCAGTTCACCTGACACAGAACAGGGCAGCACTCCTCACTGAACATGGCCTTTCACAGGCACTGGCCTGACTGCTTAAGTTTCTTCCAATTCTTTCTCAAAGTCATAATGAAGTAATCTCTTTTCTTTTGACTTTGTTTGTATGGAAGTCGCAGCACTGCTCACATTTGCAATGAAGAACATGTACATTTTCAAAATAAGTAGGTAAAGTTTCTTTCAGTCTATTTTTTAACTACATTTTAAAGAAAAATGCAGCATTTTTTGAATAAAAAGACTAAACATTTCTGGAATGTATTACTGTCATGCTGGACATAAGTGGAGCAGCAGATCTATTTCTCAGAAGAGGAGTTTGTGCAAGAACTCTCTTTCATTACCCAAAGAATCCCCAAATATACCCAAAGCTTATAATGCATGAAAATAAAAGTAAACTTTTTTTTTTCCTTTGTGGTTGCTGCTATTTTAGAATTCATTAATATACAGACATGGGCAAGGGCAGCTACCTCTGCTCTTGGAAAACACAGATTTTGAAGTATGCAGTATTTTGAGACAAGATAATCACGAGCAGGACTCCACAGAACTGGGAACTGAAGAGATGTTTTTCATTACCATAGTCTGGAGAGAGCACTGAGGGGCAGATGGAAGGAGTGAAACACAAAGTCAAAGCAAAAAGTGCCACTACCATCATGATGGTGGCAAAACATTCTGTCATTTCTTTGGTGAGGACCAGAGGAAGGCCAAGAGACAGAAGAGAAGCAGAGGAGTGAAGAGGGGCAGCAGATCCATGGCAGCACTCAGGGCAGAAAGCAGGGATGGACTGAGGAGTCTGCCTGGGCAGAGGGAGAGGCCTGGCTCACCCTGCTGGGACATACAGGTCAGAGAAGAGAGAGGTGCCCAGGGTCAGAGCTCCTCACCTTGGCCACTTCTGTGGCTACTGCCGTGAGTCAGCACTGTGCCTTTTCCCAGAGCCCTGCAAGGGCAGAGGCCATCTGCACCTGCCAGTATGAAAAAGGCTTGGTCAGAAATGATACACATTTACTTGACTTGTTGACTTTTAGAGCCAGTCCTGCGAGTGCATGTGGCAGAAAACTTTAATTCCAACTTCCAGCATTTTTTTCTTACTGTGGCCTGAAATCAGGGGTCCATAAACTGATTAAGCAAACACAAACAGTGGTTACATTTCAGTTGGTCTAAGTTGTTAAATTTTAATTGAAGCACTTAACAAGTTGGTTAATTGATACTGAATTAAAACACCTTTAACTGAGTAATCTATGACACTTGTTCACATTTTCTTATCATATGAAGTGTTAGGCAAAACCACATCTTGAAAAGTGATCCTCAGAGACTCACAGTTGATGTTACTGTTTGCAGATCAAATAATTGTGCACTTTTGGATTGATTAATAACCACCAACACTAGAGAAAACTAGTGCTGCTGCTGTCCTCAAACCCTGCTCCTCTGCCAGCCCTCACTTGCAACCCAGCTTGTGTTGGGGTTCTTCCAAAGACACACAGCATCCTAGCCAGGGGAACCACCAAGGGCAGCCACTCAGCAGGAGGAGCAATTCCTCTCTAAGCTGTTTGAATACCTTGCAAAATCCTTTTAACAGAACCAGCTCGGATACTGCTAGATAAAGAGGCCCTTTGAAAATGATGGATAAAACTAAAGATTTTACAGTCAGGATTTAAAACTGACATTAAACTTTCATAGAATCTGCCCTATATTACAGGGATACAGACTTGAACCTTCAGCCAATGACCATTACTCTTAGAGAGTCAATTGATCAGTCAACAGATAATTCAACAGCTGGATGCACAGGCATTGTCTCTCTTGGCCAAGTTGGGCTTAAAAAGGCTTTTCTGAATTGAGGCTCAAGGTAGCAGTCAGGAACTTTCCTTTGCCTGTGATAACTGATTACCCAGCCTATGACTTGGGGAGCCCAAGCCAGCCCACGCGAGTTTGTGCCAGTCCTTGCACTTCGACTCCTACCAGGGCTTTCCTCGTTGTCCTCACTCATCTCCACAGCTCTCCCTGTGCACAGCTGCTGCCAGAGCATGCCCAGAGCTCTGGCAGCAGCACACAGCTCACCTGCTCTCCTCAGCTTCATCAGTAACCAACACAACACCACCACACAGCAAGAACTTCACAACAAACCAAGGGGAGCGTAAACGCTGTGAAAGAACAAAATGAAGTGTTGAAATATTATCTCAGGCTCCTCTTTGTCAAAAAAAGGGAACTTTTTCCAAAGAAAGACCTAGACTGCAAGCAGGGGTGACTGCCTTTGCATGCAAGTTGGTGTGAAGAGGTTTGATGCCCCTTCAAGCAATGACATTCCCCTGATTAGAAATTGGCTTGTAAATGCTTGGCAGTCATTGATTGAATATGAAATATTCCAGGCATAGAGGTGCTGTCGCTCTCGCTGCTGGCCAGAATATCCCCAGGACAGCCAGGAACAGGGAGCAGAGCAGTGGCAGTGGCAGGGTTGAGGTGCATGTATTGCACTCCTATATTCTTAAGCCTCCGATCAGAGAGTTCTAAGAAAAGGTGAATAAACTATGAAACTTGGAATGCCCTTCAATCCCCAAACGTTTATCCAGCGTCAGCCAAGTCACTGAGAAAAATATTCATTTAGGTGAGATAACAAGTGGGAAAGGAGAAGGAGAAAGGACAAATGGAATTGTTCACAAATGCTTGCAGGTTGCACTATGCTCCCACAACTGTGACAATGCAGATTAAGATGGCCAAAGCTGAGGACAGGAGCACTGAAGTGTGTAACTGGGTTCTGGGAGGCACCTGTGAGCTCTCTCTGTACTCAGCGTTCTCACTGCCCTGTGCTTTAGTAGCTGTGGTTTCCTATTGCTGGCTCCTCGGAGGAGGCAGGTGTGGCATTGCTCACATTGTTAGAGCTCCCAGGGAAAACACAGTGCCTTTGGAGGCATGTCTGCATAGCTGATCCACTTTGTTTGCTGGTTTTATTTCCTGCAAGAAAATGAGCTACAACCTTTTTCTTCTGGCTTTTGTCCTGGGCATTACTGGAACGTTCCACTATGGATTGCAGGTTTCCATTATCAATTCTCCTGCTGAGGTAAGCATGTGGAGCTCAAAGAGTGAGCTACAAGGATTTCATTGTTCTGAGGCATTCATGCCTCTATATGCAATGGCTAACTTTTTACTAGGGCTTTCAAAATGAGACTTATCGTGATTTCTTAGTTCTAAGAGTAGCTGCTACTGCTCTTGCGTTTCATGGGGTTTGAACTTCTGTCTGATGTGACAGAACTGGGAAAGGGAAGGATGAATGATATCCATAAAGCTGGCCATTTTCCCCTTACTGGGTGGAATTGCTCCCAGGGCATTCTCCTCTCTCCATTGCTTAAGGGAGCCCCTTGTTCCATGTGCTTGACCACACACTATTTCCAGGTGACTGTAAGATGAAATAGGGCAGGGAAGGACTGTAGCTCTAGACTGAGGTCAGCACTCATACCTGTAGCTAGAAAAGGAAACCTGGGGAAGGTGTCTGTCATCCTGAATGGTACCAAGGACACTCAGCTCATACTATTGCCACAGATGGGCGGGAATGGCAGGAAAAGATCAGGTAGAGAAAAAAACAGGGTTTAGCACCGAAACAGAAGACCAGCCTAACATTCTCTTACTGGCACTCACAGTCGATATTTAATATTGATATATTTATTCATTGGATCTCATTGCTAAAACATCAGCTCCAGGGATGGTAATGCAAAATCCCCATTGATTTCACTGGGGCTAAGATTTCAACCAAGGGTATCAATAGAAATGTATCAAAAAGACCAATAAGTGGGTAAGAGAATTTAAAAAGCAGTGCAATTATGCAAAAACATGTTGACTGAGTCCTTTTTTTTTTTTTTTTTCTTTTAAAGTACATCCAAAGTTTCATCCGTGAGACCTGGCTGAAGAGATATGGCTCCTCTCCTAATGCAGAGATGATCACTTTGATGTGGTCCTTTATTGTGTCCATTTACAGCATCGGCGGGCTCCTGGGCTCCACGTCTGCTGGCTACTTGTCTGTTAGATTTGGAAGGTAGGAAGAGTGGTCACACCAGTCCTGTTTACACCCACAACTGCAGAAAATAAACTGTGTCTTGGGAGAAACACTGCTTGTGATGTGGCATTGTGAGCAGCTCCGGGCTTCCAATTAAAGACCAGTATAGTGAAGAATGGAAAACCTGCCAGTGATCACAAGGAAAATCACATCCTTTCCCTTGTAAAGTCCAAAGCAAATCCAGTCCAGGGAAGTCATACAAGAAGTACATGTATTTTAAAGAGAATTTCAGAGACAACCACTCACAAAGCTTCTTCTCCAGTGTAGATATTGACTCCACTAGAGGCATCAAAATCTTCAACTCACTTACCAGACTGTGACAAGTTTCCCCATTGCCATTTCCCATTAACTTCAGCTGATCTCAGAAGCCAGCACTGAGTCTGTAACCATGGTACAATTCATGCCACTCCTGTCAGGCTGTGAACAAGGCAAGGGCACTATTTATGCTCACTTTAGTTTGCATGAATTCCAGGAAGAAGGCCATGCTCTTTGCCAACATCCCTGCTCTGCTGGGTGCAGCTCTGATGGGACTCAGCCGGCTGTGTGGATCTTTTGAGATGATCATTGCTGGAAGGTTATTTTCTGGAGTATGTGGAGGTAAATTGGCATTCCTACCTGTGGTTAAATAGTGGGAGGAGCACTGACTGAGGGTCACAAGGATGCACCAGCCTGAATAAACAGATCACAGATTTTTTACTATATTCTGCAGAGAACATGATTGATGAGTACATTTTTAACTAAATAAGAAACAAAAACCATATTAAATTAGTAATGTATGACATCTCCCTTTCTCTTTCTTCTGTCTTTACATCCAATCCATACAAAAGGTACTGCCAATTTCTGAAAAAGCCAAAACATGCAATATTTCAGGGAAGCATGCTCACTCAATAGAGAACTGGCCTCTGTTGTTCCTGTTGCTTTTTACTGTGGCTGATGCTACCCTCCACATTAAAGACAAGGAAACGGTTTTCAACCCAATTCAATTAGAACTTTCAATTCTAATTTTCAGATGCCTCAGAAGGTTGCATTCTGCCAGTGCTTTTGATCTTTGAGCAGTTAGATAAAGATAATACTAACCAGAAAAAAAAAATTGAGAGGATAAATATTAATTAATTCACTGAGCAAACGATGTACAACATTTGCCAACTTCGTGGTTTCAAGCAGAAAATAACGCACATTACATCTGAATTGCCACTGAAAAAAGTCATCTAAGACTCGAGGGAGTAACCACAGCTCTGTTTGTATATGTGGCTGTAGGAAACAATGTAAGAGAAGGCCAGCCTGCTGAAGGATAGATTTCCCAGGGAAAACTTTCTTAGTGAAATACTTAGCAGAGGTCCAAGGCCACGGTATGGTGCACATGCTTCGTGTCAGGCAGCCACTTCCTCAGCACAGATAAAAATATGTCTGAGTGCCAAGCCCTATAGGCAGTGTCCACAGTGGTCACCTCCAAAACCCCAGAGCCACGAGGATTTGCATTGCCCTAACAGGCCCTTGTCTCTGCAGGTTTAGCTCAGAATATCCATATCATGTATGCTGGGGAATGTGCTCCACGGAAGCTCCGCGGGCTGATTGCCATAACAGCTTCTACCTTCACTGCTGTTGGAAAATTCGTAGGATTTGCTCTGGGTCTCAGGTAAGAGAGTCTGAAAATAAGTTATTAAAATACATGCATATATCAATCCATGCCTATGCCAGCAGCTGCTATTTGGGGCAGTACCAGTCTGATAACTCATGGATCTTGTAGTAATGGTAACGTGAGCCTATTTGGATCAGAAGCAGAGGGTTCGACCCCTGTAGGTTTTCCACCCGCACTTGTTCTGTGACTGTTGGTCCCTGCGAGCCCTCAGCGGCTGCTGGAGGACGCAGGGGGCTTGCTGTGCCCGCGCTGAGCAGCAGGAGCCAGCAGCGTGCGGCGCTCCCTGCACTCCCTGCTGGAGGCTCCCGGGGGGAGCTGCCGGGACACAGCCGGCGGGGCCGGGGGGACCCTGCGCCTGCGGCCGTTCACAGGGCCGGCACACACGGTCCCTCAGCATCTCACCCTGCTGCTTCTCTTCCAGAGAAGTTCTCGGAGTGGAGGCTCTCTGGCCAATTCTCCTGGCAGCCAATGCAGTCCCTGCCCTCGTTCAGCTTCTCGTCCTGCCCTTCTTCCCAGACTCTCCCCGCTACCTGCTCATTGACCAAAAGGACAAGGAGGGATGCATCAAAGGTAAGGAAATGGGCCATAAATCACTCATTTCAGGAAAAAGGGGAAAATACAGTAAAGCCCCAGATGAGCCTGGAAGAAAGGTACAGATGTGAAAAAGACTCTTGGTGTTTTGGCTCCGAAAGCACCTTCAGCTTAGATGAAAGTCAGCCTCTTCTGTTGGGATATTAGTGTTCTCTTGGCACTAGTGTTTCCCTGACCCTCTGCCAGGGTTCTCCAGGGGAGGTGATCACACACAGCTTGGATTTCCAGCAATGCAGATTCTGCCCTGAACAGGCAGAGTATAAATACAGTTCCTGCTCTGTGTGAGAGAGGCTCTGCACTGTCATGCTGTATCTGTTAACATTCCAGTTCTTCGGTACCCCTAACTGCAGCTACTGACAGAAACTGAGCAACAGCCACTGGGGGTATTTAACGATCAAAAGATAGAACTCCTTAAATGTAAACTTATTTTTTATATGTAGGAGTCATTTTATCTTGCCTGTGTTTTGGAGTGTGCCCTAGAACTGCACATTTAGCAGGAGAGTATTCAGGGAAGGATTGGTAAAAATTTAGGTGTAACTTACATTGAAAGGCTGTCAGCAGCTATTGGCCAAAGGTGAGGTTATATTAAGATTTATGGTAAAACCAGACAGCAGTGACCTGGCCCTGTATCATATCTGAGCCCAGATCTCTAGCAAGTTCATGCAAGAAAAGAACATGAAGCTCCAATAAGATACTCTGCCAAGCAGGCAATAATCTTCTGGATTCGTGTCTGAGCTCGGTCACCTCTGCTCCTCTCCTTCCAGCTGTGAAGCAGCTCTGGGGAGATGGGGACCATATGGCTGAAATAGATGACATGATGTCAGAGCAGAAAGCCATCCGTGGGGAGAAGGCGAAGAGCGTTTGGGACCTGCTGCGGGACAGAGCCGTGCGCTGGCAGCTCATCTCACTCTTCCTGCTCGTCTCCTGCATCCAGCTCATCGGGGCCAACGTGGTACGTGCAGTGCCGGGCTCTGCCCCCGCACGGCTGACAAGCTTCTCAGCAAAAGTAACCTCTGCAAGGAGCTGGGAATGACTGCAACAGCGCCCTAAGGAGGGAGCTGTTGTCACTGTTTATTGCAGTCTGTTCCCCTGGAAGTTTGGGAGCTGAGATAAGTCGAGAGCTGTGTTTTAGCAAGTGTCTCCTGAAGGCATTTCTATGGATTACCCTGTTATGATAAGATGATTTTCCATTTTGTTCAGGTCTGGTTAGTTATTTTCTGTCCAAAAAGACAGACACTAGTGTAAACATAGCCACGTGTGTACAGCTTTCACAAATTTCTGTTCTTTCCAGGTTTACTCTTATGCATACAGTATCTTTACAAATGCTGGAATCCCCCCTGATCAAATTCATTACGTCTCCCTGGGGGTTGGGACCACTGAGATCCTCTCCACAGTGCTGTGTGTAAGTGGCTTTTCAGCTGAATTTTGTTCTGCTGTAATACATTGCTCATTTTGATCTTTGTAAATACTGTAAATGGAGCTTCAGGAATCAAATTTCTGCAACAAATCAACCATGGAAGCGATCAGAAAAAGTCCTCTCCCCACACCCTGCAAATAATGATGAGCTTCTGGAAGGAGTTGAGAGTCTTTCTGTCAAAATCACAACCCATTCTGGGCCAGACTTGGGAGTCCCAGTTCTCCCCTGGAGGAAGGGCAGATGTCACTCGTCAGGAGGCCTCAGGGCTGTAGGAGTCACAGCAATTAACGGTGTAAGCATTCCCCCTGCCCGGCTCTCCTTTACCAGAACGCCACCTCTGCCCTGCTCTGCCCAGACAGTGCTCCCTGCAGCCCTGCTCCTCCCACCTCCTTTGCCTCCCAGGCCCCCCAGATGCCTTTCCTCCCCCTCCCGAGAAGGTGCCCAGTCCCCCAGGGATTGCCTGGCTGGCCAGGGAAGGCAGAGGCTGGAGCAGCTCCCCAGTGACCACCCTCGGGCTGTGCCCTGGGGCTGGCAGCATCTCCTCCCGCTTGCAGGGCTTCCTCATCGAGCGTGCGGGCAGGAAGACACTGCTGTGGAAAAACTACGCGGTGATGGCCTTGGCCCTAGGGCTCCTCACAGTCACCCTCTCGCTACAGGTAAGACCGAAGCGTTAGAACTGTGCCCATGTGGGATTGTATGACAGAGATCATTGTAGTCTTGTTTTCCAGGCATGCAGCTTCTAAGTTTCTAAAGCTCTGTGTTTTCCTGATGTTTTGGGTTTCTGAAACTTGTTCCCACAGTTTGAACAAAAACATCAGGGTTTTTTTGGATAAGGAAAATTCATGTTGGGAATTCCTTCTGTGGGACAGACTTTTTTGTGATGTCCCTCTGGTTTGGCCAATGTGGGTGAAGAGTTCTGTTGCTCGTGCACCAATCACAGTGGCCTGTTGAAAATGTATCAAAAAGGAGTCATTGCTTGAAGAAACAGAGTCAGATTCATCTCTCCAAGAGTTTTGGAGAACTTTGTGTTGTGTGTAATTTGCAACAAAGACAGATCATGACTATTTCCCACCCACAAATCACTTTTTAGTGAATAGAAGTATTTTTGGGGCTAACCACCTTATTCATAGAGGTTTGTTCCCAGCCATGTACATCTGGGTTAAAGGCAGTAGCTTTACACAACTGAGATCACTGCCAAGGCTATCTCATGAAATTTCTGAAAGCAGAGGAAATAGATCTGTGTTAAACATTGACATACTTAGTAGTGATGAACATTTGTAATGGAGCTAGATAAATAAAATTTTAATTTCTCACTTTATCTGCTCTTCATTTCCTACCACAGGACTCCTTTTTCTGGGTACCATACTGCTCTGTTGCACTTGTCTTTATTTTCATCATGAGCTTTGGTGTTGGGCCAGGTTGGTATTTTCTACTGGAATGTTTTCATTTATTCATTCCTTCCTCACTGCAGCCTTTAGGAGATATCCCAGGCATAGCTGTTCCACATCAGGCATGAATCCCTATTCTGATTCAGTTCCCTCCATACTATGATAGGAGGTAAAATTCACTTCCTATTGCATTCCTACATGCCTTTTTTCTGAAGAGCCAAGCACCACTTCAGATACTGCCAGGCCCTTTAAAGCCATGAACTTATGCAGCAAAATGAAGTATGAGGTACAGAAGCATCTTGCAAAATTTCTAAGCTTCCTTCTTTCTCCAATATTTTTTCAGGTGGAGTAGTATGCCCCTTGATCACAGAAATATTTATTCAGTCATACAGACCAGCTGCCTATGTTTTTAATGGTGTTATAAACTGGATCCAACTCTTCATCCTTGGACTCGTGTTTCCTTTCATTGTGGTAAGCAAAGGAGGGTGTTTGTTTCAGTTAGAGGAAGTTAGATCCCTCTTGAACCCAGAGCATACTTCTCTTTCCAACCCTTCATGCAATGGGCAGAGCCCAAATGAAGTGCAGTTCTGATGGCCTCTTCCTTTTCAACCAGGTGTTTACTGGAAGTGTAGCAAACCCACAAAATGCTTCTAATGGCATAGGTTAGAGTGACATAGGCAACACAGACATAGTGACAGAGGCACCAACACTGTCAGATGTCATTTGAAGCAGGAATCATATCAACTAAATCTCTTACCAAGTTCTTTTAGTAAATACAAACCCAGAAATTCTATATCATAAGAGAAAGAAATCGAGATAAATGTTTATGAACACATTTTTTCTCTTTGGTTTCCTGTAGGAAGGTCTTGGTAATTTCTGTTTCATCATTTTCCTGACATACTGTCTGTCCATGGCTGTTTTTGTACTTCTGGTGCTGCCAGAGACCAAAGGAAAGACCATGCTGCAGGTCAAGGAGGAGTTCAACCGCCTGAACTACCGTGGAAAGAAGGGACAGGCAGCCCTGCAGCACAGTAACTGCTCTGTGGTGACTGTTACTAGGCTTTAAGGACAAACCCTCCACTTCAAATTTTGCTCTTTTATTACTGTAGTGTCCAGAAGTCTCAGTAAGCAAGAGAGAATTCATAGATCCGCAAAAAAAACAACTTCAGTACAGGGTGCAGCATGAACTTGGTGGTTCTCTCCAGTTCCTGAAATATGAGCTGAATTAATTCCTCTGTAGAAAAAAATTAAACACAGTTTATACAGGAAATACGATCTTTGTCAGTCCCTCTAAGCTTGCAGTTGTAAACTGAAAACACAGAATCTGCTATTTTCTTGGCAAGACCAGGACTCCACAGTTGGGAGAAGTGATTCTAGAAGGTCCAGAGGTACAGCAAACTTGCAGAGAAGACAGAGTTTTGACACTGAAACTATCTGCTCCTATTAACAAGTCAGTGCTGATGAGCCCTCCCAGAGAAGAAGCTTCAGTTCCCAGGAAAAGAAGTGTTTAGCTCTTTAATCCAGTGAAAGAAGAGTGCTTTGCCTATCAGCAGGCAGAATCAATACACAATGCTCCCCCCACGTTTACATTCTTGGAGATTATTCTATTGGGAAAACCAGGGATATGTCAGCACTGAAAGAAAGCAATGAGCAAAGAAAGCAGAGCAGCAGGAAATCATGAGTGGGCAAATCCAGTGTGCAGCTTCTCCTTTTTCATTGGCAATGGCTGTGTAGTGTCTTCTCTTCAGTGTCTCTTCTGGGTTTCAATGGGATTGAGCCCTGAGATTAACTGGAACTGAGGAGACAGAGAAGAGGGACATCTCTCTTGAAGAATTTATTCCATATGTGTGACTGTTTGCTCCTCTTTCCAGGTCTCTGAATACTTTGCATTTTCATTATTAAACCTGGTAAAAGCAGCTTCACATTTGTGTTCATTGCTATATGACATGACACTTTCTTGGTCTTCCTCATGCTTTACATTTCTTTCATAAGGAAATAAAAAGCAGTGACTAGGAAAACACATCCTTCTGATTGTGCCTGGATTGATTTTCATTGCATGAAGAGTCTGGGACAGAGGAGACCCCATCTTCTGGGGTGGTGTTGTTGAGGTCAGGGGATACCGTGTCTGTCTTGTTCTGGAGATGAGATCTTCACTATCAACTGATGCAGATGCTGCACAATAAATTTTGCAAAAGGATCTGAATGTTGAGCAGCAGTTTCTTCCACAGCCCTAAGGCTCCTGCTATTTTATCTTCACATCATCCTCCAGCAGTATTTGTGGCAGTGTCAAAAGCTAATGCCAGGAGCAGAGAACTTTCCCAGTGCAGCCATCCCTCCCATGACAATCATCATACTACCAAAAAAACTCGGTAAAGTTTAATTGTTTGAAGGCTTGAGATCATTGATTGCATAGTTCCACTTTAATTACCAACATACATTCCTTCTTCTGGTCAAAAATGCAGGGGAAAAAAGAAGCATTGGAAATATTTTGAAAAGAAAAGATTAGGTAATTGATTATTTTAAAGGTCCTTATTTGTTTTGGTCTTTCTCCAACTTACTGTTTCCAAATGAGGAAGCTTTTACTGTCTTACAAGACATTAAAATCTCATTTCCTTATACACATCTTTCTACAGCATGATTGTGTTCAACCTGCCTTGTCCCCTTCTACTAAAGGCAGTCCACAAGAGGGACAGTGTGGTAAATCATTAACACTGCCATAAATTATCATGGATTGGGAATAAAGGTTGAAGATGTACTCGTGAATCAGCAGTTCCAGGATCCAGAATCACAGAAGTGCAACACAGGGCATCTCTGAAAACAAAATCCCTCCAAGTCCAGAGTATTGGGTGAGCTCCATAATGGGTCTGGAAAAGCACATTTCTTGTAGCATTCAAATCCTAGGTGGAGGGATGCATCTTGTCCTCTTCTTTAGGAAAATAAACAAAACCTGTACTAGGTATTTAAGGCTTGCTTTTTCCATCGTACAGCACTAATCAATAGTGTGAGGGCAGATGAAAATGAGACAGCAGTAGAGTATTCTAGGAGGGACACAGACAACTGGAGGAAGAGGAACCGGGCTCTGCAGGGACTGTTGGACCAACCAGATGTTAAAAACTGGCCACAGACAGCGTTTAGAAACCTCTCCAGAAAGATCCAGAGCTGTCATGTGTGTCCTTCCATCCTCAGCTCAAAGAAAAATCTTCCTTTCCCATCTAGTTCCTCCAGGCTCATCAGCTCCTTGCCCACTGAGGAGTGGCATCTTGCTCTGGCACACAGTGGGGCAATTCCACTGTTACAGAGAGGCTTCTGGAAAAACTCTGAGCCTCTATAAAGAACTGGGTGTCAGCAAGGACACAAAATGCCAATATTCCAGTACATCATTTCCTGCATCTGGGAAATTGTTCAAACAATTGTAAATCTTCTAGCAGGCAAGAAGAGGCATTATGGCTGAGCTGTAATTCTAAAGGCCTGCTGTAGACTGGAGGGGAGGAAAACCTCCCCTGCCCAAGCTGCTTTTCAGAGAGGTGAAGAGGAACTCTGCTCCACTGAAGGGAAGGTGGTGGCACTGCCTGACTCCCCACACTACAGGAGCACACAGGGGTTTCAGCAGTGTGAGTAAGGGTGAGTGCTTCCAATTCAACAAGGATAAACATTTACCAGTGTTGTAATCAGCTTGTCATATCTGGGTCTTAGAATAATTAAACCAGCGAGAAGAGGCCCTGGCCAGTGTCAGGGGAGGACACAATTTTCCAAAAGCCACATAGTTGGAATTTAACTTCTGTGCTGTGGTCCCAAACTCTTAGTGGTCCCAAACAGTCTCAGTGTGGAACCCATCTCTCTCATCTGGCAGACTTGATAAGGGCTCAGAGCAGGCAGGGTTTCAAGAGGAAATGGCTGGTTTCCTCTCAGACCTGGTGAGTATCCAAATTCTTGTGTTCTAGTCCTGGTCACTAACAGCAGCATGGTCTTTAAGATTGCAGCAACGGGAATAATTCTTTCTTGTGATAAAAATGAGCAACAGGGCTTGGGACGAGACTGGTTGAGCAATGACTGACTAAATGCCATCTGCAAAAAATACATTAGAAATGCAAAGCAGTGAGAGGCTTAAAAGAGGACTTGTGAAACCTGGAAAGATGGGAATTTGGGGGAAGATAGAGAAGATAGTATCAGTGAAAAGCACAAAACACAAAAACTTTCCCACTCTACTGCTCTGCACTCTCAAGGACAATCGAGGATACTCATCAGTTTAAAGTGCCTGAAAACATATGTGCTTGTGAGAAATGCTCTGAAATTCAGTGTATATCATAGAAATACAGCATTTCCAATAGGAGTTATTCAGATAGGGCCTCTAAAAATGTCATTTCATACAGGATTGATATAAGTGAAATGTAAAAAAAAGTAAGTTTTGAGACAGATTTGAGTCATCTCTGGAAAATGGTGAACACTGTCCCTGAGGAGGCAAAGGTGAAAGCCAAAAGGGATTCAAGAAAGCTGTAGCTTCATTCTAGTACAAAGATACTAGGCTTTTATGATTTCTGTTTTCTGTGGTTAGCAGGACTAACAGAATTAGAGAATGTATCTTTTTGGATGCTAATAACCAGGATAGGAACATAGCAGAATGTGCAGATTTGTATTTTAAGGATTTAACAAATGAATTTTGCTTGATTATTGTAAAATTCAAGATGGTTTTCTGTATGTTAAAGGTTTCTTAGTCATAGAAATGTGAAGATATAAGGTCCTTTAAATTATCTCATGGTCTGAAAGGTGTGCTGGTATCAGAAATTTAGGATGTGTGTTGTTCTCTTTGGCAGGTTCAGTACAGGAGGCTCCTGCTAATGATTGTGGTGCTGGGAATTGGTGGAACCCACCTCTCTGGTTTCCAAATGTCTGTGATCAATTACGCTTCTCTGGTAGGCAAAGCTGGAGAAAAGGAAATCCCATCTCTCACTGTTCCTCATGGTCCTAGGCCTTGCACTTTGCAGATGCTTTACAAAAGCTCTTAGGTGTTGCTATGTCAGTTTATTCCCACCTGTTTGCACATGTCCTTGTATGATTGCAAGGAGCTGTGCTCCAAAGACAACTTTCCACAGAATTTTGTGTAAACAACAGATTGAGATACCTCCTTAAAGTTTGTACCACAGAGAAAAAAAAAAAAACAAAACAAAAAACAAAGCTAGCTGATGGAGTCAACCTTCAGCTCATCCCTTTTCTCTTTATATCCAGTACTGGCCGCAAGAACATTTGCATTTCATTATAATGAATATAAGGTCCTAATTTTTTTTGTGTAGGAGAGGTAGGATTCAACAGGCTACAGAGTATAATTAGTTTTTGAAAGATGCTTCTACACTATTAGGCTGTATGAGAGGAAATACCAATCCTCATTCAGAAACAAATCTCCTATAGTCACGCTTTTAGTCACAACTATAAATCTAATTATTAAAAATTGTAAACATTGTGAAGAACATTATGACTAGTGCCTTGGTGGAACGAAAATCTCTTTTTTGTCCCAGTACATTCAGAAGTTTATCAACGAGACTTGGCTGGAGCGACACGGTTCTGTGCTGCCTCAGGAGACCCTGATGCTGCTGTGGTCCCTCGTCGTGTCTGTGTATTGCATGGGTGGGATGATAGGCTGTCTGTGTAGTGGGTACCTGTCTGCAAAATTTGGAAAGTAAGTACATTTGCCAGCATCTCACTACCTAGGGCAGCAACAGGGGAAGCTATTAAATATTATTCAACTAATAGAAGGGATACCAGAATGTCACTGCCCCCTGCTGCTGCAGAATTTACCCAGCACATAAAACCACACCTGGTGCATTGGAGAGACAGGAACATGCAGATTTCTGATTCCCTTGTCACAGCTTTTGTTGACATAGATTTCCCATATTTTTGCTGACATTTTACCCTGCAGGAGTTTCCTTCAGCCTCATGGTTTGCTCACGCAGTGAGTAAGAGTACTCTAGCTTCTCCCTTTCCCTCCTCTGCAAAGATATCATGCCTTTTCATAACCAGATTTGGGGGTCCTAAAGCAGTGGGTTTAAACATGGCCATGGCTTCAGTCTGTAAATCCAGAGAAGAGTCAGACATTAGTCCAAGAAGAAGTCGTCAAACATGGATCATGCCCACGTGTTGTTCACTGTTGCAGGAAGAAATGTCTCCTGCTCAATGACGTGGTGCTGATCACAGCCACACTGCTCACTGGCTTCAGCAGGAGAGCCAAGTCTTTTGAGATGATCCTGGCTGGGCGCTCCCTCGAGGGCATCGCTGCTGGTAGGACTCCCCACCACTCCCTGGTAATGTGATTTCCTTGGGGTGGACACAGAAACCTTCCTGCTGGGAGGAGCCAGGAATGCGCTGTAACCCAGTGGAACCAGGAACCGGTTGGGGCAAGGTAAGCTGGGCTTCCTTTGCCTTCAAGAGGTCTTGTAGAGAGATGGATTAGCTAAACATTTCACCTAAAATAAAAGGTGCATTTTCAGCCCATTATTGCAGAGGAATATATGGGAAAGGGTTCACAAGAGACAGCAGAGAGCTGAAAGGGCACTGAAAGGGACCCTGTCTCTTCCCTTCCACAGGTTTAACACTCTCCTCTCTTCTCCCTTCAGGAATACATATGAATGCACATGTTCAATATGCTGGAGAGATCTCACCTAAGAAGCTACGTGGATTTATAAATGTGACCTCTACAGTGTTTCTTGCACTAGGAAAATCTGTAGCAAGAATTCTTGGATTAAGGTGCTTGTGTTACTCCTTCTCAGCCTGTTTTAGATTTATTTTTCTTCTATATAGAAAGGAAGTGGTTCCCAGTCCTGGGAACAGACATACACCACGGGTGGGGCTTTATTTTGCTTAACTACAGCAGTCAAAAAGGAGGCATATGCCCCATACAAGTCCCAGGGGTTTCCATGTTATTCCCTGGGGAAAGAAAGGCCTCTTTTGGGAAAGGATGACTCCATCTCTGGAGTTGCAAACTCTCTGCTGAAGTTAAAAAGGAAAGATTGTATGTAAATACTCCTAGTAATTTTGTGAGATCTAAAACTTTTACTAATTTCTTGACAACCTCATGCAGAGTTGCAGTATTGGTTCAGAGAGATGTTGTGGGAATAGTCTGACCCTCAAAAATTAAAAGTCTAAGAAAAAAGTCAGCCTTGCAGAAGAAATAAAGCATTAGTCTATTTTCCTGTCGCTAACCTAAACATCATCTATTTCAATTAAACTTTACAATGACTGTATGTATTTTGTGTCTCTTTAGCTAGCCTAGAATTTAGAAAATGCAAATTTAGTTATAAACTGTAATTTTACTGGGCTATAAATAGATTTTAACATGCTTTCATAGAGAACTTTTAGGAACTGAAGACATGTGGAACGTTCTATTGTCCTTCTCTGGGCTGGTGGCATTGATTCAACTGCTCTTTTTGCCATTCTTTCCTGAGTCCCCGCCCTATCTCTTGCTGCAAAAAGAAGACAAAGCTGGTTGCTTGAAAGGTAAAATAAAACTTTAGATCCTTAGTTTGTTAAATCATAACTCTTGGGAGAGTAAAGCTAACAGCAGGAATTGGCTTTTCTATTAGCCACCTACAGATTTCTTGATAATTACATGATTAATTGGTCTGGAGGACCAAGCAGAGTCATCAGAGACCTTTAAGACCTACCCCTAACTGCTACAGCATTTTCCAGGGAAGTTTCACCATATTCCAGTAAGTGATGTTCCTTCCAGTCCTTTGCTCAGTAACTGATGAATCAAAGAATGGACTCAACTGCAAATGTTTAGCTTCATTAAAAGTTGAAAACCACAGAATTATGAGTGGATCAAATGATGGAGGAATATACTTAATTCTGTCTCTTTTGTAGCCATGAAGCAACTCTGGGGAGAAGGGAATTATCACACAGAATTTGATGACTTGATGAAGGAAAAGGCCATAACAAAAGGCACCAAAATCATGAATGTGCTAGAGGTGCTGAGAGAACGATCTGTGTACCCACAGCTGTGTACCATGATCCTCCTTCTGCTGAGTCTGCAGCTCTGTGGCCTCAGTGCAGTTGAGTATGCCCTATTTCCATGCTTGGATATGCTATTGTCTCCAAAGTGGCACAATGCCATCTTGTCCCTTTCCTCTGGATCTACATTTTTGCTCCTCACACAGAGCCCACTGCCTGACACCTGTGGGATCATCCCCAGTGTTGTTCATACCTTAAAGGGAGCTTCTCAGGTGGGAATACGGGAGCTCCAGCTCAGCCTGAATTCCTGCTAGGGCACCCTTGCCTTCATTCCCCTGGTGGTCCAACCAATAAATCTGGAGAGGAAAGGGTTACAAGTATTCTAAGGCTTACACCAACCCAGCACCACTTTCTTAGGCTTCTGCAGTAGCAGATGGGCAGCTATTGCTGGTGCTTTTGATTGTTTTTGTCATTTTGTGCTCGTTCAGTTGCCTCAAATGTTCAATTTTGGAATCCTTGAGAGAAACCTTCTTAACAAATACAGAAGGGGAGAGTTGTGAAGGCTGGTGGGCCCTGAGAGGCATTCCCTACGTTAGGGAGACACAAGAGGCCTCTCTCACAGGACACCCTGTTCTGTTCTGCCAGTGTCCCCCTGTTCTGCTCCCTCAGTCAGTCCCTATTTCCCCCTCGGCTCCCATACCCTCACCCTGCCTTTGTTCTGCCCCCAGGGCCCCTGACATTGGTCCCTGATGCTCTCTCAGTCCCACCACCCCTACACTTGAACCTGGACCCTGCCCATGAGGTTTGCCTTTGACCCTGGACAATCCACACGTGTGGCTGGAACAAACATCTCTGTGGAACCCACACAAAGGCCCTGCCTGCCTCTTTGCCATCACCATATCAGAAGCTATCCTGGCTTTCAACAATTGCCATCCAGTTTCATTTCATTTGAGAAAGGACATTTCTCCATTCAGTGACATCCTCAGCTGTTTCCACATAAAGCTGGCTGAGCCCAGTGCAGCCCAAGTTGGCAGTCAGTCCCCTTCATGTTATCACTGGTCTGGGTGTCTCTCCCCCTAAGCCCTGGGTCAGCCTGTGCTGGAGGTGGTTCATTCAGCTGCCAGCAGTGGAATTCCCTCTGCACTCTGCTGGCAGGGAAATGGTTCCCATTCCCTCCGGGACTCTGCAGATGAGCAGTTTCTGCTTAGCAACTGGAAAAGGGCAACACAGTCCACTGTTTGCTTGACAATGTATGGTGTGCTAAGACTGAGATTTGCTTTTCTTTCTCGTCTTGTCCCCTTCCTTTTCCTTTTTGCCAAAACAACGTTTTCCCCATGTCTTACAGGTAATATGCTCCTTTCAACTACTTCTATTTTTTCCTTTTTTTTTCCCCTTGCAAATCTGTTTCCTTGATTGCCATTAACTGTTGTCCCTGAAAATCAGCCTTCTAATTTGTTTTGGTATAGTGGCATCAGTTCTCATGAATTGTAAGATAAACAAGAATCGTTTACATTCCTTTGTAAAAGATATCACCTAATGGACTTCTCAAGTGACCAGTAAAGATAGAGAAGTAGTAACTTCTCTGTCCAATCTCTGATCACTGTCCAAAAACTTACATATACAAAGTCAACAATAAACTAGAGACTTCCTTTCTTCTTCTCTACCTAAACACCTATTATGTGTGTTACTGTGTGTTTCTATCTATGTCACAGTAACAATTAACCTTTCGATTTCTCACATCTGGAGCAGTTATGTTACCTCTACTAAGGCCCAAAAATGTATTGCTGGTTTTGCAGTGATGACAAATCTTGTTCTAAGTGATGCTGGATACACACATATCACATAACTGTGCTTTATTTTTCTTATTTCCCAGATCACCTTTTACACCTCAGAAATTTTTCGGACAGCCAACCTGCAGGAAAGCATAATCCCATATGTATCTCTAGGAGTTTCAATCTCTGAACTCATCTCTATCATATTCTGTGTAAGTCAGAGCTTCCTGGGGTTTTATGAATTAAAGTATTCTTCCTTGAAGCAACCGAATCTTCTCCTTAAGAACCAAAGAATTTTTCTGTGCTGCATAATTCTGTACAGTCGTTGTTACCATCCACTGCAAATTTTGTCCCAACTTTCATGTGTTTCATCCCATCTTCATTCATCTTAATTTCTTATAAGAATCCCTCAGGAAATCATCATTCGAACATAAATATATGTACTCATTTCCATCTATCTGTGTATATCTATACATTCAAATGGAATTGTAACATGCTTCCATTGATTACAGTGTTTAAGAAGCAGCTGCAAGGCTGGGCAGTGATGGAAATTCATAGCATTAGAGAGTGTAGAAGGAACTCAATAAAACAGCAAAGTTGGTACCAATAGGATTTATGTTCTCTGAAGTAAAAAGAACTCCAGGAGAATGCTTGATTGTTGGATGGCTCACAGTTGGATTTTGCCATGCTTCCAGTGATAGGCAATTTATTTCTCTCCCCAGAGCTCCATAATCGATCGGTTTGGACGCCGGATGCTCCTGTGTGGTGGTTATCTGCTGATGGCTCTGATACTGGTGTTGCTTGAAACGAGCCTTCTGCTGAGTGTAAGCAAATGTCTTCCCAGGAGTGGAGCTGTGGAATTCTCTGAGGACAGATAGCCAGCCTCAGCTTTCATGTCCAAACCAGACATCAGAATGTCTTCTAAATACAAGCTCACCTCTGTAGGTGTGACACCACGAGCTGCTTCTGGCCTTCCACTGTGTTCAGGAAAGAAAGAAAAGCAGGTCTAGAGAGCATCTCTTACACAGCTCAGCATCATGGGGTTTTTGCACAAATACTGCTGCTCCTGTGCTTGGATCAGCTGTGTTACAGCTATAAAATTAATTTTCAATCTCTTCCCTCTCTTCACCTTTGTCTAGGATCAGTTCCTCTGGTTGCGTTACTGCAGTGTTATTCTCATCTTTTTCTTCATCATTGCTTACGGAATAGGACCAGGTGAGTGCCACAATAAAAGCAACAGGAAAGCTTGGACCACAGGGATAAGCACAGGCCATGAATGAATACAAGTAGAACCAGAATGTGTGAGTATATCTTTGAAAATCAACAGCTTAGTTGAGACTGAGATTGCAGAAATCTCAACTTTTGATGAATTAATTACCCAAGAAATAATTTCTTTAACAAATTATATTAAATCATTCACACCCAGATGAATCAGGACCCTGTTTTCTCTCCCTGGATTACAGGTTCAAACCAAATAAATTCTTGATAATCAATTCATGAAGATTTGTTTTGCACAGTGTGAGTACTGTTCAGCGCATACAGGTTCAGATGGCTGATCTCTGCCAAAGGGCAGAGGTAGGCTTTTCTAAAACACCAGAGCTTTCTCAGCTTACCTGTAAAATCCTACTCTGTGAAAGACTGACACCTGACAGCATGCAGGATCTGTCTCTTAGCACTGCTCTGTCCTTGCTTGTCCTCTCATAATATCCCCCTTGATCAGTAACACCAGACCCAAACTTACAGCTCTCTGGTAGAACCTCACTCCCCTAAGGCCAGGATTTACTCTGGAAGTTCTCTGACTAAACACTACCAGTAGTTACTAAAGTCTCCAAATTCAAATGTCAGCCTTTAGTATTGTAAGGGTTGTAGCTGACAACCATGGATATCTTGAAAATACAACAGAATTACCATGGGAGCAGAACTGGGGTATCCTCTGTGGGAAATGGTCAATTACAACAATGTTTCTGTCTCTTTTTTATGTTGTATTTTTTCCTCAGCTGGAGTCGTTGTGGCTGTCATGAATGAAATTTTCACCCTCTCAACAAGGGCCTCTGCTTTTGTAATTGGTGGAATCATCATTTGGCTAGGCCTCACCTTCACTGGAATGGTTTTCCCCTTTGCTGTAGTATGTAATTTGATTCAAATCTTCTCCTTGACTCTGTCAATTTAATCTGGATTTCTAGGCTGATCTGGACAGGGAGTAGGATGAAATGACTTGTAGATGATCAAAACTGTGAACCCCTTATTGCTGTGGCATATGGAGGCCATTTATATAAAACACCTCCCAGTACTCCAGAAACCACCTGCTGCCCCTAGAACAGATTGAAAAGATAAATAAAAATTGTTTCTGTAAAATAAGCCTATTCCTTATTTCACAGGAAGAAACTAGCAAGTTTCAAGAATCTATAGGGGCAAGTGCTGCCAAGGAAATATCTTATATTGTTCTATTTTTTATCTCCAGATGCTTCTTGGTCCTTTTTGCTTCCTCGTCTTTATTGCTGTCCTGGTCATTTCAGCAATTCTTATCTACCTGTTCCTCCCAGAAACAAAAGGGAAGTCAACCTCTGAAATCACAGAGAAATTCAAAACCTGCTGGTTTAAGAGGAAACATCATCAGGCTGTGGAGACGTATGCTGCTAAAGAAAAGACATTTTGCACCAAGCTCTGATAAGCCACCATAAGTGTTTTCCACTGTTCAGGCATAACACATCAATTATATTTCAAGTTTTTCTCCATTGCTATCATTTTAAAGCAGCAAGATTTGTGTCTACGTTCCTTACTTTACAAGAAAGTTCTGCTCAGGATTAAGAGCAGGATGAAGATTGAATTAAACATAGCCATAGTCCTTGCAAACAGTTTTCATGTCATTTCTTTATGCTATCACTCTATAAAGGACTTAGTATTGATTGTGAGCACTGCACATGAACAAACACCAGATAGAATACAAATACCAGATAGAATACCATCTTCTCTTTCCTTGAGCTGACATCAAGGAACTGTGTGTCCTGATTGTCTCTCTGACTGTCAGGGATCACCCCTGATCCCCAGGCATTTGGAACAGGAGAATTCTCACTTGAATCCTCTGGAGCAGTCTCTGCACTCCATGCAGATCAGTTGTAACAAAATCAGGAGGAAGTTCATATAATATATTCTGGTGCCTCCTGGATGGCACAAGGGTTAACAAACACACACAGTGCTTAGAGCTGGAAGAAAAGAGCCCTGGAGGGAGACAGAGAGGAAGATTTTGAGAGAGTAGACAGCTTGAAAATTCAGCCCATTTTATAAAAAATATCTGCTCAAAAAAAAAAAGTTGTGATGGCCAGTTTCTGCTAGCTGTGTGCTGCTCTAGGACCCCCTGCCCTTAGTGCTGCACACCAGCACACAATCCCACACCTCACTGCTGTGCTCCCAGCCCCCTGCACTGTGCTGCCCCATGGCTGCCAGCCCTGCTGGCCACTGCAGCCTCTAATCACTTCCTCCTCAAACTCTTCTACCTTTGTACAGGATGAACAATTATTTTTCCTTTTTCTGCCATGATTACAAATAGTATTTCATGCCTCCTCTTTAGCAGGACCATAAGTCCTTTCTTTCTGCAGTATAACCATTCTTATTTACTATCATTATGCTGAGGTCTGAATTAGTGTTGAGTTTTAGGAAGTTTTCTATTTAAAATTTTCATATAATATACTCACTGCCTCTAAAGGAATAAGCACAGAAGAAGCTCTGATATTAAATTGCCACAGTGTGTTCCAGCAATTGAAACTTGATTTAGATGTCAGATTCCCTCCCTTTACCACTCCCTGTACCAAACAGGGAGCACTCAGGATACTGAATGCTCCCATTCAGAGGGCCCTCTGCTGTTGAGGGACTGAAATATTTGAGCCACCAATTTTAAGCATTGTCCAATTGCTACAAAAAACATAAATCAACAGAAATCATACGAAGTAAACGTTAACTTCAGCCTCAGAGTAGGATGGTTACTTAAGCTGAAGGTGCAGAAGAGGCATGGGAGAGAACACCTCCTCAGTGTGACAGCGTCCTGTCTGCCTGGATCAGCCACACTCTGCTACAGATGGACAAGCTCCTTCCAGAGCTGGTGAGTACTGCAGCTGGCAGCACCAGCTGTTAGCAAGAACTTTCAGAAGAACTGAGAGGTTTCCTGTTGCAATTGCCATTCCTAAAGACAATCATTACATAGTTACCAAACTTTTTTTCAAAATAATAGGGTAGGCAGGGGATAATCCTTGAAAAATTAGAGATAATATTTAAAATTAAAAAAAAAAATCAGAAGACACAGACTTAACATTCTGGACTAAACCATCATGGGAACTTCAAAGGAAGCTCCAGCTGGTTAGAAAAACTAATTTTAAAAACTAGAAATTAAATTCCTGTACTTCTTAGATGGTGAAGTGTTTCTGTACCATTTTTACCTGCTTGCTTCCATGTCCAAGTGTGATACTATCAGCCTACTCTCCAAGCTGGTGTACCATGGCCAAGTGTGATACTACTCTCCTAGCTGGTAGCCTGATAATGTTATGAAATGGTACATTTGAAAAGAAAGGTTTTGTGGATGGTTTAGTTAATTAATGTGAAGAGCAGCAAAACTGAAAATCCAGAACCTTTGTCTGACTGATCTTCTTTTGCATTTATGCTTTGCATGTTCTGCTGAGATGATTTAGGCATCATCAAACAAGCCAGTAACCTAGAAATGCAGGGACCACGATATCACAGCTTCTTCTGTGGAGAGCTTGTACTGTTCCTTGCATGTTCAGTACCAGCAGTTGGTTGCAAAGTTCTTTGTGTTGGGAACTGGGGGATCCCTCACAAGTCCCTTTCAAACCTCTATGAACAAATCCTCCCCCACGATAAGGAAAGCACATACAGCATCTTCAGGAGTTATTGATGGTGGAGTCAAAATGTAAAGGATGCATCCCAAATCAAACTGCACATTTTTTCCATTGACTTTTCATTCCCAGTTCTTTCCACCCACTCCTCTTTGCAGAGGAAAAGGGTAAGAGTTTGCCTATATCTGCTCTGAGCAGGCATGCTCAGGTAACAAACACAGCAGTGTTTCCACTCGACAGAGGTTGCTCCTCTGCCCCCTTCCCTATGCCCTGTGTGAGAGCACAGCTCCCCTAGCAGTGCTACAGAGGGGAATTGCTAATGCCTGTGTCTCCTGGGGGGCAGTAATAACAGCATGAGCCAAACGGGTCACAAATGGAACCTTTATCTTCTTCCCTGCTGTTCTTCCCTGGTCTTGCCCAGGTTTCACGGTGAAATGCAATTGCAGGTGGCAGTACCTCTGAACTGTGCTGAGCAGACATTAAAGCCACTGAGTTGCTAACTCAATAGACAGATGGAAAAGCACTCATGGGGGTCAGTGTTCACTATTGGCACTGCACCAGATCAATGGTGTGTCCTGCTGCAGAAACCTCCACTTCCATGTCTCAGCTCCTTCTGTCTGATTTCACCCTCTTTGCTGGTCCTTTTGCAGGAAGTGGTCTCAGCAGAAGCCCAGCTGGAGCACTGCAGAGGGACTGTTCACCCCTGTCCCACAGCACTGTGGCTGGTTTCAAACCAGGTGCCTTGGATGGCTCTGTCCCTCTGGTAGGAAGCCCAGCCAGGCTGGCTCTGGTAGAGCTCCAGTGGCTCCTGCCAGCTTCTTCACTGGGCTCCTCCTCTGCTCCCTGGCTGAATGAACCTCCCCATCTCAAGCATTCCAGCTCCCAAAGCACAGCAATCCCGAGGGCCAGACCTCAGGAGGCCTGTTCTCCCCAGTGCTCACTACTGCTGCATCTCTTGAGTTACTGACAAACCAGAGAGCAGATGATTAACCTGCCAGTATTAATGTTTGGGAGCTGTTTCCATCCTATCACAAAGCCTTTCTCTCATACTTCTGCAAGCAACATCTCAATTTATTTTGACTACTTGCCTTACCTATCTTGCCTTCAGGAAAGAAGAAAATTTTAACTATTTTATTTCTATTGCTGTTTCACACCTAAAGACTGGAGTGTATGATGTCACAGTAACCAAACAAACTGGATTTCATGAAGTTAAGCTTTGCCTTCCTTGTCATCATGTTCAAAATGCTGTAAAAGGAGGAGAAAAATAAATAAATAAAATTTTCTTTCTCTGATTTATTTCTAGGAAAACCTCATCTCTTTCTGCTTCCTTATCTTTACTGAGATCCTTATCAGCTCAATATCTTCCTCTTCCTTCCAGAGACAAAAGAAAACTTTGTCTGTTTGGGGTTTTTTTTTGTTGTTTTTTTTTTTTCTTTTTGTCTTAAAAGGCTTCATAAAACTTTCTATGAAAATAACCAAAGAATTTGGCACATTAGATTTTAGGAAGAGACCTCATTCCTTTACAGGAATGCTTCTCTTGAGGAAGTGCCACCTACACCAACTGGTCAGCAGAGAGGCCTTATATTAAAGTCATAAAAGACTTTGATGCTTGCAGACTGCAAAACAAAGGCAAATTATTGTTTTCTATTATGGGAAAAGATAACAATATTTTTTCACAGACAAGTGGAATCTTCATGAACCAGAGTCACTCTTGTATCACCTTGAAAATGTGACAGCAGTCAACAATCAACAATTCATTGTAACATAAAATATGTGCTATGTTAAAGTCTCAGATTTCACTTAGAAATTGTTTTGTACCTACTCATCTTCTTCAGTTCCAGTGCTCATGATTTTGTTATTCAGAATCTCATTTTGAGTTTTGGATTATAACAAACCCAAATCAAATCTAAAAGAAACCACTGAGTTTCTCTTAGTGTGGAATTAAACTGCAGATGGCTTCAGTCACCCCCAGTGAGCAGTCTAGTGTGGCTCAGGCTGCCTTTGAACCCAGCCTGATTCTCAGCTCTTTACACAAAACTCTCTGACACACCTCATGAAGGTGGGGTTCATGTGTTTGTCCATTTCACAGCAAGCATTTCTTACAGTTCTATTAAAAAAAAAAATTACAAGATCTCTTTAAGTCAGTAATAATTCTTTAAACATGAAACCATGCACACCTTCCAGTGTAGCAGCTTTTTCAAGAATATAGGTGACATTTCCAACAGAAATGATCAATTTAATTGACTTAACAAAAAATCCAAGAAGTAAGCTCCTAGAATTAAATTCTCCTAAAATTGCTAATAAGGTAAAATAGTACCAAGGCTCAGAATCACCAGAAACTCCTCAAAATGTAAAAGAAATTTCACTGAGCTGATGGGAGTTGCTGCTATTTGAGGTCCTCAGTAATTTTTTTCAAGGGGTAAATCCTTATGACATAATCATACACCTACACCTCACTACAATTTGAGAAAAAATACATGATGAAAAGGAAACATTAAAATTTTGAAACAATAGCCAAGAGATATGCAAGTGGTTACAATGTTGGTGTTCAAGAGAAAATACAAAAAATGCCAAATCATTCTAAAACTATTGCCAGCCAGGATAAACAGACAATAGCTGGAACTACACAAGTAACCAGGTTTTAACATTAACATGCATTTTTTTCTCATTTATTTAGACTCACAGGATTTGCAGTGAGCCCCTCTGTAAATAATTGCATTCTGTGTTTTATAAACTGAAAGTACAAGTCCTGAGGGTGAGTTTGAGCATTTACTGAGTGCCTCAGTGTAACCCCATTGCCCCACTTGCCCCCTCCAGGGCAGTCCCCTGGCAGGAGGAGAAGGAGCAAAGACTTTGAAGGCAAGAAGAGCACGGGGCACCAGCCACACCTGAAAGCCCCAGGCAAACCAACCTCTTTTCCAAGTGCTGGCTGCACGTAGAGCTCCAGTTTGAGCTTTACCTCATGAGAAAAGAGCCCCTGGGAATCAAAGGTGATCTCTCAATGCCTCCAACACTGATTTCAGAGCCATTCAGTGTCAAAGCTGAAACCTGAGGGAGTAAGATCCCGGTGGTCCTATCCTAATTTATTAGGGCATATTTACCTTCTCTGACAGCTTTCATCACTCTTAGTCTCTTACTGCTTTTTCATCACACCTCGTCGACAAACATCCCCATGAACACCAGACAACAAATACCCTTCTTCAGCACAGTCTAATTGATTCATAAGGCAAGAACAGCAAAATTAAGCACTGAAATTTGCCTATTTTTCTTCTAATTATGATATTTGCTTTATCAAAGAATCTGAAATGAATACCACATACTTTGCTTATTAATAAATAACAGTAGCTAAACCTTGTACCAGCTGCTTTTTGCTTTCTGCAGATTATGGCAGATATATACACCAGTCTATATCATAGAAATAAAGCATTTTACTGTTCCTGGAAAACTATTTGGACAGTTTTGCCTGAACTCTTCTCGTTTCCCTTCCCAAAGCCCTCACTGGACCCCAGATGCAAATTTTCTCTGCTTTGAAACTTTCCCCCAGTAGACTGGACTAGATGTAATTATTTCCTGAAATATTTAATCTGGCAGTGTTAACTTTGGCCAGTTGAAGTAAATATAAGTGAGTGAAGATGAAAGAGTAAAAATTTAACTCTGCTCCCTGAAGCCAAATGCCCACTGCTGCAGCAGCAAGCAGGAGACAGAGAGACACAAGCCTGTGATGACAAAGCCACATCACACGCTGGACAACCAGCCCTCAGCCAGAGATGACAGGATTCCTCTCCAACCTGGTAAGTACCTGGTGGGGGATTTACAGCTGTGACATTTTTGTGTGCCGCTCAGGCTTCAAAGAAAACAAAATCAGTGTAAGAACAAGGCTCCTGTTCACTACAAGCATCTTGGAAGTGGTTCTGCCCACTATTTTGAGGTATTACAGGACTTCATATGCTCTGCCATCCATCTTTACCCTATTTTTATCAATATGTTAATGTGTCTTAAATGTTTTCATGGACTGGAAAATATTTGCTTATCTAGAAACATAATTTGCTTTGCTTACCTGATAAAAAAATTTGCTTTGTTAAGTACATGTAATTATTGAGTGCAAGACATGGCAGGCAGAGGTTTTGAGAGGCAGGGAACAGGACTGAATGCTAGCTGCCCTGGTGCCATGACAAAGATGTTTGTGGAAGCTGCACTTCCTTGGGCTGGATATAGGGAAATCCCAGGAGGATGTACATCTCCTTCCACCAGAGGGAACATTCCTACCTGAAAATCCCCTGAACAAAGGAGATGTTTCTGGAGAATGAAAGACAGATTGTGAGAACAGCCTGATGTGGCTATAACCTTAAAAAGATTTTGTTCTGTTTCTGCAGGTACAGTACCAGGGGCTCTTTCGAATGATCACTGTCCTGGGGATTGGGGGCACATTCCAAATCGGCTTTCAAATTTCTTCCCTCACCTACATGTCTCAGGTAGGCAAAGGAGCACATGGCACACTGGTTAACGAGAGCACCATTTCCTGAGGCTGCTCCTCTGGCATTCAGAAAGGGTTTAATCACACTACTCTCCTCTCATTTCCCATTTGCTATGCTATGCTATCATGAAGAGCAGAGCATGTTGTTAATAGAACTGTTCCTCAGAAGACACACACTAACTAGAGTGGCATCTGTCTCCCCTAAAATCTTATAGCACATGTACATTCTTCAGTGGTTTCAGTAGGTATTTTTATGGTTATCCATCCTCACAGAAAAATAGGACAAGTGAGCAATGCTCTAGGAAAACGTCTGCTTCTCTCCACTGATGGCAGGTAAAATTTCCATTAATGGCACTGAAGTCTAGAGGGAAGACATCATTATTTTGTAGACATCACCTTAGTGGAAAAGCATTATTTTCTGGCTTCAGAGCACTAAGCTCTGAGTGAAAAAGTATTTAGGAACTGCACTGAACAGCCTCTGTAATGTGGCATTCTTGGCAGGTATGTGAGAGAAAACCCATAACTCATTTGCAGAACTTAGTACTAGCATTTACACTATTCTTTAGTACCATCCTGATGCCTTAAGTATTAGCTTTTATATTTTTCAGATTCTGTGCTGTTTCAGTGTGGGTTCTGGGTTTCATATTCAGTGTTGCTAAGCTCTCTTCACAGGGTAGGGAGACAAAACAATTCTTGCTTGGGACCAAGGAAAACCAATACAAATTTCAGGCCCAAGAACAAAAACAATAGTGAAGAGAGAAAAACCAGGAGGATGGAGCTTCATCATCTGAAGCTGTAATTGGACAATTAACCCCAATATGCTAATGACCAGAACTCATAAAAGTGTGAGACCTTGTGACTGGGGTCCATTCTGTGATCATTGTGGAATTCACCCTGGGTTTGCCCAGCTTGGCTCTTGCACTGCTTAGGGTGTATCCATTGAGGCTTTTTAATAAATCTCCACTTTATCCTTTTGCTCTGCCTAGTCTCTGTTCCAGGCCAGCCTCCAGATGGCATCAAGTCCATGCCTCACTCCCTCAGATTTCAAGGATAGAAACCCTAAAGATTAATCTTTTGATGGCAGAATGAGCACAGCACATTATTACACAATGTCTGTTGGCTAATACACTCTTTTAAAGCCTATGTGAAATAGTCACTTCAGCTGAAGCAACCAAATTATTTTGTAAATATATAAAATACCTGCCCTGCTGCCACAGGTATTGTTAATGAACTTTCTTTCTGTCTCAGCATGTTAAGGCTTTCATTAATGAGACCTGGCTGGAGCGCTATGGCTATCCCATCCAACAGGACAACCTCTTGTTCCTGTGGTCTATCACTGTGTCCATCTTTGGTATAGGAGGTCTCTTGGGCTCTTCAGGAAGCAGATACCTCACTGTCAAATTTGGCAAGTATGTATGTTTAAAGACAATTTGTCAATTGAATCCTAGCTTAAGGAAATGATAGTCGAGGTTTTAAATGAGACAGACTTTTAGACTTAGTCATGGCTGTAGCACAGCCAGCTTAGCTGTGCTGTCAGCTGATTTTCCTGTAGCATGGACTGTGCTGTCAGCCTGTCACACCAGGAACGGCTCCTCACACTGGGTTAATCTTGGAATGAGGAAAGGCAGCACCTGGCTGAAGTCAGAATGACTTCTTGAAAGCGCTACTCAAAACAGAGAAGCATTGAGATCCTTGTTGGTGCCCAATAATGTGGTTCACAGCACAGAAAAGCTTTCAGAGTTTTCTCTGCTACACAACCCAGAAGTGTTCCCAAAATCCCAGGTGCAGCCACGTGCCAAGGCACTCCAGGAGTCCAAAGTACCCAGTGCTTATTGGGTCCTAGACCACATATGTGTAATTTCAGAAAACTATTGGGACAACTTCAGCCAAGGCTTCCTGCATGGCATTAAGTGCCATTTCCCTTCTGAGTCACAAAAATTATTTTCATTTTCTTGCACTTGCAGAAAGAAATGTCTCTTGTGCAACAACGTGCTCATGATAGTGGCAGCATCTCTCATGGGCTGCAGTAAAATATCCCAGTCCTTTGAGATGATTCTAATTGGACGCTTCATGTGCGGAGTAAGTGCAGGTGAGTGACTTCTCCCACAGGTCAGCAGAACCTCACAAAATTTTACATCTTTTTTCAAAGTAAATAGAAAGCCTCCACTAAGGAAACAAAATGTTGAAGTCAGTGATTTTTGTAAGAAGATTTTCATAATGCTCTGCAATAAAGAACATAATTATTATTAATTTCACTGATAACAAATGGAATTCAGCTTTGCCAAGCATATGAATATTCAGAGACGTCAGAAATGTTTTGATACCACATGACACAAGGGATTTTCTGAAGGAAAAATATGTATAATATTTTCTTAAATGTACCTAGCAGTACTGAAAATTATACAGTTTAAAGATAGTATTTTCATAAGTGAGAGTACTCCAAGTTGTAAATCCTTGGGGTTAGTACAAAGATCTGGGCTTAATAAAGCAAAATCACTCCTAACAAGTAGAGTAAAACAGGCAGTAAGAACCACCTGTGCTGTTATCAGTATTTTTTTAACTTTTTCCCTACACAAAACTTGCCTTTTTATTGTTTGCATATTCACAGGGATGCCTCTTTTAACTTATTAGAGAGTTAACTTAGAATTTAATGCCTGTTTTTCAAATAACCAGGTTTTGTACATTGCTTCTCTGACATACAGATGTGTTGAAGAGCTATGGTTGTAATTCAAGAACAGCTTACTCACAGGGACTTTGCTCTGGTCTAGAATCTGTATCATGCCTCAAAAAACTGATTTTTGTTAAAGAGACTGCAATCAAAGGATATTGCTTTATCATCACATACAGCCAAGAGAAGAACATGTTGCATTTAAAACAGATAAAAGGGCTGTGATCACCATATTAGGAAAAAACTTCTGTTCCCAGATCAGTATTTAGCATGTGCGAGTTAATAAATATAACCAGAAACATCAACTTTGCCTGGAATCATAAAAATCATTGCTGGTTAGCAGAAAAGAAGTACTCATGTCTCTACCTAAATAACATACAGATCAACATTGATTATAGCACTATATGTGATAATTTGCTGTGAGTCCACCATACAGTTCCTCAACAGCATTATGTCAGGAAAGGCTGAGATAATGTGGGTTAACTACAAGCATATTAAATACTGCTAAAAAAGTGTTTGATTATTCAGCACTTGCATACCCTGTGTCCTTTAAAACATGCTAAGGCTCATAGGAGATCTTGTGATGAGGCTCACCTACACTTTAAAGTGAAAACTGTACATTTCTTAAGATCAGGAAACTGCACTCTGCAAAGAGAACCAATACTTTTGTAGAAAGAGTTAAAAAATCTAGTACTGGAAGTCTTGTATGTGGGTAGAGGTATGTTCCAGAGACAGCTGTATTCTGCATTACTTTATTATTATTTCCAGTTTTATTTCCAATGGTTATGTCTTCTTTCTTCTCTCCCACGATTCTCTCTTCATCTCAAGGTCTTTGTGTTCCTCTACATCACCAATATGTTGGAGAAATTTCCCCTAGGAAGCTACGTGGATTTGCAAACTCTACTTCCTCTTTCTTTTGGTCATTGGGAAAAGCCATAGGGCAAATTTCAGGACAAAGGTATAATGCAATTGATTACCCACACAATTCATTTCTGGATCCCTTCCACCTTTTGCTTCTTCCTCTGCTTTTCCATCCATGCCTTTCTCTCCTCCAAGGCAATGCCCTGAGCTTTTGCTCTAACTCAGCCTTTCTCCCTCAGGGAGCTGCTGGGCAGCCAGTCACTGTGGCCCATGCTGATGGCCTCCTGTGGACTGCCAGCACTGGTCCAGCTGCTCACACTGCCCTTCTTCCCAGAGTCCCCACCGTATCTCCTCATGCACAAAGAAGACCAGGAAGGCTGCAAAAAAGGTAACTGAGGCCTTCAGGTTCCTGTTCCTCACTTGACTTAGAATCATTTTGTCATGCTTGCTTTCCCCATATGGAAACAAATAAATGGGGCAAAGTTTCTCCCTGCTCATTTCCCACATGGCTCTGTGAATACCTACTAAGTCCATTATTGTTGTAGTCCCCACATAGAACACAAAACTACTTCCCTCTACAGCTCTGTATTACAAAACCTTTCGCATTTGTCTGACACCACCTGCACTGTCAGTCTGATGATTAATGCTAAATGGAAAATGAAAAATAGCTGTTTGCACTGCAGGGCTCCACTGGCCCCCCTTAGCTCTGGTTATTGGCTGTGTAACCTGCTCACACCCTGAGAGAAGGAGGAAGGCAGAGGAGTGGCCCCATGGGCAGGGAGGGAGCCCTCGTGCCCCCCCCTAGGCCCCAGTGTCACAGCAGATCCCACTGTGCAGGTGGGGATCAGGAACACCCTGTGAGGCATCTCTGCCTCCCATCACAGCCCCAGCCCACACAGCTGGGCTGCCAGACACTTGTGTCACCTGCTCAGAAAACTCCTTAGGGAATAAACAGAGACCAATTAACATGGCAGTCTCACTCTCCTTCTTCACAGCCATAAGGCAGCTTTGGGGTGAAGGCCAACACCAAGCAGAGATTGATGACATCATGAAAGAGAAGGCAACAATGAAAAACACCAAGATCTTGAGTGTCCTGGAACTAGTGAAAGAACCAGCTTTCCGTTGGCAGCTGTACATGATAGTTATTCTGACCGCCACAATTCAGCTCTGTGGCATCAATGCAGTTGAGTGTGCTTCCCCCTTAAAGCCCCAAGACATCACAACTCACAGGAGCTTCCTCCATTTTTCTCAGACTTCTCAGCCAGCCTTGCTGTCTGCCAGCCCTTCTACAGGACAGCAGCAGCCACGAAGCTTGGCTGGGCTCTCTGTGTGACGTCCCTGAGCCCAGCTCTTGGTCCCTGCTGGAGCTACCTGCCTCTGTAGTCAGGCTCATTGAACAGCCACCTCTGGGAGCCGTGGCAGAGCTCCAGAGCTCACTCTGCAGAATGAGCCCACTCTCTACTGGCAAAACCTGTAGTTTTATGTGACTGCTCACTGCAACTGCTGCTATTTGTCCCTTGGCTCTTAGCAGCCTGAGATGTTGGGATGGCAGTGTGCTCACTCTGCCCTTAAAGTTAACAGCAAGCAAGCTCCCCGTTCTGCAGCTCCTGCAGCTCTGCTTCCCTCACAGCAATGCTCTGCTGGGATCCTGGAGGTCACAGCTTTCCAGTTGCCTGCATGACTCTCCTACCTCTAACACCATGATGCAGCAGTGTCTGTAAAGGAAATACACAGCTGAATCTAACACAGCTTAAACTGGAATTTTTATCACCTCATCCTATCTTCAAATACTAGGAGAGATACTTGAAAAGATGTTTGGTTTACCCCTTCATGACTCTATAATCGATGCTCTTCTTTCTTGGGAATAGCCTAGAATGAGGGTTTTGGATGGGCTCTGAAAACAATACATACCTGGCTGTTTCTGAAAGCACCTAAATCAGGAGTCTGAAAACCTAATTGCATTGTAGTAGCTGGAGGTCCAATTATCCCAGCATTTTATTTTTTATCTAATTAACTAATTAATTAATGTTTTATAATATTTTTGTCTGCTGATAAAGTGAATACTACCAAAAAGAGTGCAGAATTTCAGCTCACTCCAAAGCTGAGCTGCATGTTCCCTGATTAGCTGCTCATATCTAGGGCAGTGTCACACAAGTTTGGGTAGGAAATCAATTATTTTCTTCTCTTACTGTTTGATGGGGGTTTTTTTTCCAGATTTATCTTTACACTTTTGAAGTCCTCCAGGCAGCTGGCTTTGATGAAAAAATGGCCTCCTATATGACCCTGTCTATTGGACTCTCTGAACTGGTGGCTGCTGTAGTGTGTGTAAGTGACATTACCAGGGGAGTGGGGCACACTTTGCTCTCCAGCACTGACACTGGTGTGATTTCTGTCCTCCAGAGCTCCATCATCGAGCGACTGGGCAGGAAAGTGCTCCTAAGAGGAGGCTACTGGATCATGGGTTCCCTGCTAGCTGCTATCACCGTGACCCTGTCCCTACAGGTATGGAAATTCTGCTCACAGCAAATTGCTCTGCCTATTCTATTTCTGATCAAAAGCTCACTGGCAGGACCACACTGCTGAGAAAGCAAAGTGAGCCTTAGATCAAGCTTGTCTATAGGTAGGACTAAACTGTCTCTTAGCCAGTAGTCTCTTGTGCTCCTGCCTTCCTTTCAACATGATCCCATGACCTTAGCAAGGAACACATAAACACTGGGAGACTGGCTCCTGATGTCATCAGACTGCAAACACCAAACTGGCCAGCACAGACCGCAAGACAGTCCTAGGAAAATGGCCCTTTCTATTCATGCTGCTTTTAACAAGTAACAACAAAACCCCAGGCCTTTTGCATCAGTTAATTTGAAATTGAACTTGGCTGCAGATAATTGTGTGAAGGCACTCTCTGTCCACAGACTGGAGACCTGCTCACTTCTCGAGCAGTGATCCCTCTGTGTCATTGCTGGAGCTTTTTTAGAAGCAAATCACCTGCATTACTCATCACAGAGCTACTCTACAGATACACTGCAAAGCTGACCTGGAAGCAAGGTGGCAGCAGACTTCTGGTTTTGTCTCATTTATGGAAGCTCTCAAACACAGGAGAAAGAAATCTGTTTTTCCTAAAGCATCGAGTCTCACTTCTCCTTGACTGAGATCTAGAAAAACTGGTTTTCAGTACCAGTTACTAAATCTATAACTTAATAAAAGTTAAGAAATATGTGATTTGTCCTTCCGTATCTCCAAGGATCAGAGGAAGCACTGTGAAGTCAAAAAGAAAGGCAGGGTGCAAAGCACTCTTCAGACTTGGTTTCATTGAAGGCCCCCAGACTTGCAGCTGCTCTGCTCTGGCAGAGCTGTGTCTGCTCTCCTGACTGCTGCCTCAGCTGCTCCATCCACAGGGCAAAGCTCTCGCAGCTCTCAGTTCCCACACATGGAATATTTCTGTCTGGAGGTGACAGTGTTGGAAAAGCAGGAGCATTCCTCACCTAGAGCTGTTAGCAGTTCTTAACCAGAAGTTTGTTATGGGCTTTTTTTCCCCAGGACTGGTACTTCTGGATGCCATACTGCAGCCTTGCTCTCATCATCCTGTTTTCAATTGTCTTTGCTGTTGGGCCAGGTAAGTTCTCAATCAAAGGAAGTGAAGGAATTGAGTCACATGAGCTTAAGAGGGCTAGGAAAATACTGCCTTATATTACATAATATTTAGCATAAGTAAATTAATTTAATATTACCTTGCAGACATTTAAACATTGTGGGTCCAATTATTCATTGGACATAAAATTCAATATCATCAGGTTTGAGTTTTGCTAACAAGAGGAAAGGAACACACTGGAAAAATACAGCAAAAATAGAGCAAAAGCAGATGGGTAAAAGATATTTTTTTTTAAATGCTAGGAAAAAAACAGAGATAAAGAAAAGAAAGGGTTCTTTTAAATTCAGTGTTGTATAATGTATAATGTTATATCTCATCCCACACAGACAGCAGTGCAGAAGACCTACTTTGGAGTAATTTTTTTTCCTAGCATTTGTTGCCTGCTACTCATTAAATTTTATTTTATAAAGGCTAATAATTTTTTTAATATTTGCCTTCCCATATGGCAGGTTTGAATTATTTTTCTAACTCAGAACAGCTGAACTCCTGTGACTTCAAAACATAACTGAAATGCCCAGGAAGTAAATCTGGGAAGATCCCTCACTGGTAATCTAGCAGAATCACTCTGGAAATTCATTTTAGCAGTAATAATTGTCATTCCATCCTGACACATCTTTTCATGAGGGGATGTCAGGCTTTCTCAAGTGTCAAATACTTAATTCTTGGATGTCCCCAAAAATTTTATATGAGTATTTTAGCATTTTAATAAGCGGTTTATTAGATGCCACGAACATTTTCTTTTGTAAAAAAGAACGACATACTCGATGCCACTGCACAATTCTGGTACTGGTGGCCAGTCCATTACAGCAGCATCTATTAGCTGAGCGTGTAACAGTAACACTCAATCCAAATGCTAAAACCAAACACAGCAAAGAAGAAACAATTCTTCTTTCCTTTCAGGTGGTGCCACGGTTTCCACCAGGGTTGAGATTTTCAAGCTGTCCTGCCGGCCCCCCGCCTTTGTGATCAGCGCCGTGCTGAACTGGCTGGGGGTGTTCGTGATCGGCACCGCCTTCCCCTTCCTCGTGGTGAGCGCTGGGGCAGCGCCGGGCGCGGGCCGGGCTGCATGCCCTCGGCTCTGCTCCGCCCGGCCTCCTCTGCCACAGCAGGGCCCCGATCGCCCAAGACACTCAGTCAGACTGAAATATTTGTCAAAGGTCAAAATGCACAGGATTCCTTTCCAAGTTCAACGTACTTTGGGTGATGCCTTGAGAGGCTCCCTAGAGCAGAGGCCAGGCAGAGTTAAGGGAATCGAGCAGGTGTTTATTAAAGGAGTCACCTCGAGCAGTGCAAAGCCTGGCAGAGGCTGCACCCAGCAGGGACAGTGGGCATGAGTTTCTCAGACAGGTACAAGTGATACGAGTTTGGTCTATCCGCATATCAGAGATTAATTGTCCAATTACAGTTCAGGCAATGAGGTCACACTCCCCCAGTTTGCTCCACCCTGATCACTTTTGTTTGCACTTTTCAGGCCTCAGGCAGAGGGTGGCCTTGGTTCTCAGGCCAGGAAGGATTTGTTCAGTCTGCCCAAAATGTGAGCAAAGCCAACTAGCATTGTGCAGAGAGTTACACACTAATGCAGCACAGGAGCTGAAAAACAGAAAGGCTAAAACTTAGGGCATCTTGGGACCCAAATATAAAAATGTGACAAGAAAGGGACTAAAAGCAAAGATATGCTCATCTTGCTCTCTTTCTCACTTTGTTTTTCTCTGCAGGAAAGACTCAAGCACTTTTGCTTCCTCATATTTATGGTAGTACTTTTCACTTCAGGGACAATTATCCACCTGTTCCTTCCAGAAACGAAAGGGAAATCAATCATGGAAATCACAGAAGAATTCAATAAGCTAAACTTTAAAAACAAGCAGATTCCAGCAACTCCAAATCATGTCACAGAAGATTATACCTTCTGCACCAGGCTTTGACCAGCCATCAAGAGGGAATCAGGGTTTTGTAAAAAAAGTAGGAAAAAAAAGACATTTTCCATTTTCTGACTAACAAGTTGCTCCAAATGGACTGTCAGCTTTCCTATCTGTCACTTACAAGGTTCCCATTTTGCCAAACCAGCTTCTTTCTCAAGCACTCCACTCTAGGCAGCTCTGAAGAGGGATAAGGGCTGATACTAACCAGATAGACTTGTGTGAATCATGAGCATTTTGGCTTAATGTGCTGATGTGTAAATCTCTTCTTAACAGAGCAACTAATACACACTGAAACTACACGTGTAGAATTTATTAACACTCTGCCAACCACAGAGAAATGATAGACCTGTGATCCTCTCTCTCTCTATGATTTCTGAGTATGTTTTTACAGTGCTGAAATGGGAACAGTGAAGTTCTTGGCTTGCTATCTCTGGCTAACGTTCAATCCATAACAGATTAAAGAAAAAATTTAGTGGAATAGGAGATAAATTCTTTGTTTCTCTAGATTCAACTGAATACCCAACCCTTGCCAGGTTCCCATGCACAGTGCCATGTTGTCCTTGTGTAGTGTCTACTTTGACAGACTTCAGCCGTCTCAGATTGTCTTTCAGCAGCAATGGAGCTAAAAGGACTGGTGGATAGAATCCAGGCACCACAAACCCAAGCCCCCACAGTCATTTTAGACACTCTGTGCTCTCCTGCCCATAACTGCTGTCATCTCAAGCCTGCAGCTCCTCCTCCAGCAGCAGAATTCCCACAGATGTCTCAAGGGCTGTGAATCCTACAGCAACTGAACTGCTTCTTTCCTCGTGTGACTTTCAGCTACCTGGAACCTGTTTACTACAGAAGAACCACCTCAGACTGGAACTGATTGAATCAGAAACTTTTTTTTTTTTTTTAAATATACAGGCCCAGAGGACTTTTATTTTCTTTAGAAGGTGTCTAATATTCTGTATGTTCCCCTCTATTAATGAGAGGTTCACAGGGCTGGAGAAGGAAAGCAATACTATGAGGAAGAACTTGCACAAAGCTAAGGCTTACTGTGAAGCACACTATAGAATTCAAAGTCCAAACTCTAGACTTGCACAGGAAAATAAGTGGCTTTACCTCTGCTGTTGCTTTGACTGGAATATTTACTTCAACTCAAATAAGGTTATTCAAAATAAGAATTCAATTGTTCATCTTAACTGCTGCTTATTTTTAATTGCAAATAGTAACCATAATAAAAATGGCAGATTGTCTTGTAATAAAACTTCTGGTCTCCACAAACATTTCTTTCCTCACATCATGATCTCCTCAGGGGGAGTTGACTAGAAAAAGTTGTTGATGTGAAAACTTCCATGATTGGGGTTTTTCATTATTCTTCACTGTCTGAAGTGAAGTGACACTTCAGACATCTCATTAAATACAACTTCATAAATAGAACTATATATCTACGAAGCATGAAGCGTCCTAAAGTTAGAAAACTCAATAATTTTGTAGTGTTCCATATACGCATAATATTATTAAAAACTGCCAGTAATCTGGAGACAGCTTCCAATATAGATAAGAAATACCAACTTTTTACAAAACAGAATTCTCTCTTCTCTACCATTCATTCTGGAAACACCATTCCATTCCAAGAATCCCTGAAATCTTTGGAAACAAGAGCAGAGAGGCACCGTGTAGCATTGCTGGCAGGCTCTGCAGTGATGCAGAGTTCATTAGTTATTCATTAGGTGCCTTTAGGAAAGCCTTGCCCACAGGAGGCTCCCCAGGAAGGCAGCAGAGGAACATTGCTGTGCCAGTGAAGCAGAACAGGCCTGTGGAGCACAGGTCACCCTCGGGCTGTGCTCACTGGAGCAGTGTGGTCAAGGGATGAAACAGCCAAAGGGATGGTTCCAGTACATGTGGCAGGGCACAGGGACAAAGGGGACAGTAATTCAGGAACACTACACGCACATTATCTTCCAGAGACATCAGCTGATAGGTAAGATATGTCTCAAATACTAATTGAGTCAGATATAAAAACTTTAATAATATATCTGTGAACTTCTGTCAGCTGGACACAAGAATCTGGATCTGTATCAAGGAAGGCTTAGCACAGCTTTGGATATGTGTGTCACACATGACTGTAAAACTGCAAGATAAATGACTAAATGACTTGATGCTCTGAGATTTACTGTCCTGAGCACAAATCTGACTAAAGGATCTCTGTAAGATACCTGCTAACTACTTATTATGAAAATGCACATCTAATAAAGGGGACTTCAGAACAGTCTAAGCAGTAACAGCACACAAGCAGCACAGTCGCTCACCACCATAAATGCAAAAGACGTTACACAGGAAGGGAGCTATGAGAGGAAGATTCAACCTACCCAAAGTAGGAATCCTAAATTAAAGTCCGAGAGCAAAAAGTATAAGTTCCAATATATATAAATACAGTAAGTAGAAGTGTGTAAAGTAAAACATTAGAAATTATGTGCAACAGGCTGCATTTGAGGGGGAGTGCCCCATGCTGAAATCTACATGTTATTGCCTGTTTCTGTGTGCCCCCAAAATCCTCTGAGCAAGGCAGATGCCAGCAGCTAACACGGAACTTTGTCCCTTTGTCAAATGCACCTCATGTGGTTTCTGCTTTGTATAACTTTACAGAAAAAGAAATTAATTCTCAGCATTGAAGGGACAGTCTCATTTGTGCTCTAACAAAGCTTATCTGCTGGAGAACCTCAATTGAAAAAAAAACATCCCTCCATGAACTCTCAGCACAAATCAACAACAAAGTGAATGTCATGATGAGGCTCAAGAGTGGCAGGAGAAATGGCTGGATGGTGCCATACACTACATTTCAAACATTAGCAGGAGAATCCAGGAATATGCTTTGCATATGAAATATTTTCTAGTAAATATGACTGCTTACATCAACTAAGCTCTTTATAATTTCTTCATCCTCTCTTTGAATGGAAGCGTAAATGCCAAGTGATAACTAAGCCATTTACCAACTGAATACATTCAAGATCCTCTTAATTGTGAAATAACTGAAGTTAAACCCTGAGAATTTTCTCTCAGAAGAAACAGACATCAATCTAGCTGTGGAGGTTACAAAACAGCTTCAAAACAATCTTATTTTTCATTGCAGACCCAGAAATAAGCACACTGACTAGTGGAAATGACAGACAAAACTGTGCATGATGAATCCTTCTCTCTACTAGCAAAGAAAAATCATCTACTAAATACTGGGCTGGTCAAGCCTGCTGTGCCACGGTAGAATTGTTACATTTGCACCCCATTTCAAAATCATGGAGTAGTTAGTTCCTTCCAGTAATGATTAAGTTACGATGTGCTCCAGTTGCCACCACCTGGAGAGAGGACAGCTCTTTCCTATTACCTGGCAAAGTCCTGGAGTTCACTGTGTGAGCCCCACTAAGATTCCCAACAGAGAACTCTGTCTTGAAGTTTCTCACTTATACTGAAAACTGAGCAGGTTATGGTGATAGGGATCCTGTTTAAAATTGTTTTCTCCGTCTCCCGTCCTCCTAGCAGAAGACAGTTCATGAAAAATACAGGTTCTGCAAGGGACACCATCCTGTTTACTTGGGCTAGACATAACCAGTGGTTGAAATATTTAATCCAACTATCCTAAACTTTGTACAACAGCTGGATTTGTGTAATTAACTCAAAAACCTCTGAAGTAAAATTTAACTTCAGTAACGTGGGACTAGTTCAGTGACTGCTGTTGTATAATGAGAGCATTTGGCCCCTTTGGCAGGTACCAGCAGTGAGCAGCAGGCACCGGCTCGCTCATAGGAGATGGCTGACTTCTTCTCCAACCTGGTGAGTACCTGCTCCCAGCTCCTCAGGCCTCTGACTTACAAAAGACAAAGGAAACGTAACATTCAGGCTCTTTAAAGATTTTAAATTCCTTTGTTACAGAGACCATCTTTCCTGTCTGTGTTTAAACATCACAAAGAGCAATGGGGCTTGGGGCCATGAACATCCTGTTGCTTTGTCTTTTCTATGCACAAATGAAGATGAAATGAAATGAAATGAAATGAAATGAAATGAAATGAAATGAAATGAAATGAAATTAAATTAAATTAAATTAATGAAATTAAATGAAATTAAATTAAAATCTAACAGCAGCTCTGGCTCTTCCACCACTGACTATGATACTTTACTTTGTCTTCTAAATTACTGAAAACAATACTAAATATTAAGCACTCTCATTACTTCCCAAAAAAATGAATATAGTAATGGTACCACAAAAGGCTAAGAAATCATGACATAAACTTTTGAATAAATTACTTTCTTTACTTCATCAAAAGATAATTAATATAATCCATTAAGAGTTTCCATAATTTTAAAAGGGAAGAAGTGATATGTATCATCATACATTATTGTTTGGTGTACATTGGCTGCTGTTGATTGCAGACAGGGAAAATGATTCCCTCGTGCCCAGGTGCAGGACTGACCCCTTTATCCAGCCAGCCTGGCAGGTGTTGCAGGCATACAGTGAGAGTTGCACTGAAGGAACACCTTTCCAAACTCTTTTTCCTTCCTACAAGCAGGGTGATGGATTATCACCCTTACACCCATGTTGTTGGCTCTGGCACTCTGGCTGATGGCCACGCTTTGGGAGCAGATTAGAGGGATTTTGAAAAATGTTTAAATTCAAAAGGATCTGAATTGGACAAAGAGGAACCACCAGTGTGGCTACAAAGTCTCTGGCCTTGCACAAAAACAAGAGTAGTGAGAAGCTGAGGGAGCATTTTATTTTTGCTTTGCAGGTTCAGTTCCGGGGATTGCTTCAAATGATCTTAGTGCTGGGAATTGGTGGTAGTTTCCCATATGGATTCCATATTTCTGTCATCAACTATCCTTCTGTGGTGAGTAGCCATCTCTCTGGGGCTGAAAACACAAAGGTGAGAGCCTGAGCCCTGTGTTCTCCCACAAATACCAAATTTACTGAGCATTCAGCTGATATGTCTAGGCCTTTGGCTAACAGTAACATCACATGTGTGGTGAACTCTTCCTCTTTTGAAGAACTGGATAGAAATTTCTGTTCTAAATAAGCTTTTGCCTCCAAAGGAGGGCACAAAATGAGCTCTCGGCATGCTTGCCAGGAAGCTTCCTGAGTGATACAGACTTGAAGAATTTGCAGTGTGATCTCAATGAACTCGTTTTACTAAAAAAGTCTCAAAATAAGTCTAATATGAGAACCACAGGCTTGATCTGAAGTGAAACAGCCATATGAGAAGGGCTCTTGTCCTCAATATCCAGGCAAATCTCGTTTTATTTTTCAGCACATCAGGAAGTTTATTAATGAAACCTGGATAGATCGCCATGGCTCTCCCCTCCATCCTGAGACAATCATGCTGCTGTGGTCCTTCATTGTGTCTGTTTATGGGATAGGAGGATTCCTGGGAAGCCTCTGCTGTGGCTACCTGACTACAAAATACAGGAAGTAAGTGCTTCTTGTAACAGCTCAGCAGTCAGAAAGGACAGGGAAATACCAAGATGGGCAAATAAATCCATTCTTTTCAGTTGAAGCAGCCTTGTTGAAGACAATTGATTTGGTTTCCTGGCACATCCACTTTTTCCAAGTAGCCTTCTGTCCTATTTATCTGCCCTCCCCAGGGAGCTGTGCTCTGTAAGGGCTGCAGTCACCATCACATCACCAGAACAGTGCCTCTGGGAGTACTGGCATAGGATCATATTCTCTTCGAGGTTCCCTATCACTCTCATAAGATCTCCCAACCTTTACAAACTCCAATAAAGGAGCTGTGTGTCTTGTGTTGTAACATATTATATGCAGTTACCCAAACATCTGGAAAATATCCTTATGTGACAAAGAAGAATCAGATTTCCGTTTAAATACACTCATTTTGGGGTGGTGACATTACATTAAATATTCAAATCTGCTCTAGTGAAAATAGAGAGAGAGGAAGAAAAATATTGCTTGTAATTTCATTGTGAAGATATAATCAGCACCAAAACAAATGACCAAGAGACATCTCTGTTCCTGACAATCCATTTTACTGAAAGTCAGTTCCAAACTATCTTTGCCACTGGACAAAGGAAGGATTCGTCACCAGGCTGGTCTGTTCTCGGTGCCTTGTGTGTAACACCACTAATTTCATTTGCAGAGAAATTGGCAAACATATCTTCTTGATGTGACCCACTTAAGATCTGCTCCACAACACACTGATCCAGGGGCCCCTCAGTTGGGTCTCAACAAACCATCTTAGCCTGCCTGCAATTGTGTTCTTTCCTAACAGGTAAGTGCCCCCAAGACATTTCTTGTGGGACACTGCCTCATCCCACGTGCTGAGAGTCTCCTGAGAATGGAAACAAGACCGTGCATCTCTCCCATGGGTTATTTAACACGTGGTAGCCTAATTGCTGAATCTCAGCCTAAACACAGAGTCTCTGTGATGCCTAACGTGGGCAAGGGGGCTCTCGTCTAACCAGAGTCACAGCAAAACATCTGATTGCAAAAGCCTGAGACACCAGGGTGGTGAACACACCAGCCCACCATTCTCACAGAGTAACTTTTGAAATTAAATATATCTCAAAAAAAACCTCTGCCTGCCACCCCAGAGCACCCATTTAGCCAAGAGTGTCTTTAGCACAAGCCATTCTAGGATGGGACCTGTGGACTCAGACTATTTCTGGGGAACAACCTGACATCTTATGAAGACTTATAGCCATTTAAAAATCTTGGTGACAAACCCGGCCAGTCCATCAATCTTTTTCACTGCTTGCACTGTGGAAATGCTGACAAAGGGTTCCAACTGTTTAAATTCTAACCTAAAAAATTGCATTAATTCCAATCTAAAAGATCCTAAAATTTTAAAGAACCATTTCGACTATCCTAAGCCAAAATTATTTCATCCATTCCTCATAACAGTAGGAATGGCTGTACCATTCAGTAGGTACCATACTGTACCATAACAGCAGAAATGCTTCTGTCACAGCAAGAGCATACAAGCAATTCTCATTTCACACTAAATCCTCAAGGGTTTCCGTTTGTTTGTTTGTTTTTCAGGAAAAAGTGCCAAATGTTTACCAACCTGATCATGTTGGTAGCTGCACTTTTCATGGCCCTCAGTAAACCAGCCAAATCCTTCGAGATGATTCTGGTTGGGCGCTTTCTCTATGGCATTGGCTCAGGTATGTCACCTGCAAGGGCTGCAGGCCCCTCACTTGCTCTCCTGAGGTTGTCTCTACAGCCACCCTTGAAGAATGGTTTTGAAAGCAAATACACCAGGCACTCAATAAAAGTGAGATATCATCTCTTTTGCAAGAAATTGTAATCTAAATACCAGAGTGGATAGAAACAAGGTAAGAGAGGATGGTCAAAAAGTTAAGCTTTTCTAAATGTTTTAACTGTTATTTATCCTCTTGTATGTTCAAGGTTTTTCTCTCAATATACATCCTCAGTACGTAGGAGAGATTTCACCCAAGAAGCTGCGTGGGTTTACCAACTCCACAGTTGCTGTTTTTCTGACCCTGGGAAAACTCACAGGACAGGTTGTTGGACTACGGTAAATTCTCCAATTTTTCTATCAGGTTATATTAAAAGTAGAAATGCTTCTATAACTTTACCCTCTCACCTAGTCAGTGACTGGGAAACACTCTCCTCTTCCCCAAAACATGCCTTAGCTTCTGCCAGAAGAAAAATACTGATCACATTTGAGGGAAATATAGTTTTAAATATAGAAGGCAGAAAATTATTTCTGAATAATCTGATGTCTTCTTATTTCCACACTCTTTCTACTAGGAGACTTGTCCTTCAAAATTCTTTGATTCTTTGTACTTACATGAAAAGTCTTAGCAAGATGTTTTGCTCTTGTGGCCAAGAAGTGGTCAAATGTCATCAGCTCTCTAGACATTATACTGGGTTCCAATGATGTTCAGAAAGATTTTCAAAATATCAGCTAATTCCTTTAAAATAGTTTGTCAGAAATAAAAATAGCCAAATCTGTGAAATTTGTCAAATTAAAATTCAGGGGTTAACTCCAGCGAACCCTTGAATGGAATGTGAGCATCTTTATCACTCAGAAAAACTTCCTGAACATTGATTCCACTATTTCAGCATAATTTTGTTTCACATACACTTTCCAGGGAGATTTTAGGAAGCGAAGCTTTGTGGCCGTGGTTGTTAGCATCTAGCGGACTGTCAGCATTGCTTCAACTGGTTACCCTCCCATTTTTCCCTGATTCACCATCCTACCTCCTGATACAGAAGGGTAATGAGGAAGCCTGCAGGAAAGGTAGAGTGTCTGCTTTCCTCACTTATTCCTTCACCTGCTCTGTCAGTTCGGGCCTCTGCAGAAGGTGAGACAGGGCAGGGCTGTGCTGTGCAGTGCAGGGCCAGGGAGCACAGGCAGCTCCATACAACAGCTGAGGCACCCACGGCCATGTCTGAATCAACCTGCGCCTCTCTCAGCCTCATTTAGTCTATGAAGACAACAAACAACAAACACAGAGGGATATCAACATGTCTAACTTTGCCCACCTTGGTGGGCACTGCTTTATTTCTTTAAAGGAAATGCTTCAGGCAGCTGTCCTTTTCTGTATTGTTAAAAGTACTCAGATGTTTACTTTGTTTACAGTTAAGTAAACTCCACATTAGAAAGCTGTGCTAGACTGACAACCAGACAGACAAAAATCCTTCAAATTGCCCACTGCCCCTGCAGCAACCAGATGGCAGAAGCAGCACCAGCACCTACTCCAATGGACAGGCAGCCTAAAGGGTTTAATGCAACCACTCCTGATGGAGCTATCCTGGTAGGATAATCCACTTCCCTCTCTCTGCCCTGCAGCCATCAGGAAGCTCTGGGGGGAAGGAGACCACCAAGCAGAAATTGATGACATTATGAAGGAGAAGGGAGCCACGGCGAGCACGAAAACCTTGCGTGTCCTTGAAGTAATCAAAGAGCGATCTCTGCGCTGGCAGCTTTACATTTTGATGACTGTCATGACCACGCTGCAGCTCTGTGGAATCAATGCAGTTGAGTGCTGTCTTTATCCCCAGCACAGCAGACAATGTTAGGCAGCATTGCAAACCTCTCAAAGTCAACATTACTAAACTAGCTTAGAATTGTATCTCAAATGCAACACTTTTTTTTTCATAGGTTTATTTCCTCTTTGCATTTTTCAGATATACTTCTATTCTTTTGAAGTATTCCACACAGCCAAGTTTGAAGAATACCTTATCCCATACGTGTCCCTGGGAGTTGGGTTGTGTGAGTGCTTGTCCTCTATCCTGTGTGTAAGTCTTTTCAGATTTGAGTTTGATGGAAAAATTTAATGTGGTCAACAACTGTGCTTTTCCTTTCTTATAACTGGGCTCAGGGAAATTTTGCATAACCTAAGCCACATCTTCCTTCTTCTGCAAAACCACAGGCAGGATATAAAGAATTTTTTTTTCCCAAATTATTTGCATGAGCGTGTGCCTTTAGACTCATTTTTTCTGCAAAATAATAATTTTTTGATGTTCTGGATTAGATGTGTGTATGTATGTGTGGACATATGCCAGCATGCAAGAGAGGGAACTGTCTAACACCAGTTTAGGATTGACTGATAAACACAGCTTAATTAATAATGACTTAGTCTTGAAGAAACTAATCAAATTCATTAGGAACTAACAGTCTGTCAAACAACACTGATTTATGGCTATTTTTTTAGACAAGTCTTCTGCACAGAACACACGGAGAGAGGAGGAATTATTTCCTATGAGAGCTGTGTTTTGTGATCCGTGCTTTCTCCTTTCCAGAGCACCCTCATAGACCGGTTTGGGCGGAAGGTGCTGCTCTGGGGTGGATACTTGCTGATGAGCTCTGTGCTGGCACTGCTCACCATGACCCTGTCACTGCAGGTAAAGAGGCAGCAGCCTTCTGGCCACTGCCCCAGCCCCCCTTTCTGCTCTTAACTTGCAGGAGATGTATAAAAGCTTCAGCCAGTGGCAGGAAATCCAGAGCTCTGCTATTCTGTGCTGTCTAATGGCTTGGTGTCACTGGTTTCTCACTTTTAGCATCGGTTTTTCTGGATGCATTACTTCAGTGTTATCTCGATCTTTCTGTTCGTTGCCTTCTATGGAATTGGACCATGTGAGTACACCAGTGGTTATGCTGGGAGGAAATTTGGTGTTGTATTGGTTGGCAACACAACTGGCAAAGAAAGTACAGGCTTATGCCTTGCTAAAAAGTTCTGGAAATTAAGGAGGGAAGAGCAGACACATACAAGTGGGAGACAGGAAAAGGATACAGACACCTCAAATTTTATTGCTGATCACATGATCTAATTAATTGAAAACAGTAACATCTTCTCCAGAGGGTGTGAAAAAAATTTCTAAATTGATCAGCTAAAACCATGATTCTAGGCATTGCCAGGTATGTTATAGTAATCATCTTCAATACCTTAAGAAGTTAAGCTTATGCCTACCAACATGCTCCAGGTGGGAGTGGCCACAGGAGCCAAAAGGGAGGCTGGGTTTATAAACAGCTACAACTGGTAACAACTACCAGTGCAATATGGAACTGCACACGCCCTGTCCCTGATGCCAGAAAAAGGATTCCATATATGTAAGAGGAACCTAAATTTACTGCTGGATTCCATTTCTGGAATCAAGGTCTTTCATAGCAGAGGCCACCTGTCAATGGTCACCTATTCTGCCTGCCTGTCATCTCTGCCACTGCCATTGGGAGGAGCTTCAGCAGAAGCAAGGAAACAAATAAACCTGCTGTGTGTTTGGCTTTGCTTTCTCAGCTGGAGCCACCATGACTGTGATGGTTGAAATCTTCAGCCAGTCATATAGACCATCAGCCTTTCTGATTGTTGGCTGCATCAACTGGATGGGACTGTTCGTACTTGGGATGATTTTTCCAGTAATTGTTGTAAGTGACTCTCACAGGGTCCCTCCTTCCAGGCTAATCTAGTTCTGAATGCTGACAAGGGGCAAAATAATAGCAACAAATTGCGATGACATTCAAAGCTTAGCACTCTGTCCAAACACCAAACCTGCTCAGAAATCCCCCAGGCTTGTCAAGGAGCAGCAACTGGAGTCAGGTCAGCTATGGCCAGTGGGAACTCCTGGTTTGATACCTGTCCTGGATTGTGTATTGAGCACACCTTTGAATTTGAACTTCTAAGACACAGGTTTGCACTAAAGGGCAGGGAAATAGAAATGAGTTTCATATTTTCCTTACATTGTCTTGCACTTCTGCTTGCAGGATAACCTTGGCCCTTCTGCTTCCTTATCTTTTTGGGAATCCTTGCTTTATCAGCAATTTTCATGTACCTGTATCTTCCTGAGACCAAGGGAAAGTCAATCATGGAAATAAAAGCAGAATTCAACAAGCTGAACTTTGGGAAAAAAGAAACCACTGTCACTGAAAATAACTTTCCTAAGGAACAGTTGTCTTGCACCAAGCTCTGAATGTTCAGAGAAGAAATTTGCATCTCTTCAAAAGGACAGGAAATAATGTTGCAATAGAACTAAAAAGGAAACATTAAAAACAGAATTCAAGCTCTTCTGTCTCGTTTATTTTTTCTTTTTTAAGATAGATATGAAACTCATTATTCTAGAGTAACACTAAGTACCTCATAAGCAGGAACCTGCTGACAAACAGCTCAGAGTATCAGAAATACAAAAGAACAAGTGAAATTTGTTCAATTTCAATTTTCAAGAAACACGTTTGTCTTAAGAAGACAAACCAAGGTAAAGAATTATTAAGAAGGCTCAGTGACCAACAGTCTTGAGGCTGGGGAAACACAGAAGTCTAAAATATTTGGCTGACAGGAACACAGAGGAAAAGCTAAATACATGGTTTAGGGTGACCCAAGCAGATACAGACTAAAAACACCTCAAATTCGGAAAACAGATTTCAGCATGACAACAGAAAAAAATATTGAAAATGAAATTTGCTGAGCAACAGTCCTGAAGATCTAATGGAAATCTCAGTGGAAAACATCCTAATAACTCTAGGCAGGGAGAAGGACTCTGGTGCCTAAGGAACTGATTTTCAACCTGGTGCATCAGCTTCTGGGAATTACATCAGATGTTTTCACAGAAGAAAGAGTTTGTTTTGGAAATGTTTTCCTTCTTATGTAAGCAAGCTGGGAATAACAACTGATTATTGTGCCCAGCAGTAAAAATAGGTTGTGAAGTTCCTTGGAAATAGTCTGGTTTTCCAAGTGACCAATAACAAGTATAGGATGACTTGTAACTAAACACTCTGGATCATGCCACCTGCTTTCCTCTAACCACTGAAGAAAAAAATTAATCAATATTACAAACTACAGCTCCTCTCCTTACAGATGGAGGTGTCACTTGGGTTTGTTTTTAACACTTTGGTTTAGGAAACATACCCTGAAAAGTCTTTTTGTAAACCAGGTTTTATTTCTGGGTTTTTTTAAGGTTTTCGTTATTTTCAGAATGCATACAGGAAACGCAATCCACAAACATGGGCTGTAAGTGAACACTGACACAGCAATTTCATCTCCTGACTTTTTATTTGCTGACTTTTTACAGCAAGAGTGCTACAGTGAAGGAACTAACTTAAAATCAACATACACTACACAATCATAGAATGGATTGGGTTGGAAGGGACCTTAAAGATCATCCAGTTCCATCCCACTGCCGTGGGCAGGGATGACACCATTTAGGTCAGGTTGCTCAGGGCCCAGTCAATCTGACTTTGAACACAATCAGCTTCAGCAGGTTCACACAGAAGTTTTCACCATTAAAAAGCATTTGCTTCAGTTACACCATTCAATACAAGCATTTAGTGTAAGCTATAGAAAGCTCTCCCTCTTTTCTGCTGCCTGGAGAAAATGGAGTGAGGTGAAAAGCTCTTAACTCAGAAACTACTGGGCATAAAGACACCCATCACTTTTAACATGGAGAGATCATCAAACCACTTATTTTATCCCCATCAGCATTTTCAATCTGCTTTCCCCTCACATCTCACTGTGAACACCTCTGCCAAATGCTGTATGATCCCCCTAAATCACTTCTGTCATGTAAGGCTCTTCTAGGCAGCAATGAGAATTGATCCCAGCCTTGCCACACACTCCCTCCACTCTGGATAAAAGCCACTCCTGTCAGAAAGCCTGTGGATTTCCTATCTCTCAGGAGTTATGACTGTTATGGAACTATTTGCACTACAAAGGAGCAAGTTGAAAACAAGCCTTCTTTGAGCAGAACCAATCCCCACATCAGAAAATCAAGATCCTGATTTTAAGGCATCTTTGTCATGACTTAGTCATGGTTCAGGAAAGGTCTGCACATGTGCCACTGGGGTTTTTTGTTCTGGTCTATTCCACAGAGAGAGTTTCAGACCTCACTTGAATCATTCATCCAATTTTTAAAAAATAATTCCTAGGCTTGCATAAAGAGGTGCATTCCAACCTGCACTTAGTCTCTGAGTGTACTTGCTTTTTCACTGGTTTTATGATTGGGCTGCCTCCAAATATGAGGTGTCATTTTGGATGCTTTGGTTTCCAGAGTGCAAAATCTGGGTTCCCTCCCAGGCCAGTGCATTGGCTGTCTGTGTCAGCAGCCTGCAGATGGCACATTCAGCCTCACCTCTCCTGAGACACTCCCACCCCTCTCAATGCACCTGCTGAAGGTATCACTGACTATTTAGAGACTCCTGAGGTGCTCACTGGCACAGTGGGCTGAGCCAGCTTGCAGGTGAGTTAGAAATAAAGCTGAGAATAAGGTGAGCTGAAAAAACCCCTGCTTGTGATCCAAAGATGCCTAAATTCATTGTTAACACAAATATAAGCAAGGATAAAGTTCCAGGATCTTTTGCAGGAGACTCACTCAACAATTATCAAAAGCGTTGGGCAAACCAGCACAGGTAAGTCCATTTGCTGAAATGTTTTCCTTTAGTCAGCTGTGCCTGTGCAATAGGTTGTTTCTGAGTGATAGCCTTGATAAACTAATATAGCTAATGGCTCACCAGTATTTGCAGTCTTCTCTCTAGGAGAATATCACATATTTGTTCACTGTAACTTAGTTTTATTGAGGTCTCAAAACCCTGGAGTATTCAAAGTAGCTTTGTGGAGGATGGTATTGCAGTGATAAGACACTGAATGTATGTGGGTAAGTGTCCACAGGTACCTGTGAATACCTCTCAAGAATCTGACTGAAAAGCAAACCTCACCCTCCACTTCCTTGCTGAGTCCTGTTGAGTAAGTGCCTGTTACTTGCCACCAAATTGCCTGTAGCCTAGTGGTGACAGTTGACATTTAAAAAAAAAAAAAAAAATATTTATTCAGCTTGCTTGGACATCTGGCAAAAATATCTGTGTGGCATCCTGCTATTTGTAGTCAAAATACCAGAGTAAAAGCTGCCTGCTGGTTTCACTACCAAACTGGAGGCATTTCACCTGCCAAAACATATGGCAGTACGCTACTGAGGTGAAGTCCTAAAATACTGGTATTGAGGGCCTTATAAGGATTTATTAGGCTATTATTTTCTTAATAGTGACTGGTCACTAGTCACAGTTGCTTACATTGAATATGAAAAGCCAAAAGAAAACTTCTCTACAGAGCTGTAAACTTCATAACGTGCTATACCTCAGCTGCTGTAGCAGCAGTAACTTTAGTGAACTGGCTGTGGATCTGTGGCCACTTGTTTAAACACCCTTTCTGCATATTCAAGAGCCCATTTTCAGAAAATGTTTATTTTGCTTTGGGAATGATGCTTTGAAACTAGAAAGAATGAAGTTTCGGTGCCCACAGTAAGGGCTCTGAGGGCTCCTCAGCAAGCCTTTCTCTATGCACTAGGACATCTGAACACATTAAATTCTTATGTGAAACTGATGTGTTCTACCCCTCTTTAAAAAAAGTCCAGTTTGTATCAGTCTAGCAAACAAGTAGTTGTTGGGGGGGGGCAAGGGGTGTGTCTTGCATAACAGCTTCTGAATATAAAGCTAGAGGCCAGAACTAGGATGCAGCTGGAACAGGTTTGTGCAGCTGTGTGGAAGGGATGTGTAATGGGACTTAGAAAGATACAGGGAATAACAAAGGGATTTTTCTGAGAAGGACATACAAGCTCTTCGTGACAAAGGAGGCAATAAGAAAGGGAGAGTCTCTAAGTTATAACACAGAAAGAAGGAAAGGATTAGAGTGGGCTGGAATGCAGAGCTTTCCTCTCACAGGAAACTGTATTATTTGGGAAAAATACAGATTTTTAATCAAATAGGGTTTTTTCCTACTGGAAGAACTGTTCCAAATATTTTCAAACTGCTCAAAAGAAAATAATGCTGATTAATGCTTCAGCTTGATTTTTCTTTTAATAGTGATAACCTGCTTCCTGGGTAGATGTTAAAGGCATGGATGTACCTACACTTGGCATGAAGTTGAGATCACATGATGTCCAGACAGGGGAGAACAGGGCCAAGCAAGTGGTACCTCAGCAGGATCTCCTTGGCTTATCCTGTACTGCTGTGGTCTGATGCACCTGATGCCCAAACAAACTGTAAATGATGGCCAAGACTAATTACCCAGACAACTCCAGGCTAGCTTGTTTTACCAAGAGAGTTAATTGCTGCCGAGTTCCACTGATGCGCTGCTAACGAACGTGGGGAAGAATATCACAGGAGCCAGATGAGTGCCAGAGGAACTGAGCCCTGGATTCCCCAGTGTGGGGATCTGACACTGTGTATTAGCAGCAGGGAAAATCGCGGGCTGGTCATTAATATTAACATAGATACTTTCTTCTGTTTTTCCTGATATCAAGAACAAAAGCAGGATTAGGCTGTATTTTGTTTAATGAGGGGGGTGTTGGTTTAGGCCTCTGCTGTGTCAGTTCACATTTACCTCAGCAGGGAAAAGTGCAGGAGCCAGTGAGGTGCAAAATCTCTCTGGAACGCAATGCGGCAGCAGTGGCACTGCACACCCCCCTCGGCCCTGACCTTCCCACACAGGCAGGGAGAGCCTGGGGGCTCACAGGAGGTGCTGGAGATGTTACAGGTCATTCAGCACCTGGAGCACCTGGATAGGAAACCTGAAAACTATAGAGTCTTTGTACTGGCCTTTGACGCAGCAGTGAATATCTTGGAGTAGAATGCAAATCTAGACAGTAAGATGTCAACAAATGAAAGCCTTGCATATGAAAAACATGCACTTACTTTCACTGCAGTTTAGGTACATAAATGCCTTCCTGGATTTTCAAAACTTTTCTTAATACAGCAAAGAAAATAACTTTCACTTTCTTCTTCTAACAGTATCTAGCAATACAGCTCTCTCCTTACCAGGTTATGTCCATTGGTGGCTCCACAGACCCTTGTGCTATGTGCTTTTCTACAGCACTGGAAAGACAGGGGAGCAGGAGAACAAGGTCTACTCCAAATTCCTTTGTGATCTGCAAAACAAAGAGCTGAAAATACCATCGGACAGGTGAGCTCATATGGCAACTTGCCTGATATGACTTTCCAAGATTGTTAAAACTAACAATCCCAGGCTGGTCCTTTGGTGTTCTCTATTAATGTGCTGATTGAAGAGGTTAAATGCCGAGTCAACTGAGCAACTCCCCAGCTAAAAAGAAAAAAGGAGCCATTGCATGAGCTGCAGTGCTGATGTCCAGAAGCTGCAGAATTCCTTGGTTAAAATGATGAAGGTTCAAGCATTGCCTGTACCCACAGATGTCATGTGCAAAAGACCAGGTACAGACACAATAGGTTGATCACTAGGAACTCCAGACTGTGAGTAGGTGGGGCATTAAAAGGGGCAGGAGGGAGGGAGTGTAAGGCCGAGAAGGGTAAAGCCCTGGGGGAGAGTCTGCAGCGTGGCTGTGCGTGCTGGGGCAGGAGCACCGTGCCCAGCCTGCAGCACTCTGCTCTCAGCTGGTAACAGTGCCTGTCCTCCCTTCCTCTGCTCCACGGAGCCTTCGGAGCTCCTTTGACACCAGTCCTGGTAACGCAGGCTGCAGTAACACCACCTTCACTTGAGGTGCCTGGGGTGATCACAGCTTATTCCTGAACACTCAGCGTCCTTTGAGAACTGCAGGTTTTCTTCTGGCATCTGCCAAATACAAAAGGCATTTGCAAAAGGCATCTTAGCTGCTGCTACCCACTGCTGTTTAACATCTTGCCTGCTGCTTTGATAAAAATGCAGCAGAAACCTTATGACTGAGACCTTCTTGTTACTCTGGGAAGCTAACCCTGGTGGAGGGTGCCTTCTCAAAATACTAAAAACAGAAGCTTTTCTTTGAAAAAAAGTTTAGTCATATATGAAGATGAACACTGTTTTTGCCTTTGCCCTGACCATGCTCAAGAGCCAAATTTCAAGAGATAAATGTATCTTGACCTGGTTTCAAGATATATTTTTATTAATAAAGTGGCTACAAATGTTGCACATGGACGTCCCTTCAAAAGGAGCAAAGATATAATTACCTCTCCTTTTAAAGGGATTGCAGTTCAGGTCCTCTTTAGGCCTAATGCTAAAGGGATATCTAGCTGAGTAGCAGAAAAACTTGTGCTGTGAGTCTCCCAGGGCTCAGAATAGGCAGAGGGAGTGAGTGGAAAAAACCACTGTTCGCTGCTGTGCCCTCCCCTTTTCATCCACTGAACAATTTGTAGTGACAGTGAAGATTAGAGCACAGCTCAGAATGAGGCAGAGGCACAGCAAGCCACAGTAAGCCATTCCTAGGGACTGCAGTGGTGAATTAATTATGAAAGGAAGATTTGCATACAAATATTTATTATTTAAGCCCTTGGTCAGATAAGATCATTCGCTTCCAAAGTAAAATAAAAGACTGAGTAGAGATGTTTCCTGAAATTCTATGGTTAAGTGTATTGTGAGTTTTTTTCTGGAAGAGCAAACCTTATCACACCCGTGTTCTGAACTCTTTTGTTAACATCCCATTGTGTCCCTACCACAGCTTTGCTTTGCAGCCACAGACTTTAAACACAGACCTGCACCTCAAACAACAAAAATGCTTTGTTGGGCTAACAAATGGAAGCTGCTTTGGTGAAAGCTTCTTTCTTAGTCAGGGAGGCAAAAGAGAATGAGGTTGCAGATGCCTCTCCATTGTGTGGCAGCATAGCCAGGGGCTGCCACTCTGGGCCTGGCAGGCCACAGGGCAAGCACACCAGTGGTGACATTGCTCTCAAGCTTTTCTCCCTGCACAGGTAGAATTTCCATCCCACCTCCATGCAACAAATCTGGGAGGCAGGAAGGTGAGAGGAATAAGTGGGACTAGGCAATGGCAGGGAACTGAGGCTATTGAGGGGAGGAAACTTAATCAGTTCTTAGTGGCTGTTCTTAAGCACTGTTAATCACTAGAAAAGTGCTCCAGTTCTCAGCATTATAACCTGTGTCACTCCAACGCATTTCATGTGACACCATCCCTTACTGCTCGCTCAGGGCTATGAGTGTTCATGTATGTAACATGTACGTATGGGTGAGCTCTCTAGGAGCGTCAGTGCATGACTGCTGTGTGTGAAACATCTGGGTGGAGAGGGCTCCGGCCCTGATCCTCTTTAGCCTTCCTGTGAGTCATTCCGTGCAGCAGAGCAGCGCTGCCGCCGTCGGGGCAGGCAAGAGGCAGGGTGGGGAGCCGTGCGCTGGCAGCCTACGTGCATCGCATGACACAGCCCAGCATACGGCTCGGCTCCGCTGCCTCTCACCTCCCAACAGGCACACACCGCTTCGTTCCTAAGCAAAACAAAATCCACTTCTGCCTTTTTCAAGTATAAAAATATGATGGTAAAATGGGGAGACTGAAGAGCAATAGGTAATTTTTATTTTCACTTAAATACATTAGAGAATAATATGACAGCAAGGCACAAGTTTTTTCTTACGCCGAGCTAAACCTGTACACACAGTTAAAGCAAATCTGCTACAAACGTTACTTTATTTTGCACAAGAAAAAAAGGTCTCGTAGCCAGAGCAAGTATTGCATTTTTCAACTGCCAAGATGAGGCTTATATCCACCTCTGGGCCTGATCCCGCAGAAAGCAGTGGGAGTGCTACAGCGGTAGCATCACATGCTATGATACCAGGTTATGTATGAATTGCCCAGCGCGCCTGGACTGCGTTCCAGGAAGGAGCCTGCAACAAACCCTCAAAAAATGTTCAGTGGAGGTAATAAAGCCAAGGAATAACGGCGGAGCAGCGGAGACGCGGGGTCGAGAGGCTGCCGCTGCAGGGCCCTGCAGACCGCGGGGCTGCTGTGTGCGTGTGTCCCCGCCCCGCTCCCTCCCCTCCCTGCCGGGCGGGGCCGCTCTACGTCCGGGGCTGCCCCGCGCACTAAAAGCGCCGCTGACACCTCCCCGCTGCACTGTGCTGCTCCCGCCGCTCCGTTAGCCTTCTACCGCCGGCCCCGCCGCCTCCGCCACCGCCACCATGCCCATGTTCGCCATCTACACCAACGTCTGCAAGGACGCCGTGCCCGACAGCCTGTTGGGCGACCTCACCCAGCAGCTGGCCAAGGCCACGGGCAAGCCCGCGCAGGTGAGGGAGCGGGGCGAGCACGTGTGCGGCGGAGGCTCGGCGGGCCCGGCGGGAGGGGCGGCCCCGGGGCAGCTCCGCTCCCTGCGGCGGCCCCGCTGCCCCGGAGGAAGGAGCCCGTTCCAGCCCGCGGCGCCGAGCCTCCCGATGCCCGGCCCCTGCGTGGAGCAGCGGCCAGGCCTGCAGGAGCGCGGCGCTCACGTAGCCGGGGATGTGCTGCGCCTGTGCTGGCGGGCGCGATGCGAGCGCGGAGCTGCGCAGTGGCACCGACCCGGCCGGGCAGAGGCTGGGACTGAGCGAGCGCTCCGGGGAGCTCCCGGCGGGTCAGCCATCCGACACGGCCCCCCTTGGCCAGAGCCCGATAGGACCGAATCGCTGCCCGGCTCTCCGGCAGGCCCGGCATCTCGGGCCGTGATTTGTGGATGTGAGCTCTGGCACGCAGGCAGCTCCTGGGCCCTTATCTCGCTCCGCCCCGCGCGGCTGTGGCGGGCAGGAGCGCCTGCCTCGCCAGCGGCTTTGTGCATACATCCCCGCGTTCCTAAAGCTGGGAGCCGGGCCGAGGGTCCCCGCAGCCCCCAGGGCCGTGCCCCTCCATGGGGGCTGCGGGGCCTGAGCCTCCCCTGGGCCCGGGAAGTGCGCAGAGGCCAGCCCTGAAGAGCTGCCCGATCCCAGTAGAAGCGCCCTGCTTAGAGCTGGTATCTAAAGCAAATTTTCGTCAGGACAGGGCCGTTCAGGCAGCCTGTAATGCAGTGTTTCCCTCCCGCAGTACATAGCTGTGCACATCATACCTGACCAGATGATGTCCTTTGGGGGCTCCACTGATCCCTGCGCACTCTGCAGCCTCTACAGCATCGGCAAAATAGGCGGGCAGCAGAACAAGACTTACACCAAGATGCTGTGTGATCTGATCTCGAAGCACTTGCACGTATCTGCAGACAGGTAAGGCTGGGACACAGTTTAACCATATTTATCTGGCTTTCTGAAACTGCTTTGAAAAGTCTATTTACATATTTTAAAAGCCAGGAATAAGTCCATGTGTTTTGGAAAATACCAAGCAATTACTTGCAGCACTTTCACATCCACATAAGAATTCGGTGCCTGCCTCTTTCCCTGGAGAAAGAGTTCACTGGCTTTCTCCTCTGAGAGTAGGGAAAAACACCAGAGCACTGACAAGTTGCCCAGTGTGTCTTTTGCCTCTGAGGTGTGGTGTCTTATCCTCTGGGGAAGCAAGGCTGAAAGCATAAGCAAGGAGAGCAGTAATAGGCTGGAGCTGAGAGACAAAAGTAGAATCCAGCAGGCTGTGGGCAGCTCCCTTGCAGGCTGCAGAGTGCAGGAGTGCTGCTGTGAAGCACAGGAAGAACCTGGTGCCATGAGGGAGACGTGCAGAACCAGGCCTGAGGGGCTGCTTAACTCTCCAGGGCTGCCAGTCTGTGTGACACGTGTGAGGGACTGCAGCCTCAGAAACAAAAGGGGCTGATCTCTGGAAATTCTTGACAGGCTGCTAAACGAAAGCTGTCTGGTGTCTGGACAGTCCCTTGCTGCAGAAGAATTTGTACTTTAAAAAAAGAAAAGGACTAATTTGAGGACTAAGAAATATTGACTGTTTGGAGGTTCCACCAGATTTTTGGTAAAGATGAAGCTTGCTGTTTTTCAAGCAGAAGAATGGGAAGCACTGTCCCCTGTTGTATTGTCCCGACTCATATAAATGAGTTAATAAGGTCGTTGTTATTTCCTCCTGTACCTTTTCTGCAGGGTCTACATCAACTACTTCGACATGAATGCTGCCAACGTGGGCTGGAACGGCTCCACCTTTGCGTAGAGCTCTCCTGTCTGTCTGAAGAGGCTGTTCCTGGACTTCCCCTCACCCTGCCCTGTAGCAGAGACCACGGCACAAATGGCCCCGTGTTGCACTTTGTGCACTCTCACAGATTGATGGCTCCTTGCTAGTGTGTTTAAATATTGCTGCTTCAACATTCCTCTGTTTTCTCTGTGTAGAAAACAAATAAAGATTTAGAAGTAAGCTGTGTGGTGTAGGCTTTGGCAGGTTGGGGATGGCGTTGGGCAATTGCTAGCATGTCTGTTTCGCTCAGATCCTAAAGCAAACAAAGGAATACTTTGGGTTTGCCTGTGTTTCTTAGACACAGTATTTCACTGTAGTGGTGGTGCCTGGGGGGTTCGTGACAGCACTCGTGAGTTTTACCTTGCTGTAGGTAAAGCTCTAAGTGTGTTCAGGGCTGCTTGTTGCTCTGAGGTTTGCTTTCGGATTGTGTCTGCTCTTGCTGCAGTCCTTGGACCAGCCCTGTGCCTGCTGCCTCAGGGCAGCTTTCCTCTGAGGATGTGCCACTGTGTGCAGCCAAACAGCACAGAAGGAGTGCTTTGCCACTGAGGGGAAATGCTGTTATCCACATGCTTACATGCTGAGTGCACACTTACCTGCGCACTGTGGGAGCTTCATGTGCCTGCAGCCTGTCCAGCTGATGCTGTGCCATGCCTGTCCCTCTGATGCCGTGCGGCCAGCCTGTCCCACTGATGCCGTGCTGCCAGCCTGTCCCTCGGGGTGTGCCACCTGCTGTCCCACACTGTGCCGTGCTCTCCAGCCTGTCCCTCACTGATGCCATTTCTCCAGCCTGTCCCTCACTGGTGCCGTGCCCTCTCCAGCCTGTCCCTCACTGTGCCGTGCCCTCTCCCAGCCTGTCCCTCACTGATGCCATCTTCCCAGCCTGTCCTCACTGATGCCATTCTCTCCCAGCCTGTCCCTCACTGATGCCGTGCCCTCCCAGCCTGTCCCTCACTGATGCCTTCTCCCCAGCCTGTCCCTCACTGATGCCGTGCTCTCTCCCAGCCTGTCCCTCACTGATGCCATTCTCTCCCAGCCTGTCCCTCACTGATGCCATTCTCTCCCAGCCTGTCCCTCACTGATGCCGTCCCTCTCCCAGCCTGTCCCTCACTGATGCCATTCTCTCCCAGCCTGTCCCTCACTGGTGCCGTCCCTCTCCCAGCCTGTCCCTCACTGATGCCATTCTCTCCCAGCCTGTCCCTCACTGATGCCATTCTCATCCCAGCCTGTCCCTCACTGATGCCATTCTCTCCCAGCCTGTCCTCACTGATGCCATTCTCTCCCAGCCTGTCCCTCACTGATGCCATTCTCTCCCAGCCTGTCCCTCACTGATGCCATTCTCTCCCAGCCTGTCCCTCACTGATGCCGTGCCCTCTCCCAGCCTGTCCCTCACTGATGCCATTCTCTCCCAGCCTGTCCCTCACTGATGCCATTCTCTCCAGCCTGTCCTCACTGATGCCATTCTCTCCCAGCCTGTCCCTCACTGATGCCGTGCTCTCCCAGCCTGTCCCTCACTGATGCCATTCTCTCCCAGCCTGTCCCTCACTGATGCCGTGCCCTCTCCCAGCCTGTCCCTCACTGATGCCATTCTCTCCCAGCCTGTCCCTCACTGGTGCCGTGCCCTCTCCCAGCCTCTCCTCACTGATGCCGTGCTGTCCCAGCCTGTCCCTCACTGATGCCATTCTCTCCCAGCCTGTCCTCACTGGTGCCGTGCCCTCTCCCAGCCTGTGCCTCTCCGCTCCCGAGGCTCCCTCAGTGCTTCCCGCCCTCCCCGCAGGGTCCCCTCAGTGCGCGCGCTGCCCCCCCCCGTTCCACCCCGGCCGGCAGGGGGCGCACCCGCCCCGCGCCTTCCCTGGCGCGGTATGACATCATCTCCGCGCGCCGCCGGTGGTGCGTGGCCATGGCGCTGTTCTGCATCCGCAGGTACGGCGGGCTCGGCCCCGCTGCCGTTCTCCCCTGCAGCCGGGCCGTGCCCCTGCCCCGAGCGCCGCCTCAGCCCCGCGCTCGGGCCGCCGGGGTGTCCGGAGGTCAGCGCGGGCGGGCGGCTCGTGCCTGAGGGTTTGTCTCTGGGCTCTTCCAGGTATGGCGGGGAGGATGAGCAGCAGCGGGAGGAGGCCGAGGCGGAGGAGCGGGCGCGGGTCCTGCTGGAGCGGCTGCAGCAGCGGGCGAGGGCCCGGCAGCTGGAGAAGCAGCGAGAGGCGCAGCCCCGGGAAGGGAAGGCCCCGGGGGCGCCGAGCTGAGCCTCGGGGGCGAGCCCGGCGGAGGAAAGGGAAAGAGGCGGCGGGACAGTGAAGAGCAGCCCGGTGCGCACAGACAGAAGAAGCTGAAGACAGAGCGACAGCCCCGCAGCTCTTCGGAAGAAAGGGCTGGTACTGAGGAGGCAGCAGATGGCAGCAGCCCCACAAAGAAGAAGAAAGCAAATAGAAGAAAATCGAAAGTGCGGCGAGAGAGGACTGAAGCAGGTAAAGATAAAGTGAGGCTGTAGGATTTCAGGTCATTGTGGTTGACAGAAAAGTGGACATGAGTTGCTCTTGGAGTACCTTGCCAGTTTGCCTGACTTTTGGTTTCATCTCCTTAATAAGTTCCCAACTTTTTTTCCTAATGGAAGGCTCCATACTGCGAACTTTGGGGATCAGTTAGTGTAAGGGGAGGAGGGAAGCATGTCACATCACTCAGTCTTGCTGTGTCTATACCAACAAAGAGGTGTTTGACTTCTGCACTTGGGTTTAGGAAAAAAGAGCTTGCAAGCTGTTGCTTAAGTCCTGTGTTGTAATATTGTCCAATCCCGTTTTTGTGGTATGCTCTGACCTGTAGCTTTGTATTGCTGTTATCCAAATTCCAGATTCTGAAGAAGACATCAAACAACAGGAAAACAGAAACAGTGTTAAAAACAAGTCTAATAAAAGGAAGAAGACAGATGAGGAAACACAAGGAGATGAAACAGGGAAGAAAGAAAGCAGTAAAAAAACTGAAGGAAGTCAAACTACAAAGGAGGAGCTGCCCTTAGTAGCCCCAGGGGAAGAGGCAGATTATCCACCCTCCAGTATGATGGTTCTCGGAGACTATGACACAAAGCCAGTGCAGAAGGTAACAGCTTGACTGAATTTTGATGATGGTTAGGTAGAGAATGCTTCTTAAAATTTGAGTTACATATGGCATTGCCAAATATTCTCCTTTTACCTCAAGGTCCAGCCCTTCTTGCCACAGTGGCTTGCTCAACCCAAACGAGTGCAGAAACGCATCAAAGACAATCTGTGTCCAGTCAGGGATGTCCCAGGAATCCATCCCCGGCTGCTGAGGATGCTGCAAGTGCATGGAATAGAGTCATTTTTTCCAGGTGCCTTGAGACTGCTTTTGTTTCTTTCTAAAGGACTTTAAGAGTTCCTGCAGGCTGGTGCTGTATATTTTATGTAGGCAGTGAAGTAAAATACAGGACAAAATGTAATGCATGAAAGTGATTGTAGCAAATTTGACCCTTCTTTCTCAAACCTTTGTCTAGGCTGAGTTAAATCTTTACCTACTCAAATACAGCTAGGAGTAATGGCTCAGAGCTGCCCAAAAAGTGAAGTCTTACTTGTGTCCTCACAGTTTTCCTCCTTATGGAAGCTTGTGCTTTAGCTCCTTGCTTTACACTGTCTCTGCAGCTTATCAGAGCTTTCTGGGAACTCGTTCAGCTCATTAAAGCATCAGAAAAATATCCAAACAAACAAACAAACAAACAAAAAACAAAAAACCACACACAAAAAAAAACCCCAAAACTGTTTTTTCTGTTAGTTTCCCAGTTTTACAAACAAGTACAATAAATGGCAGCAGTCCTTTTTTTCTTAAATAAGAAAGGACTGCTGGGTGCCAGAACAAGGGTAGAGGGTGACCTTAGTCCAGCTGAGCCTGGAGCCTTAGGCTGTGTCAGACGCCTGTCAGGGTTATGTTGGGAAGCCAGCACACATTTTCTCATTTCAGAAATGCTTTTATATAACTTTTTCAGTTATTGGTGAGTACATTAACCACAGAGTTTGTGTTTATTTCTGGTTTTGCTCAGTCCAGGCAGAGGTGATTCCTGCCATTCTCCAGAGTGCCTCCAGTGGGTACCTGATGGGGCAGGGGGATACCGCCCCAGGGACATCTGTGTCTCAGCACCCACGGGCAGTGGGAAGACCCTGTCCTTTGTCATACCCATTGTGCAGGTGAGTTTATCCTCAGGGACGTGTCTCTGGGGGAAATGTTGGCAGTGCTTTTGTTCAAGCAAAAGCTGAACTTAAAAGTAGGTGGAAAAGCCAAGGAATTTGTGGACATAAGGCAGCAGATTTTCCGCTCAGAGCTGTCTGAGGGAGCTTCTTGTCAGCATCCCACTCCTTTTCTCAGGCAGCAGGTACAGCATGAGGAGTTGGGAGGGTGGAGGGAGGAAAATGGAAACATAAAACTGGGAAAGTGTCAAGCCCATCTTCTCTCTCTGGGTTAGGCTCAAGAGCCCTGTTCTCCCCCATTCTTTCAGGGACTCACCTGGCCTTTACTTTGGCAGGTTCTTTTAGATCGAGTGGTTTGCTGCATTCGAGCTCTGGTCGTTCTGCCCACCAAAGAACTGGCACAACAGGTGTGTGGCTCCTCCCTGTCTCTGAGCAGAGCTGGTGCAGCCAGCACTTTGGCTGTTCTGTGGGGCAGGCTGCAGGCCTGCCACTGGGTTTGATGCTGTTTGTGTAATGGAAAGTAATTAGTGCAGCTGATTCTGTGGCAGCTGACAAAGCCCATCTCTTTGCAGGTGAGTAAAGTGTTCAGCGTTTACACTGACGGGACAGGGCTGAAGGTCGTTTTGATTACTGGCCAGAAGTCTTTTGCAAAGGAGCAGGAGATGCTTGTCCAGAAAAAGTAGGTTAAAAGGTATTTTGACAAAGTTTATAGAGATTGCAAGCTAATTAATCTCATTAAGGTGGTGTCAAGATATAGACTATTGCAGCACAGCATCATGTTATCTTGATTTTGGCTAATGGGTTTATATGCTGATCACTGGTAGTTCACAGTGCTTGTTACTACCCCTGTTTTGTGATTGTAATGCTTTACTAGCATTTTGGGGTTCTTCACCAGCAAATGCTCAGAAAGTGAATGTTTACCTTGTGCCCACAGATACTGTGGCTCAAGGTGAACATTGTTTGTATTTATCATATGACTGTCTGGGATTTTGCTGCAATTAAACTTTTTTGAAGAGCAATGAAGAATGACATTTTCTGTTTAAAATAAAGCAGCACAGTGTTGACAGGTGTTTGGTGTCCACTACTGCCCCTGCATGCTCTTCATTGTCAAGTCTATATGTGTATTTTGTTATTCCTCAGATAACTGAGTGGTAGGAAAACCATAATGTCTGCTTCTTAAGATCTGTACTCCAGGTTTTATTGTGAAGAGAGAGACTTACTGCTGGGCTGCTTGTCCTTTCAGAGTGACAGGCTACTGCAGCCTGGCTGACATTGTTGTGGCCACACCAGGGAGGCTCACGGATCACATTAACCAGACCCCGGGCTTCAGCCTGAGCCAGCTTCGCTTCCTGGTGAGTCACTGCACAGCTCTCCAGCTGAGTGCAGGGTCTGCTACAGCAGTAATTCCTGCTTGCTTCTTCTCTTGGAACTGTTGTGTGGGCTTGTCTGCACTCCAGATTTGGAGGGAGCAGTCACAAGATGAGATGTTTGATTCCAACTCGTGACACCCAAGCATCCACCCACTTCCCCTTCTCTCTTAGGCTCTGGCAAACTTGGAGTAAGGATGGGCAAGGAAAGCAATTCTGTTGACTAGAAGCTTCCATTCTCTTACCTTTTGGCTTCCTAGTTACAGATACAAAGGAAAATAAAAGCTGCCAGTATTTAACAAGCGGTGGTTTTCATTCTTGTGAATTCAGGTCGTGGATGAAGCTGACCGTATGATTGATGACATGCACCAGAACTGTCTGAACCAAATTGTCAGAGCTGCTTTCCAAGGAGAAAACGACTCTGGCTCCAACATGCTTTTTCAGAGGACCAAACCAGGGCCTCTGACAGCAGCCAGGTAAGTTGCAGAGTGCATTTCTTTGAACTGATAGTATGGACACCAGCACCTGGATGTCACTGCCCTGGTCCACTGCACTCTGCCACACAGACTCTCAAAGCTTGATTCCTCTGAGAAATGTCTACCAAAATAAGTGAACAGCTGATGCCAGAGGACAGGCTTTCTTTATTTAGACTAAAGGAGCATCAGAAGTATGCACAAAAACTGCAAATCTTTGATCCATTTGCACAGTAACTATAGTAATGCCTCCTGGCAAAGCTGAGTAATGGATTTGGAGGAAAACTCCTGCAATTAACCATCTGCAGCTGCTGGTTTTGTACAGCAGTGGCAGAGATGTGTCAGAAACAGAGGTGAATGGCCAAGGAAGGACATGACTAGAATGAAGACATGGGTAACCAGGGTGCAGGGACTTGTGCAGGAGTAGTGGATTGGGGTTGTGCACTTGTCTGAGAATGCTCATCAGTTCTGTGTGTGAACTCCACCATAAAACAAGGGTGGAAAAGAACCTACAGGAAGGCCCCCGGGCCAGAAAAGAGCATCAAAGGGCATCGATTGCTTCCCTTAGATCATGTGAAGGCACTTGGGGTGAAACTCCTTTGCCCCATCCTCATTTCTGTGTTTGCTGTTTCATTCAGTTCCTGCTCTCCTCAGATACCCTTACAGAAACTGCTGTTTTCAGCCACACTGACCCAGGACCCAGAGAAATTGCAGAAGCTGGATTTATTCCAGCCTCGTCTCTTCACATCTGTGTATTCTGAGAAAAACAGAGATGGAACAGAAATTGAACGAGACACGAATTATAAATACACCCTCCCTGAGGGGCTATCGGTATGATGTGAATTCATTTGAATAAGTTACACCTGAAGATTTGTTTAATTCTGGACTATCTAGTTGTGGTTTTACCCTAAACCAAGTATGTCTTCCCTATATTTCCTTGCAAAAGTGGCTTTGGGAGTATATATGACCCAGAGAGCTGTACTTAGCACATTTGTTTTCTCATTACTTAATGTTCATTTGGTTAAGACTTAATTATTTTTTTAATTCATCTCTCTTCATGTGGAATTAAGTTTAGCAGCAATGGGGAGTGGAACTAGGAAGCCATAATAAGATAGTAGCACCTATCAGTTGTCCATATGTCCGACATTCATTCAGGATGTGTGTATAGGGGCCAGCCTGTAGGCAGGAAGGCAATGCATGTTGTTAACTTGCCATGGAGATGTGAGAGCACTAGAACAGCTCAGGCCTCCTGTCTCCACTCGTGTTGTATCCTGCCAGCCTGTTTATTCTGAAGGGGGTGGCATTATGGGCTCTGGTTTTGCTGGTGTTAGTCAGCTGTAAGTCATCCAAGCCTGTGTAGATCATGGACAGGTAGTGGGTTTCAGGCTAGATAGTCTTGTCAAGAAGTAATTTTTCTCTCTGAACTCCTTCCCTGTTGACTGCAGCAATGTTACGTGCCTTGTAACCTGAATTCCAAGCCTTTGCTCCTCTTGCATTTCATGCTGGAAATGAAATTCACCCGCGTGTTGTGCTTTACCAACTCCAGGGAAGCCTCTCACAGGTAAACATTAATGAGATCATTCTCATGGGTATCTGTCAAGGGATCTTACAGAGGTAAGGAAGTGACAGTTCCCTCCCATTTACCTGCAGGTTGTTCCTGCTGGTTCAAGCCTTTGGTGGAGTCACTGTGGCAGAGTTTTCTTCTCGGTTATCTCCAAATGAGAGAAGGAGAACCATGAAGGAGTTTGAACAAGGAAAAATACAACTGTGAGCATCTTAAACTAGCTTCCTGTATTGTTCCCAGTGTAAAAAGCTAAACAGAACAAGGGACACAGTTACATGGGGTCTTCTAAAACAGAGCTTGCAGGAGTCTGTTGCAGAATGGGTGTGAGCCTTGGACTTGTGACTTAGAATTATTTATCCTTCATGTAACTCAGCCTGTTGTAATCTAGCTGCAGTCTGAATTTTTCTGTGTTGTTTTTATAACAAGCAATAAATTCAAATGTGTGTTCATAGAGTTGCCCAAAACACACAGGGTTGCAAATCTGGAGTTTAGTTTTTGTGCTGGGCACCTGGTACTCGTAGGGTAGAAATGGATGTTGGTGCTGAAACTGTATTTAGTGTTAGAGCTTCCTGCTGAAGCAATCCCTGCTCAGACTGGCATACAGGTCCACTTCTATCCTTGTGTTTGATTTGCAATGTGGTTTTGGTAGCTGTATGAGATTGTGTCGGTGGAATGTCTCTGAGGAAAAGGTAAATACTTATTTTCTGGGTGTTCTTTTTATCCAAACCTGGTGTATAAGTTCCTCCTTGACTACTGGAGTTTCTCACCTCACCATTTGTGTTCCATGCTTGTAAGGAATGTTCAGGTTCCTTAGGGATTTGTAAGCTCCAGTGAGCTAAGAGGAGTCTGGCATGCTAGGATGTTGTCCCTGAAAATCAGCCTTCTGATTTGTTTTAGTATAGTGGAGTCAGTTCTCATGAACTGTAAGATTAACAAGAATCATGTTTGCATTCCTTTGTAAAAAATATCACCTGATGGACTTCCCAAGTGACCAATGAAGATGGAGAGGTGGGAACTTCTCTGTCCAATCTCTGATCACTGTCCAAAAACTTATATATACGAGGTCAACAATAAACAAGAGACTTCTTCCTTTCTTCTTCTCTACCTGAACACCTGTTGTGTGTGTTACTGTGTGTTTCTATCTGCGTCACAGTAACACTAGGAGATCCTGGAAACACCCAGTAACTTTTCATGCTCAGCAGATGGTGACAAGCCTGCAGTGATGCTTGGAGCTCTGTGAGCAGGTAACAAGGCCAGTGGCAATAAGGAGTGACTTGCAGTGCTGCTACCAGGCTTAGAGGCAGAGGCTGACTGTCCAGTTTGGACAGAGATTAGCAAGAGTTGTGCTGTGTTCACTTTTGTTTTATTTGTGTGTGTAGTGCCTGAGATGTTACCTGAAAATGACTGTATATACACTTACAAACAGGTTAATCAGCACAGATGCCACAGCCCGAGGGATTGATGTTAAAAGAGTGAATTATGTGATAAACTATGATGCACCACAGTTCATCAGGACATACATTCACCGGTAAGGCCACAGGAACAAAAGCAACATGTCTGAGCTTGGTTTGCTTTGAAATATTTAGCAAAGGTGACATGCACTTAAAAGGGCTTTTGGCTTTTCTTTTTACTTTAATATGCAAACAGCTTTCTAGCAAAAAGTTAAGCCTATTGTTGTTTGGAATCAGACTTTGTTAAAACTGGAGAATTTCAACATCAGAATCTTGGCATTGATAATGGCAGTGACTATGGGACTAAACTGACTTGAAGCTACTTTCTCTGTTTTCAGAGTTGGAAGAACAGCTCGTGCTGGACAAGCCGGTGTTGCTTTCAGCTTGGTCCTTAGAATTCAGGTATGTCTTTGGTGTGGGATTCGTTTGATAAGGATGCATGCAGAGGCATAAGGATCATACTGCTCCCCACCTTTTCCAGTCAGCTGAGCTTTGTGCTTGGAAACCAGTTATTTCCTGACTAAGCAGCCTGTTCCCAAATGTGCCCATTGTGTGGCTGCTGGCAGTGGGGCTGTCTCATGCCCAGTGTCTGTCGTGCAGGAGCGGCGCTTTCTGAGCATGTTGAGGGATGCTGGCATCCGAGATATAAAGAAACACCCAGTGAAGGGCAACTCACTGAAGCCATTGGTGCAGCAGTATGAGACAGCTCTGTGTAAGCTCGAGAAGACAGTCAAGGTAATTGAAATGGGGAAGAAAATAAACTGCAAGTCACAGTTTGATTTTTTTAATTGCAGTTCGTGCTTAGCACAAGTACAAATGTCCAGGACCCTTTCCTTTGTCTGAGACAGATCCAATTCAGTGTGAAGGCAGCATTTGTGGACACTCAGAAAGGGTGGAGGAGGTACACTCCCTCCTTTCTCAGGAGGGACAAAGAGGTTTTCTGTCAAAGTTAGGCAGTGTTCCAGGAGGGGTTTAAAAGATGTGTAGATAGGGCACGTGGGGACATGGTTTTGTGGTAGGTTTGGCAGTGCCAGGTAAATGGTTGGACTCAATGGTCTTAAGGGTCTTTTTCAGCCAAAACAATTCTGATTTTTGATGGGTTTTTTCTATTCTGCTCTTTTCTTTACCTCTGTAGCTGGGGTTTTGACAGCTGCCCAGAGGACTGCAAGCAAAATGCAGAGATTAAACCTTTTGTCATTACAGTTTAGACATTACCATCTACATTAGAGTTCAAGACTGTAATGTAGAGCTATCTGCAGGCTCTTTTTTGTACACCAGAGTGAAGTTGAGAGCTTTGGGACAAAAGCAGGGTAAAGTTTACCTTGCCAGAGGGGACTGGGCATCCTTAATAAACTTTGTGTTACATGATTAGGGCAAGTGTTCTGCTCTCTAATCTGAGAACTCATAAACACCTCGCCCTGAAAAATGATGATTTTAAGTTGTAGACTAGGAATGTTTGAAAACTGTGACAGAAAGTATTATTAAATTGTCCTATTCCTCCCTGAAGTCCCTTCTGTGTGACTCTGAGACAGGGGTGGGTATCTTTAGTCACCTTGTCAACTTTAATTTTGCACAGAACGAGCGGGCGCAGAGACGAGCCTGAACGAGTGCACGCTGGGCTGGCTGCTGTGGCCCTGGAGCTGCTGCGTGGGACAGGCCAGGGACTGTTCCCCAGCACAGCAGCACTGAGTCATGGTCCCTCAGGGCTTGGTTCCCCACACTTATCACTTCTGAGGGCAGCTATTACAGGTTTTATTCCTCTTTCAAGGACACTGAACAGAGTTCAGTTACTGGTTTAAAAAAAAAAAGATAAATGTTGAGATACAGGTTGCCTTGAAGAGGACTTTGAATTATGTCCTGTTGGCATATGTGGAATTACCCCCAGCTCCTGAGCCTGGCCTGATGGAACTGCTGTCCTCCAATGGTGAGAGCTGAGTCCTCACTTCTGTGCTGGGACAATGGTTCTGTGTGTCTGCAAACACATAAACACCTGTGCAGTGCCTGTAGCAGAAATGTGTTGGAAGAGCTGCTCCAGGCTGCAGTGACTGTAACTTTGAAGTAAATATTAAATAAATATCATATATATTTTTTAAAACAGTTTCTAATAAAGATTCCTGGGCTCAAGAATTGGACTTGATGATCCTTGTGGGTCCCTTCCAACTCAGGATATTTTATGATAAGGGATGGAGATATTATTAAATGGACTTTTCACTTTTACAGTCTTGTGCCTTGTCCTTTTCTTGCCTGTGTTGTTTCCCTCCAATGTTCTGTACAGGTAACAGCAGGTGTCATTAAGTGTAGATTGATGTTAATGCAGACTGAAATGTCTGATGTCTAATATGAATGTCCTGGAGCCAGCTCCTGCCACTGCAAGCCATAAGTCTGTATTTGACACATGCCATGGTATTTTTAGCTGCCCTGGCAGAAGGCTTAGAGCTGCCATTGTATCTGTGGCCTGCAACTACTCTCCAAGGGTTGCCTTTCCTTCAGCTCGAATGGCTCCAGCTCTGGCTTATTGTTTTGCAAAGCAAAATAAATGTACACTGACATCAGTAATAAATTATTGAAAGCTGGGAATCTTGAAGGAATGGGTTTGGGGAAGAGAGGAGCAAGGTTATTTTCTAGCAATGAAGCAGTGTGTTCTGCTGTGATTGCTTGTTCTCCAGTTGTTTTTCCATAGCACAGCTGTCTGGGCTGCTGCTGGAGTCACAGGAATGGGAAGTCCTCTTGTGCACGAGCTCTGAACTCCCGGGGCAAGACCAGCATCTGCCTCAGGCGAGCTGCGGTTTCTTTCTCTTTAGGGGCAGTTACTGGGCCGAGCCACTCCGAGCGGCAGAGCCGGGTGAGCTCTGCCCGTCAGCCCCGGGCGCTGCGGGCCCGCCCCGCCTGGGCGGGACAACCCGACCGGGCTCCGACGGGACCGCGCGGAGCGGGATAAAACAGGAGCGGGCGGGACGGGTTCGAACAGCACCGGCCATCGGCAGCAGCAGCAGCGACAGGATGGGGCTGGAGCTGTACCTGGACCTGCTCTCGCAGCCCTGCCGGGCGCTCTACATCTTCGCCCGCAGCAACAACATCCCCTTCGAGTTCAAGCGGGTGCAGCTGAGTAAGGGTGAGCGGGGCCAGGGGGCGGCGGGGGCACCCCTGTGTGCCAGCCCCGGGCTCGGCGGGGCACGCCGGCTCCCTTCGCCACTGCCGGGAGGGATGCTCTGCTCCAGCCCGCGGGTGGAAGCGGGAGAGTTGCTCAATGTCCCGTCAGTGCGAGATGTGGGAGAGGGTGGGGTGGCCCTCCTGCTGCAGGGGGTTTCTGGTGCCTACACAAAATCAATACCTAATTCTCCAATGCAATCCTGTATTCTAAGTACTGGTTTCGGTGCCTGTGCTCCTCTGCAACAAACAGGACTCTGCCAAGGCGTGTGATATCTTTGAAATCGGCCCCACCCCAGCTGAAAATGGGTCTCTGAAAAACAGACGCTTTTCTGAGAAGCGCTCAGGATGTGCCAGGTCTGAGGCAATCTCTCAATTTAGATGAAAAACAAAAAGCTGCAGAATTGGGACATTCTGTATGGGCGAGGAGAGCCGAGGTGTGTGGTTCTTGTTCAGTAATTAAACTTAGAAAAGTTTGTGCTCCGGTGAGCAGCAGCAGTTGCTGCAGAGCAGCCCTTCTCCTCTTGGCAGGGGTAGGGCTGCCCCTCTGGGGGTTCCACGGGGTTAAGTGGTTTATGATCAGGTTATTTTGAGAGGGTTGAGGACCAGCTTGTGAAGGCTGTGGAGTGAGACAGTGCAGCTGAGAAATAAAGGGAGGTAGTTTAGTTGGGTTAAAACCAATTGATAACTGGTAGGAGCCTGTCCAAAGGTGTGTTTTTACCAAAGGAGGCCCAAAGATCTGTATCTTATTTCTTTGTAATTGAAGCTGGTAAAACCTATCCTTCAACCTTTCCAGAGATCTGCTGGATTTGAATTTAAGGTAATGCATTGGGCATCAAAAGGCCTTGGTAAGTAATGCTTAAAAACAGTGAAAGATGAGAAGGCTCCTGGAGCTGAAATTGATAAAGGAACAAAAGAGGCTCCAACTTGAGGCAAACCTCAGACATGTTGTAGTTAAGTCTTTGGGTGTTGCCCTGCACCTGAGCTGTGTGTTGATTGTACCTTACTGTGGCTTTCCTCCCACCTGTCTCATAGCAAAAATTTTTGCAATTGTTTGTAGCTGGGGACTGGCTCATCTTGTCTCCTTCCCCTTCTTTCCCAATAAATGAACTGCTGTGGTGAGACACTGGAGCAGAGGAGACTGGCAGGCAAGGAATGAGAGCACCAAAGAAAATGAAACAACTGAAATGCAAGGATAGGGGAAGTGAGAGAAAGGAAAGGGAATTAAATCACAGATTCCCAATGCTCTGTGCCCCTTTGGCAACAGTGCCTTCCTTTGGCCTGTGAATTTAAAATGGGTGGTTTGGGTGCATCTCATCCCATTCCTGCACAGCATGCACCTCCCATGCCATGGGAAGCTCTCACTGGGTACCACAGTGGGGAGGTGCGCTCAGTGCACTGGTACCTGGCACTGCATTTCCAGGTTCCCTCAGTGCACTGATGTTGTCCCTGAAAATCAGCCTTCTGATTTGTTTTGGTATAATAGAGTCAGTTCTCATGAATTGTAAGATAAAAAAGGATCATGTTTGCATTCCTTTGTGAAAAGATATCACTTGATGGACTTCTCAAGTGACCAGTGGAGATGGAGAGGTGGGAACTTCTCTGTCCAATCTCTGGTCACTGTCCAGAAACTTAGAGATATGAGGTCAACAATAAACTAGAGAGTTCTTTTCTTCTTCTCTGCCTGAACACCTGTTGTGTGTGTTGCTGTGTTCCCTCTGATGTCACAGTGACACACTGGTACCTGGCACTGCAGAGTTTATAAGGACAAACTCAGAATTGAGCTGGTGGGTTAAATGTGGTGCCCCAGAAAAGCTCTCAGCCCCCGGTAGGGCAGGTGTCAATGAAAGGGGTAGAAAGAGTGAGAATGGATGGGAATCACATGACATTCAAAGGACACCTGAGGACCTGGAATCTGCACACTCCATCTTTTTGAGGGGGAAATGGGCCGTGAGCCAAGTGACAGGGGAATAGTCACAAATCAGGTTGTCCATGTACCAGAAAAGCTAAGTTTGCTTCCAGAGCATCTCCTCTGGCACACAGATTCTCAGACGGCTCACAGAGCAGGAGGTGGCACACGGTTAGTTACACATTAGAGAGGCTTGAATACCCAGGCAGCCACATGTGACTGAAGTGAGTGGGTGGAAAAGGCTGTCACAAACAAGTCACGTTAAACAAAGCTTCTGGGACTGGTTTCAGACAGAAAGGAGTAACTGAGCCCTCAGATGAACAAGGCACCTTCTCCTGTCAGGTTCTCTCTGCCTGCCTTTTGGGGAGGACCTACAAGATGGCTTAAAAGCAACCCAACTCTATATTTGCTCTTACAGAAGATATGCAAAGTGCACAGGAGCTAATTGAAAGATCTGTAATGAAGTACCCATGGCTTTCTATGGAATTGCAGGAATTTATTTTCATCTGTGGACCTTAGAAAGAATATTTGAATGTAAATTACATCATCTTCCAGAGAAAGGTATCTGCTTTCTCACTGTCCTCTCTTCCTTGGAGGAAAGGGATAGCAGGATCCCTTTCCTCCAAGGTGCTTGGTGCTCCCTCTGGGTTGGTACAGGACAGGTACCTCCAGGCACAAACTTGGAGTGGACAGAGATCCCAAGCTGTCAAGTGCTGTTGGTATGAAAGGACTGCTAACCATCCTGCCCTTGGTCGAAAGGTGGGTCTGGTATGCAGGCAATAAGCGAGTAAGCTGATAGCACAGGGCTAGCCCCCTACTCACCCTGCAGCACTTATTGATTATAAACTTGATACAAGGCTCAATTCATACAATCGAAAACAAGAACTTGAAGCCAGGTGCTCCCCACAAACTCCTCAGGTGTTTACAAACAGGTCCTGAGTATCCCTGCCAAGTAAAAACTTCTCATTTCCCTCCTCAGGGCAGCACAAGACAGAGGAGTTCCGGAAGGTGAATGTCCTGATGAAGGTGCCTGCACTAAGGGATGGTTCTTTCACCTTAGCAGAGAGGTGAGGCTCAAATAAGCTCAATTTCCTACTGCAGTATTGTTTATCCCAATGCTTGGATTCTGCCAGTGCACTGCTGGGGCTCCAGTCCAGCAGTGTCTTTGTCTCCTTCCTATCCTGTGTTCCACTTGTACATACCAAACCTGTGTTTCAAGAGAAGCTATCTTATGTAAGCAACTTGAACAGCATTAATAGCAGAAAAAGATGCTGCTTGGAGCTACTTTGCTACTTTGTAGGAAGTGTTTCTGAGCTTAAATAGCTGTCCAGGAGTGCTGCTCTCTGCCTGCAGCTGGAGGCTGTAGGTCAGTGCAGGAAATCTGACATAAAGAACCCACTGCTGGATGGCCAAGCAATGTGAAGCTCAGATTAGGTATCAACCCATTCTGCAGTTTCTATTTGCTCAAAACTGTACCAACAGACCACACCTGTCTTGCTGGGCAATTACCTTGTGTCAGAGATTGCAGTCCACAAGCAGCAGCACAAACTCTCTCCTGTGGTTTGTGTGGCTGCTTGTCTCCCCATCAGGTTTGTGTGGCTGCTTGTCCAGCAGTGCAAAATTTAGGGGGAAAAGAAAGGATGAGGTGCTTTAATCTCAGATGATCAGCTCACCAGTCTGTCTTGCTCTCTGGGCAGCATTGCAATCCTCCTGTACCTGGTCCAGAAATTCAAGACTCCTGATCACTGGTACCCATCTGACCTGCAAAAAAGGGCCAGGGTTGATGAGTACCTGTCCTGGCAGCATGCCAACATCCGTGCGAAGGGGAGCAAGTTGTTCTTAGCCAAGGTAAAACCATTGTGTACAAAACTGAAGCACTAAGAAGTGTGAGTGAAATGGCCTGCCTGTGTGCAGGGCCTTTCTCAGCAAATATACAAGTCAAGTGAGAGGTGGGAACAAAAGTGACTTGGCTGCTGAAGCGAAGTGGCCCGGATCCTTCATGCTGCAGCCAAAGGTCCAGAGCAAACGCATGCTGGGTGAACAGCACCCCACAGACACTGCTCAGTGCTGGCTGCATGGCTTCATGGAAAGAAACAGTCTTCCTCTGGAAAACAAAACACAGGTGCTGGCAGATGATACAGTCTTCCCTTGAGAGGAGGCTCTTGTGGTTGAATTTTCAGATTTGTAGGCAGCAGACAAGGAGAGGCAAGAAGTAATGACTGCCATTAATGTTAACCTGGCAAGGTTGATGAGTAGTTCTGGTTGTTCTCATGCATGGCTGGTGAGGGATCCTTACAAAGTGGCAGTGAGAGTGTGATGACTAGATTTGGAAGGAAACACATAAAAAGCAACTTATTTCTTCTTCTTGCCAGGCACTGGTGCCTCTCATCACAGGCCAGCCACTTCCTCCAGAGAAACTGGAGTTGGCTATCGAGGAGCTGAATGTTGCCCTGAAGCAGTTTGAGGAAAAGTTCTTGCAGGACAAGCCCTTCATCGCAGGCAGCGAGGTCTCCCTGGCAGACCTCGTAGCACTGGTGGAGCTCATGCAGGTGAGCCCAGCACTGCTGGATATGTGAGTGGGGCTGTGGGCAGGCCAGGCCAAGGGGGGCTGCTGCACCCTCACCTCTGTAATGACAGATCTTCCCTGGGGTTAAGTTCCTTTTTGACTTTGACCACAATTAAGTTTACCAGGGAAAACCTGCTTTGATGAAACAGTTCTTTCTATAGAAATACGGACAGAATTCATCAGGAAAGAAAGATAAATTACAAGCTAGGCAGGAAAGTACAGCTGTGTGGAAGAGCTGTGTTGGTGTGCATGGACTTCCTTGTTCTGCATTACACCATTCTCGAGTTGGCCGTGACAGAGTTCTCTGCTGCAGTCCCAAGGGACAGCAGCTGCTGAGGATCTCACCACTTGCCTCCTCTGACCCCAGAGCAGAGATGAGCTCCACCTAAGGGCATGACTGTCTGCTGCCTTGAGCCAGCAGCATATCCCTGTTTCATTTGGTCCCATCCCTGGCAGAAGCCTTGTTTGGCTCACTCCTGGGTGCTCTGTCTGTCTCTGCAGCCTGTGTGTGCTGGATACAACCTCTTTGAGGAGAGGCCGAAGTTATCGGAGTGGCGCAGGAGGGTGGAAGAAGCTGTGGGGAAGCAGCTCTTCCAGGAAGCCCACGAAGAGATCATGAATGTTAAGAACTTGACTGCTGATCAGTTTGCACCTGAGTTGCTGGAGAATTTCAAGCAGCAGCTCCTAAAGTCCAGTCCGTATTAGAGGGTTATGCTCTAATAAAATATATTATTTTCTGAAGGCTTATTGTAGTCTTTCAGCATTTCTTCTAAAAATCATACAGAAACATCATTCCACAAAATGCACTTTCCTTCATTCACAGCTTTTTTGCAACTTAGAAGGGAAGAAAAATACATCTTAGACTGCCATGAGCTGCTTTTCCCTCTTGTCCCCTGCAGCGTGGGAACTGTAGGCTTTTCTTTCATGCTCCAGCACCACTGGATCTGTTTCAGGGCTGAGGTGATTCAGTCTGTGTGGGAATAGGGGCAGTCAGAGCTGCCCTCCCATCTCTGTTCTGAGTTTTCCAGGCCAAAGCAAAGGTTTCCTGAGGGTATGACAGAACAGCTGTGTCCAAAACCAGGAAAAACCATTGTAGCAGATGGCTTTCACTTTGCCAAGTGGAAAAAACAGTCTGCAGGAAGGTTTTTGCTCTTTAGGAAAGAGACAGGTTAGGACCCAGCCCCCGGTGGGAACGTTGCAGGGCTCTTGGAACACCTGGCCACTAGATGCTGCTGCATCACCTGTGAGAGCAAAGGGACACAGTGCCCAGGAGCATGGAGCTGTGCTGCTACCCAAGGGATGCCTCAAGCTTCTGGCAAGGACAGAGTTAATAAAGCTACTCGCCCAGAGACTCATGCTACACTCTACAAAGAACTGCACAGTGGAAAAAAGCTGTTCATGTTGGTCAAGCTGCTGCCAACCACATGGTCCCCTGTGCAAACCACATCAGTGCTCTGTCCCTCTCCCAGTGTGGTTTGCCAGTGCGGTAGGAACATTTGGGCCAGGCTGTGGGCACTGAGTGCTGTGGTGGCTGGGCTAGCACTGGTAGTGGAGGGAGCTGTGCTGGCCAGCCCCGGGTGAGCAGAGAGCTCAGAGCAGGAGCTGAGGAATGTCCCACACACGGTTAATGCTCCACTGCTCTTCAGCCACGTCCTCCCTAAAGCCAATGGCTGCATTTGCCAGGGTTTGTAGCTCTGTTTAGATTTGTAATCAGCGTTTGGAGGGAAGTGGACATCAAGTCATCATCCACACCTGTGCAGCACCCTTCATAACCTCTTTCCTGTGTCCCTTTGTGCCACTCTTCCTTTCCTGTTTTCCTGTCCCTTTGACCTCCATTTCCAGGTACAGGCCTCCAGGAGGAGGTTTCCAATTTGCAGAACCATTTTTCTCCCCTCCTTGTTAAGCTGTGTTTGTACCTGGAAGTCTGTTGTCTCTGCTGCTGGTTACACCATCCATGGGGAGGCTGCACAGTATGCTGGGTGTGAGATGTCAGTCATCTCAATGCAAGTCAAGTTATTACAGCACCCAGAAATGGTGAATGTAGCTGCTCAAAGTCTCACACATTCTTTCAGTTGGGTCTGGTGTTTTTGGGGAATGAGCCAGCTGGCTTTTCTGTTTGTTTTCTGAGTAAACCTGCCCTTCAGTTCAAAAGGCCACAAACCAGTCTGCAATGCACATACCTGCGGGCTGAGCTATAGAAGCCAAGCAGGCTGGTTCCTTTACTTTCCTTCCTTCCAGCCTACAGGAAATCCTCAATGTCAGTGGTGAAAAGGCACATTTGCCCTCAAACTCTCTCCCTTACTGTGCTGACGCACGCAGGGATATTTGCCTTCCTATGTGGTTTTTTATTGATAAATTTGTTGAGAAGGGCCTGTTGCATGCCAGTGAGCAAAGCCAACAACAGCAGCTCTCTTCTGGCCCTAAGAGTGCTTGCGTGCCTGGTGCCTGAGCAGCAATCCTGACGACGCTGTCCTGTGCAGCTGCCAGTGCTGAGCCCAAAGAGGTGTTTACGTTGTACCACCAACCACTTCCTTCCCTCCAACTGCAGCTTTACACACTGCAGCTGGCCTGCAGCTTTACCACACTGCAGCTGGGCTGCTCTGCACCCCTGCAATTAAAGCAGTGCCTTCGCTGCCTTACCAAGGCTGCCCAGCCTCACTGCACTCTGCTGTTGGCACCTTTGTGCTTTCCCTGACTTTCCACTTTTCCATTTCTTGGGGAGAGTAAACTTCTACCAGCATCATAAATATTTCCCACACTTTCTGTTCATGTATAAGTAGAGCAGAGAAACAATCAAAACCAAAAGTCCATTTTGTGCTAATCTTGACAGATCTAAAAATGGACCTATGAGCAGAGCCTTTTGTGACACACATCTCCCTGCAGAATCTCCATAGGGGTGCTCTGTGTGCAAATCATTGCACAAGCCAAGGCAAATAAAGTGTCTTTTAAAAACTCTTTTATTTATGATACTTGTAGCTCAAGAGCTCCAGGTTAGAGCCTTGAGCCAAGTTTCTGCTGGTTGCAATGAGGCACATGTTCCTTAGTGTCACCTATTGTGCACTCCTGCAAGGAGAGCTGCCTTCAAAACCAGGCTGGAACTACATTCAGAGCTGGCCCTCTGATGCTCCTCCACTGCTGGTTCACAAAGGACAGGTACACTTGCCTCACTGCAGCCTGGTCATGATGACAGGAGGGGATTTTAAATTGTTTTTTCCCATTGTTTCTGCCTGGTGTGTATGCAGTGACCAGTGGAGTTTTGAGCCTTTTCATCCCCACAGGACAAAGCACCTGCTTAGAGTAAACTCCTTGGATGGCCCCAGAGTTATAAAACAGATAAATCTGCCTTGTTTTTTGCTCTAAATCATGGAGATAAGGGTGCTCATCCTTGTACTTTGCCTTTTGCTATCCCTCCACCTCTGTATTTTGTTCCTCTGTGTCATTGGATCTCATCGGGTTCCAGTTCCTAGACTGAAAGCCCTGGGAGCTGCCTGCCAAAACTCAACAGCTTGTGCAAGAGTTTTGCTTGCCTTGGTACAAGGTCTGTTGAGTGTCTACTCCCCTTTCACCCTGAAAAGGGAGAGGGATTACACCTCCACTGTCAGCTTAATCGAACCTTTTTGATTAAACTTCCTCAATTTTTGGCAGGCTTATTTGGAAATAAGTGAGTACCTGTGAGAAATAAGTGATAACCTTTATTTCTGGAATAAAATGAAGCTGTAACACACAAAAGAGGACGAATGTTTAAAAAATAGAAAAACGTCCTGAGACTTTTTCTAAATTATTAAGAAATAAACTGCAAAACTTAATGCTTTTTTTTCTGTCTTGTTCCTGTTTCCAAAATGCTGACAGAGAAAATAAGGGCAGGAAAAATGGTCTTTGAGGTGAGGGAGTCAAATGAAAATGCAGTGCTAGAAGCACCAGCCTGGAGCCAGGAATAATCAATCAAATGGCCTATAACACAACCAGATGAAAATACCTCTTTGGTTATGTGGGCTGTACAGTGCAGTCAGCAAATTGGAGAAAAACTTAAGGAAGGACTATTTCCAGGAGGCACATGAAAAGATCTTTGAAGTTCGGATAGGACTAATGGATCAACTGAACCATGAATAAAGGAGCAAAGTGAACCCACACTGCTAATGTTGCTGCACACTGCTGAGATCAACACTCTTCTCAATGATATCTCAGAGTAGGGGCATGGGAGCACTTTGAAGCACAAGGACTTCTCTGACTATTACCCGTGCAGAGCCACTTTCATGCTCTTTTCCCCACTCCCTTAACATTTAAGATTCCTTTGCCCTGGAGGAGTTTGAACGCCAACACCTGCCCCAATACTCTCTGAGCCATGATCTCAGCATATCGGTGCTGGGTGCAGGTGGCTCAAGAGGGCAAACTGCTGCAGGGGAAGTGAAGGGTGTGCACAGCCCCTCTCCCTGTTCTGGCTGAGAAACTGAAAAATTCTTACAGTCCCCCTCTAAATGTGAAAGCTCTGAACCTCTGGAAATGTTCCAGTTTGTAATTTTCTAGTCCATAAACTCCTAGCTCAGTGCCCAAGCCTTTTCACCACCCTTTTCACCATCCTTTACATAAGAAAAAGAGCAACTGATCCTCCAGTTTCCTCTCCCTGAGATTCCCGTGGCTCTTTCCAAGCTCTGTGTGTGACGTGCAAGTTCTGTGGCACAGCACTGATAGCAAGGTGTCAGCACAGCGGAGGTGGGTTTGATTGGGGGTGACTTTGCTCTGAGTGGTTCAGCTGCTCTATCTCCCAGGTCCCAGAAGTCCCTGTACCCAGCCAGCATGTCACCTTCCTGAATCACACAGCTATGAAACGCTGCGGGATCAGTGAAAGGACTTGAATTCAGCCTAAGCTTCTTTAGTTCTCCTTCCCTTGCGTGAAAATCTGAAGTGACAAATACAAATACAGGGAGAGAGGAAAGTCACTTTGAATGAGTATGCAGACGTAATGTCCACAGAGAAGTCCTCCACACTTCACTGCCATTCTGGTGTCACCTTGCAGCAGACTATGTGACCAAAGAATTACATTCTGAACTGACAACCCTAGTGAGATCTGGCAGTGCACTGTTAACACTGGCTTAGAGGACACTGTGCAAAGGCCCTGTGTGCAGCGTGGCACTACCCTGCAGAGCTGGTAAACTCAGCATTTACCTTTTGAGAGTTGTAGTGGGATGCTGTGAATGAAGGTGGCTCCCGAGCCCCTGCGGTGCCAGCCAAAGCTGTGGGGGGAGTGACAGCCCCCTCTCTCTTACTGCTTACTACCAACCTCTCTTTTGAGGCTGGTAATTGACCGTTACTCGCAGATTGTCCTTACTCACGTTACCTTCCCTTTCTGAAGGAAAATGAATGAACACGACGCCGGCCGCAGCGGGCCAGGGCAGCCTGCCGCTGCGGGAAGGGGAACTCTGTAACCCCTGTCCCAACTCCGGTCGTGCCTCCCCCTCCCAGCGCCGGCCGAGGTGGGCTCTCCTGGGGTCCTCCCGCACTCTCCAGTCCTCGCCCCGGAGGAGAACGGCGTCTGCGGTCCCCCTAGGGCACAGAGCCCGCACCCTCTGCCCCCGCCCCGCACGGCCCGGGGGCGGGAGGGAAGGAGGGAGGGCCGGAGGGCACCTCCCGCCTGGCTCGGCTCGGCCCCCGCCGGCCCAGGCAGGGCGGCTCCGGGCGGTCGGCGGCAGAGCCGCGGCAGCTCCCCGCGGCGCGGGCCGGGTCGGGATGGGGCTGGAGCTGTACCTGGACCTGCTCTCGCAGCCCTGCCGCTCCATCTACATCTTCGCCCGCAGCAACAACATCCCCTTCGAGTTCAAGCACGTGGAGCTGTTCAAAGGTGGGACGGGCGCGGCCGCCGCGCTGCCCCGGGGCGGCGGGGCCGGGGCGGGCGCGGCCGGCGGGGCGCGGGCTCAGCCCCTCTCTTGGCTCTTGGCAGACTCGGTGCTGGGGAAGAAGCCGGCGGCGGGGAGCGGCACGGAGCAGCCCCGCGCAGGTGAGGGCAGGGCAGGGGGCGGGAGGCAGGAGGGCCCCCGCAGCACGGGCCGAGCGTGTCCCCGGGCGGCGGCGCCGCGGGCGGGGAGGGACCGGCCGGGCCCCGCGAGCGCTCGGCGCAGGAACGCGATCCCCGGGCGGGCCCGGGCTGAGCCCGCCGCTGCGGCCCTGGACCTGCGGGGCTTTGCTCCACGGCCCCGGGGAGCCCTTCACCTACCGGCTCAGGTGAGCAGCGCGTCCTTCAGCCCGGTGAGAGGGAAGGGTGAGCTCCCCCGGTCACCCCAGTGATGCTGAAAGCCGGCGCTGCCCAGGGGCGTTGAACGCGCTGGTTTGACCGTGCGGCTCCAGTTCGCAGAGCAGTCTCGTAGCTCTGCTGCATCTATTTTTGTGGCTCTCCAAGGAATGTTCCTCTAGCCATTTCTAGCAAATTAGTCACACTGACAGCCGAGGAGTGCTCTGGGAATGCTGTACTTTTCGGAAACACTCAGCTGTTCGGGCTCCTCCAACAGTATGACTATTGCCCAGTTTAATGTTGCATTTTCCTAAGTAAATTGTTACTTTTGCGCCGAAGGCAAAGCTTGTTACTTGGAAAACCTCGCTTGAGGATTAGATGATTAGGCAGGTATGTGATTGGCAAATAGAGTGGGATTTTCCCACTTCTATTTCCATAAAATCTTCTCCACTGCTCTTTTCACCCACCGATAAGTCTCCTTCTCTGCACTATGCCTTACGCTTAAGATTTCCTCGTGCGGGCAGCCTGCCCTGCTTTTTGCCTGTGGATACTCTGCTTGTTACAGTTACACCTCAAAGCCCAACGATACCGTGTGTGTTTATCTGCATCTACCTCTATCTATATATCTGTGTCTCCATCCATCCTTGGGTGTCATCAAGAACTAATTACCCCAGATACAACTGATGTTAAATAGAACTGTAAGTCAAGCCAACATCACAGGAATGATAAGGATGGGCTGCCCAATACCACTAAACAAAAAGGCTGGCTCTGCTGGCTGGAAGAGAGGCACAAGCTTAAAATCTGCTGAACTGCAAATACAAATATTGATCTCTACTTTAATACAATAAGCAGTGGATCCCAAAGAAGTAGACTGGAGTTAGTGCTCACACCAAGGCATTTACCAATTCATAGCTCAGTCAGAGTCTCAGCACAGGTCTTTTAAGTCTATGTACAAACCAAAGTAATGATGCCATGCCCAGGCTGTGGTGCAGACTGTATCACAGGCACTGTCCTACTCTCAGCCTGCTGTAACAATGTGTTAGCCCTGCCAGGGAGCAAATATGCTCAGTATTCCTGCTAGAGTTGATGTATGATGAAAGCTCTCTGAAATCTGATTCAGGCTGCCCTCACCCACTGCTTACTTCTCATGTCCTTGTTTCTTAGTTTCCTGCTGCCGTGGATAATAAACACAGACAGCAGGATAACCGAACAGCTGGGTCTGACAAGAGACTGCTCATTAGCTGTAAGCATTACTGACTGGCAACTTTCTACTGCATTTTTCCAAAGACCAGCCGAACACTACTGATCTCACCAGAGCTGGGTGTGTGGTGACCACTGGCCTTTAGGGCCCTTCTAAAAGCACTGAACAAAGCCCCTTCCCTGAGCAACTCCTTGCATGACAGTAGATTTACAAATGTTTGCCTTGCTATTCCCATAATACAAATCATGGAGGGGAGGTAAGGCATCCTGTACTTTGCCCACTGGCTTGATTTTTGGACATTTTTAGTTTTACACTCAATTTTCTCAATTATTACTTGTGTTTTCTGTCAGGCTACTATTTTTAAGAAGCTCTACCTAGGGCTTTCTACCTCTCTTGACAGTGTTGCCTGGTTCTTCTGTGCAGGTGAAACCTCTTACCCAGCTAAGCTGGAAGCCATCATCACAGCAGGTAGCCAGAGACTTTACCTAATGAAAGGGAAATTGTGGGTTTGAATCCATTCAAATAGCAGATGAATGAAAAACTTAGTCTATGATGAAGCTACACTACACTGGCATTTTTAAAAAAGCCCCACTTCTCAGAGAAGAAACAAGGTAGAAGCTAGTCAGCTGGGAAGGAAAACAAGTGGTAACGTATGGTCTCTTGATTCAACTCATTATGCGAAATCAATATATGGGAAAGCAGTTTATAATTGTCATGCAGTAACCTGCCTTCTCCCAGCCCTTCCCAAACCAGCTGCAAATAAACTTGTTTGTCCAGAGGTTGGTTTTATTTCCTGGAGACTATTTCCTACAGCACATTTGTCCAGTAATGTAGACACTGCCACTCCTTCCTCAATGGAAGATGAAGATAACTGTAAGTTAATGATTTTTGGTTTTGTCTTTTTTTTGAACAAAGACCTCTTGCTGGTCATACTGATTTGATCAGAATTTGTACCTTAATTGTCATTGTTTCTCCTCAGGAAACAAACAAAGCAAATAAGCTTTGTTTAAAGCAAAACAAGTAAAGCAAACAAGCTTTGTTTAAAGCTTAAAACAAGCAAAGCAAATGAATTCCTCACAGCTTTTCTTACTCAGGTGTTCCTGGGCTGTTGTGCAATTCCCTGGCATTTAACTGCAGACTGGCAAGTCTGGTGCCAGCAGTGGGAAACTGAAAGCCTGATTAGATAGTCAGCTGTTAATTCCTCCAAGGGACTGTGGAGTTTAAATTCTTACAGAATGGTGTCTTCCTCCTGTGATTTCTTGTTAGAGGTAGGTTGACATGCAGAGCCAGGAGTAACACAGTCAGCAGTAGTGCAGGCATGAGGTGTCTGAACTTCCCTGCCCCTAGCCAATGTCCACTCTGGCAGTAAGTTCTGCAAATGTTCTGGTACCTGAGTCAAGCAAGAGAACTCCTGCTAGAAATATAAACTGCTCCATGCCACGTGCCCAGCCTGAGTTGAGTGCCCTCTGCAGACAGCTCTCACGCTGACTCTGCCATTTCATTACCTTTCAGTTGTGAGCTATGACCCTATTGGGGAAACCTCACTCAGTTCACTGATCATCCAGCTGGCTGCAGGTATTTCATCTGTCATGCACTGGCAGATACACTTCTCACCTCAGACTTGTCTGTTTGTGTTCTTAGGGCCATCAAGTAGTGAAGGTGCTGGCAAAGTCAGCCTCTTGAAGAAAGTACCAGCACTGAAGGACGGAGACTTCACCCTTGCAGAATGGTAAGCACTCAGTCCTTAGACTTCCTTGGGTACCAGCAATCTGTGTTGCATTCAGAAGATGTCATTCCCATGGGATAATTAAGGATCACAGAATATATGAACATGCTGGTTATTTTTAATAGTGTAACCTCATTTGATCTCTTTCCACTTTCTGTTTGAATTATCTTTCAGAATGTAAACAACTCAGCTGACTTAGCTTCTTCATCTCACCCCTGAATGCACTTACCTCAAAATGGGACTATAAACATTTCTGGGAGATGTTTAAAGCTTATAAAAATCCCTTTCACCCTAGGAAAAGAAATCCTTTTTACTCTAGGAAAGAATTCTGTTTATCTGAATTAGTCATAAAGGCTGAGTGAACATCTACACAGATAAAATTTAGGCTTTACATTAAAAGATTAATATGGAGGTTGGTTAATGATGTCATAATACTAAAACGATTCAACTATAGCAGTATCAGCATGGTAGGGGTGTCTGCATTTTCTTCCCTTTTGTCAGCTCATTTTCTGTGGCATCCTTTTTTGTAGTAATAGCCCAAGTATTGTTGCAGATGACTAAGATATTTTTCCATCTAACTTCTGCCAGTTAGTGAAAGTATAAACATCTGGACAAACACAAAAAGATGTTTCCTTGCTAAGACTTCCACTGACTTCAGTGCAAGCTGCATGCTGGAGACAGACCTGATGAAAAGGCAGCAATAACCCATCAGAGAGTTTCATTTAGTACACAGGCACAGAAACAGCACAGGTCTCAGAGAGATGAGTCAGAACAGGCAAGGAGCAAGTGGAGTTACTTTCACTGATAGATTATCAGGGAAGTTTATTGTTTGTTTACCCAGTACTGTCCAGCAGCACCAGAGAACAGTGCTGTGATTTTCCAGCAGGTTAAAGATTTCATGGCAGCTGGAGTGATTAAGGGCCACTGATATCAACATGAATTAGACAGTTGCCTTTATATGACCTCTAGACTCAGCTGGAAATCCTGTTCTGAGTGCTTTTTAGCAGAAGCAACAAGCTGAGAAGGAGCAGGAGAGGGAGCTTAGGCAAAAGCATTCTGCATGGCAACTGCCTGACCCCTTTCTTGTCTCCTGCTGGTGTGTGAGCAGCACTGCCATCCTGCTGTACCTGAGCCGAAAGTACAACACTCCCGACCACTGGTACCCCTCAGACATCCAGAAACGGGCCCGGGTGGACGAGTACCTCTCCTGGCACCACGCCAACATCCGGGCTAGTGCTCCTAAGACCATGTGGATCAAGGTGAGGAGAGTGCCTGTAAAAACGTGAGTCAAGTGATGTCTTCCTGTGAGAATTCTGAGCGTTTCAACAGCCCCAATTCAGAGACAGTCTGGCATGATGAAGCAGCAAACCTGGGCCTTTCCTAGCTGAAAGGAGCTGTTGGAGAGGGAGCTGTTCCAAACTGATTGATGGCAGGGTTTGGCAAAAGCTGATTTGGCCATTTTGGTTTTCCCCTTAAAGAAGGTCTGGTACAGAAGGTCTCAAACCCAACAGACTTCCCTTGCCTGGATTTGTGAGTGAATATGTAACACACTTAATATTGCTTCCAAGGACCTCCCCTCCCTGCACAGCTGTGCTGAGTGTGCACATAAGCAGAGTTTGGCTTTGGTGAACATGTGTTTTGTGGCTGGAAGCAGAAAGGCTTGCATTCTTCGTACAAGTCCCTACAGCCTCCTTTAGGGTGGAAATGCAGAAGGAGCCTTCTGCTTCCAGCATGCTTATGTGCTTCTCTGAAACAGGCTCAGGGACAGAGAGGAGAGAGACACTGAGAGGCAGATTTTCTTTACTCAGTGCAGTCAGGCAATTTAAGTTTAGGCAAAATCACCTGATTCATCCTGAGCCAGAAAATCATTTAGTATCAGATGATTTTGCTGGACACCTATTTCCAGCCAACTCACCAGCCAGTTAATGCAACTATCCCTAGAGAGAGGTCTATGTGCAAGTATAGTTCTGCAAGGACAGCTGGTATGGAATTTCAGATGAAATCAGGATTGCTAGTAAACAGGTAAGAACTTCACTGCTCTGTTGTAAAGTTTGCCCTTGTTTGTGCCTAACAAAGCATATCAGGACTCATTTATCTTCTTGAATTTTTTAATATTTGATTTTTTGACTATAGAGTACAGAGAAGCAATTCAAATATGAATCAGATTCATACAACCATCTGCAGGCTGTCACTGTAGTGCTCCAAAGGGAAAGAGATCCAACTAATTGCTGCTGATGATTAGATAGCCCAGATCCTCAGAATTACTGAAAATATGGAAATATATAAAGCCACCATGTAAGAGAATTATAGTAACTAGAAATGAGAAGATAGACAGCCCTGAGATAAGGAAAAGGAAGAAGATGCTGTTTCAAGTTATTTTACCCAAAGATTCCATCATACATAATGTAATCACTTGGGAAGAGAACTGGCCACAACTTTTCTGATGAAGTAGATTTCACATGTATTTGGCCAAAATCCCAGCTTGGATTAAGCAATCTCAGCTTGAATTGTTGAATATACTAGCAGTAAGTAGAAATTCAGTCCACTCACACTGATGGAAATTTGTGTCTTTAGTTTTGATTCTCTAAAGTGTACTTCTTTAGCTGTGGAAGGTGAAGGCAGCACAGCTGTGAAACACTGCGGGCTCCAGAGGTGTGTGCACCTCTGTGACTGGTGAAAAATATTGTGGAAAGGCAACTACCCCCTGTGCCAGCAAGTCTGTGCAGACACAAGGACTGCACTTATTTGATTGCTCCAGAAAAAATTCTAGTTTAAAGAAGGATGCTTTAAGCCACCGAAGGGCTTGTGGTGCTGACCTTAAAATGGTGACCATAAAAATGGTGCTCTCCATTTCCAGCCTTGCTGGCTGCTGTCACACAGAGGAAGCCATTTCTGTCCCTCCAGCCAGTGTTGATGCAATCTAGTCCTTCTGATGCTCCTGCCACAGTCACCACCATTCCCTCCTCTCCATCACCCTGCAGGACAGGCAGCTGCCTGCAGCACCCAGTCCCCTGGCTGGCAGGGGTGGCTGCTGGGCAGCTGCTGGTGACACAAAGGATGTAGCAGGGGTGACTATGGCAGAGATTTGTGTTCCCTGGAGCTGTTGCCCATTTTTCTTTTGTAGCCCAACATGGAGGGCACAGCTGCCAGGCACAAAATGAGATGTGGATCCTTGGTTTTGTTCTGCACATTGCTGGAGGTCACTGCTGTGGCAGGTCAGCCACTTAGGACTGCTGGTGTGTTCTCTGTCCAGGAGCTCTGTGGAGCTGCCACAGTCCATGAGGCTCTGCCATCCCCTTCTGTGGCTTCATTGCAGGTCATTGACGATCACAGGGTGTAACTTAAATTACTGCTACCAAAGATGGTCATATGTTCTGTTATGTGCCTTCTCTCCTCAGGTGCTGATTCCCCTCTTCACAGGGCAGCCACTGCCCTCGGAGAAGCTCCAGGAGGTTATGGAGGGGCTGTCCACTTCCCTGAAGCAATTTGAGGAGAGGTTTCTGCAGGACAAGGCTTTTATCATTGGGAGTGAGATCTCCCTGGCAGATCTTGTGGCCATTGTGGAACTGATGCAAGTGAGTGCTGGAGTGTGGTGAGGAAGTGTCAGCACCAGGGAAAATAGATGCTGCTGAGCAGGGAGGGTGCAGCATGATGTGGTAACACTTCACTAGGAGGAGAAGCGAGGGCATATCTCAGCAGAACTGGCCTAAGACAATGGGGAGAATGTGGGAGTGGGTTCCGAACAGCAGTGAAAATCATGAAAAAGCTGGCTGCAACAGATCTCTTTTGTTTCTCATCTCTAGCAATAGCCTCTTCTTCATTTTTTGTCATGACTTTATTTTTAACGTCCAGAGAAGGAGATAATATATGCAAGTGAGAAGCAATAACAGACAGGTCTGATGAAATAGGAGAAATATATAGGAATATTTCTGTCATTCAAGAATATAATACTTGCCCCTGCCATGTCTGGAAGATGAAAGAATTAATAATCTCAGACAGAGGCAATCAAATAAAGTCTGTTACAAACTGGTTGCTCCCTGCCAGACCACCAGGGCTGGGATCCTGCAGCCCAGCAGTGATTTCTTTCTCCCAGTTCAGTGTACAAGGGACTGAAAAACAGCAGTTCTGCTTCTCTACATTGTGTTCCAGAGAGTGGCACAGGCAGAAAGCAGAAGGGGGGGTAGATTATATTAATTAGGATAATTAGGAACTGGTTCAGTTAACATTTCACGTTTTGTGCTGGGTGTTGCTGTATAACCCAGCAGTCTGTACTGCAGACTGGGCAGTGGTCCCTGGAATTGCCAGCCCACCACATCTTCAGTGGTGTGGCTGAAAATCACTCACCAAATGTCGTCATCTAATGCTGCACTAAACAGCTGTTCCAGCAGGAACTGAGTTATAAATGCCCTCTAAAATACAGGTTAGCTTTTGTGTCCCCAGGTAGATACACCCAACCAGAGGAGATTTCCCTCCTTCCTACTGCTCCTCTTTGAGCTCTTCCTTTTCCTTCCCTTTTACCTGTACCTGCAAGTGTATTTTAGTGCCTGTTGTCTCTGTTGAGAAGTGACTGTCCAAGGCTCACTGCTGCTCTCTCCCCTTTCTGCAGCCTGTTGGAGTTGGTTGTGACATCTTTGAAGACAGACCCAGGCTGAGGGAGTGGCGCAGGCGGGTGGAGGATGCTGTGGGGAAAGAGCTTTTTTTCCAAGCCCATGAGATGATCCTCAATATCAAAGAACTGAGCAATATTCAAATTGACCCACAGCTGAAAGAGCAACTGGCGCCTGTGTTGATGAAGATGTTGAAATGAATTAACCTATCTTAGCATTTTCCTGCCTTTTTTTTTTTCCTTTTTAACTTCTCCGACATCCAGTTCTACATGTAACTGGAAAGAGCACTGTAATTTTAACACAGAAATTGCAGAGTGTTCCCTCCTGGACCAGGTCTTTCTTGTATCTTTGGGGGAGGGAGCTGGGGAAAGTTTAAGACCTAAAACATTAAATTTATACAGAAGGCTGAGGCCTTACAGGTCACTTAACATGCATCTGGATTTTATTTCAGTGTGTCAGTCTTCTCAGAGATGGTAGAGACAAGATTGGTATTTCCTGACAGAATTCAAGCCAGCCTATAATCTGGGAACATTAAAGAACTGAATAGGATGAGGATCATTGTTTTCAGTTTCAACATTTGTACTGCAAAGTGTGCCTGATCCTCATCTTTCCAGCATGTGTCTGCATAGACAAGTAGAGCACAAAACTACTTCACAAAAGTGACAAAAAAAAATTTTATAAGTTTCTTATTGTTGAGGCACCTTGCTTGGCTGTCCATGTACATTCGACACATCTTTTTCCCTTGGAATTCCTTTGAGAAATTTCTTTGTATTCATCTACAACTGTGAATCTTTACAATTCCTCAGTTTAACTGCTGCTTTGGATTTCTGAAAGCCTGGGTTCTGTTGGTGCTCTGTCTACCAGCACATGTGTGACAGCAGCTGTTCCTGGAGATTCATGCTGCTGGTGGCCACAGCCTGGGAATAACTGCCTACCTAAAATACCATGTTGATATTATATAGGCAGTACCTGACAGAATGCATTCACAGTGTTTTTGTAAAAGTATAGAACAGTTACACAAATTGGGGTTTTTGCTATGGTAATACTGGAATAGCAATCCACATTTCTCCTAGGAGATGCAGAGAGGGAATAAATGCAGACGTGCTCTTCTGAGACTGTTTTAGATGGAAGTTCACCAAATAAGTCACCCTGTGCAGCTGAAGAAATAAGAGAGATTTTGTGGCATTGAGCAACACGTGCATCACAATAAAAGGGCAAAGAGTTGTTTTGGAGCTTGTGGGCTCTTTTTCTTGGCTGTTTGTTTCTGCTCAGTTATAGCTCAAATACAAAATCCTTTTGTATTGCAGCACAATTTATGAGATAAAACTGAGCAAATCCAACCAATTCCAGTTTCTTCAGTTGAAAATCACAAATTGTAAAGGATGCAGAAATAGGTGGAATATATATCTGTATATTTCCATTCATAAGTAGTTGTTACCCTTACCCTAAAATCCTTGCCAAAAAATTCTTCCTGTAAAGACTTAAACAAAATGAGTACTGGAATTCAGAAATTTCTGCTTTCACTAATCAAATAACTGTTTTGGTTTTTTTTTTTTTCCTCCAGTGCTCCCATGTCTTGGCTAGTGACATTTTCTGCTGGCAAATTCTAAAATATCTGTTGTTTTCTCATGGTGTTTTTCACCAAGGTTTCTGTTCTAGATACTACTGTCCTAGAAATCTTTTCCCAGCCTTATTCCTGGCTGTTTTTTGCACATGACTCTTTGTGCCAGTATTGTTTTCATTAGCAGCAGTGAAGGCCAAGCAATTCTCTAAGCAGAAGAAATGAGTAATTTCATCAATTTTCATTAGCGTTGTCTAGAATTGTAGAAACCCAAGAAGTCACATTACACAAGTCAAATTTTTCCAACAGTTTTGTGCCTTAAATAATGACCTTTTATTACAGCTGGTTCATAATCCTTTGCTGTGAATGAGCTCATAGGACCTCACCAGACAGTAGCTCAGCTTCTGAGAAGCCTCTGATCTGTAGTTTAGACACGTGTGACCTGTAGTTTAGACACCTGTGATCTGTAGTTTAGACACCTGTGATCTGTAGTTTAGACACCTCTGATCTGTAGTTTAGACACCTCTGATCTGTATTAGACTGTCCCTGTGAGCCAGCCTGCCGAGGTCACTTATCAACTTGGGGGCTCAAAGTCCTGATTGCTCAAAGTCCTTGTAATTAATACACTTTGGATAAAGCGGTAAACCTTTCTGCTTGCTTTTTAATTTCTTGTAGTGTTGGTTGTTCTGAGAAATTACCGCGCTTCCATTCTCAGCCCTCCCTGCACAGCGGTGTCCGTTGCAGTGACCTGAACTGGTCAGTTAGACCCCTGCTGGCAGTACGAACGGTCACAAAATTCATTCGACCCATCCGTTAGCGGGATGTGCAGGTTTTGGTCTCGCAGGCTCTAGCGCACAGCGCAGCGATGCCCACGGTGGGTGCCAAAGGCGCGGTGCAGCCGGTGAGGCGCAGCGCCCCGCACCGAGCGCGGCGCAGCGGCAGCGCCGGCCCGGGCCCGCCCCCGGCGCGGCTCGGGGCTGGGGCGGGCCCGGGGCCGGGCAGCGGAGCGGGGAGGGAGCGCCATGCCGTTCGTGGAGCTGGACACCAGCCTGCCGGCCGAGCGGCTGCCGCCGGGCCTGGCCCAGAGCCTGTGCGCCGCCGCCGCGGACATCCTGGGCAAACCGGCGGAGGTGAGCGGGGCCGGGCCGGGGGGCGGCCGGGCCGGGGCTGCGGCGGCGGGGGCTGACGGTGCCTGTCCCGGCAGCGGGTGAACGTGACGGTGCGGAGCGGGCTGCCCATGGTGCTGTCGGGCTCGGCCGAGCCTTGCGCCCAGCTGGTCGTCTCCTCCATCGGCGTGGTGGGCACGGCGGAGCAGAACCAGCGGCACAGCGCCCGCTTCTTCGACGTCCTGACGGCGCAGCTGGGCCTCGGCCCCGAGCGGTGAGTGCGGCCCGGCGGGGGCTCGGCCCGCGGGACTCCGCGCTCACCCCAAGGACAGCGAGAGCCAACTCCCGTCGGGCCTACATGGCCCGTGTGGTCCATGGATATGGATCACGACAAATAAGAACCGAGGGGATGTTCAGAGTAGCGCAGATAGTGGCAGTTCCTCTGTCCTCCAGGAGACTGAGCTGTAATACAGATCCAAGAGGAGATTGCAAACACTACGTGCTCGTGGATGCTGAATCCCAAACGTGTGGTTTAGAGCCAGGTGAAACCATAGACTGGTATGCGCTTGTTGAACACTCTGGGCATTACTGTTCTCTGAAGATCACTAGTTACAGCTGGTAAAACTGGTGTGAAACTCCACCGGAACTGGTAGAGCTTCACAGGGGTCACCCTGCCAAATGCTGGAACAAGGCTGTTTCTGAAGGTCAGCCGTGTCCATCTCTGCTCGTCTTACCCATCTCCCCAAATGAGAGTGATAATAGTACTTCCCTGCCTCTTGGATGCTGTCAGGATAAATAAATCCCTGGCAATATTATGCACTATGTGGTTCCTTCTAAAATGGACAGATGTATCTCATTTAAAGTGAAAAATACAGACTCTTTTTGTTTGTGCGGGTAAAGTCTGTTTGTACCCTGACCATACACAGCTTTTGTTTCCTTCTGTTAAATGAACACCCTGAAGTGTAAGACAGTGAGACCCTAGTGCAGATTTTTCTACTATGTTGCAAACTGGGCAGCAATATTTATAAAATGTTTCTTTTTAAAATAACATTTCTTGTCCACATTTTTGCTCTTATACCCAAAAGGATCGTCATCCGCTTTTACCCACTGGAGCCCTGGCAGATTGGCAAGAACAGGACAGTCATGACATTCCTGTGACCCTTGGAGCAGCCAGCTGGAACAAAGCTGTGATGAAGGCAACCCAGAGATGATCAGCTCTGTTTATCTGCTTTTTTCCTCTTGTGATCAAATCTGTGTAGCTCTATACCTTCACCTGAATGATTAATTTTTGTCTTTGCATCCTGTACACACAAAGTTCTAGAGTGAGGAAATCAGCTGTACTGATTTTACTGAAATTGTTCAAAGTCTTTGTCTCAAGCTCAGGCCTAAACAAAGCTGCTTGTAGCAGTAAAAATTTTAATTCTAGAACATCTGGCTTTACTGAGGACCAGAGAGGTTCTGAGGTTTATCTAGTTTTTCTCATAGTTTAAAAGGCAGGAAAATTTTTTTTTTCTGTTTCTCTGTGGCAGCAGAAGGGTCTCAGGCCAGCAAAGGTGACCTGGAAGTCAAATTGTTTTTTCAGGCTCCTCTGAAAGCCCTTTCTAGAAAGAGAGGTGATTACTGGGAGAGAAGTTTAGGCATTGAAGGCTCATGTCAGATCTTGTGCTCTGCCACTGCCATCTCCTGTGACTGCTCCTCTAAAGTGTTACTTGTTCATAAGGTTCTCAGGGCTCAATGTCTGTCTGCTTATGCAGTGTCTGGAGGAGAGAGTCACTTCTGAAGACGTGCACTGTGCCACCAGAAAACGTTTCAAAGTCTCTGCTACTGCCAGCTTTAATTCCTGTTGCTCACTGTTTGCTCAGAGTCTTTTTCCTCACTCTTATGGGGAGTTTTGGGATGATACAGCATCTCACTGTGATCTGTGGCTGATGTTTCTGGCTCAGTGTCCCTGCAGAGAAGTGTTTTGGGGTTTTAGGACCCATATACTCCCTCACTTTCTAACTAGAATACACAGGGCATTTTATTGAAACAAAAGCAGGTACTTTTTGTGTACAATGTTACCTCTACTTTCTGCTGCCAATAAAAACATTTATCAGTTCCCTTTCACTTTGTGGCTTGGTCATGTGGAGGTCAGGAAGCTCAGCAGAGCTGAGGGCACATCCTTGGGACATGGGGGTCCATGAGAACACAAGGCTGAAGGGGGCTTCTATACTCCTTCATCATTCTAAATGGACTTTTATTTGTTTATGGCTTGAGGTATCAAGATTATTGAAAAATATTCCTTCTAATTGCCATTTAAAATATGTTTGTTCCTTATCTGTTCCCTATACACCCTAAATAAGTTCTATGTTTGACAAATCTGACAGGAATATAATACCCAACACAAAATTGTGTCTCAGGCTGGGGGGCTGCACCTTAAATGGATAATAAACTGTAGCAAAGCTTCTTCTGATCAGTTTACTGGCTCACAGCATTGGGGGTTTGGAGGTCTTAGAGCTTGGAGACAGACATTGTGGCTGCCCAGATCTCTCCACTTTCTCAGGAGGTCTTTTCAATCAAAAGTTTTTGAAACTCAGGCAAGGAGCAGGTAGGTGAACTGAGTCTGAGAGCACTGACTCAGCAGTACTGTGTGGCAGGGAAGGGGGTGGACAGCCCTGGCTTTGCACCAGCTTGAGGTGAATATTCCGAAATACAGAAAATAATCTCACTTTAATTCTGATCTGCAGATGGTTCATTTCCTTCTGCCTCCTGAAGTAACAACCACAAACCCTTGCCAAAGCCTTTGTTTCCTACAGAGAAAACTTGCTCAGCCCTGGGCCCCAGCTCTTAGTTTTGGGCCATGTTTGCCACCCTGGGGACTTCTGCAAGCTCTGTGCTTTGCTCGCCCTTGGCAGCTCCCAGTGTGGGCTTGTGCCTGGGAACAACTTCCCCAGTATTGCATTGTTGAGCAAGATGTAAGAAAGTTCATGTTGATCTGAAGAAATGGCCTATTTTTTACTTTACAGAGCTAATGCTGGAGTAGGTTTGACAGTATTTTGGGACTTGAGAAGGAGCAGGATAGTCTGCAAAGGGGTTATGCAGGCCCATGGGACCTGCCCCCAGGGCACAAACACATCAACCAACAGAATCAGGAAACATTTTTCACACCTCAGGTTGAAGAAAATCAGATACACCACCCTTATTCTGTGGCTCAGTATGACATTATAAAATCCCTTTCCCTTGAATGCTGTGTGCAGATGGCCCCTGTTCCGTGGGCTGGAGCCTGCCTGACATGTGGAGTTAGTATCTCCCAGCTATGGTTGATCTCACTGTTGTAACTTCCCAGGCTCAACCTCCTAAGGTTAACAAATACTTCTGCTCCCCAAAGTGGCCTCTGTTGTTTGAGAACCCTCTATAGACATATGCTCACACTGAAAGGCAATGCCCTGATTTTGAACGCTGGGTAACCATTTCCTAGCCTCAAACCTTTGGACTTTGGACAACCTTTCTGTGTATTTACACTAGAGAGGGGCAGGGAGGTCCTGAGGATGATGCAGGGCACCACTGACAGCAAAGTACCACAGGGCTGTGATAGCTTTGTAAGTTACTCTCCAAACACAGCAGTGTGATGCTGCTGCTCACAGTGCTTGGTGTGTCATGGTGGAAAGAAGGGCATTAACACAAATGGTACATTTGAGATGAAGAGGGCTCCTCCTCACAGTGCTAAGTGGTGATTCAGTGCAGTGCTTGAGTACAAGCTTACCTTCATCAGTGTGCCTTGATGAGTTGTAGCAACAGGAGTATTGAAACGTGAGGTTCTGTCCCACAGCTGGGGCCTTGCCAGCCTGGCTGGCATGTGCTTGGGCTGTGCTGAGGTCTCTGTGGGGCTGCAGATCTGCTCTTTGACACTCACTGCTGTCTGACCTCCTTACACTTAAATAAAGTCATTTGCACACGGAGCTGTCTCACTCCATGTGTGAGCTGGGCTTCACTTCTCCCAGATCCCAGGGGCACAGAAGTGTGTTCTCATCTCCAGCTAGCTCCATGGCAAGCCTTAGGGAAACTCACTGGCCTTGTGCTGATTTCCAGCCCCACTGGGCAGGAGATCCACACATACTCAGGGTTTTGCCCACACACTCCACACAAGCTGTATCTGAAGCTCCTGGGGCAGAGTAACACCTGACCTTCCTGTCACCTGTTGAGTAGGAGCAGTCTTTAGACCTAACAATTTCTGAAGCTGGAATCCAAATTTTGCAGATGGGCTGCAGAAAGAGGATGGCAGTGCCTTACTTTGTGAAGGAAAGCAGCTGTGCCCAGCATTGTTTGTGCAGGTGTTAGGGTGTTTGAGGGTTGAAAAGGCAAAGAACTGCTTTCTGCCCTTGCACCGTATTTCTGTGAGAAATCCCCAGAATACTCAATTTGGAAGATCAGCTCCACATTTTGGAGTTGGGCTGCTGAAAGATAATGACAGTACCTTGGGAAGGACTGCTCATGATGTCGATGGGCCAGACAAGACTGCCCAGAGGAAACACCTTTCTGTCCTGACAGCTTTTGAGTGGCATCAATCCTTGGATGTATTAATTCTTGCAGGAGATACCCAAATTTTGGTGGTGGATGCCTGAAAGGGAAAGGTGAGGTTTTCCATAGGAAAGAGAACCACTGGACACAGTGTTTCAGGTGCAGATGCCAGGCTGCAGGGGAGGTAAAGGCCAGCATGGCTTTGCTGTCCTGGCACTTTTGGCATTGGAGCAATCAGTCTTAAGTTGCGCCAAGGAAGGTTTAGATTGTATACTGGGAGGAATTTCTCCACAGAAAAACTGCTTAAGACATTAGACCGTGCTGCTCAGGGCGGTCACCAGAGTCACCGTGCGGAGGTGTTTACGACAGGCTGGCCGTGGCGCCGTCGCAGCGGCGGTGCCCGGTGCCGGCTGCACGCTGAGCCCGCAGCTCCGCTCCGGCAGAGCCGGGACCGGGACAGAGACTGAGACCAGGACCGGGACCGGGACCGGGACCGGGACCAGGACCGGGACAGAGACCGAGACCAGGACCGGGACAGAGACCGAGACCGGGACCGGGACCGGGACCGGGACCAGGACCGGGACCGGGACAGAGACAGAGTCCAAGGTCGGGACCGGGACCGAGACCGAGACCGAGAACGGGACCGAGACCGAGACTGGGACAGAGACCGATACCGAGACCGGGACCGGGACCGAGACAGGGACCGAGACAGGGACCGAGACAGGGACCAAGACAGGGACAGGGACCGGGATAGGGACAGGGACCGGGACGAGACGGGACAGGGACCGGGATAGGGGCAGGGACCGGGATAGGGACAGGGACCGGGATAGGGACCCCTCCGCGCCCTCCGCGCCGCCTCGCACCTGCCAGTGCGGCTCGCTCCCATTGGCTGGCCGCGCAGGGGCAGCCCGGCCAACGAGGCGCTGCCTTGTTGGCGCCGCGGCTCCGGAGGCGGTTGCGGTGGAAACCGCCGGTGCGCGGCTCCCGGGGGAGCGCCGGGACCCCGGGGACCCGCGCCGGGAGCCCGCGGGAACCCCCCCGGGAACCCCCCCGGGAACCGCCCCGGGAACCGCCCCGGGAACCGCCCCGGGAACCGCCCCGGAAGCCCCCGGGAGCAGCGCCGGCATGTCGGGGGCGGCCCCGCGAGGTGAGTGTGCCGTCCGCCCGGCCCCGCGGAGGGGCAGCCGGCGTTCGGGCCCTGCCCGGTGAGGGCGGCCAGAGCGCGGCCTCGCCCGCGCCCCTCCCTCCGCGGAGCCGCGGCCGGAGGCGGAGAGGGGCGCCCGGGCCTGCGGGCCGCCCTCCGGGCGAGCGGCGGGAGCGGCGTGCCTGCCCCGCCGTGCCGACAGAGCTCGTGTTGCGGTCAAGGCGGCCTGTGCTGAAGTGAGGCGGAGCTTTGCAATGGTCAAAAAAAGAAATCCAAACCAAAAATCAAGTATTTTTTAAAAAATGTGTTATCTGCTGTGTATGGATCCCAAGTGTAGCAGGAACAACAAAAGCTGGGAAAGCCCAAGTCACTCCCTTTGTTTCTTACTTAGAAGTTGGGAATACAAGCTCTGGGAGCAAGAGCTGGCATTGGAAATGTTTACTCAAATTTTAAACTACTGAGGTAAAAGGGGAGAAGGTTTTGAAGGCAAAAGGCTTGTTGCCTTTCAGGATGTGCACACCTGTTGTAGCTGCAGATTTATAGCTGAGACGTTCTTGTATCTGGAAAAATCCAGACTGGTTTGTAATACTTAATATGAAAGAGTAATTTTTTTTTTTTTTCCTTGCTTATCTCACGCAGCTGCGTTCCTCTGGGAGTCCTTGTAGCAGCATGCTCAGTTCCTGGGTGCTGTGGCACTGGTGTAACTCGCCCCACAGTCAGGGTAGTTTTGCAGCCGTGTACAGTGCCTGGTTTAAACCAAAATGAAATAACACCCGTGCTAACGCTGTGTGTAGGCAACACCCTGCCCTTGTTTTCTAGCAGCATCTCACAGTCCTGTTCGTTCTGCACTTTCAGCCTGTGAACGCCAGGCAGGAGAGACGCTAAATGGTTGTTACTAAGTTCCTGTGTGTTACAAGCTTCCAGTATAAATAATAAGTAAAACTGAAATAATTTTCCCACACTTCCTGTAGTTGCAGTTTCCCCAAGAGTCCCCAACCTTGGAAGCAGAGTCTTGACCGTAGAAGTCTCTGCTGTTGACTTCCTCTGCCACCTTGAGCAAGATTATTTAGATTCAGCAAAAGACTTGGGCATATTACTGAATATAGGCATTTTTGTAAGTGTGCTTAAACCCCATCAGCTTAAATATGTAATTGAGTTGGGATCATACAGACTGATTTACTTAAATGTCATGAGCATCTACCCCCTGTCCAACTGTGTAACATTCAGTCTATCTGAAAGAGGTAACCATTAATCTCTCTGTGTGTATTTTCTTCATGTGAAAAGGAGACAAGGCATCTGTCCTGAAGGAGATTTGAGGTTTTATTAATGTTTATCTGGTGACTTTAAAGAGAAAAATGCTTTATTGCTGCGCAGTTGTCATTTTGATTTAGCTGCAAGTGAGGAGAGACAGTGGTGCAGGGGCAAGCAAATGCTCGTTGCTGAATGAGTGAAATTCCTGTCAAGGCATTATTTTCTCTACATGCAGAACTAATCATGATGTATGAGTTAGTTCAGCTTATAGTTCAAAACTCCCACTGCTTCCTGCTGTGGTTAATTCTGGACTTACTCTTCTATTAATGTAGTCTCCCATATTAAAGACTGTTTTTAGCCTGTCTTGCATATGTCATCTTCTTGTTTGAGTTGATGGGAAGGTTGTATCATATAGCAGTGAAGGTTTTCTGTAAAAGCAGTACAGAGCTCTTTCATATATTTTTGCCTGTACTAACATGATGTTTCAAGCAGTTAATTGAATATAAATTATGGGCTTACTTATGAGGAAAAATTTCTTACAGGTTATAATGGTGTTTTTACCCCTTCAAACTTTTATAAGTGGTAAAAAGGACTGGAAATAGAGTATCCTTTTTCAGAATGAAGAAATGCTAGTTAGTAAAAGTTCATTTCTTTTGTTTGCATCCATCTAGTAGATCTGAGTGTGTCTGCAGTAGCTGTAACTTGCTTTTGCATTGGGGCTGGTTTGTAGAGGTTGGTCAGTATACTCAGAACAACTGTGGTACAAACACTGGTTCTGTTCCAGCAGGGATGGCAGTAATGAAAATTATTCCTCAGTGGAATTACTGTTTCTTAGTGGTTGGGCTGTCTATCTCTTGGCATGGGGTAGTGGTTAATTGGTTATTAAAGTATGCTTGTAAAGTATTCCCAGCTTGTATTTTGCTTCTGAATGTTTTCTTTGTGAACAGAATAAATATTTGGATCCTGTTTGCTTTCCAGACCTATTTGTGATAGACCCTTCCTTCTATTCCTGGAGAAGGACATTGTGAATAGTTGTCAACATGGTAAGGGTTTTTTCAGATGACTTTTGAGGTGTCTTGGTAGAAATAAAATTGAGAATTTTCTCCTTCCCTGGGACTAAAAGTAATTTTCCATAATGGGAACATTGCTTTTGGAGTTATTGTAGTTATTGGTAAATTTAAGAATTTGGAAAAAAATCACTGTAGTGCACATTACATTCTAGGAATATTCTAGGAAATTCTATTTCTATTCTATTTCTATTCTAGGAAAGCTGTTGCTTGCAAGACACTTGAAATTTGTTTTGTCCAGCTGATTTGGATGGGAAATGGTTTTGATATTTGTTTATTTGCAGTTAGGGATGATTAAATTAATTACAGCTCTTGTAACTTTGTGTAGAGATCTCTCAGTATTGTTCGTGTACCAGTTAATAAAAAAAAAGAGAAAAATCCAGTTTTCAAAGGAAACTGGGACTTATGTAGATGTCACATTTCTTGTCATGTCTCAATTGTCATTCCAGATTCGAATTGCAGCACTGAATGCAAGCTCCACAGTTGAGGATGACTATGAAGGTACCTTCAAAAGTCATAAGACACAAACAAAGGAAGCTCAGGTAAGTAATTCCACAATTTTCTTAATGAAATTTTGGCTTGATGGGATTTTTGTTCTCTAGTTGCAGGGATTTGTTCAACCATGATATTTTGTTTCTATGAAAGTTCAGTTACTCTATCTCTTGAACCCTCCTTTAGCAAACTAAAACTTCACTCAAATGAGTTATTTTAGGTCAGTAAAATGTTCTGCTATATAGCAGAAATTGTGAAGCCACTCAAAGTGTGAAGCCACTGAAATGCATAATAAATATAAGTATATTTAATAAATTTGTCTTAATAAATACATTCTAATGATTGAAATTGCAGGAAGCAGAAGCTTTTGCTCTGTACCACAAAGCTTTGGACCTTCAGAAACATGACAGATTTGAAGAGTCTGCTAAAGCTTACCATGAGCTCCTTGAGATTCGTCTCCTGCGAGAGGTCAGTGACCCTGAGGGAATGACACTCTACAAACTGTTTGCTATATTTTGTCTCACTTCATTTCTAACTGGCTAACTAGAAATGTCAATATTATCAATTAGCAAGCTGTTTGCTCTTCTTGTTACTTGTCTGATTCATAATGCATTTATTTTATAATTTCTAGGCAGTTCTTTCTGGTGACGAGAGAGAAGGGCTGAAACACCCGGGTTTGATGTTAAAATATTCCACCTATAAAAACCTAGCACAACTGGCAGCACAGCGGGATGACTTAGAGACAGCCATGGAGTTCTATCTGGAGGTACAGTGCAGCTGAAATTAGACCCTGGAGCCTTAATGTTTGTAAAAACTTTCTAAACTACAGACATACACATCCAGCATACATCATGTCGGTGTAGAGTTGAACACTATATTCTTTCTGATGCTATATGGGATAAAATTGATCCACCATTCCGTCCCCAAAGCAGTTTGATCCTGCTGAAAACTAAAGCAGTGCCAGTCCCTGCAGCAGAGTGGGTGTGCATGTCTGAAATGTGGCTAACAGTTTGCCGTGCTTTCCAGGCTGTAATGCTGGACTCCACTGATGTCAACCTCTGGTATAAAATTGGTCGTGTGGCAATAAAACTGATCCGCCTCCCCTTGGCTCGTCATGCTTTTGAAGAAGGGCTCAGGTGTAATCCTGATCACTGGCCTTGTTTGGATAACCTTATCACAATTTTGTATACACTCAGTGACTACACAAGTGAGTACAATGCGTGAAAAACATCCGTGTGTGTGTAATTTTACATACCAAGAAAAATTGTAACAATGAAATCATGTAAGTTGAAGTGTATCTTGCTTAAGCAATGCAGCAGGGTTTGATGGAGACTGCTACTTTATGACAGAGATTTTACTGAATTATAAAGCATAATGGTTTAGATAAGTTTTGGTTACCCTAAAAATAAATGTCTGTGTTCTCATAGATCAGAGCCTCTGCAGGAAATTTCCCTGTTCCTTTGTCCTTCCATGTATGTTTGTTTTGGCTTCCTAATTATTTCCTGCTACAAAGCTCTAGGATTTGGGTGTAAATCTACAGTCTCATCCATAGCCTGGTAGGATTAATTGTAGTTACGGCAGTGGATACACTACTTGCTTCACCAATAGAATTTGCAGTTAAGACATTTGATAACATAAAAATGGTGAATAATCGTGTTTCTGTTTTATGGTTCTAATTTCTTCTGTGCCAGAACATGCTTGAAAGTAAGTGAAACATGTTCTGCAAACATTGCTTAAACAAAATTAATTACTTTCTTTTTCTGGATACAGTACCTAGGAAGACACAATAGCCTATTTTAACCGTATGCATGTAATTATTTGACACCTTACAAAGCAATTGGACTAATTCATGTAAATGTCTCATTTGGGTGGAATTCAGTGGTGTATGTGAGGCCCAGAAATGAGAGCCTTGAATGAACCAAAGCAGCCATTGACCATTCAATTTCTATTTCTCTGTTAGCATGTTTGTACTTTATCTGCAAAGCTCTGGAAAAAGACTGTCTGTATAGCAAAGGATTGGTTCTGAAGGAGAAGATCTTTGAGGAGCAGCCTTGCCTCCGGAAAGATTCCTTAAGGATGTTCCTCAAATGGTGAATGTTGTCTTAGAGTATATACTGCCTTTGGAGTGTAGATTTTGGGTTTGGGCTTGCTCAGAAAACCTGCTGAGATCTTGTGCTTTGAGTGATAGGAATACCTTGCTGACCTGCCTTCTGAATAATAATAATGTTACGTGTTGGTGCTGCTGGAATTCTTCAGGAATTCCTTTTGGAGGGAGGTAGAAAGAAGAAAAGAATCCGTTTGTTGCTGCTCATTTATTTCCATACTTAGATCTCTTGTAATCATCTGCCTTTGTTTTACTTATTAGTTCCCAATCCCTGCAGCATTCACTTTAGTTTTCCTACTTAAAACAAAACAGTAACAACCAAACCCAAAAGAATTCTTGACTCCCCCCAAGAAAACCTCGCCAAAAACTCCCCCCACATTACTGCTTTTCTTTCTGTATGGATTTTATAGTATGAGTGGGTAGGAGGAAAGAGGGAAAATAGAGGTCCATAAAATTTACAGGATCTGTTGACATTAACTGATCATTCAGAACAAAGATTTCTGATGGCTGACACTTCCATATGTATGCCATGAAATTGGTAGCAGTGTTATTCGAATGCTTCTTTTAATGCTAATTTTGCTATGTTACATGAGGGTATTAAATGAATCCCCTCTAGACTTTAATAAAAAACCCTGAGCTAACAAAAACTTCTCTCCATTTTTTATTCCTTCTTAGTGACATGTCTATCCATAATGTGAGTGTGAGTGCAGCTGAGGCAGGCAGAATCCTAAATGAAGCACAGGAGCTCCGTAAGAAGAGACAGGCGCTGCTGGTGCGGGACAGAGAGCCAGACCTCAGGCTGGTGCAGCCAATTCCCTTTTTCACGTAGGTCTTTGGCTTTTCTCTTTTTAAAAAGATCCTCTGAAGCACATGTTCTGACAGCTGGGTTGTGCTTCAGATTTCTTCAAAACATCTTTTTTTTCCCTTGTAAAAATAAAACAACGCCCCCAGTGTTTTCTTATTAGCTTATAGGTTGGTTTGGTGTGCTTGTGATTTTAGCATAAACCCCATAGCTGTTAGTTTTCAACTTTTGATTTTAAACCAGTGATGTAAAAAACATAGATGGTATCTCAGAATGATTTTTCATGTATTACTAGTTTGTATGTGAATTTCAAAGCAAGTTTAGCTTTAAAAAATTGGTTTTACTGTTGGGATGATGAAAATTCAGGAAAGAATTTGCAGTTCTTTATTTGCAGGAAGACATAAGGATACTAATAAGTTGTCCTATATGTTTTTATTAAGGCATAAATGATTTGGGTTGGGTTTCTGTATTGCATATATTTTTCTGGAATATTAATGGACTCTGCATGTAGTTCCTATTGGACACCTGCATATAGTTCCTATTGCAGAGAAGTTATTTCTACTTGTGAATAGGTATGAGTTCTTTTAATCTTGTTGGTTGAATGCAGAACCTGAACATTTTCTCTCACGCTACTTTTTTTAGCTTTTGGTATAGAGTAATTTCCTCAGCAACTGCTGCACAGACTTTGTGGTTTTTAGAGAAATTTTTTGAGTGATGGGACAGGTTTTTGACACTCAGATGTCCTACTGAGAAGCTTCTCTTGCAATTTCTAAGCTGCTGGAGAAAAGCAATGTTGAATGCTGTTAGGTTTGTAGTATAGAAAATAATGTGACAAGAACTGAAGACATTGTGATGCAGTTGTGTTTCCACTTGCAGGTGGAAGTGTTTAGGAGAAGCCTTACTTGCCATGTATCAGCACCTCACCACATGTGATCCTCCTCGACCCAGTCTGGGGAAGAGAATTGATCTCTCAGAGTACAGAGAGCCAGTTCAACATTTGATGCTTTCTCCCACCTCTACGCCTGTCAGTGTTATTCAGCCAACTCCTGTCAGCACTAATCCAGTGGTGACAATGCCAGATCCTGTATTACCTTACACTCCAACCACACCCAACTTCCCAAGTCACAGTCAGAGTTCACTGGAACCAGGAGCTACTGTAGGTGAGCAAGGTACTTCAATCTAGGATTCAAGATCTCTTTCCTACTTACATGGGTATAAAAACACTTCAGAATTCTTTGGGACTTGCTGTCTTCCAACTGCTTGTTGGTGGAGTCAGAACCATTTCGGTGTGTGTATAACATCTGATAGAGAAAGGGAAGGAGTATCTGACCTTTTCTGGTTTTGTACTGTTGCCTCACACTTCAGTTTTTCAGTCTTTAAGATGAGAAAAATTGTGACTCCATTCCAGCAGTTATGCATATCAAACTTTTAATGCTGGGAAGGGCCTTGAGCGCCTTAGAATGAATGAGCTGTTTTACAAAAAGATGACTGTGTTATTTTTCTGCTCATGTGTCACTTTAAGAAGCTGAGAAGACCAAGCTGTCAGCTGTATTTACTTGAAAGAGTTTTTGGGCACTGACTTCAGAAGGAGACAAATAAATCTCAAGTGTTGCTGTGTAAATATTTTTTTAAAAATAAAAAAAATTACTCACTTTTTATTTGTCAATTTAACCTATCAGGTTTTGGGTTTCTTTCATTATGCTTTTAGGTGACATATCTGCAGGTGATAAATCTAAGAAAGGAGTGAAGCGAAGAAGAATTACAGAAGACAGTGGTGAAACAGCCAAAAGGAGATCTGCTAGAGTTCGGAACACCAAGTGTAAAAAAGAGGAGAAAGTTGACTTTCAAGAGCTCTTGGTGAAGTTCCTTCCTTCCAGGTACTGCACAGCAGCAACCTTTTCATTGTGAGATAATCACAGAGGGGAAGCTGTTTGGGATTTTGTTTGATTGACATTCCCCCAACCTTAAAACTACCAGTCCCGTGTTATTTTTTGAAGCAGATGCAGTGCATTATCTTCTGATAAATTTAATAAGATTGTTTTAAGTATGAATTGCTGAATAAAAATTGGAAAATAAAGAAGCTTTTACTGCTGTTAAACTTAATTAGCAGACAGTGCAGGTGTCCAAATGGATAAGATAAAGTAACCTTGATTTGGACAAAAAGAACTGGATGCAAATCTCTGAATTTGTTTCAGTAATATATTTTCACTGTTAAAATTTGCACAATGTTTCACATTTAGGTTTCACCTAGTAATGAAAGAAAAAATGAGAACTTTGTTGATATTGTGGGTTTTTCCCCCCTTTTCACACAGATTAAGGAAATTGGATCCTGAGGAGGAGGAGGACCCTTTCAATAACTATGAGGTGCAATCAGAGAGCAAAGAGGAGAATTTTCAGCATGTTGGACCACATAGAATGTCATTTGATTCTACAACATTTATGGAATCTGGTAAAGATTTCATTATAACCCCTGTCCTTTCTTTGTTGTTTTTGCCATATTGTATGTGTTATTTTCTGTATTTTCCTGTCCTGCCTAGAAGATATGGAAGTATATGATATTTTAAAAAGTATAATTTCAGAGTATAGACGTATCTCAGGTGGTACTAATTTTTTAACTCTTGGGGGATTGCTTAATCACTGTGTGCAGGAGTCCTGTTTCATGGAATTTTCCATTTAAACAGTTTGGAATACAGTAACTGAATTCTGCACATGAGCAGCACAGAAGAACTGCTGTGAGATAAGTGCATAAAACACTGTTGAAACTTGAAACAACTAAGTTATGATCTGCCTCAACTTTACACATGTAGGCCTTTGTGTTTATCTGCTTTCTAGAAAAACAGGATGTTCATGAATTCCTGCTGGATAACCTGAACAACGGTGGGATCTTGGAGCTGATGATGAGATATCTCAAAGTCATCAGCCAGAAGTTCCTGGTGAAGTGGCCTCCTGGCTTGTGTGAGGTGGTCCTCAGTATCTATAACAGCTGGAGGAAGCACAGCAGTAGCCTTCCCAACCCACTCCTGAGGGACTCAAGTAACCAACACATCAAGGTAATGCAGCACTTCTCCTTGTTCCATATTTGCTTGGTGTCAGTGTGCCCAAGTGCCCAAGTGAAATCCAGCAGGCACAGGTTTGGCTTAGCTCTGTCTGGAACTGCTTGTCCCAGCTGTAGGAAGTGTCCTAAACTTTGGTGCACTGCAGCTCCTGGGCCTGTTCCTGGCCTGACCAGACCTGGATGATGCCACATGCAAACTGAATGTCATGTGTGTGTGTACACAGAGAGGTAATAAATTGATACAGATAAACTTTACCCCTTTATTCTGTTGTTGCTCTTTTTTTTTTCCCTCTCCCTTTTCTGATATAGCACAGTTTTGTTTTGTCATCAGGTCAGTTCAGAGGCTGCTCTGTTCTCACTGGCTGATTGAGGGTCATCATTGCTGCTTTAAATAGAGTAAATACAATGTAGTTTTAAGATAACCTGAAATTTGCAGTAAAAAAACCCAAACAACAAAACAAACCAAAACCACCTCCTCAGCATCACTGTTTTATTACCTTTGTAAATCCATAGTTTCCTGAAAGCAAATAGAAAAAGTAGTCAGTTCTTTACATTAGTGTTAAACCAGCTTAATGATAGAAGATCATAGTTCTTGAATTACAAAACCAGTTCTGATACTTCTTGGCCACTGAGCCAGCCTATGTTATCTTTTTAATGTTTGCAGTCTGTATTCATTTGGAAAGTTATTTGCCTTTGGTATGACTTTGAAAAAATATTTCAGATAAAATGTTTTTACTTCATTGCAAATGAAATATTAATTATGAAAATTGCTGTTCCATTGATGTCATTTACAAACCAAACAAAAGTGCCTCTATGTTGCAGATGTTAAATTTTTATACATCCTGTGACTTATTTATGTATATTTTTCACATATAAATGCCTTTTTTTACACAAATGTAAATATATTTATAAATATATTCCCTTGGTTCTTATTATTACTGCATAGCTGCTTACTTGTATGTAAATTTTCTTATTTTTCAAATGTCACTGCTACTGCTATAGACTAGAATTGTGCTTTTGGCACGATCTGGCAATTTCATATCGTTTTATTTCAGCCAGATAAAAAAGTAAGTATGACAATTTTTTTGAACATCAGGCTATGCTATTCTGACCTTTCATGAGGTGAGATTTTTCTTTTTTAATGCTTCTTAGTATTGTTTGGGTTTTTACCTGTTGATTTGTCAGTGGTATTAAATACCTTTTAGGCAGAAGTAGTAGTTATAGCTTGAGAATAGAAATCCCAAGAGGACAAGATGAAGGCTTTCTTTGAAGTGAATTGCAAGTTTAGTGATTTTTTTTTTTTTTAATTTATGCTTCTTTTAATGTATTTCTTTCTGTGAATCCTCTTTTGATATCTCCTTGCTTTTTCTGAAGGATATGATGTTAATGAGCCTTTCTTGCATGGAACTGCAATTAGATCAGTGGCTCCTGACAAAAGGGAAGAGTTCTACAGGTGAGAACTTGATTAAACTTTCTTCAGACTCTGAAAACACTGGGGGTATATGAAGAAATGTTTCCAGGAATCCCCTGGATTTTGGAGCTATTTTTTTAATATCTTCCAGATCCTTGTTTTATTGGTCTACCAATTGTTTGCCTTTGGCTAGATCAATACCTTCGAAATTCTGATACGTGGGACTCTTTCCGTGGAACACCAGTACCTTCATGATAAAATGTAATTAATTGACTTGCAGTTTCTCCACGAAATTGTCCTGCTGCCTCTGTGAATGGCAAGTTTGGTCCTGACTTCCCCGGGACTCATTTTTTGGGCGACCTGCTACAGCTGTCGCTGGCGTCTTCGCAGCGCGATCTGTTCCAGGAGGGCTGGATGGAGTTTGTCACTCGGGTGTACTGGCTCAAGGCTCGCTTCCTGGCACTGCAGGTTGGCTTTGATTCTGCCTTAACAAACACAGCTTTCCCCAAATTTTCCTCGAGTCAATATCGTTCAGATGCAGCTGATTCGGGAGTCTCAAGTCTTTTAAGCATGTGGATAAAATCAGCTTAAAACATAGTGATTTCATTTTACTTTTAAATATAATTAACTTTCCCTGAGGGGTGAGGTGGAAATGAAGTAGAAGGTCTCACATGCTGAGCAAATATTCAGATGTGTTTAATATGTAGGTCTTTGTTTAAGTTAACTTGTACTCAGCTTAAAAAAGAATTATTTGTACTGAAGTTACTTGGAATAGTATTGTGGAGCTGCAGAACATAAGATTTTTAGGGGCCTGGACTTGTGGACTCTATCAAAGTCTCAGGAATTCCAAAATGCAGATTTTAACTGTAGCAGACTGTTTTATTACTCTTCCCTCTGCTCTTTCAAGGTGTCATGGTTCTGCTTTTGAAGACTTCTAATTTAATATGCAAATTTTGAAGCAGAGGGTTTTAAACCTATCACTAAGGGAATAATTTGAAAGAGATATTATTGGATCCCAGTATTTTTTTTTCACGCTAAGTGTTGCTTCTCCAGGACATCAAAGAGGGCTTTTAAATGCATTAATTATGTTTAAATCAATTGTCAGCTAGTTATGTGAGTCAGTTTCGTAAGTGTGAACTAACTTGTTTCTTCCCTTTTTTTTTTCTGCATCTAAGGATTCCTTTCTAATAAAGTTATTTAGGAAAAATGAGAGGTCCTATACAACTACTGGAATTTTTTATCTTGTGGTATGCAGAGTCATATTTTGCCTTTGCATTCCTTCCTGACCTCTCAACTTCAGTACCTACTTTGCACAGAGCCAGTAGAATTCATTCACTTTGCAAAACATACTAATGTTTCTTGACTCAATGTTCTAATTTGCACAAATGAAAGAGTTATTTCTGCTGCTTTACTCCTCTGCCTTTTTAAAGGAAAGGGGTTTTTTCACTCAAGTGTGGTCTGGTTTTCAGGCCTGAAGTTTCTGGGTTTCTAAAGCTCTGGTTTTCTGTTGTTTGTGTTCCCTCTCTTGGAACAAGTTTCAGAAAATCCAAACATCAGAAAACTAGAGCTTTGGAAACCCAGAAACCTGAGGCCTGAAAACCAGAATACACTCCAGACCAATCTTACAAATTTATGTAGGGTGAATTCTATTTTTCTGATTTGTTTTATCTGTTAAAATAATTGATAATATATTTTAAAATATTTTTGCTTTAATTTGAGCTATTCAGTTGAATTTGATTTTTAATTTTTTGAGGACATGCAGCAATCACACTGGCAGTGCCTGCATTAAATTTAAGCATTTTCTACAAGTTTTGGAGACCCTTTCTGCAGTGAGAACCATAGGACTTTTTAGTTGATTGTTTTCCTCTGTACTGTTTCTATAGGGAGACATGGAACAGGCTCTTGAAAACTATGATATCTGCACTGAGATGCTGCAGAACTCCACCAGCACCCAGGCTAAAGCTGGCAATGACAGTAGCATCGTGATAAGGTTGCCTAATCTGCATGTTGATTCTGTGGTCTCTTTAGAAGAGGTGAGAATTCATTTGCAGGTGTGTGTTCCCTGTTCCACCCTCACACTCCATCTCTCCCAGTTTCAAATGTCACCTATGAATTAGTTCTTTTGTGATGTAAGTTTTTACCCTGTGTCAGAGTGAGGGTTTTGTAGTTTGAAGATTATGTCAAGACTACCCTCTCTTTTTCAAAAGCTATGTTTTTTGTATCTGTTGGTCCTGTACATCTATAGATTGCATTTATGCAAAACAAAAATATTAAAGCAGCTGCATGCATTAAAGCAGCAGTAGATTGTTGGATCAGTGTTTTTCTTTTCTTAAACACCAAGAGCTAAACTGTTGGGAGAAGTGTCAGTATTCAAATATATGTGAAACCAAAAGTTAAGATTATATCACCTGTGATGTTTGCAGATTGAAAAGAACCTAAAATCTCTGGAGAGGTGCCAGTCTTTGGAAGAGATCCAGCGCCTGTATGAGGCAGGGGATTATAATGCAGTGGTGCATCTGCTCCGGCCAACCTTGTGCTTTAATGGTTATGGCAGAGCCAAACATCTGGAGTTTGTCACCTCCATACCAGAGAGACCAGCACAGCTGCTTCTCCTCCAGGTTTGCTTTGATTCTTTAAAAACTCTGGTTTAGTAAGGAATTAAGACTTATTCCTGAAAACAGGATGGAAGGATTTCTGGGATGGGTGTTAACAGTCATGGGTCTTGTTTACAGAGCCAGACATGGAACCAAATCTCTAAATGCTCTGAGGAGCACAGCTTTATCAACATCATTAGCAATGAGTCAGCTTTTGCTGACTGAGAATGTGGCTAAAGAGACAAGAAGAGGCCTCCATGAAATGACCAGAAACTTGAATCATTTCCCGAGTTATTTTATAGATGGATTCATGCTGCTGTTGACTATATGGTGACTTAGAACCATTCTAAAACTTGGCTATCTAGCATATTAATGATTTTGATGCTGTGAAGACAAGCTCCTGCATGAATGAGTATCTCTTGATACATGCAGTATAATTGCTGTAGAGTTAGTCCATTTGACACTGTAAAAATAAATGTATAAATGAGCTCAGCTGTGAGTATATTAGGTTATTTGGGGAAAAAAAAGTTTGCACAAAAAAGGACTGTTGGTCTTTTAACTGGACTGAGCCAAATCCTACAGTTTCCATGCTGTCTAGTGACCCAACCTCTTCAGAGTAGAAAGAAGCAGAATGTTGCTATTCCGCTGGCAGTGGAGTTGCTACTTTGTTATTTATGAAGTAATAAAATGATAGCACGATCATAAAGATCCAAACACTGCTTCTTGCAGATCTTAAGGGCTCTATTCAGCTGTAGATCATTAAAATTACAGACCTACAGCCATCCCTTTCGTATTTTCTTTCCTTGTGTCTCTTATTAAAGCAGAAAGATGTGATGTTTTTTTTTGTATTTAGATCCTACTTGTGTATTTGTCATCCAGGATCCAGGCACCTCCTATTGTCCTTTTAATGTTGTATTTAAAGATGTTCTGTTTAGTTTCATTGAAGTAATCACATTAACTGAGTATAATGTTTTGCTTTGCCCTGCTGTGCATTCATGTTTAAAATAAACTCTTCATTTTTATAATAGATCTTTTTCATATTTACATTCCCTAGGACTCCCTGCTCAAACTGAAAGACTACAAGCAATGCTTTGAATGCTCAGATGTTGCCTTGAATGAAGCAATTCAGCAGATGATTAATATGACAGCAGCTTCTGCTAAAGAGGAGTGGGTTGCTACGGTAACACAGCTGCTCTCAGGAATAGACACTTCATTATCCTCAGTTAGCAGCATCTTGAAAGACTCCTCTGTCACACCAAGCCTCGTTCGCTTAACAAACAACCTGATCCAGGTAACCATGGCCTGCCACCAGGACTGAGGGGTTGGGTGCTGCACATTGCTGGTGTGACACAGTTTCTGTGTGAATTCCCACCCTCTCCTAGGGCTGGGCTTGCTTACATTTCTGTTACATTTTTGGGAAGATGGTGTTACAGTATTGTGTGAGCATTGTCACAGTCTGCAGTGTGGTAGAGCTGCCCTGAGCACCCACCTGTGCCAGAACCAGCATCAGCAGGAGCTGATGCCTTCTGCAGGCTGGCCTGGAACAGAGACTAGGCAGAGCAAAAGGATAAAGTGGGGATTTATTAAAGGCCTCAATGGATACACCCTGAGCAATGCCAGAGCCGAGCTGGGCACACCCAGGGTGAACTCCACAATGATCACGGAATGGACCCCAGTCACAAGGCCTCACACTTTTATAAGTTCTGGTCATTAGCATATTGGGGTTAATTGTCCAATTACAGCCTCAGATGATGAAGCTCCATCCTCCTGGTTTTTCTTTCTTCAATTCACCATTTTTTTTGTTCTTGGTCCTGAAATTTGTATTGGTTGTCCTTGGTCCCAAGCTAGGGAAGGAATTGTTTTGTCTCCCTACCCTGTGAAGAGAGCTTAGCAACACTGAATATGAAACCCAGAACCACACACTGAAACAGCACAGAATCTGAAAAATATAAAAGCTAAAACTTTAGACATCAGTGCCTTCAGACACCAAGCTGCCTAAAACCATCAAAATATAAGATATATATAAGATAAATATAAAATATAAAAAATATAAGATAAATATAAAATATAAGATAACCCAACGCTGGGGTTTTAGGCTATTTGAAATGGTAATAATGTGAAAATTGAGCTGCCTGGGTGTAACTTGTAAGTTATGGCTCTGATCCTGCCTGTGTGTGCTTCAGGCTGGAGGACTGAAGTAAGACTTACAAGTGCTGGCCAAAGTAAGTGTTTTTCTAGTAAAAACAGAGAGGGTGATCTGAACAGGGCAGGAGAAAAGTGAAATGTGAACTGCGCCTAAAATTATGAATACAGCTAATTTTAGCCTTTTACAGAAGGCACTTTCAAACCTCAAAACTGAAGGAGCATTTCCAGTCCAGGTAATAAATGGCAGACTTACAAGAGGCAGTTCTGTTAAGAAGTGGGTCTAGTTAATGTCAAAAATCCACGTGCTTGCAATTCTCAAATCTCCATTTACTTCAGCAAAAGCCAAGGATCCTTCACTACTTAGAAAATCATACTCACATTGTGTAAAGTTGTATGTGTTATGGAATGTAATGGAATTCTGGAGAACAGAGTGTTCAGGCACATCATTTATATAGCCTGTTTAATGACTCTACTTGGTCTTTAACAGTTTTTGTAAGACCTAATTAGTTGTTCTAGAATTCAGAAATTTTTTTAAGTTCCTCTTCATCTGGGTTGTAGAGAAATTTCTTGTACAATAATGAGGCCTAAAAATGCAAAGAATTGGTGCTGTGTATTTGTTTACTATGAATTGCTTGTATAGCCTATTAACATCTAGGTGGAAAACGAGGGTGCAAGAGGAATGTCAGAGTAGGACGAATAATCTACTACCCTTCCCTTGTTGATTGATCTACCTCTGGCATTTTTACAGCCACCTGTGAGAAGCTGAGACTCAGCTTTAGGTTATTTCCTTGGGGTAAAATGTGTTGCCAACTTTGGTTTGTTTGGGAAGGATTCACAGCCGACCTTTGTCTTTCATCCCTTTGTCTGTCTGATGTCTGTTTCTCTATCAGATCATAGACTGCAGCATGGCTGTCCAGGAGGAACCAAAGGAGCCATACGTGTCCTCAGTGCTTCCATGGATTATCTTGCACAGGATCATCCAGCATGAGGAAGATGCTTTTCAGTCCCTTTGCTGCCAGCAGCAGCCGAACCAGGGAGAAGAAGGTGGATTATTTCTTCACTTTTACATATTGGCCCTGAGCTCTTTACCATCTAGCTCAGGAGTATAAGTAATAAAATACTTGTTTGCTGTCTTACCTTGCTGGCTGAAGGGAGTAGAGGGTATGCAAGCATCACTTCCCACCACAGAGGAAGCTTTTTGCCAGTTAAAGCATTTGACTCAGATTTAACTCAGTTCTGTGCTTCTTTAATAGTTACTAGTTTCTTTCTTCCAGGGAGTCCTGACACTCCTATGCTGCCTTCTTCACTTATGCTGCTGAACACAGCTCATGAGTATTTGGGAAGAAGATCCTGGTGTTGCAATTCAGATGGTGCCCTGCTCAAGTTCTATGTAAGTATTGGCATCATGGAATAACTGAGATTGATTCTGATTGCTCTGTGAAAGTCATCTGGCCAAGGCACATGTCAAAGCAAGAAAAGTCCAAAGTCAGATTGTTTATTCCCTTGTCTTCCTGTTAAATATGCACTTTTAAATCTACTTTCCATCTTCTCCTAGACAAACATGAAAGTTTCAGTCAGTTTAATCTGAGTAGCAAAGGCTTGTTATTCCAGACCCTTTCTATTGGTCTGTTGTCACAGTTCCCATTGTTCTCTGGACTTACCTCCCTGAGAAGAATAATCGTTTTCTTTTGTTTTTTCTCCTTTGTTTTGCTTCTTGCACTAGTATTTTATTTTGTTCATGGGATTTGAAAGGGAAGTAGGAATAGCCAATAAGTCTGATAGTACTGTACATCATTCAGAAGCTAAAAAACCCTGTAGTGTTACATCTTTAAAACTGCTGCTAAAATAACACAGTGGCATTCCATATTCCTCTTGTCTCAGTGATTCTAAATAAGCTGTTCACTTCACAGAACTGAATTTGTCAAGTGTTAGGTAGGCTTTGCACATTTTCAGTGTACTGAAATCAGTGTAAATACTGTTTATCATGTAAAAAGAACGTATTTCAACTTTGGGCCAAGAAAATTCAGTTTTGGACAGCTTGTTTGTTTGTTTCTTCCAAATCATAAGAGTAAAGATTTGCAGGCCATCATCTGTCCTCAGTTACACAACTGGAGTGCTTCTGATTGCTCCCACATCTTGCAGTGTTACCTAGATTTGCTCTGAAGCTGTGTTGCATTTAATTGTTCTGTGATTGATAAATTTGTCTTGTTTGATTTTACCTACTTTGATTTTATACCACAGTCTGAAAAAAATGGCAATTCTATTGTTTTCGTGTTATTAACTAAATATTATTTAAAATAAAATACAGAGTTCATCTGTTGAACAGTGGTGAAAATGAGGAGTTACTTTAGCCCTCCATTTTCCGGTGTCTTAAGGCTGTTCTTTTCTCTGTTGTTCAGATGAATGTGTTACATCTCACATACTCCAGGATGGTGTCTGGGCAGTAATGCTGTAGCATAATTAGATGAAAGGACTTACCCATTCATGATTGACCTTTAAGATTATTCCTTGAAGTCCCATTTTTTACACCAGAAAAGAAATTTCCCATGGTTAAGTAGATTGTTTCTATGTGTTTGCTCATTTTATCTTAGCTCAGAAACCCAAGTGTTTCCCTGAGCAGCCTGGCTGCTGGCAAATCCCAGGTAACTCAGTGCCGTGGCAACCACTGGGCTGTGCTCTACAGGGACATTTCAGGGGCACTTCACAGATTCAGCTTGACTTCACTGAGGTTTATTACCTTCAGCCAAGAGAAAATTGTGATTAGTTCTGCATAGAGCCACTCAGGAATCTCTTAATTTCCCTTCTCAGCACTCCCTGGAGCTTATTATCCACAGCTCAGTGCCAGAGCCCATCTACCTCTGCATTTGAGCAGCAGTGTGTCCAAGGCAGTAATTTAGACAGCTGGGAAGGGTGGCGCTGAGAGCCTGAGGGCTTCTGCAGGAGCCAGCTCACCCTGGTAGGGCTGCAGTGAATGAGCAGTGTTTGAACTGAGGCTGATTCAGGGTAGAACTATCAGATTATCCCTATCCCTGCTCTCCTCAGCCTCCCTGGTTTTTGGAGCATAATGCTGATGCACCTGAGCTGCCCCTGCAGGGACTCCAGAGGCCTTATTAGCTCAGGCCCTGTGCTTGAAGAAAATAGATGGGCTGTTCCCAGGCTCCAGCTTGCCCACAGATGAGTCTGAGTTGTGCCTGGAAAATGTGCCTGTACCCACAGTCTGGAGAGTCACAGAGTATGGGCTGTGAACCTGGGGAAAGTACAGATGACTGAGAGCTGGCAATGTATTTGCAGTGAGATCTCTGGAAATGTCATCAGGTACTTTAAACAAAATGTTCCATTTTCACTTACAGAATTGCCCACTTCTTAAACTAAAATATAATGTAGTATTATTAAACACAAGAATTTAGTTTTCAGAGAGGAGAGGGTGTTGGAAGGATAGGGAAAGACAAAGATAAAATGGGATGAATTATTTGAAGAGAAAGGCAGCTCAAGAATGTGAAAAGTGTTTCATAGATTAATATTAAATGAACACCTGTAGATGAACTGGTTTCTGGACGACCTTATATTGCTTGTACATGAATGTGCTGTGCAAGAGAAGGTGTTAATATTAATTAGGGCATTTAGTAATAGTCTGAATTATTAGGAACAAGTCTGGATTTCTGCCAAGAACTTAAAAGTTGCATAAGAGCACAGGAGATTGTTTGGAGCACTGTTCAGGTGAGAATTCTGTTACTGCTGTTAGGTGTGCTTTTGTTTGGAGCGATAGGAATATAAGGCTTTTGTTAGTGTCCTCTGATGCTCAGTTTTTCTTCAGCTTATTTAGCTACACTTTGTGTCAATTTTAAATGTCCTTCACAAATTCATACAGGGAAGGTGCTGGCAATAAGGAATCTGCTGGGACTCAGTATGAATGAGTCTGCTGTGACTCCAGATGTCATTGAAATGCTTTCTAAGAATTGTCTTTGCTTTTATTTTTCAGGGGTTTGGCTCTTAATAAACAGTACCTTGATCTTAGCACAGATATTTTGATCGGAAGAGAATCAGCATCTTATATTTAATTAATCAGCTCTTATAAATGAGTTTCTTACCTATGTCATTGATGTCAGATTTTTGCCTTGTAATGCAGTGTTTGTATTGACAGGAAAACCCATCATGATGAGAAGCTTCTTGTAGGACTATGCATAAATAATTGAGTTTGCAGTCCTAGATGTTGAAAAATGATAAATGGTCACAAATAAACATTTTTTTTTAATTGAAACTCTATAGTGGAATGAATCTTAAACCTCAGTGGTTGTGTGGGTTTTGTTTTAGTTACAAAATAAATATCCAGAATCCCCCTACACAGGTTATTCTTGGTGAGCATAATTTTATTGACCTTGAAATGTCTTCTTGAATGCAATCTTTTTTGGTTTGTTTTTTGTGGAAGCTTAGTGAGAATTTTCAAAGAGTTACCTTTCTTCTTTTGGAGTTCAGCTGCAGTTTTTATAATGAAGGTCTTAAAGTATCAGCATCTTCCAAAATCTTCTACTGATGGGCACTTTCTCTTGTAGTGTTGGAGGTAAAGATAGCAGCTTGTTACAGTGTTTAGTAATTTGGGATCAGTCCAGCTACTTTCCTTGGTGTGTAGCCATCTGTGTAATACTGTTCATACTGTTCAATTCTATAGTCCTTTCAGCCAGATTTTCATTAACTCTCTCTCTTCTTTTGCTGCAAAGTTCTCTCCATCCTGCTTTTTTCATGCAGAGGAAATTGCTAGTTGTGAATTAGGGCAGAAATTCTTCTGTACCTTTTCCTTATTCACAGCATTGATGAAGTGTAGTGTTTAAATTCACAGAAGCAGCTTGGTGTGCAGGGGAGAACTTTGCCTGATTTTAAATCTGAAACATGAAGCTGATATTTAACCTCATTGATTAAAGATAAGTGTTTGTGAATTACACAGGAAGGGAAATAAAAGCATTTCAATGCTGCTGCAGTGCTATTGGAATGACTTGTGTGAGACCAGTTTGCAGAAGTACACGAGTGATATTTGGTAGGGTTTGGGGAAAAACCCATGTAGTGCCTGCGAGTTGTTTCCATCCCCTGCCTTGAGACAGTGACCACAGCTCACTGTGATCTGCAGGTGACCTTGTCCTTGATGCTTGGCTTGTAGGTTCAGGTACTACAGAAAGAACTTGCAGCTTCCACTTCTGAAGATACTCATCCATACAAAGAGGAGCTGGAAACAGCCTTGGAGCAATGCTTTTATTGTTTGTATGGTTTCCCTAGCAAAAAAAGCAAAGCAAGGTACCTAGAAGAACATTCAGTACAGCAGGTAAGTTCTGTGTTATCCAGTGTCAGTGGAATATCTTGAAGTAATGAAAGATGCACTCGTGGTTTTTTCTAATGTGCTTTGATATATTTTGGAGAAAGATTAGTTTTATTTCCCTGTAAATTTTATGTATTTTACACATTGTAGAGAATAAACTAAATTTTTTCTTATTTTTTAAAATTATAACTAGTCAAATATTTTAAATTAAATGCTAGTCTTATCCATAGTAGTCTGTCATCCTGAAAGTATTGAGAAATTGATTTTATTAAGCTATCACTTTCCTATTTTCAGCTGAGAAGAAGTTCAAGGTTGAGGAAAATTTAGAGAGGAAAAGTCAGCTTGAGAGAAGAAAACTTTAGCAGCCAGCCTTTCAGTTTACAAAAGTGAAAAATGTCACTGTTAAAAGCTTGCAAGTACATTATATTATCCTTTATTTTGACATCTCTGGTGGTAAATACCTGGTAACTGTTTATGAGAAATGTGAAATTCATTTGAATTTGGGAGAAGGGCAACAACAGAGTGCCTCTGGAAGAGGGTTGGACTATTAAGGGAGGAAGGAAAAAATACAGGGCACCAATATAATGCCCTGCCTTGAGAAACATCACTGATGTTCAAAAATTCCTGACTAGTGTGCACTAACCAAATGCAAGTGATCATAGAATTATCAATCAAAACTGTTTTCATACAAGCAAAATGATTGTCTGGCTCTGTTGAACAAACCTTTTAAAATACACACATACATTACTGTCCATTGAATGTTTGGGAATTTTGTATGTTATATGTACGTCTTCGAGAGTGAAGATAATGAGAGAAAGGGGATCAAGAAGAGAAGGGAATTATAAGGAGATTCCTCTGCAACTTCCGTTTTCCAATGCAGAGCAAAATTTACTGTAATGGTAAAGTGAACAATAAAAGGAGAAAACCTTAGTCTAGCAGAAGAAAACTGTAAATTATTTTGTGTATTTTTACTGCTTTCAAGAAAGAAAAGTGAAGAGAAAATGAGGGGTAAATTCTGGAAGTAACATTCTCTAGAGGGTTCGAAGATTTTTGAGGCTCAGAATTTTGTCTGATTTCCATTTCATTAACTCTTGGCTCTGAAATAGAAGGGGAACAGTTCTTCTCCATATCTTACCCATGATCTCAGTGTCACTCAGAATATCTACAGTTGATCCTTGCTTATAAACAGCTCTTCTAAGCAAGTAGAATGAATTTATTTTTACATAAGTTTGAATTTAGCGGCATACACTAAATTACAGCAATATGTTTGTCTGTTAAATCAGTAAGCAGTATATTGTGAGCAGCATAAATGAATAGCACCTTTAGCTTTATTCTTGGAGGTTTAATTTGGTTCCTGCTAGAGTAATTTGTACACTCTTAAGAACTAGAAGGGCTATAGAAAACCATCATTAGTAGACTTGAATTTTGGAATTTGAAGTATTTTTTCCCCTCTCACCTACCTCCCTCTTCAGGTTGATCTGACATGGGAAGATGCTTTGTTCATGTTTGAGTATTTTAAGCCTAAAACTCTTCCAGAATTTGATAGTTACAAAACCAGTACAGTGTCTGCTGATTTGGCCAACCTTCTGAAGAAAACTGCCACAATTGTTCCTCGAACTGACAAGCCTATGCTGAGCCTGGAGACTGTGTCTGCCTATATTGAAGGAACATGTAGCAAGGTATAATTAATTGTTTGGCTTTTTTTTTAATTAAATTGAAGGGAGTAAAAATTGATGTTGCTATTTTTATGTTGACTTTGAGATTATTACTGGAATGATTTATTACACGATGTTGGGTTTCCTTGGGTAATTGCATTTAAATAAAATAAGAACAGTCCTGCCAAAGCTTTTAGCCTTTGAATGGTAAAATATGGTCAGCATGAGATGTTCATTAGTGTTTGTAAGTGCTCTGTGTATCTGTGAAACACTTTCAATGTCTTCATATTCAAAACCTTCATATTGTGTGATGAAAAGGCTACTTCCTCTACAAGGAAGAAGCAAATGTGCAGCTCATTTAATATGAACCTTTGCCTTTTTGCTTTGCAGGCACCATCTCTCCCCGAGGGTGCAGACTATTCTCCACCAGTGGTGACTGAGCTGTATTATCTCTTGGCAGACTATCATTTCAAGAACAAAGAACAGTCCAAGGCCATTAAATTTTACATGCACGACATTTGTATTTGCCCAAACAGGTCAGTAGTTTTGAATCCTGCTGCACATCCTTCATTCTTCTCACTTCTTTCAGTATTGAAAAGCAAACTGTTTTCAGGAATGAAAGAAAACCCCACCTGCAATCTATTATCACAGGTCCATTGTATAATTAAGGGCATCTCTAAAACAACCTAACAGAGAAAACAAAATCTAAAATGTAGGGTTAAATATTTGATTGCTTTGAAATTAAAACCAAAAAATGGAAGGAGGGGGGAAAGCTAAATTGGAAATAAAGAATAACTGTGAAGAACTGTTAACTGTTAGCACCTTTTGCTCTTTGCTTAGGCATGTTCATGCATGATAAGGAGTGAAAAATGTCATCATTTGATAGTGTAGCTATAGCACAAATGGCATCCTTAAGTGGATTAATTGTTTAGGCTGACCTCTTCCTAAAAGTGTTGATTTTGCTGCTAGAGAGCTACGCAGAGAATACAAGTAAAGTATTTAAGTGATATTTAAACAAAACCACCTTGTTTCTTGATAATTTACAACTCACTGAAATAGCATCAAGATTAAGCTCTCTCATCTTAAAAATAAAGCATGTTCTGAATATCAGTCTTCTAAATTAAATTAAATAACCTTTAAATTTCCTGATTAAATATAAAGTTTACATATTAGGTGTTATCATTTTAATTCTCCTTGAAGCTGATAGATCAGGGTCAGTGACAAAAACCCTAATTTGATAGATTTGAGACAAGAAAATTGTTTCTAAATCCAGTCACGTAACAGAGACAAAAGGGAAGGTGCAGGCACAGAGCAATTTTAGATGTGAAATCTTCAGAGGAAATTCCTGTAGTTTGATATTACTGCATCTTCTAGTCTGGGACTTGTGACTAGCAAATGGCTAAAACTTTTGTTTAAAGGCAGATAAATTACCAATACCACCCCTTACCAATTTTTCTGTAGTTTTGGTGTTCTAAAACTTAAATTCAATAATAATTGATGGAATGATTTTTTACTTTCATGTGTAGCATTCTTTGCTCAGAGGGTGCCTTTTGTGGTGGCATAGTATCTTTGCCCCAGTCACAATAGTTGGTACTTGTCTGTACTACAGTTCCTGTTCCATTCCCCTCAGGAATCTCACTACTGAGTTCACTTGACCTAGAAATGAGTTTTCAGTTGTAATCAGAAGAAATTGCAGGCAAAAATATGAGAGCATTATGGTTGTTGCCTTGGTGTTAAAATCATGGTAAAATTGAAAAACCCCAGAGCAGCTGAACCCTGGTGTTAAAGTGAGGTTGTGGCCTGTGGAAACCACCCTTCAGACTGCATTGTCAATAAACACAAGGCTGGACCTTCAACAGTGCCTCAGGCAGAAATTGCAGTTCTAGCTCATCAGATTTTTCCTACTTGAATGCAATTTGGGCTTTATGATTTTTGTGCAGTGAAATGATGATGATTATTCACTGTTGAGTCCAACAGTACAAGGTGTCATAGTGTCTGCTGGCCTGCAGGGTGACAACATTTTGACAGGGCTGTGTGGTTACTGAGAGAAAAACAATGGGAGTGCTGCCATTAGTAGTATAGATATACTGGCTTTGCATGGCAAATAAACCTGGATTTCTCATCTGTTTTCCATGTGTGACAATTCCTGGGGGCAGTGCTTTGTTAGGAAACTGTTTTAAGAAAATCAGTATGATTTAGGCTATGCAGCTTGTGTTCCACTCTGAGGATGAGAGGAAGTGCAGGGATCTGATTTGTGTGATGAAGAGAGCTAAAATTTGTAGACACAGCAAGACAAATCTTGTTTGTACCTTGAGGGGGGGAGTTTGTTCACGGGTTGTGTCCTTGCCTGGCCAGGTTTGACTCCTGGGCTGGCATGGCTCTGGCTCGAGCGAGCCGCATTCAGGACAAGCTCAACTCCAACGAGCTGAAGAGTGATGGCCCCATCTGGAAGCACTCCACCCCTGTGCTGAACTGCTTCAAACGGGCCCTGGAGATCGACAGCTCCAACCTCTCCTTGTGGATCGAGTACGGCACCATTTCCTACGCCCTGCACTCCTTTGCGTCCCGGCAGCTCAAGCAGTGGAAAATGGAACTTCCCCCTGAGGTTGTGCAGCAGGTGGGGTCCAACAGACAGAGTATAACATTTTAAATATTGAAAGTTAGGTTTTCTAACGTAGTAAGTTATTTAATTAAGTATTTGCATGTTATATTCCATGTATTAGACTGTATGGTTACTTAGTAATGTTGGAAATTCTAATATTCGTGTAGTCTGGTGGTGTCAAGCAGCATTTGGAGGTGGGTTTTTTTTCTTATTCCTGTGTAAAATCAGTTTGAGCCTAATCTTTGAATTATCTTTTGAAGGTGACACCAAATTGTTTTAACCTTCTGGAAAGGGGAATTATATTTACCTTTCCTATCTGTAAATGTCAGGCAATGTTTCCAGGAAAAGCTGAAATGCATATATATTGAAATAGTGAAGAGATCAGAAATTACTCTGATATCTGTGTCCACCTGTCATCTCTTATATCTAAAGAATCCTCCCCTTTTTCTCTGGTTTTGGGCCATTTACCTAAACAAAAGATCAAAGTGAAAAGATAGGTGGAATTCCCATTGAAAACATTGTTGTGAGTTCATAATATCTTTCTGTGTAAGGGAGGTGAAGAAAAAGATTATTAAGAAGTTTATTGCTAAACCAAAATGAGCAATTCTAAATACACTCTGACAGTGCTAAGAGTTGCTTGGGAGAATATGTTGTCTTTTTGGACCAGTGAACTCTATTTCTCATTTAGCTATTCTGACTTCCAAATATTCTGTAGTCTGCAGCTGGATGCACAGTGGAAAAAAGGGAGTGCTGCTCCTCTGCTGTAATTTGTAAAACTTGCAGTGTTTGAAGTGCAGAGCTCAGTGCTGAGAGCCCCCTGTGCTTCTGGGGAAGGATTTGCAGAGGTGGTGAGTCTCACACCTGAGCTGCCCCAGCACAGCACTGCCCACAGGCATTTCCTGCCTGAGAACACAGAGGGTGGCAGCCTTGGTTTTAAAGGGAACAAATTGCTTATTAATTTTTTGAAATGGCAGTTAACTACAGAGTTTTCTTCTGGAGGGTTGTGGCATACAGCAGCTCCAAAACTAACTCCTCAGAAAATGAAGTTACAACATTTTAGGTCTTTGCCCTATCAGAAGTTTGGCCTTATGGTCTTGCAGCCTCTTGGGGATGAGGGGTTTGTTAAATAATTCCAGGGATAGTGCTGGAGTTACTTCATATTATCAGATAAAAAGAGGAAGTTGAGGAATAAATGGTAATGTTTATTTAGGAGTACATATATCTTCATTTTTTTCAAGTGAATATGTTAAAAATGTGTAATTTAATAAGAAAAGCTCTATTATAACAAAAGATAAATTGAAACAATTTCATCTCCCTTCCACAGGTATATCTCATCAGGAATGTGTTTCTCATACATAAAAACCTTATTACTTTCTTCTTCTTACAAAATGTTTAGGAAAGGAAAGGTTATGTTTTAGTTCTTGGTTATAGCGACACAGCTTAAATTTATAAACTTCGTTTTCAAAGAGAGAAAATTATATTAATGCATCTTTTGACCCAGTTTTATTTACATGAGTTTATTGGTGTTTAACTTTAATTTATGCTGCTGGTTTTAATTTTTTTTTGGACTGAGTGGGGTGGGGAGAATATTCCTCTTAAAATTAGCTACATTGCAAGCAAGATGAAATACTTTTCTTCACAAATGAGAGTGGTCCATGGTGGCTTTAGCAGATTTTAGTTGCAGAACAAAGCAAATAATTTTTTTCTTTGAAGACTTAAGATAATTATAGCTGCAAAAAAGTAGTAAAATATTCTGTATATGTGAATATTGGGGTGTTATTTTTCAGTCCTATATTTATATCAATAAATATATATATTTATATTTATATAAATAAAGATATATATATTTCTATATACATATAGAAATTTTTATATCATATATAACTAATATATAAAAATATATAATATATACCATTTAAATATATTTAATATAAATATGTTTATAAATAATATAAAAATACCTTTATATATATTATATGTTATATTTTATATAATATATAAATATTTATTATAGAAAACACTATATAATGTTTAAAAATATATGAATATATATTATATAAATATAAATATATAAAATATATAAAATATAAACATATAATATATAAATAATATAACACTATACTATTTAATATATTATTTAATATATTAATATATAGAAATATATAGAAATAATTAATATGTAGTAATATTTATTATATTATTGATATATAGTATTATTAAGAATGAATCCTAAAATTAATTATTATTGATAATATAATACTATTGATTATATATAGTTATATAATATATAATTATTATATAATATAAATTATAATCAATATTAATATTTATATGTTAATATTTCTGTATATTAATATAGTAATAATTATATGTAAATATTTTGTAAATATGTATTATAACGCATATGTTATATATTTAATATTTATATATTATTAAAATATATACTATATGAATAATAATATACATAATATCTATATATCAATCCGTACATATCTCTTCAGTCCTGCTGTTTTGCTCTGGTTTTTGTGCCAGCAGTTCCAGGGTGATCAGAGACCTCTGCAGAGCCCAGGGTGTGTCTGTTGGGGTGTGAGACCTTGGGGAGTGTGTGAGTGTCCAGGAGCTGCACTGTGAGTGTCCAGGAGCTGCAGTGTGTGTGAGTGTCCAGGAGCTGCACTGTGAGTGTCCAGGAGCTGCACTGTGAGTGTCCAGGAGCTGCAGTGTGTGTGAGTGTCCAGGAGCTGCAGTGTGTGTGAGTGTCCAGGAGCTGCACTGTGAGTGTCCCAGGAGCTGCAGTGTGTGTGAGTGTCCCAGGAGCTGCACTGTGAGTGTCCAGGAGCTGCAGTGTGTGTGAGTGTCCAGGAGCTGCAGTGTGTGTGAGTGTCCAGGAGCTGCACTGTGAGTGTCCAGGAGCTGCAGTGTGTGTGAGTGTCCCAGGAGCTGCACTGTGAGTGTCCAGGAGCTGCAGTGTGTGTGAGTGTCCAGGAGCTGCACTGTGAGTGTCCAGGAGCTGCAGTGTGTGTGAGTGTCCCAGGAGCTGCAGTGTGAGTGTCCAGGAGCTGCAGTGTGTGTGAGTGTCCCAGGAGCTGCACTGTGAGTGTCCAGGAGCTGCACTGTGAGTGTCCAGGAGCTGCACTGTGAGTGTCCAGGAGCTGCACTGTGAGTGTCCCAGGAGCTGCAGTGTGTGTGAGTGTCCAGGAGCTGCAGTGTGTGTGAGTGTCCAGGAGCTGCACTGTGAGTGTCCAGGAGCTGCACTGTGAGTGTCCCAGGAGCTGCAGTGTGTGTGAGTGTCCAGGAGCTGCACTGTGAGTGTCCCAGGAGCTGCAGTGTGTGTGAGTGTCCAGGAGCTGCACTGTGAGTGTCCCAGGAGCTGCAGTGTGTGTGAGTGTCCAGGAGCTGCAGTGTGTGTGAGTGTCCCAGGAGCTGCACTGTGAGTGTCCAGGAGCTGCACTGTGAGTGTCCCAGGAGCTGCAGTGTGTGTTGAGTGTCCCAGGAGCTGCAGGTGTGTGTGAGTGTCCAGGAGCTGCAGTATGTGTGAGTGTCCCAGGAGCTGCACTGTGAGTGTCCAGGAGCTGCAGTGTGTATGAGTGTCCAGGAGCTGCAGTGTGTGTGAGTGTCCCAGGAGCTGCAGTGTGTGTGAGTGTCCCAGGAGCTGCATGTGTGTGTGAGTGTCCAGGAGCTGCACTGTGAGTGTCCAGGAGCTGCAGTGTGTGTGAGTGTCCCAGGAGCTGCAGTGTGTGTGAGTGTCCAGGAGCTGCACTGTGAGTGTCCCAGGAGCTGCAGTGTGTGTTAGTGTCCCAGGAGCTGCAGTGTGTGTGAGTGTCCCAGGAGCTGCAGTGTGTGTGAGTGTCCAGGAGCTGCAGTGTGTGTGAGTGTCCAGGAGCTGCAGTGTGTGTGAGTGTCCCAGGAGCTGCAGTGTGTGTGAGTGTCCAGGAGCTGCACTGTGAGTGTCCAGGAGCTGCAGTGTGTGTGAGTGTCCAGGAGCTGCAGTGTGTGTGAGTGTCCAGGAGCTGCAGTGTGTGTGAGTGTCCAGGAGCTGCACTGTGAGTGTCCAGGAGCTGCACTGTGAGTGTCCAGGAGCTGCACTGTGAGTGTCCAGGAGCTGCAGTGTGTGTGAGTGTCCAGGAGCTGCACTGTGAGTGTCCAGGAGCTGCACTGTGAGTGTCCCAGGAGCTGCAGTGTGTGTGAGTGTCCCAGGAGCTGCACTGTGAGTGTCCCAGGAGCTGCAGTGTGTGTGAGTGTCCAGGAGCTGCACTGTGAGTGTCCCAGGAGCTGCAGTGTGTGTTAGTGTCCCAGGAGCTGCACTGTGAGTGTCCAGGAGATGCACTGTGAGTGTCCCAGGAGCTGCAGTGTGTGTGAGTGTCCCAGGAGCTGCAGTGTGTGTGAGTGTCCAGGAGCTGCACTGTGAGTGTCCAGGAGCTGCACTGTGAGTGTCCCAGGAGCTGCAGTGTGTGTGAGTGTCCAGGAGCTGCACTGTGAGTGTCCAGGAGCTGCACTGTGAGTGTCCAGGAGCTGCAGTGTGTGTGAGTGTCCAGGAGCTGCAGTGTGTGTGAGTGTCCAGGAGCTGCAGTGTGTGTGAGTGTCCAGGAGCTGCACTGTGAGTGTCCCAGGAGCTGCAGTGTGTGTGAGTGTCCCAGGAGCTGCACTGTGAGTGTCCCAGGAGCTGCAGTGTGTGTGAGTGTCCAGGAGCTGCACTGTGAGTGTCCCAGGAGCTGCAGTGTGTGTGAGTGTCCAGGAGCTGCACTGTGTGTCAGTGTCCCAGGATCAGCAGTGTCTCAGTGTCCCAGGATCAGCAGTGTGTCAGTGTCCAGGATCAGCAGTGTGTCAGTGTCCCAGGATCAGCAGTGTGTGAATGTCCCAGGATCAGCAGTGTGTCAGTGTCCCAGGATCAGCAGTGTGTCAGTGTCCCAGGATCAGCAGTGTGTGAATGTCCCAGGATCAGCAGTGTGTCAGTGTCCCAGGATCAGCAGTGTGTGAATGTCCCAGGATCAGCAGTGTTTCAGTGTCCCAGGAGCAGCAGTGTGTGAGTGTCCCAGGATCAGCAGTGTGTCAGTGTCCAGGATCAGCAGTGTGTGAATGTCCCAGGATCAGCAGTGTTTCAGTGTCCCAGGAGCAGCAGTGTGTGAGTGTCCCAGGATCAGCAGTGTGTCAGTGTCCAGGAGCAGCAGTGTGTCAGTGTCCCACCATCAGCAGTGTGTGAATGTCCCAGGATCAGCAGTGTGTGAATGTCCCAGGATCAGCAGTGTGTGAATGTCCCAGGATCAGCAGTGTGTCAGTGTCCCAGGATCAGCAGTGTGTCAGTGTCCCAGGATCAGCAGTGTGTCAGTGCCCAGGATCAGCAGTGTGTGGATGTCCCAGGATCAGCAGTGTGTCAGTGTCCAGGATCAGCAGTGTGTCACTGTCCCAGGATCAGCAGTGTGTCACTGTCCCAGGATCAGCAGTGTGTCAGTGTCCCACGATCAGCAGTGTGTCAGTGTCCCACGATCAGCAGTGTGTCAGTGTCCAGGATCAGCAGTGTGTCAGTGTCCAGGATCAGCAGTGTGTGGATGTCCCAGGATCAGCAGTGTGTCAGTGTCCAGGATCAGCAGTGTGTCAGTGTCCCAGGATCAGCAGTGTGTGAATGTCCCAGGATCAGCAGTGTGTCAGTGTCCAGGATCAGCAATGTGTCAGTGTCCAGGATCAGCAGTGTGTGGATGTCCCAGGATCAGCAGTGTGTCAGTGTCCAGGATCAGCAGTGTGTCAGTGTCCAGGATCAGCAGTGTGTGGATGTCCCAGGATCAGCAGTGTGTGGATGTCCCAGGATCAGCAGTGTGTCAGTGTCCAGGATCAGCAGTGTGTCACTGTCCCAGGATCAGCAGTGTGTCACTGTCCCAGGATCAGCAGTGACCCTGTGTGCTCTGCTGCCCCCGCAGATGCAGTGCCGCAGGGACAGCATGCTGGAGACAGCCAAGCTGTGCTTCACGGCGGCGGCGCGCTGCGAGGGCGATGGTGACGAGGAGGAGTGGCTCATCCACTACATGCTGGGCAAGATCGCCGAGAAGCAGAAGCAGCCCCCTGTCGTGTACCTGCTGCACTACAAACAGGCCGGGCACTACCTGCACGAGGAGGCTGCTCGCTACCCAAAGAAGATTCACTACCACAACCCCCCCGAGCTTGCCATGGAGGCGCTGGAGGTAAAGGAAGTGTGTGTGCTCGAAGCCGTGTTCTCTGCACCACGTGCAGGTGGTGCTCTGCAACGGGGAGCCTTTGCAAGGTGGGCTTGGAGAGTAAAAGGGGCCTGTTCATCAGGCTGATTTCATTTCAAAGGCACTTTGGACAGGTGGGTTGCAATTCCACTTTGGAATTTTGCTGTGTGCAGTCCATTAGTTTTTATGAAAATCAAACATTGAGAGGATTCACAAGCATCTCGTGCCTGTGGAAGCACCAGTTCCTGCATGAGGTGGGACCTTTGCTGTCTGGTTAAAGCAGTGGCTCGAGAGCATACTCAGTGGTGACGTGCTTGCAGCAAGACCAGTTCTGCTTTCTTTGTTGTGTTCCGTAGGTTATGGTTATACATTTTGTACAGTGTTCAGATTTTGTGACTTAAAAGCAACTTTCAAAGGCAGGGAAAGTTCGATTCAGGTAAATTTAGGTGACAGGTAGCTGGCTTAACTAACTCTTGCAGATTCTGTAGACAAAATACTATTTGTAAGAGATTACAGAGCCACAAATTCTTTACTGAACAAATGGATTTTGGTGTTTTTTAGGTATATTTTCGACTCCATGCTTCTATTTTGAAACTCGTGGGGAAACCAGACTCTGGAGTAGATGCAGAGGTACTGGTTAGTTTCATGAAAGAAGCTTCTGAGGGACCCTTTGCCAGGGGTGAGGAGAAGAACACCCCAAAAGTTGCAGAAAAGTGAGTGCTGGTTTCCAGCAGTATCCTCTGAAAGAATGCTAATAGACTACTGTACAATAAACTATTAGAATGAAACCGAATAAAATATACACAAAGTGAATAAAATTTATGCTAATGTTTGCAGTTTTCAGGTGCCATGAATAAGATTACATGCTACTCTGAGATCTCAAAAAGTGGCACAGAGGAAATGGGAAGGGAAGAAAACAGAACAATTCTGATCTTGTGATCCATTTTGAAGTCACTGTTTTTATTTATTCATAAATTTGATTTTTAAAATCAACTGTTAAAAAATGCAAATGCAAATTATCTTCACTTACAGGATGAGAGGTTTTAGGGTCTTTACAATTTGTCTCATTAACAACTACAGAATAAAGAAGAGTTTACCAGTGACAAGGGAGGAAAATAACTTGTACTAAAAATCCTTTATTTAGAATTTGTTAAAGAGATTTAATTGCCCTATTGGAAATGCTGTGAGAACACGCAGTCTCCTTTTGCTCTTCGTATATGAACACTCACCCTTTCTTCTCTCCCTCCCAGAGAAAAACCTTGCATGATAGATGAAGACTCTCACTCCTCAGCTGGAACAGTGCCAGGCCCTGGGACTTCCCTCCCCTCCTCCTCGGGTCCAGGTCTGACATCCCCACCTTACACAGCCACTCCAGTTGACCACGATTACGTCAAATGTAAAAAACCCCAGCAGCAGGCAACGCCGGACGGTACAGTCCCTGTTCTCAATACTGCCAGCAGGGAGGTGCTCTGAGCCTGGGCTCTCAGCAGCCATGCTCAGACTGCCAGGGAGGGTGAGGGGTCTGTGGTAACACGGGCAATATTGAAGCTCATGATCTTTTTATATATTCAGTGCCTTAAATAGAATCAATGTACAATCAGAGCTTTAAATACGAAAATCAGAGTTGTCACCTGCCACCGCTGGTACCTGTCACTTCATGAAAACAGTATTTGGGAGGAGGAGCTCACTGGATTTTCAGTGATTTTTTTTTTTTTCTTCAGAGCTTGCTGGGAAAGATGTGGGTTCAATCTTTAAAAGACTGGACACTGTTTTGGCCTGTGTGAAGTGACCAAACGAGACAAATTGGTAAAAAGACAACACAAGCCAGTATTACAGTTTTTTGAAGGAGGCAGGTGGCAACTCTTTTGAATATATTGTGATTCAGCACGAAGTGATTTGCATGACAGTCCAGTAGATTTCATCTTTTAATTTTTCTTTATCATTTACAATGACTGGTTAGCAGCTCATCTTTGTAGAGTATAAAGTGATAGAATAAATAATTGGCTTATAAATGCAAGAAGAAGGGGGGTGGTGTCATAGTGTTAATGAAAACTTTGCAATTGCATATATAATAGGAATTAAGTTACAATTTAAGTAACCTGAGTTTATTTATTATTTGGCTAGGAATTTGATTCTGATTCTACTCTTCCAGCCATTTGTTTATCCATCTGGATCTATGAGTATCAGCACTCAAGGAGTAAAATATCTACAGGGTTTAGCTTGGTGTTGGTAGAATGTGCCAGGCCCCACAGAAATGCTATGCTTGATATGAATTTATTTCTGGAGGGTGGGCTGCTTCCTATTGTCATTTTCTGAAGAATGGAAATTTGTAAATAACTTTGTTGACACAGTTTTGAAACACATGTTTGTATGCCTGAAATTTTTGCAGGGTGAATTTATTCCTTTTCCTCAATAATTCTTGGTGCAACTGACAGAAACTCTTATTTCTTTCATTATATTGAACAGAGAAATGTTCACTTTGTTAGTGCTTGCATTTCACTGGGGAGTAATTCATTAGACTGTTTTGAGATCATTTGTAGTGTGGAGGTGGCAATGGCTTATGTAGTGATCAGGCTCTTTTATTGGCTTTTTGATGTCTTTTGACACAACAGCATAAAAGGGAGCAAATATTTAAATATTTCTTAAATAATATTCCCTGTGAGAAGCATTTCTGCCCAAGACTACATGTGCTTAGGTCCTGCAGAGTGCCCCAGTGCTCCCAGGAGAGCCATAAGCTCCATCAGCACTGCAGAGTGTGTGGTGAGTGCCTGCTCTCCAAGGACTCACTGTGAGCTCTGGCAGCCCTGGCCCAGGGGGAGTGGAGCTGGCTGCTGAGCCAAGGCTGGAGGTGCAAGTGCAGGAACATCTGCCTCTGCCAGGCCTGCAGGAGCAGCTCCTGGATCTGCAAGCTGAGCCTAGCTGGGACCAAGCTTTGTGCTGTCAAAGCAATTCCAAATGTCAGCTGCTGGAAGAGGCAGAGTTTGGGTGATCTTCAGGAAGGCTGTGTGTAACCATGACAAGGAGAATTGCAGAGTACTGCATCATTCATAATGTTTTGTAAGTTGCTGGCACAACTAAACCCTGGATACAGCATATTGAAGAACCCCAGGAAACTGAAATATTTGCCTTGGGGCTGTTACAGATGGAAGAGCTAACAGGCTGAGCTAACAGGCTCAGAAGTCTTCCACTTTTATATTATTACATATACTGTGCTCTTCTGCATGAATTTGCATTTTACTTGTATTAAAATACATACTTTTGAAGTAAAATGCTCTTGACATCTTACACATAATCACATCACTGAAGAAAGCTGGTGCCAGCATTTCCATTGTACCATTCCTAAAAATAGCAAGAAAATTCTCATCATTTGACTACTCTTTAAATTATTTTTTAGCCATTCTGACAGAAATGAAGCAGTCTATATTGTTGTTCAGGAACAAGTAAGTTGACCTAAATTCAGCCTAGGTATTTGTTCTTTCTGAGGCTTGACAATACTCTTATTTACTCTTGTATTGATATTGTTGATCATACATGGCATAAGTAAAATAAGGGGTTTGTACAGTTTTACACACTTCTTTTCATGTATTACCACAAGCAAGATGCTATTTGGGATCATTACTGACCTTTGAGACCTTTTTTGACCATTTTTGTGCTTTGGGATAACGTGTCCTGTGAGGAAAGAGAGAAGGAATTGGGATGGTTAGTCTGCAGAGAAGTCTCAGGGGAGACATGACAGCAGAGTAACCTAAATACTGTTGGAAGCTGTACAAAGAGTTTGAGGCAAAATCCCAGGATATCCATGTTCATGGAAGTCAGGGCAGATCATATTGCATTTAAATTGCATTTTCATTCTGAGCATTAGAAAACAGTGTTAGAGTAGTATTAGGAAATACTGGTTTTGTATAACCCTGCAATATTTTAGCACTGGAAGTCATTAAAAAGTGGCAATGCAGCTGTCTGCCAGGCATGATGGAGATGTAATTTATCCTGATGGACAAAGGAATGGACTAGATGAACACTTGCAGTTCCTTCTGAACTCACTTATTCTATTAATTTTGTGGGTTTTGTGGGTTTGGGTTTTGGTGGGGTTGTTCGTTTGGTGCTTTCTAGAGCAGCAGATTATCTCATTACAAGCTGGAGAGAATTGCTGCACAGCCAAACATCTTTTCTTGAAAATACTGATCTTCAAACATTTCTCTGTAAGTAGCTGAAGCTGTGAGGGCAGACTTATTTTGAGTACATTATATTGAAATGTGTCATTATAGTCCTGTAGCACTCTAGCACATTTTGCTGGTGGAAGAGGATGATTGGGATATGCAGAAGTCACTGTTAAAGTTGAGAGCTTTGAAAGACTTCAGATTCAGTGAATGCTGGTAATACTAGTTTTAATCATGTAGTTAATGAAAATGGGAGAAAGGACACAGTAAATACAGCTTGTAAAATAACTGAACTTTTTTCCTCATGGCAGCTGCTAGCACATATCTCCTTCAGGGAGACAAAAGTATTGCTGAGTGGCAGCTGTTATTTGCTGACTGACTTGCTGCTGTCATGTGTGTAAAATGGGCAGCTTCCTTTCTCTTTTCTTGTCCTTCCATTCAGCAGCATCTTTTCTTTCCTTCTGTTAATCCTGTCTTTCCTGTCATCCCCCCTGCCTATTGCTATTTTATAACCCTCCAAAGTGAAAACTTGCATTTGAAGTCTGAAGCATAGGTTCAGACTCTTATTTTCTAAGAGCAAAATAGGAAAGAGGAAAACCCAGGAACTTGCCAGGCACTCAGACTTTCATTACCTGTGCTGTTACACAGCTAAATGGCCAGTGTTACATAGCAAAACAGATATGCTCTCTGTCCTCCTCTATACAGGCTGGATGTATGTAGTCTGTTAAGACCAATTGCAGTAAAAGCAGTAGAGTTCAGAAAGCAGGAAAAGTAGTAAAATAAAAATTAAAACCAGAATCTGAATAAGGTATTTGTTTCCCAAAAAGTAGACTGGGATATTGTTTAGGAGGTCTTTTTTTGCTGTAATATGCCTTTGTTGTGTTGATACTCAATTCCATATTCCTGTGGTGGTATGCAGATGATGTATCCATGGCTATTGCAGTGTTGAAATGTTGTATTGTTTAAGTCTCCATCCATGTCATGTAGTGTGTCGTGTGTAGTTAGACTGAATGTCCTTTTGTGTGTTTGTCTTTGCCTGATTGCTTTTGCAACCAATATTGCCCGTGCTGCCTCTAACCTTTACACAAATCTCTGTTCCCCAGGCATTCTCTTCCTGCTTTTACCTGTCACGGCTTGCTTTTAATAATTGGCAGAACCTGCATGATAAACTCACTGGGAAAGGCTCCTTGCTTCGTGCTGTGGGAGAAGTCTCACTTCATAGTTTGTCGGTCTGTAATTCTGCAAATGTTCTGAAGATGCACAGTTTTTGTAAATGGGGGTTCTCAACATCCTGATGAGACAAAGGTGGTCTCTGAGCAACTTCTTGCACCAGGTTGTCAATCATGCTAAACTAAATCAGCTTCTGGGACAGAGTGGATGTTTCTGTGCATAAAAAGGAAGTCCACACTGCATTTTTTGGAACGTTAAAATCTTGCCCTTAAAATTCTCTCTCTTCAGCAGTTAAAGATGAAATCTTTGCTCTGCAGTGCATGTCCTGTTCTGGCACGTGGTGCTGGATGTTCATGGGAACTGCGTACTGGCTACATGAATAATGAATCACACCCAGTTTATTGCAGTGTGCTCCATTTTTACCTTTCCCCAATTTAACCTCTCTCCGATTAGTACAAGTGTCACACTGAGATGTAGGGTGAGATTATGTAAAAAGCATTTGTCCAAATAAATGGGACATTGGTGAGATACTCTGGTGCCTGCTCGTGAAGACAGAACAGCAATATAGGACTGTAAGTTATGGAAACACATTCTGTGTTCAGTGCAGCCAGACAAAACATAGACTCTCATCTTTGACTCATGTTAAAAGAGAACTCCCTTGAAATTGCTGTCCTCAAATTAACCTACTCCCATGCAAATCTTTGCAATTCTTTTGTTTTTTAATAATGTGCAAGTGCTTTTTGATGCAGAGCTAAATGTGGTCTTCTGTTATGGGTGGAATCTGTTTGCAGAATGAGAATTCTGTGATACATCATGTTTCTGACTGCAGACCAGTAAAGAAAAATGCTCATATGTTCAAGTGAAGAGGGGAGAGATGGTGCCAGGCAGGACAAAGAGGCTGTACCTTCACAGCCTGTGAACAACCCACCTTTATTGCATGAGACAAGATTTTTTTTTAGTTATATATAGTTGCTTATTCATAAGCTCTGAACTGTGCAGCAGGATTTTTCTTTTCCACAGATTGAGTTAGCATATGTATAGAGCTCTGTAGAAAAGCTTTCTGCGCTACTCATTTCTGAGTTTTTGACTTGTAAGTGATTCAGATACTTTCTTATAATAACTGGACACACATTTTCCATCAGATGTTTAAGACAGACAAAGATATCATTCAGAAGTGAGTTGTACCCCCTTGGCTTTCTAGACTTTTTACTTACTTACATTTCAGAGGTCTTCTCCATCTTCCTTTTAACTTCCAGAAGTTTCAAAAGAGGATTACTGAGCTGCCTAGTAGCTAATTGTCAAAGGCAGAACACCTCATTCCCACTGGCACCATGAAGCTGTGCTTCAGCTCCCCTGGGAATAAATTCTGTAAGTCTGTACCAGGGTTGGTACCTGGTCATCATCCTCAGCAGTGAGAGCTCTGTCAGTAGGATTGGCTGAGCTGGTTCAGGTCTCTCACCCTGACACATCACTCCTTGTCCCTGCCCAGTGCTGGGGGCTCAGTTCAGGTCACTCACACATCACTCCTTGTCCCTGCCCAGTGCTGGGGGCTCAGTTCAGGTCTCTCCACACATCACTCCTTGTCCCTGCCCAGTGCTGGGGGCTCAGTTCAGGTCTCTCACACTCACACATCACTCCTTGTCCCTGCCCAGTGCTGGGGGCTCAGTTCAGGTCACTCACACATCACTCCTTGTCCCTGCCCAGTGCTGGGAGCTCAGTTCAGGTCTCTCACACATCACTCCTTGTCCCTGCCCAGAGCTGGGGGCTCAGTTCAGCTAACAAGGCTTCTGCATGGTGCACAGGGCCCCTGTGGGAGGCTGCTGGCACGGGGTAATGCCTGCTGCAGTGCTGAGCCCTGTTTTCCTGTTGCATTTTAAAATGAAGCAGTCATTTAGGCTCCGCAGGGTTTAACCCAGCCCTGTCCTGGTGATGGGGTGGCCTGCAGTGCTGTGCCCACATGCTGACAGCTGGGTCTGCTGTGGAGGAATAGTGGGGAACAGGGATTTTTGAAGTCAATCCATTTCAGTCAGGGTAAGATTAATATTAAGATGCTCTTAAGCATGGAGTTAAGGCAGACAGACTTCAAATATTTTTGCTAACATCTGTGACAGATGTGTTTCAGTAATGATAGTGATTTAATCATCCATGTGACTGACAGGACCTTGGTGTGATGCAATAAAGGTCTTGGCAGTACAGATGAATGTACAAATTCTTTCTTCCCAGTGACATCTTTCTGATAATAATTAGTATTTTTTTACTAATGTCTTGGAAAGTTAACAAGATTCTTATTTTGACCTTTTTAAATCTCCTGTCCAAAGTTGCTCTTTTTCACCCATTGACAGAGTAGGGGATGTAATCTGATATAGATTTGAAATGAAATGTCACAAGTTGAAGACATTATGAGAATTGAAGTAAAAAAAAAAATTTGCTTTCAAGTGCCATTTTCTGAAATTTTTAGAGGTAAACATGAAATATTTAACTTTACATCAAATAGAGATTTCAGCTTGTCAGGCTGTTGGAAATCTTCCTAAAACTTAGGAATGATGCAATGAAGTAATGAAACAAAATATAATAATACCAAGAAGAAACATCTACTATCAGATCATGCTTTTCATAGGAATATTGTTACAGTCACTTTTGCACAATTTAGTAGAATGTTCTCCCTAGTCTCTTCATTTCTGCTACAGATAATAATTTTGGGACATTAATACCCAGCTGTATTTTTATCTTGGCTTTTGAAGTAATAGGAATCTTTACAGGGAGGGACCTCAAAAGAATATTTAGTCCTTGATTTACCAGTTCCTTACAACAAGGGACCAGCCCAGCTTTTTTGGGAAAGCTTGCCTTATTTCTATTGCTAGGTGGGGAAACTAAGAAAACAGGTAAACAAAATATAAACCCCAGTAATTTTTTAACTCTTAAATTACACTGGGTTGCATTAAATAGTCTCTCATTATAGCAGGAATCATTAAAAAGCACTGATGTTCTCCGTGGGTTTGTGACACTCAGAAGGGCAGGTGTCGATGGCAGTTGGGAATTTGGAATTCCTGCTGGTGCCTCAGGCCCTGCTGGCTTTGGCACGTGCGGTGAGTTACACTAATGACTCCCTGAACTGCAGTCAGTTCCTACCAGAGACAGGAAAAGCTCCATCGCACAGCAAATGGCAAATATGTGCTGTGTGTCCATCTAGCAGAGATGTAGTTATAAAAACCAGCTGTATTTGGTGGTTAGAAAGAGAATAGTACTTTCATGGATACAAAATATGCTTTTTTTTTTATTCTTTTTAGAAAACCAGAGTTAGGCTGTGAATTGGTGCAGTTGCCAGAGGTTCTGCATTGCATACTGCAGTATTTAGGTATTGACAGAGCTTTTTTTTTATTGTTTTATAATATTAAGGAACATCTTGGGTAACCTAACAGCTGGTAGCTGTTTGTCTGCCTGTCTTTGAAAGCCTACAGTGATTCTGTAGGTTCACTGTGCTATTTTCTAACTGCATGTAGCAGTTAAGATAGAGATGAAGGGAAAAAAAAGTCGATTTTCTTGCTGCAATTAAAACCTATTGCCTTTTGCACTGTACCTAATGAATATGAACAGCAATTATTGTATTTTTATTTTGGTTAATCATATGTATTTGGAAATTCTCCCTCATCTTTTTTAAGATAAGTCCAATTCTCCTGGTAATTTTCATATGTCATCTCATTAATCTCTCATTTTTTCCTTCTCTCCTCTGAATTAATTTTCCTTATTTCAGTGTCTTTTTTAAAATGTGGGTCCCAAATACAGACACCGTAATTAAGTTTAATTTTCATTAGTGCTCAGTAGAACAGGAAGACTCTTACATATTTTTTCTGTGGAGTTACTGATTACACATTGGAGAGTGCTGCTTTGCTGAGGTGTGTTTAGAGTAGCCTGACATTTTGGCCAGTTCTGGTTTGAGAATCACAAATTCTTTACAGGCAGGTGGGAATGTGTGTGCTGGGATCCACTCCCACATTTCCTGCTCCTGATCGTGTTACCTTTTAGGTGCTTAGAGAAGGACTTATTTATTTCTGCTCAAATAATTCTGTGGAAAATGAAGGCTGCCTGGCTCACAGCTTTGACCTTTCATCCTTTGCTAAGTACTACACTTTGTTTTACATTCCCTGGGACTTTACCCATCCTCTGTGATTTCTGAGAAATTAATACTAATAATTGGTGGCTGCTGCTAATTTCTGGAATACTCCAGGGTTTTCCATCTGGCTCACTTAGTTTGAAAGCATCTGCTGCATTCAAGGAATGTCTAATGTAATAGAAAGTTGTCTCAATAGTCATCTTTCTCTGGTTTCCAGTGATTAAGGAGCCCAATGTTAATAGAATTATTTTTTAAATAGAGTTAATGTATTGAAAGAAAAGGAGAATAAACATCCCTACCTAGACCCACGCTCATTTAAGCAGAAATTTCAAATTAAAATAGCTAGCTAATTGTAAGGAGGTGTTTACATTTGTTCCCATAAGGAAAAGCTCGTGCATACATTTGAAATTTAATGTGTTGAATCATTGTCTATCTTTGCATGATGAAAAATTATTGTAATTTCCCAGGGATCTGATCTCACCCAGGCATATTGGTCTGGCACTTCTTGATTTACATTCTAATGCTTCATCTGTCATAACCCACACAGAACTGACCTGCAGGCTTGCAGCAACATCTGGAAATTTGCAATTTTTTTTCCCCTAGATGAGTAATTCAGCCTCTTTGCCACAGATACAGAAACTTCTTTAAAAAAAAAAAAATCAAGGGAGCTGCTGTAAATGGTTTTCCTGATGTCAACTGGGAGTTCAATAGTATCGATTTGTACCACAGAAAGTTATTAAAGCTTTATAAATGAGTCATTTAAAGCTTGACTGACCTCTCTTCAGAATCCTTCTCTTCCCATTCTTTATAATTATATTCTTTCTGTGTAAAACTTGTCATCATTAACCAACTTCTATAGCTTCCAATTAGGAAGCAAATACTGTTCCCCCATTCTTTTTCAAGATACAGTTGTGTTAAGATCTGCTCACTGAAAGGGAAGGTTTTCTTTGTGTGGTAGTGAAAAGCCTACAGAGTGCATCAAATTTGGTTTAAATTCATTGGAATCCTAATAAGCAGAACCTGATCTGCAAGCTGAAGGTTTGCAGAGGGATTTATCTTGATAATATAAATTCATAGGAGGCCCTTAGCTCTCTCCTGAACAAGTGCAATTCAGATGGAACAGAAGAAATTTAATTAAATTATCTGCTCATCTCAAAGCAAGAGCTTTTGCTTTGTTAATTTTCTTTCTTGATCTTATCGATAAAATTAATGTATCAGAATGCAGTGGAACTACCTAAACAATGGATGTAACCACCTCCTGGTTATGCCATTTCTGTCTAGAGTCACAGGATGGTTTGGGTTGGAAGGGACCTTTAAAGATCATCTTGTCCCACAGCCCTGCAATGAGAAGGGACACTTTTAACTAGATCACAGAATCAAGTATCAGTGTCTCAAGAAGAAATTGGAAATAATTCTCGTGGACTCCAGATTTAAAGGGAATTGCCTGTATTGGAATTTTATATGAACACTGAATTATGTTGGCACAATATGGAAAAATGCCAGTTTCCCCTCTCAGTGGGAACGTGCAGGCCTCTTTCTGTCAGAGGCACTAAGCTGTGTTCTTTAGTCATGCAGGGTTGCCTCTGATAACCGTGGATGTAAAGAGCTTGGGTTATATCTGGCAGGTTTCAGACATGAGTGGGAGGTTTTCTCTTGCCTGCTCTGAGGTGTGTTTTATCCCCTGTGATAAAGTCACGCTGCCTGTTCCTGTGCAGATTAACAGCTTAGTTGTGACTGTGCTGTAGTCAGCAGCCACTGCTCCACTCTGCCAAGGTAAAGTCACTTCTGTTCTTCTGTCTGCTGCCCTGAAGTCCAGTTTCCCTGTCTGTGTGAGGCCTAGTTCTTTGATGTGTTGTTTATCTGCCATATCAAATGGCCTTTCAGAGCGTTTGTTGAGTAGCATCTTACACCTGCAGGAGAGCTGGCATCACAGATCACTCCTGGAAGTCTTTGCCCTCTAATTGTACTGATTTTTCTTTCCTTCGTGAGTAATTTCTACCAGTGTTGTTCTTCATGATTTTCTCTTGTCAATTGAACTTTGCTTGTGTCAGGTTCAGAATTATACCGGGTGCTTTTCAAGGCAAATGGTGCAGTAAACTTGGGAAATATTACAGGGCCATACTAGCAGAAATATTGTGTCCCCAGTCTAACTGCTCTTGAAAGTTGAGATTTATTGCTTTTCAATCAAATTCTGGGATTATATTCTAGGAAGAAATGTGGTGAGAATTAAAATTTTCTTGGTGGTGGTTAGGGATCCTCTATGGCAGCTGTAAGAGTTTGCAGAGTGGCTACAGTTTGTGGTGCTGCTCCCAAGAGACAAGTAACAGCTTGAAGAGTATGAAGTGGTGCATTCCTCCTTTATCTCTTTTGCAGAGAGGAGTCAGGATAGCACTGGGGCAGTGTTGTCTGACTCCAGTTCCACACAGGATCTCTTTAATGAGCCTGCCAGTTCTCAAGACAGCCTGAAGAAGACTTACACAGAGAAGAGGATTTCTGCTACCTGTGCTGATACACTGATGCTCAGCAAAGAGACCCTGGGATCTGCAGAGGAAAAGGGTATGCCTGATTTAGTAGATAATGTCAGCTGCAATAGTCTCGTTAAAATGTTTCCCTGGCTTGCAGATGCCCTGAAATATGCTGCACTGTGACTAAGAATTTTAACTAGGTATCATTGCTGCCTCTGTGTGTGTAGATTAAATTTGGAACTGTGCCTCACTTATGTGGCCACCAACCCAATTTGTTCTATCTGTTAAATCCTACAAAGAAAAAGTAAAGATAAACTGCTGTTGGTGGTGGCCCTTTGATTGACTTGCCTTTTTTTTTTTTTTTTTTGTTATTATTTCCTTTTTCTTCAGTGTTTCATATTTTTAAATAATTTAAAGAGTAGTTATTTGAATATTGTCTCAAACAAGACTTTTTTGCTTTTCCCAGGAATAGGTGCCCTTTTTATTCTGTTCCAGTACCACCTTAATATTCAATACAGAGAAGAGCTGAAGTAGTAGAATTTAGATGGTTTATTCCATTGTATACTTCATTCCAGTGGAGAACTAGAATTGCTCTCTACCAGATTTTTCCATCTATAATAGTACTAAATGTTCTGTAATTCACTGGAAAAAATGGCTTCAAAATCCATTAGCTGGAATTTTCCTTTGTCTGATGTTTGTACAGTTGGATGTGGCAGTAGATAAAGAGGCTGGACTTCAACAGGGAAAGACAAACAAAACCAGTGTGTAAATTTTGTCCGCCTTTCCAGGCAGTGGCTTTTTGTGGGATGTTAAATCTTCTTTGCCAGTTCACACTTTCCCAGTTTCAGAGATCCAGAGATCATGCAGTGTGGACAGTCCTGAGTCACTTCCCTGATCTCACTAGGAACAGGTGGCAAGCAGTTCTCTCTTTGTTTGCAGACTTGGATTACCTTGGTTTCTTGTTTTTGAAAATATTTTATTCAGTCTTGCCTAAGCTAGGGAAGCCTGTGGTGGTGCTTGCATTAATGTGCTGAAATAGATGCCAGTTCCTAGTTTTGTGAAATGGTACTTCCATAATCATCACTAAATCCAGTAGTCTTTTGGCTACTAGACTAAAAACATGGCTCTTTATCAGGCTTGCAGTGAGTTGTGTTGTTGTCATCTTTGTCTGTCAGAAAAACCATCAAAGGCATCATTAAATTACTGGTGTTTATTAGAAGAGATGTTGTTTCCCATAAAGCTACCTGTACAGTAATATTATAATGGATAGAGACATCAGACAAGCACATTTTGAAAAATGTGAGTTCTGTAAAATATGTTGGACTCAAAAGTTCAGCCTTATCAGAGAAAAGTTATGGAGCAGCTTTCTCTTTGAGTCTGAAGTACATTTTAGTGTATCTCTGCACTCTGCTGGAAGATAAGATCTAATGTAAGAGGCTCTTTATCCTAGCAAAGACAAAGACATGGTAAACTTCCATGACTAAAAATCAAAGTTAAAGAAATTAATCTGCATGTAGCATGTGTGTTTCCAGCAATAATGGTTAGCTGACAGGAAATGTGGAAGCTGCCACTGTAACAAGATGCTTTCTGATGTAAGATTTGGTATCCTTCAACAAAAGATGGGTCAATTGAATTGTAAGTTACCAAGTTAATCATAAAAAACATTTACATGGAACTGTAGGTCCTACATTATGCAGAAGACCAGGTGAGCTGCTGCTGGTTGTTCTCTCTGAGTCCGTTTTGTGTTCTGGGATTGTGTTCTTCTAGGCAGACTATTAAGAGTAATACATTTCACTCGGGAGGGTGGCTTTAATTTTCTGTTCTTTCTTCTTTTCTTTGCAATAAAATGTTACTGAATTTACTCTTTTATTTTGTCTTTCTTCCCTCCTCCTCCTCAGTCTTCCAAGAGTATGTAAAACCCTGCATTGTGTAAGGTGTGCTGAATTCATACTATTGTTCAGGATAAAACCCAAGTGAAGACAATGGAGATCTCACTGTGTGGCTCTGCCAATGAGTTGCAGATTACTTATTCAAGACACATCACGACTAGTCATACGTTTTTTTTCCCTGTTTCTTTAATGAAGAAAAGGATTACCTTTTGTCATATTAAATTTTTGTCATTTTCTATGTGTCATTTCCCATTTGGAAATGCAATTTCACTGTCACTGTTCTCTTCCTGGTCCAATGGCAATTTCACTGTCGCTGTTCTCTTCCTGTTCCAGCCGCGGGAAGGTCAGAAGAGCTGTTGGAGAGCTCAGAATGTTACGATCCAGTTGAGCCTACTGGCCAAAAGCTGCTGGTGGATCCTGCGAGTGCTTCTGGCCCTGCCCTCAAGGCAGCCATAGCCATGCCCCCAGGCTCGCAGTGGGACTGCAGGAAGAGAGCTGACCCTGCTGGGGAGGGCTCCTCCGAGTTTCCCCACGGGCTGCCCGCAGCCTGGAGGAGCAGCGCAAGTTCCTGACAGAGCAGTGCATCTCCTCCTTCTGCCTCTGCCTCAGCCGTTTCCCCCAGCACTACAAGAGCCTCTACAGGCTGGCCTACCTGTACACCTACAGCAAAACCCACAAGGTGAGCCCTGAGCCCAGCCTAGCCAGCTGTGCTGCTGCTGGCCCCGGGCCACAAGGCTCGCTGTTAGAGTGCAGCTTGTTCAGTGCACTTTGGAGTCAAACTGCATTTGGGGAAGTCTTCAGCTGCTGGATTGTCTGACTCATGAGTGAGGTCAGTTAAGGAGAAAATTTCTTTTTTTATTACTAAGTAATTTTCTGTCATTCAGCAGAGAATTACATTTTAGATGTGTCACATGAATTAAGATGTTCTCATAAAAATGACAGCAATTATTTATTTTACTGAATAAGTGGACTGAAAAGTGACTTGGAAGCAGAAATTAATCAGTATTGTGTAAACACATCACGTAACACAGATAAACTTTCTGGGTATCCTGGGTCTTAGTTGGTAGAATGTGTAGGAATAGGACATTGAAATGATCAGAGGTATTTTACTATTTGTCATAATCAAGGTTTGAGTTCACAGATTGTATATTTGGAAGTCTTGTATTAGATCATATGCTACTCTGCATGGCTTCCTGAGTTTTCTTCCCCACATAAGTACTGAAGCTTATGTGAACACCAGGGAAAGGAAAACAAATTGTGGCCCTGGCCTTGAAGTGGGAAAGGTCACCAGTGCCACTGCAAAGTGAGCACAAGCAAGTCTTACCAACTTCCTGGAAGGTGATGAATATTCCACTTGTCTGGAGAGTGATTATCCAGAAAAGTATCACCCTTTCTTACAGAGAGCTTGTTTTGAAAACATTCTTACGCTGTTTGTGTGTAACAGTTGTTAATTTTTCCATGGAGCTAATCATGAATAGGAGCCATAGATTCCTGCAATCTGTCATTACTGTTGCTGACACGATTTTGTATCAACATTCAACAAAAAAAGCTGCCTGTTTTCAATTTAGTGGTTCAAATAGCATGTCCTTGCCTGAGGAACTACTTGCAAAATATTTTCTTCTATTATTTTTCCCTGATGAAGCTTTCTCTTTTGCTTTTTATATCTCCCTCCTTATATAAATATCAACTCAGTGATGGATTTCTATGTGAAATGCACATTGTTGTCTAAATCTGTTTCCTCTTGGAACTCAGAAAAACTGAATCCTGCCTGTTTGAGCCTAGTAGTTACCAGGCTGTCTTCAATGAGAATTTTTGGGTTTTACTGTCCTTTTTTAATACTTCTCTGCATAATGAACATCTGCCTGACACTGCAAAACCCCAAAAAATCTTCTTATTGATACATGTGCACTACATATTTTCATGTGGGTTTTAAATTTTCTTTCTTTAATAACTCATTCAGGTTCTTTTGTGGAGTAGTGTCCAGTGTCTGTGTTTTAATGGTACACTACTGTGTCTCTAGTGGAAGTTATACTCCTGCACAAACTTAAAACACAAAATGGATCTATGCATTGTCAGCAGTAACTGGAGTAAAACCTGTGATTACATTTACTCATGATAAACCAGATTTAAAAAATGAGATAAATTACATCAGGTTGTGTTGTTGGGGAGCAGAGTGGTAAATTTTAGAAAAGCGAGATTAATTTTTAAATGCCTCTAACCATCTTGGAAAATTCAGCATTTATGTTCCAATGCCAGGAATTTGCATGAAGAATTTAGACTGATGGCCAAAATTCATGGTTGGCTGGGAAAAGGAGAGGATTGGCAGGTCTCCATAGTGCATAGAAAAACACATTTTCCATATGCAATCTGTTTTCTCCCATTTCACAGCTTTCCTGGTTTTGCATTTGTGAGATGAGTGAAGATAGTCGTTGAGGCTTTTTTAAACATCTTTTCAAACTCTTTGAACATTTTGTTTGGCTATGTGTTCTGTTGGGCTTTTTTTCCCCTGTAAAATCCAGCTTAATATTTGGAGTCTATTTTTCTTTGTTTTAGTCTGTTATCAGAACAAATTTATACATAGCTGTTTTTAGTTGGAGTAAATGTGCAAGGAAGCACGGATGAATTGTCAGAAATTTCTTCATTGCCAGTTTGGGCAGCAGTTTCAGTTTCCCATTAACATTGTCTTGCAGTAAAGTCTTCATCCTTTGTGATTTTTACCTCCCAGATGAATGCTGGCACTGTTTGGAAGGAGAAGTTAGGACTAGGCAAGACACTGTTTTGTCAGTGTAACTTGGTGAAAAGTATTCGCCTTCTGGTCCTTATGGATCAGTATGTGGAACTGGTCTGGTAATCTGTAACCAGCAGTTTGTCAGGAAATAAAAATATTCACTTACATGCTTTTTTTTAATCTCAAAAGAAAAAGTGCTCTGTAAATCCTGGAAGAATCTGCTCACAAAGGCTGTTTGTGTGAGTTTAAAGTTTGTATGTTCTATAATGTCTGTTATTAGCAGAACCCTTAATGGGGAAATTAATGTTGGGTGTGACATGAGGTCAGTGACAAATTAGCCAAACCAGGCATAATACATGCATGTAAAAATTACAAGAGTATATGTATGGAGGCTTAATATATACTTAGATACTTAGGGCAATAATCTGGAAGCATAATAGATGTAACCACTTCCAGGTAGAAACAGTTTGATAATAACAGTTCATTTAAAAGGCCACCCTTCAAATCAGTAGTCTTTTTATTTTGCTTTTATTTGATGCAGGAGTAGGAGGAGATTTTTGAGACAAAGCCTTCCAATGGACTGTAAATGAAATCAGATGGAATGACTAAAGTATATTGGAGTGTTTCATTCACCTCTCAGAAACATTTTGTGGAGTTTCCAGTTTAGGTAGAGCTGCTTCTGACACCATTGAGTTGAGTGGTATCCATCCCAGCTGACTCAGAGCTCCACTTGGTTGACCCTAAGAGATTTTCCTTTTCTACTTCAATTTTTTTGCAACTTACTGTACCTTGTCAGTCATCTTGTCTTTGAATCTTGGGGTGATAAAGATGTGGGAGGGAACAGCTGAACTGGAAAGAGTATTTCATAATGGCCCTGAGTCAGACAGCCAAATCCAGCATTTCAGACTGGCAAGCAGTGTGCCAAGAAGAATAAATCTTTTTTGCTGTGTCCTGGATCCCTTCACCCACTCCTAATAACTTCATCAGCTGAAAACCAAGCAGAGTAGACTCTGTGAAATCTAATGAGTTGAGACCTGCTCAGGCATATTTACTGGGAATAAGTGATCATGCTGATTTAAGGAGAAGGGTAGTGGAAAATCTGTAACTATGTCTTTTATTCCTATTAGCTTTGATTGTGTGAAGTTACCGTGTAATTGCCCCATTTGTCTGAATGATCTTTTCTCCTCCTGGCTGGGTTACTGCCATCATCTTGTTCAATAAAAGCCTGTGAGTTATGTGTACCAAACACATGCCTGTGGATGGTCAGTGTAATGTGCACAGCACATCCCAGCACCAGAGCATGATGCTGCAATTAATGATACAATTCATGATCCCTTCACCTTCTCCTTGTAAAACTTCCATTCGGGAATATATTCATAACTAACATTTCTTTAGACTGGGATTTTAGATTTATGCTTTGTGGTGGGATGGTAACTTTCTTAAGGGTTTTGTTTTCCTTGAATTTTTATGTGGTAGTCCTAACTGTAAGATTCAGATTACCACACATTAGGCAAGTTTTACTTCATTTTCACACTTGGAATTAACTTACATTTCTGATGACTACCATTAGCACAAAAGAAAGCATTTTACATGCCTGGATCTTGGATGTTCCAATTTGCTTATTTTTGTTGGATTCTGATTTTATTCAAAACAAGATGACTTTCATGGAAGACCAGATTTTTGTAGGTTCCCTTGTGTTGTATTTTCTTCTGTATGTATTTCCAAGTATTTTTCAGGATTAGGTTAACAGGATTACAGAAATACATACTAAAAAAGAAGTTATGTAGAAAAAAAATAGTATGCAGCTGAGTTTACACCCTCTGCTTTCTTCAGTTTTAATTAAATTCGACACTCAGTGATAATAATTAAATTTAGTGATTCCCATGACCAGCCAGAAAGTACCATGTGATATTTATGAGAATATGTATTTGTTCCATACCAAAACAAAGCTGCCCCAATCCCCTTGATTATGGTGCACTATAATCAGGAAGGTCCTGTGTCAGTACCTCTGTGAGCTCTCGCAATGAGGGATTTTTTACACCCGCAAATATCTGGGTATTACTGCCAGCATCCAGCTCTCTTGCACATGAATCCATAATCAGCATTTTGCTAGAGGGGGTGCTCCAGTTCTGCTAAGACATTGGAGATTTCTGCATGATTACTGTCATTAGCACAAAGGCACTGATGATTGAGCAGAGCTTTTACTGTTTCACCAGGGTCTCATAAACAAAAATCATCTGGAACACAGGAGAAGAACTTTCCTAATAACCCCCCACCCCAACACACACATACATACACAAAAAAAGGTTATTACAGCTGGAATACACTTCTTGGATGGACATGATTTAATCACGTTTATGACTCACAGAAGTGTGTTTCCAGTCCACAGAACATGAGCCAGAGTGCAACATTCTCATTTGTCTCTATGAACCAAATACCTTCCTCTTTCTTTCGTGCCCTCTGTTGTGAGGTTTTCTGTACAAAAGCTGGTCAAATGTAGCTCAAATGCCACTTTGGAACCCTGAAATAAGAAATGAAGTAAAGCAAAGCTTCCATCAGTGAAATCTCACAATTAATAATTGTCCCATCTGTTGGTAACATTCTGCCTGGAGCCAACAGCTGTCCCCAGTTCTCAGCTACACAAGAGAGGTTCATGCATTGAAGTCTTAGAGGGATAGTGCTTTTATCAATTTTTGATTGTCATCTATCGTTTAGTCCCCTACTGATACTTTCTTGTTAATTCACTATTAACCAAGTTTGATGGCAGTCATGGAATTTCCAGGGAGGCAAAGTGAACTTACATGGAGGGCAATGGCTGGGTAGGGCTAAAAGCTCTGAATTCACCACCCCACTCAAAGAAGGCTGCAGTTTAAGCCTGAGGATTTCAGCCTCAGCTCTGGCAGGTATTCCCTGCAGGTGGTTGCCCTGAGGGAAGAGCTGGGAGTGCTTCCAGAGAGTGTGTGTGGAGAACAAATACTGCTGGAACAGCAAGTATGTGGCAAATGAGAAAAGACACTGCAGGTTAATGTTAGAACCCTGGACACAAAGAATTTCAGGCTTTCTGTGCTGACAGAAAATGATCCTCAAAGATACACTGCATTTGACCTGAGGCCATGGGAGAGGCTTCCAAAACTGAGTGATAGCATTGAGACTGTGAGTGTGGTGTGTTATAGCACAGGGTGAGAGGTTTAGAATTTAAGGTGGGGGGGTTATAGTAATATATATGTAAGAAGATGGAGGGTTTAGGGCATAGTCTTATTTTCTTCTTCCTCCTCTTCCTTGTCTTCCTCCTCTTCCCCCTCCTCAAGTTTGGGTGATTTTGTGTGATTGGTTGGAAAAATCTGCAGCGTGGGACATGGGTAACAAGTTGTTGGATTAAAAGCTAAAATAAATTAGTTGGAATCTCATAATTGGTTATTTTGGGCTTAAAAAGACCTTGAAGATATTACTCTGTACTCCATTTTTACCTTGTTAACTTAGTGTGTAAAAGCACTCAAGCTCAGTGAGGCTGTAACTTAGATCAGGAACAACAAATATCCGAGTCCCGACAAGAATTCTGTCTCTCGCACTTTTAACCCTGACCTGAGAAGAACCTGATAAAGCCAAGGGGTTCTGCAGAGGTTAATAAATAAAAGTGTGCTTTGTTGTGTACTTTTCCCTGTGGGGGCATTTCAATGCCCTGCCTCTGACTGCTATGCTGTCGTTGTCCACAGAACCTGCAGTGGGCGCGGGACGTGCTGCTGGGCAGCGGGGTGCCCTGGCAGCAGCTGAAGCACATGCCTGCACAGGGCCTCTTCTGTGAGAGGAACAAGACCAACTTCTTCAACGTGAGTAGACACAGCTGATAAACACAGTGCACCCTCTCAGCCAGCCCTGCAACACCTGCTTCTCATTGGAAAGGTCTGCAGAGGGATGGGGATGGGAAATTGCACACAGGCGTGTTAAAGGTGCCCTCAGCAGCCAGAGGAAGGGAGAAGCACAGAGAGATTTACTGGGTGAAGCTTTCTCTCGAAGGGAGCCACACTAGCAGGATGATTTCTGGTGAGCTTGAATGCATGGGGAGAGAAGCACCAAAGTTTTTTTCAGTTATGCATAATTTATCATGTACTTGATGGCTGAGCTCTGTTTAAAAATTCTAATTTTGTTCATCTTAACTATCCTCTTGTTTATTGTTTCTCAACTCAACCTGCACTTCTCACGATGGAAAAATAGTGCTGTCTGCTCTAGGAAATGTGAGTTGGAAGGAGCTTTCTTGTGCTCTGCTCCCTGTGGCATGGCTCAGCAGAGTGAGTCTCCCAGCCCCACGGTGAGGCAGCAGCAGTGTCACAGAGCTGTCCCTGTGTCTGTGATCCCTGCCCAGGGCTGCCTGTGCCTCTCACTGACATGGGACACAATGTTTCTGAGACTCCCATGGGCATTTATCAAATTCCCTGCTGTGATTGCCACTCTCACACTGCTGTTGTCTTTGGTATCTTTGGCTTTTCTGTGCTATGTCCCAGGGTTTCTGTCTTTTGTTCTTTTGTGATAGGGTTCTTTAGCAGTTCTGGTTTGCAGTGTGTGGTGAGAGCCTGGAGATGCTCTCCTTGTCATTCTGGGCTGAGTACAGTCCACATTTGTTATATGGTTGCCTGTGATGGCAGTGACATAATTTTCTGTCTCTGCCTTCCCAACCAGTGCTTCTGTTTTAATATTGGAATTGTGAAATTTATTTCAGTTTTGTATCTGTTAACATCTGTCTTCGTTTTTGCTGGGTGTTGTGTTAATTAGCACCTCTGCAAACCTCTTTTAAGTAAAAGGTAAATGCTCTTCTCTGATTATAATCCCTCAGATAGGTTCAGCAACTAAGGAATACTGACAGTGGTTCAAAATTGATTCATGGATCAGTCTGCAAAAGGGGTTTTTATATCATTACATCTTTCTGGAGAAAAGTGTTGATTAACAAGTACTGTCAGCCAGCAACTAAATACCATCTGATCACTCCCCTCCCAAACCCTCCATGGGATGGGAATCAGAAAAAGAGGTAAAGCCTGGGGACTAAGATCAGTTAAAAAATCGAAATAAAAAATATTATAATAATAACGAAAAGGGAGATAAGAAATAGACAGGACTAAAACCCAGGAGAAACAAGGGGTGCACAACACAGCTGCTCAGTCCCTGCTGACTGATGTGCCAGTTCGCCAGCAGCAGTGGGCTCCTCCTGGCCAGCTCCCCCAGTTTCTGTTCTGGTTTATATCCATACCTCTGTTCCACCCCTTGGCCATTCCAGTCAGCTTTCCTGGCCATGCTCCCTCCCAGCTTCTTGTGCCCTTCCTCACTGGCAGAGCCTGGGAAACTGATTTAGAGTAAGCACTGCTTAGCAACAACTACAACATCAGTGCGTTATCAACATTATTCTCCCACTGAATCCAAACCTCGGCGCTGTAGCAGCCACTGGGAACAGCATTAACTCCATCCCAGCTGGAGCCAAGGCACGGCCTGAGAGGGCAGACTAAACAGTGGTGACCTGATTGATGGCTTTGTGCTGATTTCCCTGCACTGCCTGCCAGTTTCCCCTACAAGAATCCTGCTGTGATTAGCCCCTCACACTGCTGATGGCTTGGACTCTTGATTCACATAGCACAAAGTATTCTTGTGGAAATTACAGGAATTATTCAACATACTTCAAGCCAAGTGTGAACTTTGCATGATCAAGGCTGACTTGTTCATCACTGCAGGGTTAAGTGTCAAAAGTATTCTGTTTTAATGTATGAGGAAGATGAGCAGTAGGGAACTGAGAGGTGTGTGTAAGGGAGTGTTTCTACTTGAAAATGTGAATTACCACATTAAGAGATATCAGTGGTTGACCTAAATAGTGTCTACTTTTTGAATGCTAATGCTGGCTAATTTAATTTAAAGAGATTCCACTGTATTCCTAGGTGGAATTTTCTAGCATTATTTCAGAAAGTAATTATTTCCTACTCTGCATACTGATATTTTTATACTCTGAAGGATGAAAAGTGCTAGTATAGATACTAGACAGCAGTATAATAATGTTATTTTGTACAAATACAACAAAAACTTGATTCCCATAATTGAAATTCTTAATTTCAATTAAGAAATGAATTCTTTAATTTCTTTATCAGAAATTAGACACACTTTGAAAGCAAAGACAACCTTCAGCAAAAGGTTTATGTTGGCCCAGTGCAATATATTGGGAATACTGGTAGAAAAGATAAAGGTATTTATGAATTATATATATTCTCAGTTTGAATTTGGCCTGTCAACATACAGAGGTAGTGTTAGTCTGGAGTCCTCCATGTAGACCACTGTCTCCAGGCTTTAGAAATTGTGGTTTGGGGATGAACTACAGTGTCTCAGCTGTGGGGACATCTTGACTTATTCCTGCATGCATGTGGGTTAGTCTTCCTGGTAACAGGCACGAGTTTAGCATGATAAAATATTTTGGTGGTCTCATTTTCTACCCAGCAATATTTTCAAAATCCTCTTCAAGTAACATTGTGTGAAGCATGTGGCATTAATCCAGAACAGATGACACAGACATAGCACAGTGAGGAAATCCAGATCTGAGAGGGAAAGGGCTACAAGAGCCCATGACAAAAAGCTGCTGGTGTCAGCTGACATTCCAGGGTTGGACAAACCTGAGTATGAACAACTTGGAAAACAACCTCTCAGCTCTGCCTTGACCTTGCCTGGGTTAAACCACAGCTATTCTGTTCTCGTGCAAAGCTCCCAGGCAGGCAGTGGGGAAGAGGCTGAGCTGCACCATCTGGGTCAGAGCTCTGGTGTGTCATCCCCTGTGCAGATGGTGCTGCAGCCCACTGTCCCAGCTCCTGTCTTCACATACAGACTCGGGTGATAAAACACAAATTCTAGCACTCTGCAGAAGTAGTCTCATCTAATCTTAGAAATTAAATGGCCAACTTTAAGATTTTCTAAGCCTATTAATGTCCCCTGGGGTTATTTCCAACAGAAACCTTTTATCCAAGGTGTTTATTTGCTTCCATGAAATGCCTTTGCTTTTCTGTTTTGAGAACTCTTCAGCCTTCATGATACAAAAGAACTAAATGAATGTCTCAGTGGTTTTCTGTAGATACTTTACTACTGGAATACCGTTTTCTTCTGCAGCAAGTAGCACTGGTGTTTTTAATCTCTTGTAGAGAAGATTTAGGGTTGTTGAAATTACAGCTGACTCAATTTTACAAGTACAAACAACAGAGTGCAAGAGAGAAAGCTAGCAGCTCCTCCCAGACATTTTATAAATCATGCATACTCCTAGTAGAATTATTTATGAAATGTTTATGTCAGCACTGTATGAAAAGAAATAAACCTGGGTAAAGCTGTCTCTTGTTAAATTTTACTGCAGAACTGCTGGTCTGGATCTGTGTGTCACGGGCTGTTGTATAATTTGTTAGCTGTCACTCATCTGCAACTTAAATGAGCAAAAAAGGCATGTTCAGTTAGCCCTGACTGCTTCTCATTTGACATATTAGAATAGTGTCAGGATGCTCAGGACTGCCCTTCTTTGGTTCTAAGAAAAAATAGTGTTACTGCATTATTGTACCTCTTTGTTTCCTGAGCAGTAAAGAAAGGCCCTGATTTTCTGTAAGCAGAAGGTTTTGCATGTTCCTGGCTTTGTTAGTGATGGCAATCATGAATGAATATTGCTGTTAGATTTTAAGGAGTTTTACCTGTGTTCCTATAAATTACTGTCAAATGTGTTTTGTTTGGCCATTTCTCCTTGCATGTACAGGTACATTCCAGCTTTTCTCTCTTCTTTTTCTCAGTGTGAGTGTAAATATATACAGAGATTTTTTTTTTAGGATGGCTGCAGGATGGTTTCTATAGTAACTAAATTAGAAATTATTTCAGCAGGAGAAAAAACATCCCAATATATTGCTTTATATAGTAGGGCACTTTCATATACATCCAGATTTCTTGGTGCTATTAATAAAACAAAGTTAAACTTTGTGTTCAGATGATGGGCATTGATCAGGTAGGTGGGGATTGTGGAGGAAGCATTGTGGTGGTTGAGCTCTACGTACCAGCAAGTTCTCCATATGGTTTAATATGCACTATTTGTATTTTCCTGGCACATCTTCTGTGGTGGTAATAATCTGTTGTAATAAAGCTCTTCGTGTCCATCTTTGGTAACTGTTCCCCACAGACAAAAGCTGTGCATGCACACCATATACTATTGTGTAGAGCCTGATGTGCAGGAAGCTTTGCTGCTAACTGTTAAGGATAATTGTTTCTATTTTTAATTCCCAAAGCAATGCAGTGTGTTTATTCTCTTCTGTCTGTGTAAAGCCCTTCATTCCATGGTCAGGACAAGCAGGGTCAAATTAAGGTCGGGGTATCCATTGAGTACCTGAAGCAGGAGACAGCTGTGAATTCCCTTTATTTTGCCTTTGTTCATGCCAGCTGTGACTGGGCACTGGCAGGAGACTCTGCTGAGCAGAAGGCCAAGCTCTGGGCACTGAGTAGTTGAAGTCTAAAGTTGGTGCTGCAAGTTTCTAAAGGTAGTTCTTACTACACAGCGTGGTGTTAACCCAGTGAGAGCTTTCTCTGGTGCTCTGTGTGTAGCAGGTTCTTCCCTTAATTGTGTTCCAGGCTGAGAGTTACATCTGCCTGTTTTAAGAGGAAAATTGGTTCTGGAAAGGACAGCAGGGTGCTGGTGTGTGATTCTGTGTGACCAGAGCCACACAGGTGAATTTGAGATGGAGAAAAGAAGGTTCTTATGAGGTCCCCAATATAGGGGACAAATAGGCAACATGCTTCAGCTCTCCTGGAAGTTGGGCAGTTCTATCAAGGAAATTTCATTTTATGCCTCAATTTTATGCCTCAATTGTTATTTATTTTATATATATATTTATATATATTTTATTTTTATATTTATTTTTATATTTTTATATATAATTGTTTTTAATTATGCCTTAATTGTTTTTATACATTCCCATAGATACGTTTTTATACATTCCCATAGATATACATTACTGGTCACTGTCAAAAAGAGGGCATTGAGTTATGGGGTTTTCTTTTGATCCAATCCAGCCATTGTTTCTCTCCCATTTCCTGAAATGTAACCTCAGCATTAATGATTCTCATGCCTTTGATTAAAATGAGAGATCTGTTACGGAATTTAATGTCTCTGTTATAGACAACTGGCTATAGATCATCCAAGGGAAGAAGGAAATCCATTAGCCCTGCTCTGAACCTATTTTAGACCAGTGTTCTGCCCAGTCTGAGTTTGCTACTAATGTTGGCTTGAAGAATCCCCAAACAGCACTCAGTGCCAAGGGGCAGCTCTTCAGGGTTGCTTGAGACAACCTGACTGAAACCCGAGGTTCAGTATTTCCTGAATTTCCTGCCATGTACTCGAAAACTTGAAACTGGAGGCAACAGCAGACTAAAACCACTTCTTTAGAAATCTTACCACTCTGCTTTCCTTCCTGTCTTTGGCTGATGAGAGATCTGAGTTACTCTCCTCCTGCTCATAGCTGATGTGTCTCTTTTTGGTTGGCAAATGTGCTTCCAGCTCCCAGACATCTGCTATGTGGAACACGAGCCTTCCAACCAAACTATTGCCATTTAAGTCAGACTGGGGGGAAATGGAAAAAACTTGAAGAAACTTACTGTGCATCAGCTGAGTTGAGATTGTGCCCTCAGCATGGGGAGAGGTGGAGTTTAATCTTGTATGGAGGCTCTAAGAAAATTAATGATGATGTTTCTAGTTTGATCATGATTGGTTCTGAAAAAAAATGTTGGCCTTTTTAGTGCTTCTAATCCTTTATGTGAAAGTGAGTACAAGGGGTTGCCAACTCAAATTAAAAAAAAAAATAAAAAGATCACAAGGGACATCCCAGAAATCACAGAGTTTAGTTATTCCCTTTTCTTACTTCTGAGTATTTTGGATGCCGTTTTTATGTAACCACAAGGGAACAGAAACCATAAGGGAATCATTAAAAAAAACCAAAAAACAAAAACCACTTTGATTCCAGCAACTAGATAATGCTTGAAGCAAGTTATTAGACTTAGTGCCATTTAATATGGAAAAACAAGTGTCTAGAAAAGGTGACCTCCACCATTGACACTGTGTAGTTGCACTAAACGAAATAGTAACGATACCTAATGACAACGTATAATAATAGTCTAATTCTTTTTTCTACTGCTTATTTTTCTTTTCTGTGCTTAGGCTAGGTAGATATGGACATCTGATTAGGAGATGGTTAAATCCTACCTACTTTAGAAGATTGAATTTTCTTTAATCTCTTCAGGAGAGGGCCATATTCTAGCCATGAAATGTCAGTGTTTTCACTGGGCAGGAGCAGGCTCAGTGCAGTGAAAGGGCCATTCAGTGATGCAGCTCCTCCTGCCAGCTCTCCACCGACTGGGAAGGATTCAGATGTTAAGTAAAAGCCATCTCTCTGCTCTGTATTTTCTCCTAGGAGGAACCAGCTGCTCAGGGAGGTGATGTGGCAGTTTGGGAGCTGGTGCTGTCAGCTGGGCTGGGCTCAGGAGGCTCCTGCAGTGGGGCTGGGGGAGCAGGGGCTCTCCTGGGGCACAGAGAGCTCAGACATTACTGCTCTGCCTCTGCTGGGCTGGAGCTGCCACACTGCCTGCCTGGCCTGCTGCCCCAGGAATTTTAACAAGGATTTCAGAGCTTTTCCTACGTTCCCGAATAATGACAATATAGAGCTATTGTTCTTCAGCTGTGTGGGGAAACCAGTTCTGGTGTGGTGAAGACATATTTGTGTGGAAAACTGCTGGGAATAAATGAAAAACCCTCCAGGAGTCCCTTCTGAGCCAAACGATTCTGTGATGATATGCCTTAATTTGTAAATACAGTCAGCTGTATACATGGTGGATTTTTTACGTTACAGTACAAGCTAAAGGTTGGAAGATAGAAAAGTGCAAAAAATCAGAGTTTTCCCATTCTCTTTTCCTTGTTTTTCTTCCTTTTTGGTCTTTGCTAATTTTCTCCATTTCCCTTCACTATATCTTCTGCAGAGCAAAATAATGTTACAGGTGTGATGCTTCCAGCACTCATCACTAAATGTTCTTTGAGCCACAGAATACAGGAAATCCTACTGAGAAAAATCATTGTCATACCTCCTTGCAAATTCAGGAAAGGATATTTGCATTGGTTGCATATAATTCTTATTTACAGGATTATTTATGCATCAAATATAGAAACTGGGGGTGATTTTTTGGTTTTTAATGAACACTTAAATTTTGGACAAGCCAATTCATTAAAATGCGTAATAAGGTGATAGCCCAGCCCTTTTCTCAAACCATGACTGAAAGTCAATTTTATGAAACTGAATGTATGAAAGATTAATGACTCTAACTCTATTGAATTTGCTGAGGGTTTTGTGTTTGAAATAGGCAGACTGTTCCTATGTGGAAAAAGGTAGCTTTTCAAAAATCCGTGTTTTAGTCAAGTAATCATATTGATGTCCATTGTTTTTCTTGTCTGGCCTGGTCAGTGGCCTCCACTGGGGAAAAGGGAAGCAGGAAAGTATGATACAAATTGTCCCTACAGTCAGAGTTAAAATTAAATTATTTCTTTTCTGACTTTACTCTTGATAGTTGTTCTTTTGTCAGTAAAAAGCCATTTTCCATCTTGTTTTTTCATTTGTAAAATTAATGTCATTCTACTCATCCATCCCCTGTCCAACGATTTTCTGACATTTTAGTTGAAAGAGTGCTTTTAGTAGGTACAGAGGAGTTTGTTCTCTCATTCTCTCTCACTTGCTCTCATGTGTGCTCACTCTTATGGAGCCTTAATACCAACTCTGGGAGCAAAGGTAAGCAAGGAGTTAACTGTGCGAGTGAAACTTTCATAGTGATTGGCCTGAGACCAGAAACCCAGCAAGCAATGAAGTCTTAAAGTTGCCTATAAAAAGCTAGATAACTTTTTCAACCTCTGCCCAACATGTTATTTACAGTTCTTCACTCCATCCTCTTGGAAAAACAGAACTCATCAGTGAAAAATGTCCGTCGTTCACAGAGTTTTCTGTCTCAGTATATACAGGCTGCTCTTCCTGGCCAACTTTGCAGGCTTCCAAGACCCAGCTAGTAAAGATGCCAATAAATCTCAATCCCTGGAGATACAAGCATGGGGTTTGGAACTGTCGTTTGTGCCAGTGGATATTAAACAGCTATTTTTTTCCATTCTGTTTCCCTAGGAAAAGTTTCTTCGTTTGTTGAGTAGATGAATTTCTAGGCAAAAGTAAGCAAGGGAGCAAATAACCTTGAAATAAATGAAGCTATTGCTTTGTGGAGGAGAGATTGTCATGGAGATTGTAGTGTGTTATGGGACATAAAATGTTTTAAACCTGGATTTTAGAAGTCTAACAGCAACCATTCCACCCACTCTAGACAGTATTTGAAAGGTGGAGGCTTGCTGGAATACTGTGTGATGAGTGTCCTTTTACAAATGTGTAATGAATAAATCCATAATTTGATTTTTCCATCTGCTAGCTGTGTATGAGATATGGGTGGGAGAGCTACCTTTAGGCACTTAATGGAATTACTTTTACACTTGGATTGGCTTCTTTCCTCTTAGATAAAAAATCCTATTTAATTTTTTTTTTAACGTAAGATTTTTAAATACACTAGGAGAACAGAGTTTTAAAGGTGGTGATCCATGAAAGGTCTTGAAAATATGTGTTTATATTATATATGTATTATACGTCTGCTATGCATTTATCAGACTAGTTTTTGCAGGTTTTTTCTGTGAGTTATTTCTCCTAGTTTTATGGAAATAAATGGCAAAAACAGTTACATCAGTGTAGACTACTGCATAAACCAAACAAACAGACCCAGAAAAGACTAAATCCTAAATCTTTGAAGAAAATCTAAGACATAAAATTGCATCTTTAATTAGCTTTCCTTTCTGCTACAAAACCCTACAGCAGTCTGCTCTTCTATACATTGAATTTTCTAGGTATTTCCAGGACTGCTTTTTAGGTAGGTATCAGCTTGTATCTGATCTTGCTCAGTACAGCACTTGTACTGCCAGATTTCTTTCATTCCTGTATCTTGTCTGTGTAAAAACACCAATCTCACTCTCAGGGTGAAATACCCCAAGTGGCAGTAAGGGAACACAAAACCACTTCCCTCAGACCAACAGCTCATCCTGCCTTTCTTGACCCCTGTGAGACTTTCCTTTGCACCAGTGATGGTTTTAATTTACCTGGAATTATGGCCATTTATTATAACTTTCATCCTTGCAGAAAGAGAATTAATAGTGAAATCAACTTTATTTTATTAAAGAAGTATATTTCATGGGAAATATTCCAGGAATATCAGTTCTCTGAAAAGATATGAGTGTTTTTTGTGGATCTACACTGCCTTAGTGCAAACATGAAAACAGAAAAATGTGGGATGAGAGCAGCATGATGCATGCCTGTGTGTACCTATGCAAGCAGGTAGCATTTAGAGAGAAATGTTTTTAACTTAATGGCTCCAGCAAGATATAATTGGCCAAGCAGAAAGGTTAAGATGCAGGAGGTAAGGTGGCAGCTGATGGAGGAGAGTGCTTGTTGCTGTGTAGGCTGACCGGGTTCGCTGGCTGCCACAGGGTCACTGCTGAAATGTGGGCATTGAGGTGGGAGTTCTCTGAGGAATAGTACTCCATCTTTTGGCAACATTCCTCTAGTTAGAGGAGTAAAAATGTTGAATATTGTAATAGTGTGTTATTGTTGCAGACTCCTTGGCTCCTGTGGAGGAGGTAGGATTTCCTGGCACGATAGGAACACTTTTTGGTGTTTGCGTGGTAGCTGCTGTGGGAAACAGCAGGGGTTGGCCACTTAGGCAAGGTGACTTTCTCGGCCTCCTGAAAGGAATTAGAACAAAACAGGATTGAGTGGGTGAGTGAAAGTAATGAAGCCCATAGTGGTCAGTATTTCAGTGTGCTCCTCTGAACACTCAGATGTATTACTCTGATCCAGCAAGGGAATTTCTATAAGAGCTTGAGTGACAAATGGGGTTTTTTCCAGGAGCTTTATGGCCTTTGTTCTTTCCAGTGGCCTCCACTTCATCTCCTCCACTTTGCTTACTCACCTTCTGTCAATAAAGTTTCACAAATTCGGCTTTTATGAAGTTGTTTAATTTTTCTGTAGGTTAGAGGAAGGAAAATCAAAAAAAGCCACCACAAGCTTTTCACTTGAAGCACTTCCTAACAGTAGTTGCTCAGAATGAATTATGAATTTGTGTGGCTATTTGGTTTGCTGACACAGTAAAAATCAGAACTGAAAACTCCTACCAGGTCATTTTCTATTTAAATCTTTATCTCTTCAGCTGCTCCCTGTGTGTATATTCAAAGTGAATTAGCACTTAGACTATGATCTCCTGTTTAGCAGACTGAAACTAGTGGGAGTCATTAATACAATGGCATTTTTTAAGTATTCAGATGTTTGAGATAATTTAATGAGCTTGGTGTAACAGCTAAAATGATTTCTGTTTACACATATCTGGTTTATTCCTCCTGACACACTACACTAAGGGTTTAAAAGTATGAGTTGGGGTTTGTTGCTCATTTCTTTCTTAATTAATAATACAACTATCAACTACAGCATTACAGAATCACTGGGCTCCAGTTATTTCAGTGATACCGAAGTGACTAAAGTATTTCCAAGTGGGAAAAATCTGGAGAAACCTGAAGGTAGGCCAGGCAGTTGTGTCCATGTAGCTCATCCATGGAGAGGCGTGTGCAGCCATCCCAAACTCTGTGACACTTCAGCACTGCCTTCTGTCATGGCTCAGCTGCTTAACAGAGAGTACACATTGCATGTTTGTCATCCATGTGTGTCACAGCTCCTGGCAGATTCAGTGTTAAAAAAGCTGAAATAGAATGGCAAATCAGATTTTCAAGAGAAGTAGGGCTTGCAGGCCCGTGTGGTTGTGTAATGAGGATGGGATTTCTGAGGTGAATGCAGTGCAATGATTTCAAAGGTATTTTCTTAGCAGCATAAGGGAAAATACTCATAAAGGGACTAAGTGTTGAAATGAAATGCACATTCCAAATACTTCGTAAGCTGAAATACTGACAATGGGATAAACTTAATCCTTACAAATTCTATTTAGTGACACATAAAGGTGCTGTTTTCATGCCTGTGACACAGTAGCTTTTTCAGCAGGCTTGAAAGAAAAACATATAGCTTTGTTTGCCCTTAGACTGACAGCTCTGTACTAAAGGTCTTACTGAAAATTACTCACTTCCCAGCAGGTTTCAGGTCAGGGTGTTTTCATTGTAATGTTTTTTCCAATTAATAAGAAAGCAAAAGTATTTTTCTGAATTATTTATTCTACAGAGAACATTGCTTTCAGGACCAACAAAAATAATACTTCACATTTTCTAGTGTTTCAAATAAAACATGCAACTATGTACACAGGCATTTTCTGAAAGTTAAGCTTATTTCAAACAAAGAGATTTTGGAAGCTTAGGCTTTTAATAAATGTTTTTTTAAAAACCTTCTTTTCAGTGTTTAAATTGCACGAGCAAATAAGCAATATTCTATATAGTTTGTAAACAGAACAGTAAGCTATAAAAGTATTAGAAACTGACTGAAATTTAAATAGACAGCAGTGAGTGTGTTCCAGCTGGAGGGAGTGTTGGTTAGGAAACAGGCTTGGGCTCCCAGCATTGCTAGGTTGTGTTACTGAATTTCAAGTGAAGAATTTGACCAAAAAACCCAGTGTTGATTGCTGTGGAGATCATCAGTGTCTTGATGTGAAACTTCAGAACTGTTCTGAATAATTCCATGCTGACATTCAGGAATATCAACTCCTGTGCCATAAAAGTTATCATTACAAGTCATGCCCCTTCTCACCCAGGCACTTAGAAAGCAAAAGGATTTGAATTAGGGAAGAAAAGAGGAGACATACACAGAAGTTAACTGCTTTGCATATTTCCTGCCCGGGGAGTTCTCAGCCCAGGGTTTAGACAATCAGTCAATGTGACCCTGCTGACAAAGTGTGGGAGAAATAATTTTAAGGAGAAGGATGGGTTTCTGCTTTGTGAATTAGCAGTCAGTGAGTATTGCTCTCTTTCTGGAATCCTTGCTAGAAGCCAGAGCCAGTGTTTCTAGGCTGAGCATCACAGTGACAGGGTAGGCAGGTAAACCATTCCCATGTAGACCTATTTTCTGGGTTATTTTGTCACTGTCTTCTCAATATGTCACTTTTCTCCCTTCAAAACCTGACAAGTCTCTGCATGCTTTTTGTGAATAATTGAGCCAGAATAAAATTTCCTGCCTCTGTATGTTCTCAAATCGATAAGGTAAAGCAAAGCAAAGTGTCTTTCTTCCTGAGAACATCTGTCTGGGAGCTGTCTCCAGTGGCAGACTGGAGCTGACAAAATGAAAGGCCCACCAGGAGATGAATCTGAATCTGAAGTCTTTTAAGTATGTGGGCAGCAAGGTGAAGACAGCAAGATGATGAGCTGCAGCTTTCTGTTCCAAGTCTCCTTTCAGGCTCATTTATTCCCATTGCTACCTCTTGACATCCTGCTCTCCCATTTTGCCATTTGCACTTGTTCTTTCTTCTTCCATTTGCCCTTTTGATAACAACAGTTCCAATGTGTTGTAGACAAATCATTTGATATGATTTTACATTTGTTTGTCTCTAGACAGGCAGCATTATGGTCCATCTGAAATTCTCAAAATAATCGCTTTATCTGTAGAAATTGCTGTTCTTAAGTTTTTCAGGTATAAAATTATATCAAATTCAGCTCCAGCACAGATGTAAAAGAGAAGTTTTCCTGGAAAATACTTATATAAGACCACAAAATTTGCCACTCTGGATTAGACAGGGGTTTTTAGGCAAATATTTCAATCTGGTAGCTATTGTTACCTGACTGTTTGCAAGACTGAAAATACCTGAGTTAAAGGAGGCTACTACTGCTGCTGGAGGAATGATAGTTTCTAGTTCCTGTAGGACTTGCACTGAACTGGAAACTTCAGATTACTCTTATCTCTCCAAGGAAAAAAGAAGTCATCTGTAAGTGAAAACAATGTCCTATTTCCTTAAAAACAAGAGGTGAAATCTACCTCTGCTAAGTGGAAATAGAGTTCATGCTAGGATTTACAGGGCATATCCTTCAAACTGAAAAAAAAAAAAAAAAGGAAAATGGAACAGAATTTCAAATGACCTTAACAAACTCATATGCTGTGTTTGCAAGGAAAGCTGGCACCCTTATCTCAGTAGTGCAGAGAGGCCTGCAATCTTTCTGAACATTCATTATTCACCCTAGAACGTTTCATGGAGAAATCCCAGCGTGCAGGAGTGTAAAATCATTTCCATCTGGCTCCTAGTATTGTGGCACTGGAGAGCACATGCTAGAGCTCTCATCCTGTAGGTGATACTGGCTGAGGTGTTCAGCAGACTTCTTCTGATTGTTGTTGATCTGAAGATTTTTAAATAAAAATATTTAAATGAGGCTGGAATTAGGAAACACAGAGTGCAATATAAACTTGTCAGTGTTAATGGTCTGGAATATTGTTTTGCACTCTTCCTTTCCCATAACTGAAGGACCTGGTCTTTGAGGATTACCAGTTGCACCTAGGATGATTTTTTTCCTTTCTCAGAGATAGTTTGCTGAGCTGAAACTATTCATTCTGAGTATTTATTTTTAAAAGGACAAATGTTAGGTCATTTTGTTGACTCTGGGCATGTTTCAAGTTCCCTGTAATTGCTCTGTCAGTCTTTTTCCCATTCATCCTTCCTTGCTGAAATGCATAAAGCTGCATTGTTTTGTTCCTATATCACCTAAATTAAGCTTTAAAAGCAGTAGATGTTAGCTGTTGCTAGAGCCCTCAATTGCACAGCGTCTCCAACTAATAAAACAAGAAAATAGTGTATCATCTAGTGTAATCAGCCAGAAGACTTAAATATTGTGTCCCAAATACTGCTCTGTATAAAAGCAGTGAGTGAAAAGACCTTGGATTTTAGGTGGTGTTGGGTCTGAACCAGGAATGCTGGCAGGATGGTGCCAGCCACCCTCTGCAGGAGCCTGCAGCAGCACTTCCTGGAGCAGGGCTGCAGCTCAGGGGGCTCTGGGTGCCTGTGGATGACTCAAGGGCATTTCTGACACGAGCACCAAAGGGTTAGTCCCTTTCCATGAGCACCAGGTGATTTTATCCACTTGTTCTTCACAGCCCTCCTGAATTTGCAGCATCTCTGTAACATGTCCCGTATCCAGAATGTGAAAATCCTGTGGTGTGTTGTTGGTTCCACCCTTCATCGAGCAGATGTATTTTTTACCTTAGGTAACTGATTTGGAATTATTTTGCTCAGTAGCATCGTAAGTTATGTACACCTGCACATGCAAATATTGCCAAATTCCTTCTGCTTGTGATGGTTCAGACAACTGATGTTGTATGCTGTAGGAGTCTGCAATGCAAACATGGCAAATACCATGGTGATTAATGAAAATGCCAGTCAGAGAGACAAAAAATTGATAAGAAACCTTTGGAATTGGACAGAATCAAAGATAAGACATAATGAAAACCATACCTTTTAAACTTTAAAGGTAAAGAGACAATTTCAGATTAGTGAACACCAACACTAATTGGTGTAATTCCATGTACAGCAACTACTTAATTTGCATAAAAATGACAATACATAGGGAAGACCCCCAGTCTAACAGGGGAGATAGGAGCTCCACTGTGACTAAAGGAGCAGATGAAAAAGGGCAGGTCAGAAAGAAGCCTATTTGCATAAATACATAGAAAATAAGTATTCATTTCAGTTCTGTATTTAAAATGTAAATCTCTGTTATGCAGTCAAAAGAGTAAAGGTTAATGGATTTTTGAAGTGGTAGTGTCAAAATTGTGTTGTTAATCAGTATAAAAGTTGTTATTGTCTTTGGTGGAAAGATGTGAGAGGCAGTGAAGACACGGGGTTTTTTAGAGAGGTGGTAATGCCCATAGTGAAGTCTTAGCTTTCAAACGCTCTCTCTTACAGTTTAAATGGAGACACAGACACAAGATGTTGTTGACTAGTTTAATTTCATAGAAGGTAATGTAAAGAGGATAGCTAAATTATTCTTCAGCTGTTTTTTCAAGATGCTGTTAAGCATGGAAGTATGTATATGATGTATGCAAATAAATAGGAAGTGGCAAGGTGTGTAGGGCTTTCCATGTGAGAACCCTTGAATTGCTGTGCTAAGAAAATAGGAACATGAAGAAAAGACGGGTAAAAAGTGGTTAAAATGATGGGAAAGGAAGAATGTTAGCACCTGATTTCTACTTACAGTGGGGACTGTCGAGGTTGAAAAGCAAGGTATTAAACCTGAGGTGTTAGTAAACAGGATGGATTTTGAGCACTGCAGAATAATCCTAGTAAGTGGGAAAGGGGAAAGAACAAACCCCAAACCAAGTCCAATTTGCAAGTGCAATGCTTGGAAAGGCAAGGAAGAGGTCAAAGCAATTGCCCTGCCTGCAAAAGTGAGAGAAAGGAGCGAGTAAAGATAAAATGTTTTAACTTCTGAGATGAAGGTAATCTGGAGCAGAGCCTGGATCAGTGGCTGGGAAAAGAAGATGAGTTTAGCTGTGCTGAGCTGAGATTGAGAAAGATGTATCAGCGAGTTTGTGAGGCAGGATTACATGGACTGAGGTTGGCAGCGGACTGGCACGCGTTTGGCTCTCTTAATTGGGGATTGACCGAAATCATCACAAGTAGGGAGAGGGAAGTCCGGGAGGAAAGGACAAGGGGAGATCTTTTGGCTTTCCCTTCCACTAGTTCGCGAAAGGCAGAAGGATGTAAGGAAAGAAGTGGCAAAGGGCTTGTGCGGGAGCAGTGCCGGGCGCGCCGCCGGTACGGCAGAGCCGGGGAGGGGGCGATGTTGGCGCGCCCGAGGCCGGGGCTCGGCGGGGGCTCGGCGGGGGCGGGCGCCCGGCGGCGCGGGCCGTGCGCTGCGGGGGCGGCCCCGCGCCCGGCCATGGCGGCGGCTGCGGCGGGGAGGCGGCCGGTGGCGGGCTCGGCTCCGCTCCGAGCATCCCGGCGGGCCCCGCCGCCTCGGCGCTGCGGGCAGGGCAGCGAGCCGGCCGCGCCGGGGGAAAATAGGTCACGGACGGGCCTTCGGTGGCGGCGAGGTGAAGGGCGGTGAAGCGGCACCCGCGGGGTTAAACTGGGGCAGGGAATATTTCGGGAAGGTTTGGCGGACAGGTGGGAGCGGATAACTGGTTTTTATTAATGCTCGCGAAGCGACGGCGGCAGCTGTTCGCCGCGCTGCCCCTCAGCGGGATGGCTGCGAGCCAGGCTCGGCGGTAACCGGCACCGGCATCCTCTCGCCAGGCACGGCCGGCCCCGGCCCGCAGCCTCCCGGCGGCGAACACAGGGAGAAATGAAATAAATAACTGTCCGCGGCGGCAGGAAATCCGAGGTATGCGGCTTCGAGGGCTCGGGCAACTCCGGTGCGAGAGGAAGCGTGAGGCAGGCGGGGGCGGTCAGGTGGGGGCGCGGGGGCGGGCGCGCTCGGGCTGCCGGCGGAGCCAGCCCGCGCCCGGGGATGGTGAGTGCGGGGGGCGGCTCGGGAACTTCCCCGCGCACACGCGGGCAGCGCGGGGCGGGCGGTGCCCGCGGGGAGCCCGGGGCTCCGGCGGGGACAGATGCGGCGCTGGAGGAAGTTGGGTCTCTGTGCCCGCAGCAGCAGCACGAACCGCTGCCGGCTCTCCTGCGCTGTAGGGCGTTCCTCGGGGTGCCGTGCCTTGCGCGCTTTCCCGTTCCGCTCGCCCGCGGGTACTCGAACCGTGCCGAGCCGGCTGGCCGGGACCTGCGGGGAATCCCTTCTCCGCTGCTGGGCGGGCTGCGGGCGCCGCTGGGCTCATCCCAGCTCCGAGCTGGAGGGAGGGAGGGAGAGGAGATCTGATGACATTTGCCGCCGTGGTTGGGAAATACTTATTTCATTAGTTCGGTTCGCCTGCGGTTAGAGGCTGAACAGAGCTGCTTTCCTGCACAGGAAAATCCTCAGGGCGATGGGAAACGGAGGAGTCGAGAGAAGTTTGGAAGGGGGGACGAAAGGGTGAGGGCTTTTTGTTTGATTCGGTCTGCATTGTTTGGGATTCCTCCTTCCTCCACTCCCTGGGTGGGATGAATTACTTAGCACCCTCGTTTGCAATCCAGCCCTGAAGGCTGCGAGGGGCGGCTTTCCCGTGCGCAGGAGCCGGGAGGTCTGTGAGAATGCGGGGTGGCACAGAGCAGCCAGCCCAGCTGTGCTCTCTGCTGTGCGTTCCCTGCTCTGCTGCCAGAACCGGGCGCACACGGGAGATTCCCCTGCTTAACCGTGACCTAACAGGAAAGCCTGTTGTTCACTGTCTGTTTTGCATGAGCTACTATGCTGTAGCAGTTGCTGCTTCATTCAGCTAAAAAGAGAGAGAGAGAGAGGATAAGAGGATTCCAATTTAATTAGCAGTTTGTTAAAACCAGTCAGCTTTGTCTGGTCACATGTTTATAATTTTAGAATGTATGTCTTAATTGCAGTAAATTCTGGTGTTGTGCATAAAGCAAGTGCCACATGCTGCTTGCGGCATTGGCTGTGGCAGCTCCACGTTTCTATTTTTTTAATTTACTGCAGCCTCTGTTTATTTGTGCAATGGCAGATTTTTGAGTGTGCTGGGGGCATTTTGCATGAAGCAGATCTAGGAATTAAAGCATATGCTGTTTTATTACCCAGGGAGCTTCAAGTTGTGTCCTTTCTATTGGAGCATATTCAGGTTGACATCTTGAATACCCAGATACTGTTTTCAGTAATAGGACTGTTGTGTGTTTTTAGCATCTTTATTGGAGTCTGAAATGCTTTAAATGTTGAGGCCTTCCTAACTCCTCCTCCCCCTCAATAACTACTCTGGTTGTTCTCAAATAATTTCTCTCTCACAGTGTCCCTGACATCAAACACTATACCCTGTCTTCTGAGCTGAGAGCTGAGACACTGCTGTGCCTTGTGTTAGATTGAGCTGTTGTAGTACTGCTGCTGGCTGAACATTGAAGCTCCCCTGTGTATACTGTGATTTATGTTACTGTAAATAGGGTAATTAAATTATTGCATCCCTGCAATGTCTTGTTCCTCTGGTGTTACCAAAGATCGGTCAACTTTAGTCGGGGTGCTAGGGAGGCTGCAGCCTAAATGTTTACTTGAATTAGGCATTTCCACTAACTCACAACTGGATAAAGAACTGCTTTTGTTTTTCTGAGGAAGTCCTGGCAGTGTCTGAAAGCAAGACAGCATAGGGTGTTAATACACATATATGTCCTCCCCTGCAAAAGAAAAGGTAAAATGCGTGAGAAACAGAGTTACTGAAATTCTTTTTTGTTGTGTGAATTCCTGTATCAGAGGAGAAAAGATAAGTTGAGATTAGCTGTGGGGTGCATAACAGAAAGAGATTTTTTTACCTTTTATAGCCGTCAGGATTCCTTCAGGGCCTCCACTTGCTGGACAGAGAAGGGAAGTGTTCTGTGGATGCTGCTGTAGTGGGGGGAAGAGAGAGATAATGAAATTAATTACTTGTCAGCTCCTAATGGCTTAATTTGAGGCTCTTAATTGTTGAGGATGAAATGTGCAAGCGCATGTAGAGTTTTAGTTCTTGGAGAGGAGTATGTCTTCTCCAAAGCTTTACCCACTGCATATGTCTTTTTCTGGTGCATAACCTCTATTATGGGATATTTGTTTCTCATTACCTTTTTCAAATAAGCTGCTTCCTGCCCTCAGCTTCAGCTGACAAACCAGCTTTTTGAAATCCAGGATGTGTATTTTTGTCATTCCTAAACCAGTATGAAACCTCAGACAGAGCTGGGTCCTTCAAATGTGAATTAAGTCATGTGTTTACAAACACATGTCTTTCTAGAACTGGCATTAGAAAAAGGAGCAGGGAACCCTAGTCAGATCTTACAGGATTCTGGTTTGAAAGGCTTTTCTGCTAGCTCCCACTGTCACTTTACTTCTGTCAGAACACTAGAGGAGTTTAAATTTTTGTTCCCTTCAGCTTCCCGTTGCTTTTTTTTCTTCTCAACATTGACAAAAGATTCAAGTATTTCTCTGTGCTTCCAGATTGTGTGCACGTACCAAAATACCAGCCTGTCATGGAACATGCCATTCTTGTCGATTTCCAAAAGGGTTTTCCAATAGTGAACAGTTGAGTATATTTTTTCAGTACTATTCCTGGTATGCTTTGCATTTTGTATTTCACCCTGGTCGGTAGTGCTTGTTTATATTTGTGCTGTTAAAAGTGCTGACAGGTGTTCATTAAGTTCCAATATACAGCTCTCCTAATTTTTATAGTTTCACAATCTATTCAGTGAGGTTTCCTAGCTTTTTTCATAATCTTGGTTTGTTCCTAAATAAGCTGCAAAATCCTGTACCTATGTGTATTTTGAAGTCTGTGGCTTATAAACCACTGAACGTGGATGTAAGGTCATAGTAGCTTTAAAGAAAATTGCCAGTAGTTGTTACATATGGATTTGTCACTTCCCAGTAAGGACGTGGCCCTTCTCTGACCAAGTTTCAGTATGTACAGTTCACAAATCTGATTTTGTGCTGTGTCACCTTGAACCTACTTTACATTTCTTACTTACCAGGGTCAGTTGAGAAAAGCTGCCCAACAGGTCACTGAGGAAAAATGCACTCTTCTGAAAAGTCCCTAAGTGACCCCCAAAGCGTGGTCACTCCTCACACTCTGAGATAAAAGTGTTTGTCTGCAAAATGCAGACAAACAGCCAGCAGGCATTTTAAGGAGAATGTTTCTGGGTGATTTTTAGGAAGATATAATTTTGTATCGAGATAAAATTAAACTGAAGTCTTTACCAGTGTAAAGGATCATCACTTGATTGTATTTTATGAACTGCCATCTGATGCTGTTATGGAGGGTTTTCTGTTTTCAAAAATTGTGGTGGAAATTAGTAGCAAGCATTCTCTGGACCTTATGATTTGTGTTTCTTCAGGCTCAAAGATCTCAGCAGGATCTCCTAATGCCATGTAATCTAGTGATTTGGTACTGACAACTAAGAACAGAGTGCTTGATCAGTATTGTTTTCTGAAATGATAGCATTTTCCTCTGTGCTGCTGATCTAACCCTCTAGCTTTTGATATTTTCTGAGACTTTGAGTCTAGGTTGGTGATATATAAAATGTAAAGGTGGATATGTCAGTTCCTCTAAGCATTTTATGAACACGCTGAAATATTTTGCAAACACTGGGATTTTACAGACTCTCATCTTGATATTTTACTCTGTGTGTCATTATGTAGAGGAGAGTAAAAGCTGAAAGTCTGTGCTGTCAGTGCAGGGATGCTGGGTGTCAGCTGTTGGGTGGGAGTGGGCAGTGAAGCATTTCGTTTGTTGAAAAGCAAGTGATGTAGGATTGAAGACCAGTTTGTGTTGGCATAAAAACTGGAGTATTTTGGTAAAGTAACTTTTTAGCACTCTGACAGCCTAGTTTAAAATACTCAAAATCAGCGAGTCTTTATGTACTGGATAATCAGGAATTTACATCTAAAACTTGGTATTTATTTACATCTAAAACTTGGTATTTAAGCAGGTGAAAATCTGTTTCTTCAAATTCTTCAAGCCTGAAGGAGTTCAGGCTAAAATAATAGAAAGTGACATCCTGTACAAGGAGGAGACCCTTACTGCAGTGTTACAGCATGAAGAATCTCTGAACAACTCTTGATGTTAATTCAGAATATTAATTCTGTATTAACAGTGTGCTGAATCTCAACAATTAGCATAGCACTTAATGTTATGAAGTTCTTGTCCTCCTTTCCTTTCTAGAACTGTACATACTGCACTAGATGATGGAGGCCTTGTTATGCTCTTCTGCCCATGCAAGTCTTTTGAGGCAGGAGCGTTGTCAGAATAACCTCAGCAATGCTCTGTGCCAGGTTCACTCTTTTTTGGGTGTTACAAGACTTAGTCAGAAATGATAGCTGATAGTTCTGTGTTCTGAAGCAATTTTCAATTTTCTTAAAATTAGGCTGAGGTAGAATTATAGAATCACACAATAGTTTGTGTTGTAAGAGACCTTTAAAGGTCACCCAGTCCAAATCTGCAAAGAACAGGGACACCTTCAACCAGATGAGGATGTTCCAAGCTCTGTACAATCCAACCATGGATGTTCCAGGGATGGGGCATCCCCCACTGCTCTGGGCAGTCTGTGCCAGTGTTTTGCCACCCTCACTGTGAAATAAGTTTTTCATTATATCCTGTCTAGATCAACCCTTCTTTAATTTAAAACCACTGCCCCTTGTCCTATCGTGACAGGCTCTGCTCAGATGTGTGTCCCCATTTTTCTCATACACCCCCTTTAAGTATGGAAAGGCACACTGTGAGGCCTTCCTGGAGTCTGTGTTCTCCAGGTTGAACAGCCCCAGCTCTCTCAACCTTACCTCACAACAGAGATCATCTCTGTGGCCCCTGGGCCCTCTGCAGTGGGTCCATGTCTTTGCTGTGCTGACCTCAGGGCTGGACACAGTCGTCCAGCTGGGATCCCCAGATAACGTTTCTTCCACTAAATAACACCAGTTACAGTGCCTGGACAGTGCTGGCTGTTTACTTTGTAACCTCTGGGAGATGGGCACTGTACAGACAGAAGTGTTGGGGTCTGGGTGAAAAAGAAAAAAATCTCATAATCCTTAAACTTTTCTGGGAACCAACAGCTTCTCCCAGCTGTTAACCCCAGTTCTCTGGTTCTGCAGCACCTCCTTTAGGACTGAGTGCTGAGGCTCAGCCCTGGTTTGCCCCTGACAGAGACCAGAACCACCTCACAAGGTTTCTGGTTGTCATTGATGTCCCCTAGCACTTGTCATCTTTTATGACAGAGCCGTCATCCTTTGCATTGACAGGAAATGGTAATTTCTAGCTTGGAACTCATCTCATTCTGAGATGGAGCCTGTAGTAGCTCAGGTGAGCCACATCCCCTAAATGCCTTTTTCCCTCTGTAAAATGTTTCTGGGTGGCACCATTAAATGTATGTGTCTGTATCAGAGGCATGTTAGAGTTAGATTAAACTAATGCCACATGTTGTCAAAAAATGGGAGTTTGCTTATGTCTTCAGAAGCCTGCCCACTTCCAGGCTGCTGGAAGGACTGTACCAAGCTTGTTTCATTGAGTACCTTTTCAATCTGATGCCAGGCAGTCTGGTTGTAGCAGATACACAGAAAAGTTTTCAGCAGGGCAGTCCTCTTAATACAAGGAAAGGCTGACTGTTAGGTGAAACCAGAACCCCTGTCACTGTCTAGATGTGCCCTGCTAGGCATTTATTTTGGTGGTATAGAAATCTTCCCACATCTGGCCCCAGAAAATGACTAAAGAAATTAAAAATTCTGATAAAGGGTTTTCCCATCGAAGTTTTCATATTCTTTCATTAGATTTCTGCATCAAGTTATTTGTGCGTTAGAAGATATAGAAGCAGTGTGTGTTCTCTGGATTTCTGTGCTTTATATCCTCCCAAATAAAAAAATTCCAACTCTTTCAGGTGGGGGCATGACATAAAACCAAAATGTACCTCAAAACTGAAGTAACAAAGGCAGAATCTGAAATTCCAGCACGGGTGAGAAGACAATCCTCAGTGTTTTCTGTTGAGTAGATGGAAGTGCCTGACTAAATCCCTGGGTGACTTCTGCTCTTCTGCATCCCTTTGACAGCCTTGAATTGTCTGCAGGACATGGTGAATGAAGCAACGGCTGCTAGTTTCATTCCTAACCAATCCCTTTTTTTCTCTCCTAAAATACAGTTGGTAAAAGGGAGCAAGAGGAAAGATGATAAACGTACTTAAGTAATCTGTTGCAAAGTCTTTTTATCAGTAACTGACCTTCCAGCTTGAGAAGTTGTCCAGCTGTCCAAAAGGGAACCTTTGTTAATGCTGGCAACAGAAAAAAGGGGGAAAAATGGCGTGCCACAGCTTTATCTTCAAATCTTTAGCACCCCACATTTGCAGGTTAGAGGAATGGGGGTCTGACCAAGAGGGAATTATTCTCAGGGTGCCCTGGAGAAAGCTCGTGCCCCGGCACTGTTGCTGTTAAGCTGGCAGAGCCGTGCAGGGAGCAGCCCCCTCCATGCCGAGGATGATGCATTGTGCACACACCTCCTGTGTTTCCTGGACTTTCGTGTGGGTGGGGTGATGTCTGCGTGAGGCACACAGAGCTCCGGAGGGAATGCAGCTGTGTTATTGTTTGAGCAGGATTGCACCTTCAAAACAGGTTTTAAGAGACTGGTCTGTTGCTTCTCCTTGCTTTCTTTGTCTTTTTTTTTCTGTCATAGCCGTGCAGTAGAATGGTTTCTTTATTTCCTTTTCTTACAGTCCACTTAGCTGTTTCCCTTTAAAGAAAACGTGATGTGACTTTCTGTTGACATGGTTGTGAAATCACATGGTGCATGGGAACCATCTGAGTAAAAACTCCTCAAGCCTCCTGACCGGGTGAACATAAACCTCTAGATTCTACCTGGCAAATGGCCAAACCCAGAGCTCTGCACAGGCCATCTGCAGGCCTCAGTTTCTGTTTCATTAATTCCACCTGAACTTGTAAGTCGTCTTCTTAACAAGGCATTTCTGGTTTTATGTAATTGCTTGTGCAGCAAGGAAATCATTCCTTTTCCCTGCCTGCCGTGTGCGTGTCCCTAACTCGTGCTCACAGGCTCCCGAAGTGGCTTGGGTGTTCTTTTCATAGGGTTAAAACCAATTTAAAGTCAAGTCAACTGTAAAATGATTGTTCTGGAAATTGAAAAGTCTGAAATTTAAGACCCTGCAAATTCATTGTATTTTGAAGAGAGAAATAAGAGGTGAAAGTTGTCCATTATGTTTCTTTATCAGCATATGATGATTGGAACATGTGGAGCACTTCCATTTCTCAATATTTTTTCATGCTGCTGTCTCGCTAAAATAAAGTTACAGGATTCCACAGTTCTTCCAAAATGCATACATGCTGTTTATTCATTCCAAGTGTGTGTGTATTTAAAAGATAAGAAAATAAGGAACTGACAATATTTGCCTTATAGACTAGGATTTGTAATCCTGCTTGTTCTTGATTTACTGAAAGGAGGTTGCTGCAGTTTTGCCTTTATTTCTGTTTCCTTTTCCAGGCTGATAAAATGTAATTTATGTATTATCATACTTTTTTTTAATATATTGTTACTGTACTATGTAATAACTATAGTCTGAAAAAGTTGGTAAGATTTTCCTGAAATCAGCTAAGTTACAGTAAGCAAAGGTTGCTTGATGGATGACACAGGCCCCTGCAGATAATAGTTTTAATACCCTGAATAGAGCTGCTTTCCTTTCTTAGTACTTTTGTGCCCACTTGCATTCCTGTTCACAGAGGCAGAATTGTTCCATTACAGGCTGAATAGCAGTGTGGATGAAATGAGGGATTGAGGAAGAAAAAGAATAGAAATATCTGTAGAAAAGAAGAAAAGTCAAAATCAGGTGACAGAGTAAAATAATAAGAGATATGGGAGCATGTTAAGGTTGGATGAGGAAAGGTGGTTTAGTAATTTGCTAAATGGGGGAGGGGCAGTGGTTTTAATGGTTGTGCTCAGAGGTAGCAGGAAGTTGTGAGTCAGGCAAAGACACTCTTTAGTATTGGGCACTAAATAAAGCAGTGCTTACAGAGCAGCGTGGGGATATTCAGGGGGCTCTGCTGGACCTTCCTTCAAACACAGAGGTCTCAAACCCTGTGCATTGGACCCGTTCAGCTTGAGCCAGATTCCTTTCCTCTGCGGCACCCAGAGCAAGATATTCAAGTTATATAAGTAACTAAGAAGGCAGGACATGAGTAAAACTGGTAGTATTTCAGTATGTTGTGCTTAACCCTATATAAAAGCAGAGACTTTAGAAAGTTTAGGAAAGAAGGAGCTTTCCAGGGATTATACAGCTGTGCTTAGTTCAACTTCATGGGTTTGAAATATCATGTTGGTTGTTGCATTATTAATTGGTGCCCTCACTGAACCACTTAATTAGTTTGCTAGTTTTGTCATACTTTCTAGCAATCTTAAAATAATATTTAAATTATATTTATTTTTACTAAAGGCTCTTAGCAGGACATTACTGAGACTGACAAATGAAGAAATGTTTGGTTTTGGTTTGGTCACTTGGAATCCAGTTTGTTGTATGTAGTGCAACTTGAACTTCCAGGACCCCTTGAATAAAAAAGGGGAGGGGATGAAAATGCGGGAGTTAAGTAATGGGAAGTCTTTATTTGCACTAGTGTGGGTTTTATGTGTTTGTTGTATTGAATTGGATCATCTGAAGCGTGACTTGCATTTCTCCATTTCGTTGGGAAGCGAAGCCATGGAGCTCATAGAGGTAAAGTTTGATCTGTGCTTAGAAAATGGCTCAGCCTGGAGCTGTGCCGTGGCAGCAGAGCCATCCCCAGGGAGCTTTGGGCTTTGCTGGGATCTGTCAGTGTCTCCTCCTCAGAGAGGCATTCCTAAACCCCAGGGAATCCCCTCCCCTAATGTTCTGGAGTAAGCAGCGTGGAGGAATAATAAGCACTTCCTTCCTTTCTGTTTTCAGTGAAGGGAGTAGAGAGCACCCCGGTGCTGCAGCTCTGCTCCCAGCCCTGGCCCCTTCGCTCGCCCTCCTCCCGAGCCGGCACTTCTGCAGCAGGAGCAGAGCAGCAATTCCAGGCTGGAGAGTAATTGTACAAGTGTCACCAGGATTATGGCATACTGGCTTCATTATGCAGTTTTATATTTAATGTCATGTTCAGTATTAAGTTCTCTGCAGGGTTTTCACTCCTCCCAGATTTATTTTTTCCTAGCAGTGTGTGTCAGGCTCCCCCCGCCCCCACTCTTGCAGCGTGTTTGTTTTGCCAGGAAGGCATGGAGAGCAGCCTGATGTTTTGGATCTTGGGAGGCATTTTGGAGTTGTTGGAAGTGTCTCACTCCTTCCTCTGGTTTGGTGTAAACAGCTCTGCTGGCTGTGGCAGCAGGGAGGAGACCCTTTCAGCAGAGGGAACGGTGGCCAGCAAACAGAGCGGGCATTGGATTTCGGTGGCCAGAGCTGGAGACGTTTTGTCAGGTACCCTGAGTGGCCATAGCCAGCAACAAAACCTTTCAAGGAACTGGGAATTGTCACAAGGATCTGCACTCTTCTGTGAGTGTACTTTCAAGAGAGGTACTTTGCTGACGAATCTCAGTTTTTCAAGTGATGATATCAAAACTTTAATTTTAGTCAAACTTGAATAATAGTTCCTGATCTTCTCTCCAGTTATGTCTTTGCAGACTTTGCATTTGTGTATTTCTTATGCTTTGTTAAAAACAATAAAAGCATAACACAGAGCTTCTTAAAAAAAGTTGCAGCATGTGATCTAAATTTAGAAGTATTCTTCTTGAAGTTTATTGATATTTAGGAAGGGAAAATTGATACCTGATGGGCTTTGTTAAACTTCTCTTTGGGAGAGATTTAACAGGGCATTCTTTAGGTTCTGACTGAAATCACAGTCTTAAAAGTTCCATATGACTCATGAAATAAACTGTGATAAATTCACTTTAATGCTGGTACTTTGCATATTGCTTAATAAAATTGCAGTGATGGAATGAGGATTGCTCTGGTGGCAGGTTTCTTTCTGCTTTTGGCTCGAGGCTGCCTGTGTTACAGGCAGGTATGTAACATTGGGCCCCTATCTGTTGCTGTTTTGCATTCACAAAGCTGCAAGTCAACACATGAAAAGTTAGTGACTTTTCCTTTTAAAATCAGTCCTCCTTTTGTAATTGCAATGATAAACTTGGACGCCCCTAATGTGAGTTTTAATTTAACCTCTTCTGATGTGCCCTGTTGTAGAAGACAGCAGCATTCTCCAAAATACACAACTTTCTATCTGAGGGACTTTTTCCAGGCTTTCTGCATGCAGTTTGTATATTCTGTCATTGAAAATGGTTCTAATACATTGTTGTAATTTCCAGGGTAGTGTTAACATGTATACATGGGATATGTGAGAAGGAGCTGCAAAATTATTTCCAGCTAATTCCAGATACGGTATCTGATCCAAGTGATCCTCCTGATTCAAATGAAGGATGAGATAATGCTGAAAAAGACCAGAAACCTACCTACACATTGGCAGTGTTCCACTCCTACAGTGTGCTGTAGTTGACCATAAATTGTTTTGTGTAGTTAAATTGGCTAAGTAGGTTGTTGCAATGTGGTGCCATTATGAGGCATTCACTTGTTTTGGGATTTGGCAGAAACCCAGTTTACATACGTGCAGAGAAGCAAAAAATAGCAGCTCCAGAATGTGTGTTTCATCTGTAGGCTGAAAGGAGAGCCATTGTATGGTTTGGGGGAAGAAAAAGCATCTCTATTTAAAAAGAAGTATGTGCTGGTTTACAGAGCTGTCACCTGCAGGATCTATGGGTGCCTGTGAGCTGCTGAGCTCCCTGAGCTGATGAGCTCCTGGCCACCAGGCCACGGGAGGGGAGTGTTGGGAATGGGAGGAAGCTGGGGCTTGCTCATGGTGCAGTTTCAGGTACATTCTGGAAAAGGGAAACTACAAAAAAGGGTTTGAAAGAAAGCTTCAGGGGGCAAAGAGGAAGAACAGCTTTATTGTGATCACTGGAGAGTAAGAGTAGAGTGCACGAGGAAAAGCAAGAGCGAGAAAATTTGGCAGATTAGTCTGTGCCTTATATCTAGTTGAAGTCACCGTTTCCCGTGTGAAAACACTGATATTAAACCACTGATATTTCTCTGTTGTTTTTCCCTAAGTTCCTATACATCTTATGGAGGAGAACTAGAGATTTTCTGCAGACATGCAAGGGAAGGGTCCATTTTGCACAGGGGATTATGCATTTCTGGTCAAATGTCATTTATGATTGCAGCAATCATTTTCTTTGCTTCCACTTTGTATTAAGTTCTGAGGAATTTTGATCACACTGAAAGTAAAGCTAACCAAATCAAAGCAAGACCTTTAAACAAAGATAAATGAGTAAATATTAGTATATCCTGCTCTCTGAACAGTTTGTAAAGCCAAACTCCTTCTCAGCCAGGTACTCCTGTCAATGAGACTATTTTCTCCTGCCTTGTCACAAAGTTGTTTACGTGGTCGGAGGATTTCCGTCTTAGAAAGCTGCTACAGGAAAAGCTTCAGAACCAAATAAAGCATGAGGGCAGGGTTTGCACTGATGCAGCAGCAGTTTTTGTGAGTGATCATAATATAAGTCCCATCCTGACATGCAAGCATGGTAGTATGTGCAGTTCATTTTTCCAGGTGTGGTTGATTAGGGTGCTGACAGCATCCACCATAAACAGCTGAAAACAACGTCGTTAGATGTATAAGACATGGCACAATCTGAGCTGACTAACCCAAATTAAATTATATTTGCTATCAGTCTCCAGCCTTGCTCCCCAAAGATTCCCTTGTCCCAGAAATTTAATTAGAAGGATGTGTGGCCAAGTATTTGAATCTGCCACTGGAAAATGGATTCTGCTGAGGAATCTGATTCTTCCTATTGGACTGGTTAGTCCACAGTGAACACTGATGATATCAAGGCACTAACCAAGTTCCTAAGATGATTAGTAACATATTATTTGAGGATAGAAACTTGCCGTGACTGCATATTAACAGCTTTCAGGCCAGGAAAACTTACTTTGAGTTACTCCTTTTTTTATGGCTAGTTGAGCTTTGACTTAGTAAGGCATGTTCATTGACATTGAACAAAAATGCACAGTATAATTTGGGCTTTGCTTGCTTTTTCTTGGAACAGTTCAGAAGCATATTTAGAAGGTGTGCTGTGGCTTCTGTGAGCCTTCCTCTTTTGCTACTGGCAGGAACCAGTTGACTTCGAATCGGGTCTAAATCCATCTCTCGTTGCCTGCGGGACCACAGCTTTTGTCTGTCCATTATTCCCCCGACCCTCAGTGAAACTCCACGTGCTGCAGCATCTGAGCCATATTTGCATGGTTCTGTGCTTTCCAGTTGGATCCCTGTTGAAAGGTTCCCCTTTTCCTTCCTCTGCAGGGAATCTGGCGCATCCCCGTGGATGAGATCGACCGGCCGGGCAGCTTTGCGTCTCATATGAACCGCTCGATCGTGCTGCTGCTGAACGTGCTGGCACAGCTCAAGGATTACAACACCTTGCTTAAAGTCTCTTCTATGCTGCAGAGGACCCCTGATCAGGGAAAGTACGATCATTTTTTTTTAAGCCATTACTTTGTAACGCTTTGAGTGTATTTTGTTCACCGTATGACTATTTTATTTAAAGCCGTTCTTTGTTTAGGAAAAAAAAAAAGTCTCTAGACAGATTCCCTTGGGAATAGAGTGGAATGATGGCTGATTTTTCTCAGGATTACGATTCTATAATGTAGCCTAGAGTTTCTGTGCATCAGAGGTGCCTTCCCAGGCTCCCAGAGGTGGTGTGTCACGTGGGGGGATTCTCTGGAGGAGCAGAGCACCGTGACTCGGGCACCCTGTGCGGCTCTTGCGTAAGAGCTGAGCGCAGCGCGGGAGGTCACGGCCCAGCATCCTGCCTTCCTGTAATCCTTGATGGCCTGAACAATGGTTATGTGCCTCTTGGCAGCTGATGCTATTTAAAAAGCTTATCCTGTTCAGGGGTGATCTAATTTTAATTGCATTAACCTTATTTAAGTAAAAAGAAGCTATTAGTGTGAGCTATATATGGCCTCGTATCAATGGGCAGACCAAAATAAACATCCCAGGAAAACATTGAAGCAACTGAGGTAAAATTCTAGTAGGTTGTCCTGTGGGAAATGTTGCAGTTGGTCTCTTGCAAATGCTTAAGAAAAGAAACTTGAATGATTGATGGCAAGAAGTTGGAGGTTTCTTCATATGTTGTTGAGTGTGAGTGCATGTGAATTTGCATGGATTGTAGTGTGTCTGGGAATATGTCACCACTTGTTCAGCGAACTTGAAGCCAAAAATACTTCGACTTTTAACATATCAGAAGAACTGGACCATAGAAGGTTTCAATTCTGTCCTAAGCAAACCCATAGCTGTACTAAAAATATTATGCTATTTGTAAGTCTAGACTGAATTGAAAAAACAAGTGATTTGACGTGTTGGATCAGACAGTGCCAGCCATGGTGAGCTGCAATTGTTAGAGGATCTTAGAAATACAGATACTCTGGGTGTGTCTGGTATATGCCTGGAACAAACCTATTTTTAAAAATAGTGAGGTTTTAGTTATTACTGAACTAATGAGCAGTCAGATGTTTATGGTTTGCTTTTCAGACAAAAGATAACAAAATTACCAGTTGGACCTAAAATCATAGAGAAGCAATATGTGTATTTAAATGTGTATTGGCCTTTTGAGTGAAATAGTACCCTTTAGAGTTATTTACTTGATTTCTAGGCCTCTCATTAAAACCAGCTAATTCTGAAATAGAAATTAAGTTTTCCATTAAACTTGATTAGGTGGGATTGACAGCTGAAAGTGTTTTGCTTGAAAGCAGACTAAAACATTGTGTCCAAATACACTGAAATTACAGTGCACTAGTAAATTAAATGAAGCTATAGAGTGAATGTTTTATACATACAATATTATTCTTTTGTAATATTAACTAGGGAAAAAGGTAGTAGCACACCCATGTTTTAGCTCTAAAAATCCTGGATTCAAAGGCAACTGATATGATCAAAGAGAGAGGATTTGCTGATGTCCTTAATCTCACATGCACGCTTTATCCAGAACGTGAAAAATCACCTGAGAGTTGAGCATAGCTTTGTGTAACTCTAATACTCTTTCTCAAAAAAAGGATTGCATAACAAGCTGGTATTCGAGGGGCACAGAAGGCTTGATACAAGAAATCTGGTTGCCTGGTTTGCTTGCTTGGTGTTTGCCCATTTCTCCCCTTCCCTCTGTTGGTAGACAGAGCTGTCTCCTGCTTCATTTGTGTCATCTCTGATGCTTGTGGGGAGGGGAGGAGGAAGACAGAACTAAAGTGTTACATCCCAATATTGTTGTATTTCAGTACACACCTGGAGATGCTTTGTTTGTTTCTTGTGTTTTACAGTTGTTGAGTTGGCTTTTTCTTGGTTTTCTTTCAATGTCCTGGTTCTTGCTTTTAGAGTGCTGTGGACTTTTGGCAGCTAACTTCATTTGTGCTCTCTTGCTGTGGCTGTGCAGGAAGTACTTGCGTGATGCAGATCGCCAGGTTCTGGCCCAGCAAGCCTTTGTGCTCACAGTGAAGGTGCTGGAGGACACTCTCAACGATCTCACACAGGTGGGGCAGCACTGCACCTCGGGGCTCTCATGTAGTCCTGGTTTTGCAGTGTTCAGTTCTCTCTTTCCTTAGGTCTCCTGAGACTGAAGGGCTGCATTTATAAGCATGCACTTCTATACCTTCTGTTTTTATGCCACTACACAGAAAATTTTCTTCCAGCGCTGTTGTTTTTTTTTTTTTTTTGATTTGATTTGAAATTCAGTAACAAACACAGTTTTTGAAAATGGATTGCAGTAAGTTTGGTCTGACTGTCCCTTGAACTTCAAGTAATGGTATACAGGTAGTGTACAAGAGATCCGTTTTCAGGGGGGGTCTGTAGGAAATTTCCTTTTGAAATGAACTCGATTCCTCTTGCAAAACAAACCCAGACAGCTTGGTATTACATGCCTTGACACTTTCCACTGCTAGCCCTTGACAGCACCACACTCATTAGTACATATAATTGTAATCTAGATTTAGTTTTTAAAAGTGATATAGAAGCTAATCAGTTTCCAGGTTAAGGGATCTGGATATTGGAGCTTTACTGGGTAAGTACATTCAAGGAAGAACTTGTTCCTAGGGGTTTTCTAAGTTAACAGACTATAGGTTTAACAAATTAAGTGAAAGCATTGTCAAGAACACTGTAACTCTGTATATGAAATAGTTTGTTCATAAATCTGGATGTAAGAGTTGTGTCATTTGCAATTTTTGAAAGAAGAGATGATGTACTGAGGTTTTCTACCTTTGGAACATCACCAAAGTAAAGGTACAAAAAGTAAAATACTATAGCAGGGTTTTTCCTACTTCTTGATCTATTAACAAGAAGGTTATGTAAGAACAAGTAAAGGAAAGATTCTTAAACTTGAGCTTGATCTGCAGCTGCCAAAAGAAACAGGTTTAGTTTTGATTTCAATACGCTAGAAGAAAAAATTGTGCAATTAAAACCTTGGATTTCATTTAGTTGGATCCCTTAGCATGGACTGAAGTAGTGAGGGAAAATAAACTTTGTGGCTTTGGTTCAGCCTGAGCTGTTGACACTTCTCTGTGGTGTTTTCACTTTTTCAAATACTTCTAATTGTAAGATTTGTGGCCTGGATTTATTAATTAATATTGAGGAACAAAAAAGAATGAACATAGAATAAATGCATTTTCTTCAGCAGAAGCAGTAATGAAAGGTACCTGTCAGTATTCATGATAGTCACAGCTGTGCTCAAATGCTTTCTGATTTCAATCATAACAGAGAAGAATGATTTCTTTTATTAAGGTTTCAGAAGATCAGGGTTCCAAGTCTTCGAGCCTTGCTTCAGGAAGGATGACAACAGACGTCTCCAATAAAACTAGTGCTGAAGAGGGGAAAGATGTCCTTCCCAAAAAGCCAGTTTTATCAGATGGAGTAGTACATCGTACTGAAAATGGAGTGAAGGAAGTGACCCAGGGACAAATCCCCAATGCTATGGACATATTGGAACAAGAGGACAGGAATGACAAGGAGATTAAAGAGCTTCCTGGCCCTGGTTCAGTTGAGCCTATGGATCTTGATGGCTATTCCAATGAGCCTGACAAAATTGATTCTTCATGTAAACGCAGCGAGCCAGAGCGCCTGCAGCCCGGCAGGAGCTCGAGGGACAGAGCTCCAGAGAGCAGGACTCCAGAACTGTCCCTGGAAGAGCTCAGTATCAGCTCCAAACACCAGCAGCAGGCAGCTAAAGGAACAGTTCCAGCAGTACCTACAGAAGAACCTGTCCAGAGGTCAAGCAGGAAGAGGAAATTGCTTGAGGATGTGGAGTCTGGAAAAACACTTCTGCTTGATGCTTATCGGGTCTGGCAGCAAGGTCAGAAAGTTATGGCCTATGACCTGGGCAAAATTGAGAAGATCATGTCTGAAACATACATGCTGATTAAACAGGTATTGTGTGATTAATTGTCATTTCTCTACGTGGCCTCAGATGTGGTTGTAGGATCTAACAGGGATTGCTAAAGCAGGCAGTATGAAATTAGCCCTCTATCTGTTTAAAACTTGTGGAGATCAACACCTCCCAAAAAACCATTCTCTTGACAAGGCAATTGCTGGGGATAGGGAGTAGGACCCTCCATATTTTGAAACTAAATTTCTGACATGAGTTTAGAGCTGTAGTACCAGTTATATTGTGTTTGTTCAGCTAAATGTTAGTTTGAACTGAGAAAGGTGAGTGTTTATCTTTGGATATGTGCTCCTGAATAACTTACGGTCAGTGTTTTGCTGTAGAACAGCTTCTCCCCCTTGCTCCCATGCCCTACATCCCCATTTCATCTCAATTTAATTAGATTTATAGATGAGCTAAGTAATTATGACTTCATTAGTTGTGATTCTGTGTTCAGGTGGATGAAGAAGCAGCACTTGAACAGGCTGTCAAGTTTTGCCAGGTGCATATGGGAGCATCAGCACAGAAGCAGGTAAGCTCTGAAGCCTTTGAGTGCTGCTGCTAACAAGCTTTTATGAGTCTGCACAGGCAAATCTGTTGCTGAGTGTCTGCAGCACCTAGAAATATCTACTTTCCTTGTATTGGTGTCATCCAAGATAAGTTGGGCTACATTAGTAGGAAGATCATCCCCTTTAGTTAGGGTCAGTGCTACTATTTATGTCAGGCTTGCAGGATAGTTGTCATGCCCAAAAGCTGTCGGGGAAACCCCAAACGATCTTCAAATAGAAATATTTATGGCATACTACAATTTTCCTAATGTCCACATCATAGCCCAGCATTTAATGGATGGTAATTGCTTCTCTCTGCTCCCTAAGGGCTTCAACCTCATCAGCTCTAGCCTTGCTGGTGTTGCACTCTGCTCCAGAGATAGCAGATAGCTTTACTTCAACTCTGTTAAAAACAAGCTGCTACTCTGTTTTTAACTTCTCCTTTCTGGGTTTACCCAGCAAACAATTATTAGAGTTTTAAAGGGATTATTATTTATCAGTCCTTAATGTGAAATCAAAGCCAAGAAGAAAACTGCATGAATGACATATTGTTATTCATTTTGCAGCCCCAAAGTGTTTACTAGGTTTGTATTTTCCATCAATTTTGTTCAGTTAAAATGTGTTTTTGTGTAGTGCATCTCTTAGCAGAGTAATAGGAGAGGATGTAAGAGGAAAGGTAGGTTTTTTCTTTATTAGGTTTTTGTGGAAGTAACTTTCTCCAATTTGTGCCCCTCAGGAAGTCAGTAACATTGTTCCATTGAACTACAGAAACCAACAGAAATGTCAAGAGAGGTATTTAGTAGAAGTTTTGGCTTGCTTGTAGCCTGGTATTTCAGATTTTAAATTTTTTTAAGATGTAAATGTTAGCTCAGCATGGTAAGTCTTTTTCAGTGTATTTTGGGGAAAAAATAGACATCATCACACTGTGATTTATGATTTCACAATAAAAAGAATTTGCTAGAAAACTTCTTTAAAAAGTAGTGTTACTGTTGCTTTTTTAGATGTGTTCACCTTTTTAAAAAACACTCACCAAATTCTCGTGTATCAACCCAATTTCTTGCTGGGCTTTCTTGAAGGTTCTGGGAATGTCATTGCTATTCCAGTTCTTCCAGCAGAGTCACCAGTTACTCAGGCATGTGACAAAACCTGAGAATGGTGAAAAACCTGCACACAAAGTAATCTCGAGAGCAGATACAATAGGTGAGTTAGTATTTAACAGCACTGGCAGCAATAAGATTTCCTGTTAAATCACTTGAAATAAAACATACCCCTTAACATGCTGCACTTGGAAGCTTTCCCTTTTAGGAAGCAGTCCCAGCTAACGAGGTTATTACATCCTGCAGTCTCATTTTCCTCTGCTCCTAGCAGGATCTTGCAAGCTGTGTGAAGCTGCTCATACAGCACTGTGAATTAGTGTGGAGACACAGGAATAGCCACTCTTATAGACATCTGTCTGTTTTCAGCAGACTGAAGTCTGTTTTATTTAAAATTGGCAACTATTTGCCTTCTGTAAGCAAATGATGTCATGTACAGAGCTGCTGCAGCCGGGGGAAATGCTTTGTTCCTGGATAGTTTGAGTGGGTTTCCAGGGTCTGTGGTTCCTCAGTCACTTAGCCCAAGAAATTGACATAAAAAATAAAAAAAAAAAGCACAAAATCCACCTTGATATATGTCTTTCTCAGCTGGCTGTTGTATTTTAAAGTTCCAGGCGTTACATGGTTTCTTTATGAAAGTTTTCACTTGCTACTAAAATTAGGCATTACTTAAATTCTGGCTTCTTTGCTTTCTTCCAGACCAGTCAGAGTTTCTAACCTAAATATTTAACAACACATTAAAATCTCCTTCTCTGCTCTCCAGGCACAAGGAGGAAACAGCAGAGCAATCAGTAAGCAGAACTGGACAAAGTGGGTCCTTACACTTCTGTGAGGAGATCTAATCTTTTTAATAGCTTGGCAATGCTGTGACCCTTTGACTTGGTTTCAGAAATCCTCTCTAGCTGTCAGGAGTGAGGCACTGCTGACATGTTTGGAGCCAATGAGAGGCACATCACCTACAGAGTCAGCTAAAAAGTGGGAAGTGCCTGAGAAAGGTTGGCTTCCAGCTTTGAGGAAGGCAGAAGAAGTCAGTGTACAAAACCTTGCCATGATAAGTTCCAGTGTTCCTGGAGCACTGGAAAAATTGGATTGTTTTCCATTGGGAGATTCCAGTAACTGATATAAAACTGTTCTGTGTAAGTTGCTGGGACATTTCTTTCAGTAGTCAATATCAGTATTCAATATTAATATTTTTTCTTTAGTGATATATTCATCAACCTCAGCACATTTTGGTTCACAATTTACAGAGTGGTGATGGAACATTTTTAAGTGCTGATATTAATGCTGTTGTGGAAGAAGGTGTGGCCAAAAGTAATATCTCCACTTTTTGTCATTTTCCCTTTAAATTCCTAAGTGTGAATTTTGATATACACATATCAAATGGGCTGAAATCTGGTGGTGGTTGCTGGGTCATTAGCAGTCAAGTAACTAAAGTTACACTGGAGATTAATTGACTTTCTGATCAAGCAGCATTTTGAAGGTTTCTTGTTCTTTTCTTTGATTTTTCTGTCTGAGAATGTTATCTGAAAGATTTGCAGAGATCCTGAAAGCAGTCATCTATTGCTCTGAGTTATATTTTTAGTCTTGCCAACTGTGATTTTCATATGAAATTAATGGTCCCTGGAAATGGAATAAGAAGGAGGCCTCGTTGAGGGAGGATGAAAGATTGAGGCAGACTAGTTTGGTTTTGAAGTAGCACTGTACTTAAATATACGGTCCTGAGGACCAAGGAGGGGACATATTGGCAAAAAGCAGTTGTAGGGATTCTAGATTATTAGAGAATTCCTAATAAGCCTTTCCACTGACTGCCTAAAATTGCTCTTACTAAATTCTTCGTTTTATGCTGTTAAGGACGTATTGACACGGGAAAGTTATTGCAGTACAAGCTAGGACGAAGCTTTGTATTGCACAGAATATTCTATAAATGTGTGTGGAGATACTTCAGTTCAAGAACCCATCTGTCTTCTCTTTTCCTGCAATCTGAAAAGGTATTTTTATTACTGTGGACTTAATACTGAATTCCTTAATACTAAAATTACACCTTTCACCAGTGTTGAAAGTCATGACAGTTAAAACTCTGTGGTTGTGTATTGGGATCTAATGTATCACTAATCCTGAGAACTGAATTTACATAAAACAAATACCTTAAAACATTGTAAAAATCAACATTGCACACAGGGCTGGATTTAACATCTCTAAAAATACAAGAGTGTTCAGAGGCAGAGTTCCAAAATGCCACGGAGTCTCTGGTCCTGTGTTGTGACCCCTGAGAACATGGGACTGTGTGGAAAGCCCTGGTAATGGGTAGTCTTGTAGGAGCTGAAATTTCTATTGGCTCTTCATGGTATAGTATATCAGTCAAATGTCATGAGAAGGGGCTATTTCAACATTGCTGAGTTATTTAAGACTCACTGCTGCCTTAGCCAAAAAATCCTTGCTCTGGGACCAGCTCCATCCCTGAAGTGTCAGGGAGAGAAAGGAAATTTTCAACTGCTCTTTCCTGCTCCATCTGGCAGCCTTTGAGCTGTCCCTGCTCAGTTCTGACTGCCCAAATCTTCCCTTTCCCCTTTTGCTTCCCTCACCTCTTCCCACACTAACACACCCCTGGCCACCTTCTCCCCTGGCTGGTGCCAAACTCCAAGTGCTCTCCCCATTTCCCTGTCTCAACCTACAGTCAAAACACATCAGCAGATTGCAGTGTCAGCTCTAATTAAAACTGATGCTTCAGGAAGCTACCACCACCAGAATCAAAACAATGAATTTTATTATAAACACAATCAGGTTATGCTAATGAGCCTTTCAGGCTCCTGGCAGGCTGCCAGGGTGATCCCTGATTTTATGAAGTTTGGCTGCTGCTGTGATGTACAAGTGGCAGTTCCTGAGGGATGGTGCTGTTTTGGTGCTCTCCCTGCCCTTCTCTAGTTCCAGAATAGGTAACTGGGGCCTTGTCTTCTCCTTCCCCCAGTGTTTCCCTCTGCCCAGGGCTGCTGCTGAGTAGTCTGAATGCACAGCCTCCTACTGAAGGATTTCGTGGCACCATTGGTGGGTTTGAGCTGTGAGGGCTGTGCTGAAACCTCACACAACAAGCTCAGATTGACTCTGGAGTCTGGTGATGGCACAGTCCCTGTGTTGGACCTTACAGTGAATGTGATATTTCACTTGGAAAAGGAAAACATTTTCTTCTGTGAGTGAAGCTAGAGGGCACTCCCATGGATTTTTCCCCTTCTGCTGTGGAATGCAGTCAGCACTGCAGTGACAGGGGCTCTCAGGCATTTTTCTTCCAGGAGAAAACTTGAGAGTGACTTGTTTGAACTGCCTTGGGTGTCTAGAGCATTTTCTTCTCGAATTCTCACATTAAAAAAACCCCACAAAGCAACAAACCACCAAGCTGTTCTCTTCAGGAAACAGCTAAAAGCCTTCTGTAAAGGCACTTTGCTGGGAATGGGAGGAGATTAGGAGAATATTAAATAATTAGAAAATAATCATCTTCTACCTCATGTGTTTTCTCCCCCTTTTTGTTCCACCCACATGCTGCTAATTTTCATCTTTTCTTCCTGCACATCAAGACGTCAGAGACTGCTTACAGAAAAAGTTGTTTTTCCTGAGTTGTCTGTATGCTTTATTAATGCAGCAAAGATGACAAGAAAGGAGGGGGAAGGAGGAGGTGGGGATGGGGGGGATACAAAAGGACGAGCTCTTTCATGGTCTCCTACCAAAGGGTGACCATTTTGTTCAGTGTTGCATTTGCCAGTTGCCATGGCATCCCCCTCTCACTCTATCCTGGAGGTGTATTCTTGATATAATTAACAGCTCTCCTCCTTCTGTCTCCTGCAGAAAGCAATCATTAAGTGAACATGAAGGAAAGAAAAGACACTTTTCATCTTTTACTTTGTATATTAATGTTTTTCATCCTGCTACCTGGTCTCTCTTGGTCCGATAATGAAGTTTTTGTGTATGGAAGTGTTGCTGCAATATGGCTGCCTATGTAGAGCAGGACATTGAGCCCCTGCTTGCACTTGTGTTAATGGGGGTTTTAGTTAGGCTACAGTTCAATCATATGTATATAAACCTTGGTTATTTTCTATATATAAAGTGGTTTGGGGAAATAAAAAGGTCTTCAGAATTTTGATCATGAATATTGCTGGTTTTTCTGATGCACCTAGAAGAAAACTTCCAAATGAGATTTCTTTCAAATGCTGCTGTTGAGAGATTGAGGGGGGTGAGGGAAGAGAATGGATAATCATAATTTAATTAAAACACAATATTCAGCAGGAGGTGGAGGGGTAATACTGTGGAATGTGGATTGCATAGACATCTTCGGCTTTGTGGGATGTGCTGGTGTCCTTCTAAAAAGGCATACCTTTGTGTGAGCTGGGTTCTGACTTCAGTCCCACTAAAATGCTAGACTCAGGCATGGGAGTAATTGCAAAAAAAAAAAAAAAAAAAAAAAAAAAAAAAAAAAAAAAAAAATCACAAGAAAATGTTATGTAACAGTTGCAGCTCCAGCCTCTTTAATTAGGAAACTTTTGTTGGGAAAACTGTCACTTTGCCTTTCTTCAGAACATTTGGTTGTTAATTTTTCCCACAGCCACAGAGCAGTGAGCCCTCCCAATAGCAGCAGCGGGAAGGTTGCTGGAGGATTTGTTTTTCAAAATGTGTTTTGAAAAACAGTAAGTGTGGTAAAAATAAATCCTTGGTCAGGTTCTCTTGGTTTATGACTTCACAGGCTACAAAGTAAAATTTTTCTCATGTTTTATCTTAAAGCTGGATTTCTTTTAGCTGCTGCTGAAGTGCCTCACTGGGAAACTGTAGGGAGCTATTTTTTCCAGTAACATCTGTGAAAAAATTCTGCACTTTTGCTGATAATTTTTTTTGGTGGAAGGCTTCCCCAGTGCTGGATTTCCAGCATTTTCCTTACTTGTTTTCACATCAGCTTTCAACATTGGTTTGTCCATCGCCTCTGGGAAGCTGAATGAGCTCTTGGAGGAGAATGCTGAAATGTTCAAAGTTCTAAAAAATAAAAAAAAAATTGAGGAGAATGCTGAAATAGTCAAGGTTCTAACAAATAAAGAGATTGGTTTTGTAACCTAAGTCAGAAATAGTCACAATGAACATAGACATTAATTTAAATTTCAGCTTTATCCATTCTTCAAAATGAAAAATAGTTTTTGCTAAGTTTTTTAAAGAAGAGAAATAAGATAGTGACTCTTTATGGAACCAGTGGATCATCCATGTTGCCTCATTTGAGTATTAATAATAAGCTTTAAATATTTCTTCTCCTCTTTGGTATAGTGGTCAATAAAACGTAGTACTGCATGCCCTTTAGTACCTCATGGTTTTTTTAACACTCTAGAAGAAAGTCCATTCTTGACTAGAGGAACCTGTAATTACAGTGAAAGACAGGAAGAAGTCAGATAAGAGTTTTTATCTTAATTCAGTTATATGCACATGTTCTGTAAGTAACATTAAATGTAAGAAAATATTCATTTCTTCTTGGTGACTAAAGCCCTTTTGTAATAGTGGTGGTACCAGAGGCACTGAGCGTGGTGAGATGGAAAAGGAGAAATTCTGACTGAATCAGAGCTGACTTGAGTTTTGGCTTAGTACCACACCAAAGTAAAAACTAAATAATCTTCTGATGAGAAACCACATAAAACAGTAGTAAAGGTTTGTCACTGCCTCTCAGTTTCCTACTGTCTGTGGAAAAAAATCTTTATTATGCCTTACTGTTGATTTAGCAGTGAGATAGATGAACATAAAGGGCTTCTGGTAAGTCCAAGAGTTGCTGTAGTGAGTTTTTCTGGGTTTATTTCTCAGCTGGGTGTTAGGATGTCCTGTGTTTGCCTGGAGATCTGCAGGATGATGAAATGGGGCCCCCTAAGTCCTGAGCAGTCAGTGACACTCCCTAAACTGCTGTTGAGAGTAGCATCACTTACTGCTCAGAGGTGCTGGAATTCATGCCCCTACACTAAACCCAAAATCTTTTAAAGAGCACGTGCCTCACTGTGGTTCTCATTTTAACTTTGTGCTTACAGCTGTTGGATGGTCTTCAGCTCCTGAGAGCAGTAAAAATACACAAAGCAGGTTTAAATCCCTTTTCCTAAGGCTCTGTGAGTTGCAGAGCACACAGTAGCCAACAATGGGGTTTTTAATGCTTGGCTCTGAATTTAAAGCAAGGTTTCTCCTTTTTTTTTCCCACCCCCTCTTTGGAGAAAACAAAGTTAGTGTGATATTTTTCTATTTTTCCTCCCAAAGTCTCTGTTTCATTGGGTTGAAAAGAACCTGTCTGTTTACAGCAGCCTGAGACAACTCTTCATCAGGTCACATCTGGAAAGTTCTTTTTAAAGTACAAACACAATAATCTTTGTGTTGCTTTTTCTGTATTAGGCTGCACTTTTTGACTACAACACCTTAGAATTTTTGGTCATGGTTTTCCTGAATCAGAAACATCATGTTAGTATCATCTTTATTAATTTTTGTAAATAAAATGTTTTAATTTTCTGGAAAAAGAGCTGGGATACTTCATCCTGGTGAGGAGAAGAAGAATGGAGGATAAGGTTGTGGAGTTGTGGTCTTCAGCAGAAAGGAAGGAACCAGACAAGAGGCACCATTTAAAGCTGCAGCAAGAGAAATTTGGGGGAAGTGATTGGAAACAAATGTTCCCTGGGAAGGTGGTAAAACACTAGAAAGGGCCTGGAGGGGGTGGTGAATGTCCTTCCTTGGCAGAGTTTGGACTGGGCTGGCCCTGGCCCCCGCAGAGGGATGGAACTGGGAAGGCAGCTCTGCTTGGAGCAGGAAAGTTGGACCAGAGACCTCCAGAGGTCCCTTCCAGCAGCAATGATTCCATGGGTTGCACTCTGTCTAATGATTTCTCATCTGAATACCATCCAAGTACTGCTGAGTTCCTTTCCAAATGTCCTCTTTCTGGCTCTGCAGTAGCTGTGCATTTTTGTAGGAATCCAGTTGGAGGTGCAGATCCATTTTTAACATAGATGTACCTAAGCAGTACCTTCATGTGTTTATCTGGGAAAAAAATGTGGATACAATACAAGCACATAAGTGTCAGGTTCTACATCATCCATTGTGCAAGTTAATGAAGTGCAGGGGTGTGAGGGGCTTTCCCTTTAAATCACAGCTGAAAACATTTCCTCAAGTGATCTCACCTCTGGCTTAAGGTTTTCTTCTGCAGCTTAATTTCTCTCAGGTTTCTGTGATCCCATTTGTATGTCTTATGAGACCTTTAGTTTTGGAACTGATGCTTTAAGCATCAGAAACTTGCTGCTGTCAGAGGCAAAACAGAACTTTTTTTGATCCAATGTGGTAATTGTTGTGAATATAGTTGCTGTATTTTTTAAATTTTTTGTGTGTGTACACATAGAATCTAGCAGGCTTTAATTGTATGCTTTTTAGAGATTGATTAATCAAGTTCAGGAACTTCAAAAATACATTCTGCCAATTATTTTTTTTTAAATGTACTTGTGTGCTGTCTACCTTTGAATTTTAAGTATGCATTTTCTCCACCTGAAAGTTCCTCTGCTCTCTCAGTGAAATTCTACTGACGTTTCTGGCTTTATAATAAATCTTTGATCATCTAGGACATTAGGGTCCAATTTGATTTTACATTTGACAGCTGAACCCTGTTTCTTTTTCAGACATTCATACTCATCGCTGTGGTTAAAATGAATGGTTTGGTTTTTTTCTTGATAGAGATATGAGACAAACAATTAAACACCTGAGAATTCTATCTAACTGTATCTTTTACAGTCTAATAAATCTCCATTAAATGAAGACTGTAAAGAGTATAAAATAAATGCTTTCTGTGGCCTCACAAGCAAGAATATTTTATTTGATTACTGATAAAAGTTATAGAGAAGATACTCATTTTATGGGTACTTTTATTCCTTTCTTTGGTGAATTTATGTCCCACTTCTACCTTCTGTCTATATAATAAATGGCACTGCAGTAAATTTTTAGCACTGGCTTTGGAGAAGAGCGTTGCTCTTGGTGCCTCTCTTCCTTGTGCCCAGGCAGCAGATCTTCCCCAGCCTGTTTCACCTGCACCTCACTTCTGCAGTTGTCAGGAATTTATGATTTGGAGTTATGCTGGTCTCTTATTTCACAAGCGAATACATTTTTCTATTTTCTCCATTTCTTCTCACATAATTCACTAAGCATTATTTCTTGTGATAATTTGCAAAGTCTCTTAAAGCACTGCAGATCTGTTTGTTAAGGTCAAGCACTTGTCAACATATTTTTAAATGAAAGAAATATGTTTCTGTTTACAGGAGATTGTAACTCATGCTTAATTACAGAGTTCAGGAAAGTATGTTATGTTGTGAGGGATGTGTTAAATTAAACTTTGTGAATGTGAATAAGTGTTCAAGTGCTAGTTTGATAAATAGACCATAAAGAACAGAAAAATAATCCATAAAGGAGAAACGATTTCTTTAGAATACTGATTGAGTCACTGTTGTATTATGTTCTCTTTAAAGAGTGTTTTCTGTCTCTAAAATGTGCTGCTTGCAGTACTCACTGAAGCAGGTAGTAGAGTTAGTGACAGGCAGACCTTTCCTCACTGCTGCCCCTTTTCTTGTGCAGTCGACAGGAGAAGCCCCCACAACCCCGAAGCACACCAAGGACAACCGCGAGAGCTTCTTCCCGGTGGCACCAGCCGTGCTGCATCCCACCCCAGGGAATCCAGACACTGTGACTCCTGAGAGCCTCCTGAGGCTGAACGATCTGCATTCCAAATCCAAGCCAGCCTCCTCTTCCTCCTCCTCCTCGTCCTCCTCGGCATCCTCGGTGCCGCCCTCGCAGGAGGCGCAGCGGGATGCGGAGCACGCCCGGAGCCAGGGCCCAGAGCCTGCCCCAGCCTGGGGGAAGCTGCACGGGGTAAGTACCAGCCAGGGAGAATGGTCTGGCCCCTCCTGTTAGTTTCCACATGGTGAATCAGTGCCGGAGTTCTGGCTCTGTCCTGTTTCCTGATCACAGCACCACGTTCAAAAGGATACCCAGATTTTTGTCCTGGTCCTGAAGTGGGTACATCTGTGTAATCAATACATGCTTTAGTTTGTGGGATGGATTAAAAGAGTGACCACTCTTTGTAACTTGTATGTGAAATCATGAAATAGCAGCCTGAAAATAGTCATCTCTTCTAGAGAGTTGAAGTCTCTAGCAGCATTAAAATTAAAATGATTTTGTTTTCTTCAATGAGTTGAGGATCCAGTTCTTTTTATTTTTAAAAGATTTAAGGTATTTTAAAGTGATTACAATTAACTGGTGAGCAACCTACATCTATCTTCGAAGGGCTTGATTAACATAATTAGCTGTAGAGCTCTCACTGCCCAGCATTTGAGAGTGTGGAGATACATAACATTGATGAAGATTCTACATGGTCTAGAAAGTCAGCTTATCATCACTATTACATTTCACACTTCAGACAAGAGGCATCTGACAGGACCAGAATGTTGGAATGGGTTATTTGTAGCCCTGGTGTGGTTATGTGCCAGGGTAGAGCACAGGAAAGGATTGAAGAAAGCAAACAAATGTTATTTATTCTATAGCATGATTGTGTGATTTGTTTATGACTGTATTATGTAATTGGTCCTATACAGTTTTCTAGATGAGGAAAGAATAAATGAGAATGCTGTCATTTGCTTTATTGCTGTCATGGCAGCTGAAAAATCTCTCGGCTGGGTGACCCTGCTCCACTTTGGGGAGTGAAGTAAGAGTAGACCCAATTTCAGACCTGCCTTGGGTGCCCAGAGAGCTGGTTGAGAATATTTGTGGGACACTGTGCATGCTAAGGTGGCAGAGCACCTGCCATAGCCTGTACTTTCTTGCAACTTTAGCAGAAACACTGTCTGAAAAAGCATCTGCTGCTCCTGTGCTCACTCCATCTGTTCACAAGCCTGGGCCCAGCACTACTCACAAAATGCCTTAGACAAGTCAGGGGAGCCCAGATAAAGTTATGAATGAACCATTTACTGAACAGGTATTGTGGAAAATGATGCATGAACATACAGTGGAAATAGTGTCCAGATTTGTGAGACAGGATGTTTTCTTTGTTTGGAATTGTGACTTCGTAAAGTTTTTGTCTTTATACTTCTGACATGTCGTTTCTTTCCTTATGTAATCAGCCTTGGTATTTGAATGCACATAGGCTGAGTTCAGCAGCAGTGAAGAGCAAGTTAGGGAGAAATAGGTTTTCCCAATTTGCTAATCTCTGAGTACAGAACAAAATTGAAATTTAACATCTAGTATCAGCAGTTGTATTATAGTTGTCAAATTTTCCTTTTTCACAATTCCAGGGAGAGATTGTCTTAGGAAGGGAAAAGAGAAAAGGGGAGTGATGAGGAAGGAATGGCTTAGTCTGTGTGTAAATTACATTTGTTACTGTCCTTGGGAAGCAGAAGAATGGAGTTGCCTGGTGTCATAAGATGTCTTGTCTGGCTTGTTCAGCAGGGAGTAATTTGGGTTTGTGCCTAGACAACAGGGGAGGAAAAAAATGAATCCTCTGTGAAGCTGTTATGTACTTACTAAGGAGAATGGTGTAGGAATGACAATGCTGATAAGAACTCATGCATTCTTCTGGTTTTCAAACAGAACCCAGGAGCATTTCTGATGTGCTTTCCTCTCTGCAGTTCCCCAGGCCATGTTGCCGTGGTCGGAACATTTATTTTAATCTTTTGACTTTCTGGGCTTTGTTAAGGTTGTAGAGTTAGATATTGTTCATTCTTTTTTGATGTGTCCTATACATCATCTTGGTTGAGGGAGATGGAAGGGTTAGCTGCCAGAATTACACCCCTGAAACTGAAGATCAAGAGGCTCTCTCTCCAAAGCTCAGTGCTGAATGCATGTGTTGTATCTGGCTCTCAGCCCTACCTGCCAGGTCATTCCTCTAGCTGAGAGACACCAATTACTGCTGTGTCCTTTCTTCTTTCCTTTTTAATGCCTACCTTTGCATCCACCTCCTCTAAAAAGAACTATTTATAATTCTGTTACAACCCTTTTTCATTTGCCTTCCATTGGTTCTGTTTGGGTAAAAACTCCTCCCATTTCTAGAGTAAACTCTTTTCAACTTTTTGTCTCATCATCTCTACCTGTACCTACTTATTCATGTGGAAGTGTTACACATCAGGGAGTATTAGCTGCTCTCATTTTCTCTGCTTTAACCCAGGAGAAGGATTTGTTTTTCCAGGCATTGTTGATGCGATGCCACTCGTTTCTGATGTAAATATTTTCCTGGTATTTTGTCTAGTGCATGACTAACTGGTACAGAACACAGCGTGATGGAGTCCAGCAGCAGAGGGATGATGGTGGCAGTTTCAGCCAGACACCTTCCTAGAGTTGGGTATAAATGTGCTTGGGACTCCCAGCCTTCCTAGCTCAGCCTAACATTTCTCTGGGGAAGCTAAAATAGGACAATTAAGGTAAACTCCCTCCAGGCTGTCACACTGTTCCAGTGTTACATGGTTCTAAATTGCTGAAAAATCTTGACATTTTCTACTTTGCTGTCCTTATTGCAATAAGGATTTTTATGAGGAATGAACAGGAAAACATTCACATTTGAGTTCTGATACCAAGAGAAGGTTTTTATACCTGGAATTATTTAAAGTTCTGTGTTTTGCTTAAAGCCAGCTATTTACCAAGTTGGAATATAAAATCCAAGTAGAAGACTCCCCACTAGTAAATTTTTGTTCATTTAAGGCCCTGAGCAGTTCAATATGAAAGCAAGGTCATGATAAAGCTCTCCAAACTTAGAAATTCAAAGCTGGGGAAGACAATTCTTTGTGTTGTGCAGGGAAGTGGCACTCTATAAGCCATGGGAATATCCTGCTGTAATTTTAGATGTTTGTGAAATGGGCACAACAGGGCAAGTAGAAGTGTAAATATAGTTCAGCCTGTAGAACTCTGAGAGTTTCAGAAGCACAAGAAATACATACAGGTGAGAACAGTTGCATGGGAAGATGAGCAGACTATTGCAGAGAGAGCATTGAAGTTAAGTTGTGTAAGTGTGTGCAGGCAGCTGCAGAATCCTTGAAAAACAAATGTTCCAATTAAAGAGGGGTTTGACGTGGGAGGTCCTAAGAATTCAGTAACATTCAGTAGTGTTGGAATGTGACATTTCACCCTGTAGGATAACTGGCTGCTGTAGTCATAGGAGAGCTTTTAGGTGTAAGGAGCATCTTTTTTCCAGAAGTCTGCAACTTAGTTTATTTCAGCAACTGGTACGTGACTTTGGGTTGATGGTGGAAGACTGAGGAGACTGAGTATTTTACTAGGGCATCACTACAGAGAATGTAAACCATCATTCTGCATTGACAGCATCTCTTTATATTAAAACAGAGCATGACACAAGGGCCCAGCTCGATTCCTTGCAGTTTCTGGATACCCAGACATCAGTGCACATCCACAATTCCTGAGTGAAATGATGGAGACTCTACTTTGCCATCATAAGTTGAGCTTAACCTCATGCTGATCTCAGTGGCTCCTGAGTTTGCTTGTCATGAATTTCCAAAGACAAGCAGAGATTTTATGAGCCTGTAGTTCAGTGTTTTGACAACTTTCTTCTTACACTGGAGTATTTGGCCCTGTTGGTTGTGCCTTATTTAACTATGCATTTCAATTACAATTTTCAGGTACTTTTTAAATGACTCTAAGTAGTAATATTTGACCCTCTTAATTGCAGTCAGTGTCTTACCTTGTTTTTTCTGTTGAATTCAAAATTGTGTTGTAGAGCACAGAGTTGTTCTCAACAGTTGACTCAAAGATGTAACAGAAAATGTTAGGCAGGCCAAGGACCTGTGGCCTCATGTGAGCTGCCTTCATATTGCAGTTACCTGGCATGAAGCACCTCTCCTAAATGCATCTGTTCTTCTGCTCTGTTTTCTTCTGGCACTTGTGTGCATCTTACTTTCACTGCTTTCTCCTCAGTTTGCAGTGTTGGCTTGCTCTGGTTTTTGACAGCTGTCTTCCTCAGTTTCCAAGGCTGGATTTCTACTGCTTGTAAGCCCACCCCACTGGTGCTGTCCTGGGTAGAAACTCCTGCTCAGCTGTCAGTGACTGAAGAGTGTCCAGTGGGAAGCAGCCAGGCTTCCTCCTCTGAGCTCTGCATGGGCTCTCTCTGAGCTCTGGCTGCTTCAGCCTCCTGGCCTTTGGCATTCTCACTTTCCCTTGTCTGATGCGTGCTTTTTGGGGAGCTTTTTGTTTTTCACAATGGCTGAACTCTGAAAACAACTTGACTGCTGAATGTCAGCAGGGGTTTCCTGTTTGTGAATGACTTCTTAATTCCTTCTTGCAGTGCTCAGACAGTACCAGTCATGGCCCTTCCTCTTCCTTTTTAACAGTATGCTGATTTGCCTCTGTTGAAACAAACTCATTCCAGAAGAATTTTTCAGTACACCTAATATCTATTTCTGATACCTACACTTCAGATTCCTTAAGGTTTATTTACTCAATCCAGTGTAGTGCAGAAAATCCCTTGACATTAAAACGGTCATAATTATTATGTACCTATGTTGGGTCCATAAGAACAAATAGTGTAGGGGCAGCAGCTGCCCAGCAGTGGCAGGTGAGGTGATGGTTTGGAGCCAGGGCTTAGTGCACCCCGGGCAGTTCTGTGCTCCAGGAGGCTCTGTAGCCCTGTGCAGTTTTAGATCTCCCTGAAAATCCTGGAGAGGCATTGCCCTGTGATGTCTTGCACTACTGAGACACAGTTTTTGGAGGTTTTTGTAAAGGAACATGGTAGCAATGCTGTATGGTTACAATATGGTTCAGTTTCACTAGTTCTAGATTGCTGTCAGCAGCATAAAATTTACATATATTCCTGCACAAAAGCAGACTGAAGAAAGATGTAGTTATAAGTCCTCTGCACAGGTATTGTGTTGCTTATAAAGTACCTAGAAAATTGTGGGGTGTCATTACATTCACTTAAGAGATTTTTCTGCCAGCTGCTTTTGCTAATTTCCTTGTGCTTAGCTGGCTGTCAGGGCAAAGGAGGGTGAAATATTGCTGGTAAAGGAAAGGTCTTACAGCTTTTGGTAGGTAACTCAGAGAAATTTCAGGAGCAGGAAATGACTGCAAATGACTGTTCCTGTCCACAGGTGCTGCTGTGATGCTCTCCAGATTATGTGTCCTTGCTGAGTCAGATATTAAACAAATATCAATCAGCTGTGTTTTGATAATGCCATTTGAAAGTTCATGTAATTGAATATCTAACTGTTGTCTTTTTTATCTAGGCCCATTGTTTGCTCTTTTAAATTGGAGTTTTGTTTATAAAGAAAAAGAGAAAGTTAGCATTGAACTTCAGGGTTTTTCTTTAGCTATGTGCGTGCCAGGTTTCTGCACCTCTAGGACAGCTGGTGGTGGTAGGTTTTTGGACACAGGAATTCCATTGTCTCTGCTCTTAGACTGGCCCCAGCATGGCTCTTAGAGGGATCTGGGAGTTAGAATGGGCCAGGGACTATTTCCAGGAAGCACTCTGAATTTTAAATTTTAGTCTCATTAATGTTCTGTGACAGCTGACCTCAGCATTAGGAAGAGTTTTGGGGTATGTCTCATTTGATTGTACAGTATGCTCTCCCTGCTCAGGACCTAGTGATAAATATAGCACTGTGCTGTGCTACTGCACTGCAAACTTCTGTTCACCAGACTTTCTTTTATTTCAGGGGGCAATAAAACTTGTGTTCTGCAGCTTTTTGCCTCCAAAATTACTCCAGTGCTTAATTTTTAACATACGGTTTTGTGTGTCAGCTTTGAATGTAATTTCCTGCATTTGGCATTTCAAGTCAAATACTTCTTTCTACAGCTATATGCACTAAAAGCACTTGGCAGTGCTTTTTTAGAAATAAATTTCATGGCAGGATATTTGGAATGAATTTAGAGAAAGCAAGGCTACCAAGTGTACCTGCCACATGATGAGTTAGGTAGCCTCACTGTCTGCTGTGCTGTGGTACCTCGTGGCTGAAGGCTCTGTTATTTCTGTGTTTCTGCTGACTTAATAGCACAGCTCATAAGGAAACTCTGAGCTCCTTCAAATTCAAGGCTTTCCATGGCCTTTGCAACTGCTGTGTGGGGAAAAAAGCTGTATTAATTCCCAGCACACTGGGGAGAGCAAGGCAGATGGAATAGAGAAAATTAATTGTTTTCACATTAGTATTATTCCTTGGAAATGTGGTAAGATACTTCCTCCACTATGTCAGGGAGCAAAGAATCAGACCCATTTCCATTGGGTGGAAAAAAATAATCTCTGCCTTGAACAGTAAATGAGTTGTGTGAACAGTTGTGTGTGCTGTGGGAGTGCAGAATAAACCAGTTGTTACTGGGACTGGGAAGAGAAGTGTTTCCTGGAGTCTGGAGGCACACAGAATTCAATCCTTACTCTTTTGAAGTGGTTGGAAGGCAAGGTAGTACCAACCAGCTAAATCCTGCTGATGTATTTTCAGTTTTTTGTCTTGACCCATGGAACTGCTGGGGAAGGTATTTTGCAGAGGGATGAAGGCAAGTGGTGCAAGTGCTTTATTTAAGCACTTGAGCTTGTCTGTTCACTTCTTGTATTTTTTTTTTAAATGATGTTAATATTTTTCCTGGAGTTCAAAGCTCAGCTCCTTCTTTCCTATAATGAAATTGTGCTTTGTGCATGCACTCTGTGTTGCCTATATTCTTTAACGTATCTGTGCTGTAATACTTCAAACTGCTTCTGTTAGAAACTGGAAAATGTTTTTTTCCAGGTGCTAGTCACATTTTCTGGGCTTGTCTTCCAGTTGTAATGCAAGAGGTTTAGTGCATGACTAAAGAATTTTTTGAAACTCCATACGAAATGTTTTATAACACTAATGTTAATACCTCATACCTGACAGCATGATGAAATCAAATTATTAAGTGTTCCGTGCAGAGGGACCAGAGCAGCTGCTTACTGGTTACAGTAGTACTGCTTTTAAACTTTCTCCACATCTTCAAATTGCCAAGTGATTATTTTTGCCAGCGTTATTTTTGATTTTTATATACATCAGAACAGCCAAGTGAAGGGTCTCAGTCTCAGGAGGGTTGCAGGGTTGTGTAATCCGTGTGTTTATAGTGTATGGCTAAATGTATGTAGTGCATTCTGTGTGTGAAGAGCTGGGGAGAGGATATTAACTGTGATGAAGTCATGAACCCAGGCGCCCGCTATAGGCATCTGCAAACACTGGTTACCCTGGCAACAAGTGGGAAGAGGTTGGAGAGGAAAGCTGGAGTAGGTTGTTGCATTGAATTGTTGTCAGCTTGTTTCTTCCTCACTAAAGCAGGGAGATGTTGAAAGGTATGATGTCCCTCTTTCTGTGTCGTGTACTATTTTATATGTATTTAGGCAATCGTTGGGAAAGGGAAGGCTAAAAAAAAATACTTGTAATTCAGCTCGATTGGAGAGGAACTTTTCAGTATCAATAGTGACGTGCATTGCAAATCTGTGCTTTTCTCTGTGTGCTTAATTTTTGTGTGTTGTGTTGTGAGAGTGCTAAATGGGTCTCCAGAGTCCAGTACCTGCCCCATCCTCAGCCTGGGCACAAGTGTCTCTTGCATATTATATCTTGAGAAACTGGTTTTATTTTAAACTGGGTTTGTAGAGCTAATGTTTGAAAAGCTGCCAAGACAGTGCAAGTACTGGGTAATACCAAAAGATTTATGAACTGATATTAAATCTGAGCTTCTGAACACCTTCAGGATGTGCTGCACTTACATTCTGGTGTTCTCGCACTTGTGCAGAATATTGTGGCTCACGAGTTAGTGGAGTCTTTACCTCCCTGGGGAAAGTTTTTATTAGAAGAACTAGGACATTATGTTCAGGGCTTTAACAGCATCTTCCTCAAAACAAATATTAAAATATTCTCTTCAGAAATCTGTTTTAGGCAAATAATGAGGATATCCAACTGATCTTGATTGTCCTTCCTTGTTTTGCCCTTTTTGTCTGTAATGAAAAAAAAAGAGAAAATATCTATGCAATATATCGAAGTATAAATTATAATATGTACACTGAAACAACCAATTCTTGTTATTTTCAAGAAGTCTAAAAAATATTTTGTTCATTAACTTTATTTTTAACTTGGTCATTTGAATGGCATTGTTTCTATTTAAATTTTAAATTTTAAAAAATTTAAAATTGCACAGTCCTGAAAGAATAAAGTATATGACCCAGTCAGGGAATAGAATTCTGTGACTGTATTGAACGTCTCTGGCAGCAAGGGATTGACTAACAGACAGTGGTTCTTGATTTCTGTTGTACTGAAAGGCACAGTCTAATAGAGTATTAGCAAATATTGTTTCTAGAAGTGCAGTGATAGAAATACACAGTGTGCCAGACTCCTGCCTTTCATTTCCTTTCACTTTGACATTAAAAATTGCTGTCAGATATTTTATTCAAATTTAAATCCAATTTTACTGCACTGTAAAACTGCATCTTCAAAACTTGCAAAAATATATTCTGGAAGATGGAGATGTATATGAAGATGCTGATTGCTCTTGAAAGAACATAGTCTGATACCAGTCTTGTAGCATCTTCCTAGAATTAGGCTGCTCAAAAGAGCTTTTGTCAGTGGGCCATAATTTAGTTAAAGTAAAGTATAGCAAATCAGTTTAAGCAGTGATATATCTTATAATTAAACAAATATTGTAATCAGCATAAGAAGTAGAGTTTTGTCATTAGATAATAATGCAAATCAGAGCTCTTATTCTGTATTGTGGACTAATGAGTCCCTGATGCAGTTAAGTAGTAGAGTAGGTACAAAACTGCTCTCAGTTAGCAGTGTAGTTGAGGCTGTAGGGTTTGCAGTTTATTTGTATATACAGTTTTGTACCTGCCAAGTTAATTACTGGTTTGTGTTCTGGGTTAATAAGTGGATAAGGAGTCTGTTAGTACTTACCCTGGCTCCTTGAGATGATGATTCTGGAGTGCTGGAGTAAGTTAAGGATGAGTTGCCTTCTCTCCTGTCTCGTGCAGTAATCTGAAATCCTCTCCATTTCCATCCTGCTGTCCCCAGCTGTTGCTGCCCTGTGTGCACCTGTCTTTGCTCAGGTGCTGTGTCTCTGGGAGTGCTCTGGGTTCAGCCCTGTGCTGGCCTGGGGTGAAATTAAACCCTGGGTGCTGCTGGCAAGGGTAGCAAGAGCCAGGGATCCTTCAGCTGGCCTCTGCTGCTTCACAAGGGAAACAATGCCTGGGGATTTTCCTACTCAGGATTCCTGCAGTTAAGCACTTCCTTCTGCGTTGTTTCTCAGCTGATTTGGTCTATTAATACATGTACAGATGCAAGGATTATTTTCCTACTTCCAGTGCTGTGTTTTGAAATGTCCAGAGAGAAATGTGCAAGAGAGTGCTGAGAATGAGAACTACATTCATCTGCATTAGACTGTTCCATTTTGTGCTTGATAGTGAGTAGAACATCTCAGAACAGGAGCTGCCTGTGAACTGTGCTGTAGTGGGTGATCTTTCCTTTTTGGGAGCTATTGGACACTTTTCTACAAGCAATCTCATTTATCCTAAGGCTTATATGAGCTTTCAGCTACAAGTCTAGATGATGGGGTTTTTTTTTTTTACCTATGAAAATTAGTAGATGAAAGAACAGCCTGCTTTCCTGAGCTTTTTTTTCATACAAGTTATTCAAGAGCCATAGAAATGATAACTCTGTAAAAAAGTTGCATCTTTCAAACTGCATAGATCAGACTGTTAAGCTGTGATGTTTTCTGAAGCAGTCTCTGCAAGGGGAACTCTTGTACAGGAGAATATTACCATGGTAAATTCCGAGATCTTCTCTATATTGGTGGAGATGGAGAAGTGTTTTCAACACTTGAGGGGGTGGCAGCAGTTTTCCAGTGAGGAAAAGTTAAAATATGTATTCCTTTTTAAGACGTTGCATGGTCAAAATCCCAAATTAATTTAGAGCATTGCCATACAAAGAATTTTAGAGCAAGTGAGACTGTGAATATCCACTGCATGTATCTGTGTAGCTATCCATGATAGCTGCCTGTGCTCACCTTAGCCTGTGGAAATATGAGGTGATTCAAATTAGACTAGGCAGCCCTTTGTTTTTTGAAGCTTGTCTTCATTTTTGTGAGAGAATAAGAGCTTGTTTGTGTGTCCATTGCCTTGAGAGGGTTGCTGCCCTGCCCCAGAAGGACACTGACAGCTCTCAGTAGTTCAGTGAAAACGACTCCTGTTATGTACAAGGTGCAGCTCAGTGTGTAAGAAAGCTGGTACAGCTGCTATGTAATAACAAAACTGTGCACACACCTGGGTTCTGAGTTACAAACATCCCAGGTTCTAGAGCAGCAGAAGGTGGGAATTTCAGGCTAATATATTTGTAGAGGTACGAGGGCCATATCAGTGAAGAGTGGGCATGCAGGATCACTTGATACTGGTTTCATAAGACATGGGTTTGGCCCTGCTATTCGATGTTCACAGTGATGAGTCTTAGCAGTGAGCTGTGCTCAGTGCAGCAGGTACCTGTGGCTGGGCATCAGAGAGACACCCATCGACCACAGCTGGCCCTTCATTAAGGGTGATGGATTTTGCTCTGCACATGGCAGTTCTTCCTTCCAGCCCTCACAGCTCCAAATGAAATGCTCAGCTCTCTCTCTGTGTTTTTGCAGATGTGCAGAGATGACAAAATGCCAGACTCAAAATTTTTTTCCTTCACTTTTTTAAATGACATTTACCTCTTTTTAAAAGGTCGAATTGATGGCACTAAGTATGAAAAAGTTGCTTTTGCCATCTTAACTTGCCAATATTTAATTTCACTCAGTCATGTTATGGTTTAGAAATAGAGCAAGGGTTAAAAGGATTTTTCTACCTGTTGGTTAGGCAGCAAAAGGATTGAGACTTAGCAGAGAGATCAGGCTGTCTCTTAATCTGTGAATTATATTTCATTACTAAAGAGGAAGAAGAGCTTGAAGTGCCTTTGGAGGGGCTTGGATTTCAGCAGCAGGAGTCACGGCTTTGTCAGCAGATGAAAATGGCTACTGTCGCGCCCTCGCCAGAGCCTGTCTGCTGGCAGGTGGAGCCCGTGCCCAGCACAAATTCGGGACATGTTTGTACCCCAGGTAGGAGCTTCCTGTGCTTCAGGGAATTCTGCAATGGGGTGGTGAGCTGTGCAGCAGTCTGTAGGCTCTCATTGGTTGGGCAGTTGGGATTGCCATTCCTCCCTTTCTCTGCCTGCCCTCCAGTCAAGGATTCCAGTGTAGAGGCATTCCTGGCAGTGCCTGAGTCCCCTGGGCAGGAGCCCTGCCATCCCTCTGGGGTGGCTCTGCTTGGGGCATGTCTGGCATGTCAAAGAGCATGGCATCAGAGCCAAGGGAAAACCTCCAGTACCAGCCTTCATGCAATATAGCTTGTGCATCCTTTAAAGCAGAGTTTTTCTTTTAATTGAAGTCTTATATGGGGCAGTATGATAACAGTTTGGATTACACTATTGGGATATTTAGCAGAAGGAAATGGTTTTTCACAAAACTGACTCAGTCTGAGTAAACATAAAAACCAGCATTACAGCAGTTAATGTGTTCTATCCCTCCTCTGCCCTCTTCCCAAGAGAAGAAGTTGATGTTTTAATTGAAAAAAATGTAAAACCTGGTATTTTGGGCAAGCATAATCTAGATATTCATGTTTGGGGTATCTCGTTTTTCCTTATTTGTGAGAGGCAGATTATCCTGTGTCTGATTGCTGTCTGGAAGGGTTGGCTGCCCATGGAGATGGGTCACTGACCTTGATGGAAAGCCATGCCTCATCTGTTGTGGCAGCTCTTGCATTCCTGCGTGCTGTTGAGAGCATGCAATTCAATTTTACATCCCTTAGTAGTTTGCTCTACTACCGCCTGTTTCTCAGGGTAGCATTAGGAGACTGACATTTTATTTTGCTCTGTGTAAGTGGCCATGTCAGTTCCCAACATCCACCAGAGATGGATTTGACAATACTGAATCTGAAAAAATGTATATGAACGCCTGTCATAATTACCAGACTGAGAAAGGCTGTGGTGTTTCTTTTTATATAGTTTCTAAAAAATAATTTTGACTCCATGTGAAGCAGTGTTATTAGTAAGAAATCTCTTTTAACATCAGAGCATTGTCATCTACTAGTTATTGTTGTGTACACGTAATTTGGTGATGTGATTGTGCCTAGGGAAGGCACTATCCCTCTTATGAGATGTACTCAATAAACACTCTGGGAAGGTTTGCACTGTGGGGACCCCAGGCTGAGACCCTTGGGAAGGAGGAGGGAATGGTGCTGCCTAGGGTGGGACCCAGGGGCATGAGCACACCAAGGGGGGCTCTATGGCAGGAGCAGTGGGGACATTTTGACAAGTGTTACCATGTGCTTTTCTCTAATTGTTCAGGAGTTGCTCTCTCAGTAATTAGAGACAGTGCTGTGGTGGAGGAAATGAAGGCTCATAAGTAAAGCTGAAGAGCTTTGTTTGTTGCTTTACAGAGTGGAGAGCCAGAGAATGCAAAGAGGAGAGGATTGCATCTGACCCAAGTGGGAAGGTGGTGTTTGTAATGTAGGTGGCCAGTGCTACACTACCACTTGTGCTTGGTCAGGTTGAGTTCCTGCCATCCAGTAAGATAATTTTTAATTACTGCTGGTTTCCAGTTGTCATTATACAATCTTTTTTATGGTTCTGAGCTTTGGTTATTGCAAGGCTTGAAGAAAGGCCTGTTGAGCCAGCCTTACGTCTAACAATGACCTCTTCCCTCTTCTATGACACCTGAAATCCTAGATAACTTCCTAACATATTTTTTCCTTGCTGTTTTCTGTTTAGCCTCCAGTTCCAAGCCTGAACTCAGCTCCAGTTCACAGACTTTAGGAAGTCAGCAGAACAAGACAGATGGCACCCGAGTAAAAACTCGCATTCTGCCCAACATGCCAAAGCTTTTCATACCTTCATCTGTCACCAAATTTCCACCTGAGATCACTGTCACTCCACCCACTCCCACCCTCCTTTCTCCAAAGGGCAGCATTTCAGAAGAGACCAAGCAAAAATTAAAGGTAATAAAAGGGAAACAGTAATTTTTTTAGATTATTGTTTATATCTTAATTCTCCCCTCAGTAAAATACTTGTATGAAAGAAGCAACAGTTCATGTCCCCAGTTCATAAGACAGGGGTAGATAAGTAGTGGAAGGAGGTGCTAGCTGTTATCAGCAGGAGCCAGTTCTTAAAGGACTGGTGAAATACTGGCTATGGGTGAAATGAGAGCTATTCTAGTCCCTATCCCTTTTCTGAGGGATTTGGAAAAAATTACAAAAATGGCTGAGTGACCTAGTGCAGCCACTGCAGTTCTTAGATTAGTGGAAGCTACCAGAACACTAACTGTGGGGAAGCCTACTGGTAAATGTTATACTGTTTTACATTAGGATGACCTCTTTTATCAGCACAAGACAGTTATTGAATGTGAAGGAATAGCAACCAGTGGGCTTTTGTCCCTGTGATCATGGGTTTATCCTGACTATTTAGCAATATATTCTCTCTCTCTCTTTTTGGGATCAGTCTGCTATTTTGTCTGCTCAGTCTGCAGCGAATGTAAAGAAGGAGAGCCTTTGTCAGCCAGCTTTGGAAATCTTAGAGACCTCAAGCCAGGAATCCTCACTGGAAAGTGATACTGATGAAGATGATGACTACATGGACATATGAATGAATTCTGGCCATCATCAACACCGACCACATAACCATTCTTCTTGTTGCCAGCATCTCTGGAAGTTGAAACATCTTCATTGGCATAACTCTCCATTTAATTGGCATCATTGTGTTCTTCACTTTCATTACCTTTGTTATCACCACAACCACTTGTATTGCCTTCAGACTCTTGGCCATTCTCCCCATCATGGTGCTTGACAGAAAGAATGATTGTTTACCAGGCAGTTGGTTAATCTGGATCACGCTGTCAACCAGGAACTTCAGTAACCACAAGGATGTTTCGAGCTGCAATTCATATCTCTCTACTGTTCCTGCTTCTCCAGACCAGAGCCTTGGGAGTTGCTCCAGAAGCTCTTTTCTATAGTGTTTCCTTCTTTTTAGTTGTCTTGTATTTTCCCCCTCTAGCTAAGTTTTTCCTCCCAGTAATTCAGCAACCTGATGTCTGTCTAACCATGCCATGATTAATCCAACAGCTCCTTTTAAGGTGAATGGAGTAGGAAAAATTTGCTGAGCTGGTAGAGATTTTAATTGCATTGAGAAAGTCTGTGGCTTTGTCATAGGGCAGGGAGGGTGAGCTGAGAGTCTGTCAGCTCCTTCACATTGCTGGGTGCTTCGTTGGAATTTGACTCTTTCAAACAGACAAAAGAACCAGCTTTCCCAGGCAGACAGAGAGGGGGCTCTCCTGTTTGTGCGCATTTCACACCAACGTATGAGGTCCAGCAAAATTTATCTACCTGAATGTTGGCTTAAAGAACTGATCTTTCCAGAATTGTCTTACAGTCCTTTCTCTTCTAATGCCTTGGACAAGCATTTTGAATTGGGGGCTAGATGATATTTTTATGGTGGTATTGAAAAAAAAAAAAAAAAAAAAAAAACTTGAAAGATTTCAGTACCATTTCAGTAATGTCTGTTTTTTACAGAATGACACGAAAAGGTGTTTTTTAATCTATCTGCAGAGGGACTGCTCGCAGTTATTTATATGAGAAAATAATGGTAACAAAAATCCTTTTTTTTTTTTCTACTGAATGTTAACTTTGTAAAATAATGAATGCAAACCATGCAAAAAAAATACGTCACACACTATATATACACCCGCGTGCGCCCACACACATATATATATGTGTATGTACATATATATATGTCTGTATATGAAAACAGAAAATGCATACAGCTTGCAATGTTGGATTTCTTTGTGTTGGGGGGGTCGGTTTTCTGTAAAATGCAGAGCTTTGTATAAACTTTTGGGTTTCTTTTCTAATAAAGTTGAAATGCACTGTTGTCTCTGTTCGTTTGAGAGGGCACAAGGTGCCGTGGTTCTGGAAAGAGCACTGCTCCTCTTTCCTCTTGTTTTTGGGGTGACAAAAAAGGGCTTGGGGGGACTTGTTGGGAGCCCCTGTGTTCTCTGAGGAGTGCCAGAGCTCTTGGGGTGTTTGGTGTGTGTGACCCAGAGCCCAGGGTTGCCAAAGTTGCCTGCAGCAGGTTCAGTTCCCCACTGAGATGTGAATTCTTTTTCACCCATCTTGGTGTTTTTGAAAGCTGATGAGCAACATAAGGGGGAAGACACAACATGGGGAACAGGATCACAGAATATTTGGCTGTACAGATTTGCAATTGATCCATTACTACAGTGATTGGTGTCATTGATAAGAACAATGAATGGACTGTGCATAAAAAGAAGCTGCAGCAAACTTTGTATTGCAAGTTTGTTCTAGGATTCTGGGGGTTTTGTTTTAAAGGAAATGTGGTTTACAAGGAAATGAGCATGTCCATTTTGGATGTGTTAGCAACTGTATGTGTAACTTATTCACTTACTACAAGTGGTAGGTGAGGTGAGTGCAATTGATATAGAAAAGATGAGGCAGCTGATGGTAAAAGCAATCAAGTGTTTTCAGTAGTAAAATGTTTTCAGTGTTTACTCTGATATGCTGTAGGTTATTATAAATGCAGTGTATAGCATACTGTGTAGTCACTGACAGGTAAAAGGCTGAGGAAGCTTCAGATAAGCATGATGTTTGGGTTTTGTAGAAGAAAGCACAGAGTGAAATAAATCAGCTGCTTATGAGAAACTGAAAGGGGAGGGTGTAGTTCTGAGTAGGGCTTTTTCACCCAAATGGAATAGACTACACAGACCCTTTGGCTAATGTGAATTCTTAAATGTATTGCTAAGTTAAATATCACATTTAAATTTTTAGGTCCACATTTTATCTGGGGTTTGATGTATAAAGCATTTGATTTTCTAATGGAGTGGAATATGACCACTGAAAATTGTTGGTTTTCCTTTATTATTCTTAAGGATTCCTTGGCATTTCTCCTAAAATGCTGGTGTTGAACTTTCTTTTGAATTTCTAGTCCTGATTTTTGAGAAGGATTTAAAATTTTGCTGGTTTAGGAAAGCTAGAACAGTAAGTGTAACTGTTCCTGCCAGCAACAAGAGCTGCATTTGCTGAGCTGCTCTAAAATAATTTTGACCTTCAAACTACTCAACTGTGCAACTTGTTTTATCCTATGCTGAATTCTCTTACCTGGTTTTCCTTTTTTAAATCTATTATTTTTTTATTCCCGTTATGCTCTTGAGTAGCTCAAGGATTTTTTCTCAAGCTCAAGAAATTACTGAGGCTGAACTATCCAGGCCACCTCCCTCCAAGCCTGCCCTTCTGCTCTTGACTAAACACCATGTTTCTCAGCTGTGGGCCTTCTTCCAGGAGGGTGTTACTGCTGCCCTGAAGGAGCCTTTCTTCTTCTCCACGTGTGAAATCTCTCTGTAAGTACAGCTGCTGGGGCTCTTCAGTGGAAGGAGCCACGTTCTGGAGTGCAGGTGCTGAGGCCCTGGCTGTGCTGAGATCACAGTGTCTGTCTGAAGAGCCAGCCCTAAAGGTGCTCAGAGCAGGACCTTCAGACGCTGACAAACAGAGCCCTTCACTGGGTAATGCAGCTCCTGAGGCTTGGCCATGTCATCTTGTGGAATTACCCAGGACAGGTATTGTAGTAAAACTGCAGTTAGTTATACCTTGAAGTAGATTCTTTTCTTTTGGTCTAATCCTGGTGGTAAGTTTGAAATTCCAGCTTACCGAGTTGCAGATCAAACGTAACCACTACATCTGCCTTCAGGATTTACTGGGTGACCATTGCTTCTGAAATCTGTGTTCCCAGGCATCTTTCTGATGTGCCCAGTAAATGGCAGCTACTGAAGTATGTGGCTCTGGTATGGTTTTGGTTTGGGACTGTCTGGTGCCTGAAGCAAACTTAAAGGTGAGGTCTGTGACCAAGTGGGGTGAGGCTTTCTCTCTCTCTCTCTTTTTTTTTTTCTTTTCCCCTTGACAGTAATTGATTAAAAACCAAATCCTTTTTGGCTGCTGAAAAGCCAGACTGTTAAGACTTTCAGACAAATAGCAAAACCGTTTTTGTTCCAAAGGAGATAGAAAAAGGAATTATTTTGACTTGGCTGTGGAGAGTTGATATCCTTTCTGTGCTGTTACTGGGCAATGTCTTTGGACACAGATGTCTTTCACTGTTAAGGTGAAAGTATTGTTAAGATATATAGTACTGGGGTTTGGCTGTTTGCAATTTCATTTCCTGGCACAGGGATTATATAATCCATGTGTAGTTAAGACCATTGAGAATTTATCTCTCTCAGGCAAGGACTACTGTTTTACTAAGAATTAATTTTGTTGAGCACAGCTGTCATTAGTGGTTTCTCCCCACTGTCTGACAAATGCTGTAGCATTTTCTTCAAAAGCTAATAATGTTTCCTTCCACAACCAAAGTAGTAGATCAAGGAAGATACCAAGCACCTCCTTAATTTTATTATATGCTAGTGTTTGTCAGTTGTTGTCTCTTGGTTGTTTTTTTTGTTTTTTTTTTTTTTTTCTTAATTGGAGTGAGATTTCTCATGAATAATGAAATCAATGTCTTTGCAGCCAAAATAAACACCATATGGTCAGGGAGAAAGGGACCAGGAAAAGATGAGGAAGGCACAGCAGCAGCTGAAGCTGATAGGAGACAAAATGGACTGAAGGAAACAGAGGGGCCAGGTGAGAACAGACAAAGTCTTACCGTTCAGGGTGGGATCACAGCACTGTGAAAAGCACAGTATTGAACTGGAAATTCCAGTGAAGCATCTGTGGTGCAGCCTGTGTGTCCAGTAACACACTGAGCACAACTCATTCCTGCTCCTGCAGGTGCTTTCATATTTTAGGGGACTGGGTGGCAGGTAAATGAGTTGAGATACACATGAAAATAGAGCACAGCAGACATAAAATTTTGTGGCCTCTTAGTCATGGAAAGCTGGGATGAAGAGGCTTTACTCTTGCATTTGAAGATGATGGTAAGAGGTTCACTGTAGGCTGAGTGTTAATTGCCATCTTTCCAGTTTATGACTAGAGATCCACTTGTGCAGAGTTGTGATGTGATTTATGGTTTTTGGAGTGACCTCAGGGGGCTGTACCACAGGCTGTACTAGCTCAAGTCATGTCTTTGTGGGACTCTCGGCTGTCCTTGCAGTGTTTGGTGGAACAGGTAGGATTGCAGAGGGCAACAGACCAGCACCTGGGTTTGTGTTGGCTTCTGGAGGATGACTTACCTTCACTCAAATGGCTCTTTCACAGTAGTACCTACAGAACCCCAGGCAAATCTCAGCAGAGATTAAAAGGTGCATCTCCCTGGATAGACATTTTTGTTCCTGCTGCTGTTTGTTGAATGCATCTGTGACCAGCCACCCCTCAGTGCTTGTTCAGCCACCTCCAGAGCCTCTGGTGCAGCCCTCACAGCTCCTTGAGCTCAGTGGCCGCAGGAGGAGCTTTGTGCAGGGTCTGCTGGCTGAGGCTGCAGCTCCAGCCCCGCGCCCAGGGCTCTCACTGCCTCACTGCCTGCTCCAGCAGCACTAGAGGGGGCCCCAGGACAGGGGAGAAAAGGGCAGGGGGACCAACCCCCAGCCCCAGTGCATGTCCAAGATCTACCTGGAAACTGCTGAGACTACAGTGCCTTGCTGGTTTGGACCCCAGAGCTCTGTGGGCTTTCAGCTGCTGTGCAACATGTCCTTTGCATTTGTGTGGTCTGGTTGAGGGCAGAGGGAATGAGAACCCTCAGAGGCTGGGAACAGGATTGTGACCCTGGCCAGGGCAACAAAAAACAAGAGCTTGCTTTGTCAGTACTTCGTTAATACTGACACTGGCAGGAAACCAGATCCACCATGTACTTGCTTTTCACACAAAATCTGTTTGCCCCATGGCTGATTTTCCCCTTTTTTTCCTCCTTAATTCCCCTATAAGCCCCCTGGGTGTTTCCATAACATGCAGCATATTCCACTGGGGTATCATGGGTATCTCCTGACAGTCAGTCTTGTGTGAAAGGGCTCAGATAATGTGCTCAGCTTCCTCAGTTTGAATCCTGATTAATTCAGCCCTGGTTCCTGGCAGTGGTGTGGGGCAGAACTGAGCCAGGAGTCAGTGACAAACATGCAACCTGTGCATCTGTGAAGTGCTTTGAGGTGCTTTTGTTCAAGTCAGATTCTAATCAGGGATGGAAATGGATCTGAGGATGGTGGCAGAGTGTTGTTCAAGCCTGGGTAGAACCTTGTCAGACAGTCCCTGTTGTGTGGAGCAGCCCGAGGTGAGCTCAGGTCCTGCAGCCTCTGGCAGCTCAGCAAAGGGAGCAGGGCTGAGGGGCTGAGGCCACTGCCTGAGGATCAGAGGCACCAAGGCACTGCTAGCAAGGGGAAAAGTGAAATCACACTTCTGCCTGCGTGTGAGATTTATCTGCACAATTAAATGGTTGTGTCTGTAGCTGGTGGCAAAACATTCCATTATATAACCCCAGTGGGAGGAACACTCTGCATGTCTCTCTGAGTGCATTGTCTTACTGAAGGAAACTGCCTATCAAAAGCCAAGTCAACATATATGGTAAAAAGTGGTTTTTGCTCTCAGATTAGACATAGATATCCCCCTCTCAAGTTTTATTTCTCAGCCTATTTTTTCCTCTCCCATCTCTTTCAAAGACCTTGCAAACAACAGTGAATTCCAATATAAATGGAATATAAACAATGTTCATATATGGTATAAGCATATGAGAACCACATTGGAATGGTATTCATTTAATTTCAGTTGAGTGATACAATAACTGCAAGTGAAAGGCCATGTAACAGGGCAAAGGTATTTTTGAAACAGTGCTTCCTGTGAGAATGCTGAGTTATTACAGATATCCACAGTTACATGAAGAACCTGCCCCTCTATTCACATTCCTTTCAGTTTGCTTCTCTGAGGTGTCTGATGGATACAGAGGGCTGTTCACAAGGAATAATATGCAGCTGAGTTTTATTTGCAATATGCCTTGTATGAACTATGATCTAATATAGCCCTGAATACATACTGTTCAGTAATAATTAGTAAAAGATGTTGTATGAGCAGAAAAGCTTCATACTCAGAAGTGTTCTTTGATTCCTTGTAATTTAAGTCACACCAGAGATTTCATTTCTTCTTACGCCCTAATGTGTATGAGGAGTCACATTTTCTCTTCTAAATGCATGGATATATATAAAATGCAACTCTTTCAGTAAGATTGCAGTGATAATTCTCCCTTAAGAGATGGCACTAGATGCTCAAAGAATTGCTTAACTTGTTAATTGAGCCAACCTACTCACCAAGAAACTCACCATGCTGTGTGGATGTCAGAAAGCAGTTTGAATATAGAAATTTGTCACTTAGGAATGTCTTGGCAGTGAGGTAGATCTCCATTAGGTTAGAGTGGGTTAGGGATAAAAAAAAATAAAGCTTTAGAAATTGGTAGTGGAAGTTCTGAGCTTACAACATTAATTTGCAATGCTGTGCCCTCAAGTAAGCAGCACAAGTTCAAACAAATAACTTCTGTCATGGCTCTCCCAATAGACACCCTGCTGGAAATGCTTCCTACACTTAATAAGTAAATGGGCTTTCCTGGGAGCAAAACAAAGAGCCTGGCATGTTTCCTCGCAGCAAGCAGCAGTGGCACAAGTGAGATTTTTCAGTTTGACTTGCTTGGAACTAATAACAGCTTGGGATTGCACATTTTGAAGTATTTCTGCAGAGAGAGATGCAGAGGGTTCCTGTAGGTACCTGCTCTGTGCTCCCCTTGCTCTGCAGGCTGAGGCAGCCCCTGGATGGAGCCAGTGCAGGCAGGAGCAGCTGCTGTGCCCAGCAGAGCTGTCAGCTCACGTTTTAGGGGTCTGGGTCCCCTGCTGAGGCCAGAGGAGCCAGGTGCATTTACTGGTGCATGCCTGGGGGCACCGTGATGCTTGCTGCTGTCTCAGAAGTGGATATTCCAGTGAACTGCTCAAGGGTTCTCCTGCAGTGGCACATATTACCAGGCCTGTATTCTCCTTGGAAGTTGTTAATATAGTGGGTTTTCTTGGTGTAAGAAAGCTGAGAAAGCAGTGCAGGATCGCTGGAAAGCCTGGGAGCTGTTTAAATCCCTGGATGTCTTGCACTGCCTCCCCCTTGGCACAGAGCTGTCCCTGAGCAGCTGCCTGGCCTGCCTGAGCCCCTGGACTGTTCTGGCAGCTGCTGGGAGCCAGACAAGGATCTTAACAACTGCACAACTCAGCTGCTGCTCTGAAGGTGTGACCCTCCAAACCGGAGAGCTCACATTTAGAAAATGGAGAATTCCATTAAAGTGTGAGAGGGAGTAAATAGTCTGTACTTAAATGCACTCCTGCTGCATTTTATTTTTTAATAAGGTGAACTTGTTGCAATGTCAGTGAAACTCATAAATACCTGGAATGTGGTAATGGCCAGGCTGGGTGTGTGGTCATGTTTCAGTTACAGCTAAGGCACAGACACAACGGTGTCTGTTAGCTGGTACTATCAACACGTGGGAAAGGACCTGGAAAGAACAGAAAAATATGGAAATGTTATTTCCAAGTGCAGAGAAATGACTGCTGGGGAAGAGGGAGAGAGGAGGAGGGACAGTGTTTCTTCCTAAAGATGTGCCTGATTCAACAAGGTACCAAAACTTAAATAGTTCCTCTTGATTTCAGTGAAGACAGCAAAGGGCAGCCCCAGGTTGTGTGTCACCCTAGGCCTGTGATGTGCACAGTTTCTTCAGTGACATTAAGTATTTCTACAACTAAAATTTCCATGGAAAAGAGCTACTTTAAAATAAACAGACTTAACTTCCTTAATACATGCAAACTCCTAAGTTCAGTTAATCACTGGAAAATGCAAAAGGCCAAGGAAAGGTGGGAATATCTCTGCTGGTAAAAAATTCATCCCTAATTACTTCTCCCTGAAATGATGGTGGCTGTGGCATATAGAGGAACTCTGCAGAACAACTAGTGTAAGTTCTGGTTTGGTGACACCTGTCTTCCTGTGAGCCCTGAGGCAGTGTTTATTAGGAATATAATTTTCTTTAAGAGCTTTTCTCCCTCATCATCCCCCAGTGGCTGATACTGCTCCAGCAAGGAAATCCTGTTGGCTTTCAGAACAGTAGCAGCAGAACTGATGCTAGGTTTGGAATAAGATGGACTTGAAGCTGGCTCATTCTTCTTGGGTTCTGTATCTGGGCTTTGTTAATATTCACTTTCTGCATCGCTTTCAGGATAACACCATTGATTCATTGGTTAAATCATAAGTCAAAAGAACTCAGTTTGGTCTCAGCTTTCCCACTAGTTGGTGAGATTTTCAGTTTATCTTCCATTTTTTGTCTCCATCAAATAGAAACTACTTGCCCAAAACTGTCCCCCCTCCCTCTAATGGCCACTGAATTTGCAGCTAGGACATTTTTGTATGTCATAAATTGTTTATAATTTTATATTTAGCCAATTTAGGGTAAAACTATGGGGTGTTTTATCTTGAGTGGCTGAATATGAGTATCCACTAGGAGCCACTCCCATAATGAAGTTAAATGAGAGCAACACAAAAAGTTGGAGGGTTGTGATGGTGAATAACTCCAAATAACTCAGAGCTTTCCATGAGCAGAGTTCTGGAGAGAACTAAAACGTGGCTGCTCATGTAGGAGCAGAACATGCTCAGTTTTTTTGGAGAATCCTTACCTGAATGCTGAGAAACTGGCTTAGTGCAGTGCAGCAAAACCAAGTCTGTCCCAACTAAGACTGACTTGGAGTTTTCAGTTTTTCCCAATCCCAGCTGAAATTTCCTGTGTCTTGTAACCATTTAACAATATGTTACTAACCATCCATTATGTCCTGCTTTATTCCCTTTTAGATGAAAGAGCCATGTAAAAAAAAGAATTCACCAGCCCCTGTGACTGAATTTGAGCGATAATGTCAATGGAATTAACACATTGCCATTGTTGAATGGTCTCCTGTGGCTGTATAAACATCAAGGTAACACACTGCCAAAGCAGAAGACATTACTGCTGTGATACTGTTGTTTTGAGAATATTTCCTCACTGCCAAAACACTGACGTAGATTTAGCATTTTGCCTGCTGGAGAATGATGTTGGAGTGGGGAGGGCTGATTCTGCTGCTTTTTTTTTTTTTTTTTTTCTGAATTCTGCTTTATTTGCTGAAGAATATCTCTTACATTGTTTGGCTAAACATGGAATGAGAGCATGAGTACATTGAGGTTTATTTGACATGACCTGTGATTGGTAAATGCATTGAAATGACAGCTCTCTTAGGGCCTAATTCCATTTCTGAAGGCAGCCTTCTGGAAAAGCTGGGACAGAACTGCTGTCAGGAAATCCAGGATCCTTTGGCTTGGGCAGAGTTTGCTCAAGAATAACTCTCCCACACTATTTTCATCCATTAACATAATTTTTATCTCTGCACACAGGAACAGACTGAGGCCTGAATGCCCTCAGTATGTTTCTGAGTAAGATGCAGGCTTCAGTTCTAGCTTTGGGGATGGCAAACAAGTTGTCAGGCCAGGCTTGTCAGAAAACCTTTTAATGGTGATAATCCCACTGCAGATTTGTTGGCACTGGCTCACCTGATGCAAGACAGAACTAACTAATGAGGCTGTGGCACAGAAGCAGTTTGGGACTCCTTGGGTCACAGAATCGCTGGAGGTGGCTGCACTGCAGAAGCCAAAGCTGGTCAGGGGGCCATGCAGGTAACAGTGAGGGTTTCCTTTAGTCTGACTGTCCAGAAACCTGTGTTTCTGCAGGGATATTTTAATTTGTCTTCAGGCAAGAAACAATTCAGGCAGTGAGTGCTAAACCAGAACCTGACAAGTTCTGTTCCTAAATAACTGTTGTGATGTGAGTTTTAGTTCTCTGCAATGTTAAAGCCATCTTTAAATAATGAGTTGATGGGTTTGGTGCATTTCTGCTAATCAGAGACCATAACCCAGGTATTGAAGGGTAGGAAGTCAGTCTCAAGGCTGACCTTACTGGACAAGATGGACATATTCCAGAATCCATGAGAAATACCCACTGCCTCAACCAGAGCTGTATCAGTTCTGGTAAAAAGGATTTCAGTTTGCAGTGCTGAATCTGGCACTTCTGTGTATATTAGGGCTGAAACAGAAGAGAGGGAGGTATTGTCCCTCCCAGTTTGTTCCAAGAACAGCCCTAGGTTGGATTCCTCAAAGGAAAGGACTTCTCAGCACAGGGAATGTTCTGATTCTGGCCTGCTCTTGGTTATCAAGGGATAGAAAAGAAGGTTGTGATGGAAAAAGGGAGGAGCTGCCTGTGGCAGGAGTTTGTTAGAGCACAGCAAATGACTTGGTGAACCACGAACACTGTGCAGGAGTTAAATGAACAGAGAGGGCATGGCTGTGTAACCTGAAGTTCTTTTCTCTCCCTTGAGGGCTGTTTGAAGCCCTCTGAAAGCCCAGAGAACAGTTCATAAACTTTGTGCTTCAGATTTGCAGAGAAAAGGCTCCTCTCATCTGTAGATCAATCTTTTGTCAGCTCTAACAGTGGCTGGTGGCTTTAGTGTGTCTCCACTGTCACTTGGTGGGAAATGTAGCCCCGTGGCTCAGTGACTGTGACCTGTTCCCTCGTTCTGACCTAACCTGGAGTGCAGAAGAGCAGAGCTCTCCCAAGGGCAGGGGTGTTCCTGATGCAGTCACACCTGCCCTGGGAGTCCATCCTGTGAGTGAGGATGTGTAGAAATACAGGATGTATGTAGTGCTGTGACCCCCAGAGTGTCAGTGAGCCCGGGCTCCTCTCCACTGGGAAGCAGCCTGGACTTGTGCCAGCAGAACATCCATCCTTCCCTGTGGCCCCCAAATCCCTTTAGGGGGATCATAGGAATAAGAGAGGAGCACATCCCTCAGAGCCTTCTTTCCTGCTCTCACCAAGGCAGGATTGTTCTCTGCAATGCCCCTGGTGTGTGCAGAAGCCATTAAAAGCCTAATGCAGGAAGGACTTTGTTCCTCTGAGAACAGGCTGCCCTTGCACAGCCACAGTGTTTTTTTCTGGATAGTCAAATTGCTTCTCTCTCATTTTCATCCCAGCTAATGAAGATAATTATATCCCTTTGTAGAATATTAATTCCTCTGTCATCTGTGTGTTTACACCCTGCAGACATGTTCATTTCTTCTTTGTGAACAGGGCCATCAATCACGGAAGCTTTCCTTAACCAACTCTTCTAATCTTTTCTCGTGTTCACCTCATCCAGTCTCCCTCTTCCCCAGTAGCTTTGATAATGAGGTGATAAGAATTACATGTGGTTTTGCCAGTTTGTTTTACAGTAGACTCACAGAGAGAGGCACTGCCACTTTCCTGCTCAACTACATGCTATTTTCACATGTATCCTCTGGTTGTATTTGTGGTTATATTTTCAACAGGGAAATTAAATCACACCTGGTGCAGAAAACACTAGAAATTACCTATGTAATTACCACATTACCATATTTTTATTGGTGGATATGTCTAAACATCACTGTTCAAAACAAGAGTTTAAGTGATCTTCTCTTAAGGGAAAATATGGAATTGGGTGAACAATTCCAGAATTCAGCAATTCCTCCTTTGGACAGCTTCTTCAGAGTATAGTGCAAAGGGAAGAGAAGGAATAGTTCCATCTTGGAGAGGAAATACAAGACGAAAAAGTCAGAAAGACATTCTGGGGGACCATGTATGGACATAGATTTCAAATTTTTACTTCAGGTATTTCTGATAATCTAAATCAGCCCTCCCTGGCTGCTGTTGTAACTTTTCCACTCCTGTCCTGTAGAGCACAAGCCGTCCAAGGCTGGCAGGTTCTCTCTGCACTGTGAGCAGTTATTTGGAAATGAAGGCCCTTGGTGGTGAGCCCAAATCTCCATCTCAGGCAGGCTCAGCTCACCAAACCTGAACCCAGAAACTGAAACCAGTCACTGCAGTATTGGAGGGTGGCAAAACCAGTGCCCTCATTACTGGTATCCCCCTGGTCTGTGCTCACAGGAATGCTTGCTCCCAAACGTGACATTGATTTCCTCCTGCAGCTCCCCAGCACTTCTCTGAGCAGAATTTATAAATATTTCTGTTGAATTGACATTGCATTGTTTGTATCTACATGTGGTTGGCAGGCACAGGTCTGGCTGTGGAGTGGCAGTCATTTAAAAACAGTTTTGCCTCACAAATGCCAAGTTGGTGTTTTTAAGAGTGGCATCTATTAAGTGTATTGATGTTTGCAGGGTGACAGATGAGAAGAAATCTGTCATTTATGCCTAAGTAGATAAAATCCAATATTTTCAGTATAAACATTCATTGCACATCTCACACTCATTACACACCTCTTTCCAAGGGAAGCTTGTCTGTGTAACTGTTCTGACACGACAAAGCCATGTGTCATCCCTTGGTTTCTCAAGGCATTGCATCCCATATATTTAAATCATTCAGGTGTCTGATGTTCTTAACCACTTAGAAGCATTTGTTCGATATAGTGGGACTAATTTTTAATTTATTTTTCTAAGCACATCTATCCAAAATTATGGTAGGCTTTTATATTCACAGCAGGGAACATTGTGAGGTTTAAATATCCCTTTAATCACTAAGGATGTAATAAAAACAAGAGGAGTTCTTTGAGCTGCAGAGTGTTACCCAGGGAAAAATCTACTCTGGAGCTTACAAATGTGAGCTGAAGAGACAAACTGGGCAATAAAATCCACAACTACGGACCAAACCCGCTAAAAGTTGGTCTGTAGCTGCCCATCAGGAGCTGGGAGTCGAGGGGGGAAAAGGCCATTCCGCACCTCTAGAGCCATAAGAGCCAGGCCATAAACACTTCACAATCTGCTGGGAGGGGGAGGGAGCGCCGGGCTGTGATCTGCCCGCAGCCCCTCCTGAACAAAGAACCAGCATGAGAAATTTCACTGTGGGAGGAATGGAGGAAAAAATCTGGAGAGATGAGGGAGTGCAAGGAGTGGCAGCTGTGTCTGAGCTGTCAGTTCATGGGCACCTCTGGCAGCCTCATCCCAGGGCTGGGTGGAGGAACCCAGGGAATCTGACAGGTGCTTTTTTCTAGTCTCAGTGGTGCTGAAGGATTCCTACCTGAGTGTTGTTATCATGGACCCAAATGTCGTTTTTCTGGAGGTAATGAACAAGTCAGAGGAGAAACAGTACAGCTCTGAGTTTATCCAAGGGCTTTCTGCTGAAAATCCATATATATTTTCAGCTCTTTGTTACTGACTTCAGACTTTGCTGCACATGATGCATGTCCCACCATAATGCCCTATATCAGTTTTCAAAAAGCATCTTGCAGGATGTGCTGCATGGATCTGTCTTGGTGTTCATTTTATTTTTGGGAGATCCTGTAAAGCTCAGCTCAGACTCCACAGCTCAGTTGGACATCCTGTGTGTTCAGTCCCCTTGCTGCTGGGAGATGGATGTGCAGTTGTATGTATCCTGTGGCTATATAATTTTTTTTAAGCTCTTTTTCAAAGAAATTATAAATAATACTGTGAAAGGAAAATAAATACACAGTAATAAAATCTCATTAAAATGAAATGTGATTTATTGTAAGTGCTCTGAATCAAAATCTGCTGTGTATGGTTTAATTGTTCTCTTGTCATGATTTCTGGTAATGATAATTAACTTCCTCAGAAAGTTCTTTAGAGTCAATAGTGATGTTGGAGGAACTGAGCTGTACACAGCTCTGTAGAGCTCACAGCAGTTTTAATTTTTAAATTCCAAACACTTTAAAACTTAATTTTAATTTGCTATTTGAAGGTAGTTCCTCCGATAAGAAAATATACATGTTTATTGGTTTCCTGACTTATTTTGATGAACAGTTTATGGAAACTTCCTTATGACAGAGATCTGTCTTTGCCAAACAAAGTAACTTGCATGATTGAAGTCTGGCTTTTTACCTGTTGGTCTCATGGCTTTAAAAATGCCTGATCCCCAACAAAAGCAATCTTTTGTGGAAACCAAGATACCATGGCAGTGTATCAGCAAACTAGAAAGTCCATGAAGTTTAAACAAAACCTTCTGGGTCTGAGCTGCTACTTTTTTTTTCTGGAAACCTCAGCTTTTTAACAGCGATTGCTGCAGTATTGCCTGCTGATTCTGCTCCGGGCTTTTGTCTGGTCTCAATTCACGTTAAATAAACTGCCAGCAGTTTTTAAGATCTGCGTGGTGCTCCTCTCTGCCGGTGGGTGTGTGCACATGTATAGGAGTATTTCTAGGTGTCTGTTAATTCCTTGCTGCCTATTTGCTGGGGGCCGGCAGCGAGCTGGGGCAGGGCTGCTGGGTGCCAGGCTGGGAGGAGGGCTGCAGGGCTGGGAGCGCTGAGCTGCCTGCAGAGCTCTCCTGCTGCTGCAGCTCCTCTCTCCCCGCGGCTGCTTTTTGTGGATTCCAGCGGGACAGGGCGCTGAGCTGTGTCTGGGAAACACAATGGGCTGGCAGGAAAGCAGTGCACCCAACATCAGCATGTGAGAACTTGAAAGGGCTCTAGACAGACATATTTTGCATTTGACTCTGGACTGCAGCCTTTGAGGCCAACCCCAGCCCGCAGTGTTAAGTGGCCGCTAAGTATTTCCCTTCTTGTGGAGCCTGCACAGGCTGGGCAGGGGGATAGGGGACCTCAGGCCAGGTACCTCAGTGCACACACCTGCAAGAGGAAAAGTCGGGTGTTAAGCTTATAATGTACAACTTTTAGTGTCCCTGAGCTGCTTTCCCGTGTTCCCTTCCAGAACAGATCCTGTCCCAGCTGCCCTCTGCTCTGACCCTTCCCCACAGCTCCTGTGTCCTGGGGCCCTGGGGAGAATTAGCGTGGAGATGTTACCAACAGGCCCTCTCCAAACAGCTGCTCTGGTTTGCCAAATGTCATTTTTGCACTCTTGAGAGCACGGGGAAAATTTGGGGGCGATGCAATTTGGGGCTCAGTATGGGGCTTTCAGCCCTGCAGAGATCTGCCTTCTGTGGGGCCCCTTGCACTGCTCCCAGGGCAGCAAGGGCTGCATGACACCTATAAGATACCTGAAGACACCAAATAGCTTTTCTCAGGAAAAAAAAATCAATCAAAACCATAAAAAGGAGGGGGAAAGGTTCCATTTCCCTCCATCAGAAGAAAATGCTGTGTTATGTGAGCTGCTGTAAGGAGCTGGGTAGGAACTGTTTCTTGTGCTGCAGCATGACAGGAGATATGTACCACTTCTTCAGAGGCTCTCAAAACACTCTGCAGGCTTTTACCATTCCTGCAGCCGCCCACAGAGACTTGCTCAGAAAGCTGCCCAAGTTCAGGCTGTGCCTGTGCTGCCTGAGCTCAGCAGCTCTGTCCTGGCCAACCCTGCACTTGTATTTCCTATTTTCTGGGTGAGGTGTCAGGCACTAACAAGGACCAGGAGTCACATGCTGGCACAGCTGTAGGAGCAAGAGTTTAATCAGCCTTTTTCTCTGGAAAAGCTCAGCTTTTCCCCACAGCCCCGTGTTCATAAATCAGGCTGCATTTGCTTCACAGTAAGCTGAGCCTGGATTTAAGGAGCCAGTTTGTAGATTGTGGAGAATCTGAGGCCACTTTGTGTTTTTAATGAAGTATGAAAGTAAGTAGGTATCAGTGTAGAGCTATCTGTTTTATTTTGGGCCCTGTTGATGACATGCTGTCTTTTCCCTTTCCAGTACTCATTCTGTGCAGATGGCAGAGGATCCTTCACAGAGTTGCCAAGATGCTCTGGGACTGTGCCCTCTGAGTGGGATCAGCTAAATGAGTCCCATTTCAGTGGCAGGAAGGCTTTCCTCACGTTCCAGAGGGAGGATCTCTTGGCTGCAGTTTGTACTGCTCCACGTTGTCCTTTCCTGCTTGTGCAGATCCAGGTGGACAAGGCAGCCTTGCTTTAGCCCAGTTTATTGAAGCTGTTGAGGTAGCACTTTCTCACAGAGGGAAACTGAGGGCTGGGTACTGGCTACAGCACCCACGAGCAATAATCCAAGGCTGGTTCTTCTGAAAGATTAATTTTACATTTCAGCTGTCTCCCAGGCAGTAACTTTGTGCCCCACACTGAGCCTGCTCTGCTTCCTGCGGGCTTCCCTGGGAACTCTGCCTGGGCAGAGGTGGCAGTGCCACTCCAGCCCCATTAGCCAAAGCCTGACACCTGATCTGTTCCCCAGCAGTCTGGGAGCCCCAGGCAGCCCCCAGCGATGGCAAGATATCCCTGTGTTGGAGAGCTGGAGGCTTGTGTGCAAACCAGCTCCCTGCAGGGTCCTGCTGAGCACTAAGGGTTAAACCTTCACTTAGGATGGGAGAAATGCCAGAAAACATTTGCCTTACTACAAAACCCAGAGGGGAATGTTTCTTTCTAATCAGCTTCTTAAAGAGATGCAGAGCAAAAGCTCTTGCTTTTGTCATCAAACATGCCCTCCCTCCCTCCTCCCCTGCCTGGTCCCTTCAGCATAGGGCAGAGCCTGCTGTTAGAGCTGGGCTCAGCAGGATTTATCCCTGCTGCTGGAAACGGGCTCAGAGCAGAGCCGTGTATGTCACTGGCTTACACGTGTCACATCCACTCTCTTCCCCATCCCTTTCCACACCCTCGGCCTCCAATTTGCCAGTGAATTGTTAGACACCAGCACATTCACCTCTGACTTCCCATTAAACTGCCTGAGGCTTTCCATGGATGGACAGATGAGGGTAATGTGCTAAATTCCCCCTTTGCTAGGGATGAATTTCCTGGGGATTGCTCCTATTAGCCACGATTTCCAGCAATAGTAACAAATTCACTTTTTTTTTTTCACTTTTAAAACATTTCCAGTGCGACTAGAATGGCTGGGAGAAAGCTGGTTGTTAACTAGTCATGGGTAATTAATGGCTCCACCTTCCCCATCAATCAGCTGGGAGAAGCCAAAAGGATTTGAGTACTTGTAGCAAATGTGCCTCCCCAGACATGCTGATCCACGGTGTGCAAATGAAGTGGCAGCAGGAGACCATCTCATAGCCTTTGTGGAAGCAGCAGTAAGTCATGATACACATCCCACGCTCCTGTCAGGTGAAGTCTGAAATTCCCAGAGCTGCTGCTGCTGTTGTGCGGTTTCTGACTGTGTGGGATGTTGATTCATCTCGCTGCTAGCTTGAATCTGACCCAATTTTTGTTCTATTTTTCCTTTTCGGATTCTGATTATGGTTGTCTTTTTCCGCTTTCTACAATTAAAATACTAGCATTAGAAAAGCAGGACATGGAGGGGGGAGCAGATGCAATGTTGGCTTTCCTTCTTTTCTGCAGAGCAGAAAAGCATTTCTGCATTCTATTTGTTTGTGTCTGGTAGTGGCTGGGCAAGCACAAGCAGAGCTCTTGGTACCATTTCAGCTGACCTTTTCCCTTCTGATTTATTTCTCCACATATTTAATCAATAATTTCCATTTGAGCTACAAGTTGCCATTTCTCCACCACATGGTATTCCTCTCCTCACTGGTGCTGAGACTCCACAGCTCTGGACATCTCCAAGTTATCCAAGGGAGAAAAGCCTGTAGCCTTCTGTGCTACCCAGTGGTTTCAAAGGGGTGCCACAAGGCTGGCTGTGGTTCTTCAGAGATGCCAGGAGCCAGTGGACCATCTCCTGCTATAAAATCCTCAGGATTTCCCAAATTCTCCAACCCTTTTCTTTAAAACGTTCTTCCTTGTCACACTAAGCATTGGCTTTTCTCTCCCTGGGTGGCACTGGGATGCCTAAAATTCAGAATACCACTGGAAGAGAGTCAGTCTCTGCTCTGATTAAACTCCTTTGTCCTCTCTGCATGTCCTGGCATTGCCTGCTCCAAAAGGCAGTAAAAACAGAACTGAAGGAACGTTGTTTGGGTGTAGAAACTCACTAAATAAATTCAAAATTTGTTTTGTATGTCAGACTGAAGATCAGATGTCCCAGTAACATCACTGACAAAACAGAAAAAAACCCCGTTTATTTTATTTGGAATAAAACTAGACAGTGAAAGAGATGCAGCCTTATAGCAAGTTCTTTGTAATGTACAGAGCTCCTAAATTTGCCGTGCAGGACCCAGCAGTGGCCCGTTCAGAGTGATATCCTGCTTTTCACCTCTGTTTTTGACTGCCTTGCTCCTGTAAATGTTAGTACAGCCATTTCTGCGTGTGAATGCTCCGAGCCCCTTCCTCGGGAGCTGCAGTGGCTGTGCTGTGCCCCGGAGCTTGAGCCTTGATTGCTGTCTCTTAGCACTTGTAAGCACTTATAAGCACAAAAGCTAATGGTCACACTTGCAGGATAAACTAATTAAGGGAAAATGCTCAAGCCCTTCGATTTCTGCTCAGCCTTCCCTGGGTCAGAGCAGTGCCTTGAGCAAGGCATAACCTCGGTGCCTGATCCTCCCGGAAAAGAGGTGCAGTTAAAGGCTGGGAGTGCAGAAATTGGGCAGATGAGTGACGTTATAGCATCAAATGTTATGATGCTATAATATTTGCGTATAAATAAAAGGAGAACATCCTTCTCGTGTTGTTGGAGAAGGCATCTGTGGGTGAAGGGATGAGTTGCTGCAGCATTCCAGTTGTGAGAGCAAATTTTACACAGACTGTTAATCACCCACTTGGGAAGGAACGAGCTCGATGCCATCCCGATTCTGATAGCAGAATTCAAGAGTAAAATGATTCTGTGTGCTGAAGATAAGAATTATCACCAGCCCATGGAATAGCCAAAGAGAAATTGTCCCGCTTGCTGTTTAGGGGATTTGTTTTTATTTTGTAGCTAAGTCCTCAACTGATGATTTCAGTCTTGTCTCTATTTGTTTAAAAGTGCGTTAGCAGTAAATCAAGGTGCATTTCCCCTGTAGGGTTTCCTGTATGTCAAAGCCATGTTAATTCTCTTTGATTTTCTTCCCCTTGCCCCAGCCATTGCTGCAGATCCTTCCTCTCTTTGTCCCTTTGGACATCAAAGGCTCGCAAGGGGACAGCCCTGGCGGGAAGCTCCTCCCTGCTCATTAGCCTCCATAAAACAGGAACTCACCTTGGCTAGCTGTGCTTGGAGTCCCATCCCCAGCTCACTCTTGACACTGGATCTCGGAAGGAAGGGCTTGTGCTTGCTTCAGGAAATCAGACCTGTTTTTGAACTGGACTATTTTGGCTCCCCTTGGAAGAACTCTGGTGGCTCTCTTGGCCCTGCAAGCTCCTCGACGTCACAGTACATGGAAAAATGCAAGCTTTACCAGGTAAGTGAAGGACTCCTTGCCTTTTCTCACTGCATGGAAAGATCCTAGACTCGTGCCAGAAAGGGAACAAGTGCTCCTGAAGGCCTTACCAGCATTTAGAGAAGAGTGCATGGGGCTGGAGAGGATTTAAAAACTGGGCTTTTTCCTGGGAGTAGATGAAAAATTGTGCATAGGAGTGTCTTTTGAGAGCCTCAGAAGATCTTTTGTAAGGTAGCAAAGTTTGCTCACAGTGGTACCCAAAACTCCCTTACCCACATCACCTTGAGCAGTGTGACCCTTCCGCTGGTGGCTGGAGGTGTTTGTGTATTGTCTGCAAAGCACTGAGCTCTTCAGGTTGAAGGCCTCAGAAAGTTTGGAAATACTTGTCATGTTTTTAATAACGGTTCTGATACAAACTCTCTGGTTTTGGTTTTTTTTTCCTATTTCCTATGGCCTTTAAAAGCATGAACCCAAATCAGGCATAGCTGACTCCTTCCAGGTTCAAGCCCAGCACAGGATTTTTGGGATTTCCTTAGGGTTTCATTATGTTTTCCTTCAATGTCTCTCATAGCATGCTGTTAACCTCTCCTGTGTGGAGCATGACTGGATTGGGCACCATGGCAAAGACGCCTTGGGGCACTAAGGGCCAGCCCGGAGGTGCTGTATTTGTCAGTGCAAATTTACTCTGTACATTTGTAAAGTAAACAAATTTGTAAAACCCCTGAATTTTCTCTGGGGTTTTACTCTACATCAGAAAAAAAAAAACCCTAGTCCAGTTTATAGGCACATCAGAGGTGACTGGGCAGTCTCAGCTTCCTTTCTGTTCCTCTGCAAGATGTCTCATTCATGAGAAAAATACCCGTGCAGTGATTTAGATGATTTCCACCTTTGCTGCTGTTTTGGGCTTTTTCAGTCCCCGCTGTGTTGATCTGATTCATACTGATTTCTGCCACTTGAATTTTAAGTTGAAAAACAAAAGAGCAGAAATGAAAAAAATGTAGACTGTATTATGGTATTTTCACATTAAAGATTGCAAACATTGCAGTATTCACCTCATTTTCTTACTGGGTTGCTTCTGGTGTATGACCCCCTAGAGCAGAAATGTTCCAGGTGGTGACTGGATGCATCTGAGAGATGAAGCCATTGCATTTGTAGAAACATCATACTTTTTTTTATTGCCAAAAAACTCTCTGGGTCTGAGAAATTAGGCTCCCTCCAGAGGGTTGGGATGTTTCTACTGACATTGAGATGATCAGAGAACAGGGGAGGGGTTTTTTGCTTGTTTGCAAGATGAATTTATTCGAAACTTTGTATATTGATGTGGGTTCCTCCCTGGTGGACACTGGATAGCTGTAAGTGTTGGGCTTCACTTGGCAGATCACAGCAACAGATGTAATAATGATAATAACTGATTTTAGTCAAGGTAAGCATAGATTTTTTCCCTTATTGGAGTTTTCCCAGTATTGTGAATCCTATCCTATACATTTTGGGAAGCCTACAACAAATTTTCTGGCATTTTAACATTGTCTCAGTAATAGAAAATTGATTGAGGAACGGCTTTAGGTGAGGCAGTTGTACTCCAACATCTTCTATCCAGAGAGCTTCCTCCTAAAGCTACTAAATTGTCTCACATTTCTCCATCTTTCTTTTCTGTCCCCAAGATGACAAAAAGATATGTGCAGTTCATTCTAGGTGCAGAAACTGTAGCACAAGCTGCTCCTGTTGCTATAAGGACCGTCAAGTCAAGCACAGAATAGACTGAAGATCTCTTAATTTTCAGTGCCTTTACTGTAGCAGCTTCCTTCCTTTCAACCTCATCTGGACATAAAGAACATGTTTTGAACGGGCCACATATGGTGTTACCAACTCAATGATAATAGGAATACTTTTTAAAAAGTAAAACTAGAACTGCTGGAAAAGGTTCAAATCTCTTTTGGATAATAATGGTTTTAAACCCAAAGTTGCACAGAAGAGCAAACCACAGAAGTACAGCTCACACAAGTTCCATTCAGTGCTTGGACACTGTGCCCAAACCTCTCTGTGCCATAATTCCAGCCCTCGGCTATCTATGTGGGAGGGCGAGTGCACGAGCCTTGCCACACAGGCACAAACTAGGAGGGAAACAGAAAGTCCAAACAAAATCTGCAAACAGAATCCAAAGTGGATCCTACAGATAGATCCATCACTGCAGGGCCCCACTGAAGCTGATGCAGCCGAGTGGATCCATCCACCATCTCCCACCTCTGCTGGGCTCCAGGTCCTCATGCAGACTGATCACATCCTGCTCTTCAGCCTCAGCCTGTGCACACAAAACCTGCACGGTGAAAGGCATTAACTACATTTTAAAACTTAGCTGCAACATTTTTTGTCCCTGTCTCCTGCAGCAGTGTGCTCCTACAGGTGCGTTGTGGACTCATTATGGTAAAAACCAGATAACATCTGCCTTTGATTTTTAATTCAGTGTTGAACTCCTTTCACTTCAGTTCCTCTCAACTTTAGTGGAAATCTCCCCTCGCTAAAGACTCCTGAGATCTGCCTTGTTGTAGTCTCTTTTAATGGCAATGGAATTTGCTTAAAGAAATGTTAATTTGAAAATTCATTTGGGGAAGGAGTGAGCATCTGTCTAGCTAATCAAAACCTGTTTGCATTTATTTGTGACTGGATGGCTCCTGTGGGAAATCAGCCCAATTTTATTGTAACTCCTTTTGATACATGTGCTGCACTGAGCTACCAAATGCATCGTCTCATGGCAGCTTTCATGTCTTTGCAAGAGGATATGGGGGAAGCTTTAGTAAGAAGATGTTAACAGGCTAATCTTGGTGAGCAAGCTAGGTGTCACTTCTTGGCCAGTTCATTAATGTTGGATCAAAGCAGAAAAAAGGGTAGAGGATTTTTTTAAAAATGCCTTAAGACCTCTACAAACAGACAAAATTACATTTTAATGTTTTCTACTTCTTAATCCTGAGGGAAGAACCACTTAGACTTGTATTGGGTTGTTTTGGTGGAAAGATGTCCCTTTGTGAAAAAAGCTAATTTCTCTGAAAATTGTTGTCTATTTTTTGTGAATACTCTTTTGAAGGTATTACTCAGGAAAGCTGTAACAAGGTGAAAATTCCCTTTTTTTCTGCTATGCTCTGAATAAGATCTGATCAGGCTGTGAGGCAGAAAAATCTGCCTTTTAAACAAATAACTGTGCCTGGCTGCTAATGCAGCAAGCACTGGGAGGGGTCCTGCTGGCCTTGGGCTGGGCCAGCCCTGCTGCTGGGGGTGCCCTGCTGAGCAGGCTCCTCATCCCTCCTCAGGGCAGTGCTCCCAAAGCCCTGCTGGGGCTGAGCTCAGCCCACCAGAACTGCACTGGGTCACATCCTGGCCCAAAATGGAACTGGGCTTTGCAGTACGGAGGGCAGCAGCAATCTTGCCTGCATTGCAGCATTGCTGAGAGCACCTGCTGCAGGTTTTGAGGAGGTTTTTAATCCAAACAGCTCTACAGAGGTGACTGGTACCATCAGCACCAAAGGCAGTTCCTCCAGAGTGGTTTCCCTCTCCTCTTGCCCAGGCCCACAGTTGGTCCCGTGCCATGGTGTGTTACTGAGGAGACACCTTCCACCCCCCTCACAGGCTCCTCAGTGATCCCCAGCTCCACATCCAGTTCAGACCAGCCATTCTCTTTTCAGAATACAGGCAATCCATAGTCTATCTCTGTCACCTCCTTTTCTTGCCTTCACTTACATTTCAGACTCCTGTCCATCTCATCTTTTTCTTCTGGGGTTTTTTTTCAACTCTGCTACCACCTACTTGCCATTTTCCCCCATTACCCACTGGTGCACTTAAAGATCTTTCCAGTCCTTTCAGCTTTCATTGTACTCTCTTGAAAACCTGTTCTGTGTAGCTCTGATCATACCAGAGCAGTGGATTGTGGCTACCTGCCCGTGTGGGTTTTGTAACAATGGAGTTTAGGCTGAGTTGGTACAACACACAGATCTGTACAAAAGGACCTGCCAGCTAAAACCAGACCTGTTGGAAAAGGCTCTGATGCCTCTGAGCCTACTAAGTACCAAAAATCCTATGAAGAAGAGTAAGTTTTTCAGAGGTTTGTTGTGGCACAGACTGCCCAGACCCGCGGGTCAGTTCCCCCTGTCCAAACCCTCTCATTTCTCCTTCCAGACGTGAAAGCGCCGTGTGAGGCCCTTCCTTCCCCCAGCCTGGAGCCCTTCCCACAGAGCTCCATCGTGGTCACCCTCGAGGACATGGGGCTCTGGATGAAGTTTCACCAGATAGGAACTGAGATGATCATCACCAAATCTGGCAGGTAAGGGGCACAGGACAGCTGCTTACACACACCTCACCCCTCCGAGCTGTCATCAAAGTCTCCAGGTGCTCATTTGTCGAATGGTGGCTCTCAAACTAGTTTTGTAGCTGGTTGTGGAGATCTTCCTGATCTTAGCAGAAGAATTGCACTTTCAGGGTATCACAGAAATCCAAACTGTGAAGTGCAAAAGGTCACTTGTGGAGCTGATGTGCTGAGAAAACTCCTGTGCCCTTATCTCACCACTTAACACTGGTGTTCTTCCTGTCACTTGGAGGTGGCTCTGGGAAGTGACCTGGGCTCCCTTTGCCTGGGTCACAGGCAGCAGCAGTGGAGCAGTAAATGCTTGGGTTTGAGTCTGCGTTTGCAGGCAAGAATGTGGCCCAGACTCGTAAGGATCTGTGTGTGCAGACTCCACTGAAGTATAAATGAGTCATGTATTGTGGAGCTTGCAGGGAGAGAAGATGGAATTGTGAAGCTGTAAAGTATTGTGTCAAAGCTGCTGTGAGCTGGAATAATCCCTTTGGGAAGGGAGGTAGCTGTCAAAGCGTTTTTGCAGAGTCAGAAGTTAAAAGTAGTGGCAGGGAGTACGGGAACAGAAAGCTGGGTGTGCTCTTAGATGAGAGCACGTTTCCTACCCACGCTCAGATTTAATCCATCCTCCAGGGCTGTGAGAGCTGCAGCAGGCCAGGAATTACGTACAGCCTCCAAATAGTTCCTTTCAAGTCTCCCACTGCTGTGTTAGAGGAATCGGAGAACAAAAGCAGTAACAGTGTCAGGCCCTCAGTGACTGCTGCCCTGTTAGTGTCTATCCCATCTAAACCCACAGGACTAGATGGTCCATCAATAAGATGGACAAATGGTCAGTGGCTGGCTGGAGAAACACTGCTCACAGGGCTTTGCACAGTAGTGAGTAAATGTGACATGCTGCTTGATCATTAACAGCCACTTTACAGAGAAACCTTTATACTCGATTTCTCATCTCTCCTTCAGACGAATGTTTCCTCAATGCAAAATCAAGTCTCTGGCTTAATCCCATATGCCAAGTACCTCATGCTGGTAGATTTTGTGCCAATGGATAACTTCAGGTACAAGGTAAGTACTTCAAATAACAGAATTTATGCTGTCCTTTCATGTTTGTTTGAAATAGATTAATCTTTATGCTTCACTTGTCACACCGATAAATAAATTCTCTTTGGACAAAGTTCAGAAATAATTGATGGATTTTATGCCTCTCTGGAGTTATTTGTCAGTTTTGCTTGGGGAGCAGCTGGAAAGGTAACTAATTTTCATTGTAAGCAGCACAGTTTTAATCATGATTAATGTCAGACTTTTCTGGCAGCCATTGGGAGAAAGGGAGGAAAAACGAGGCCTAAACTTGGAGCTGATTTGGTAACATGATCATGGCTCATAAGAGAGAATCTGCTACTTGTGCTTCAGAGGAGTGCACTGAATTGATGGTGAAGGGAACTTGCTGAGGCTTTTCTGTACTGAAAGCAATTTTTTTAAGCTCCGGATTTCTGTCTTTCCCTTCACAGTGGAATAAAGATCAGTGGGAAGTTGCTGGAAAAGCAGAGCCCCAGCTCCCTTGTCGCACCTATGTCCACCCAGATTCCCCAGCTCCTGGCAGCCACTGGATGAAAGAACCTGTCTCCTTCCAAAAACTGAAGCTCACTAACAACACCCTGGATCAACATGGGCATGTAGGTTGTGCTGTGCTCTCTTGGAATTCATTGCAGATGAACTTTTTGGGAAATCAGCAGGATTTGTGAGAAATCAGATGATGTAGAAATCAAAACACATCCCAGTGCCCTTTCTGCTTCCCTCAGCCCTTGTGCCCTCTTAGCTCCCTGCAAGGGAAGGCAGGGTCTGTGCTGTCACCACGGGGGCTTGGTGGAGACCCCAGTCCCAGCAGGAGTCCCTGGTTAGAAATGGGTGTCCTGGGAGAATCCAGAGGGGAGCTGCAGTGTGGTGGCACATGGAAACCTTGTCCTTTGTGTGTCCCAGATCATCCTGCACTCCATGCACCGGTACAAGCCACGCTTCCACATCGTGCAGGCAGACGACCTCTTCAGTGTCCGCTGGAGCATCTTCCAGGTGTTCAGCTTCCCTGAGACTGTCTTCACCTCAGTCACTGCCTACCAGAACGAGCAGGTATGCTGAGCAGCCCTGCTTCTGCACACGCTGTGAAATGCTGTCTGTCAAGTTCCTGTAAAGGAAGGTGTCTGCTTCCTGTCTGCTCATCCTGGGCTCCTGTGGTGGATGGTGGGCAGAAACAGGCACATTGTGGTTCCTGTGGAAACATCTCCTCTGTGATGAGCTGAGTCATGCACCTTGATGGTATTGAGTGCACTGTCAGTGACACAGAACTCCAAATGCAGTACAAAGTCTGGCTGCAGGTCCAGATACAAGTCTTCACCCTGTGTGTTTCTCTAGTCAGATGAATCCCACCCAAATCCCTCCTGACCCTGGCAAGGTCACTTCTCTCTGTGGGTCAGTCCCTGATCAGTGATAGGAGCTGCTAGGAGAGCTGAGGTGCTGTGGCAAGGCCATGTCCAAAACCCTCACACAGTTTATCTGTTGTGATAAATACTGAGATGAAGGTATTAGAACAGTGAAGAACCCAACCAGTCACTGTGGTGCTGAGCCTTGTTCCTTTCATTTAAAGATTACAAAGCTCAAGATTGACAACAATCCATTTGCTAAAGGTTTCCGTGAGCATGGGAAGAACACTCGAAGGTAAACTGTTTTTCTGTTTTAATTTGTTCATAGCTGGAGTTCACTTGTGAATTTTATCCAAGGTCTTTGAGCAGAACTACCAGCCAGCTCTGCTGAGCCTGCTGCATTGTGCACACTGCATTTCCCTGTTTCTGGGAGTGATGTCCCTCTGTGCAGCCTCTTCTCAAGAGACTTGGGGAGTGGGAGGTGACAATTCCTACAGAGATGTGGGAGGTGTGACAAATTTGAGACCTGCACTCCCTTGCGTGTTGGAGCTAGACTGGAGTCTGACATGTGAACAGCAGTGATAGCAGGAGTCCACAGCAGACCATTTGGTCTCTTGGAGATCAGCTTGATTCTGACATTTGGAGGCTCCCTTGTCTCCTTTTCCTATGGGTGGGAAAGTGTCTCTTCCAGTGGGAGATTTTGTCTGCAAGAGGGAAGATGGATACCAATACCAGTGAAATCTTCTGCTTGGTCTGAGGGCAGCCAGTGGATGAGATGAAAAAAAAAGCTTAAATTGCAACCCCAGACTGGCAATAGAGAAGGAAAATATTGAGGGGTGTTCTAAGCAGAAAATGTTACGAAAATATCTGAGATTTTGGTTTGTGTTATTTTATGCCTGGGAAAAAAAATCTCCTGAAAAAAAAAAAAAAAGTCCTGATGAAAAAAGGCCAAAACTGACTCTTTTTTACTTAAACTTTAAAAATGTTATGGATTTTCTTTCTCCTCTTAATAGCATCCCTGCCTATATATCAAGGCAAAAAGCTTTCATCCAAGCTGCCCCCACATCTAGTTTCTTTCCAGGGAAGGACGAGCCAAATGCCAGAAGCCCAGTCCAGCCAAAAGCCAGAAGAGGAAGCTGCCTGAGGAAAAGGAGCCTGCTGCTGAGGAACGTGGTAATATTGATCACAACAAACACAGAGAATGATATTCCAAAAGCGTTTTAAGCTAAATCGTTCCTTGCTCCAGCTCATGGTGCTTCTTGCAGTAGCACAGCTAAGGAGAGAGGGCAGGGCAGGACTGACCACCACAGTATCTGGGCAGAGAGGAGCTGGAAGGGGCTATTCCCTTAAGACAGAAGGACTGCAGGAGGTGGTAGTGTGTTCCCTTCCACCATCCTGTGATTACTCCAACTGCCATTGCGAGCTTGGCCTCCCTCTTCCCTGTTCTCATTCTTTTCCATTTTTTCTTCTCCCTGCTTTGAGTCAGATTTTGAGAAGGATGAGAATGTGGATGTGAAGGAAGAGAGTAATCCTGTGGTGGTGAGCAGTGGCTATCCCTTCTGGAGCTCGGAGCAGAGTAGCAGCCAGGCCTTCCCTGCAGCCTCACCTGTTCCTGCTGAGCAGAGGGAGGCTCTGGGCAGGGAGCAGCAAGTGCCAACGCCGTCCTACCAGACATATCGGTGAGTCCTGCCTTCTGCTCCACAGCCACACCTTAGCTCTTGGATTCCTCTGCTTCTGATGGGTATTTCCTAAGAAAAACAGACAGCTGGGAATAGGGGGAGGATGCCTTTCTGTTGGACAGCACATGTGGTTGAGAGGTGGCAGATTAGCATGGACATAAGTCCAAGGATAGCCTTTCTCTTCTAGTTCAAACCCACTGGTTCTGGTCATGCTCATGTCTTTGTAATGTTCTTTACTTCACTGTCCCAAAATGCTCTCCCAGCCAGCTCTGTGTACTACAGAGCTTACCTGTCCTTTGGAGGAGTGAGAAGAATCCAGTGATTTTTCCTTCCTCATTGCAAAATTGGGTATGAGCGAGCCTAGACTAGAACTTAGCCAGAACTAAGGTAGTCTGGACTCACCTTCTCTGCCATTTCATTTTTCTGTGAGTGTGACAGTGAGGCCTGGGCGAAAGTCCACAGTAACAGCAAGATGAAGCAGTAGGCAAGGGGAAGATCTTGCCCTGCCTTTCCACAGGGGGTCTTTGTGGGTTTTCCATGGTTTTCCACTCTGAGAGGTCTGACTGCTCTTCTCTCTGCCCTTGGGCCCAGGTTCCATGAAGCTGGGGACAGCCAGCAGCTTCCCAGCCGCGACGCCGCCACCTTGAACGATTTCTGGGCGAGGTGCCATGCCTTGGATCTCGCCATGGTGCCCGAGCATGACTGCAAACAGCTCCCAGAGGGCTTCACCAACCTGCCCCCACTGCCCCCACCTCTGCCTCCTCCCAGGACTACACAGGAGTGGTGAACATGGCTCTGGACTCTGTGGGGAAAGCCGGGACCCGAGCACCCATGTACAGTCCCTATGGCACTGAGCAGGGCCTGGGGCAGTGGGTGGTGCCTTCCCACAGCCAGTACAGGGCAATGAGCTACTCAGCCTTCTCCACAGAGTACAACACACAAGGAACTCCTGGACATGCCCATGGCACCATGGCAGAGTGGAGCCAGTACCCTCTGTTCCCCTACGCCTGCTGGTGAATGGGGAGGACCCTGCCCAGTGAAAAAACTGAAAGAAGATTGTAAATGAGACTGAATTTGCTCTGGGGTGTTGGACTTGTGAAGCTTTGCCTACACTAGGCAGAGGTATTGCTGCAAGCAGTAGTGTGGGGCACCTTCACTTCCTTGTCTCCTTGCACAGCAACCCTCACCATATTTCACAATCAGTGGTTAAACTGGTGGCTGCCCCAACCATGTCACTGTGGATCAGGCTCAATGTGTTCTGCAGTGGTTTTTTTCCCCAGCAGGAATAGGAAACCACAGGTCTGCAAGAACAGTATTTAAAGAGCTGCTGAACTCGCAGTCACGGTGTTGGCACCTCACATTTGGCAGTTTCCAACACACCTTCCTCCTGAGACTTGGTGCAAGGAGATAGGGGCTAAGGACTTCCAGTAAGCCATCCACGTGGCCAAAAAGCTGTAGAAAATATTGCAAAGACAAGCAAAGCGAGCAGTCCTCGTGAACTTCGAGCAGCTTCCTCAGATAGTATAGTCAAAGTAAAGCTAGAGTCTTGCCTTTCTTCCAGCAGCAGATGAGAGTAAAATGTGCAGCAAGGTGTGTCTGGAGCCCAGCAGTGGTCGTGCAGGCAGGGGAGAGTTTTGTGCCATGCAGGAGAAGTAGCAGCAAGGCTGTGTGAGGTGTCTTCCTGCCCCCCGAGCCCATCCCTCCTGTCAGCCCTAGATTCGAGGTCAGTGAAACTCTCTTCATTCTGTGGAGGTGGAGGGAGGTTGTTCATGGAATGTGGGGGGTTCCCCTGGGGCTTTCCAAGGTTGTCAGAAAGCAGGACCATGAACAGCAGTGCTGCTGTGTCACTCCAACCTCTTCCTTTAGAGGGAAAGGAAATTTTCCACTGTGAACTTACTCCTTCTCCCATTCCCTGCCACCCCTGGAGAATATCATTGATAGTTGTGGTTCCTGCTCTGCTCTGTGAGTGTGTGAAGTCATCTCACCACTGTTTGGGAGTCTGTAGGGACCTGTCCATGTTTAGCTACCAGAGTGGCTCCACCTCCCTCCTCTCTGGTCCCATCCTGGGCAGGAGCAGCCTGTGCACTGCCATGCAAGCAGGGATTCTTTTCATATTCCTGTCAGAAGGAAGAGGCCTCCCTGTTTGCCCAAGTGCAGATGGCCAGGCATTGGGGCCTTGGTGAGGCAGGCTCACTGCTTCTCAGGGAGGATAGACATGTTCCCAGGTGATGTTTAGGGAATGTTTTGGTGTCACACTAATAGCTGCCGTGTGGTCTGCAGCCATCAGGAGGCACTGAGGTGTGTGATTTAGCCTCTGTGCCAGATGGTTTTCTGTGTGCACACACGTGTGAGTGTGAGAGAGTGTGTGTGTGTGTGTGTGTGTGGTGTGTAGCAAGATGTTGTCTCTGAGCAGATCTGGGCAGGTTTGTGCCCAGTGCCTCAGGACCCCTGTGCAGGGACACTGGGAAAGGCTGTGCACCAGGTTTTTTGGGGCACCAGCTCCTCACTGTGCATCTCATAGCATAGGGATGTTAAGCCATGATATTGTTGAAATTACTGTGAAAAGTAGCTCTGTAAATTAGTGGACTCAGCTACGACGCCTGTTTCCTTATTTAAATTGTATATTGTGAACTGCTTTTGTACCACAATTATGATATGTACAGAACAGCTGAGTACTTCCCCATGGCTTCCCGGGATTTGAGGATGTGCAGCATTGAAATAAAGGTCAGACTTTGCCACAGTACATGTACATAATGCCCTGTGAGCCTCCCCTCTGATGGCACTCTGGCCAGTAGTGAGTTGTACCTGCTGTGCACGACAGACATGTGGATGTGAGCAACTCACTTAAAAAGGAATCTGGCTGGGGAAACAAAATGCGGAATGGTTTTTTTCTAATGCCAAAACATTGTGGTTTCCTGCTGTCCACATGCCAGCTGTGTGAAGGCAGGTCAGCTGTAAAAGGCTGTCTCTGGCCATTAGCAGTTAATTTTGCCACCACTGTCCTTCACATCTAGGAAATGAGATGAGCAGAATGGCTGGGGAGTTGAGTGAGTGCCTTGAGCAGGGACCCGAGGGAGGGTACTTTGTGCACAGGATTGCTGCCAGCAGCATGCCCACAAGAGTGAATGCATCCCCGCAGGCTACCTGGTTGGATCTGTTTCTTTATATTTTTGTAGCTGGGATGTGTTTCCCTGTCACAGAGCGCTAATGAGGATGAAAAGCTGCAGTGAGCATGAGTAACTGAGGACAGCTGGGCAGCACTGGGAAATTCCTGTGAAAATACGAGTGCAATGCTGATTCTTTCAAACCTTTGCAGTAGCGGTGCAGGTGCTGCTGCCCCTGGGCTTGTCGGCAGAGCTGGTTTGGTAGACGGCTCTGCACTGGGGTAAAAGACAGCTTTGTGCCTAGGACGAGCCATCAATTACTCATCAGCCTTCTGCTGCAACAGGACCGCTTGCCCTTCTCCAGTGAATCATCCAGCTTGCTGGGGAAGTACCTATTCTTTCTCTGACTAGAGACTGCACTCGGCTTGTTTGGAAGCCTTTGGAGATTTTGCCTGTAGGTGTGCTCTGGACTCTGCTCCCGCCCCCTCCCTTTGCAGTTCCCACTGGCTTGTTTTCTTCAGCTGTGGCATTTAAAGTCTGTATGAGCTCGACTGAAATTCTGGTTTTGCACGCTTGTGAGATAATGTAATGCCTCTGACAGCTTCAATAAAAGGAAATGAGACGTGTGGAAGTCAGGCCATTAAGACTAATAAAATAAACTCAAAAGTGTAGGTTTTGTGCATCTTTCTCAAGCACGATGTGCTCTGCTTTAGTCATGTTACCTGGGGCCAGTTTGTACATGCATGACACGCTGTTGGGCTCAGCACTCATTGTTCTCCACAGTTCGTTCCGTGAGCCTCAGGTTATCTGCTCACACTGCTAGATGTGACTCAGGCTCTTGCGCCAATTCTTTGCAGCAAATTGTTTATTTTCTCTGTGTTTTCTGCTCCTCTCCTGCAGAGAAGTTACATAAGGAGGAGGGCAAATGGACTATAAATGGGATCTAGGTAAATTTCCTATGGGAAATCAAGATCTTGATTTATTTCGGTTTCTCCTTCTGGTTTTTGCAGCCTTAAGCCTTGTCTGACACTGCTTCAATGCAGATGGGAATGGCAGAAAAACGCTTTCTTGCCGATGCTGCAGTTCTCGCCAGGCAGCCGCGGGCTCGGGAGCGGCAGCGAAGCTCCCAGCGCTCCGCTAGCCGGCCGGGCCGCAGGCTGTGCCCTCGGCCCTCGCACCTGCACTCTGCAGAACAATTCCAGCTGGTTTCGATAAGAGCTTTGCCAGTTTCCAGGTGTTCCAGGGACAAGGCTGTGCCGGGCTGGTGGCAGGCACGCTCCGGGACGGGGCCAGCGGCCGAGCTGCGGCCTCGGGCCCTCCCGCGTGTGGGGCAGGGCCGGGCCCGCGGGCCTTGTCTGCAGGGCGGCCCTGGGCTGGGCTGGGGCTCTTCAAACGCGGACAGCCGGCCGAGCTGGACTCCTGCCTTGCTTTGGGCTGACCCCAGTGCCCGCGGTGGGCTCTGCCGTGGTGCTCCTTGAGCCTCCCAGGAGACCGCGACATTTCCTCGGTCAGCCTCAGTACGGCTCGCTGTGAGGCGATCCAAGCAAGCAGCAGAAACCCCTTCCAGGAAAAAACAACATTCTTTCGAGTCAAATGGGGTTTTATTGCAGAGCTTAAAATCCACTTAATCCCGAGCCCTAGGGTGGGATCCATGTGGAGCCTTTTAGCAGGGGGCAGGCAGTATTTGGTTGGAGCAACAAGCAGTGCTGGTCACCTGCCGTGAGTGCCCGGAGTCCCGGCCCCTCTGCCCGCTCCTCAGCGGCCACATGTGCGGCTGCAGGTGCCTTCATGTATCTGCCCTCTTCATGTATCTGGCCTCCAGGTATTCAGTGAGTGGCCAACAGCAAAGAGAGCGGGATAAAACTGCAGGGCTGGCTGGGGAATGGAGGGACTTCCCTGGGTAGCCTGTTCTGATGTCCCTCAGCTGCCCTGGGCAAGGCCCTTCTCAGAGACAGGACCTTGCTGCAGTGCCCGTGGCTCCGAGGCCTGTTCCTGTCTCCGGGGCTCTCTTCTCAGCCCTGTGCTGCTGGCCTGGCTCCCTGCTCCTCCAGGTAAGCTGCTTTTTACTGTCCTGCCTTGCAAAGCTGTAGCGAGGTCTAAATGTGCTTTCTGGACATTACAGCAGGAGGAACACAGGGAGGGGCTTACAGAACACAGTGAAGGAAGTAGGAAAGGCATTTTTCCGCCACAGAACACAACACGCATGTCCCAGAACAAACCAGAAGCATTCTTGAGACCTGGGCCTGAGTTGAAGTGTCAGACAAAATTTTAACTGTGGGTGTAGCAAGCCTTTGATGCAGGGTTGAGAAGAGGTGCTGCAACTGTGCTGAGCAGTGTTACTGTTCAGCTTAGTTTAGAGTTATTCCTTTTTTGTTTTTCCAAGTCGTGTGAGTTTGTTTTATGACCTGAAGCACTTTGCTGTGGGGTGCTGGATTGCCTCTGACACTTCTCTAATATTCAATTTCTTTTCTTTGAACATGCAGCTGTACAACTACAGTGTTCCTGCCCAGACAGCGCCCTGCTTGGTGAGTGTAATGGATAGATTTAATTTTAGTCTCCTACAGTTCTTTGGGGACATGCTGAGATTTTTATTTCCTCCTCCTCTATTTTTACTGAAGAGGGTAAATTATGTGCCTCCACAAAGCAGAGTGGGCAGCCGGTGATACAGGATGGGCACTCCCATCAGTCATGCACCAGGCATAAAGCACTGCTCACTTTCAGTATCTCTGCCTCTCGTTGTACAAATATGACTGTACATGTAAAACAGCAGCTGTTCACAGGAAAGACTTCCTATGTGCTGGCACTGTCACTCCAGCTCCCATCTGCGGGGTCGCAAAGCTCGGGCACCTGTGGTCTCTGTGACATCCTTGCTGGGAGATGGTGCATTAAGGGTAATGTGTGTGGAAGTGCTGGTGCAGAGTAGACAGGGATGAGTCAGGCGTGATTCCTGTCACACCGCGGGCTCTGTCCCCATGCTGAGCAGCCAGCACTCTGCTCGCCCACAATCTGCTTGGGGCTCTGCTTTGCCATCTAGAAGGGACTCAGTGCAGACAGAGCTCTCCAGAGCAGCACAGGCTCTGCCCAGCAGCATTCGGGTGAGGGGGAAATGGGAATTGCTTCAGTAAGCACAAGTCAGCCCTCCAGGGATAAAGGCAGTGAACTAGAGCAGTGGAGGGGATGTGCTCAAACCTGCTGTTCACCAAAGGGATGTGCTGAGCATTGCACAGACACAGGCTGAATGACACTAATGTGCTCCCTATAGGGCCCCTGGGGACACGAGGGCATTTTGTAAATCCTGGCTGAGAAACCTCGGCCGGGACAGCGGTGTCCTGCCTGCCCCCGGGCTGGGCTGGCTCCTCCTGGAGCCGCCGCATGTTCCTCATCCTGCCCGTATGGCTGTTAATGGCCTTGTCCTGCCTGCATCCTCAGGGAATAATTGCCTCACACTTGAGCAAATGTGCTCGGTGATTGAAAGGAATCTATCGATTTGTGCGTATTCCTGAAAGCCTCCCAGGGCCCTGTTCCCTTTGAAGTGTAAAAGCATCTGTCTGTCTGTGCTTCTCGAGCAGTCTCCCGCTCCATTTGCATCTCCTCTCGGGCTGCCCAGGAATCCATCCCTGGCCCCATGCCGTGCTCCGGTTTTGGCTGCTGAGAGGGCTCCCTGCCACGAGAAGATGGGACTTGGAGACAAAGGTGCAAAGCTTCAGTCTAGCAAGGGGGTTGAGCTCGGCTTGCAGCTGGGGGTACTAGGGATGGAGCTGTTCTGTGAGACCAGTTTCCAGTAGACAGACTGGGAATGTTCTCTTTGGGTATTTATCGGATGGATAAATACCAGGAAGGAGAAGGAGATAGCCTCTGGCTTCTTCCCACCTAGCACTTCACTTCCCATGCAATGGTTGGTAGGGAAGGTCAGACCTGGACTGCCTTGGATAATCCATCATGTGGGAGCTGAATTGCACAGGAATGACCAGAACCCTCGATGGTTCTCTGATGTGCATTTGAACAAATACTATTGAAATGTCACTGAGTCCCTGGTCTGTGTGTGGGAATTTGGCCTGTGGTTCTCCCCATCCCACCTCCCCTGGACAATGGGACTGGCCCTGGATGGGCTGCTTGTCCCTGCCAGGGCATTTTCATGTAGGCACAACCTCAGAGGGCTGACTGTATTTCTGGAGCTAGGACTCAGAGCTCTGACACTCCTTGGTCATCCCTGAGGTGGTGGTGAGAGTGCAGTGCAGATAACTCCAGGCTGGAATTGCAGGGGCTGCCTGTAGCCACTGCCATCCAGCACCTCCCAGATGGTGTGCTGGGTTTCCTATTTCAAGGGGGCCCCAGCGGAGCAGCCATGGCACCTCGCTGCTGGAGGCAGTAAATGGGCTCCCATCTGGTTTTAATGATCAGTAGCACTTTGGTGCTTGTTTATTCCCGTGTTTTATGCTTCAGCAATAAAATACTGCTTCAGTTTGTTCAATCCATCCTGGTGCTGGATGCCGATGAGTTCACAGCCTCTGACAAAGAGGTCCCAGCGGTATACAGGATGTTGTCTGTTTTGGTTTTTTATAGACAGCTGGGCAGAATCAGATGATGTAGTGGCTTTTGAGATAAAAACATCAGTGGACAGTGTAGAAGGCAGGGCACAGAGCTTATCATGTCTAGCAAAGAAATCATGCTGGCACTGAGGGCATTGTCTTCCGGAGGGACAGGCAATAACACCTGGCACATCTCTGGCACTCAGTATCTGGGATCCTGAATCAGTTCTGCAAAAGCCAGTTAAAGCTTTTCAGCCCCTCCCTTGCAGGGTAGGTGGGGACACTAAGGCAAAGAGATTAAAGACAGTAAACCACAGGGAGAGAAACGGGCTTTGTCTCCCTTCTGGCTTTTATGGAGACCTGGAAGCATTTTGCCTTCCCAGCTGACATTCATCTTATACCCTAATGGTGAAGAAAGAGTCTTCTCCACTTTATTTCCCAACTGTATGCTCCTTGGAGGATCTTTAACTCTTACCTCCAAAGAGTATTGATTTTTCTGCAGAGATCCTTTTTCCCAACTGTTTGTCAAGGCTTGTAGCTTTAGGTGGCAACTAAAGAGAGAAGGATTTTAACAAACTAATTAACCTCCCTCCAAGTCATTCAGGGTCTGGTCCCTTGGTGCCACTGATGTTGCATTTGTGCTAATTTCCCCTGGAAGGTCTAATGTAGGGGGAGCGATTAAAGGATGCTTTTCTCAGGCAGGTTTTACACAGCAGGAAGAGGGAAGGTGACAGCTCTGTTTGGTTATTGCTGTCCCCAGGGTCATCCACCCAGCCCCTGCTGGAGCCAGAGCCCAGCTCCCTGCTCTAGGGCACTTGGAATGCACCACCGAGACTGGCCAGGTGCCAGCAGGACAAAGCAGTCCCTCAAACCTCACCAGGTACCCTCTGAAATGGGGCTCGGGGTTATAGCAGGTGTGGCACCCCAGCTTCCCAAACAAACATGGGCTGTCAATGTAGAGGGAAGGATCTTCTACAGAGCTGAGCAGGTTTTGCCATCACAGTGTCAGAAGGGCTCTCTGCTCCTCTGGCTTTCAACTGCAAATGAAGCAAATGGCAAAGCATTGACAAAGGACCTCCCTGGCCTCTGCCCTGGCCCAGTGCTCGGTCCAGCCTCCTGACCCTGGACACATGCTGATGGTGTCAAATCTCCTGGAATCAGGGTAGAACTGTGTCATGGTGCCCTGGAAAAAAGGAAACCCTGATTCTTATGGAAGCTTCTAAGAGTCTTGTGCTGCTGGAATCAGGTGAGGCTCTGGGTGGCAGGAGACAAGTGAAAGCAGGTGTGGGGGCACCATGCTCATCCTCTTGCTGCTCCCAGGCTGAAGGTGGGGATGATAGGGAGAAATAATGCTGTGATTCCTGGGATGTAGGGCTGGGACGGCTTGTGAGCTGTGGCACAAACTCCTCGAGTGCAGACTATAAAGTACTTCACAGGCCTGTCCCAATTGCCTGGCCTATTAGTTTTATGGAGGGGCCAATTGTAAAGATGTAGTTGGTCTCCTTTTGCCACGGTAATGAAAATATAACCACGGTGGGGAGACAGGGACCCTGGCAGGGAGGCAGTGGGAAGCCTGTGTTTGGGAGGTGGGGTCACAACCCTGTGGGCTCCTGGGGTCCCCGGGTATCTGTCGGTGCCACCGTGGGTGCACTTTGGCAAGGAGAGCCTTTGGCCCTTGGCCCAGCCGGGGGTTCCTCCGGGCACCCCGAGCAGGGGAGGAGGCTGGAGCCGGGCATGCACAGGCAGGGGCACAGTGCCACCCAGTGACTGCGTGTGACCTGCGAGGGGACGGTCTGCGGGGGGGTTGCCGCAAAGGTGCTGCTGAGGCCTGGAAGCTGCAGCAAGGGTATCCCAGGGCAGTGTGGAGAACAGAAAACCAGGAAGCCATCTACGTTGTTGCTTTGTGGTTACAGTGCACAAGGGGCACAGCTCTGGGGCTGTTGTGCTGTGTCTGGAGTGAGGGTTTTGCACGACTCTCAAGTGCTGACAGAAGCCAAGTGTTGGGTAAGTTGGGCTGAAGCAGCTCACATTTTAGGAAGGACCTGGCAGCAAAACAAGGGGAGGTGAAGGTGGTTACCTGGGATGAGCTGCTCTCCATGAGGAGAATGTGTCTCTGCTTTGAGAAGTGCAGGTGGCTCCAGGGTGTCTGGTCCCAGAGAGACAAGGCTGTCACAGGGGCTGCCTTGGAGCCCCTCGGCCTCTGCCAGGAAGGGACCCCTTGTGTCTTGAGCAGTAGGTGTGGCAGCCACGTGTGGTGAATTTATGAGGTTAATACAGGACCTTTCCTCCCTTCTGCCCAAACCCTGCCTACATTTCTTGCTAGGTCAAGCCCTGTGTCTTGTGTTCCCAGGCTGTAACAAGCATCAACAGGCAGCTTGAATGGTGGAGGAGAGGGAAAGGAGCCGGGTACAGTGGGGCGTGTTGCCGGCATCTCCGGAGGTGACTCCTGCAGGAAATCACTGCCCCAAGCAATGCCCTGATATGTTTCCAGCAGAGACTGTCTCTTGGAGGAGGCACAGAGTGTGGCTCTATTTTGGGTGATGACTGCAGAGCCCACGGAGCATTTGGCAGCAGGGAGGGGTGTTAAATCAGCCTGTCCTTCTCCAGGTACCTCATCTCCACCCCTCTCCATGTTCCACAGCTGTTCCAATGTGGCACATGGGGCTGCAGGGCCGCAGCGTGGGCTGAAATCAGGGCACTGCAGGGAGGCAGGTGTGAGCCCTGCATGGCTGGTGGATGCAAGCCCAGATCTTTACTGCCCTGTTAAGGACTGTGCACACTTTCTGTTCCCGGGCTGCTCTCCAATTTATTTTTGTCTGTTTAAATTTGCTGGTGTTGATCCCACAAACACCACTGTGGAGGTCTGTGGGCTTCCGCTGCTGAACAGCACAAAGCCTTGTTAGAGATCCAGCACCAGCTGGAGAGCTGTTTCCATCCCATCACCCACCTCTGCCTTGATCAGATGGTCACTAGTGATGGGGAGGGTGGATCACTGAGCCTCATACAGGCAGGAGCTGTGACAGTATTTGGAGTAACCTTTTTTTGTCACTGCTGGGGTACATCTGGCAGTTTAGGATGAGTTTGGCCAGAGAATTCCAACGGTGCTGCTTATCCTGCATGTGGTGGTCAGACCTGTGTTAGCACATTCAGCAGACTCCCAGACCTGAGTTAATTTTAGCCTTTCTGTTTCAGACTCCTGCTGATGTGTCCTGTGTCCAGGCCAAGGTGCTATTTCTTGCAGGGAAATGATCTTTGTTAATTTTAGATCTAGTTCTCCAAAGTGCCGAGTAGGCACAGCTATTCCAGGTAGTCGGGCACAGCGGGAGGTGTTCAGTCTTTGTGGGATTTGGCTCTTCCTTACACAACGAAGGCCAAGCCTGATGAATTCTATTTCCTTTGTGCCTGCAGAGCAAGAGGCTGATGCTCAGCAGGAGTCCAGCCCAGAGCTGTGTACCCATCCTCACTGCAGACTCGGAGCCAGAGCACCAGCTGCGATACCTGGAAAGAGAAAAGCTCTTTCTCTTCAAGGTCAGTGGATTAATTGTATCACTGGTCACAGGAAGAGTGGAAAGGAAGAGATGGTATAACATAACAGAAATGGATTCAGCAGGTGGAAGTCCCCATGAGAGCCCTGAACCACATAATCCAGATCAAAGTAGTAAAGTAACAGAATACATTAAAAACTGTGAAAATTGAGTCTAGAAATACAGGGGGTCATTACTTCCCAGTAATGAAAAATAGGCAAGTTTGATTTTTGTATTTTTTATGACTAGGAAAGCCAGAGTGCACTCTAAGGCCTGGCTGTGTTTGTCACTTCTGTCAGTAGCATCCCTGGGGTCTCCAGCTTGGCTGCTGACTGGTGGTGAGCTGAACAGGAGTCAAGTCCCAAGAGTTTCAAACCAACTCCTGTTGTTCACTTATGTCAGTTCCTTCTGTCTGTTCAAAACAGCATCCTCTCCCCAAATCAGTCTGGGGGGGCCTTGCTGCCCCCCCAAATCAGTTGGATTTTGGGTGCAGGGGCAGTTGGGCAAGGCAAGGCAGCATGTCCAGCCCTGCCCTTCTACCCCACTGCCCTCTGACAGCCCAGCGAGAGCTGCTCTTACCTGAGGGTCTGGAGAGGATTCACTGGATAGCACAGACTGGGAATCAGTGCAGTGGAGGGGGATTAACAGTCCCTTGGGATCCACACTTTCCCTTCAGCTCTGGTAATAAATTTCTGGACCAAATGCTAGTAACGGATTTCTCAGCGCTGACTTTCAGCTGCCCTTGCTGGACGAGCCAGGACGTACGAAGCAGGAGCCAGTTCCCTGTGGATGCCCCAGATTTAGCTCTGATCCCAATTGTCTGGCGTGCCAGCGGCGGGTTAGACTAATAACTCGTGCAAGAAGGGTTCTGGTTACAAAATGCCCGGAATGAAGCAAGCAGGTGCTGGGAAGGTTAACTGAGGGGAGCACGCGTTAATTCCCCATCGCCTCTTACTCCCCCGCCTGCCTCGGTGGATCTTCGCAGGTGAGGCTGCACCGAGGGGCTGCCAGTCCCCGGTGAGCACCGTCACACCATAGAGCAGGGGCAGCTCAGCTTTAGCTCCCAGGGTTGTGCCAGTCTGGAGCAGGAGCCCCCGAGAAGCAGATGGGCTGAGTCACGGTGGTGGGCGCTGGGTTCCCAGGCTGCTCCCGGGCAGCTGGAGCAGTGCGTGGATAGCCTGAGTCAGGGTGGGCACACAACACTCGGTGTTAATGAGTCACAGCAATCGGTGCCGCCGTGGCTCTCGGCAAGCTCCCGGGGTTGCATTTCAGAGCAGGAGGCTCACTCTGGGACAGCTGTGGGGGTTTCTTTCCCTGCTGCCGGCCTGTCCCGCCTGGACGCGCGGCCCTGCTGCAGCGGGGCTCAGCTGTTTGCACGGCGACCGCCAGTTTGCAGCTCGGGAGATGGAGCGTTCCTGAAACTGGAACCGCTCTACCTTTCCCTGCTGAGCTGTGACTGGTGGTTCAACAGCTGCTACAGCTGGCCTGTCCTCTAAAAGAAAAGGCAGAGGGGACAATATGGGGGACAGAAATCAGTACAGTTTCTCCAAGGTGAGTGTGGACCTCAGGAGCTTTCATCTGTGCACAGTCCACGCTATGGAGAATCATGTAGAGATGGAACTGTGTTCTGCCGTGGCTGCAGTTTATTTGGTGTAAGCTCCAACAGACACACCTCTGGGTATGTCTAAAAGGGATGCTTGTCATCACACTGGTTTAGAAATAAAACCTTTTAAGTAAATCAGTGACAAGCTGACGAACCCAGGTGATCCCAGCTTGCACTGAAAAATGGAGGCATGTGCTGCCTGTTGTTGGACGGAAGTAACTGAACTACTTCAGATTTGCACCGGTGGAAGCCTGGATGCAGGTAAGACAAATAAACCCACCTTGAGTTACTGCTTGCTTCTTGTTACCTTTTACTTTTTGCCTTTTAGCCTGAAACAGGATTACCAAGCCCAGTGAATATATCTGACCTATTCTTGTCTTTAAGACACAACTGGTTTTCTCCAAAACGTAACTTGCCAAATGTGGCTATTTGATGATAAGACACTATGCAGAGTTGACTATGAATGTTTATTAACATCACATGGAAATCTGTACTCCAGAGAAGACAAACATGAGGCTGTCACCATACCTACAGAGTCCAGGGAACCAACACAAGGTTTGTAGGCTTCTCCTTTGCAGCAGTTGAGTGGCTGATGTTCTTCTTAAGTTTTCCTCCTATACAGATCAGCTCAAGTATCAAGACCATGTTAATGATTTAACTGGAAAAAAACTTTAAGTTTACTTAAGTTACTATTGATCTGGATTGACTAAAAAGGCAGAAGATGACTGGGATGTGGGCTCGGACTTCCAAACACAGATGGTTCTGATGTTTTGCACGAGCACCTCGTGGCAGGGTCCAGAGCCACAGTCCCTGCTCTCCAGTGCCTGCACAGCTTACACCTCAGTTACTCAACCAATAATAAGCGAAATTCAAACCATTGCATAAACCAGTCATTCTTACAAGCACAGTCAAGGGCATCACAGTAAACAAAGGTCATGGTTTCCAGAGACCCTTAAAGGCCTGGGCCAAAGAGCACAATAAATACAGTGGTGGAAGAGCAGGAAGAGCACAGACATGTCGGGCATCAGGGTAGAGGAGACAGTGGTAATCTTATCACCAGAGATGCATCTTTTTCATGTGAACCTCCAGAACCCAGTAGTATGTCTGAGAAGAGGCACGAGGATGGAACAGGAGACTATCATTCAGCCTGGCAACAGCATTTTCTCCTGCTTAATTCTTCCTTTGAGTCTGGAAAACTTCAGTTGGCACTCTCTGTTCACCCACAGAACAGGGCATTGTAAGGACAGAGTAAGGGCTTAAACACTTTGCTCTTATCAAGGTTCTTAGACTGAAGACAACAAATAATACTGTAAGTTGAGGCAAGTTTTATTTAGACTGTACAAACAGGACGTTGGGGAAAACACAGTGGCTTGATGTTGGGACCAGTTCTATGAATTAAGTGGAGTAAGAAATTAAAAAGGCACTAATCTTAAGAAAAGACACTCCGTATATTCTAAGAATATAATTCATTTAATACTGTTAATCTTATAGCACAAAAAATAAAACGAGCTATGATCCCCAAAATAAATTTTAAAAGCTTACACTTAATATTATTGCCTGAAGATCATGGTCTTTAAATTACATATTGTGTTTAAAAGTTTACACAGTGAAGACTGTCTCAAATACAAGGCCACCTTTCCCACTGCAATAATTGTATCCTTGTCCCAAAATACACTTTAACACAAATAAACAGAAAATGACAACTATACAGGAACGCTTTCACTGGTCCCAAAAGGCAGTCTTTTAGGCAGGTCTCATTTTCAAATGCAGGTATTGAGGAAAATGCTCGAAAACTGGACTAGAAAACAAAGGCAGCCCACTCATTCCCAGGATGTTAATACAATATAAAAAATTACTTTACAGGCACATGAAATGGCACAAAGAATGCTGTTTTTCCCTTTACAAAAATAATGCTCAGGCTCTTCAGAGCCTCAACCCGAACAGAATATTCCCTTTTGTTTATTCTTTCCCAATTTGTAAACAATCATGAATTAAATAAGCGCTTATCCAGTGATGGACACTGATTAAAACAGTTTGCATTTAAACTTTCAGACTGGTCAGAGGCTTCAATGTCTATATACACATGTACACAGCAGGAGGAAGCCAAGCCTTTCATGATAGTGGCACCAGGTCATTACACCAGCTCCTAGTTCCAAAGCAAGGACAACTTTAATGGTGCATAGATTGAAGCCATCACTTGTAGGCTCTCATGCTTCATATCAAGGTTACCTTACACGCCCAAGAACATTTACACTGATAAGATTATCACTCAGGTTTAAGAGGTTTCATAAACGACAGCACATGTGTAAGCAAGCGACAAGCGACTGAGAATCCAGAGTCCTTCAAAGAGAAACACACACTGATCCAATGCAGTCTTTATATGAAAATACTTGTCTCAGAGTAAAATAGCCAAGACACATTTTGAAGCAAGGTTACAATCAGCTTAGGCTGGTCAGTATGCTACATTGAAACCACATTTTACATACCTGAACCACACTGCTGCTACTTAAGAGAAACACTGTTCATTCATGGCCTAAAACCAGGTTCACAGAAATTCAAGAATTCTTGTCTTTGCATCAGATACCACTACACACAAATTTTTGCATAGTTTTGAAGGTAAAATACTTTGCTTTTCTGCAGTATTGGAATATAATTAAACCTAAAACAATGTTTGTATTCAAAGCGTACACGTTATTCAATGAGGGGATGAGTCAAGATATTTATTTCAGTGAAAAAAAAATCAGGTTAAAAGTTACGTTCACGATCTCAAATCTCACAGTATTTATTTACCACGCAAAGGAAGAATTCTACAATCAGTCTTCTGAAGAGCTGCCTGTAACTAGGTCAGGCCTGAAATAAGATTTCTCTGCAGCAGACTGAGTTTAGTGCAGTTTGTATTCAGAAGATGACTTTCAGTAGTACAATCTGTGTAGTAAACGTGCAGGTATTGTTGGGGCATAGGAAAAGCATGACCTTCTTTAGTTAAGAGAACTGCATAGCTTTTCTTTGCAAGACAAAATGTCAATGCCTATTGTCAAGAATTACAGCACCAAACACTTCAGTCAATGCTACTCTACTTCACAGTTAATTTGGTAGTAAAATGCTCTACACGAACTTCCAGACTGTCAGCCACTCGATCAATACTACAGAAAACAGTTAATAGATGAACGGAGAGACTTCTTTAAAACCTGGCATTCTGAATGTCTGCTTGTGAATGCCATTTCTGCGGATCTTCAGTGCCTTCCAACTAAGGATCTCCTGGCACTGCCACATGAACTACCAACAACGTGCTTTTATTAGGATCAAGCAACACAAATCAACAAGAAAACATGCTGGAACGTAAGACAATGTTTATATCATTAGACATTTGTAAGATCTGATGACATTCTGCAGGTGTTTGAAGTTTCTCATTTTGCTTCCAAAGTTGAAAAATGGGAGCTGCTGTTTTCCTGCCAGCTTCCACGCAGGAAACCAGGCTGTCTGAAAAGGGAGGTTTTGTAGCTGTCTTTGCAGACATGTATTCTGTTAATTCAGTGTTCCATCATTTTGGAAAGAGCATTCCAGTTCACCTACAACACAATTTGCAGCAGGTGGCACCGGGTTTCAGATCCTGCACCAGGCTCAGGCTGAGCTCTGCAGGGCAGGAAGGGCACTCAGCCAGCTGCAGCCAGGGCTCCCTGCTGCCCCCGGTCACAGCAGCAGAGCTCAGAACACAGAGAGGGAAGGAGCTACACTAGGAACAGACACCTCGGGGGCCTCCTGCAGCCTGAGCATTATCACATGGGGGAACCCAGGCAGCTGACTCCAATGAACCAGTTTCTAGAGGATGCTGGGAGAGGGAGGGACCTGGGTCATATATAAACCAGAGCCAATGCCTTGGGAAGGGTAAAATAAAGATGTCAGCATGCAGAGGACTTGGGATACAAGCAAGGGAAAAAGAAGGAAGGGGAAAAAGAAGATGAAAGCAGCTCTGGAAGAGAAGCACAGTAACACACACCCTGCTAAAAAGGTACTGTGTTTGAAAAGGAGCTTTTGATGAGCTGGGGCTGGCATAGCTAGGAAACTTTGGAGAGAGCAGGGAGCCTGCAGAGAAATGGATATAAAAGGTCTTTAAATGTTTAAATAAAGAGTATTTTAACCGTATTTACCAAGTTCTTCTGTCCCACACCTACCTCTCCTCATGGCACTCTGATCTGTCTACCAAGTAACAGCTTGATGACAAGCACTTCTGTACTAGTAAAACTATACTTTCAACACTGCAGAAGAGCTGTATGTAGACCAGGCCAAAGTGTTTCCCCTTAAAGCTCATTTTCTACAGTTAGTGCTTGCAAAAATCAACAGAAATGCATTAAATATGTCAAAACCAACTTACAAGTATCAACCCCTCCTAGGTTTCCTTATAAATAAATGCCTCAGCTTCAATGCAGCTCAATCAATGGTCATTTGCATTTAACACACACTGTTTCAAGGAAGATCAACAACAAGCTTAAGAGTTAACAGAAAAGAGCAGTGTCTAATACAACTTCTTAGAATACATAAGCTCCAATTATTGTCCTTTAAAGAAACCATAATTTTTAATGTACTACCTTGGGACAGGTAGTTTCAAAACTAAATCTTCTTCAGTTCTAAAATTGCATTTTTGTTGTTGCTTTTTGTTGGACAGTAAGGCGCAAGTTGCATGTTTGATCTAAGATTAGGGCTCTTCCTACTGAGCAAATCAGAAAAAGTCCATGGAAGTCTCAACAGGAATGGCTTCTTCCCCATTCCTTCACTGCTATATTCTGGTTCAGTCTTCTCCAGCTTAAGACCCAATAAAGTTTTAAAAGTGAAACTAAATTCTGGATGATGCAACTATGGTCTGAAGGTCAGGCAGTGACTTCAGTTGTATGTATTCCAAAGGTATATTAAAAGAACTGTCAAACTGCAGCAAGCTGGAAAATGGGCAATGCTAGCAACGTGCCTTTCAGTCATCATCCCACCTCAAACAATGCTAATGATAGCCAGGAAAATGAAGCAGCAGTGTAAATTGGGCAGAGGGAGTCATTCACTCTCATCTGGGTTTTGAGGGTCAAATATTTTGACATGTGTGAAAGGGAAGAGCCCTTTCCGCCCGTTGACTTCTCCTTCCCACTGCCCATTTATGTTCATCCTCGTCACCTTCACAATATCTCCAACCTGCAGAATGGGAAACAAAAAAACCTTATCACACAGGAGATTCTCACCTCGGAGACAAACACAAATCAAAGGAACAGCAACGATACAAGTCAGTCACAGGGAAAGAAATTTTGCCCTATTTTTGGCAAAGGTTCAATTGAAAAGTTACTTTTACTGAACTACAACACCAACACTTTGTTTCTAAATGTAAGAATGTTGCCTGTGCTCTGAGACTCTTAATTACATGTATATTTACAAAAATTACTGAACTACACTTCTTTTTATAGGACAGCTTACAGCTTCATGCAACAGGATCTTTAGCTTAGATATAAATTCTCATCAGTAAAGCTACCCTGAGTGATGAGCCGCAACATCCTTTCAAAAGAACAAGTAGTGGGAGTGGTTTTAACAGCAGCTGGCTTAAAAGAAATGTAGTTTTTCAAAGAGATATTCTGAACTCAAAGAAACCATTACTGGGAGCTCTAATTGTGATGATCACATTCTGTAATTTCTAAAATAACGGTACACTTCCAAAGTCGGGAAAAGCAATCTCTTTTTTTTTTTTTTAATTTTTATTTTTTTAAGTAGTAGATATAGATTCTACATTTATTTGTGGTTTTCACATCAACTTCCTTCCTGTCAAAGCATTTGAAGCAGGAATGATGACATGTCAGGCCCTTCCTACCCTGACTATTCTCTTCCTATCTGGCAGAGAAAAATGAGAGAAGTCTAAACTATGATCAAGTGAGAAACAACAGCACAAATGATGATAAATTATCCTCTTACTGTTCAAGACCTGTATTTAATCTGTCTTAGGACAATTTACAGAGAGAAATACCCAAACTGACAAGAAGCATTTAAAACAAGCTAAATACTCCTTCTCCCTGAGATGCTTCTGGAGAGCTGGACACGTGGTCTGTTACAGCAGCTCTAACTTTCCCCCTCCCTTCCTGTTTACTTATTTGACTCTATGTAGTAACTACAGTAAATGTTAGAAAAGTGACATTAGCAGCTAAAACCTAATTTCACGAAAAGTAGAACCAGCCTGTGACCAATGCCCAACAGTTCATAAGTTTCTTTCCCAAACTACATCCAAGCTCTTTATAATTGAGTCTCAGTTATCAAACTACTGCTGTGAAATTCAAAGGAAACTGGCTTTAATCTTATTTAAGGAAAAAACCAGACATTGATACAGTATTAAGGCAATTTGTCTACATTTTCTAAATAGTATTAAAATTCAGACCAGATGCAGGTAGGCCCTTGGCCAACATCCTTAAACTTTTCAGGTGAGACCTGTATAATTTATGTTAGAGAAAAAGCCCTGAGTTTACAAAACAATGTGCATGTCACTAGATGATACGTGAAGCCCATTTAAACCAGTTACCATTACCATAACAAACCAGATGTTTGAAGATCACACAGAAGCAAGAACCCTTAAATTAAAGTTAAGATACAACAAACTCATTGGCAGTCACTCACTCAGTGTTGTCCCTTAAAATAAAATTTGTTGAACTTTGAAACTGTTCTCAAAGCTTTAAGCCTTATGTGTTGCTCTGCCTTGCCTATTTTTTCTCCACTACTTTAGTTGTCTCTGCCCCCCATGCTTGAGACTGTCTCACTGGGATTGATTGTTATCTTGTGCTTTTGAGAGGAGAAAACCCTGTGAACTCCCTTAAGTTCTTAGGGTATAACTGAGGCCATGTTACTTTCTTAAATGGACATTTTCATATGCTGGTTTAATTTAATTTAGCATATTTTATATGCTGTTCCTAAACTCACACGTGAAGCCAGCATACAGAATTAAGCAGTTAAACACTGCATGCACACACAGAATTCACCCAACTGCTTTTCATCTCTCCAGGGCCTGCTGCAGCATGCTCTAATTGTCTATTTGCTAAAAAGCACAATTTGTCAGACTTCTCACTCAAGAAAGCTTTAAATAGTAACAAGATGACCTAAACAGGAACCTGGCAAATGTCTCTTTAGGAAAAGGCTGATAACATCTATAAATACTCAGTGTTACATCGCTACATTTAAATAACCCATGAACATTGATCTAAATTCCACATTCTAGACCCAACCTGAGGAAGATGCAGCCATCACAACAGTTTAAAGCTGAGTTGCATTTTCACTATGTCAAACCCACTCTCAAACCCTTTAATCTTAAAACTGATCTTCTGAATCAAAAACATGGACCTGCATTTTCTGGGAGTCTGACAGTGTAATTCTGTTCATGTGTTATAGAGATCAATCCATTATTCAGTCTGAAGCTCCAGAACAGATATTCTCCAACTTAGTTCTGAAAGACTTCACAGTGTGAATAGGTTTGGAAATCTTGCTTCAGCTGACTGAAAAGAATATTTAAAATATGTCTCCTATTGCACTGCAACAAACTGCCCTGTAGATTAATGATGCAAAATGTCCTTTAATGCAGGTGGGCAAAGGTGCTGCACACCAGCATCTGCCACTAAAGAGAGCTAGCAAAAGCTACTCAAAACATAGTCCCATATGCCCAGAACCACTGGAATAGTAAATTAATTTGCAATAATTTTCTACTATTTTTGAGAATGCTTTTTTTTTTTTTTTAATGAAAGCTGTTGAATATCCTCTTGTGCTATATTATTTTTTAAAATGTAGTTTCCCTGAGAAGACTAGATTAAACAGCATGTTGAAGTAAGATTTTTGGTGCAGGAACCTTGACTTCATGCTAGACCAACTCATGGATCTTATCTTAAAGAACTTAATTACAAAAATGTCTACAAAAATCTGGTCAACTAGATTTTCCCCCCAAGTAAAAGCATTATTTTGTAAATGCCTTTTAAAGCATTTATAACATGGTCAGCTGAGGTGCAATCTCCCACTAAAATGATTTAGCACAGTATTTTTTTCAGAGAATGTTTTAAGCCAGTCAGAAGAATTGTCTTATGATTAGGCACAGGACAGGGTCAAGAGACTGGTTCTATTCTCATCTCTTCCTGTGTGACTCTGGACAGCTAATAGCCCATATCTGTAGATGAGCAGAACACTTCCTTAGGCTCAGCATCTCTCAGAGAAGTTAATTCAGTTGTGAAGCACACCAGCATGGCTGGAATGAAGTATCACTGCTGAAATGAGTAATACTTCTGAAATGCAGCCATTTGGTTACACCCAAATGATAAAAATCAAAATGTATTTTAGATAGCATCTTTCATTATGTCCTTGTTAGAGCATGAATTCAAAGCCCTGGGGAAACACAAGCTGTGGAACATGCCAGTCAGAAAGCTTACTTCATTCACTCTAGACTCTTCCATACCTGTCTTCCATTTGAAGCTGATTCATACTCTGCAAAAGGTTTCCTGCAAGCCATTTTGGTCAACCAATTCAATGAGTTTTACAGATATTGCAACAGTTGTATGTTAATAGTTCTATGGCTAATAAAGGTCTGTAATATAAGTTTAAGGAGCTAAAAATGCATTAAAATTCTAAATCATTATTTTAGCCCACTGGGTCAGCGCTATAGAAAACACTGATCTCTAGAATCTACAGGGTGTTCAATCTCAATCATTATCCTAATTAGTGTCACAGGTCACCTTCTTTGGTAACACTAACATTAATACCAAAACAGTTGTTCAGGCCAGCTGCCTGTCTGGAGAAGAACAGACAAGGTCCAACACTGAGAAAATGCCTGGTACCCACTGTCCCCAAAGCTACACAAGAGAGGCAGAGCTCAGCCACTCTGCAAACAGGACAAAAGGCTGCTGAAGGAGCTGGTGCTGTATGTACTGGAAGATCCAAGAAAGCACCAGGCTAAAAGCACAGCTTAATTATCCTTCACTTCTGATGTTCTGAGCCAGAGCACTGCTGATAGCCCAAACTGGAGAATCAAACGTTTCAGAGGAAAAGCTTCATCCATTCTTGAGGCATGAAAGGAGGTTCAAGGGCAGTACAGAAATGTGGGAGTGCTAGAAGCAATTCATCTTGCCTCACCTAGGAACAGATTAAAACAAAGGAACTTTGCATTTCACCAAAAGCCACGAAAATTGTCAGAATAGGGGTTGCAGCATCAAAAAAGTGCTGCTTTTCATTACATGGTAGTAGCCTGTCTCCTTCAGATTAAGCCATTGTTGTGACTGTATAGAATTTGGAAAGTTCACTTTCAGTTCAGCAGTTACAGCAACTAAAGCTCCCTGATCAACAATTCCCACTGCACAAACACAGGATCAATACTTTGCTTAAAATCCAGACTTTGTAGGTTAAATGCATTTTAATGTTTAACACAGCAAGGCTAAGTTTCCTTGGCTTAAGAAAAACACAATGCTTGTTGTCTACTGAAAGAAGTAGCCTAATTTCCTAATTAAGAAAGTTCTACTGCTAGCACATTTTGGCCTACTTGTCTCAACTTTCCTTTGAAGAGGGAAAAAGTTAACTGTAACCTAATTGTACCAAGCTCAAGAGAAATATTGTAAGTCAGTTATATAATTATGGTGGATGGATATTTATTTCACAAAACATTTCAGTGACAGGTTAATTTACGGGTTAGTCATTACAGTGACTCTGAACTAGCAAATAAACACATGTATGATTGGTACATCACAAAAAGATAAACTACTTAACACTATAATGCTGGCACAAGTCTATAAAGAGCCAACACTGGTATAAAAACTTTAAAAAATATAGTGTAACTCTTGTTTAAAAAGAAATGAATCTTTGATTCTGTAACACTGTTAAGTCTGGAGATGAACTCTACAACACTGCTGCCTTCAAAATTCACCATGACACTGATTAGAGCATTAGATATATTTAAGAATCATTTTTTAAACACTACAGGTATAAATCTGGTGGCTGCTGCTGGTCTCACATTGTTTGGTTCCTTACCCTATTTCATTCCATTTTATAAGTGAATATAGAATTTGTTGTTCATGTCCTGGTTAGAGGTCGTCAGTTTGAAACAAGGCTTCATTAGCACACTATTGCTAACAGACTGGCTACAGAATTACTACAAGTTTTTAAAGGCTGGAAACTTTAAGGTAGACTTTGCTGCTCTGCATCCCAGTATCAGTGCCAAAGATCTCTGCTCTTACCAAACCCATCACCTTCTTAAAGCCTAAGTCCTTTAACATGGGCCTGCCCTCTTAGTTGTGGCACAGTAATCAGCAGGATTGAAGAACAGCACTGCAGAGCCCTGCGGTGCAGTTTTAGTCCCAACAAGCCCAGGACACTGTAACCCTGTCCTTCATACCCCTTCCTCTACAGCAGCAGAAAGGAAGGAAATAGCTTCTTGGCTACAAGTACACAAGTAAAGAAACAGACCTGGCTCGGTGGCTGTTGAGCTTTTCGGTTAGCGGTTGGGTTTGGTGGTTTTTATTTTCATTTTGTAGCTTGCTTGCTTAGTGGTTTGGGGTTGTTTAATGCAGTATCCATTAAATTCTACACGTATCAGTAATGAAGTTAGTTGCAGTGAGAGTAACAGACTTTAATCTGTAGAATTTAATGCTCATTAAAAACATAAAATCTGAACTGCCAAAGTAACTCAACAGACAAGAGCATATGTAAATCTTAGAAATGCATGTAACGTATTATAAAAAAGGCTTTACTAACTGTTCCCTGGTGCAGGGAGATGCACAAAATTACATGTACCACCAGCTGTAAGCTTTGAGATGGTGTCTATACTTACAACTACCACTTAAGCCTATAAACAGATTATAATTTAATTTTTTATTTAGAGAATAACAGTGGAGTATATAACACAATAGGACGGAGTCAACACTTGCACATTAGTAACTTCAGTAACACCAAAACTGTTACCCAGAGAGGCTGTGAACTCCCTATCCCTGGAGTGTCCAAGGCCAGGCTGGATAGACCTTGGAGCAACCTGGGACAGTGGAAGGTGTCCCTGCCCATGGTAGGGGGTGGAATGAAATGAGCTTTAGTGTCCCTTCCAACCCAAGCCGTTCTGTGATGCCACATAATGCTAAATAAACTTAGCCCAGCAAAAATAAATGTCCTATTGACTAGTATCCTACAGAAATAAAATTGTAGTTGCTCTTAAACTGTCACGCTTTTAAATTCACCAGTTAACCCTTCATCTTCATCTGACCTATCAGATCTTGTTTCAGATTTTCTGTAGAACAGTCACTTGGTCACTTATATTTGTCATGCAAGAAATTAAAAAATAAAACCAAAACCAAACCAAAAAAACTTGCTTATAAAACAAGCTTCTCTGTAACAGGCTATAAATTTTTACCTTTTCTTTAAAATTCTCTCAGCTTCTGTAAACAGTAGTGTACAATAGAACTTGTCTTGTTTTGAGCTTGTCCCATTTTCAAGCTGAACCAAGAATGACATCGCTCCACTTAAAAGGAAGTGGAGCAGATTACCATGCCATGGCTTTATTTACTCCAGATGCTATTCTCTTCCTTTTAAGTACTGTCTGTGTGCTGACCACACAAGGCTACAGCCAGCAAACAGATATTTTGCTTTCATATTGCTCTATCAGTTGAAATGAGATTGCAATCAGTGACCATGTAATTAAACTCACCAGGTGTTCTACCTGTACAAGCTGAAATGCCGCTTAGGGTACACCCATACTGAGGTGGAGAACTGTCAAATAGTATTTTTATGAAAGAGCACCATTAACTTTCTTCCCCCAAACAGGCTCATAACCTGTTTTTTTTGTCTAACACTACTTTCAGTGGTCTTACAAAACAGAAGTTTCAAATGGTTGTTTATTTAGTAATGCGTAGAGCCCTCACAAGGCTGGGATTAAATATTTTATCAGGATCCTGCAGGTGTTTGGCAAACTAAAGGAAAATCATGAAAAGAAGCTGAATGACTTTTTTCTTTAAGAATAGCCCACGTGACAAAAAAAATACTGCAGTAATGAAGTTGCTAAAGTTCCCTATGTATGGATAGATATGGAGAAGCTGCAGTCACTGATTTCAATGAAAATGTAGAGCAGTTGCCAGAATTCTGCTTCTGAAGCCTCTTGTGAAGCCACAGTGTGGATGAGGTACATTTGCAAAGAAAACAGACTGCATGGGAAGACAAAATATGCCAGTGTTGAGAGACACAAAAACACGAGGCAGTAAATGATTAGAGGATGAGAAGAATCTCAAACAAAACTTCAGTAATCTGAAGGTTCAAACCAAGTCAAACCTACTTGTTGGCCAGAGAATTAATCCTATTGGTATCCTAGAGTAGCTAAACTGATGGGGTTAACCAGGTCACTTAAAGGGCAAGTCAGAAAACCCTCTATGTAAGGACCAACCTTCCAAGTGGTTCTGCTACCCTACAGCAGTGCAAGTTCCCTGAAGTAATTCCATGACATGTTGATAACATAACACAATCAATCGCTTGCCTTGCTTTGCTTTCAGAAGCATGAGTAGTTCTGGCAGGAATCTTCTGTACTGTGCAGTTGGCAGTGAATTTACACTTTGTTCTATGATAATTTTCACACACTGTTCACAAATAACAAGCTGCTAGATTTCACAAGACAAAGAAATTCCAGTGATTCATATTTAACTTTTATCCCCTTAAGAGTAACCACCTGTAGAAGTCTTGCAAATACAGGAGTAAGGCAATTAGGATGAGCTCTCTGAATAATGGGAGTCGCAAATATAACCTTCTAAATTTCAGTCGAAAGTATCACCCATAGGTAAGAGCTTTAACTGACCAAAAACAACAGGAAAAGTTCAAAAGTATTTAAAAAACCATTAGTATTTTACTTGCTAAAATGTTGTTACTTCCTATGCTTGTTTGTTTGCATTTGTTCCTGGAAATATTGCAGCACCCTCAAATTTCACTTTTGCCAGGTGAGACATTTTTGAATTACAGGTTAACTAGCCTTCAGTATCATCTAAATGTAAAAGTAACAATCTTAGTCTTCTGGATACAGCTTTGAAAAATTTCTTTCAATCAATCATTTATTCCAATTAAACTAGAAGTATTATATGAATTCTTTACTTTTTACAGAATAACACTCTAAAGTTTTTAAAGATACCACTAATAAAAATAAAATTAAAAATGCAATAGCAAGCACAGGAACTTGCAGCACTTAAGAGGTTCCACTACACTCCTCACTGCCAGTTTAGGTGTTAAGGTTTCTCAAATTCCACTTCTGAAAACCAAAGTAAAAGGGACTAGAGTATTTCTGATATATTCTGCCCAGATTTCTGCTCTAGCACAACATCTTCAAGTGCACCTCACAGCTGAGGTTCAGAAACACTAAGTGTATCAGCCAGCAATCTTTACCTTTCTCTGGAGAATGCCACTGTCAGTTCTTAGCCTGGAACTCTACAATGATTAATGAAACATCTCTTTCCTTCCCCAAGATTAGGTGGAGAAGCAAAGCCATCCTCTCACCAGCACTTCTTGAGCATGTGTACATTCTGCTACCCTTGTAACATTTACATGGTTGAACTAGCAAGAAGGGAGGGAAAACACAGGTCCTAAAGTTACTTACTAGGTCACTTTTCTCAAAGGAAGTGGTACAGATGAAGCAATTCTTGTTGGATGTTTCTTCAGAATGTAACCTAACTTCTCAGTCCCTGGACATAAATAAGCAGACTCCAAATGAAGTCATCCACACCAACTTCACCATAAGAATTTGTAGTTTCTTCTTTCCTGAGGCAATTGAAAACTCTGAGACTTCAGGACAAACTTACCTCTAATGCCAGCGCAGTCTTGTCGTAAGCACAGGGTACTCTCTTTTGGACAGCTTTGGCATAGACTGGTCCATTCTGTGTGGATGGCAGAGGGTTGATCACTGCTCCAGGTGTGCTGGATACTGAGGGAAGGGGAGTTGCGGTTTGAGGCTGAGCATAAGCATGGGCAGGTTCTGGAATACCATAACTGTTGGAATTCCTGTTTCCGTGCTTCCCAACAGAAGATCTGACTACCTTTTCTACATAAGGAACAGGAATCATCCCAATCCGACCATCCTTGTTTCTGGCACTCCACCACTGTTCTTCTGGCTTCTCTACAATTACCAGTAACTCGCCCTTTTTAAATGGAAGATCCTCGGCATCGTTGCCAGGAAAGTCATAGAGAGTCCGAACGTACTCCGCGTTTTCATCTGCAGTGGACATGGCAGGGACAGAGCCAGATCCCATGGGGGGACTTGGGTACCTGAAGAGTTGGTAAAAGTAACAGCCATTGGTTTGGATTTCCAGTAACAAAGTACCAGGTTTGCAGTAGGAACATCAATTACAGAAGAGTCACTTACTTGGATTTGTAACAAAAGTTTTGGCTTGGTAGCACTGTGAGGTATTTCATGAGTAACTCACATTCTCAAATAATTACTTATAAATACCCAAAGTAGTTTCCCCAGAAACCCAAAATAACCTATCATGGGATGCAGAAAACTGGGAGAAATAATGCAAAATCTTCATCCACCTGTTCTGGATTGTTGTGAAGATCTTAAGAGTCCAATTAATTCCATAGCTTAAGTTATGAGAATAATGATACAGAAAACCAAATTAAGATTATTTGGGTGACTGAGGTAGAAGAGCAATACATAAAAATGTAGCTATGAATCTCTGAGTCCCCCACCACCTCCAAAGTAATCCAAATAATTTTATTTAAACTTCAGCATCCACTTCTAAAGAATTCACTAAGTAAATGCTAGACTTAAAGCACCGTAGAGGAAAAAGGGAACAAAAGTAAGATGGTATGACAAATTCATAAAGACAATATAAAATACTTGCATCCACTGATAAGAAGGAACTAAGAAAAAAAAAAAAAAAAGATAGCCTTCTAGAAATATTCCTTTGCCTATTAACCATATTATCTTTTATTTATTTACACAATTGTTTATTACTACATCCATCATTTGTCAAATACAGTCACTTTGTTGTCTGTGGTAATATATGATTGTCCATCAAATGAGAATGTTTCCACTATTTTTATCATAAATGTTACACATTTTATTCAAAGCAGCTGTCAAAAAACCCTTAATGGATATAGGCCACAGCAGATACTTATTATCTAAGTTATGACAGCAAGAATGCATGTCATTAGCCTACTTCCACTCTCTTTTGCTACTTGCAAAATATGATAAAAGTCAAATCCCTATGATTTTTGCAAGATATGCCAGAAGCCCTGAAGATATTCCATCTTTGAGATACCGTGCTGCAGCCAAAACAGGGGGGCAGAGGGAACCCTTCAGGGAGCAATTGCTCTTGCAGAAACATCAGCAAGGATGGTCAGAGCTCACTACTAGAGACACAAACCAGAAAGTTTAAAATGTTTTACATTTACAACTGTTTTAAAAGTTGAAGATGTCATCTCCAAGATCTAGAACTACTGTAGGGCTCTATACAGAAACCACCTTTCAGACTGTACATTATGAAACTAAAAGAATGAACAGCTTTCAAAAGCATAAGCATCTGAGAGCAATGTGCCCAGGAAACTGCCAGAGAAATAAGAATTAACATAACAGTTCTGAAGCACATACCTGGCCATCCCTATTCTAAATCTAGTCCATTAACTAAAAGTAAAAACCCGCCAAAATCTGGAAATGCTACCTTTCATTATCCCTCTTCCAACAGGAAATCTCCCTTGCATAGAATTTAAAACCATCAACCATATAACTGATTTTTCTAAGAGTTTTTTTTAAAAATAATTCTAAGTAAAAACACCTAGTTGATCCCAATTGTAGCTCTATAAAAAAGCCTGCCTATCAATCCACAGCAGGTTAGGTCCCATCTGTCTCTGTGCTGAGAGAACAATATGCAACCAAAACCTTGAAAATAAGGTGGTACTAAAATGTTCACAAAACATTTCACACAGGACTCTTAACAAATACCAAGTGTGCAAGTGCGCTCAGCTCTAAGTTCTCAAGTGTTTTGAGAAAGCCAAGTCAGTCATGGCCATAAATGACTAAGAACAAGTTTTTGCATCCAGAAAGGTTCAAGAATATCCAGATTGGAGAACAGAATAGATAGATAGGCATGAAGATTGCTTCAGCATAAGACTTCTTTTCTTCCCAACTCTCCACAAGTTAAAGCATGCATACAACACTGGGCAGCTCCATTTAAGCAATTCCTGCAGTGGTGAAAACTTTTTTTTCATTTACTCATCTCTCTAGCCACAATCATTACCCAAAAGGCTGCCAGCAGCTTGAAGGGTTCCTGAAGGTTGTGCTGTTACACCCTGCCCATCACTCAATAGCTTTTCAGAATGACTTTTGAACACTTGAGTTTTTCAACTTGACAAGCTATTGTCAATCTTTGACAAGTGACTGACTGTCATTAAGTACTGGTCTATGCCAAGGTTCAATTGTGATTATAAACCTCAAAGTCATTCTTCCCTCCTAAGAACTTGCCAATCTGCAAAATATAAGATATTAAAATGCAGAATTTAGAAGTGAACCAATTTGGATTTTTTTTTTTTTAATTATGTCACTACTTTTCTCTTATTTAATTTCATTCTATTCAGGAAGCCCAAAAGATTTCACAAAGGATGCTGAGAAAGGCTTTTTATTAATTGAAAGTAAGGAATATGCTCTAGTGTTCTTCATAAGCAGTTTACCGATGCATGTTGCAGGTATGTCCCATGCTGGGACCAGGACAAAGAAGGAGCTCATAGCCAAGTCACATTTTCCCATCCTCCTAGAATAACATTTCTCAGTGAAGTGTATGGCATATGCAGATATAGATGAACAGTGCCACAAGCGAACTGTGAGAAATAAGAGTTTTACGTTATTTTGGCGCAGAAATACCACTCTAGAAGTTTGGGAAACGCTGCTCTCGAATGTATGAATGCTGACTTAACAGGGCGAAGCAGTCTAATCACATAAAAGCCAGTTCTATTGTAATCAGTGTGGGTGCAGGGGTAGACAGCAAACTAAGCTCAGAGGCTGTTCTTCAATCACAGAGAAGACTGGTGAACCAGCTTCTCAACCATCCTTGGAACGGAGAGACAATACTAGAAGAAAAGGGAACACAAAAAGGGGGACGTGCGACCACACCCTCTTTCAAGGCGATTACAGCCCGTGGCAGAGGTACACGGTACCTTTAGGCACCAGATCAGGACAGGGACCCTGGATGATTTGACTGAAAGAGCAACAGTTTTAACTGTCAGCGAGATCCAGAGCGTTAAGAAGGCGCAGTGTTAGAAACGAATGTTTCCTTACCATTTATTCATAGCGTCTACATCCAGTGCCAGGCTCCCGGAGCTACTTGGCTGGACTATGACACCTTTACGGGTCTCGCCTCCTGGCGCCACCGGGAGCAAAGGTGGCGGTGGGTGTGGCGGGGGCGGGGGGCACTCACCTGGGCGCGGGCTCGATGAGGGTGGTGGTGTCCAGGTAGTGGATCTTGTAGAACTCCAGCAGAGCGGGCAGGTGCTCGAACTCCTGGTCACCGATCTTAAAGCGGCGGTTGGGCAGGGAGTTGATGATGTAGTGGGAAACTCGGGAGTTCTCGGACACCGAGAGGACGTAGTCCCCCGGGCAGGTGGACGAGTCCCGCACCAGGAACATGCCGTGCCGCTGCCCCTGCAGCCGCGTCTGCGCCTCCGCCCGGGACACCGGGCCCACGTACCAGCTGGAGCGGTCCGCCGAATCGAAACGAGCGGCGGAGGACATGGCTCCGGGCGGGGAAGGGGAAGGACAGGGAGGAAGGAAGGTGAGGAGCCCGAAGGCCCAGGCGGAGGAAGAGACACGGAGGAGGCCTGGACGGAGAGGCCTCGGAGGCGGAGCGGGCGGGGGGCGAGGGGGAAGCAGCTCGTGCCTACTCCAGGGGAAAGGAAACCCAGGGAAAGGGGGAGAAGGGAGAAGGAAGCTCCGCGCCGCTGGAGGCGAAGGGCCGAGGAGCGGCTGGGGTGGGGCTGGCCAGACGCGGCGCGCAGGGCCCCCGAGTCTCCCTCAGCGGCGGGGTGTGCAGGGCATCCTTCCCGCCTCTCTCAGGCCTGCGGCGGGCCCGGCCAGGCGGGTGAAGGAGAGCAGCGGCGGCTGACACGGACAGGCAGCCCGAGAAAGCGGCGAGCGGAGCCGGCGCGGGGCGGGACGGCAGCGGGAGCGCCGGGCGCCGCGTCCTCCCGCGGGTTCCTCCCCTCGCGAGCCGAGCTCCAAAATGGCGGCCGCGCCGGGCCGCGCGAGCGCTCCGAGACACCGCCCCGCGCACGCGCCATGGCGGCGGCGGCAGCGCGGGGCCGCGCCCGCCTCAGGGCCGGGCGAGGGTGCGCGCTCCCTGCCCCGTGCTCGCTCCCGCCGTGCCCGGCGCACCCCCGGCCGGTGCCGCATCCCCTCACAGGGCAGGGCTCCCTCGCTGCTGCGGGCGCGCTTTGACGCGGCTCGCCCCCCAGAAACTCTCCAGCCCTTGGCTTTAATGTATCTGAGAGCGACCCTCCATCTTCTCCCCCTCCCTCTCGGCACGTCCTCCCTCCTCGGTGCCGCCGAGCTTTGCCCCCCGGTGCCCCGGGCCTGCCTCGGGCCGCTCTGCCCGCTCCGGGATCTGAGGGGAGCCAACACCCTGACCTCAGGCGGTTTGCACACAGACACCACCTCCCCTGAGGTTTTGCCGCTTTTTACTAGTTAATTAATTTTCTTTTAAGGAACGAAACGGCCCGCTGCGATAATCATCATTGATGGTGAGATAACTTCCTACGTGCTCTAAGGGGCCGTTTCCTGCCTCTTCAGAGCCTTGCTCGCAGATACCGGGGTCAAAGCCCTGCCTGCCCAGGCGGGAGGGAGGATGGTGTCACAGCGGCCGCTGAAGAGGAAGGAAACCCCGGGCAGGGCTGGGGGGCAGCGCTTGGCACACGGGGCGGAGGCGCTGTGTGAGCTGGAGGCGGAGGCTGGCGCCCGGCGGGCCCCGCGCTCTGAGTCACGGCGCTCACTGTGCCGCCGCGGAGGAGCTGCCGCGCTGCCCGACGTGCTGGAAACCTCTGCAGGGCTGTGAGCTTAGCTCCCTCTTAGGAGTTCGTTTAATTTGTGCTTTTGGTTTTCATTTGGCTTGGGGGCTGGCAATGTGAAGTGAAGCAACGCTTGAAAAAAATAAACAAAAAAAAAAACCAAAAAAACAAACAAACAAACAAAAAAAACCCAAAAAGCAAAAGCGCCAGTTCAAATGGAGAAATAGGTTTAAGGCGCCTGTCTTGAAACGCTTAACTGGACTGTTGTGCAGTGTTATTCTAGCTTTGCTGTCTTTCTTTCATGCTTTGCCTTTTCCAAAAGCTCAGTCATTACACAATAATTTTTTTCCTCTTTGTTCCTCATCCTATGTTGGTAACCAGTGCCAACTGAGGTGTCTGGATTGGAACATATGGGCTGTGTCTCTGCAGGCATTTAGCAGAGTTCAGATCATCTAAAATGGAAGACTTCTCCAGTGTCATGTTTTAGACCAAACCATCCAGGAAAAGTCTCATCATTAAGATGAAAGGATCTTAAAGCAGCCCCTGAATCCATGTACAGGTATCACTTTACCAGCCGCTGACATACAGCCATCTCCTGGGTGGAAAACAACAGCTGTTAGTCATGTACAGCAGCACTGGCCAAACAGTGACTTAGAGATGAATAGTCACATCTGAAAATTCACATCTATGCAAAAAAATTTTGTCCATTACTAGGGAAGCTTACTTAGTAGCTATACCTCTGATCCATTCCTACTTGATTGTATCTGCCAGTAAGAGTCAGTTTTAAACACCTGTAAACAGGCAACAATAGAATATGAAGGTTATGATGTTTTCTCGTGTTATTTGAACAGATCTGGCTTGTTTTCTCTTTGACCATGGCCAAAATACAGATTAAAAGACAGCACTTGGACTTGCAATAATATGCTAAATAAGGTTTAAAAATAATTACAAAAGCCATAAGTTACCAGCAGTTTAGTAACACATAGTATATAAAAAGGAATTAAAAATTCCTGCTGCTTCATTTGATTGAATTACAATTTTTGTTAAAATAAAAAATCAAATATACATAATGATTTTGTGTCCATTTTGTACGGGTAATTCTAGAATCTCAAAAGAATTGGAACATGTCAGAAATAAGTAGTATTAGTTATAAACCAGTTTTGTGCAGTACTGCATGGGGCTGGACTGCTGCTGGGGAACCACCTTCCCATCCAGAGAGGATTCTAAGGCATGGAGAGGTTTTCAGTTTGGGAGGAACTTTCAAATTAGATGTTCTGAACTTGTGTGTATGCAGGCTATGTGCATCCTTCAGGTAATTCCCTCCTCAGTTTTAGTAACTGCGGGTAAACTAAACCTGATATTTTAGGTAAAAGATCCTACATTCTACTTCTGTATGAGAAAAAGGTGACTTGTTCATGTTCTCTGGTTAATGTTAATTAATGTTTTCTGGTGAGGCTGGGCTTCACCTTCCTAGACTCCAGGCAATCATCTTGAATGTGTTTGGTTTAGGAAGAATGGATGAGTGTCTGGCACCACTTTACCTTTCTACTATATATAAATACCTTTCTGTTCTGTGACTTTACCTGTTGGCAGCTGACCCCCTCAGACTGTGGCCAGTTGTAATGCAGCGGAGGGAGGTGGGGAGCTCAAAAGTGCATCAGCTGCCATGAAATAAGAACTCGGTTGGCAGAATATTCCCTTGAGAAGGCCCTGTACCCCTTTCCCTGTGCCCAGCTGTTCCTTCTTCCTTTCACCAGAAGCTTTTGATCCCATCAGTTGGGCTGAGAGCCAAATAAATTGTACATGTGGCTCATCCCTAAGTAAGGAGAAATAAATTTCTGTCAAGGGTGCAGAATAAGAATCCTTATTTCGTTTCAAATCAAGTACTGGGTATACTTCCAGTGCAAAATTAACGACACTAATTTAAACTATGAGGAAAATGGGAAAGGATATGTTGGATTTGGAAGTAGACAGCTGGAGAAGAAATACAGTAGTGAAAGCAGTTATGAAACAAAACTGAAGCAATCACAATCACTTCTGCAAATGTGGAAGCCTGAAATACTTCAGGATACAAATCCACTAATTACAAATCTGGCAAATATGCCTGTACAGCTTTACCTCTGTGCTGGCAGGAAATAGGAAAATAGATCATCAAGAAACCTAATTACTATTCTTCTGGACTTCCTAATGTATCAGCAGTTTAAGCGTTGGTATTTTGATCACTCAGTTGTGGAAGAGCTGTTTGATTGTTCTCTCACAAACCAGAAATAACTTAAAGCTTTCTTAGTTCACTGTCCATCTGTCCAACCAAGTCTAACCAGTGTCTTGTTTTATACTGGTTCAAAGAGCTTACTGTAGGAAAAAAAAAAAAAAAAAAAAAAAAAAAGCCTGTTACTTTCAGATACAAAACTGACATATTTAGGACACCAGAGAATTTATAAATAAAAAAATACAGAATCAGCTGGAAATCCCTATTAGTATGTGTTTGTCTGGAGGAAACAGAAAGCTTAAGTGGGCTGGTGAAAGTTCAGTTCCTGAAGCATCATTCTTGATAGGAAAATCAATCAGTAATAATTACAGCTCTGTGTATCAACCTGTAATCTTTCCTGCAATTTGTTTATGTAGATAATGGTAGTAAACAAGAAGTGCTTTATGTCTGCTGAGTAAGAGAAAATTGACATTTTTAAAGCAAAGCAGTTTTATTATTATTTAGCCTGTGTGCTAGTTTGAAAAAAGGAAGTGCTGGCCTAAAATGAGCTACTGCTAAAAAAATGATTAGGATGATTTGAGCTAAATTCCATGTTTTTTTACCTAAATGAAATACATGCAAGTAAGATAGTGCATACTGTAACTTTCAACAGCCACATTATGCTCAGATGTAAAGAAATTTTGGGTCTGAAAGCAACAAGTTTTATTTTTTTGAAATACTACCTGCCCTTGGGTTTAGTTCATGTAACATAAGGGTTATTATACCAATAAGTAAAAAAAAGAGTAAAATAATGTAGTGCTAAGGTAGATGATCATCTGCTTTAACTAATTTCCTTGCAGCTGCATTCTAAGCCTTATATTCATTAGCATTGCACAGCATCCAACTGCAACATTCAGTGAGTAATGCAATCACAAAATTGCATATGCTGATAAATGGAATAAGGGATGAGCTCTCTAGAAATCAGTATTCAAACACAGAAGGAGTGCCAGGGCAGAAGCTGGAACACCCCCCACCCACCCCAAAGTTTTCTCTAGATGTTTCTTTGGCTCATCAATTACTCATGAATGTCTTCTATTCTCCTATGTAATCTAAGAATTAGCCTCTCAGGTTGGTTATTTGTAACAGGAGTAATACCCTCTAGTGGTACACATAGGAAAAGGAGCTAGACAAAGAATGATAATTTTTTTTCTCATTGTTAAAGAGGCTAAGTAAGATTTCATCTAAATAATTTAAATAACGCTATATCTTTATATAACACAGGGCATCAGTGGTCTGTCTAGAGGTGCTGGTTAAAATGGCAAATGCACTGCATTGAATTAGATATCTATTAGTTAGAAACAGCTGGGTCTTTAATCACTTGTTTGCAGAGGAAACAAATTGCAGTCTGGAAGGAGGGGTTCTACTGATCCCCAGGTCAGAGAGGTATGTCCTTACAGCTGAAGGCTACATTTAATTCCTACATATTACAAGTAACTCTGTAGGCAAAAAAAGGAATATATATCAGTCTCTAATACTGTAGTGTAATAAAGGCTCTATTCCCAGACCCTGTGTGCAGTCCAGAGTTCACTATCAAAAGACTGTTTTCTGAAAAAGCTCATAATTAGGGTTTCCTGCAGTTACCGGGTCTTTGGTTTTATTTGCCAATTGGCACAGGTTCAGAGATGGAGGTGAAAATTGGCAGTGCTGAAGAATAAAGTCCAACAAATGCCCCTCTTACCAAGAAAAAGTTATTTCTCTTATTTAAACAAACATGCAAATACTCTTGAATCTTTATCCAGAAGCCCAGTCTACTAAAGCAGAGTAATCTAGGTCTGTTTTGAAATCATCTTTGCTTCCATAAACAGAATACCCCCAAGTGGGGGAATATCCAGGAATTTACTGCATTTCTCTGAAGTAGCACATCCGTGTGCAGTCTTTGTCACCATGTGATGACACTTGACTAGTCCCATTCTGATTGTCACTGATTTTGCCTTTCTGCAACCCCATTATTGCATAAGATTTAAAAACTTTTGGTAGTTTTTCAGGATTTTCTGGTGGCACTGATTACCCCTCCCAGAGGAAGGATCTGATACTGTTCAGTATCACACTGGTTCAGATTTTAAATCAGCTTCTAACCTAATGTTAAGCAAGATGGGAGTCAGGAACCTATTATTTTAAGGCCCCATGAAGGAAGGATTTATTGTGCCTTATCTTTCTCTGCTGTAGTTCCTGGCATTAGTTCAGCTACTGCAGGGTCTTGGAGCAGTGTAATCTTCCATACTTCTTGTTATGTCTTTTTTTTTTTTTTTTTTTTTTTTTCTTTTGCTGTGGCAAACCAACCTCTGTTCTCTTTATTCTCTTCTAAAGCATATAATAAAAGAATGAAAAAATTGCCCGTCTCCCAGGCTGGAGTAACTTTGCCAATATGCTGTGGGATATAATGAGACTTTCAGCCACCACATCACTGTTAATAAAACAGAGACAGCAGTTTAAAAAGTTCTGACAAGAATTTATTAATTTATGGTTGAGAACAAATGTGTCTGGCAGCGGATTGATGAGATTGCCATATTCTGTACAGAGATTTTTCTAGAAATCCTCTTTCCACTGTGTTGACAGAACTTGCAGTATAGAAGTTCAGGAGTGGGTGTCAGTTCACAGACTCTCAGCCAGTTACAAGGATGGCTGCATGCCCAGATGAGATGAAGGTTCAGACTTTCTCACTACTGTTCCTGTTTCTGTATGTTCAATCTTGCTGAAAAACTGATCAAGCTGTCTGACACCTGGCACAGGAGGGCAGCATTAGGTGTGACCTTCCTGTATTAAGCTGGCTTGGAAGTTTTATTAACCAAAAGAAAAGGGAAAAAAAGAAATCTCAAGAAGCTATTTTGAGCTAAAAGCTGGAAGGAAAGAAGCTGAGCCTTCTGTGCTTTTTTTTCTGTCCATGCTGAAGGCTGAGAAAAGCCTTCTTCAAAGTACAAGAACCTCTATACAGCTGGGGGGAAATGGCAGTTGTGTGGTTACTTTAAAAATGCTGCTTTCTGGCAGGTGGGCAGGTACTGACTGTAAGTGCATTTTTGTGCAGAATTTGCAGATGGGTAGATATTGACTGTGAATGGCATTTTGTGCGGAACATTTATTTTTAAAACCTTTAAATACTTTTATGTACATAAGAAAAACATATAAAATCTCTCAAGTACTTTCCCCAAGCCTTAAATTCCTCATCCACTGGCAAAAAAAAAAAAAAATAAAATTAAGGTCTTCTAATCTTCACTTGAGTTGTCAAATTCCTCCCAGTCTGATACACTCATAACTTCTGATGGAAAGTCAAGATGATGCTTCATTCGGTCTGCATGCCATTCTGAGAGCCACTTCTCTGTTTCCATTAAAATAGCCCTGGGCAACGTGAGGACACAGGCAGCCATGCCAGAAATGTCATCCTCCAGCTGGGGGCCTTCCTCCCAACAGTCTCTCTCTGCATCATAGATGTGGACATAGTCCATGCGGATTCCCCTGTTGTGGGATCTGCCTCCCAGGACATAAATCCTGTTGTCTAAGACTGCGATGCCTGGCTCTCCATGTCCTGCAGGGAGTGGACATACATTTGTCCACTGATCAGTGCTTGGCTTATAGCAGGCAACCTGTAAAACAAAAAAGAAAAGAGAGAAGCCAAAACTGAACTTGTATCCTAGTGACAGAGCCTGGCCATAAGGTAAACTATTTTGGAAGGAATATCATCAGTCTTTTGACAATGTGTTGATAATGGAGACAGCATATGACTATCAAATCCAAGCACAGTGCTCAGCAGAAAACTGTGCACAGCTGCTACATAGCTTTGAAATCACAAGTTCTGACCCTGCTGCTGGAGTAACAGCTGTATGCCATTCCAAAAACGTATACAAAAGTGAAAGAGACAGGGACACGTGCTAATATAAGCCCAGACATAATGCACCTGTTTGCATTAGAGAAAAAATGTTGGAAGGTACAAATATGACAAATCTGCTAAGCTGCCTCTGCACCATATGTTGGAAAGTTTTAGATTTCATTGTTTCCTACTTGGCTAACTGCTTTCATTTGCAGGCACTTTCTTATTATTCAGATACACTCTTCAGCTAGATTTAATTCTGCCATCTCCACTGGCTCTATAAAAACAGTTACTTTTTGTGTCTTCTTTTCAAGTCTCTAGCAGTTCTAGAAGCTGAAATAAGGTTCAAGAGAATTCTCTCCAGACATCCCTTACCATCAGGTACTGTACATTTTAATTTCACTATACAACTACATCCAACATATCCTTAACAGCTCTGCCCTGCAATTACACATTGGTAATTCAAAAGTTCTCCACTTAGAAAAAAAGCATGTAAAGACAGCATAAAGTAAATTTAACTGATGTGCAACTTACTGGGCATATGCATGCCAATGAAGTTATCCATCAAAGATGTTTTAAAATTGATAAGAATTCCAAGTGCTAGAGCTTTAATGATTTGCGAGTGAGACCAAGTGCTCAAGACAGACAACGGTAAATAAATCATTGCCAGTTCTGCAGGCGAGTGGGGGAGAGCTCGTCCAGCAGCCATTGCTGAGCAGACAGTTTTACTTGCATACTTAGCAGGAGAAAGCCATTCCATCTAAGTGCCGGCACCCATAAGAAACCAAGAAAAGACACAGGTGTGCCACGGTCTCACCTGGTGCACGTCCCTCCTGTAGCCAGAGTCGTTGTTGCTGCCGCCGATGACATAGAGCTTTCCCAGGAGCGCAGCCATGCCGTGCCACGCCCGCCGCACCGGGCCGTCTGCCAGCACATCCCAGCGGTCAGTCCTGGGGTCATAGCACTGCAGCTCCTTCAGATAATCCTCTCCCCTCCTGCCACATGTGATGTACATCTTGCCGTCCAGCGCGGCTCCTGCGTGGGCGTACACCTGCACCGCCACACCCGTGGCAAAGCAAGAGGTTCAGCTCTGCGTTTATTTCTCCCACTTCCGAAGCAGGGAATAAGACATGAAGGGTGTGGCATTCTTCATGAGTTATGCAAAGATCAAAATCAGAAGGGATTTTCTTATTCTTACTATTATTTTATTTCTTATTATTTTCTTCTTAGTTCTTGCTAAGATATTATAATTGTGAATTTCTGAACAAAACACACTAGAATTTCTAAAACTTCCAGAACTGCAGCATTCTCTGTCTTTATTGTTCCTTGATTAGAAGATCATTCATACTATAACTTTACTCCCTAATCTACTTGGAAGCCTTTTTATTGGCAATTTTTTCTTATACAAGCAGTGTTATCAGGAATGCAAGCTATTCTACTTAGTAGCACTCAATTCAGGCTTTTTATATTTTCAGCACTGACACACATTTATTATTTGTTTTATTAATAGTTTTAAGGATTAACACAATAAAGGTGCAGGTAAAATCAGCAAGAAACAGGAAAAATAAACATTTAACTAGAAAATGTAATTTACATATGCTATTATTTTATTTTCTTGTCATCCATTTATTCCATATACAGAGCTTACTGCTTTCCATATAAATATAAGCAAATTAAAAGTTACACCTGAGAAAAACATTAGCAAGATTAAATCAGGAATTGGGGAACTGTGGTTGTGTGTGGCTAATGCACTCCTTACCTCCTTCTTCAGAGGTGTCACATATTCCCAAGTGTTGGTTTTAGGGTCATACCTCTCCACTTCCCTCAGGTCTTCATGGTAATCTCGGCCTGCGACGGCATAAATATAGTTGTCCACGACACAAACACTGAGGTCAGCGTGCTCCTGCTGCAGGGACTGGATCTGGAACCATCTGTTGTGTCGCGGGTCATACCTTGTAAAAGAGTAGTATCAAAGAAAGTTATTACTACAGCCACAGAATCACTGCCGGAATACCAGACAGCTCCATGGATGTGGGTTACTGCACTGTCTTCAGCTGAAATTGAGCTCCTCTGTAAGTGATGTGAAATCTGGCCTTGTCAGCATTTTATTATTAGCAATGTTGTTTTATTCTATTTATAGAAGATGTACTTCAGCTGACATAATCATGCTATAAAAGCCTAGGTTTTCCATTATCTTGTACACTGCTGTCGGGTTACACATCACAAGCTGTTTGCACAAAGCCATTCCACAAGGTAACACAGTCTAAAAATAGCACAGTCTGGATCTGGATCTTCAAGAATACAAGAAGAGCATAAATATGTGGTGGGTTCTTTGATTTCTGTCCCCTAATATCTGCGCTGCTCAAAGTGGATGTCATTATTCACTTTCATGTCAAATTATCTCTCTCATCTGGAAATTTTAGTTACAGAGAAAACTGGTTGAGAATTGAAACTGCATGCCATAAAATAAAAGCAACTCAGCTAAGACTTGTAAAAATGAGCACAATATAAAGGCATAAGGGTTTATATCTGGTTTTGCAATGTAATGGGCATGAAGGTCTAAACCTGATCCTTCCTCCTGCTCTTTTCCCTGTCACAGTAATATAAAAGGACTCTGGAATGCTGCTATCGTGCTCAGATTTTTTAAAATCTTTTGGTAATAGCATTTTATTTAAAATGCTTTTGTATTGGGACAAAAACTACACATAGAATACTTCCAGAAAATGCTAGTTAGAGAACATCTAGATAGCCTAGAGTTCAGGCTCATTATTGCTTCCCACACTTTTAATACTTCCCTCCTCCAACAAGGCAGAAAGTAGCACGAGTAATACTCTTGAATGAGTAGCTGTTTCTACACTCAGGCTTAGCTTTGTCTCATAAGCACTGCTGGGAGCTTCCTGTTACTATGAAGCTCATTTCTTGTTTTCTTTCAGTGAGGCTCCTGCTCAGTTCCTAATTTTTGGGCTGGCAAGTGTACTGACTGTCTCCTGGCTTACTGACTCTGAAATGGACGACAGGGTGGCAATAAAATGAATAGCAGGATTGTCCTTATCTTACCTCCAACACCTCGACTCTGCTCGAAAACCACTTACATTGTTGTCTCCACCAATTAAATATACAAAATTATTGAGAACAGCAATCCTTGGTTGGACATTCTGGGGGCTAGTGCAGCTGTAAAGTGCCTCCACTCCCCCAACAAGGGGTTCAGATATTTGGCTTGATCACTGAGGACAATGGATGGAGTAGAATGCATCCCTCCAAATCCCACTACACACTGGAACTCTGATCTCAGCTGTGTCTGGGAGCTTTGAAGCATTGGCTGAAGACATTCATTCTTGTGGTACATTAATGCATCTGCAACTGTATCTTTTAAAGGACATGGACTTAATTTGTCATGAAGCCTTTGCAGGATCTGGGGTTCCATGAGAGGAAAACGAACTGTCTCAAGTAGCTTAAGGGGCTCCATCAGGGAGACCTGATCTGTCTCCAGTTCCTCTGGAGAATAATGATAAAAAAGTGCTCCATCATAAACTTCAAACTCATAGTTAACCTCCAAACGGTTGCTGCTGAGAAGGGAGTAGACCTTCTGCAGGGGTAGCTGTCGGTACACTTGTGTCCTTGAGAAAGCTGTAAAGTTCTTCAAAATGTAGGAGTCCAGCTGCTCACTCAAATGCCTCAAGTCATAGTGGTCAGCTAGTCTGTACACATCAAGGATGTTCTCTTCATCTACCCAGGACATGAGGAAATCACAACAGAAATTAATGACTTCTGGAATCTGCAAGAGAGAGATATTTTTCATTTCAGACATCACCTGCCCCACACTTGAGAGACAGGGGACTGAGGCCTGGGATGACTGTAAGGAAACTGTCCCTGAAATGGCTGCTCTCCTCAGAGTCTGACCACCACAGTCAGTTGTGCCCTGTTCACCTTTCTCCAGAGAAGAACTCAATGTGGCTTTGGAGATGAATATAATACAGCTCCTCTAGCCACACTGGACTGCAAGACTGAGTTTGGCTTCAGGTGCAGCAGCAATGTGTCTTCCAAGGCACGTGGGACACTGGGCAGCCAGGCTGCCTGCTCTGCAGCCTGCCTGGGGGCAGCCAGGAGAACAGACACAGGGGACACGCTGATTTACAGTCACTCTGGTTTGTTTTTTCAGAGCACTGCAGACATACTATATCAAAGATGGTATCTGTTACAAATATATCACTCAAGAGCACAGGAAGCCATTGGAAAGGAAAATGAATATTTAATATTGTCTTCTGAACACAAGTTGAAGTTGTATCTGCCAGGAGGAACTACTGGCAAACAAAGAACTAACTGCTGTCCAGAAGCCCCTCTGCTAACAAAGTGTATGAAAACCAACCAAAGCAAGCATTCAAAGTCTAAGATTTAGTACCAAAGTCTTGTGCAGCAGTTAGCTGCAGGGGAAATTAGAGAAAAAACTTGTCTTAAAAGCACATGAACCCTGCACTTAGTGCAAACCATAGTGGCAGGATTTCCTGTAGTGACAGGGTCAGGAGGGGTCATGTGCCTGTGGACTCACTTGGGAGGACTTTGAGCAGCAAACCCTATTCTTTACCATAGGCCAGGGATATTCTGTTTCAGGGAAGCTTTTATAAGCAGATTAGTGAAAGTGAATGCTATATAAAATACTCCTCTAGATGAAATGGGTAATGTTTTAACTAATGAAACCATTGGCACAAATGAGATGTGCAAGTACCTATTCATTGTTCCTACCCTTCCACAGTTAGTTCCAGAGGATACAGCATCCCAGAAATCCTTCTTATCATGCCTGTGATCCTGCTCAGCTCTTAACCCTCCCTCTAACCAGATATCCATGTTTTCTCTTTCTTTCATTGTTGTTTTTGTTTCTTGTTTCTTTTTTGTCACATCTCCCAGTACCTCACCTGAAGCTGACAGGCTGCAGCTAAAGTTTCCTGTACACTGTTCACACTGAGTTCCAGCTCAGAAGTGTAAATGAAGTTCAAGATTTTACACATTGCATTGTAGGAGATGCCATGAATATGAACTTCTTCTTGTTCCATCTCTCTCAATCCTCCTGCAAACATGCCTCTGCAAAACAGACAATGGCACATGCTATGGCAGACTTGCATTGAAGCTATTGAAGTTTGCTCATCTTACATTGTCCTGGGAACATAAAAAAAATATTCAGAAATACAAAAACCTAGCTAGACACTTTTATGTGATTACCTCTTCTCTAAGTCAAGAGAAAAGGCCTTTAGGACCTAAGAAAGTAACTCTTCATTGTGCAGGAAAACAGTAGGGGCAATCTAGAAGGTGTAGTTTACAGGTGAAGGACTTAAATACAGACCCAGTATATAGGGATAGTCAATGGTCAAAGGCAGATACTCTGGGTGTGGGGGAAGAGGAAACACAGAGCAGCTTGGGATAGGGGGAATTTTTTTCTAAGGTAGAGCAGTTCTTCAGTTAGAAGTTTGTCTGGATTGACTTGGGTGTTTGCTCTATGGAAACAAAGAAACTGCTCATCAAATTGAATGGGGACTGCCTGGTTAAATGGCCAGCGAGTCACCCTATAGGCACACAAGAGTGACCCACCTCCAGTGAGTTTTTGTATATTATGAAATGATCACCACAACAGGCCAAGTCTTACAATGCTAAGGATATGTTAAAAGCCACTTAGAGTGCACTTAAGCAGAAGACACCAGCTCAGATAGTCTCTCCTCTTTATAAACCTCCAAGTACCACAGTGATTTAGTGGAGGTAAGCTCAGTGTGCAGGAACAAGAGCTTTATTTCTGCAGAGAAATAACAGAGAGACGAATAAAGCCACAGTTAGTATTTTGAAACAGCCTCAGCTCCATCCTATGTGTCTGATTTTAGATTCAGGAGGAGTACGCCCAGACAGAAGAGTTGGATGTCACAGTTCTAAGAGCCAGTCACGTGCTCGTTACTGAAGGTACCTGAAGTAGTCACAGGAGGCAGCCAGAAGGATGCGATGAGCCTCGATGGGTTTGTCTTCCACGACCAGAACCACATCGAAGAGGATGCTGCTGTCCCGCAGAGACACGAGCCCGCTGAGCAGCGCCTGCGAGTGCTCGGCGCTGCGGTAAGTGTTGCTGCTGCGCTGCTGCACCGAGGGCTCCAGGGGCGCCTTGGGGGCCTGAGTCAGCTCCTGATCCTCCGCCATCCAGGCACAAATGCTCAGCCACCAGCTGCAGCAGAATGAAATCTGTGAGACAACACAATCGGCAAAGGTTTGTGCCTTTTGCTTTACGAACGGTCCTCTGAGCCTTGCCTGTCACAGAAAATCGAGCAACTCTTCAGTCAATGGAGAGACACTTCTATCCTGAACAAATGATTCCAAATTATCCTGAAAACAGACAGATGGACATCAGCACACCAAAGTGGCAGAATAAGGTTTTCCAAGAACAGGTATTCTGACTCCTGGGTTTTCAGACCAGTATCAGAGTATGTGTCACATGGGTTGATTTTTTTTTCCTTAGCAAGAGTTTCACTTCCCAATCCATTACCAAACCCTCTTGTTTCTTTTGTATTTCTGCATCATCTGCAACAAAAACCAGACCAACATTTTTGCCAAATTCCAAAATACTCTCAGGTAACTCTTCTGCAATATAAACTGCACCTTCCATCTTTCTCTTAATATTTTACCCCAGAATCAGAAAGCTCTCCTCTCTCCCTGTGCTTGTTTTTATTATTTTCTGTAGCTGAGCACATTTCCAACCGTAATTGTGCAAAATATTGTATGAAACTTCAGGCTTCAAAATGAGTTTCTTTATTTTGGCAACTTCAAGCTAGCATACACAGCTACTTTCCACTTCCCTGTGACTCCCTGCAGAGAGGAGGGATTTCCTCCAGAATGGGCACTATCCAAGGCTATCCTGTACCTTTTTCTAGGGCTTCCACTGACACACTGGGAAGGTCCCCTATGGCACATTGGGAAACACCTGTCAAAAGCTATCTGGAAGTGATTGTGTTTCATGTCTATGGTTAAGCAATCAAAATCTCATGAGTCCTCTTCTACCATCCTGTAATTTACCCTGTCCATTGTCTTTGGAGAATGTCAGAAGTTGTAGCAGTCAGAGCTTATAGACTCTATCCAGTTGTCAGAGCACATTAAAAAAACACCCCCCATTAGCAAAAGGAAGTAAGTGAGCTGATATGGCTGCTAACACATTCCTAAGATCCTCTTCTCAGCAGCCTGGGAAACAGCTTAGTGCCACAAGAGATAGTCACAAGGGGTTAGCAGCAGTCAGGGAAGCAAAAGAGAACAAACCCAGCAAATCCAAACAAACAGTGAAGAAATGGGACCATTGTTTAATTGTGCCAGCCACAGCCAGTGAATGTAGTGCTGGGGATCTCTCAAAATACTGCAGGTATTTGGGTATGGGCAGCGAGCAAGGAGCTGCCCAGATGACACCAGGAAATAAGAAAATGTTTATTGTTCTGCCTGAGGAAGTTACCCTACACTGTCCAAAACAAAAGGAAGGTGGTGTTGCATGGTGAAGGGGATGGAGAAAACCCTGAGAAAGTGTATTAATGTTTATGTGCTCTTTGCCAGTGAAACCAAGCCAGCAGCTCAGAAGAGGAGCTCTGACGAGACAGCCTTCTGGGGATCAGGTCGATTAGAGAGGGAAATCTACCCATGATCAGCTGAAGAGATGAGTAATGGGTTATTTTTTCATGACAGGTTGGTGCTTTTCCTAGAAATCAAATGAAAGCAGACAAAACATTACTGCATCATTGCATTTGTTCCTGGGGAATACAAGGAGTGATGGATTGAGGCAAGGGAAATAATATAGTAAGAAAGGCAAGTGAAACAGTGAGTGTTACATGATGTTGATCAGAAATTTTCCATTTCACTAAAAGGAAATAAATGCAGCAAAACCAAAGTAGGGTGACATATGGTCCAAAGGAGGAGCTCATTAGCTCTGTTAATGTGGTTAAAGCTCCAAACCAGGTTATATCCTTTCTTCTTCTTAGAGAGCTGTCTCAAAAGAAGTCCCTAGGGAAGTAAAATCCTTGTATCAAAAAGCAGAAGTAAAAAGCAACAAATTAACTATTTTCTGAGTCCAAAGACATTTCACCAGGTGGAGAAACAGTATGACCTTTGATACAACCTTATAGTGTACCATATGCTGCAGCCATTGGTGGGAGAGAGGCCAAGGCAAGATAAGTGAGAGAGAAAACTACACAGGCCACTGAAGCCCTGTAACAAGTGTCAGCAAAGAAATGTGTTGTAGGAGAAGCAGGTTACAGAGAGAGAGATCCATGCAGGGTAGAGTGGGAAACCCATATCATAATGCAAGCCTTTATTTATTTAATTTTAATTAATATGTCTGTAGATAGTTACTGTTCAGAATACATTCTCTATCCGAATAATCTTGAAAAGTAACAGAAAGGGGATGAAGCTTTCAGCAAGTAAAGCCCCAGAAGAGACCTGATCTTACAAATGTGGTAACTGGAACTAGGAAGATTATGAAAGAGAGAATATAGAAATAAATTAAAAGGATAAATCTTTCAGTGACTCTGTAGCCAGTATGAACATAGGTATCTGAATAGTTCCCAGTGACAAGTGGGGCCTGTCTTGGAGATCTGCAGGGAGTTTATCTCACAGTTAGTTTGAGTAGAAACAGACTTGAATTGTGCCACAACCATTATCAAGAGCTGAACAAACCAGCTCTGCCATGACCACCCAGTGTGGTCCAAGAGAGATGCTGGGAGTGCAGCTGAGCCATCCTCCACAGCCGAGTTTTGGCTGGTTAGCAGCTGAACCTACGGATGTTTTGCTACACTCTGCTTTCTGAATCCTGGCAGTCCTGACCTCTTGTTTCCAACTTCTGCCCCTGGGTTGTACCTTGGCTGTCACTGGCGAGCTGGACTGTCCCTCAGGGTGGTCACTCGTGTTTTACAGCATTCTAATGAACTGCTCCCAGCCTATGAAATTAAAGGTGAACGTTTGTAGTATTAAAGTCTGACTGACACATGTGGTCAAGTCTTCCTTGAGCCAAAAGCCAAGGAAAGCCTCTTAACTCCTGCCTAGGTCGTTTCAGGAGCTGTTGCAAAAGAGGTGTAAGATGTAGAAGGGCAGAGGAGCGTGGGGTGGCTGTGGGGGGATTCCCAGCAGGATTCCCTCAGCTCAGTGTGCTCAGCTCTGGCAGAGCTGCACCAGGAGCAGCCAGGGTCAGGTGGGCAGGGAGGTACAAGAGTGGCTGCTGAGGCAGGGTTAGTGGGGTTGTCTTGTGGGCTTCTTTGAAAGAGAAGTGGGATGGATTTGATATCTGGGTTTTCTGAATTAAATGCAGTGTGTTTGCTGAGCTGATTGATCATTCTGTGCATTTCTTTGTGTATTGTTCTAAATGCTGATTACAAAATCGCTGAGGATGGATATTGCTGTTAGCACAGCACCCTGCTTCTCAAACTGTGTGGTCTGACCAGTGTGCTTTGTGCCTTTGTTGCTGTCTAAAATTCTCTTTTCCTTAATCTTTATTTAAAAAAACCCAAAATCAACCTAAAGCTGCCTAAATGTAATGTAAGCAGGACAGTTCTGGATAGAGACAGAACAGGCTTGTTCTCTCTATCCTGAGCTTCTCTACTGTCAGCTTCTTGCTTGTAGGATGTACCTGAGGCTTCTCAGCTCTTATTTCTTATTGTGATAACAGCTCTGTGACTGAGACAAGTTCTTAGAAATTTGAGTAATGTTTTCTTTCTCTTCTCTCCTTGAGAAAGTTTCTCAGTACTGGTCAGCTATTAGCAGTGGGCTTCAGTGGCTGAGTACTGCAGAACTAATCCTGCAGCTGGAAAATATGAGGAATTCTTTGAGCTCACTGTGCTTTAACAGTAGCAAAGATAAGAAGTATTGCCTCATGTGCTATGGGATGTTATCTGCAGAAACAGGAGAAGGCAAGTCCTTGTTCTGACCACTTTGAAATTTCAGAGAAAACCAGGCTAGACATTTTCTTAGCTGGCTGCACAATGTATTTGAGCCTGCAGTTATGTTAGTTTGTATTTGTCTTTTAGAGGATGTGGGTTAATGTAGTGATTAATTTTAAGGTATTACAACTGAGTTTCCAGTGCATAAAGAAGAAAGCATATTGGATCAGCAATTCTATGTGCATGTCTATAGGCAAGTGTAGGAAGATGTTGACTGTTTGGTCACTTTGAATCAAGGAGTTAAAAACATACAACAGGCAAAAAAATCCCCCATTAATGGAAAACCCCCCAGGGGTACCTAGAAACACAGGATTGCTCTTTTTCAGTAGACTGAAATCTACATTCTGTGTCTGAATTCCATTTGAAAACCAAGAGAAGGCAGCCATGCCTTGCAATGGAGGGAGCACGAAGGAACTTGGGCACTTTTCTTTCCTGTATTATCTCCCAAGTTCACTGTATCAGTAGTGGTCTCTGGTAATAAGCTATGGGCACAGTCAATGTCTCAGTGGCTTGCAGATAATTCTGTGTGGTTGTCTTGTATTCAAATTCCACTTCTATGCTTCTGCAGATTTCTGGCATGAAGAAAAGTAGAAGTCTTAGGCTTCTAATTATTCAACTGAAATAACTCATTAAGTACCAATGAAAAGTCATGGTAATTTTTTTAATAATTGCTTTCATAATAAAGGTATGTGGCTTATGACTGAGGAAGTTTGCACTGGGACAGGAGGAATTTAGGGAACACACCGTGGTTTGATCAATGGCAAAATGGTGAGAAACTGGTATGCTGGTTTGCTCTTGTGCTCACTGGAAATCCTTATCCTTTCAAGAACACAAGGCCTAGGAATGGAGTAACTCAACTACAAGCAGGAAGGGAAAAGTTAAAGGCATGGCAAAATAGATAAGGTAGAGGAGAATGCAGTGTCTGTCCTAACAACATTTCTCAGCACAGATCAGTTGTCACACCACGGTGTTCCTGTGCCGCCATTAGAGCTAGCTCAGCCTCTATTTCCTGCTGGGGGATGCTGTGCTCTAAGGTGGTGGAGATCACTTACAGTGCTGAAGCCTGTTGGTGGGGGTGTGTGGTATGATACACACCTAGCCTTGTATGAGCAGCATTCAGGTCAGAGATGCTCCCAATGTGAGGTGTGTGTGTGGGTTTGGGGGTGTCTTTTTGTAAAGTTGTGCTGACAGCCTTGATTCTCTACTGTAGAGAAATGGCTGGATGCAGGAAGGATTAACCAAGTTAGTTTCTATGGAAACTCAGACATTTTTGTATTCAAGAGCTCGTGGCTGTCAGTTACATCACTACAAAGAGGTGTTTTACGCAGATAGTGATATTTTCTTGTGCATCAGCTGTGCCCAAAATAAACTCAAGCTTGCTGGTGTCGGGTATCCAAATCTGTTTAGTTTACTGCCATATGGACATGTGGCTTGAGCTTGGTGGGGGTCCCATGCTTTCTTAGAAGTGTGGAATAATTTAGACTGCAAAGAAACTTGGGAGGTCTCTAATCCAATCTGTGCTTGAAGCAGGGAAACCTTCAAAATCAGGTTAGGATGTGGAGAGCCTTGCCTATTCAAGTGCAAAATCTCCATCCTTGTCAGTAGTCAGAAAACTGTTTAACCACCAGATTTGTTTTCTTCTTTAGCTGTTTGAATTTTTTTCCTACAGTTTGTGACACTTGCCTCTCATCCCTGGCATGGTATATATACCACAAAAAAGAGTTTGGCTCTACATTGTCCTGTACCCATTAGGTGCTTAAAAAACGTCAACTGGCTCTGCCCTTATTCTTTTTGCCCTGTACTGAACAAAAATGAAGGTGCTTGTATCTTCTTGTAAGTGCTCCTGGCCTGTATGGTTCCTCCACTAAATTCTCAGGTTTTTCTTTCAGTAGAGAGCTCAAAACAGGGCACAGTATTCATTTGGGGGGGGGGGGGGGATTATGAGTGCTCAATAGAGTGGAAAATAATAATTTCAAATGACCTACTGGCTGTGCTCTTGCTAACACAGCCTAGTGTGAAGCTGGACCCCAATGGGGAAATCATGTTTAACTAGCTGCTCATCAGGACCTGCAGGGTCTCTTCTTCCAAAGCTGCCTTGCAGCCAGGCTTGTCTCCTACCTGCTATCTGGAGTTACTCTTACCCAGCATGACTTTGCTTTTGCTGTTAAAACTGATGTAGTTCCTCTTGGTCCCCTCTTAGAGCTTGCTGTTCTCTTTATCTTGCAGGCCATATTTATCAGAGCTTTTCCCTGACACAGAACAGTGTGCTGTGCTGGTTGGGATCCAAACCCATTAGGCCCTTGAAAGTCTTAATGCATTAGAGGAATTTGAAAATCTGTGCCCTAAGGCTTCCCACACCTCCATGTCTCCCTAGGGAGTAACAAGGATTAGGATTTAAACCAGGCTCCAGCTGCAAGCCTGGCAAGACAGGATACAGGGCGGGAGCAAACTGCTGGCTCTGCTGAGCCTTGGGGGCTGCAGATGCCAGCAGGCAGAGCCTGGCTGTGCAGCAGAATTTCAGCGGGGCAGAGGACACACAAACAAACACAGCAACCAAGGCAGGCAGTGTGCAGAAAGGGGAGGGAAGCTGGTGCCTGCCAAAATAGTTGGGAAAACAAATGTGGTGCCACGAAGAATGCAAAATGAAAAGCAAAACTATTGTTCATTCTAACTGGAGTGCAAATACCAGGATAATTCCCCAACTATATGATAATTTGTAATGGGCACTCGTGAGCCTGCTACACAGAAGACAATTGAGTTCGTGTTACATGTAGGCAAGGCTTAAGCCAGTTTCATGCTTTTTCAAGGAAAAGGGAAGAAAGGTAAAGAGAAGGCAGAAGCTTTTATCAGTAATTCTTCTTTCAGAATCCCTCTATGCATTCACAGCTGTCCAAAAAGAAATATTCTATAATACCCCATTTTAGGAATCTTCTACAAATACAAGAAACAACCCATACAACTCCTTTTGACTGAGGTCTCCACAAAAAGAAAGAAAGAAAGGAGGGTATCTGGTATTATATAATATCTCAGCATTATTTCTGAGCACTCAAATGGTGACATGCTTTTGCCTGCTCTCTACACACAGTCTTCCCTTACATCACTAATGGAAATAAGCAGAAACACCCTCTGGATTGACTTTCTGAGCCAGTTTCAGTTTCCAGCATTAGTAGTATATCTGAAGTGTGGGAGGACACCAAAAGGTGTGGCTTGGGAAACAGCTTTTGCAGACTATGCTGTCTCACAAATGTTTGCATTCATTCCTTTCAGCAAACACCTGGGGGTTTTGCTTTTTTTCCCCCCCAAACCCATTGCAAGTTATTTCTAAGACATATCCAGAAAAAACATCTCATTTAAAATGCATATGACAACACCACCATGAAGTATATCTATATTGGAATAAATGGATATTTAAAAATATTTTTTCCTCCTGTGAACAGTAGTGTAACCTAAACATTATGAGCTTTCTAATTTGAGCGTTTTACCTTATCTGTAACAGATTTGCAACTTACCCACATTTATAGAACTGCAATATGTTTGTTGTGGAATTTTTGTGTAATTTATAAATTAGCCAATGTGCTCAAAGAAAATTGAGAAATTCAGGTAGCTGCCAAGACTTGAACCTGATTTATTGAATTGCTTAAATCACATAATGTCTTTTAAAGTATTCTAAAAAACAAGGAGGAAAAAAATTAGAAAGCAATTATTTCTATGCCAAACACGATAGTTAAATGACCTGGAAGAGAGCAATGGCCTCTTCTAGCACTTTCCAGCTCCAGTTTGTCACGAACATGAATTTTTTCAGATTATTCACCACAATAATTTTGTTCTGGCAGACGTCTGTGGGGTTCTAACCCATGACTTAGACATTTCTCATCAGAGGCACAGAATGAGCAGTTTTCTCTGCAGGGGAAGGAAGGTGACCTGGAACTGCACACCAGTCAAAGAGGCAGCCTGGCTCTAGAACAACCCTGTGTCGAGCGGGTCAAAGCCAGGTCGAGCACAGTGACTCTTTCACTTTCTGCTCCGGGCTGGCAGCGCCTTCGCAGGTCCCGACCCCGCTGTGCCCCGGCTCGCCGCTCCCGGCCGGGCAGCCCCGCAGGGGACGCGGGGCGGCTCCAGCTGCCAGCGCTGCCCCGGCGCTGCCGCCGCCCCCGGGCCCTGCTCCGGCCGCGGCACCGCGCTCCCGTTCCCCCGGTGCGCCCGGCAGCCCCGCGGCGGGCAGGGCGCAGGACACGGCCTCGGCCCCGGGGCTCCCCGCGGGAACCGCGGCGCCGGCAGGGGAGCACCGGGCGGCCCGGCCGGGGCCCGCGCTCCCTCGCCCCCGCAGCAGCACCTACCGAGAGCGGCGGTGGCGCCTCCGCCTTCATGTGCGACCCGGAACACACCGGGCGAGGGAGGGGCGGCGGCGGCCGGAACCGGGGCGGGCGGCGTGGGCGGCCCCAGCACCGCCCGGGCAGCTGCCGCGGCTGTGCCCGGTGAGTGCCGGGCCGGCCACCGCCGCGGGGAACGCGGGGCTGCCGCGGCCACCACCCTCGGGGCCAGCGCGGGGCGCGCCCGGGCCGCCACCGCCGAGTAGCGCTCCCGGGCTGGACTACATTTCCCAGCGAGCCCCGCATCTAGCAGGCAGATCCCGCGAGAGTTGGCTGGACTCGCTCCGGGACTTCATTTCCCGCGCCCCCCTGCGCGCCGGAAGCGGCGGCGCGGCGGTTCCGCGGCGGAGGCCCCGGGCGGCAGCGGCGGGAGCGGCGGCGGGAGCGCGGCGGGAGCAGCGGCGGGAGGCGCTCCCGGAGGCGGCCATGGACGTGACCGGGCCCGAGACCGACTGGCGCAGCACCAACTTCCGCCAGAAGCTCGTCAGCCAGATGTGAGTGAGAGCCGCGGGCTCGGTGCTGGCAGGCCGCGCGCGGGCCTCGGCTCCTGCCGCCCGCGGGGCCGTGTCCCGTCCGGGCCGTGCTTTTGCCGCCCGCGGGGCCGTGTCCCGTCCGGGCCGTGCTTGCCCGGCGTTCCGTCCGCCTGCTTTGCCGCCCGCGGGGCCGTGTCCCGTCCGGGCCGTGTCCGCCGTGCCGGTCCGTCGCGTCTTTCCGCCGGGGCGTGTCCTCGCGGTCTCATGCCCCGCGGCTCTCCGCCCTGCCCTGGCTCGCTCCGTTCGTGCCCGGTCCCCGGTGTTTCCTCTCCTGAGGGGCTCTCGTTATCCGTATTTGCTCAGACCCTGTGTGGGGTAACCAGGACTGTTCTTTGATTTCGTTTTTCCGATCCTCCTCCTCTTTCCTTTCCTCCAGCAGTACCGGCTTCCTGCCCTGTTTGACACCGTCTCTTTTTAGGGCTCTGATTTTGCCAGTGTCCATGATGTTGTGAAATTCGGCATATTCAGCCCTATTAACATCACTCTTATGGGCTTGCGTCTGACTTTTGGGGGCAAATATGAAATAAAAATGCTGGTGATTTAATGTGAAGTTCAGCTTGTTGCCTTTTCAGTTTTGTGAAACAATTGCTTTCCTTGAATTACTTTGCTGCTCTGCAGGCTTTTTCTATTTTTGGAAGGCTCTTCTTCCCTGGGCAAGGTGGTGAGTGCAGAAGTGAAAGCGCTGTTCCTTGTTTCTAAATTAGTGTTGGAGTGCTAATTCATGTATACTTGGAAAGCTTGATATTCCCGTGTTGATTTTAACAATCAATACCTAAAACTGGACTGTTTTTTATGATATATAAGTGGTCTGAGTGTTTGTGGGTTTACTACAATTAGGGTGGTGTTCCAGAATTAAACTGTTGTAGCATTCATAAAAGAAGTATGATGGTGTTTGTCTGTCAGAGCCATGCAGGCTTTCTTGGTGTTCACAATGGATGTTTCACTTTCTAAACATTCTGTAAAGTCGTTAATAAAGTCACTAATCCTGTTGGATTAATCCCTTACTTCCTCTCCTGTTCTTCTACTGCTTCATCAAAGCTACCAAACAAAAGTGCCCTTGAATGCTTCGTGACTTTGAGGAAATAAACATGAGTAAGAACGTGCAAACCTAGCACAATAAAACTTGGAGTTTGTATTTGCCCTCCCAACTGAAATGTTTTTCTCTGAGCAGCAAACAATGCTCATAAATGTTTCAATGGAAATGTACAACAAGGAATTATACAATTATTACTACTGACCAAAAAATCTTTAAGGTTAATGCCAAATGAAGAGATGATAGTAATCCTAAACTTGTAATAAGTGCCCTCTATTTATTTTCTTTTACCCAAGTGCACAGATGTCTCTATCTTTTTATTACAGATGTAGTGACAGTCTTTTTTTGTTACTTCCTTGCACTCCATCCAGTTTCACAGTATGGATCAGATAATTGTATTCGTGGCCTTGTTTAAAAAGCAAGCAAAACTGTCACTGGGATGAGTTGTTTCTCATGACTGCAGCAGAGTTTTTTAAGCAATTATTTTGTGTTAGATATCCAAAACTAGCCTGGCCTGGTTTCATGTGGCACTTGTAATAAGATGAAGCTAGCCAGAAGTAGGGTTTGTTGAATGAGAAATAAAAGCAATGCACTTGCTAAAAAAAATTTAGCTCTCTGTGCAGCAAGTTCCTATTTCTTTCCAGAAGCTCCCAGTTTTGTCATTAGAGGCTGACAATGTAGGTGGAAGAGGGAGGTTATTAAATATCTGGTGAATCATCTGAAAGTTTTTATAATTTGTGGGGAGGTTGTTCCAAGCAGTTCGGGAAATACAGTCTTAAATATATGTATAATTTCCAGTTCATCCTGCAACCAAGAAGTGATACTTGTCAAGACAAATGTCAACACTTGGTCTTGAACATTAAAAGCATGAAACCATCCACATAACTCCCTTTGAGTGCCTCTTTATAGCTGCTGGATATAGGTGTCTGAAGCTATTGCAGTTCCATACTTGGGACTGAATTGAAGTTCCCTGGGCTTTGGCTTTGCTTTTGGGAGTGACAGTTCAGTGGGCAGTGGGCATCCCGAGGAGTGCCAGTGCTCCATGTGTGTGATTTGTCTGTGGCCACTTGGCAGAGCAGTGCTTCTGGTGTCCTGGGAAGCCTCTTCCAGTCCTGAGTTCTGGGTGGCTACAGGCCTAAGCAGAGCTCCCCCACTGTGGCAAGATTGAGGGAGCCTGAGCTCCAGTGACTGAGGCTGAGAGGCTTTGGCTTCTGCCAGGGTGTTCAGGAGCCAGCAGTGCTGTAGGAGTGTGGATGTACACTTCTGCTTGCAGGGCACCATTTCATTCTGGCCCTTCCAGAGAGCCACAACATGCTGGTGCCTTGGGAGTCTCCCTTCTAAAGGCCTTTCCTTAATGTGCTTTTAAATGCTGGTGTTGCCTGAAGGACAGATCTGATCTGGGCTGTAAACTCAGTCTGTGGCTGTTCAGTTCCTGCCCTGAGCTGCTTCCAGGCCTGTGTTGGAAGGGAATTGTGCTGAGTGTGGGAATGGGATGGAGCTCCAGTTGTGTGTTGGGCCTGAAACTCCTTGTCCTGGTGTTTCACTGGAACGACTGATTCACAGAGTCCTGGTGTGGACTGGGTAGGGAGCTGGGGAAGTTTAGAAGAACATGTTCTGCAGGATTTTTCTGTTAGACCAGCTAGCCTGAGTGAGAGGTTGCACATATTTGGGCTGGAAAGAAGCTTCTTGAGAGTGGAGGGGAAATTCCTGAAGCTGGTGTTGGTGTTGAACACTTCGTCTTGTGAAACCACAGCTCTGAGTGTTCTGCATGAAATCAGAAGGGTGGATTTTTCATGCCCATCTACAGCTTTACTAATATATTTATTAAGTGCTTACAAGGCAGATGGAGGGTGAATTGGTTAGTACCATCTAGTTCCCAAAGTTGTAGAGTTGGGTGTTCTGCAGGGAACGTGCTCTGTGCTAAAGCTATGACTCTTTTTTAGCTGACTCCCCTAGTCTTTTCATGTAACTGTTTTTGTGTTGATTACAGTTAAATATGTGAACAAGGAACAAGTTGTGTGATTTTGTTCCTTCCTAGTCTAAACCTTTATTGGAGTGCTAACAGATAAGACATGGAGAGCTTGGAGTGGCATTTTCAGTAATGCAGATGTGGTCAAAATAATGTATCTTCCATGTTCTATATCTCAAGAGGAAATGATTCATATAAAAGCAGATAATTTCTTTGCTGTGGATTTTTTTCGAGCTTCTGATTGGTCACTGTCTCTATCGCATCCATTCAGTGCTACTTGTTACTTTCTTTACCTGCCTCTGTGCAATCTTTGTTTTCTCTTTTTGAGAGCAGTTTTCAGTGCTCTCAACATGAAAGGCATTGTCTTGGTACTGGGGCTGGAAAGTTAAGGAGGATTCAGAGTAGTGGGGATTAAGAGGCAGCCTTTCCAAAAAGGAAGAGTGAACAAAAGGACTTGTTAATAGAGAATTGGATATAGCTTCTTCCTCCACAGCAGAGCTCCTTTATGAGCAGTTCACTTCAAGGCTTGTCTGCCCATGGAGTGGTAGTTACTCTGCGTTATGTTTAGATTCTGCTTCAGTTTAAGTAAGTTTCATGTATAAACAGCATTGTTTTGGTGGCTGCCAGACCCCACAAACAGGTCCCATGAGAGCCCTCCAGCAGGCACAAGGTTCCACTGTGTTCTGTGTTAGACTGCAGCAGTTCAGCTCTGAGCTGCTGGTTTGCCAGGTGAGGGTGTGAGTTGGGGCAGCTGAAGCTCCTGCATTTTAAGGCTGTGGCATCTGCTTTTCTCTTCTGAGGCTGTCATTGAGTTCCTTCACAAAACTGAACCTGTTTACTTTTGTGCAAGTGCCGTTCCTGCTGCATGGGAGGTGGTGGAAATTCAGGGGAAAGAAAACAGTATGGCTCTTCAGAGTGGCTGAAACTGCCAGGGGTCACTGCCCAGACGTGTATTTAATGTAGGGAAGCTGCTCGTGCAAGGCAGTCACCAAGAAATAACTTTCTGCTATGTTAATTGCAAAGTGAAAGTATTTCCTGATCACTTGTTTGTGGAATTTAGCCTGTAACTGCCAGGCTGCTTTAAAGAAGAACGGATTTTGCTGGGAAGTTTCTGAGAAAGACAATACCTAGAGGATTGGAATAGGGCTTCACCTGGCTGAACTCCGTGTTTGAGGCTGCCTTTTCTTTTCATGTTCCATAGTTGAATTGGTTGCTGCTCTTTGATGTACTGAGAATGTCCCTTCTTTTCCACTCATGTCCCCTCCCACCCTGCCCACTGCTGCCCCTCTGCCCTCCTCTGGCCCTAATCAGTGCTCCTACTCATTGTCCTCACTCACTGGTTAAGCCTCTGTGCCTTTAGGCAGCCTGGTTTGGGGTTTTGTTGTGCTTCCACCTTATGTTTAGAGAATTCTGTTGTAAAATCCCGATGCTGGGAAGCTCAGTCTCATTGTTTGCCAAACATGGATTACATTAATCCTGTCAGTCCGCTTTCCTCAAGTAAACAAGTCCTGCTGTTTTGTCTTAATAATACATCAGGCAGTAAAATAATGACTTGTTTAGCAGTTGGTATTGAATTTCTGCAAAGGATATTTGTGTTGCCTTTTTGAAATTAGTTGGCTTTTTTCTCCATTATTTGAAGAAACTTTAAAGGGTGGCAGTTTTTAATAATATGTGGTGGTGGTTTGGGGGTTTTATTTTGTGGCGGATATTTGGGGGTTTTGTTTGTTTTTAATCTATAAATGAGAGAAGGATAAAAAGCTGTTTCACAGACCTTTCTCATTACAGGAAACATTTTGCAATGCCCTCAATTAATACCTAGTCTTGTTTTTTCCTCTTTTTTTTTAGTGATGAAGCTATGAGGAAAGCTGGTGTTGCCCATAATAAATCTAGCAAAGATATGGAGAGCCATGTGTTTATGAAGGCCAAAACAAGGGTAAGTCTCTATTTGCTTCCAGAATTTCCTGGGTGTCAAAAGAACTTTGTAACAAATTGTAGAAATAGCAAAGCCAGTGTGCTTAAGAGTACAGAGTTGATTGAAATTTTGGTTTTTTGATGTGTGCTGCTTCTTTTACCTTGAGGGGAAGCAAGTTCTGCATCCAAGAGATGCATCAAACTGGACTTAGTGCAAGATGGCTTTGCTGATGCTGCAATGTTTCCTGCACATATGGAACCACACTTTTCTTACCTGAATATTTGTTTGTGGTGAATTGCATAGAATTCCCTTTATCTGCAATGCAGCCCCACTCTAGTTTGGTGGTCAGAAAAATTTAGGAGACCAATGAAAAGGCTCTGTCAAGAATAACCCTAAGGGAAGAGCCATGGTCTCTGTGAAATTCTGGCTATAATGGACAATTCTGCACTCTTACCAAATCATAAACGTCTTCCCTGGAGCTGTGTTAGGAGAAATTGGATTGTGCTGCTGTCTCCAAATGAGCCATGTTTGAAATAGAGCTTCTCTTGGTGAAAATGTTACAATGCTGATGTCACAAATCTGCCCCCACTGTGGGCATCCTCCCTGGTGGTTGTTTCATGGGAGGAAGGCTGGCTCAGCCCTCTGCAACTTCCTACGATTATGAAGCACACTAAGAAAATACTTCTAAGAATATTTGTCTTTTTCACTTGTGACACTTCCATCATGCTGGTTTTCCAAGTTATTAATTGACTTGTATTTGTAATATGAATTTATCTTTAAAAAGAGTTACTGTAGTATAAATGTGACATAATTCAAGGACTTAAATAATTCAGTGTGCCAAGTAAACAGCTTCTATCCTTATAAAAAAGGAATTATAGTGGGTAAGAAGTGGAAAATGTATGTTGGTTTATGATGTTTGCATATTGTGGTCCTGTCAGTGTGGCTGTCAGGGAGGTTCTTTCCTGTGAATTTGTGGTTTCTTGGCGTTCTTGTACCATCAACCACAATGACGTATTAGTAAAAATATTCCTAGTTAATAAACAGACTCTTTCTTGGAAGTAAACTGTTCTGAAAAGCCCACACACATTGTAAAATAAAATCCAGTACGTTGAGGAATACTGAAGAATCAGAAAGTAGTGGTTGTTCTGTTTTTATTCCTTATGCTAAAATACTCGTTTTTCACCTCCAGGAGGAATATCTTTCTCTTGTGGCCAGACTTATTATCCATTTCCGAGATATTCGTAAGTAATTGTTTAGTTTTGGTTTTTTCTTCTCAATCATGGTTACTCATTGAATCCTCATAAAAGAAAGAAAGAAAAGAAAAAAGTAAATTTAGGGCTTCTGTATGTGATTCTGCATGTCATTCTTAACAAATTGCTTTAAAAATCTTCCTGTAGTATGCATGCCTAATTTCTAAATACTATTTCTTTTACACATCCTCTTCTTTTACACATTGAAAAGTATGTGAGAAATTATTTAAACTTGATACTTTTCCTCCTTCATAATTTTTCCTATATCTTTGCCTTCTGTCCATTTTTATATAGTATTCGGATTACCAAATTGGCTTAGGTTAACGTATTTTATTAGAGCTACAGTGGTGGGTTTTTTTATTTATTTTTTAAATTATGATGTGAATATATTTCTCGTAAGAGTATATCCAGAGGGTCAATGTGACAGTATTAACAAAGATGATGAATTGTTTTTTCTTTGTAGACAATAAGAAATCTCAAGCTTCAGTCAGTGGTAAGAGTTCCTTTTTTGTTGTTGTTTCCTTCCTTCCCCCGTACTCTCCATTTCTATATAAATCACCTTAGAAATCAGGACTGTGGTGTACTAAGAAAAAAGCATCAATACAAATGAGTAGAATAAAGCATCTGTGCATTCCCTGGCTGGGATATTTAACACTGCTGGAGTAAAGGAAGGGGAGCAGTTCAGCCTTGGAGCTGTTCAGTGGTGAGGGTGACGGGCCTGGCCGGTGCTCTGCAGGTAACACACAGACCTGTTTGTTCTGTTTATGCTTCTGTTAGCTCACAGCTCTAAGGTTCATGAGAGCACAGTTGTGACTGAAGCTAATCTCCTGCTGGGCAGCCCAGGTTCCTGCCTGCTGCCAGCTGTGGCTTCTCAGGTGCTGCACCAGAGGCAGATGGGGCCATTTGGTGAGCTTAGATCTGGTCCTGGCTTCTGCCTGGGTGCTAATTATCACTACAGTGGAGGTTAGGGACAGAGTATTGCCCTGTGGTCTTATCCCTCTGGAGAGCAAATAGGCAGGCTGTGATTGATTAACATGTGGTCTAGACCTCTGGAAATTATTTTATAGGTGTTCTTAAGAAAGAGGTGGTGTGTTTTCTGTACGTGGTTAATATTGCTTCTGCACTCCATGTTGTGTTTTGACCTCCTGAATTGTCTTTCTCTCTTCACTTTTCTGTGTGCCCAGGATTCAGATTATGAAAACTGTCTTGAAGGGCATTGACTTTATTCAGTGCATAATAACAGTAATGTTAGAGGGTGAACTGTTTAGCAAAGTACATCCTCTGGTCCGAGCATTGCTTCTCTGACTTGAGGAGGAAGTTCTACAGTGGGACTCGCTTGGTTTTTGAGCTTAAAAGCTTTATATCCTCATGGAGTTTTGTTGGCAGGTTGTTTTGACTTGTGCATAAATTTGGAGATGGCTAATAAGTTCCTTTTCTTTGATGTATTTAAAATCTGTGTGGAACTTCACAACAGTGGAGCACTTTAAATCATCTCTGTTTACAGAGATGCAAAGATGTGCTGGAAGCCTTGTCTCACAGGCAGGGCATTGAACCTTAGTTTGTCAGGGCTCTAGTCGTGGTCTGAAGTTGCCAGATCAGAGAGTGGCTGATGGAGAGCAGAGGATTCTGGAAAAGCAGCTGCATGGCAGGCTGCAGGTCAGTGTCTGTTTGCTTTGCAGATCCCATGAACGCCCTGCAGAACCTGACCGGGGGTCCGGCGGCGGGGGCGCCTGGCATGGGCATGGCTGCCCGAGCTCAGGGGGCTCCAATGAGTGGGATGACAGGCCTGGGTCCAATGGCACAGCAGATGAGTCTCCCAGGGCAGCAGCAGCCTCCTGGAACTTCAGGAATGGCTCCTCATGGGATGCCTGGTGTCTCTACAGCTACTCAGCAGAGTAAGTGTTTGCTTCAACCACTGAAGTTGTCAGATCAGCTTTTCAGTAGTAAGTCCTTTCCCCAAGGAAGAGATGTCATACTACTGGCTGAATCAGCCAAGTGAACTGGGGAAAATGCTGCTACCTAGTTGAATAAATGTCTCCCTCAGTATAGCAAACAAGAGTGTAGCTGTCGTATGTAGCTTTCATCATGTCAGCTCCAGAACATGGTTTTTGTAGAGCTCACCTGTGTTTTCCATGTTATGGTGCTTCCTGCTGGTGACCTCTGCACATTTCTTCTTGCACATTTTTACTCTTTACTTGGGTTGCTGACTCAGTGGAGGCAGAGTGAATTACTAGTTGGCAGTACAAAGTGTAACTAATTCTGCTGTTAATGTGCCCCATCCATTTGAGGAAGCAAAATTATATACTGCTAAGGAAGGACATTAATTAATCTCACACTATTGTGGTATTGTGTTTAAAGTACAGCCTATCTTCTCTTTAGCCCAGCTTCAGCTCCAGCAGATAGCTCAGCAGCAGCAGCAGCAGCAGCAGCAATTCCAGCAGCAGCAGGTGGCCCTGCAGCAGCAGCAGCAGTTCCAGGCCCAGCAGTCAGCCATGCAGCAGCAGTTCCAGGTGCAGCAGCAGCAGCAGGCGGCGGCCGCTGCAGTGGCGCAGCAGCAGCAGCAGCAGCAGCTGCAGGCTGTCCAGCAGCAGCAGCAGCACATGCTGAAACTGCAGATGCAGCAGCAGCAAAACCAACAGCAGGTGATGACAAACAGCTACGATGGCAAGTGTGATAGCAAGTGTGGTGGTCAGTTACTTGTCAAGTGAGGCTCGTGTGGAAGTGTCAGCTCTGCCTGTTCCTAACACATTCCTCTTTAGGGCAGGGCTTCAGGTTAGACTGGCAGGGTAATTGACAGCAGTATATTGCAGGATGGAGGAAAGGCTTTACAGATGTTTTGTTGCTTTCTTCTGTCATAGCAATAGGGAATTAAAATTTTAATCTCTTTCTTTTTATAAGTGTCAGATTGTCTTTCATTCTGACAGAAATTGGGAAAGAACAGCACTTGAATTACTCTAGCAATAGTGGCTGTTTTGACATTGTGTGAATAATATGTTGCTACTTTAAAAAATGTGTGTATATATACACGTGTGTGTGTAATATATATATAAATATATATATATAATCCTTAGGTAAAAAAGCAGGTGAGGAAACTTCAGCTGTCATATTTTTGTGCAGGTTTTGATAAGGGATGATTACATCTGAAAAACTGTATCTAAGCCCATTTGTACAGGAAAAGCTGTTGGACTTCACCTTTGCTTTTAAAAATTACAGGAAAGCTTGTAATGTGGAAACACAGTCTATAGCACCATTTGGGGTTGAGTTATCTGAGGGATGAGTGGATAAAAAGGTTGGGCTTTCCCTTTGGGCTTAAAACATCAATCTGATGTATTAGGATTCTGTTTCCTTTTGGTTTATGCTATAGAAGTAAGTCTGCTGTGACATTGCTGGAAGCTTTACCATCCTGGCTTTTCCTGCTTTTCAGATGCAGCAGCAGCAGCAGCAGCAGCAACTCCAGCGGATTGCTCAAATGCAGCAGCTGCAGGCAGCACAGGTCATGCAGGCACAGCAGCAGCAGCAACAGCAGCAGCAGCAACAGCAGCAGCAAATACCACAACAACAGATACAGCAGCAGCCACCTCAACAAGTCATGCAACAGCAGATGCAACAGATACAGCAGCAACAACAGCAGCAGCAGCAGCAACAACAACAACAACAACAGGTTGCTCAGGCACAGCAGTCTCAACTTCCACCACAATCCCAGCCTCAACCCCAGCCCATGGTATCTCAACCTCAGGCAATCTCAGGACAAATTCCCAGTCAGGTTATGCCTGTTACTCTCACACCACAGCAGTTAAAAGCTATGCAGGTAAGGGCTAGTGACCACCTGATTGTTGATTTGTTATGACCATCTAGAGAAATATAAAATAGATGTGACTTTAGCTAATAATGAAGTAGGAAAACCATAAGTTGTTAAGAGCTCTGCAGTTAGCAAGTTATGAGTACAGGGTGTTTAAAGGTTTATATCTGGGCCTGCCAGTTGAGAACAGTTCTGTACCTAAGAGTAGAAATTCTGGAAATCTATGAAAACCAGTCATGGAGCTAATATTTAAAAAATAATTTCTTGTCTCACTCTTGAAATTTCTTGTCTCACAAATGAAAAAAAACCCATACTGTGGTTAAAGAAAAATTACCTCAGTGCTGTTTGCTTTTCTAGAACATGACCAAGTTCTTAGAAGTGTTCTAGACTGCAGCCAGTGTTAGCTCTCTACCATGCTGGCTTCACTTCTGCTGCCTTGTTGAGAAGTTTTGGTTACAATATAATGTGCTGGTTGTTCTGCTTTGTAGAGAAGGTGGGCAAGACAATAGTTTTACTCTGTTGAATTTCTTGCTGGGTCATCCTCTTAATGGGGCAGGTTTTTGAAGCGTTGCAGTTATTTTTATCTGGGCTCCTTAGGTTGATGTTGAGCCAAAGGTCAGACCTGTTTTAATTCTGGCCTTACTGGGGAATAGATGTCAGCCACACTTCAGGAACAGATGAGTTGATACCTCCACTTTGTGCTCCTGCTAGCTGAGCCAGGAGTAGTTAAATGTCATCATTGTCACACTGACAGATGTAATGAATTTATAAACATTTGAAATGCTGGTCATTGGTAGGCTTGCCAGAAAGTTAAGTATCTGTTATTGTATATAAGACCTGATAGGACTGGTAAGAGGTTGCAAGTAGTTTTTTAATTGGGTGTGCAGTCTTCAGGAAAACTATTCTAAATGTTTTAAACACGGGAACTTGTTTTCACAAAAAACCTCAAAACCTTTAGTTTGTATGGCTGGTCTTGTCTCCATAGCCCTTTTCCTGAGCAGTCAGTGGAGTCGAAGCAGAAGTGTCATACCCTGCTCAGGTATGCACGTTTACTTTGGTTTTGTTCTCACACTCTAGGTAAGAGCTCAGCTGGTCCAGCAGCAGCAGCAGGCAGCAGCAGCAGTGCAGGCAGCTCAGGCCCAGGCTGCTCAGATGGGAGCTTCAGGGCAGGTAAGGGCCCAGGGGCCAGTGTCACAGGTCACAGGCCTGTGGCAAGTGCATGCTAGAGATGAGCATGGAGTTGGGTTTCTGGTGGTTTCTGGTGAGGGCTCTGACGTGGGTCACCCCCTGTATAGAGGGGATATGGTCTTCTCTGGTGTTCCTCCTTTGCCTGGAGTCAGAGGCAGGATTTCATTGCCAACCTCTCTGTGCATGCTCTCTGTCCCAAGTAGGCCCGAGTGTTGCCTGTACTGACACAGGAATGCACATGAGTAAGACAGTCTCCTGTGGGCACATGACAAGTCTGACTGTTGGTACCTGGAGTGTATCACCTCTTCTTTCATTCAACTCTCTTAGCTGACTGCTTTCTTGTGTAAACTGGCTTTTGTACTGTCAATCTTTGCCTGCTATCTTTAATCACATGTGATTTGCCTTCCATCTTCATGTATTGACTATAAAAAAATTAGTGTAGATGATGAAATCTCTCTGCACTCCCCTTTCAGTCCTTTCATCTTTCATCCTTCTGAGTGAAATGGGCAGTAGATCTAGATGCCCTTGGTCTGGATGTGAATCGTGAAGAGCAAATGGCGTGTGTCACAAGTGCAGTTACATTAAAAAAAAGAAAAGTGCTGGGTGAAAGCTTGTTGTCTAACATGTTTTTTCTATCCTGCAATACACCTCCAGCCCCAGTGGTTGTTACTTGATGTGTGTCTGGTATGAAGGAGACATGGGGAAAAAATTGGGGAATGGCTTGAGCTGAATCTTACCCATTTTCTACAAGAATATGAAAGTCTGTGGCTTACCTCTGTAGTGTTTCATATTGAGGCATTTTACAGACATGGGTAAGTACAAATATCACCACTCTGTAGATGAAGAGAGAGGCAGACAGATGAAATGAGGCTGACTAGGACTAATGGCAGAATTCTTTTTGTATACCCAGACATTCCATGTTTTTCAAGCACCATTTTCCATTCAGTGCACGTAATTTTATAGATTCAGTAAGAAGCTTTTTATATGGACTGAGATAGCAATTGCTGCTTCAATGTACATCTCCCAGACTTGTGTCAGGGATGGTGTCTTGTATCATGGCCACATCCTTGCTGGTGTGGCCAAATTCTGTTTCTGAATTGCTCCTTTGGTTTGGGTCAATGTCACACAGGATGTAAATCTGAGCAGTGGTAAGTACAGTTGGGACAGTGCTGGCAGCAATGCAGAATTCTCTTCCTTACAGATGAAATGTGAATTAAAACTTGTTTGTTTCCTAAATAATTTCCAGGTGGGAGCTGCAGGGACTTAGGCTGACTGGAAGGAGACACTGACTTTTTTTCTTGTTACTAACTTTAATGGTGCTCTTTTCAACTCTGAAGCAGATGGATTGTGTTTATGTAGAGTCAACATAATTCTTGCCCCTTCAGTGAGTTCCTGTGCCGGTGGCTTAACAGCACAGTGCATTTGAAAAGCTTTGGGTGATAACATGGTTGACAGCCAGTTTTGTATTGCAGCTTTATTCAGTCCTGTGTAGTAAACTTGGGATTGGTCTTTATCTATCACATATGGAGTTTGGAATATTCCACATATGGGCTTTACTCCACTTATGTTCATGCCATTGCAAGATGAGTCTACTAAAATTCACCTACCACTATATAGTCCAATAACTAAATGGGTTTCTTGTACTTGTTCAATATTTTCTGTATATAATAGTTTCAAGATTGTAGCTGTATATAATATTACAATGCAGCTTCAATGTTGAGAATGTATAAGGATTTTATTTATAAGAAGTCTCTTTTCAGACTAGATTTTTTCCTTCTATTTAGTACATTTTTCAGTATCATCAGCATTTTTAATAAATTTACCTTGATTTCTGTATTTGGTTCAGGGAAGCTTTTTTAATAAACAAATCCTATCCTAATCTTTGCTTGTACATTTAAACTTAGTTTTTAAGGGCTTTCAAACTTGGAATTTTGCTTGCTATGTCTGCATTTTTTATTTTCCATAAAGTTTCTGTAAATCCTTCCTACATAGAAGTAAAGGCAGGCCGAGGTTTTAACATGGGTTCATGTGAGAAAGTTCTCTGAAGTTACAAAGACACCACACAGGTCGGTGTTACGCTGCTCTAGTCCTTGTGAGCATGTAACTCACAGGGAAGCTCATAGCAGGAGTGTCCTAGCAACCAGACACCCACACAAAATCCTTGCAGCACCGAGGAAAAAGATCTGTAATGAGCTGCAGTTCAGTGTCAGTAAAGTTGAGTCACTGTTCTGGTGCAATTCCTTCAGTGCTCAGAATGCAGAGTGGCTGATGCTGATTGAAAATCTGAGCTGCCTTTAGTGCAGTGGCACTGGACATACCTGTGTTCACCAGAAGCTGTGTATTTATGGAATGCTGAATGTTTGGAGGTTAGATATAAGAAAGTTACAGGTTCTGGATTCTAGTTGTTCTGTTGCACTTCATTTTTTTCAAATAACGGGATTTGTAGCTTACTTTGGATGGAGTCTTGCTCTCTGATTTAACTCCATTTGCAGAGTCTGTAATTTTACCTCATAAGAATTAATTTCATTTGTGGAGGAAAATATGTGTTCAGTTAATATCTTTTGAAAAAGTACTTAAAGATTTCTGCTTGTGTTCTTATTTTATGAGGAGAGTAACTCCTTTATGGACATATTGCTTTGGAACCCCCTTTCCTGACTCCTGTGTCAGAGTGTCATGGGCTTTGTAAATATAAATGAGCTGGAGAATGGGGGAAATAGATTACTTTTGTTAAGAGAATGGAATTGGTGTCATGTTATATATTTATTTCCTTCGAAAGCACACATTTCAAAAAATACAAAAAACCCTAACCCAAAATTTTATGCTTGTGCACTTGTTTGACCAACCACAATACTACAAACAGCTGAAAGCCTTTGAATTGGAGTTTGTCATGCTGGTGTTCATCGGTTTGCCAGATGCTTAACCTGTGAATATCCTTGTAATTTCCTTGGCCTCAGTGGAAACAATCTAAATCTTCACACTTTGGTGGTGTGGCTTCAGAAACGTGGCCAGGATGGGACGTGTGGGTCACCGTAACATGCCTGGGATTCCACACGTTCCAGAGATCTGTGTGCAGTCCCGAGGGTCTGAGATGGGTGATTGTGCCTGAAAGGATTTATCCCCCCTGCCCTCCCCTAGCAATTCCTTCCCTTTTTTTTTTTTTTTTTTTTTTTTTGTGTTTTTGTTTTTGTTTTATTTTGTTTTGTTAGGGTTTTGTTGCTTCACCAGCTCTCATGTGGATACTGTAGCTCTTCACTGCACTTTGTAGCATCCACCTGTGCTTTGTGGCAGTGCGGGTTGCTGTGTTTGCTCGTGGCAGCTGCTGCATGCTGTGTGTGCACGTGTGCATGTGTGTGTGATGTCTGAGGCACTCATTTGTTCCCCTTTTGAAATCCTGTCTCTGACCATCCCTCTCTGCCTGGATGGGAAAGGGACTGCATTGCTCTGATGTTGTGAACTAACAGCTGTGCTGAATTTGACACTATTTTCTTTATCAGTTATTGCTTTCCTTTTTCAGTCTTGCTATGTTGTATTTAATTTTATTTATTTTTAACAATTGTAAGCACATGCATTCTTTGACTCTAGAGATGTGTTGCTGGCTGCTTCAGTCCATTTACAAAAAACACCAAGCAGGAGTGCCCCAAACCATTTACAGGAAGGAGACTGCATTATCTCTTAGGTTAGTTAGGATTGTGTAGGTTCCTTGGTAACATGTAAGCTAGGAAAAAAAACATAGCCCAGAGAACTTTACAGTAGATCTTTGAAATCCCAAACAGAAGCTCTTTTACTGATAAGTGAATCTGCCAAAGCTCCTGAACACTACCTCAGTATGTGCTGTACTTGTTGTAAATTCTCAGTATGTGGTGTAATATCAAATTTTAAGTGGCAGAAGGCTATACAGCTATAAAAAGTTAAACCTGTGTGGCTCATGCAGGCTGATGGTTCTGAAAGGTATTTTAGACACTTCAGAGCAGCATAGTCTTAATACTATTTTAAAATAGAAATTGATTCTAATGCCATCCTTTATCATTTACCCTAAATGATTGTACTTTAGGGTGTGCTCAGTCTATACAACTGGAGAATCAAAAGAATGAATAGGCTTGAGGAAGATCATGGACTCAGAATAATTTAGCATGCCTTAGTAGTAGAGGAGTAGGTATTTGTTAAAATTATGGTAATTAAAAAAGTATATTTGACTTATTGTGTGGGTTATAAAAGGAAGGAAATGGATTTTTCAAACCTGGAGGTCCTTTGGCATAGGTTAGGCTGGTGTGAAGTTTGCTCACTGTGGAGCTGCTGTTGAAGTGGCTGACAGTGTCCCATAATGGAGGGGACACTGGCCAATCCTGCTGGACCCTGGCAGGCCACAGTGGGGGAGAGCACCCCAGGAACCTATGGCATTGCAGAGCTGCCTGAAGGGAGCATTCCTGACGACACTCTTAGGGTACTCATTGCCAAGAATTTTAGAACTTCGAGATGTCAGGAAAAATTTAGGAAAGGCCCTTAATGGATATCACAGGATAGTCAACCCTTGCCCCAGGAATCTGAGCCTGCACCTCTGCTCTCTCAGGATGCCAGGAGTTCATGAGGTGCTCTCTGAAAACGGGGAGAAGGAGTATGAGAAGGAGTTTGATTTCCAAGCTAGCACGTTGGGTAAACCTTTAGAGAAGAGCTCACTAACCTTCCCTTCATGCTCCCCCTGCCCAATTCCTGGAGGCTGCATGTGCTTCTCATTCTGCCAGTGCACTGCATTTCTTGTTTTGCGATTACTTTTGTCTGTTGTCCCTCTGTCCTCAAAGATGATCACCGCACCTATGGCCCGAGGTGGGATGCAAATCAGAGCACGGTTCCCGCCCAGCTCCGCGGTGTCTGCTACACCACCCAGCTCCATGCCCTTGGGCGGACAGCCAATGCCACAGGTATTTACTGGTCACAGCAGCTGTGTCAGCACAGTGCACAGCTCACTGCCTGGGGCTGCTCGCTGGGCATCCCACAGTGAACTCGCTGGGGTAGCTCGGGGTGTTGCTGTGCTGAGGTTCTGGTTCTTACGGATCTTTTTTCATTTTAAGTTACAGGGAATTTCTGAGAGCTTGTGATATCGAATAAAGCATTTTTAAAGTGGGATAGATCTTTATTTTAACATTTAAAGCTTTTCCATGTTCAGAATTGATTCGAGTTTCATATGAAAGGTCCACGCTCCATGAGTGTGCATTTGTGAGTGTTGCAAGTCAGCACTGCAGTGTACCTGGCTGAGTGGTGTCCAGGACCTTGCCTGGTGTATGTTCATGCTCTGTACAGGTGCTTCCTATGTTCTTAGTAAACTTGGCTCGTTTCAGTTTGGGCAGCTTCTTGGCATGGTATCAGGGACACAGAAAAACTTGAGCTGTTCTTTTCTTTCATGGTTGTGTAGGAGAAACTGCCAGAAGGATTCCACTTGTATGTGCATCAGAGAAGAGCCTGTGTAGGCAGGCTGGCAGCTCCTCTCCAGCTGTTGCTGGAAAATGCTTGAGGTCAGAGCACTTAATTTCTTCTCAGGAGTTTGCAAAGGTAGTGACAGTGACCAGAAAGATTCTGCAGTCCTAGGCAAAGACATCTGCTGTCATTTCTGGTTGAAGATGGATGGTCATTTCAATCCAGGACAGTGTGTATATGTTAACTTTCACAAACCCCACCACAGCTGTGGAGTCAGAGGGGAATTTACTTCATGCTCTGGTCACTGTAACAGTTAATGGATACTGAAATAATCATCACCCATCTGAAATATCCACAATATCTGAGGTTTTCCCATGCTTATTTAAGTATTAGTTTTGGTTCTATTTAATATTTGACTCTCAGCAAAACTTCTAGTTCAAGCATTCAGTGCCATAATCTTTCTTAATCAGTTTTCTTTCAACACTGTAATTGTCACTGAGGAGCTTTGATTCCTGGCACCAAGTGAACTGCTCAGCAGGAAGTGTTCTCAGTAGCATGCCAAGGATTGTGAAAGTGATGTAGAAGGCTGAGCAACTGGTGAAAGCAGAAGAAGAAGAGAAATTTTTCATGAGCATTGATGGCAGTGAAAATGGCTCTGAAGCAGGTGCTAGGATGAGTGAGTGAGTTGTGGTTTACTGGTGGCTGGAAACATGTTTTGAAGGCAGTCTGACCATGTGCTTGACAGCTCTGGTCCAGCATGGATCTCTAGTATTGTCTGCCAAAACATTTTGTTCAGGTTCTAGGTAGAGTAGAAATTAGAAGTGTTGTCTTTTACACCTCTAAATCTTATACAATGCTCAACTGCTGGTGTCTGCTGGGTATAACTTCCTTGTCACTGGAGCCCTTGCACAGTTCACAGTGGGAGTAAAGGCCTGTGGCAGATATGTGGTTACTAATCACTCATTTTAGAGCATGTCCTCTCCTTGGCTGTAGTACCAAAATCCATTTGGATGTGGTGATAGGTAGTTCAGGGTGTGTTTTCTCTTTAGAAAAGAATCTTGGTATTGCACTGAAGAATTCTTTTCAACAGAAGGACCAGATGTGATGTCAATACCTTGTGGCTATTTGTTTTTATCCCCTATGACAGAACTGTCTGGCCTTTTTTATCACTAGATTAATTTGATTCTCCAGTGAGTTTATTTGTTTGGTTGGGTTTTTAGATTATTAGAGTTTTTTCAAACAAAACAACAAAAAATTACTGTTAGGAGGTTTTATTCCTCTATCACCTGGTGTTTTGATTTGCAGGAGAGAACTGAGAGCCCTACCAGCCTTATCTCCTGAGTGCTGTTCAGTCCCTGAGACTCAGCAAACTGGAGACGAACTCAGAGCTGGGTTTATCTTCCAGTGTGCTCTGAACACTAAGAATAGCTTTGATTTAGTGGATGTAAATACAAACTTTTATCATGCAGACCTGAACACCTTTTGGGCAAGACTTCAGAAAATTAGAGTATGGTGCCATGATCAGGTCACTGAAGAGTCAGAGAGCAAATTCATGCTCAGTGGGCTGTAGTAGCTGTCCATGGACATGCTTTTATGTGCAGAAATTCATATCCCTCAGTGAAAAAATATGTAGTTGGATTTCCTTGTATCTCTTGAAGATGCAGGATATACAAATGATCAATAACCAGGGCTTAACTCTGGAGCTGAATGAATTCCACGGATTTAAAGCTCCAGAGAGGAGGGGAATTTTTGTCTTTTGGGTTCATGCTATTTTTGTGGTGTGTTTGTTTGGGTTTTTTTTAAGCCTTTTAAGGAGTCTCCTCCTTAAGTCCTCCTTTTAAGGAGTCAGCTGCAAAGAGCATTTCCTAGAAGTTGAAATTTCTTTAAATTGTTACAGTCTTAATCTGTATCCTGCAAACAATGTGGAAACCTAAATCTGAAATCATCTTTAACCCTTTCTATAGAAAGACATCTGAAATTATGTAGCAAATGAACTGCTGTCAAAGAAAACCAAGGCAGTAAGTTCAGAACTGCACACTTCTGAGTGCACATTTTTGAAAATGTCAGTTTTGCTTACTGTTAGACATTGGCCTTTGCTGTTCTGAAATGAAGCTGGCAGAGAGCAAACCTGAAAAGGAGGAAATCTGCCTGTACAAGTACTTGAATGAAATGGGGTAGTGCAAAAAAGTTCAATTCATCCAGTGCTTATGCACATAGTGAATGCTGCATATCTTTTTCTTCACTTTTCTGCAGTATTTGTAAATTAATGTAAATAATGTCCTTGGTGCTGAATTGCACACAGAAACTTAAATCTGGCAGAAAACCTAATGAAATCTTTCTCCTTTCTTCCTTCCCAAAAGACAAGGATTTAAGTGTTCAGAAGTAATTTTTTGTAACCAATTTGAGATACTTAACAGGGGCCTGATTCAGGAATTGATGAACCACTCCAAGTGGTCTTAGTCTGACTTGATGAAAAATGGGTGCAGTATCCATATGGGTAAATTCTAAATCACTTGCTGTCTAATAGCACATTAAATACACTTGTGAAGAATCAGGGAATGCTTTTTGTAGTGTCCGTCCTAGCTCCCTTCCAAACATGGTGAGCTGTCTGCAGGAGGCAAACTGTGCTTTTCAATCTCAGAAATGCTTTTCCAGCTGTTGAGGAGAGACATGCTGTTAAAGAATCCACCTCCTCTAGAAAACAGTAAGCACAGGCTCAGGAGTTGTTGGTTATGGAGAAAAGGGAGATACTGTATCAGTTCAGCCTCACTTGTTCTGTATTACCTTGTGTGAGAGGTTGCAAAGGTACTGGGGTTATTGAGGATTGAAAAATAATCATAGTATGTCAGGCTGCATTTGATTTAGAACTAATGTGTAATGGGTGATAAACTAGTATCTTCCAGCTTGGTAGTTTTGCCCTGAGTGCACTGAACTGGGAATTGTTAGTGCCCCTTTTTGGGGGGCAGTGTGACTTTCTGCACAGCAGCAATGTGATACCAAGCCAGGCATTTCCTCTTGTATCAGTGTGTCCATGCAAAAGCAGACAATGCAATACTTTACAATGTGCTAAGTATCACGTGCTCTGCATACAGTTGAATTCTTTAGATGGATTTTAACAAGAGAGTGAAGGGCAACACCAATTTGCAGAGCCTGTGATGTGCCTGGGGCTTATGGGTTTACTGGAACCTTCGCTTAAGAATGGTTTAGACTGAGGGAAAGAGTTGTTAATTCAAAGATGCTCATCAGTGACTTACAGAATGGACACATGGGTTAATAACCCTCTGCAGGCTAATTCCATTTATCTTTGTGTGTACTTATTTATAGCCTCAAGTCATAAGAACTCTGATTGTGCCTTAAACAAATGTGGTCGCTTAATATCTGCATTACTGTCCCATGCCTCTGCCATTGCAGAGGTTTCCTTGTTTGGTTTTAAGAGATTAAGGGGGGAAATGTGTATTAGAACAAATGTGAGAAGTTGCTCAAATTTTAGTGTCATCTGGCACTGGCACTGTAGAGTGTAGAGAATAAACTCAGTTGTTACCTAGAGTTTGGTGCTGTTCTGGAAATGCTCTGACTTGCCTTTTTGTCCTTTAGGCACACCTTATCATTCTCCAAAGAATGCTACTTCATTTTTTTTCCACACAGACATTCAGTTAGGAGTTTCTATCTCCACTCAGATTTTCAGAATTCAATATTTAAACAAGATGTTGGTGATTTGGCTTATCTAATTTTTTTCTTCCTTCTTCCTAAAGAAAACCAGTTGAGAAGCTGCAGTTAAGTCTGACAGACTTTTGAAGACTGTAATTAAAATATCTAAATAAGGAGGGGGGTTTGACTCTTAATTATCCAGTGGGAAATGACTTTTCTTTCTGCTCTTCTTTAGTTCTAATAAAGTACAGGTTTTTCATGTGGCACTTCCGACATTTTAATTGTAACTAATGGTTTGGGCCGTGAAAAATAGTTATTATATAATAAATTCAAGCTATGTGCAGTTTTAATGGTTGTTTGTGCTGAAGTTGATAAGATTTACTGCCCTGAGAGCTTCAAGAGTGCTACAGGTGGGAGTGTCCTTATGGGGGAGAAAGGAAACTAATGCTTTCATTTCCTGTAGGCCTGAGGATACACTTCTCTCCACAGGTAAAGCCTTTAGTTAGGTTCCCATCCTCTGCTCCCCGTTTCTGTCGTTGATGGTGTCTCTGCCCACGTTGCAGGTCAGCCAGAACAGCATCACCATGATGTCTTCCCCGTCCCCTGTGCAGCAGGCTCAGACGCCGCAGTCGATGCCGCCGCCGCCGCAGCCACAGCCATCCCCTCAGCCAGGCCAGCCAAGCTCCCAGCCAAACTCCAATGTCAGGTGAGCACACTGCCCCTCCCGAGCACTCCTGTTAGTGCCATCAGCGGGAGGCTTTCAGAAACAGTCCGGAATCCTGCTCTGTTTCCATGGAAGTGAATGAATTTTAATACCCACTCCACCGGGAGCACAGATGAGACTGTGTTGAATTCACTCTAAAAACGTCAATCTCTGTATGAAATCTCACCAAGGCAGAATTACAGACTGCCATAATGATGATTACTAACATCCTATCTGCTTACAAGTTGATGATCCTTCCTTGTCAGATTGTGGCAGGTTTCATTGGATGCTTATTTTTCAGCTCTGGCCCTGCTCCATCCCCCAGCAGCTTTCTCCCCAGCCCATCTCCACAACCATCGCAGAGCCCAGCAGCTGCACGGACACCGCAGAACTTCAGTGTCCCCTCCCCAGGCCCTTTAAACACTCCAGGTAAATGATCTGAGAGCTGGACTGCACACCATGGGTTGGGCTGTGTTTTGGTAACTCTAATAGTTCCTGGAAAGCCTGTTGTTTTTGGCATAGTGTAAATTCCAAGTGTTCTACCTAGCAGTTGGCCTTGCAGGTAGTAGACATGTCACATACACCACATGCTTGCCACAACAGCTAGGATTCCCTAATCAAAATCAATTGAAAGCTCTTTTCTCATCACTGAACTATGTAATGGGTTTTTCTAACTTCCCCAGTCTTTGAGAAAAAGAATGGTCCAGCAGTTTATAGAGGCACAACGATTCCTTAGTTCCAACAGGAAGGAATCCTTAGTGTCACCATGCAGTTGTAAAGGACATAACCAGTTCATCCCAGGCAGCAGGCTGCTTTGCTAACACCTTCCCAGGGCTACTCTGGCACTTTGCAGTTCCCTCCCAGACAGAATAAGCACTTTGTGATTCTGTGAATGGAGGTAACATACTGGCTCCTTCTCATACCAGTGTTGTGTGCTTTGCAGATAGGAAAGGACCCACTTAACAAAAACTGCTGTGAATTTGTTGTGATTATTTCATGTTTAAAGCATCAGAGTGAAGGCAAAATAAAGACCTAGAAAATGGAAAATGGGTATATGGAACTTTGCAACTTTGAAGAAAAAGATGTATTAAGTGGGAATTCCTGTTCTGCCATAGAACATGTTTACTTCTACACAAAAACTAGAGGATTGGGCAAGCACTTAAACTATGAAGGGATTTGGATATTTGACATGAGCTACACTTTGAGAGTGCCACATTTCAGACCAAGATTCTGAAATGTGAGAATAAAGTTCTGCAGTATCTTTTATCACCCTGTGACATGCAGTCTTCCTTTTTGCCAGGAAATCCAAATTCTGTCATGAGTCCAGCCAGTTCTGGTCAGTCAGAGGAGCAACAGTATCTGGAGAAACTCAAACAACTATCAAAATACATTGAGCCACTCCGGAGGATGATCAATAAAATAGATAAAAATGAAGGTGAGGTTTCCTGTATTTGGCCATACATTTATCTGTATCAGCTCTCTTATCAGCTGAAAGAAGCAATACTTTGTCTTTTGTGGTGACTTCTTTTCCAGGGATTAAAAACGTCAGAGAAAGTTACCTGTTCTTTCTTGCTTCTAAATAGAAATTTTAGTGTGAGGAGTGGGCAAAATCCTTATCCTTAAATTCTCATCAGGTTTTTTTTTTTAATTTCTGATGGTTTTAAACACATGTAGAGTTTATGTTTTGGATATACTTAAGATTAGATGAAAGGTTTTTAATTCTCACTACTTTCTTTAGTATTGGCTCATGTTTTCATTTTTGACAGTGCTGTATTTCTGTCTGCAAGAATAGAAGCTACTCTTGTAGTCAGTGTTTGTGTTTCTCACACTGTTTCAGATAGGAAGAAGGACCTGAGTAAAATGAAGAGTCTCTTGGATATCCTGACTGACCCTTCCAAACGGTAACCTTTCCTGTCACTTTTCCCAGCTATTCAGAAATCTCTTGTTTAGCACCCAGCCCTGCTGCCACTGAGGCTGTCCCTGGGGCTCACAGAGCAGAACCACTTCAGCTGAGGGGCCCATTTGGTGGGTGATGTAAATGAAATCTCTCCTCTTCCACAGGTGCCCCCTGAAGACGCTGCAGAAATGTGAAATTGCTCTGGAGAAGCTGAAAAATGATATGGCTGTGGTATGTAATGCTTTGTGCCAGCAGAGATAAGCAACTCATTCCAAAAGGTCTTACGGCTTGGTAGGATCATTTTTGCAGTTTTCATTACTCATGCTGTTAAAACTTCAAGTAAGGGTGGACAGAATAAGAAAACAGGAAAAAATGGGCAAGCATTTACTTCATGTAAGTCACCTGTATGGATCTTTTAACTGAAGTTTCAATTTCTTGTGCTCTGTGCCAAGACTTGAATAATTCTTTCTTTGGGCTGTGGCTGATTTCAGGACAGCCTTCCTAAACCAAAACTGTATATGGTTTGGTTTTTTTCCTTCACTTCCTCCTTTAATGTTACTACATACAGTTTCGAGAACTGTTTGCATTTCATGCCTTGCAAGTTCACTGCTATAAATTTTTTTTAGAATCACTACTTCTGTTTTTGGTGATGACTAAAAGAAAAGGGGCTTCTGTTGTGTTTCAGCCTACTCCCCCACCTCCCCCAGTGCCCCCACCAAGCAGCAGTACTTGTGCCAGCCCCTTCTGGACGCCGTGCTGGCCAACATCCGCTCGCCGGTGTTCAACCACTCGCTGTACCGCACATTCATGCCGGCCATGACGGCCATCCATGGGCAGCCCATCACGTAGGTACCGCTGCCTGCTGCTGCCTGCAGCAGGGCCTTTCTCCAGGAACAGTAACAGAGTAAAATTAGTGAGATTACATGGGTTTGTGCACGCTGGTGAGCTGTAGGCTGGTTTTCAGGCCTGAAATTTCTGAGCTTCTCAAGCTGTTTTGGTTTGCTGGAATTTGTTCCCAGCAAGGAACATAAACAACAGGCCGTTGTTTTTTGTAACAGTATCCATGTTGTGAATTCTTCTGGGTGGAGGGATTCTATTCTCTCTTGATGTCCCTCTGGTTTGACCAATGTGGGTGAAGAGTTTTATCTTTCATTCACCAATCACAATTCGGTGGTCTGTGGAAAATTGTATATAAGGGAAGGATCTCTAGAAATAAAGCATTCTTTCTTCATGCAGCTTTGAGAAAAATTCAGAGGAGTGAGTCTATGTCGTGTGTGTTATCACAATAGTGACAGTGACCTGTAGCTTTTCTTTTATTCACCTGTGGAATATTTAACAATTAGCACCTTTCCACCTGGTCCTTCTGTGGACTGTGTCTTACACAGGGCCCCCATCGCTTCCCTCGCAAGCGGAAATATGAAGAGGATGAAAGACAGACCATACCAAATGTCTTACAAGGGGAAGTTGCAAGATTAAATCCTAAATTCCTGGTGAACCTGGACCCTTCACACTGCAGTAATAACGGCACAGTTCATCTCATATGCAAGCTAGGTAAGAAGAAAGGGGGAGGAGATGTGCAGTTCAGTTCTTCCTTGGGGTTCACAGGCTAGAAATCAAGCTCAGTTATCCACAAAAAGCCTCCTGTCTGGCAGGAAATGCTCTGCTCTGATGGAAGTGTGTTTGCCTTCTAGATGACAAGAATCTTCCCAATGTCCCACCACTCCAGCTCAGTGTTCCAGCAGACTATCCTGATCAGAGCCCTCTGTGGATAAAGAACCCCAGGCAGTATGGTATGGAGACATGCCATGACATTTGTTGGGCATGTGTACATGGCAGTAGTGGGGAAGTGTGAACACCTAACGTTGCTCTTTTAATGTTTTTAGTGTGATTTTTATGACAACTTCCATTATCTGTTCTCTCTTTTTTCTCCAGCAGCCAATCCCTTTTTGCAGTCAGTGTACAGATACATGACTTCAAAACTCTTGCAGCTGCCAGACAAGCATTCAGTGACAGCCCTGCTGAACACTTGGGCACAGAGCATTCGTCAGGCCTGTCTCTCTGCTGCATAACAGCTCACCCCTAAACCATGGAGCAGAGAGGACCTCTCAACAGTTGGCCCCTTCCACATGCCACTGGAAAGCCACAGTGTGGGGAGGTGACTTCAGAAGAAAGAAGCCTTATGTTGGTTTGTTTCTAGGTTGTTGGGTTCAGTAGAGAACCTGATGTTAGATGTAGCTTTCATGCTTTCTATCTTCTGCCTCTGTGGACTTTTGCCAGTGTTTTCAGATATACAAAATGTGTATATATGGTTCTCAAGACTGTATTTAGGATGAGTTTTTATTGTCTTCTTAGAGAAGAAATTATTTGTGGACTTCCATCAGGAAGTCTGGTAAAGAGGGGGTAGGGGAAAATGTCCTAATTTGCTTCAAAATTTGCTCAGTGCCAGTATTTCTTTCACTCTGAATGTTTTGTGACCTGACACTGCCCCAGAAATAAATGAGCTGCAACTGGAATGTGCTTGCAAACTTCCCAGTGGGTGCAGGAAATCTTTTTGACTATTAGCTTTGCCCAGAGATGGGATAAATGACATCCTTTTAAGGCATCCCTCAAATATGTGAGATAAATCTGGATAATTATACTTGGGGGTGGGAATGTGGAACCAAACGGAGCAAAAAAGGTATTTTATAGCTTATTTTAAATGCAGATTTGTATAAACGGTTTTTGGTTAGCATGGACCATGTTTCTCACTGAAAAAGAGTAAAATGAGAAAGAAGAGATACTAATGTGCACACTGACTTCCTCTGTAAATTCAGTAAATGTGTTCATAAAGATGGGATGGAAACCAACAGTATGAAGGCCAAGTGACACAAATCAATCCAGCAGGTTCATAGCTACATTTCTTCTTTTAAGAGTCCTTCTGAGGCATCTGGCTTCCAGTGGGAGTTAATGCAGTGCAGAAACTGAAAATGTTTCTATACTAAATCTATTTGTTTAAACAAAAAAGGCAAAAAACATCATCTCAGGAGTAGAACTGACAACTAATCCGTTGTGCCTTGAACAGTGTGGGCACTCAAGTCAGTCATCAGCTGCCTTATTGTTGGCACTTTGAAAAAGCATTTACCACAAGTAACTCTAATTTAATGCATTTTTCATATTTCCCCATGTGTCTAAGTTGCTCCTTCTTAAGTTCCTGCTGCAGGAGAATTTCAAGTGTCAGATATTCCAATTATATCCTGTCTCTGTATTGTGCAGCAAACCTTAATGAGTAGCTGGGCTCTCTTACAGTAGTGTCAAGAAATTGCTATGACCTCTGTAAATCCCTGTGGTGTCATCAGTTTTAGGATTTTCTAAATGTGGGTACTTAGTAAGCACTGACTGAGGCAGCAGAATGCTGTCAGTATTTTGTACATGAGCTAATGCATTACCTGTTTGTTTCTACTGTAATAAATTTATTATTATTCCTGTGTTGGATGCTGCCATTGTACTGCTCTTCCCCTATTAAGATACCATGGGATGAGGGTTGGTGTGTTCTGTGGTAAGTGAAAACTCACGGGCTTTGAAGGTCAGGGGACAAAATCATAACTGACTCTGGCTCTCCTGCACCACATCCTTCCTGGCCTTACTGAACTGGAAGAACTGGTCAAGAGGTTAGTGATGGGATCTACCTGTGGCATGACTGCAGTTTTATAAATACTCATGGCTCATGCTTCCCCCCCCCCCTCAAAAAAATAAACACCAAAACAAACAGCATATTCACTAGAGTCTACAGGAACACTTTTATAAAAATAAAATTTACATTGATTATCTCTACAAGGCAACAGCAATGTTTATAAAACTCCATTCACTTCAGTATTAAAAAATATTTTAGGAAGATCTGATATAATTAAAACATTTTAGTCATGGAAGCCCAGGCTCATCCTTAAAACATTTATTTTTACAAGCCAGGAAGAGGAAACTAGTGTTCATGTGGTTTCCATCCTTCAAAGAAAAACGTCATTATTACAGCATAAAGAAAATATCCAATTAGGATAATGAATGTGCAGCCAACTGGCCCAACATAAAACCAGGATGCAAGGAAGTAGATCATCAGCAAAGAAATCAGAGTCCTGTAGCTGGCCAGAAACCTCAGACTGATCCTGGGCCCCCAGTTGTGGCTGGTTCTGTCCCTCGGCACGGGGCTGTACCTGATTTTCTGTACGAGCTGGGGGTTGGTCAGATGATAGCGACAGAGTCTGCCAACAAAATCCTCCCTGGAGCAAAGCACTTCCATCTGATCAGCAAACTGAGGGAAGAGGCAGGTGAAAGTTAGTGTCCTGCAAATGCTGTCATAAAAGTAACTTATGGTTTTCTTCATTTAGAGAATGAGGATTACAGCAAATGGGGGATCAAACTGCACTTCTAAACAGCAGACCTGTCTTAGTGCAGACTTGCCTTGTGTTTTCATACCTAAGATAAGAATTTGCTTTTCCTGTTTAGAGGCATTAACTCTGAATATTACTCCACTGTTCATCAACCAAGAGTCCCTTAATGAATCACATTTGCAATGTTTTATGTAGGAAAGGCAGAATTAGAGAAGCAGGCTTCATACTGCTAGGAAATAACCCAGTGAAGGAGTAAGAACAACTGAGGTGTCACAGGGAGCAGAGGGGCAGGCAGTGCTGTGCTCACCCTCTCGTTGAGCAGAGCACAGGCAGAAGGGGCAGGCAGAAGGGCAGGCAGTGCTGTGCTCACCCTCTCGCTGAGCAGAGCACAGGTAGAAGGGGGAGGCAGAAGGGCAGGCAGTGCTGTGCTCACCCTCTCGTTGAGCACCGAGCTCAGGCGAAACAGCAGCCGGACCAGAGCCGCGTTCTCGTAGCTGCGGATGGGCTGGAGCTCAGCGTCCCCTTGGTACTGCAGCTCGAACCTGCGTAAGCCATTGATGATCTACAAATGGGAAAATAAACACCTCATCTTGCAGCTCCCACCTGAAACACCTTTCTACTGGCACCTTTTCTAGCCCCAGGGCAGTTGCATTTCTCTTCATCACAGAAGGGGAAGTTGTTTTTTCAAGAACAGCCTAGGTAGTGATGTGGAATCGTTTTTTCTCTCACCTGGTACCTGCCAAGGGGTGTAAGAATGAGGCCATTCTCACTTGCAATGCAGTCTGGAAGCTGCTTTTTCCCATTCTCATCTTGAGCTGTCCCACACTTCATCATCATCTGGGTCAGCTGGGCTTCACTCAGCTACAAAAGAACAACACAGTTCTGAAGCAGGGGTTTGATCCACCCCCTATTTAATTTATTTCTCACTTAACAAACTCGTTAGCATTGGAAGTCTTTGACAGCCAGCTCAGATATTAAGAACTGCTTAATAGCACCTCAGTTAGACATTAAAAGGAGATAAACCTCTCCAGATTTGTCCGTGCTTGTCCAATTCTAGAGAAGTGCTCTGGTTTATAACTCCCTTAGCTCCCAAGGAGTATCAAAGGGCTCCTAGGGCAATTCTCTACAAGCAAGTGTGGCTGCAGAGAAATTATTCTGTTATTTTTAAGTTTAACAGATCATCCATAGTTGCAGTTGTAGTTTTACAGCTCTACATTTAGAAGATATTGGAGAGTGATTAAAATTGCCTGTTTGGAAACATGAGGAAGGCTTGGTGTAAACAGGTTTGGTATAAAGTCCAAAAGAGTGGTCACTTAAGCAAAATAGGTTTGATACCTAGAAATTCAGAACACCTAATTCCAACTATGTTGAAAATGGGTTCTGAAGCAGGTAAAGTTGAGATGTTAGAATTTACTAGCAAGGTTTCTGGAGGGCTTTGTGACCCCACAAAGTACAAGAGACACAGACATACATTTGATGAATCCTGACTCCTCACTGCACAAGTTCTTAGAAAGATGTTACTTACCTTAAAGATCTGGCACAAATATTCCAGTGCCTTCTCTAAATATTCATCTGTTTTTTTGATGCTGTCCTGCCCAATTTCATCCAGGTCATTGCCTGTGTAGGAACCATTCACCTCAGATGGTGTGAATCTAAACCACGAGAAGAAGGACTGGCTGGCCATTGTCTCTGCAGAATGGTCTGATATGGACTTGGCTGTCTGCTGAGCCTGACAAATTAACTGGGCCAGTTTTAACACCTAAAACAAAAAACAAAACAAAAATTGTGTGGGACAAAGATAGAAGACTACTAAGTGTCAATACATAGATAAAACTATGCCTTGACAGCTGACAGTGAGAGCAATCCCAGCAAACTCGCTCCCTTAGTGCATGTGGGTTTGTGCTGACTGCCAGCTGGATTTCCAGTAAGGCAGAGGCAGTTCTGTTAAAACATTTAAGAAACCTCAGTGCTGCTTAGGTTCTTCAGCTGCTTTTCTTCTTTTTCCTGTTGCTTTTATCTGACTTGCTGACAGGTACTGATCCATCAGAAGATCACAGTAAGCATGTCTGAGAGGAAATACCATATACTACTCTAGGCAGCAAGCTGTTACATAACTTATTATTTATCACAGAGAAATTTTTACAGCTGTGCTGGACTGAGATGCCTCAGGGCCAAGATGTCACTGTCAGCAAACTTAATTATTTAGTAATGCAGGGTGTGAAGTTTGTCACTCTCTAACTTCTCCTGATATGGATGCTCAGCACTGAGAAAACATCTGTCAGAGCAGAAAGGCAGGTGACGAGGAGCTTTGTTGCTTACCAAATTCCTGACTTCTGCACCAAACATCTGTTTATACTGGAAGTCCTGTCCTTCCAGGCTGTACACATGACTCTTCACCTTAAATGAAGCATCTGTAACAGCTGGAGACCGTGATGACAAAAAACTCCCACCAAGAGTGGGGCTCATAAAAAGTCGGTGTTGACGGTGGGGAATAACAAGTTCTGGCTCCAGGAATAACTGTTCTCCTAGAATTTGAAAAAAGCACTGAAGATGGTTACATCATACTGGTCTTGCTGGGGAAGGTCCAACTGCCTTAGGGATGCTGGGCAACTTCATTTAGAGAGGGAGTTCTAAGGGGAAGGAGGCCTTAATCACTGTTCATTATTTACTTTTTCTGTCTAGAGCAGAAATGTCAGCATGCAGATCACACAAAGCAGCATTTTAAGTCTGTAACATTTTTCAATAAAAGGCAGTGGAGAAATATACTTCAGACATTACTACTTGTCAGATCTCACCACTTCCAAATTCACCATATCCTAATTATCCAGAAATGCATACATGACTCTTTTACTAAGAACAGAGATGTTCAGAGATATCTAAAGTTTAAATCCTGAAGTATATAATGAAGTAATACAAGTGTAAGAAAAACTGACAATTGCAATTGGGTTCTTTATTCTTTAAAGTAAAATTGTGGAATGCAATCTCTGGTGATTAGAAGAGAACTACAGGCTCACTAAACTAATTGACAAACAGTGCAGTCAGACTTTGGAATGGTGAAATAGCATGAAAATGGAAGAGAAGTCCATTCACCTCAGTGCTTCTGAAATGAGATACAACTACTGTGAAGAAAGACTGAGACACAACAACACAACAGGTCAAAATATCCTTTTACCTTTCAGGATCATTTCAGCTAGGTTGGGCTGAGCAAAGACCTTAGCTACTCGGAACACCATGAGGGCATTTTTTGGACTGACCAAGTCTGTTCGAAGAGCTCTGTTCAGAAATCCCACAAACAGCTTGGTATACATGAGCAGGTTTTCTTGAATGAAGGCAGCCCTGTCAAAGGGAGTACAGGATTTGTGAGTACAGCTATTTAAAGAACTGTTACTTTGTCTTCTACCAAATAAGCCACTAAGGGAATGTTTTATACTGTCTCTGGAAAGACGGTCTATTTATATTGAGACTAAAGAATACTCTCAAAACAAAAACTGGTGTTCTAAGAAATCATTCTCTAGTCTTATACAGGAATTTAATTGAGGTCGGTGTGTAGTTTCTGAAATCCTGCTGCTTGTCTCAGATCTCCTTGAGGTTTGGCTCAGCTGAGCCCCTGCTGCCCCCTCCTCACCATTTCTCGGAGACGCTGCGAGGCAGAGGCTCCGTGCTCTGTGGCGGCTTCTCGGGCGCGTACCTCCAGGGCTGCAGGTAACTCAGCCACATCTCAAGGACCTAAGCAAAATCACACACAAACCCACAGCACTGCCAATGCTTCTCTGGAGAGGAGGGCAGGAAGGGGTTTTTGTTAACTTTTTTTACACAAAGAATTCCACTGGTCTAGAAAAGAGTGATGTAAAGACCAAGAAGCAGCTGCTAAACAGCAATAACTAATAACTAGTTCTAATAACTAGTAACTAGTTCTGTTGAGTACAGACTTAGGTGCAGAAGCAGGTACATACTGCTCTGAAAGAGGCATCCAGAGGCCAGTGGCCAAAACAGTGTTGCAGAAAGATATAAAGCTTCTCCTGGACAAACCGAGGAATCACAACCCTGCAAGAAGATTCGAAGATAGTCACATGTATAAACCGGCAGCAAATTTTAAAAACAAAACACCCAACCCTACCACCCAACAAGCCAACACACCCTCACAAAGGCAAATAGAGAAAGAACTGAGCAAAACTTGGTTTTTTTGACCTGAAACTACTTCAAGCCATTGAATTTCAACTCAAATTATTACATACCAAATACTAAACTAACTTTGGCCAGAATCCTCTTGTAACATTTTCTTTTCTCTATAGACTAGTGCAATAGCTGATGCTGAAGCTGCCCTCCCTCAGAGGATGTGAGAAACATAATCTATTAGCTCTCATGTGCTTTTAATAATGTACTTCTTATTTAGCATCAAAACAGCATAATTCCACCTCTCGAAGATGAGACTCTCATGGAGAAAGCTCAGCTTTTCAGTTCTGAACATTTCAGAGATGTGCTCATGTACCAACCTTTTAAACTCCTCCAGGGGGCTGGCTGTGTGGGAGTGGGCTGAAGGGGACAGAGGCTCTGGTTTCAGGCTGTTGCTGAAAGCATGCAGATGTTTCACAAGCAGTCTTACCACCAGCACGTGCTCTTCAGTGGGCTTGAATGACTCCTAGATTCAAAGCAAAAGAGAGGCAACTAATGAGTGTCATTTGCTAAATGTCCAGGGAATTCAGGAAAATTACACTGTCAGATTGAAATACAGGAAATGCACTCTTCCTTCTAGGTCCTTCACCATAGTTTGGTGCCACCAGATTTTGACAAGCTGCATCAATCTTCTGCCATCAGTTCACTAAGAAACAGCAGCATATTTGGATTGTAAGAAAAGTTATCTACGGTACTCTAATGCATTGAATTTTCGGCTAGCTTTAAAGAACTGAGTAACTTGTAGATTTTCACTTACCCCTTTCTGAAAAAAGAATAGTCAGCCTTTCATTATGGCTGTAAGTTCATTGCTGCAGAAGCACAGCAGGTCCTTTGTTTATGCTCATGGTTGGCTTTACTGAGTTCTCCTTCCTATGCTGGTACTCATCTGCCTAACAGGAGAGAATAATCCTAGACAGTCACAATAAGAACTGTTTGGAGTCCTGTGAGATCCTGCTGGTTCTAACTCCCTCAGGGGAGAAGCAGCCTGGGTGGGAGCAGCACAAGCCACAGTGATGTCACTAACAAGCAAGGGAGTGTTGGATACAGCAGGGAGGTGAACAAGGCAGAGAAGTGCTGGTTCTCCTGCTGAATGTGCAGCCAAAGCACAAATTCCTCTGCTACTGAGATCTGCTTTAACAGTCAACTAATCTCAATCCACCACTGAAGGCAGATTTTGGGATTTGTATTCTGTTTCACAAAAGTTGAGAAGAATAATGTACATGAAATATAAGTTACAGCGGCAAATATAATGGAAAGTACTGGAAAGGTCTATTTGGATTAGCTGCAAGAAATTTCCAGTGCTTGAGGCAGGGAGGGAGTGTCTATGTCTGTCTTTATGTCCTTTCTCAGCCATGCCTGAGGCAAGGCAGATGTCTTTCTCTGAATGCACGGTGACATTCACTCCAGGCTCCATGACAGACACAGACCTGTAGTGCAGCCAGGCCTGAGACTCTGCCAAGAGAGGGATAAACCTTTAGCAGTTCTAATGAAGGCTGGGCTTGTTTTTGACACCTCCAACTTGTATCAGCCATGTTTTCCACAGTCCTTATGAGTTTATGCAAGAAGACAGAACTCCAAGAAGTTGTGTGTTCCTTGGAGCTTGGACCAGGATCTCCACAGCAGTTAGAGAGGCTGAGTACTCTGCTCCAGGCCTTGAAAGGGTGTAATTTTAAAAATCCCAAGCCTCCCTTGAAGGTACCTTTAGAATTTACAAACCCACCCTATTTCAGTACATCATTTTGGGTGATGTTAGTAGTTTTCCACATAGTAGTTCTTACAATTTCCTCTTAGCCTGGACCACCACCATTATGAACATCACTGGTTTAAAAACTACTTTTCCCCCCAAGTGTTTTTGTTTGTCAAACCTCTTCATACAGGATGGATGTGTGCCATTCTTAATTCTTAATACAGTAATTAAATAAATGTAACATTAAAAAAGATTTAAAGTAGTACTTTCTGTGTTCCTTTCTAAACAGCACCTTGAAATATCATAGCACTTAATTAAAACAAAACAAAAAAAAAGGATTACAGAGCAGGGAAATGCCATGTAGTGCTAAAGAGCTTTATAGTACATAAGCTTAGCCCTCCCCATTCCCAAAATGAAGACCCAATGAATAAAGGACTGAAGTAGGGAAAGAGGAATCAACAATCTGTTCCAACAGGAATGTTTTTTGCATGCACATTTCCTGAACAATCTGCAAATGTACCACTTGTGCTTTTGCAAAAGTGGACAGTCAAGTTGACATTGCCACCACAAATTTAGTATTATCCAATGACATTTCCTTGGCTAAAAACCCCAGATGTTACCTACCTTAATCTGGGTGACAGCCATGCAAATTCTGATCTTTCCTTCCACGCAAGGTTTGCTTAAATGACTACTGTGTGAGAGGCAGAAATCTGCCATTGGTGAAGACAGCTTTGGTGCCAAAAAACAGCATAGCTGGTAAGTTTTATATTGCAAGAATGCATCTCTAGAAACAGTTTCCAATTAGTCCTCAGAACATGCTAGAGTTTAACTCTTTCCTCCATGACCTTTGCTAATATCTCTCAGTATCTGTTTTACTGCACAATTTGGTGAATTTCAATGCAGTGTTCTCAAATTATAAAACCACACCTTGGCAGAAGAAGCTGCTGTACAGCCAGCACCAATACACTTGGCAGATTATATGATGGAACAAGATTTTTAAAAAGGAAACAAAATGAAAAGATGGTAATACTTGGTATGCGTGGAGGGCCTGGTAGCTGGATTGGGCAGGACTACCGTGGTGTTTACTGGAGATACTGAGTCGGTAGTGGAGAACCTCCAGCTGAGACAACAGAAACAAAAAGGAAGGGGGAAGGGAAAAAAGGAGAGAAGAGAGCAAGAGAAAAAAAAAAGTGAGAATGAGCCCAAGGAAAAAGGGTGGGGGGAAAATGAACATCACAAATACAGTCAGGGACAACATATCACAATAACAACTGAAGCCACAGTATCCTCTTTGTTTTCCTGGTGTTCAGTAGATTGATTCCATAGGGTTTTTTACCCTTTATTGACTTGGAAATACAACTGGGAGCAGGTGTCAAAAAAGGCTGTTCTCTTTGCTGTGCTCAGAGCAAGGACTGCTGGGGGATATGAAGATTTTGCCAAATAAATTCCCCATTTCAGAAATCAACTGAAGTGCAGCAACAAGGATTTACACACTGTTGCAGTGTTTTATTAAAAACTGAGTAAGAGAGCAATATTCTGCAAGTCTTTTCACATCTATTTTGAAAACTTTGTCATTTCTTCCCATTCTGCTGGAGAAGCACAGTTTGTATGAAGATGAAACTCAAACTGGACTTTATTGATCAGAGAAATCCTACGTCTTCTCTCTACTTAAGGGCCATTTGGGAAGGCTGCAGGTCTTTCCTCAAAAGAGGAAATTACTTTTGCTGCTAGGGAAACATTACACAGCTAAAAGGGCAGACATACCTAGCACAGTTTTATATGCTGATGCAAAAGGCATCTTGCCATAACACTGAAGTCTGCAAGCCTCAGCCTGATCCCTTCCCGAAGGAACAACCTGAGCAGTATCTTCTGACAATGATAGTGAAGAGGATACTGTAGCAACAGTGACACACATGTATGAAATTAATGAAAAAACATAAAACAAAAAATGTACACTACACAGACCCCAATGACTGTTGTCAGGCATCTAAACTAACTCTCCAGATCACACCTCTGCTGTCTTTAAACAGCCTCTACCCCATCTCCTCCACTGTCAGTTTGGCAGCTTTTGGTTTCACACCCTCAGAGTGGCAGGAGTGTTACTGCTGGCTCCCCAGATTGTCTGCTTCCAAGCTGACTCCCCTGCCACAGGAATCTGCAACCCCCTGGATTTTAATGGGTGTTCCACATGCAGTGCTGGGGGCTGAACACCTGCCATTGGAAGGTCAGGAAGCATGACAAAGTTTTATCAAACTACTTCTTTTTAAGGGTTTCTTGTGGTAACAGCAGAATGGAATAGGAAAAAAGATGCTGCACACTTGGACTCTAGATCATCAGAGAAAAAATAAACAGACAAAAGAATTGGAAAATAGTTGAATTAAAAGGGAAAACAGTGACAGGATAGCAAATAGCATCAACCTCAGGTTCACATCACACTCAAAAAGAATTCAAAGTTTTAATGTGTATCTTCTCAAAAGACATTATTAACTATTCATTCCCATTCCACTGCCTTCTACTCAAAAAGTGAAGTCTGTGATGACATTAACAAGGTTTAAGGAAACATCTGTGACTCTCCTTCTCAAAAAAGTTATCAGACCTTATCTGAGGTCTGTCTTGGCCCATGAAAGTAAACAAATCTGGCTGCTGGACAAAGAGTGAGCAAGTTCTGCAGAACCTCATCCCACCTGCCAGTACAGATAAGCAGCCACTGCAAATCACTGATGGTCAAAGAGCTCGAGAGGCAGGACTGGGTGGACACTGATTACCCCTCCTCCCAAACACACAGAAGGCTAACGGAATCAAGTGAACCTGCACAATTATCAATATTTTTAAGAATAAGGTATAGGGCCATCTTGGCTTTCCAGTCGAGGTCTTTAATGCTTGTGTTAAAACAGAACTTACGCTTCTGGGTGTTCTACTTCCTCACCTGAGGAATACAAGGCAGACTGTTTCTCCTTCAGCCCACCCAGTCTAATGGACAGTCCTGCCCCTGCTGATCTGGGGAATTCCAGTCCCCCATTCCACTGTTCCACCCCTCCCAAAGAGGAAGACTTCCTATTTTACATGTTCATGATTACTTCCCGTCAAAGATGAAACTAAAACACCATCAGGGAGTTATGGCCTCAGGTTGTGGCTCAACACACCTTGTGGAGGATCCTGAAGTGCTGATTTCAGAGAACTGTAAGCTCTACCTAGGCCCTACTCCACCATAACGTGCAGAGTCATTGTCTGCAACTGCTGCTCCCTAGTGCTAGGAGAGAACATCTGAAATACAGAGGGTGAACAGAGGAGAGAAGTTTAAAGCAATCATCATTTCTGGCCTAAGCATAGCGCTTGATGCACAGAGACTGGACAGACAGACAGACCAAAGGTACTTCAAGCAAAGCCTTTCCATCACAGGTGCACAGCCATGCTGCTGCGAGTCCCAAGTGGAGACTTTGCAACATTAGTGAGTTTGCATTTTGACCTCAACTTTTAAAATAAAAGACAAAACCCATCACATTTCAGCTCTCCAATGTTTTTCCCTAGCAAAATACAAATGTGTTTTATTTCATATCCTGTGGAGTGAAGGATTAGAATTTTTCAATCAACTCTCACATTGCATTTCTACACAGGAAAAAATCCTGAGTAGCTTTTATTATTTCTCTCCCCTTCTATGAAAGTCCCACTGAGACCCAGAGGGAATTCAGAGGATCAACATTTTCTCCTTCAAATTCCCTTTACATTTATAATGCCTTCAACCTTAGCCTCCCCAACACTTACTTACTTCTTACATGCAGTAGTTTGCTGCTGAACAGGCCACCACAAACTGCTTACAACAGTGTATTGTCTGAGCAAGTGCTTGTCAGACAATCCAAATTCTGTAGCTACAGAACTGCTGCTGACACCAGTATGGTGAAAAGCATATTTTGGAACATGAAACAATAAAAATGGCTGTTTAGTAAGATTTTTTTTTTTTTAATTTGGATTTAGGCTAAAAAAATGGTTATAGATGTTAGAAATTACTAATTGGTATTTCAGTAACAGTTGCTATCTCTGCTGGAAATCAATTTAGCTATTTTTAGCAGTCATGTTGCCCCAGTGGGATTTAACACAATGGTTTTATAGTGGCATCTTCTCAATCATTAGTACTTTGATGTTCAGATTGTTGTGACCATCCCACAAACTCATCTTTAACAACAAAAAACCAAAAAAAAACAAAAACCAGAACAAAACTTAACACAACTTCTGCAATGAAGGCAAATCTGGATGACACACTTATTCACAACACTCTTTGTAACTGGATTATCAACTCTGGCACACTTATGTAGATACTCTGGTAAGTTATTTCTTTCCTTTGGACCAATATAAAAAAAATTCTGCACAGCATAGAGGATTTACCCCAAGGTAAGAGCTCAACCACCAGGTGATGTTCACAAGTGCAGTACAAACTATTACCTTGACATGAGGGGACTGCATTTTCTGATACATTTCCAGTGAATAATGATGAAGCCACATTTCAACAAAGATCTGCAAAACAAATATTTTCTCAGCTAGGGAAGAGAAGTAGCCTCATGTTGTCAGTCAGAAGATAAGGAAGACCACAGCATATAACTTGAAAACTAAGCTGTACTGGTAATAGCACCTATTCGAGATGTTTCAGGTGATGCCAATGGCTGAGATGACAAACTCTTAGCACCTGCCAGGCATCAATTAGCCAGCTCAGCAACATGGTAGAAACATGGTAGTTGTTTCAGAACAACTGCTAAATCCAGATTTCTTTTCCTTCCCTTGATAATGAACAAAATCAACGTGGCTATGTTTAACCTGTGCCTTTGCATAGAGCATTGAATTGGTGTAAGACTTAAAAAAGAAAATCAGATGCAAAAACTTTTCCAGAAAGAAATACTCAAATGCTTGAGATCAGTTGTTCCATCCTTAGTCTAAGAGAAGATATTAAGTGATTTCTAAGCTACTACTTAACTGCTTCACAGTGGTTCTTTGTTGCATTGACAGGGAGCAACAGCTGCACTGCTCAATTCCAGAGCCAAGCTAAAGCAAACTGGCCTAACTGCCTCTGCTTTAAAAAGAGATCCCTCAGTGAGCAAAAAAAAACGGCTGCAGGGTGTTTTCTTCCTTAACTGCAATGTACCTGAAGCAGTGTTTCTGATCTCCAGATCTCCTGGGAGGCTGGGTCAGCGTTCACAGAGGGCTGGTGGGCAATGTGCCTCTTCAGCAGGCTGGTGTGGTGCATGCCATAGGAGGAGAAAGGCACTGCTGGGGACCTGTGAGGACAAATGCATGCAAACACAGAAGTCAGGAAGGCTTGGTGCAGTACAGGGGGATGTAGGGATTTATCACTGCTTTTAATCAGTGTTTTATAAAATCAGTATTTTTAAAGCAGTCTTTCAAACTGCCTAGATGATTACACATTTCAAACTTTTGCAACTTCTTGTAATTACTAATCACTTCAACAATAACCATAACCAGTGTAATAAGTACATACACATGAAAGTGTGGAGGTGTTTCTACTTGTTTGATTTTGTTCCAACAAGCCTTGTTTTGTCTGCACAGTTCCCACAATTTCCCCTGACACTGGAGCCATTACCTGGGAGTAGGGGAAGGGATGGCTCCCCCAGGATTTGAGGAAGGTGGGGGAAGGACAGTTCCTTCGTGGGCAGGAAACACTTGAGGTACGTGTCCACCAGGATGAAATAAGCACTGTTGGAAGGGCTGACATGATGGGTGACAGGTGAGTTCTGTAAGAGACACACAGGATATACCTGGGGTTAAACACTGCTGCCTTAAGCCAGTGCTGGGGAGTGAGGCACAAAAAAGTAGAAGCCCTGTGGTTAGAAAGGGTGAACTGACAGCAAAGACCCCTTGGAGCCAAGGAAAATGAGCTGTCAGAGAAGGGTTGCTGCAGCAATGACTGTAACCAAGCAAAAGAGAGGTAACAGGCAGGGGAACCAAATAACCACAGCACCAAGCTGTGGTTCTAACTGCAGAGAAATCCTTACTAGGTACAGAGAGACAGAAACTCTTTGGAATCCATTGCCTGCTCCTTGCTGGCACAAGACTGCTTACTGGTGTATCCAAGGTGGGTATTTTGTTGATTATGCAGTCTTGGATCATCAAGTGAACCAAAGCAATAACAAATTCCAACAGAACAGAGGAAACTGCTGCTAATTTAGCTACACAGCACCCCGGCAAGCTCTTACAGCATTATGGAGAAAGGCCAGTACTATTTTAAGGGAAAAAATGTGAAATGTGATACACTTACCTTCTGTGTAATCAAACTGATTGCAAAGTAAAACATGTAATATTCAAATGGATCTGGAAGAACAGAGTTAAGGATCACATAATAAAACCCAGGTATAGCTGTTAGATATTGGGAGATGCTGAACAGACACTACAGTTGTACTTTGTCAATGCTGAAGTACCTTGCTAGAGCTTTTGAGCAAGTTCAGCCTTGGCTTCTTGCTCTCCAGCTGACTGAAACATTGACAATTGAGGTGTTCTCTGAGTGACAGTGTGCATGTGCTGCTCTTGGCTGACTATTTCAAACTGAAACCAGCACAGCTACAGCTACACTGCTTCCAAAAGCAGTCTAGCTGCAAAGTGAAATGACCTTCTTCTACCATATTGCATAAACTACAAGTAGTTACAAAATCAAAAATTGTGAAATACAGTCTCTACTGGGAAACACTGGGAATTTTGTTGTTAACTTGATTAAGGCTACAAATTCCAACAAGGATTTATAAGAGGACATGTTTATTTTAAACTGTAATCTAAACATTTCTAATCAGCCCAAGCTCTTCAGCATGACCATGATTTACCTCACATAGATAATAACTGTAGAAGAGAAACACTCATGATCTGTGTTTTAGATATTTAAAAAAAAAATTAGACACCCAACGATTAAAAGGATACTCAGAGCTAAATTCAAACCTAAACCACCAGCTGAAGGAAACTGGACTTTGTTGTGGTATAAAGAGCATTCTGGTAGGACTTGCTCTTGTATTGAAGCTTTCACAGGGCCCTGAAAGACAGAATAATGAAATATTAATCTGGCTACTCAGCATATTGCAATGTTTTCAGATAGTGAGAGTTTGTATTTCAGCATTCTGGGATGATCTCTACATTCAGCTCAGAGGGATTTTATTGCACTGCACTAGTTCTGTGTCCAAATGCAGGGTCTTTAGAGAACTCTCAACTTTCTCTCTAAAAATGGGTATTCTGTATTCTTTAATTTAAATTCAGCATTTTTTAAGAAAGCCTTCACTGTGACTTTCCCAGTTGGAGTGGGAGCAGCAGAGTATTGGTGTTTGGCTTCTGGTTTTGTCCAGGTAATTGAGTTGTGGGCCAGCAATTACCCTATATCTAATTGGGGTTTCCTTTTGTTAAAGACTGTAGGACTACCTGAACCCATTTCTAGACAGCATATAGGTGGTGGCAGTGGATGAAACACAGCAAAGCAACTCTGCAGATGAACATTTTTGTTGGAAATGTGACACTTGACATCCAGGAGTGCAGTCAGACTTCAAACAAACAGGCAGACACACAGCACAGGCAGGGAAGGCTCTGCTCTGTGATAAATTTACAAAACCACTCTCAATCCTGCAACTACTAATAACCACACAACTCCCTCTGAGGACAGAGTGAGAATCCCAGTGCAGCTTTCCTGGCTGAACACACACATCCAGCTGCTGGGAATAACAATCTCCTAGAGATTTTATGGCGGGGAACTCTCACTCTCCTCCTCCAGGAGCCATTTCAAGAAATGGGTCTGCTCTAAACCTGGAGCACTGAGGCTACACTTTGGCCTATACTGAAACATATGTACGAAATTCCAATAGCTGCAACAAATGTTCAGTTACTCACTGGAAGATATGAGACTGGGAAATCATATCTGTATTCCTCTGCTTGGAGTTTGTAAACCAGCTTCATCATTGGGCCACTGCAAACAAGCAGGAGAAAGAAAATCCCATAGTAAATACCCTCTGCTGCCTCACTTCTAAGAACTTAGCTTTCCACAATGGGAAAAGGTCAAACACTGGTCATTTGTTCACCAATTCATTTCTTAATCTGTGCTGAAATGAATGAGTTTACCTGGGATCCAGGAAATCCAAAGCCACAGAATATTCATTAGGATTTGTTCTTCCTTGCAAGCAGCGAAGATTCCAGCCCACGATGATGCCATCCAGGCTGCCAAAAATGCTCTCCACCAGCCACGGGAAGATGCCATGTAGCTCCTTCAGGGAAAACAGACACAAAGAATTAATGTGCACAGCTCCTCACTTGGACAATCTCTACTGCATGTAGTAGAGCACACAGGGATATGCCTGCCATTTATTTATGACTGTTTCTGGATCATCACTAGGCATTCAAAACATTGCATTACAACTTGGCAATTATTTGAGACCTGTCCTGATTTCTGAGCCTACTGAAGTTGCAACAGTGCTCATCACCATCACTTGCAGTTATTTGCCATATTTTAAAAACAAGTTTTCTTTGTAAACTGAGGCTGAAAGGTATTAATGAAGGATGGTGAAATGAAACAACCCTTTAATGATAAAAAAAGGTTCTTAATTCTTGGCAACATTTTATTCCCATTGTTTCACTGGAGGCCCCCAAAACTCAGAATCACAGAACCAGTTAGGCTGGAAAAGAGCTGAAGTCACCGAGTCCATCCTGTGACCAAACACCACCGTGTCAACCAGACCACGGCACCGAGTGCCATATCCAGCCCTTCCTTGAACACCTCCACGTACCTCCACCACCTCCCCGGGCAGCCCGTTCCAGACACTTTGGACAAAGAGGAACAAAGAAAACAGTAACATAAAAATCCAACTGCCCCGAAAGTTGCCGAGCAGCGAGGGTCTGAAAGAGCAGACACTGCTCACCTTGGCAGGCAGCTCCTCGATGACCGTCTCCAGATCGTGGCACCTCTGCGCAAAGGGTTTGTTGACACAATCCGCCTTCAGCGTGGCCTGGGACAAACCACAAGGGAAATCCGATCACGGCTGCCGGGCAGGACAGCACTTACCGCGGCCACGACGAGCGAAATTCCTCCCTAGCGCCGCTCCGCCAGCGCAGCATTCCTGCCGGCACCCGAGGCTGCACGGCCGGCCCGCGGGTGCCCTCACAGCACAGCGCCCGTGGACCGAGACACCGCCCCACCGCCCGCCCGCCGCATTCCCGGGGCATTCCCGGTTGCCCCTCGCACCCACCAGCAGGAAGCTGGGCTGCTGCAGGTGCGGCCCGGCCATGCCGCCGCTCCCGAACCGAACCGAACCGAACCGAAGCGGCCCGGCCCGCCCGGCCCCACAGCGGCCACAGCGCTCCCGCCCGCGCGGCCCTTTCGCGTCACGGCCCGCGCCGATGACGTCACCGCGGCGTTGCCATGGAGACGGAGCCGCGCTACGGGCGGGCAAGGCCCGCGGCAGGGGCGCTCGGCGGCCTCGGAGGGGCCTCGGAGAACCCTCACGGAGCCCTCAGCGGGCCCTCATGGAGCCCTCACAGAGCCCTCACAGAGCCCTCACGAGCCCTTCAGAGCCCTCAGCGTGCCCTCACGGAGACCTAGCCCCGAGAGCCCTCTCTGAGCCCTCGCAGAGCCCTCACAGAGCCCTCCAGACCTTCACGGGCCCCACAGAGCCCCGCAGAGCCCTCACAGGGCCCTCAAGACCCTCACAGGTGCCCTCACAGGGCCCTCACAGACCCTCAAGAACCTCACAGCCTCACAGGGCCCTCACAGACCCCATCACAGACCCACAGGCCCTCACAGGCCCTCACAGGCCCTCACAGACCCTCACAGGACCCTCACAGGACCCTCACAGAACCTCACAGGCCCTCACAGGGCCCTCACAGGGCCCTCACAGACCCCTCACAGAACCCTCACAGGCCCTCACAGACCCCTCACAGAACCCTCACAGGGCCCTCACAGACCCCTCACAGAACCCTCACAGGGCCCTCACAGGGCCCTCACAGAACCCTCACAGGGCCCTCACAGAACCCTCACAGAACCCTCACAGACCCCTCACAGAACCCTCACAGGGCCCTCACAGGGCCCTCACAGAACCCTCACAGGGCCCTCACAGGGCCCTCACAGAACCCTCACAGGGCCCTCACAGAACCCTCACAGACCCCTCACAGAACCCTCACAGGGCCCTCACAGGGCCCTCACAGAACCCTCACAGACCCCTCACAGGACCCTCACAGGACCCTCACAGGACCCTCACAGAACCCTCACAGAACCTCACAGGGCCCTCACAGGGCCCTCACAGGGCCCTCACGGGGCCCTCACAGACCCCTCACAGACCCCTCACAGGACCCTCACAGAACCCTCACAGACCCCTCACAGACCCCACAGGACCCTCACAGGACCCTCACAGGACCCTCACAGGACCCTCACAGAACCCTCACAGAACCCTCACAGGGCCCTCACAGAACCTCACAGGACCCTCACAGGGCCCTCACAGGGCCCTCACGGGGCCCTCACAGACCCCTCACAGACCCCTCACAGGACCCTCACAGGACCCTCACAGGGCCCTCACAGGGCCCTCACAGGGCCCTCACAGACCCCTCACAGGACCCTCACAGGGCCCTCACAGAACCCTCACAGAACCCTCACAGAACCCTCACAGGACCCTCACAGGGCCCTCACAGGGCCCTCACAGGACCCTCACAGAACCCTCACAGAACCCTCACAGAACCCTCACAGGTCCCTCACAGGGCCCTCAGAGAGCCCCCGCAGGGTCTCGGAGTCTCCTAAGCTGGGAGCAGCCTGCAGGGATCATTGAGTCCAGTTCCTGCCTGCACAGGTCACCTCAGCAATCCACCGTGCACCTCCTTGGGAGTGTTATCCAAACACTCCTTGAACTATGTCAGATTTGGGCCCATGAGTGCTGACCTGGGGAGCCTCTTGCAGTGCTCAGCCACCCTCTGCAGGAAGAATCTTTTCCCGATATCCAGTCTAAATCTCCCCGACTCAGCTTTGTGCCATTTCCTCGAGTTCTGTCCCTGGCCACCAGAGATGAGATCAGTGCCTGCCCCTGCACTGCCCCTCATGAGGATGTTGAGGACCACAATGAGGTCTCCCCTCAGCCTTCTTCAATGTGAGCAAAGTGCCCTGAGCTGCTCCTCATAAGGCTTCTCCTCCAGACCCTCCCCATCCTTGTGTCCCTCATTTGGACACTTTCTAATAACTTAATGTCTTTTTTATACTGTGGTGCTCAAAACAGTACACAATTCAAGGTGAGGCCACGTCAGTGCAGCACAGAGTGGGACAATGCTCTCCCTTGCCCGGCTGGCACTGTGCCCCAGGACACATTGTCCCTCCTGGCTGCCAGGGCAATGGTGACTCACATCCAGCTTTCCAGGACACCCTGGAAAGGGGCCCTTCCACAACCTCTCATTCCCCAGTCCATACAAACATCCAGGATTGCCCTGGACTAGTTACAGAATCTGTCGGTCCTGTTAAATTCCGTACAGCTGGCGATTGCCCAGCCCTCTGATTTACCAAGGTCCCTGTGCAGGGCCTCCTGCCCTCGAGGGAGTGCCCCATAACCCCTGCTCGGAGCCCCAGGGCTTTGGCACCCAGAGCTGCTGAACGCTCCTGGTCTCCGGAGCAGCCGCTCGCAGCCGCTCCCGGCTCCGTTTGCTGATCCCGGTGTGACATGGGCACCGTGCGAGCAGATTAACAGCAGTGAGGGCAAAGGCCGGCCTCAGTGATAACACACACCTCCGGACTGCTCGGAAGGACAGTTTTATCCAAACTATAGCGCGCATCGTGTGCGTGTCCTGTGCTGGATGTGACGCACGCTCGGGTGCGTGTCCTGGGTGGGATTCCTGCCGTGTTTTACACGTGCCTTTGTAGACAGAAACTGTGAGTGAACGCGGATCCTCGAGGGGTCGGTCCGTCCTCCAGGTGGGGATAACGAGCTGCTCTAGCTCCAGAAAAAGCTGATGGGACTTGATGGCAAGGATTCTGCGATGTGTTTATTTGGCTGTAGAAGTTGTTATGTGTGAGTCTCAGGGCTTAAGGAAGCGGTACACCTGGTGTATTTTAAGTGGGTGATGGGATCGGAGGAAGAATGCAAGAGGAAATAAAGGATTGGGTGAAAATGTGGAAACACAACTGGAGGTGCTCGGTGGGATGGCTCAGTGATGCCTGTTCAAACAGATAGCTGCATGGCAGAAATGTATCAAATTGTTTTAAGAACTAATGGAACTGCTGAGGAGAACTGTGAAATGACAGTCTGAAGCCTAATGAAATCGATGGTACAGGTTCATTATCCCTCTTACATGGAGCATTTTCACATGTATATATCAAGTCTGTATAGATATTTTTTTCCCATTTTGCAGATGCAAAGATCAAAGTCCAGAAAAGTCACCTTTCCTAGGTTTCACCTCTGATATGCCACTTACCTAGGTTTCCGTTTTCCCTTCCTCCCAAATTTTAGCTGCCTTTAAGCCACAGCAACAAGAAAGTCTTTTTTTCTGTTGCTGGTATGTTTTTCCTGAGCGCAGTATTCCTGAGGGAGTTGGAGGCTGAGCTGTTTTCTGCAAGTCTGCACGTTTTGCAGCTTGTTTTATGTTTTTTATTGTTCATTGTCAGAGGTTTTAGATGCAGCAAACAAGTCCAAGCTGGGAACACGTGACTGTAACTTTAACCTGATTATTCTGATTAGTGAAAGGAAAAGACAAATTAGAAATATCTAATTTAGAGAAATAGCATAGGCATCTGATAACATAGTCAGACCTTGTTGCTTTTGTGGGATTAATTTAATCTCTTCCTGTAAGTACATGTTAGAGTGTTCTAACAGTGGAGATCTGTCAAATGTTTTCTTTTGGCTGCAGAATTATTTGGGTGTTGATATGTCAGGGATGGGTGAAATGATTAGAAAACATCCAGTCTGTTCAGCTGTGATGGGAACAAAACCAGACTACCAGCTAATGAGAAACCATCTGGAACTGGGCCTGGATTCATATAGGTGAGGAGAAAAGGGGAATTTTCAGAACGGTCATTATGTTTCTAGCCCAACCAAAGTAACTTCTGTCTGCAAAGCTGTTCAGTTCATGCAGACATCAACTTCATACTGTTCCTGACATGCACAGGCCTGTCAGTCAGAGTTCCATATGGCTAGAGATGAGACTTCATGTGTAGTCTGAGAAAACATTAACTCACCCAGTGCATGTGATGGCTTCTCCTGTGAAGGAAATGTCAGCAGCATAGAACCACTGCAGGATGAGGCATCCTCATCTCCACCCAGTTTGAGTGTGCAGCTCTTTGAGCATCCATTGTCATTTTTCCTAATGATTTCTACAAATTTGTTATATTTTTGCCTGGTTTCTGCAGGCAAAGATTGCTTAAGATATTGCACAACAGCATTGGTATCAGGAGCTCCAGCTTGCCTCCCACAGTCTTGAGAGTATCTTAAGAATAGTCTGATTTACACTAATAAGCAGTGTATTTTGTGCCTGTTTGTGGGTACTTGAGTTTTGCAACTTTGGCAGTCCCATTTTGAAGATTTTCTTCTCCATATGAAGCACTATAAATTTGGTCTTAATTAAAATTGGATTTCTTACATATCACATGAATCCAGAAGCTTGAGGCATAAGTAATCTCAGCATTTCAGCACTTGGGATAAAATATGAGTACTGGTGGCAGGGTGTGTGAACATAATGCATTATGCAGGGGGCTGAAGCAACTCTTGGATCGGGAGTCTGAGGAAGCTGCATATGGTGACCATTACTGAGTTTTGCTTTTATATTATAGTGGTTGAGGTCTGGGATTTGGCTTTGAAAAGTAAAGCCACACTTAAGGTACCATTTTCCATTCTACTTGCTGGTGGTTCATATTCTGCTTTTAAGTAAGGTTAGCTGGGACAAGAAAACACTTTGTGCCATTTGTGAGATGCTTTTCCTGTTGATTTTGAAGGAAATAGTACTTCAAGCTGATAACTGTGCTTTCATTTCCAGAAATGTCCCTGTTTCTAAAACAAGATCTTGTTGCAGTAAGATAAGGATGAATTGCTCAGCTTTAGCTAATACTTGAAGTGTGCAGTACGAGCTCTGCTTGCTATTTCTACTTTGCCAAATTGATATTCCTATTTCTCAGTTCACCAGGTTCCTGCCAAGTGCCACTGAGGGCAAAGTCACCTTGTCCTCCTGAGCTGCAGTTCTGCCCCAGGGGCTCTAGAACAGGGGCACTGTGAGGGAGGGGGTTGCCTTTGGCTGCACTTGCATCCTGCCCTGGATGTGCACAGTGCTCCACACAGCCCTGAGGGGAGGAGTGGGCTCCTGAGTAAATGCTCCTCTCTCTGTGGGGTTTGCTACAGAGCCCCAAATCAGCCTTAAATTCTGTTCATTTCCAGCTATGCAGTCTGTGCCTTCCAGAGAGAATCTTTATTTGTCAGGTAATTACTGTTCTCACTTAGAACAGAGACCTCTTTATGTTCCAACACGTTTCCAAGTGTCTTCCCAACTGCAGGATATTCACCAGTGTGGCGGAGAAGCATCTGTCCTTCTGCAGAGGGACTGTGACATTCCTTGCTCCACAGCACTGTGTATCTGTGAATGTGATCACTCTTTCTGTGCCCCTGAAGGGCAGGTTCTCTGTCTACAAGATTTGTGTTGGATGAGTGTTCCCAAGGAACCTGCCCAGCTATCACCATGGCAAGGTGTCCTTGGATGAGTTTAGCATGCAGGTCCTTTTAGAACCCCAGTACTTAAAAAAACCAAGTAAATACAGCTCTGAGCTGCTTTATAAAATGAAATATAATAAAGAAGAAATAATAGCCTTAGGAAGGGAGGCAGTTCAGAGCTATAAAATATGAATGGAATAAGCTGTAGCTGATTGGTTTTGTAGCTGATACAGTATTTCATGTTATTTTTATCCTTCCAGTTAAAACCAGATACTGCCATTCTTAAAGAGCAGGGAATCTATTTAATGATACCTTTAATAATCTCCGCTTTCTTTTTGAAAAAGCATACTATATTTTGGAAACAGAATGTTTCTCCCACTAATGGATGTCTGCCAACTGGCTTTCATCTTTATCCTTTCTGCAGTGATTTATCCATGTGAATAATTTGCACTCAGAGCATGCTGTTTTTAGCTCCTGGCAGTCAAGAAGAGAGAAATCAATGTAGATTGCTGGGGTGAGTGACCAGGAGGTGAAACTTGAAAGCCTTGAATATTGGCTGCTTCAGCCTGACAAGCACGATGAAGTGTGCATGAATGGGGAACTGCATGGAGCCATGGAGGAGGATGAGGCACAGGACCTCAGAGGAGACTATAAAAAAGAACAAATGCATAAGATCCCCTGAGGCAGGAAGTGGACACTCATGTAAGAAGCTGCTGTGAATACTGAACAACTTCTGGTGTAGATTCACCTTTCAAATCTTTTACTCACGTTTACTGTTCACCTTTTTTTAATTTGGCTTAACAATGTGGGAGGCCACAGATTTTCATGAAGGTGCTTACAGACATAGTATTGACATTTCTATTTAGTCAAATACACTTTTAAATATAGTTTGGATTTATATGACTTTTAGCTTCTCAGAAGCTGATGCTTTCTTGTTCCTTGAAGATGGATTTATTTCATTGCAGTACAAGAATTTCTTTTCTAATGTAACATCATGTTGAATATAACAGATTTTCCACAAACCCTTATTTGCTTCTTTAATTTTATTTCTCATTCCATGTGCCCAATTCTGTAACCAAAATTGTCACAATAAAATCTCCCTGTCATACAGGAGACAGAATTAAGGATGGAATTAAGGATGGAATGAAGAGTTTCTGCTTTGGATGCCGAGCCAAGCGTTCAAGAGCGTTTGAAATGTTGAGATGAGAGAAACTGTCTTGGAACAGGCTGTTCTTATCCTGAGCCGGATTTCTTGGTGTATTTCCAGCAGTACTGAACAGAACTGAGCAATGGGCCCCAGAACTAAAATTTGTGACCCAGTAGGACAGGCCCTGTTCTATTGTTTTTCTCCCTGGGGTGTTAGAACCAACCTAAAGCAAACTGGGTGCAGGGGCTCCAGACTCATGCCTGCTGTGTGTGACAGCAGGACACAGAGCAGATAGATTAGCAACCCACAATTCATCCTATATATGTGAAATTTTCAATTACCAGATTTCCTGGGTTGAAGTTTATTTTCTATCATGGGACTGGATTTAAAATAAACCATTCTTCATGTCAGTCTGTAATACTTGTAGGGAGGTCAGTGGGATCATATCTGGTGCAGGACAGTACCTAAGGACTTACAGAAATACTATAAAAATAGAACATCACTATTCTGTTGAGAACATCATTGTTCTGTTCTCCAAAATACTAAAGCCTTATAATCTTGCATCTAAATATGAAATATTGAATAGTGTCACAACAGGTGCCTGTAAATCGTTCAAGTTTGGAGAAAAAGTAAAACATTTGTCTGAGGGGAAATATAAATTTTTATTCCTGCTGTGGTGGGAAATGAATGTGATTTGTAGGATTGCTGTTAGTTAAAATGAAATACAGTTTATTGCATAAAGAGTAAGGATTCAGACAAGTGCCATGTGTGGGGTTGTTTCTGTTGTGCCATATAAGTATATGGCTTAGCTATCAACAGCTCATGTTCTAGGGAGCTCAGAGACTGACTGAGAGTAGGAATTGTGCCTGGACTGAGCTGTCATTCAAGGATAGAGTTCATATAGAGTTCATAGGATATGCCTCCCTATCCTGTTCTTATATCCTTCAAGTTCAGAAGTTTAGAGTTGCTGAACAAGCCACAATAGAGGAGAAGAAGACATTGGCAACCTCTGGTATCTAAGGTGATGTTAGCTGAAAGTGATTGAAATGCATAAGCAGAAAAATCCAGAAATCTCTGCGTCTTGGTCAGCTCCAGGGGTTAAAAAATCACCACCATCAATGCCAGGAGAGCTATTGCTGAATGTGGAGCCCTGTTAGTCATCTTCTCCAGACCTATCAACTGTTTTGGGTAGCACAAAGCATGATGTCATGTCAAGAACGTTATTGAAGAAGTGCTTCAGGAACAGCCTGGGGAAGATCCTTTTTCCTGTAGGTGTCCTCATCTCACAGTCTATTCACTAAATGGTGTATTAGTTTATAAATGCCCTGAGGCACTGATGGATTCTGCACAGATGTTTCTCAAACATCTCAAACTCCACCTGATAGGACAGAGTACTCATCACTGCATCACTGAAGAACAGCAGTAGCTCTGCAATTGGGGACGGTCTATTCCCACCTAAACCTTCCCAAGTTTTGCAGTGAATCCCACTGTGTAAGTCTCAGTACAGACATGGAGTTAGAGTTAGAAACCAAAGAAAGAGAAATCTAAATGTACAGTGAGACAGGGACACTCAAGAGGGGTTGTCAAAACAGTGGGCAGACTGTTGGTAGGGTTCTGTAAACACCACGTGCCCTGGGAGTGTGGCTGTTGTCCTGGCTTAGAGCCCAGTCAAGGTCCAGTGTCAACATTATGGCTCTGACAATGAGAAATTCAACCATATGGCAGGAGTGGAGTTCAGAGGCGATACCACAATAAAAGGAGGGCTTTTACTTGGGCTCTCCCCTGAGCAATCCTTTGCCTGGGGACTGGAGTGCCCCATGGATTAGGGACATCTTAGGGTAGGTGAGGGATGGGTCTAGTGTCTTAGGCAGAGGCAGGGAGGTCATAGAGTCATGTAGGCTGGAAAAGGCTTTTAAGATCATTGAGTCCAGCCATTAACCCAGCACTGCCTTCTCAGGCAGAGCCTTGTTCCCCTCTGCCTCCCTGTGAGCTGGCTGTGCTGGGCTCAGTGTGGGTGCTGCCCAGCCCAGCACCATCCAGGCCCCACAGTTGCCCAGGGGTGTGTGAACCAGAGGTGTGCAGCCTGCACAGCAGCCCTCGGCAGGGATCCACTCCTCTGAAAGCTCTGGGGCTGTCACTACCAGAGAGGAAAGGAACCATGCCATGAATTTTTCCTTAGCATGGCCAGGGTTAACACAATCACCCTCAACACCCACTTATTTTTCTTGGGACAGAGCTACTCTCCTATGTAAATAGAGATTAAGTTCATTGCATCCTTCTAAAGGACCTACTATCAAATTGTGTTTAGAATTGTGCAGAGGTCCAGGCAGAGGGCAGAGTTCCCAGTTTCACTAATGAGCTTTGTTTCCAAGCCTGTATATTTTTTTTTTTTAATTCTTCTCTATTTCCCAGAAATGTGTTCTGCTTTTCAACCTTTAGAATTCATATCTCATATTTCTAGCATGCTGAGAGATTCCAGCTCCATACTTCCTTACTTCCTGTCCATGATAGTTTAACCTCTAGGCATTCACATTGCTTCCCCACCATCACTGAGCTGTTGCTGTGCAACTCCTTGCCTATTGCTGTCCATTTTATACTCTGGCTGTTCTCTGAGTGTTTGGATTTGACATTCCTGTTACTTCCAGTAAAAGAAAGTGACGAAACACCAACTTTAACATCATTTTACTGTTACAAACATTTACATTATATGGCTGATCAGAAATGCCAAATCACAACCTCAAGAAGAACAAAACTTTGGTTCTCTTACATGAGCAATATTTGCAAGATGAGAATTCATGATGTGCTGTCATAAAAGAGCAGGCATCAGCTTGGAGCAAGGAGGTGCCTGAGGGCTACTTCCAGCATCCAGCCTTGTTATTGACAGTGAGGTGCTATTAGTTTCAGAAATGTAGACACCTTTGATTGCAGCAAGTAATCACCTTTAATCCTCACTTTGCTGAGTCACTGGGGAACCACCAATGGAACTGTTTGGACTCAAAAGGAAGTTCCATCTTTAATTTCATGTGGAAACTGGCTATATTGGAGAAGAGCTCTTAACTGTAGTCTGATTTAAGTATGACTCTCTGTCATGTTCTCTGTTGGAAATGATTTCCAGTCCATCACATGTTCTCAGTGAGTTGCCACTGCCTTTGTTGTGATTGTTGCTTCAACAGTTAAACCTTGAATCTCAGGTGACTTCATGTGTCAGCATAAATACAACCAGGACAGGAACTTGCTTTTGGTTTTCTAGTGGGTTGTGGGAAATTACATTTATGATTTGAGATGGTTTTGTGTTTATCTTGAACTCCTCTGTCACATCATATTTGCATTTATCAGGAGATCCTGTTTAACTGTCCAGCACATCCATGAGGCATGAGCTAAACATTGGCTGTAGGTGCAGGGTTGTGGCTTAAGGGATAAAGCCTGTGTTTTTTAAAAAGACTAAGAAGTTACTTAACTCTCCCTTTTACTTTCTTGTTATAAATCCCTTTATAATTCACATTCTAGGACTCCTGCTGGGCTGTGACTGTACTTCAGCCTGTTTTTCAGAAAAGCCCTGACAAGTTGGCTCAGTTGCCCAAAGGGTCAGAGGACAGGCAGCTCTCTCAGTCTCAGTGGGTTTCTTTCTCTCTGATTGTTCATTTAGAGTAATGTTCCCAAAGCCTTTATTCTGGGTTGTAGCATGGACTGCTCCCTGCAAGTTCAGGGCTCGGGGTGCTGCAGTCAGGAGGGTGTCAAAGGGGACATGACTTGCAGTGGGTTTCAGAAGCTGCTGCTTTGAGAGTGGCTCTTTCCAGCTCACCTCATTGCTCTGGGCTCACGGGAGGGCAGCAGTAGGTGACAGGCCTGGCAGCACCGAGTCCTCCCCAGTGGTGCAGTGACAGTGTTGCCTTGGTCAGACAGAGCTACTTTGGCAAGTCCTGTCTTTCTAAAGCAGAGACTCTCCACTGTTACTCCATTGCTGGAGTAACAGCAGTCTGGGGGATCAGGAGTGATGAGCCTGAAGGGAAGCAGCACAGTGAAGATGTGTTTTGCTCTGAAAACTTTTATCATCCTGTAAATCAGAAGCTGGATGTCATTGGGAAAATCCATTAAACTAAATTATCAACGGGTACCAGATACAAAAAGGCATTTGTAGCTCAGGAAGTTTCTGAATTTCAAGTATTTGGGGGCTGAGAGAGCATTTAGGGAAGAATCACTGCACATTTATTGTGGTACTCTTCCTACTGTAGTCTTCCCTAGGCATCCAGTGCTGCCTGCTGTCAGAGGCAGGAGCTGTGGGGCTCTCAGTTTGACCCACCTGCCTGTCTTTTTGTTCTAATATAAATACAGTAAACATCTAAGCCTATTGTTTAGAAAGCCTGGAAATGTAAGCAAAAGAGACAAATTTTCTTTAGATGAAACAGTATCTATGACCATGAAAACAGGACGAGCTGTGCTGTAAGTCTTTACATTTGAACATTGAACTGTTTCAGAGGGTTTTAATTTTTTTTTCTCTTTCTAAACAATGTGTGGAGAATGGAAAAGTTTTCTCAATATAAACACTTGTTTTTACTGCACTTTTGTTTTCAAAATGGCTATTTGGTTGATCTTTATAAACAAGCCTCCAAAATATGGTGTTGGGCAATCTTGGCCACTAATGTGTGTGTAATGGGTGTGTTTATGTGTATGTCCAACTCTGTTCATTTCTGAATTTCATGTCAGTCAAGGAAACTTAAAACCTGTGCAGTCTGCTGAGAGTCCAGGCTTGGCATCTCCCTGGAATCCTGCCAGGTCTGCCTTTGATTCCACAGCACTAAGTGGAGTAAGCAGAGGAGGGAAAGTCCAAGTTGGCTCTGACACTGAGATGTGGCCCCATTTTAGCACATGACATGAAACAGAGACTGACATTCAGGAACTGGGTTTTGCTTGTCCCAGGCAGTGGGAAATGGGAATAGGCAAAGGAAGGAAAAAGTGCTGGTTACCTTCTGACAAGAGCAAAGGGTCTGATGAGGGTTGAGTCTGGAAGAATTGTTTCTTTGGGCCTTGATGATGGTTGCATGATTTGAAGGACTAAGTCTTCCCATTCCAGAAGGTGATAGATGCTGGGAAGAGCTGCTGAAAGAAGAGAATTATCCCTGTGGTAGAGGCATGGCCAGGCTCTGCCATGTCAGGAGGGACCTGTCAGGGAGAGAGCAGCCCCAGGCCCCAACTGTCCCAGAAAGGAGGGAGATGAAGTTTTAATAATAAAGCACTGTCCGTGCTCTTGGGCCACCCAGAGGATCTCTGTAACTGGTTATGAATTCCACATGTTTTGGGGGTGGAATGTGCAGCACTCAAGAGGCTGCACCAGGAATTGTCAACTGGGAAAGCTGTGTGGAGGCAGTTCTCAGGAAAGAAAGCAGCAGGCAGGAGGATAGATGCTGATGGGGTAATGTGATGGAAATACCTACAGTCACCTGGTAGGAGAGCTGTGGATTTCTGTAACTCATCCAGGGCCTGAAGTGACAGAAAGTTGTACTGCTATGTACAGCATCCAAAAGACTCTGCCTGAATTAGGCAGTGAAAGTGGAAGCACGGTACAAATTGCTGGTGCAGACAGAAAGGAAAAGGGGGCCAGAAAGGAAGCCAAGATGCCATCAGCCTTGTGGCTTTAGCACCTAGAGCTGGGTTTTGGTTTCCTGAGTTTCAGCGAGCCTCATGTGTGAGGCTGAAGGACCATGTCTGGTTCCCATTCTGCCTGCTAGCATGGAGCTCTGGACATGCACACTGTGATCCAGTTTCAGTGTTCCAAAAGCTTTCAAATTAATTTAATTTTCATTAAACTAGGACACCCTGTCCCATCACTGCTGGAAGTCCTGTAATCTATTGCAGACAAACCCCAGATGTTTCTGTGTGCCTTATTTTGTCCTTTCTAAGTTGACCCTGGTGCACCATGTAGAAACTGTTTCTTTTTTGTTAAATGTTGCTGCTTCCATCTGCCTTTTGGTAGGGAGACCAGCAGCTCTGCTCTTTGTGGGAAAAAAACCCACAAAACAAACAAACAAACAAACACCCAAAACAAAACAAAAAAAACAAACAAACAACCCAAATAAAAAAAACAAACCAAACCCCAAATAAACACCCCCTACAAACAACCCTCCCCAAACCTCAAAGTTTTCTTGAGTCAACTTTTTTCCTCATGCAACTGCCTTTCTTTTGATGACTTCTGTGGAAAGCTACACATTACTGTAGCTTAGGGTCTGAATCCAGAAGAGGTTTGTGAACTGTACTGTGCTGGTACAGCCACTCTTTGGAAAGGGACCACATTACTGTTGAGAACTGGAATGCATTGCTGACAATAACTTCCTTACATTTTCCAATCTGATAATTTACTTCAATATGGTAAGAAACTTAACCAGCTATTGTTCAAAGAAAAGTCTTAAAATTAAATATGCAAGGTAGAAAAGAAGGGGAGGATATGCATGAAATTCTGAAAACAGCTTATTTTCTATTGAAATAAAAATATGTACTACTCAGTCATCTCAGCTCAGGTATTCTTATACTATATATTAATACTGATGAAGATGAATATTCAACTTTGGAATGTGGAAAAGCAGGGATTTTTTTCCATTGCTATTGTATAGTTCATGCTCATGAATGAACAGCAGTTGACTTCTTGTATTTTCTACCCCATGTACCAGCTGAATAAATTTTGGGATTATAATATCAGCATGTCCCTAGAGGAAAGAGTGTAAAATTTTGAAGGGAGGAAGGAGGCAAGAGTGTGGGAAAGTGGCTAATGATAAGTAATACATCTCCAAAGGGAATTGTGCAACAACCTAGATATGCCATATTTGAATACCAGGGAATTTCCAAAGTAAAGCAGCAGTGAAAAATAAGCAGGGAAAAAGAAAAGTACAAAAAACAAACTCTACAAGACTGATTTTCACTTTTCCTGCATGCTGCTTTTCCACTTTCTAGGGAGGAAAGCAGTTTCTGGTACTCTTGCACAAGGAAAGGGTTACCTCACATGAGCTCCCAGGGCCATTCAGAAGGAAGGGAAGTTAGTGTGAAGCAATGCTGTTATTCCTGGAACCAAGACAGAGCTAGGAGCCTACATCTGTAGTTGCACAGTACAAATGACCTTCATCTTTTGGCACCAGGACATGGCAAGGGCTGTGTATGGAGCTGGGTTTTATGTGTCTGTCATCCTCTCCATTGCTGTGCTTTTGAAGTGCCTGAGGGTCATAAGGGCAGTTAAGAACCTGCTCTTCCCCATTCCCTTGTGGAGAAGCTCAGCATGTTCTGGTTTTCTGTATGTGCTGACTCTCTGACATCCTTATTCTCTTGCAGCACTCACACATCTGGCTTCTATTCCCAGGAACTTCTCCTTCCCAAAGAGCTGTGAGTGCAGCAGGGAGAGGGCAGCAGTGCAGAGTTCTCAGGTTGTGTTTAAGCTGGGACTCATGAGGAGTGTGAAGGGAGTGTCTTCAACAGCTTGTGGCTTCCAGAGGCACATCCTGGTTCCTTCCTATCCTTCCTGCACCAGCTGCACATGTCCTCCCTTACTCTCCTTTCAGCACCCTTGATGCTGGTGGATGTCACTGGATTCCAGTGAGATGGTGGGAAGCTGTAGAACTCCAGTGGGGATGCTGTGTGGATGCTCTCATTTCTCAGGAAGAGCTGCAGGGATAGGCAGAGGTGGGGCCTGCTGACTTCACAGGGAAGTACAATCTGTTTGGCTCCATTTCACCAGTCCTGCTCATTTTGGAGAGGAGATGAAATCCAGATGCTAGTCCTGGTCTTGATTCCTGACTCAGAAATTGAAGTGTGATTAAGCCCTTTGGAAAGCCTCACTGCGCACAGCAGTGCAGCTCTGTCATTTACCTGGGAATACCAGAAAAGCCTCAGTTCTCATTTAGGGGAATTTTTAGAGAAGATTTCCCATCCTTGCTCCTTTTTTTGAGAGGATGAGGTTGTTTTCAGATGATCTCTTACGACAGAAGTCACTGTTGTTTTTAAATACCCTTAACACCAAGAAGTTTTAAAAAAATGTAAAAAATGAAAAATAAAACTAGCAGCTGCACAAACAGCTTAATGCAGACATCACATCCCCATTGCTTGGGGCTCAGTATGTGCAGCCCATGGAGTGTTTGCCCTCATCTCTTGCATGGTGTGAACTTGCATTGACTGACTGAGTGGGGCCAGACATGGACCAGGGACCCAGAGTGTGGGGATGGCAGGGGGAGGGGGAAATGGGATTGTTTGGTGGGGGTAATCCCTGCTTTGGAGTGGGGAACCAGGGTGTTAAAGGCTGGAGAAGCATGCAGAGGGCTTGGAAGAGAACACACAGTCAGGCCTGTGGGTTTTGCCAGCATTTAAATAGGCATTTATCTGGAGCCCTCTCCAACATGGAGAGCAGCCCATGAGAGAGCCTGTGCTGAGCACGTTATTCTGCCTACATGTAGACCTCTGCCCTGCTCTGTACCAAACTTCATGAGGTTTCAGTTCAAGTTGAGCAAGGTCCCTATGGATGATGCTCTGCATTTTCATCCTCGTTGATTTCCCTTTTTGACTTCCAAATTGTATTTCAACAGCACTCCTTTTTCTGAACATCTTTCTAGGGCTTTTGGTATTAAAGAGAGAGGATTTGAGCATGTTACTTCTCTTTGTGAAGATCCCTGGCAAAATCACTCCTCAGTTTCCTCAGCTGATATGCTTGCCTCGGGTGTTCAGAGTGGCTCATGCTGCCCTGTGCTGGGCTCTGGGGACCCCCAGGCTGCACAGGACTCAATGAGCAAACTGACCCGGGCAGCTCTTGAATGAGCATGGCAGCAAACCAGCAAGCCAAAAACTCACTGCCTGGGGCTCACTGAGGTCATAGAAAGCATATGATGGCAGCTGTACAGGTTACATATAGATACACACATACTTTACTATAAATATATTATATTTAGTACTTCCAGTGAATTTAGTGCTTCCATGTGGGTTAAAAACCTTCAAGATATCCCTTGGAGTCACCAATGTAACACTCGGCCTGTTTTAGACAATGCAGAGTTCAGGCAGAGTTTGCTGTTGGTGTCTCTGGATGCACACAAAGCTCCCTTTTGTTTTCTCCTGCCAGTACTTTCAGCTGTTATAGTAATTGTACTAATGAGGTTCATAATCAGTGCTGGATTTGGTCCAGAAGGGCACTCAAGAGTTAAGGGCTGAATCAGAAGGTTTCAGTGTTAATCCAATATTGAGCATAACTGCAGTGTTACAGGAAGAATTAAGTGCTGATGTTTGCAGTAAACTGTGCCTGGATATCCTCATGGAATAAAGTAAATGGAGAAGAGTTTCCCTGGGGCAATGGTTTGTGCCATGTGTCCCACTAAGTAGAGCTGTGCAAAAGTTGATTTTCACAGGGTCAATGTCACTGTGAAATAGGGGTTGTTCTGGATTGGGTTCCACAGAGCATCTCCAACAGGCATTACTTTGTAACCAGCAGCTCTGCCTTTAACCTTGAAAAATTCAACAAAGATTGAGGAGTCCCTGAGATTCTGTGGGTCCCTTTAGGCTTTCAGTGGTGTGAGGAATGGTGTGTGTCCTGTGACTGTCCTGTTCAAGTGCTTTCCCTTTGTTCTTGCTTACAGCTCACAAAGAGAGATTCTGTAAGTGGGAAACTGAAGGACAGTGTGATTGAGGGAAATAGTGCCAGAGTGGTACTGGACTGCTGATCCTTGCCATCCTCAAGATGTAGCTTTGTCCTCTCCAGTCATCCACCCCTGTCCTGCTGCTGTGCTTCTAAAACATGGAATGCTTGTGATCACCCTCCAGCCCTTCAAGGCTTTGTTGGATGAATCTGTTTAACCATTCCAGTTGGAGCCAGAAGTGTGTTTTCAAGGTTTGAGATGAAGCACTGCCAAGAGTCTCAGCTAGAAGTGTGAGAGTTATTCCCTGGCATGCTTTCAAATTACAAGGAAAACAAAAAAAAAAACCCCTTGATTCAGAAGGTACTTAAAAGTTAATCTCAGCAAAACATAAACCTATGAGTAAATTAGGAACATATTTCCCTTTTCTGATTTCAGTAACAAAGGAAGAGGAGTTTGATTTTCCTGAATCAGGGCAGTTTATGGGTTTAACTGTCATCCTGAATTCTGAGGAATAACAGAAGGAAGAGAAATATGAATGAGAAATTCTTGAGTACCAGAATTTCCTCATTCCAAGTATCTGTTTTTCCAGATGCCTGAACACTTGGTTTTTGTGGGAGCAGACCCATGACCCTCAATAAAGTAAACTTGTTTGTCTGCAAAGAAAAACAATGTGCAAAGTTTAGTGTGTAGCAGTTTCTGAAGGACTGTACTGAGACAAATGGATCATGAGCACCAATGTGGAACTCACAGACATGTCCCTTAGAAAATCTGGACAATAAATTCCCTAAATGTTGTCTATTATTTGATTATCATATAGAGTTAATTGATATTCCTGGGTTATAAATAAACATGACTGAAGGAGGGGACAAACAGCATATGAAATACATCTAATTTGACTGTTGGTGCATGATCTTGGAAGCTTTCCTAGACTCTTGTTCAATGGTTAAAAACTAATCTAGAGTTAGGAAATGTAAAGCATACTTCTTAATTATTACAGTAAGAGCTTGGTGACTGTAGACAATGGTTTGCAAACAAACACCAGCAGGAAGAGGCATCCTCCTGAGTATTTTGCAAAACAGTTTGGACAATGTGGGGTCCAAGGCAAATGAGGTTATTTAGGACACTACTGTGAGAATGCCTCATGAGTTTGGTGTGCATTTAGGACTCTTTTAATTTATATTTTTAAAAGATGAGATGAAGAGTGATAAACTGAGTGTCAGTATCTTAGCTTTTCTTAGTTGAGTACAAATATCTGACTTTCTGTCTGACTTTCTGTCAGTTCTTTACTACCTCTCAATCAATGGGAAGCAGCACTTAAGAAAAAGAGGCAAAACACAATGCTTGAAATGGCATTCATGCCACAAACCTCCTCTTTTGCTGTACACAAAGCTGCCACCTTGTTTTTCTTAGTCTGGCCCAGCTCTGTCAAGACATGTTGGAGCTTGAGGTAAAATTACATTGGTTTAGTGCAACACACTAAGCAAAGGTGCACAACGTGCCCAGCAAGGCAGGAGAAGCTCCTGGTGCCTCCAAAGCCTGCCCTGGTCCCTTGGGTCAGTAGATGACTCCTTGTGCTCTCACCACCAACTCAGCCCAATGGCTGAGACTCTTCAACAGCTCTGTAATAACCTGAGAGGGAAATTGAGAAAGAAATCTGAGGATTTACAAGCTTTGATAATTTCTTACCTTCCAAAAGGCAGCTGTGGTCTTCACATCAACCTTAACAATGCCTGTACTTCAAATATTACATAATATTCAAATTTGAACTCTTGACTGTGGCTTTGGACAAAGATGTCGCAGGATCCCAACAATGTGAAGGACAATTTAAAGATACTCTGCCTTTTTATAAGTTAATTAATAATGATTCTCTTAATAATTAAAATTCTAGTTAAAAGTTCCCTGAGTTTATCTTAGCCTGTAAATACCTGAGTCCCCTTTCAAGCAGCATGCAGAGCCCTTCATACTGGCAGCAGAAGACCAGAAAGTGACGGGCTATGTGTCGAGATTTCTGCCAAGGCAAACTGTGCTCCCAGACAATGATGGCAAATGTGAAAGTTTTGACAAACAAACAGAAAAATAGAGGTCAAAGTCCAGAATCCCAGCATGTGAACTGCTAAGCAGCTTCTGACATGGGAGGGTCAGTGCAGAGTTTGTGGTATCATATGGTCAAAGTTGAATGTTGCACCAAGACTGTAAATGTTCCACAGTGAAAGAGACAAAGAGGCTCAGTCTTCATTTCCATATCAAAAAGACAAATGGGTTTCCCTGTGAGAGGCAGCTGTTGGGGGGATATTGATAACTACTCTGGGCCTTCCCAGGCCATCCTTGGCCTCTCCCTTGTCTGGAAGATGACACTCTCTCTAACCTTTCTTGCCTCTCCCAGGTCTCCTCCTTGACTGCACAATGATAATTTTCCAGATGCAGAGGTTTGATGTGCTGAGTTAAAACTCTAATCTGGAAACTGGGAGAAATTGGAGAGACTACAGTTGAATTCTTCCAGCATTTGACGAAAGTGAATAGGCAAAATTCACTTGTCTTATTGATACTGAGTGGTCAGCCCTGCTGTGAGTTTAAAGGGAAGAGCTTTCCCAGAAACAGCCAGATGGATGGATGAATCAACAGAAGGATGTTGAGTCTTTAAGTGTTATACTGTAACTTGTCAAAAACGAAACATCAAAGTCATGTAGGGATTGAGAGATTTTACAAAATCAGCAGTGTTTTGCAATAGAGTGAAGAGTCACATTAGAGCTGAGGAGGCTTGTTTACACATGCCAGGTATATTTGCCAGGTGAGACTGAGGCGTGGAGACCAAGAAATTATTATCTAGGGACCATGGTTTTATCTTGGACAAAACCATTCATTTTTCTTGAACTATTTTCAGTTCCCCAAGGTAATCGTATGAGAAGATACAATCACAGTAAAGACATTTTAGTCTATCAAATCCATTTCTTGAGTTATAATGTAAGATAGTACTGCTTCGTTACAAGATAAAGTTTAGTGGGACAAGCTCAAAATCTGCTCTGAAGTACATGAGTAAATCTGCACAGGTGAATTCCCCTTCTCCCAAATCTAGCAGAGAAAGCATCACAGGTAACAGCTTTTAGAAAAACAGCAGGCAGATGTGGAGCCCTATGTTCAGCTTCTTGAGTGCAAGGAGAGCTGTGTAATTAAGAGGCTGTTAGAGATCCAGCTGGGGTCAGCTGCACTGGGCAGCAATTCCTGCTGCTCCTCACTGCTCCGTGAGGGATCAGCTCTGTCCCAGTGAGCAGCCTTGCACAGGCTGGAGCCCAGAGCTCTTGGTGCTCTGGGCACCAATGTTTGCAAAGAGCTGCTTTATTCCAGTTGTTCTCTTGTGCTCATTTACAGCTCTGGACTCTGTCAAGATGTACACATGAAAAAAGAAAATTTTATAATAAACTATAAGGTAAACAGAGTAAATATGAAGGTTCTAGCTTTGTACAGTGTGTTCAGCTTTTACTTTAGGTAGTATTACAGGAACTAAACACCCCAAGTTTGCAGTGTAGGACTGAGGTAATTTCCCCAGCAATTAATAGGCCACCTTTGTTAGTTAATTATTGTGTCAGGAATGGGAAGCCAGAGAGGCTATGAGAAACCGAGGAGATTTCTCTTTGAAGGGCTCCAGGAATAAATGTGTTAAATATTTTCATCAGAGAAACAAACAAACAAAAAAAAAAAAAAAAAAAAAAAAAAAAAAAAAAAAAAAAAAAAAAAAAAAAAAAAAGACGGATTGTGGATCTGCAAGAAAAGTTTATATAAAAGAGAGTGAAAAGCCCCTCACACCTAAGGGAGTAGGAAAGAAAGAGTAACAGCGTTAGCTTTTCTTGCTCGAAAGAATGCAATCGCTGGGGGCAGAGCCCACTGCAGCGCGAGCTCCCTCCCAATACTGCCGGGGTATATCACATCCACTTCCCCGGCGGGCGCCTCCTCGGAAGGACTGCGAGCCTTGCCGCCGCTCGGGAGTGGCCATGGGCACGGGGAAGATCTGCTGCCTGCTGCTGCTGAGCCTGGCGGTGCTGGCAGTGGCCGTGACGCTCGTGGTCATGCTGAGCCAGGCGCGCTGCGGGGCTCAGCAGTACCTGAGCGGGGCCGTGGCTGCGGACACCGAGAGCTGCTCCCTCGTCGGCCGGTACGTGCTCGGAGCGCTCGGCTCCTCGCCTCTTTGTCGTGGCTCGGGCTAACACACGGGACCAGCGCTAGCCACGGCCTGAGCTGCTCCTGCCCCGGCCCCGCTCTGGGGAGCGCAGCGATGCTGCTCCCGGGACGACTCCAGCCGGGACAGCAGACGGAGCCTCTGCAGCTCCGGGGCTGATGTTTGCTTTCGTTAGTGTCCCAAAAATTTGCAACTGTGCAAACCCTTGGCCTTTTGGAAGGTATAAATATTTGTGGTATACAAGTACAATGTTGATTTTAAGTGGGGAAGGAAGAAATTTACTTTTTGTGGCGTGGTAGGTCTGTCGGATAAGTGCCTTAGAATAAATGAAGAAGTTAGAGGAACTTGCAGAGAGCTGCAGCCAGGCTTCAACAGAGACAAGGAAGGGAAGGCAGGGAAAGGGGGACTGGCATCCCTGCCTTTGGGGATGTGTCTCTGGACTGAAGGCTGCAGCAAGTGTGTCCGCTATGAAGAAAAAAGCAAAGAGCAGATTTAATTGAAATTTAGTCAAGACATAGAAGTACAAAAAACATATTTACATCACTTGGAAAGAAAGATGTAGGTTAAAAAAACTTCTCTGGATGCCCAGGTTGTACACCTTCACTTTGTGTAAAACTTGTCTCTCAAACATTTTGACTCCCATGCTATTATTTTATTGTTCTTTCAATTACTGAATGCCTGTATCCATGAAAGCAGAAGGATGGAAGTTTACATGTGATGCTGGATGCTCCAGCGATGGATGCTGGGGCTGTGTGCTCTGCCTTGTGGCTGGGGGAGTGAAGTGAGACGTGGTACCATAATACCACACTTTGCCATGGCTCACCTGTGATTCTGGCAGTGACCTGCTGGCACAGCATTTGTGAGTAGCTGGAGAAAATATGCTGTGGTTGCACATATATCAGGCAGTAAGATGGGGATTTTTAAATGAAGCCACAAGTTAGAGTTCTTCAGAAAGCAGAAGTATTTTTAAAATCCCTATTAATGGAAAAAGAGGAAAGTACTTAATTGGATTGCCCAAAGAATCTTCTGGGGAAAACCACTGCATTTGTTTTTGCAGTTATTGTAAATTTTAACTTGATGTAGTGTATAATCAGCTGGAAGATATTGAAGTGAGAGCCACAGGAATCTGTGGCCAGTGGACAACTGAGCAGCTTTGTCTAGTTGGCCACTGCTGCTGGGCTCTCACTTGTTTCCTTCCCTTCTCTCAGCAAGAAGCCCCACAGGCTTCCCCAGTCTCCACTGTTGCTGCAGCTGCACCTCCTGCACTTGCTGACAGGTCTGTTTTGTCCCTCCAGTCCAATAGACCAACTTAAATTTCCTACAAATAGTCTGCCAATGATCCCCACTAGATCCTGTCCTTGCTTCACCTTCCCATCACATTTTTTCCCCCTTTTGCCCATCCTGGGGCATCTGCACATCAGGTCCTGCTGTCTCCTCCAGCCCTGCCAAGCCTCTGGGACCTCCCCAGCCCTGGCTGTTCTCCTCCGTTGCCTGGGCTCTGCACCACTCACCCTCTGCCTGGTGGTCAGCTCTGCTCCCCTGCTGCTGCATGATTGCTGCTGTTTTTCCCAGTACTCTTTGCCTCCAGCCATTCTTGGAAATCTTTGTGCTCATTTCATGCTGTCCTTAGACTTGGAATGAGACAAACGCCTGTGTTTCTCTCCCAGCTTCTTCCATGCACATTCTTGTAAAAGATTATAATAAAAGTAAAATTGTTTATAAAAATGTTCCTCCGCAAGAGAGCTTGGGATCAGAAGCTGGTGTATAATATTTGCCCTTTTCCTTGTTGTCATATTTCTCTCTCATTCCCACTGGCCCACAGTGGTGGCTTCATTTTTCTTTCTAGGAAGCTTATTGCATGCTCTGTACTTCATGTGATCTTGTTCTTTTTCTCTGTGCTGTTATATTTCTGTGCTTTATGTCACTTTTTCAGCTCTCAGCTCTTCGCACATGGTCACCACTGAATTACTTCTCAGAGCTAGCTGTGAGGGAGAAAATGGTGACCTTTCTCTGCTGAGGAAGTCTCACATGGCAGTGACACCCCAAGGATGCCACAGCAGAGGGGCTCTGGCCAGGGGCTCAGCCTTTCAGAGCCCTCTGCTCTGCTCTGTGACCTCCTGTGTGACTCTGCAGGGCGAGGGCTTCCTCGAGGCTGACTCAGGGTCCCTGATGGGAGCACCACGACATGATGAGCATACAGCTTCTTCCTGCCTCCTCTTGGCTCAATACGATTTTTGCACCCACAGGAATTTTGTCACGGCATTACCAATGAAATCAAATTTCTGAGAGCAGTCTTGGCCATTAGGCCCTGCTGTCCCCACCTGTGAACTGGCAGTTCAGTAACAAGGTGAGAGCAGGGCAAAGCCAAGCAGCCCTAGATGCCAGTCCCTAAAGATGCACTACAGGGCTGGTTTGTCCCTGCTCTTCCTCACTGACCTTGCAGACTCTTTCTCTCCTGCTGTGACCCCGGGCTGTTCCCCACAGCCACCCCTTTCATCCTGCAAATCCTCCCCCAGCTCACAGGAATCCATGCAGGAGATGCTCAGAGAACTGGTCTGGTGCCAAAATCAGCACCTAATCTCTGCCTTACTTACAGATTTTATTCTTTAATTAAAAATCTTGTTTATTTTAAAGATAAACTCAAACCATATTCTCCGTCTGTTGGTTTAAGATTCTTCCATTTGGGAGTCTTTGTGTGTTCCCAATAGAATCGTCAATTGAACTTACTGAGAATAATGGAACTAAACCTCTTGCTTGAGGAGAAATCTTGTATTTCAATGAGTGGGATAGTGGGTTGGGCCATGTGTTTTCCAGCTCTGGAGATTGTGTTCTCTGGATTTCTGAAATCTTTATGCAACTCTTTGGGTCCCTGCAGAAAGTGAGCAATCTCAGTGAACTTTCAGCCTGTCCTGTTGGCAGGTCCTGAGCTAAACTTCCCCTTAGCCATCAGTGCCCAACACTCAGTGCTGAACAAGGCTGGGTCTCTTGCTGTGTTTTTTCTGCTGGAAATTGGGGGCTGAAAGCAACCTTGTATAGCTGTCTGGTCCAGACTAAGACCCTGCCCTGGGAGAAGACTTGTCCCTGAATGAAGTGAAACACTTTGATGAAGAGGGGTGGGAGGCTAAAAGGAGAATCAGAGCAGTTTTTTCCCAAGGATGTGGATTTGGTGCCATAGTCCACCTCACTAATTTATCCTCATGTCAAGAACCCTGAGGAGACAGGAGATGATTGCCCTGTGACAGTAAGAGGTGCTCAAACTTCACCTCCAACTCCAAGCCATTAGTTCCCTCCTGGAAGAGGCATTTTTTCATCAAGCATGTAACAAGCTCTATATTCCCTACCAATATGCTGTTTGAGCTCTGTCATCCACTGCTCTGCATTCGTTTCCCAAATGGCAGAAAGAAGGGCCAGCAAAAGGTCAGGGACAGATTTAGGGAAAATGTTCATTCCATTGGTGAGGTTCATTGCAGCAAGGAGAGCTGGCCTTGCCTGGCTCAGCAGCCATCTCTGATCCCACTTTTCCAGTGGGAAAAAGTCCAGCATCAACCCTGGGAACTGGCCTTCTCTGAAATCAACACCCCCCGGGGGGCAGGGTGGTGGGGAGGGTGAGAATGGTGAGACTTTAACAGTCAGAAAACGTTTGCAGCCCTGGGAATCTCAGTTCTAGCTAGAGAATCTGATGCAAAAATCCTTTTCAGTGGTTGCCCAGCAGATTTCTGAACTATGTTTACATCCCAAAGGATTTGGTTTCCCTTCTTGTACATTTTAAATTTGGTAACTGACCCTTTTTTACAGAAGTGGTTGTTGCTTTTGCTCTTCATAAATCCTAAGGAGGCAGCTGCTGTATAATGGGTGGTGTCACAGTCCCCAGCCTTTAGCAGAAAAAAAAAGTCAATACAATTTAATATATTAACATTTCCAGTGTGTTTAAAGGGGCTTCAGGGCTTCCTCTAGCCTAGGGCAGAACAGCAGGCTTGCTCTGCAGTCCAGCACAGCCCATCTTTGCTGGGAGCAAAGTGCCATCATTCACCCATCCAGGGAGGCTGAATCCCTGTTTGCTGTTGCTGGAATTGGACTTGGTTGTTAACACCCTTTTCTGCTCCTTATTATAAGGGAACTCCATTAATGACTAAATCCTACCGCTGAAACTAAGTGGCAGGAAGGACATGGGACAAAACATTGTTATCAGATCTTGTCAGCTGCAGCACTGGTATCTCTAGAGACCTGGTAAGGTGCCACACTTTGATTAAGGATTTTGCATTGTAACTAAGCTCATTGCAGCAGACATCCATCTAAAGGAAGCCTGGTAATGGGACATACATCCAGATGTGATTTTGCTATATTTAATGGCCCTAAATTCCCCAGGCATCACTTCCAGGAAAATAGCAGGTCTCTGGAAGTGAGTGAGCCACGCACAGGGAGCCACATGTGACACAGCAAGAGCCAGCTCAGTGTATTTTCTGTTAAGTTTCAGTCTCTGGAGAGGCTGGAGGGAAAGGTGTCAAGGCTGGAGGCCAATGTGAATGTGCTGTGAATTTGGGTGAGAATCTGGTGCTTTTGAGGTTTTGTGAAATGTGCCTGATGTTCCCTGTTAAGGTCTTAATGCATTGCATTGAAATTCGCACTACACCATCTCCAAGCTTCTTTTTAAAGCTGTTTCTCTCTGCCAGAACCATGCATTTCCCTGTCACCAGGCTTTCTACACGTGTTGCCTCACAGCCCATGATCGAGGGGCTCTGGGAAGCACCGTCTGGGTCAGTGTAGGAGTCCTTCTTCCCTCTGTTTCCAACTTTCTAACACACTATTTGGGTCTTCTGCAGAGCTGACCTATTTTTTTAGGAATCCCTCGTGTCCTTCCTTTTCGTGTTCAGCAATGAACAGCTTTCTTTTCGGACAAACACCTCCCAGGGACGTTGGTGTGGTGAGTCCATCCCTTGCTGCAAGGCTGGGTGGGTGAGCCAGAGCCTCCATGTTCAGAGCTACAGCCAGGGAGCTCCTCAGAGGCCAAAAGCCATGCAGACCCCAAACAGAAAGCTGGATGTTCCCTACTATTTCTTTTCTTCCCACTTGTCCACATGTCATTTCCTTACAGGCAGTGATTCCGAGGCGCTTAGGGAAACAAGGGAAAGCCACAATCAGTGTGCCTGCTGGCAGCATCCTGTTCCCGGACCCAGCAAGTCCCAGCCAAATCAGTGGGTGTAAAATAAACAGCAGTCTGTGTGTGCTCTGTGTTCTCATCCAAACTCTGGGAGCAGTTGTACTGTAATTAATGAACTACTTCACTTTCTCCTTTGGCTTTACCTTACCTGAGCAATAACCCAATTAAATAATTAGGAACCTTCCTAGCACACACCAGTGCTGGCTACTGGCAGGTTGTGCAGGAAATGCCACCCCATTTCCACTGCAAGGAAAGGATGTTTTTCAGATGTTCTTGAGGGAAGCATTAGTTGAGACACATTTCTCTAACAGAATCTCATTGCTGTCAGCAGCAAGAGGCTGCCTTAATGCCTGTATGTTCTTTCCTGAAGCTGTGCCTTGATAGAAGCAGTTGAGGGGTTTGTTTCCTGTTTGGTTTTTTGTTTCTTTGTTGGTTTTGTCTTTGGGAATACAGGGAGCAGGATGGAGCATTTTTGTGCTAATAAGCCCAGGAAGTTACAGTATAGGAACAATGAAGCTAATTGACACGTCTCGGGAATTTGCTTCCCATGGACCCAGTATTCCCACTTCAGTGCTCCTGTCCAGTTGACCAGCATAAGCCTTTATTAGGAATGGCATTTGAGAAGCTAGAGATCAGTTGTTTGGTTCCTAGGATGTGGAAAGCCCTCTTCTGTGCTCAGAGCATCCTTCTCCATGTCTCAGGACTCCTTGCTGTTCCTTTTAGTCCACAGCATCTGTGAGCAGCTGCAGTTCTCTCTGTCCCATAACTCTTTGCCCAGAGGTAAGTCCAGCCTCACACAGGTCTAGCCCTGGCTGCTCTTTCCTCCTGTGGACTCTCCTTTCTTTCCCTCTAATTGTTCCTTCTCACTCCAGCAGAGGAAGGTGCCCCTCTGTGCCCTCACACCCCACACTGCTGCCACTGCATTTTTCCAGCTGCTCTCCTCAAGTTGCAGGGGTCCCAAGGAGGCATTTTCATGTGGTTTCTCCATTCTGACATTCCTGGATTTTAACAGTGTCTTTTTCCTTCCCTTCCAACCACAGGAACATCCTAAAAAGTGGAGGCTCAGCTGTGGATGCTGCCATTGCTGGCTTGATCTGCACTTCAGTGATGAACCCTCAGAGTTCAGGCCTGGGTGGTGGAGTCATATTTACCATCTATAATGCCAGCACAGGTATGGGCCTGCCCTGGCCTCTCCATGGTACCTTGTCCCTCTGCAGAGACACAACTGCTGTGGAGAAATCAGAATCCTCCCTGTTCTCTCAGAGCAATATTTTAAATAGAAAAGCAACATCACAAACCACACTTGTGCTCCTAGTCCAAAGCATCCACCACAGGGAGCTGTGATTGTCATTTCACGGCAAGAACATGTGTGTGTAGGAAAGAACTTTGATAAAAAATGAACTGATTTTCTCTCTCCATCCTCTTCCAAAGCAACCCAAAGTACATTCAAAGTCGCACAGCTGACTGCAGCCAGGTGTGAGTGGCTGAGTGAAGCAGGCAGGAGTGCAGCCTGTGCTGGCAGTGTTGGGCTGGCAGTGCCTCAGCTGAGCCCTCAGGATGGCACTTGAGGGGCTTTTGCTGCCCCAGCAGCCCTGGCAGTGCCTGCTGACCCCGGGGCAGTGGCTCACGCTGCTGTCACTCCCCAAAGCAGCGTGGAGACTTCCTGTCCCAGGAGATGCATCTCCACTTCAGAAATCTAAACCTAGCAGTATTCAGTGTCTGCTGGGGAGCCTTTTGTGTTTGGCTTAAACTCTAATGTTGTTTTCTTGCTTTTATGTCTTTAATGTGGGAGTCTAAGTCTTGGCTTCCAAAATCCCCCAGAGCTTTTATATCTAATAGTAATATCAACAACAAACACTGTAACAGCTTTAAAACCCCTGCCAAGTAGTTTCTCAGAGTCACAAATCTGGAAATGTTTGTGTGTATCTTATGCAAGAGCTTAATTTGGCAGAGCACCTATATTTTTCTTCTTTTTCCTTTTGGCAGAGCCATGGAACTTTGTTTCCTGACAACAATCCCTCCTCTACTACCTGAGTTATGCTGCTGCACTGAGCTGCCTGTGGCAGTGCACAGCTCAGGAGCTTGGTACACCAGGGAGCACCGTGGGCTCCTGCAGCACAGCAGGCTCTGTGCACTGTGATAGGGACAGAAAAATACAAGGCAGAGAAGGAGGCAAAGTGATAGGCTGGATCTGAAATATGAGTGTATGCAAGTGTGGGTTTGGGTTTGTTTTTGTCCTTTCAAGCTCCCTGATACATAGAAGGCTTTAAATATGATGGACTTGCCTCATCATCATTTGGTAAATGGCCCTCCCAGGAACACATGGCTGGCATTATGTCTCTGCCATGTCCTATCTGTAGAAGAAGTGCAGGAACCTGCAGGTGTGAGGCAGCATGTCCCAGCCCAGAACCCTGGGGGAACCCCCACTGGCTGGAGACAAGCCCTGGCCTTCTCCCTGTACTTTCAGCACCTTTAGGTAGGCACTGCTTGCTTTGCTCTAAATAAAAGCACAGCAGTCAAGGACAAGCTGACACCTGCCCCTGCAGGTGCACTTGGGACATCTGGCAAAAGGCTCCAGAGCAGCTCAGCTCTGGGCCAGCAGCATGTGCAGCTACAGCTGACTGAAGTGTGATCACCTGCTTCAGGAAAACAATGTTATGCATTTCCCTCTTCTTCTTTCTAGGAGCAGTCGAGGTGATCAACGCCCGTGAGACAGTCCCACGAGTGTTTCCTCACGACTTAGTGTCTGGCTGTGGGGCTGGTTTCCCCATTGGTAAGGACACAGCCTGGGCCACAGCTCAGGGTGGGGAACTGAGCACCTCATTGACTTGATCTGGAGTCCTGTTCAGTTTAACACACCCTACCTGGACTGCCTTTTGCAAAAGTAACTAAAAATACTAGGTCCATAAAAATTCCTGTTTGGTAAGAACGCTGGCAACCTGACCAGTGAGGCAATGGGGAGCCAGCATGAGAAGTCACAATGTAGCTTCTTTCTCTAGGAAGTCTGTAGATCAAGTCTGGGCTCCCCAAACCTCTCATTCCCCAGAAGTTCTTACAAAGAAAAATAAGATCAATAGCTTTCTGCAAACAAAAGAAATCAATCTCATGTGCTTGCCCATGTCTATAGACTGGGGAAGCATGCTAGCACATCAGGGGTTGAGTTGCTGAGCTCAGGCCTCCTGCTTTAGCAGCACATCTTGGGTCTTTCCACATTTCTTGCTGTATTCTTTCTCCTTCCCTAGAATGTTATCTTTTTGGGTGTGTCCTGCATCCTGGAGATGTTCTTATCCTTGGAAGAGCCTGAAAAGGAATCAGGAGCAACTCTGGTTGGAAAGGACAGCTGGAGGTCTGGTCAAAGCAGGGTGATGTCAGGTGTTGCTCAGGCTGCTCAGGATCTTGTCCTGTCATATTTCTGAATTTCTCCAGGGATGGAGAATTTCACTGCTTCTCTTGTTCTGGTGTTTGACCAGGCCCATGAATGCCATTTCTCCAGTGTCCAGCTGCCACCTCCCTTGCTGCAGCATGTGCCTGTTGCTTTTCACACTTTCAGCACACCTCAGGCCTGGCTCCAGCCTCTTTGTACCCCTGCTGTTCAGTAACAGGGAAATACATGAACAGTAAAAGGTAACAAACAAACCAAACCTGCTCTTAGAAGCCTTGGTTGCCTCTACCAACTCAGACTTGCATTGGAGAGCTTTCAGAGAGGTGGAACCCCCAAGGCAGTCACTTGCTGGGTGTGACACTGCTGTTGTGCTCCTTAGGGCCCCGCTGGATTGGCGTGCCCGGAGAGCTCCGCGGGTATGAGGAAGCCCATAAGCGACATGGCCGCTTGCCATGGAAAGCCCTCTTTGAACCAACCATCAAGCTTCTGTCAGAGCCTCTTGTCATTTCCCCTGTTCTGGACAAAATTCTCCATCACCCAGCCTTCTCTGTTCCGGGGAAAAGCCTGTGGTAAGACCCATGAATGAAACTGCAGTGTGAGGGCCACAGTTCCCTCAGCTTCAGAGCCTTTCTCTGACATGCTGACATGCAGCACAGGCTGCTGCTGTGGTTTGTGCTCAGGGAATACTTGCTATGGAGTGGGAGAGAATCACAGAAGCGGGGTTTTAAAGGAGGCTGCAGTGTAGCACTGCCGTTGAAAGTACACAACGTACATAATTCAGATCAGCTCTTGGTAGGAAAAAGAGGCCACTGGGCAAGAACAAGTTCACACTGTAAAACTGATGAATGTCCTTCTTTAACAGCCCACTGCTGTGTGATGGTCAAAGATTTCTGAAGCGTGGTGAGACCTTTCAATGGCGAGCTCTGCGGCAAACACTGCAAGCTGTGGCGGAACACGGAGCTGCAGCATTTTATGAGGGAGAGATAGGAAGGGCCCTGGTGGAGGATGCCAGGAATGCTGGTAGGTAACAGCTACAGGTAGTCCTGATACACAGGCCTTTGTCCCACTCATTGGCTCACAGTAAGCCTGTACCAGGGGAAAGCCAACACATGCCATTTGCTTGTCACTTGGGGTGGGACCTGACATGGTAAGAGGCCACCTTTCCCTAGCTCCTACAACTCAGGCCCAGAAGCAGGGCTGAGACCACCCACTGCTCTGGCCTTTGCCCACAGTGCTTGTGCACTGGCCTGTAGTCTGAGGCTCCTGGGCCTGAAGAAACTGAGTCTAGAAACTCAGAAACTTCAGGCCCAGGACTCTCAGACTACATCGGCCCCTCTGACTCCTTTATGCTTTGTGACATGCTGAGGCTTGGCAACACATGGGGATGTGTGATGGCAGTGCTGTGCTGGGTGGAAGGAATTTGGGCTGTATGGGGATGGCTCTTCAAAAGCTTTACCAAGGCTTTGATGTAGGCAGCCCACAGCACCAGTACAAATGGCTGTGCTAATGGCAGCTCCTGGGTCTCTGTTGAAGGGTCCAGTCTCTCACTGGAGGACCTTCGGGCATACAAAGCAGAGGTGTCCTCAGCTCTGAACATCACTCTGAACAACCACACCAAGGTATTTGCTCCAGGACCACCCATGGGAGGTGCAGTGCTCATGTTCATCCTCAAGGTATTGGAAGGTAAATTCCTAATGGAAAAGGGTCAGCAAGAGGTTTTCAGAGAGTGTTGCTCCAGAGTGATAAAATACAATGGGCAGAAATGGAGTTTTTGAGCCAGAATAGACCCCAAAGCAGCAGTGTGACCATGCTATGCAGAAGGAGGATGAACTGGTTCACTTGTAGAGTGGGTCAGCATCACCATAGCTGCTGCAAAGGCCAAAGGATGCATGACTTTCCCAATGCTTCAAAAGAAATTAAGTCACAGTGGAAATTAGTACTTGGTTGTTTCTGCATCCACATCCTGCTAAAGCATAGGGGAAACCTTGTAAGAACTGGGGTGGGAAGAGAAGGCTCCTTTCAACTTTTTTTTTTTTAACCATTTCTTGAAAAAACTTTGCCTTGGGTCTATTAACAAAATTATTTCATCCTGCTCCATAGAGTATAAATTCCATAAAGCATCACTGGCAACACCTGAGGAGATGGTAGAAACCTATCACTACATTGCAGAGGCCCTGAAGTTTGGCAACATGTTAAGGCCCCACATGAGTGACCCAGCCTTCTCTGAAGCTCAGGTGAGCTCCATGGTGTGTTGCATGTCAGCAATGCTCTGACGTGCTCCTTCTTTGCAGCCTGGAAGGAAAGAAACTACTTAGAGCTCCTACTGAAGAGGAGTGCAGCTGAGTTGGCCAAGGCAGAGGCAGGATCAGGCTGTTTACTCTGCAGCTTCAGCTGTAGGCTGGCAAATGCCTGACAAAGGATGTGCACATGCTCCTGCCAATGCTGAGGAGCCTCGGTGCTGAGCTTGGTCCACTTTCTGGGATGAGAGTGGCCTGGGGCTGAATGCTGCCACTCCAGGGCCACAAGCTCTGACCATTCGGCCCAGTTCCTGAGGCCTCCCTGTGCCCAAAGACATGCCTGTGCATTGGTGACCAGCACAGTGTCCTTGCTGTGCTTGCAGGTGCCTGTGGGGACCCTGTTGTCTGAGCAGTTTGCTGAGTTTGTGAGGCAGAAGATAGATACTCGTGGTGACCACCCACTCAGCCACTACAGCCTGCTGGAGTCCCTCTACAATGACAGATACAAAAGCATGGGCACGAGCCACATCTCTGTGCTCGCTGCCGACGGCAGCGCCGTGTCTGCCACCAGCACCATCAACTACCCGTGAGTAGCCCAGGCCCTGGAAAGAGACACACAGGCCACGTGCCAGGTTCAAGGGGAGCTGCGGGCTGGCTACCAGAAATGCAAACCCCTTGGGTTCCACTGGTTTAGACATCTTCTGAGCTGTGAATGCCTTTTTCGTGTGACAGCAAAGATCTGTGAGCATCAGCTCCAAGGGTCATCATGATGCAGGAGGATTCAAGAACTTGCTGAGGCTCTTGCTGAATTTCTGTGGGTTGATCAAATCCCCACAGGCACCAGTAACACGGAACTTATTTCTGTCACCAGCAGCAGCAGCACAAATTCCTTTTGGACACCCTCACTGGGACACTTGCAGGCTGGGAGGAGACAGAAGTTACCCATAGGGTGCCATGTGCAGTTAATGCCATCCACAACAGGACAACCCTGGGCACTAAAAGGCTTCATCTTTCCTCCCTGCAGGTTTGGCTCCTTTGTGTATTCTAACCAAACTGGGATAATTTTAAATAATGAACTTGCTGACTTCTGCATAGCAAACAAAAGTATTAAACCAGGTGAGCATCCTTATCCTCAGAATAAAGCATAGGGTCAGGGGATGGATACACAGGCTGTGTACAAGTGGGCAGGGATAATCTGTACACTTACAGTTACTCTTTCCTTTCCTAGATCTGGATGAAAGCAAGTTTATTTCAGACTAAAAGAGGATAAAGCCCTGTAGCCCTGTGTCTGTGTCTACTCACATTTCCCCTTGTACGGAAAGATGTGAGCTTTGGTTTCTAACCAGAGAAATCAGACGTTAAAAATTGCTGAAGCTAATCACTGACTGATGGGAAGGGAAGAAGTGAAGACGCAACTGCTAAGACAAGCCTGCTGATATTTTAGGCTCATCTATGATTCTGAATATAGAGCTGCTATAGGCTTGCACTGAGCTCTGTGACACAGCAGTGCAGACATGGCTCTGTGCCATAAGCTGTCCCTGCTGTGTCCCCCCAGTCTGATGGGAGAGGACACCGGTGCTGCTGTGGCAGGATTTCTGCTAAGGGTTGGACAAGCCAACCTCATCTGGTTGGACGAGCTGCAGCAAGTCCAGTAGGATGCCCTGTCCTGCAGCAAATCCAGTAGGATGCCCTGTCCTGCATCAAGAGAAGCTTGTTTAGCTTTTTGTGCCATAAAGGTCCCAGTTTCTTGGGAGACAGGCTTTCAGTACAAGGAAATTTTTCTGGAAGTCTTGAGCATCTTGAAGAAGGAGCAGCAGATTGTTTTTCTGTGGGAGACAAAACAAAGACAAGGTAGATGAACCTGTGTCACTCCTACCCTGTTTGGAGCCACATGGAAAGAATATTATCTCTGCTTCTGCTCTAGGAGAGAAGCCTCCCTCAGCAATGGTGCCTTCCATCCTCATCTCCAAGTCAGGAGACATGCTGGTGATTGGAGGAGCAGGTGGGGGCTGGATTATAAGTGCTACCACCATGGTAAGTGAAACCCACAGAAAGTTGCCAGTTCTTTCAGCCCTCCCAGATTTTTAGCCATGGTCAGTCTCTACTCAGCTCTCCCCAGATCTTGACTCCTTGGTGTTTTCTTTAATTTGCAATTTAGAAGTCACTAAAGGCTGCAGGCTGTAGGCCATGAAAGCATTCTGGGAAATATTATGTGCTCATCCCATTCTTTTATTTGCCCCAAGCATCTAGTATTGGTAACCATGAAAGCAGGACACCAGGCTGGTAGGACTGTGGGTCTGGCTTCGTGCAGCCTGAGTTGGACAGCCCAAGTTTTATGTGCAGTTGGGCAGTGTGGGATTTGTTTTATTGTAGGTGATTATAAACAAGCTGTGGTTTGGCTACGACTTGGAACACGCCATTTCAGCTCCTGTCATGCACACCCAGGGTGACAGTATCCTATTTGAGGAGTCTTTCAGCAAGGTGAGTGGCCTGGTGGGAAGCAGATTGCTTCTATAACTCTCTTGGGTAATCTTTATTTTGCCTCTGGCTCACCTCCTTCTTGTTTAAACGTCACTTTCTCAACCAGACTCCACACACACATCCTGGCAATGTTAAGATCTCAGGCCCCTGCCCCATTCACTCCACTTTCTCTTCTCTCCCCCCACAGGAGATTAGGACTGGCTTGCTGGGAAGAGGACATAAAGAAAAGAAAGATAAATTTGCAATGAATGTTGTACAGGGAATTTCCAAGGAAGGAGAATGCATCTCTGCTTACTCTGATAAAAGAAAGCTGGGAAAGTCGGCTGGATATTAGGGTGAAATGCCACTGCAATTCACCAGGCCACAGGAGAGTCAGAACATGCTTTTCTTGGACAGGCCCATAATTTCCTGTTCCCATCAGGATGTCTCCTGGAGCATGGGCACAGCCTGTGATTACATCTAATTCTAGCAGCCTGCAGGTCACCCTCAGGCAATACAAGGAGAGGTCAGTCAACCTTGTTCAGTGCTACACCTTTCATTACTTACATGACACACAGAGAGCATCTTCCTTGAGCACATCAGTTACTCAGAATGAGAGAATACAAAGTGTGAAAGAAAAATGGGTCCAAACCCCACTGAGAACACTGTGAAATGGCCCAGCTGCATCTTCCTTTCCTGATGGAGTCTCAGTTGCTTTCAGGCTGTTCCACAATAAGGTTATTTCTGGGGCTCAGCAATGTGAAATACAGTACCATTTTAGCTATAAACAAGAAGCTTCTGTAGGGTCAGGATTTTAAAATCTGAAGCACGCAGGCTTAAAGTGTGGGTTTGGAAAGGGAAGAGATCAAAATTTCACACTCTCCCTGTTTTTCCATCCAGAGAAGCCCAGCTTTTCCCACAGGTGGCAAATGAAATCACACCGTGGCACGAGTGCTGAGTGAGAGCCTGCTGCTCTCTGCCACTCTTAGGGGGTGCAAAGGACCCCACAGGCTCAGGGTAACTGCACCAACACTTCCTCCAGCCCTGCACATGGTGACTGAGAACAGCCTCCCATGGGGGCATGTGATTTTCCTGCTCCTGGGATGAACAGGCTTCAGCTGAGCTCCCTGGAGGTGCCTCTCTCTGTGGTGAGATGGGTCCCAGTCTGGGCCAGTTCTCCCTCCTTAACACCAGTACATCAGTCTTTGGGAAGGCAGGTCAGGAAGGCAGTGTAAATGTTGGTTTTGGAAACTTTAGAACTTTCTTCAAATTGCAAAGTGTACGTGATCAGGAGACATCATTTGTAGCCTCGAGCTCAGCCTGTCCAGGCAAACACCAGGATTGCTGAGAAGTGATGCAGCACTATCAGGCATTAGCAGAACTCTCCCATATCCCACATGCTCCAAATCCCTATTTACCACAGCTAGACTCTAATGTTCTCTTCAGACCACAAGGAGGGCTTTGTCGGACTCTAAGTACTATCACAGAAAGAGAAACTTTGGGAGAAAAGACCTGAATACAAAAGATCCTGGATTTTGCACCTGGATCCAAAAGGTCTTTTGCAGTTTATCCATAACCTTGCCCTGCTCAAAATGGCCAAGAGAATCAAACATTTAGGAAAGTAAAACCTAAAACCCACAAAACCCCCAAAGCTCTTCAAATATCGTAAGGGTAAAATTCCTGGAATCCTCCAAAATTCCATTTTCTGGAAGCTTCTGAGCCTGATTGCCCTATGGGCACAGTGTTGTGTGTGTCTTAAAGAGAAAGAAACCAGAACCAGGCACTAGCAGAGCCCTCCCCCTCACACACAGAGCCCAAGGGACTCCTAGTTCTCCAACAAATAGAATCTCTCTGTAAACATCATAACAACCACACACTATTAAAGAACACAAATTAGAACAAGGCCAGCTAGATTTTATGCCAATGTTTTTACCCACAAAGCCTGTCCAATAAAGCCATCAATTTACTGAAGTCTCAGCCTTCAGTTGCATTTTAGGATGGTCTGAGTGAAGCTGACCAGAGCCAGACATATGTTTTCCTTCAGAAGTTGTACACCAAGGACTGTAGCACGGCCCCTGCTGTCCCAGTGAACGATTGCTGAGTTATCAGATCGTAACCGAAAGCACTTAATCATGCAGCTGGAAATCAAGTTACTCACAGAGGGAGCCAGCTCCACGCCCCGCCCCGCTCCCTCTTTGTCCAAGAGGAATTCATCTTAAATCCTCCACTCAGGAAGAACTACTGGTTTCTCCAACAGAGCTGCTCACTCACACCGTGGAGGTGGCCTGGGACCCTGTGAGGCAGCATCACAATGCTGACGAATGGGAGAGGAAACAGCCCCAAAAGCTGACAAGGGACAGCTTTTATGTTCACTTGTAAGGGGTTACATTGACTATGGCTACCAAAGAAACCAAATCTATCTAATTTGCTGAAGTTTTCTACCTTGATTAACTCCATTGCCCCAGCTAGCAGTTCCTGGGTGCCTCAGTTCTGGTGTCAGAAATAGCAGAGCTGTGCTGGGGAAGCACTGACAGGCGCCAGACACCATCTGCAGCTCCAGCCGCAGAGAGCAGACCGGAGGCTGGCTCTGGCAAGACCCGTAGTTATTTCCAGCTAACCCCACTGAGCTGAGAGTGGGGTTACAACCAGCCACTGAGAGTGGCACTGGCTGGAGACAGGAAGAGCACTCCTGGCTTCCTTGTTAGGCTTCAGCAGTGCTCTGGTCCCTCTCCATCACGTGTCACTACAGAAAACCTGTCACCAAGTAATTAAGTCTCCCATCACCTTTACTTCTGACATGCCTTAGGGTGAAGCACCCTGCAGTACTCCAGCCTACCACCTTTCCAGTGCAGTAGTATCACAGCTACTTCCCACCACAAAGACATGGGAATATTATCTTTAGTCCTGCTTTGCTACTAACTTTGCAAATGAGACAGTGAAGCAATTTAAAAACCCATTACAGATTTCATTTGCAAGACAGAAGGGAATGGGGGTGCAAATCTCTCAGCAAGGCAGAGACTTCCAGTCCTGTGGTCCTTCCTAGCAGAATACCTGGTGAAGCTGAGATTGTACCTGCTTTGGCACCTCTGCTCTTGCCCTGCCACCTCCTCGCTGCTGCTGAAATCTGCTTGGGTCAAGAGCCTCTCAGTTTGGTCTCTCCACATTCCTGCTCCTCCCAACCACAGAGCATTATTTTTGTACTGAAATCAACTTACATGGACTTTTAGAGCATCATTGTACAGAGGCTGCTCTATTTTCTAATGAAGTCTTTAAGTTATACTTTTAATAAAGTGTTTTTAAACCTGTCTGGGAATTTCTCCTATAAACCTGTTGCCTATCCCATCACACAAGCACAGAGGACTCCATGCAGGTGTTTCCAGCAATAACAGTTGTTCATGCTGGAGCCTCATATGCTGCTGGAGAAGCTGAGGAATGGTGCAGCTCATGCCACTTGTCTCTCACAGCTGAGTTTTGTTCCCTTGCAAAGGCTGGATGGTTGCCAAAAGAAAATTTGGCTAATGTCAGACTGAAGAACAGGGCAAGAGGTGAAACCTCCAGCTCATGATCTGAATTGCCTTTTAATGGTACTTCCTCTCACATCAGCTGGAATCAGTCATAGCAGTGTCCTGTTCTCCAAGCCCTGCACTGGGGCAGGCAGCCCACACCAAAACACTGTGTGCACCCAGGAGCAGAGCCAGGTACTTGCATTCAAAAGGTGGGACATGGAATGATGAGGGATCTCAGAAACATCTTGTTCTGACCCCCCTGTCATGGGCAGGGATGTCACGCACTAGACCCAGTTGCTCCAAGAGCCATCCAACCTGTCCTTGAACATTTCCAGGCATGGGGCAGCCACAGTTTCTCTGGGTAACCCCTGCCAGGGCCTCACTGCTGTCACAGTCAAGAATGTCATCTTAATGTGTAACCTAAATGTACCCTCTTTCAGTTTAAAGCTATTCCCTCTTGTCCTAGCCAGAAGACTTTTCCCTGCAGCTGAAACATGCCATAAGCCGAGCAGTTGGAGGTTTTACAGCAGGAACCACTGACTGACATCTGGCTGTTGGTGCACAGACAGCCCAGTGTAGGGTGAGTGGTGGGATGTGGTATCCAAGCAGGTGGCAGAAGTGCCTGTTCCATGTACAGAAATGTCCAAATGAGATGCAGATAATTACAGCTTGCAGAAGTATCCATAGCTTTTTTAAAAAACATAGGATGTAAGTGCAAGCTGTAGCCCAGTTTAACAAATCATTCCTCTGCAGTGATACCACTAAAAAAACAATCAAACAAATCAATTTCTGCAGAGTCAAGAATTCAAATGTATTTATATGAGGACACTTGTAACTAGGAGTGTTTTAAGCTTTCCACAGGGGAAGCTTTTTAACACAGGTGTCGTAGTTTGGAAAAAAAATGAGTTTTTTTGAACTTCAGTGGTCAAACCAATGAGTGCTCAGGTTTAAAGACTGGCACCTGGTGTGGCCACTGAGGACAAGGATCCGCCTCTGAGAACACAAGGGGTTCAAAGCAGAGGGCTCCCCGGAAAGCTCTCTCTTGGTTCCGGTCCCTGAGGACGGAGGGATCTCCCCTGCCCAGCGGCTGGCTGGGCGGGAGGGGAAGCCATGCGGCCTGGGCGAGGTAGGCTGGACCTTGGGCACAGAGGGGGAGAGGAAAATCCTGCAGGATGGAAGGGTGGAGAGAGTACAAGAACCTTGAGAGGCATCAGACGCCTTCTTTTCCCTTCCCCCCCCCCCCTTCCCCCGGAGAGAGAGAGAAACTGAGAAACCGTGTCTGTGAGCTCCGTCACCTTGAAATTTGATATCAGCAGCTGGGCAGCACGGCCGAAGGAGTATGGGAGGGTGGCGCGAGAAGAGTGCCCAACAGCAAAGATACCGTGAGAGTTCTGAGGAAACAAAGCCCAAGATTTTAACCCTTTTCGTAGATGATGGAAACTTTATAAATGCTAATCCTCCTGAATTTGAAGAAGAAAGATAGAAAGAACTAAGCAAAGATGATGAAAGTTTGTGCAAGTAGAAGATTGTCAGAGAATGCTGAAAAGAATCCTAGGTGGGAGGAGATGATGGAGTGGCCTTTGGCTGGACTCTTTTGTATGGCCATGGACGGACTCATTTCTTTCCTGTAACATAGAAGCTGCATCTGGGAGAGGCATTGGCTTAGAGCCAAGAGTGGACAGTAGTGTGAACAGAGATGAGAGGAAGAGCTCTGTTCTCAAGGCCCCTCGGCCCCAGGGGGTAATATTGGGGGGGACTGGTGTTCCAAATTTGAGAAGCTGTCGTTTCTTGGAACTAACCAAAGCATCTTTAAAAAGAAAACCCTAGAAACAGCTCTGGTCCATGCACAGTGGTGAGAGCACTGACATGGAGGAAGAGGCCACGATGTGGTGCAAGAAGGACTCCTATCTCTCCTCAACGAACTGAGTACTGATTATCGGAAGGGTGGTAATAGACTAAAGATTAATTATCTAAAAGGTGGTAACGTGATGGGGAATTTTCAGTTTGTTTTGTTGGGTTGAGAACTGGTGGGGGGGGGGGAGGAAGAGTGTTTTTTTTTAAAGTTTCCATGTTCTTCTGTATGTGTCTTCTTTGCCTATTATAAGTAATAAAGTTTTTTTCTTTTGTTTTCTAAATTAGAAACTGTTTTGCTCTGTTTTTGGTCACATCTCACAGCAGATACCAGGGACAGTGTGTCGTTGTAGGGGCACTGGCCTTGTGCCAACGTCAAACCTTTGACAACAGGTTATAAATTATAGGGGAATTTTCTGGCTAACAAGAAGAAATTCAGGAACATAAGAACAACTGCTGCACCACAAAATGTTAGAGGCAGCAGCCACTCAGATCTGTATCAGAAATCAGGATTGTCTAACAGGCATTTCCCAGGAATCAGTTCACTTCCAATTTTGGACTCACTGTAGTGACTGTAAGATTCCAATAACCTTATTTTGCTATGCAGTAATTTTCTTTATTTCCCAGGTCACGACTAGCCAAGAAAGAACTCAGCTATCAGTCCCAATTCCAAAGGCAGCCGGACATTGAGGAACACCAGTAGTGGAATTACAAGAAATAGAGAAGGGTAAGTCTCAGTTCAGCAATAAGAGGACCCAGGCTTGGCCCCAAACTGGTCTCTTGAGGGAACAAGAGGGAGCACAGTGACTAGAGGTCCTTTGCAATCACTGCCTTTGCTGCACTTAAAGCAGCAGCACCACCAGTAAGAGCTCAGGAAAAAGAGCCAGAGCACACCTGGGGTACCTTTGGCAAAAGCCACTCATTTAGGTCAAATGATATAAGCATATAGGTATGTCAAAGTCGTTACTCTGATTTAAGCATCATCTAGCCATCACTCTATTCTATGAAACTGGACTCTCCTCAATTTCAGACACTTCTAGGAAAGAGGCTGCATGATGCCTAAAACTTCAGCCTTTCATTTTCTCTTCCGTATTTTAAGGTTCTTACAGGAAGCTTCAACACGCCAAATAGATGAGTTAACTTACCTCTTGTGTATCAGGGATTTCAAAAACACCACTAGAGTGTGACAACATCCTGGATCATTTGGTTTTGATCTTGGACTAAGTCTACGTGATATGATGCTGGTAGGTGAACATCAAACCCCCTCATGCAGGTATATACATTCTCAGCTGCTCCATATCAGACAGGGATTTCTGAGAGGCCCTTAACAGTCTGGTTAATAGTAACTTACCTTAAACAAGAGTAGCTGCAGCTTGCCCTTTTTAGAAGTTTCATTTCCCCAAACTGATATTTCACGCCTGCAGTATGATGTGATTAAAAAAAAAAATAGTGAAGTGGAGAAAAACGAGCCTGTTTTGGATATGTAACCATTATTGTTTACTCATGACTTTATCAAAGCAGTGACGAAAAGACAAAAATCTCAGAAGAGCTTCTTTCACACAGACTTTCACCATCCCTTTTTGCAGTGACTGTGCAGGCAAGGAAAATGTGTGACTCCGTATTTATTTATTTTAGTTGTGCTCAGAGTTTTACAGGTAGCATCTTCCCTTTAGACCTTCTCAACAGAAATATAAAAAAGTTTGAAGCCATTTCCCCACTCATCTCCAAAAATCAGCTGGGTGAAATGCAGAAACATCTTTTGTTAACAGAGTGGTGAGTTTGGCTTATCCCAGTCTAGAGCTGGGTTTTCTGCTATGGCACAGACCTATTAGTTTGTAATTTAGAAAACCCAGTCCCAGAGTCCTGTAACTCCCACCTACTCAACAGGAAACAAATATCTTCTCTAGCAGTGACAGGGACATTACTGGTAGCTGACACCGTGCAGGGGAAACGCTTCCTGCAGCTTGAGTGAGCTGGACCTTCTGCAGAAACTGGGCACCCAATCTGTCTTCATGGGATGGAGAGGAGGCAGGGAACAAACTCTTCAAGGCAGAACAGACTCTTCAAGTAAGTATTGCACGTCCTGGTGGACATGCCTGTCTTAGCAGACGGCTGTGGCATGAGGCACTTCGGGCATGGCTGTAGAGAACTGTCCCAGTTCCATCAACAGAATCACAGGTAAATGTGTTCTCTTTCCTGTGAGAAGTCCCTGAGTTGCAGATCTAAAGGATCTTCCCCCCAAACACACCTTGGTGTCACTAGCCCACTGAAAGAAGGAGTTGAGCCAGGTCAGTAGCCCGCAGGGAAGCCCCCTTTCCGTGAGTCGGAGGCTGCAGCCCATCCGCGCTCCGTCCGGAGGATGGCCTGCACCACCGCGCCGCCGCTCACCCGCGCCGTGTCGTGCTTCCTCTTCCTCAGCTGCTGCTCTATGCCCTGCAATGCACAACGGGGTGAGCACAGCACAGAGGGCAGCTGCACCTGCTGCAGGCTGCCACCTGCATCCCCGCAACCACACAGGTGTTCAGGGCCTGTGTCACATAGGGCTAAAACTACACATTGTTCCTTCTCTTCCCTTTGCTTTCTGGGATGCCCTGTGAAGGCTGTGTGAAGGCTGGTGGGCCCTGAGAGGCATTCCCTAAGTTAGGGAGACACAAGAGGCCTCTCTCACAGGACACCCTGTTCTGTTCTGCCAGTGTCCCCCTGTTCTGCTCCCTCAGTCAGTCCCTATTTCCCCCTCGGCTCCCATACCCTCACCCTGCCTTTGTTCTGCCCCCAGGGCCCCTGACATTGGTCCCTGATGCTCTCTCAGTCCCACCACCCCTACACTTGAACCTGGACCCTGCCCATGAGGTTTGCCTTTGACCCTGGACAATCCACACGTGTGGCTGGAACAAACATCTCTGTGGAACCCACACAAAGGCCCTGCCTGCCTCTTTGCCATCATATCAGCAGCTATCCCAGCTACAACAATGCCCTACTTTTGAAGAAGTGGAATTCAGAAGATTTTGTATTTGTGGTGCTCAGTGCGGGTTACCAATACTGTTCTTGCTCACAGATATTCACACACTAAGAGCCAGGACTGGTGGATCCTGTTTGGCAGTGGTGGAAATCACAGGACTTGTAGTGAGCAGGGCATCCTCTCCAGTGCTGGCAGATATCTCAGCTGTTACCTTCATAAGAAGCTTATTAACAGAGGAACTTCTTCAGAGTTTGATAAGAAAACTGTGTTATGTAGGACTGTTTTCCTAAATAGAGTAGCACAGAGATATAAGTACAAAGAGGCAGATACAGAGCTATGAGAGATGTACAAAGCCTGTGCCTGTCTCAGGCCTCTAGGACGTGTAGTTTCTCAGGGTGAATGAAGCTGCCAGCTCAGGTGAGTAATCTGGAGAGCAAGGCAGACCTTGCCATCAGCTCTCTGACTGAGAGACAGTATATATCTATAATACACATCTATATACGATACTGTGCTGACATTACCAGGTCCTCCTTGTTCCTATTACACAATAGGACAGGAGTTCTCTGAGATTGACTGGATTTAGACTGCTGGATGGTCTGGGCCCCGATGTGGTTTGCTGTTTTGCACGTCCTTTGTGCCAAACATCAGTGCAAGCAGATGCTCAGTTTCAGACACAAGCCCCTCTTCAATGCACAGGCTTCACACCTGTGTGACTGAGATAAAGGTGCACTTTGAACAGCTTATTGTGACCTAGCACTAGACCTGTACCAGCTTTACTACTGCTCACCTAGGAACATTTGGCCAAACCTGATGATCTTCCACAATGCTTGCCTTCCCAGCACTAGGAACCCAGCCCACACAAGTTCATGTATGGTTCTAGTGAGACCAACCTCCTCTACTTGCTGCTCAAGCTCTGTGACATTGGGAAACAGCTGATCATGAATTCTGGGCTCCTCCACTGCTTTCTTCACATCATAACCAAACCAGATGGAATTCATGATTGTCTGTGAGAAGCAAAAAGCCTTAATGTTAATTACTTGTTTTCAAAGAACCCTTGGAGCCACACAGGCAGAGGTGCCTCAAGAAGATGGTCACCAGAGCACACAAAAGGCACCATTTCTGGTTTGCATGGCTGTCAGTGGTTCTTCTCTCGGCTAAGCAAAACACAAGTACATTGCAGCTTGTATATGCTTAGGAGTATTTCCACACAAAGGAACCATGAGTGACTAAAATTAACACAGCAAAAGGATCAGATCCCTAAGCTTTGGTGGCTGGATTTATACTGCTGTGACTAAGCACACAACAGACACCTCAACAAACACACCTACAGCTTCCTGCTATTGCACAACTAGTTTCTTTAGGCTTGGCTCATCTCTACAGGATTGAACTGCAGGCTGGAGCTGCTGGGAAGTGAGAACACTCTCAGTCCAGGGCTTAGGAAGTTGTTTGCAGTGGTTTTTACAGACTTCTCTACCTCAGCCAGAAAGATCCAGCCTGGTGCTGCTGGCACAGGGGGCAGTCACTGCTGCAGTCCCTCTTGGGTGGTTTGAGTGGCTGCTATGGCAGCTCACAGAGGCCCCGCCTGTCAGGCCTGACACCTGAGCTGAGTTCTTATTTAGCTTCTCTGTGTGACTTTGATCCAAAGTTTGGGATGTTAGATGGGAACAACTCTAAGCTAAATAGGCTCATGGAGATCCAGAGAACAGAAATCAAAGCAAATCTTGTGCAAGTGGTAAGAACAACTTGCCAGAGGAAAGGTCACTAAAGGAGGCACTGCAGTCACGAAAGAAGGCAATCTAATAGCAGACTTTTTGTAGCCCTGGCAGGAGTTGGTGTTGGAGGTCTGGTCCTCAGAATGCCAGTCAGGAACCTCCTTTTCAAGCCCCTAACCCCCAGCAGGGAGCCACAGCTGTGATCCTGTCACAGGTGCAGACAGGAGTCTCCCCAAATGCTGCCTCTCCCATTTTGCCTCGTGTTGTCCCCCATTTGCCCACACCATCACGTACCAGTGCTGTTGCTGTAGTTATTTTTGTTCCTCCAGAAGCACCGACCACCATCCTCACCCTTTTCATTTTATCCACCAAAATGGAGGGGCACATAGAGGACATTGGCTGTTTACCTGTTGGGGACACAGAGGTTCAGTTTTCTACCTGCAGCTCACAAACTTCCAGCTCTTGCTCCATGTCTAAACCCAGAGCCTCAGTTCATGTGTCCTGATAAGTCCTTGGGGATCCCACCATCCCCTGCACTCATCTCCTCCTGGCTCTCTCCTGCCCGTCCTCTGCAGGCCCCAGACCTGTCCCATGGCACAGATGCTGCAGTGTGAATATGCACAACACAGCCAAAAGACCAAGTCAGGATTATTATCCAGTTTATGCTACCTGGAGCTATGAAATTTGCTGGAGAAGGAGGGAGCCCAAATCCATTGATTATATAAGGTGAGCTGAAGTCATCCATTTCATCATTAAATATGATTCCACTCACACTGGATCGTACATCAGAGCCAAAGCTGGAGAAAATAAATTGTCAGAGTCAGGTCAAAACCACAGCAAATCTAGGCAGAGCTTCAGCTGAATTCACTGCAATGTGAAACCTGGGATTTGATTGGAGTAACGCCTCACTCCCTCCCATTGTAAAGGACTCTCTGTCACCCCTAAGGGGAAGGAAGCAGTTAATACCGTGAGTACACAGCTACACACAGAGGAAAGGCAGCCCAGAGCCCTTCCTGCAGCTCCCCTGAGAGGACCCCACGGGGAAAACCAGCACAGCCCCTCAGCACAACTACTGCCCCTTCCAGGTGGGCAGTACTGCACTCCATTCAGAGGCAGCAGAGCTCAAAGGTTGGCATATTTGGGAATGACTGGGGGTTTGCTTAGATGTGTCAAGCTGGAGACTTTTTCTATGCATAAAAGTAAGCTTCACACCCAGGCTCCAGGCCATATGTTCGAACACAGCTCTTTCTGACAGCACTCACAGCCTAACACTGCGCTTGCAGGCCAGCTGGACTAGCTCAAATTCCTTCCAAAAGCCTGGGAAATCAGAACCAATAGCTCTGCTCATGAGATCCAGATGCAGTGAATGTTGGCGTGGAATTCAACATGAGAGAGGACACATGTTGTCCTCTGACACAAGCATGAGGCCTCAGCGTTGAGCACTGACCTGCAAGCTCAGCAGAAATGCTCAGCAGCAGCACTCCTGACCCCTACCCCGCCCCAGGGGTGACAGCTCAGTGGTGTTTGATACCAACCCCAGAACCAGCACTAGGGAGATGGCAAAGGCCTACAGGGAAGGAATGTCTGAGCTCATACTATTGGTTGATGGTGCTGGTGGCGGACACAGCACTGCCATCATCAGCCACAATGGAGATGTGGGATGTACCGGCATTGTCTCCAGTGTAATACACGGGCTCATAGTAGTCAACTGCATGGGAGGTGTTGTCTGTGATTTTCCTCCGGAGACTATCCGCAAAGAACTCGGATGTCATGTTTCTGATTGCCTGTCAGAGAGATCCAGTGCAGTTACTCAGCAGATTCAGAGACACGTAGTTATGAGGCTGATATCCAATACTTCAGACCACAGAACAGTGGCAAATCCCAGCAGTGAGGCTACAGTTTTCCCCCAGAGGCCTTTCTTCTTAGAAGATGGACATTGTACCAAAAGATCATTTTAAGCTGTCACAGGAGCAGCTGTTAGTCACCCCCTTTGTGTAGAAGTTAATCAGCATCCATTATTGCAGTGCTATGGAAAGCTGCCTCCACACTGCTGTGAGGCAAGTAGGTCTACACTTGCCTCAGGGACAAGAGGAATGGGATTGGATTGAGAGGACAAGGACAAGGCAACATCTGAACAGAGCTCCGTAAGTTCATCAAGCTTTGTGTTCATCAAGCTGGGCTGAGCTCAAAGTCTGCTGCTTTTGCAGGCACAGAAGTAAAGCACGAACTGCAAAGTTGGGACAAGCAGTCTCGCCCCTTCCCATCTGTTGCTCCATTTTACTACAGGCAGGACTCTGGTTAGAGAGCCACAAGGATGCTGGGAATACAGGGAATAAGGTTTCAAACTCTAAAAACAGGCAGGGTTAGACCTAAATGTACTGCAGCTCTCCTGGTGAATTGAGGAGTTTGCTTTTCCTTACAGCAGGAAGGTTGCCTCCATTTATAGTCCTCACAGCTCAGCCATGAGCCACATAGGACATCACATTTTGAGTCAGAGCTGTTTCAGTGCCTGTCAACAGCAAGTGGCACAGAGCATGCCTGACAAAGTGGAGTCACCCAAAAACTTTAAGCCACGTTCCAAAAACTTTAAGCCATAACTTTCCAGTCATGTTAAGTCATGTTCCAGTTGGTGTTGCAGAAAGAAAAGGCCTTTGCCAGGTACCTCTGTAATGTCGACAAATTTTGGGTCTCCCAGCAAAGTCCTCTTGGCGTAGGCAAAGCGAAAGGCCTCCACGATGCGGTGGTAGGTCAGACCTTTCTTCTCCATGGTTTTGATGCTGGCAGCAGAGAAATTATATCCTGGCAACACAGGACAAACAAGTGTGAACACAAAGCATGGGTGCTAATGCACCTGTGTCAAATGCTTAACCTTGAAGCCCAATCTCTGCAGAGATGCAGTCGCTGGACTGTCCTAATCTCTACATGGAGAACTCAGGAGCTTTGGTAGTTTCGAGCTCTGTGGGAGTCACCAGCAGAATTTGTACTTGCAGAGGTGTTTTCCAAAGAAGCCTCAAGTACATGTTAGGTTCCACCCATACAAGTATCAGGGAAGCTCTCCTATCAAGAAAATATTTTTCCTCTTGCACCTGTATTTCAGAGAGGAAGGCAACATCCCTGAGTTTACAGTGGAAGAGGAATGTTTCTGCATCACTGATCTCTCCTGGGCTCTCAGACTTCTCACCTGCTGGAGGGCTGTCAGGGAAGTCTTGCTCCCCCCAAAAAAGGTGGTGTCTTTGGAGCTCTCCCAGCTCCTGCTGCCTGTGGGGCACAGCTTCGTGGCATGCTCACCTTTCAATATGTTGAAAATGAGGGCCAGAACTGGGCCACTTAGGGGGGCACTGGGTGTGTAGAGGGTGAACTCCCCGAGTTTGATTTGTATGGGGTCCTCGATCACCGTGGCATTGTAGTCCCGCAGGTCTTCCAGTGTGACAATTCCTCCTGGAAAGAGAAGGAAACTAGAGATGTGGGCTTATGTGATCTCTGGTGGGATAAGATACTCCATCACCATGAATCACAGCAAGGATTGGAGGGAACATGGACAAATCCTAAAAGTAATAAGGTGAAGAAAGCAAATATGTGTGCCCATGAGATTTACTCCTTGATAAATCCATCTGAGGCTCAGATAGTGTAAGCACAAAGTTGGGCTGATTTACAGCAGCCAGAAGTCTGGTGATCTTTTTTTTTTTTTTTCACAAAGGACACCAGCAGTGTCAGGCTACGAAATGTCCTTAAGAATTCTGTTTTCAGAAGGAAGATGCAGTTTTGAGTGCAGATGCTTTGTGGCACCCTACAGGTAGAATAATTTGAGTGTTCTATCACCTTTCTTATCTGAAGGGGGAAGTCAGTAAGTAATTATCCACCACAAATAAAGGCAGTAAGTTACTCACAGGAAGTCCACCAAGCTAGCCAGCGCCGGCTGGTGAGGATGGGGTACTGTCACCATCTAGTGGTACCGAGAGATCAAACAGCTCAGAGCTCACAGGACCACCACGTACGTAACGTTTTAGGCACAAACTGGTTGGATTCAGGCTCTGTGAACCGCCTGTACCTACTCAGCTCCAGCAGGAACTGCACGGACTTGGGAGGCTCTGTGCTACAGAATGCACAGTAAACACTCTCCATTTCTGAGTTGCAGATATCTGTTAAAGTGCTTCTTTTGGGTGTGCTGTTGCCATAGATGTCAGAGGCAGCATTTCAGGGTTGGCCTCTCCCAAGGCTCACTGGAAGGTCACCGGCTCCTCCCTGGGCTCTGAGCAGTGTGGTCACTCCTGCTGCCTGGGACAGATGTCCTGCTTCTCACCTGCACTGTGGATGTCAGCAATGATCTGCTTTGCCAGGCTTCCTGTGTAAAAGGCATCTGCTCCTTCCGTGGCTATAGTCTCGTAGGTGTTGGCTAGTTTGGGCATCTTGATGGTTTCTCCCTCTTGCAGAATTTTCCCTCCTTTGCAGAACACTTCACTAACAGAGAAAGGAGATTGAGAAGACCAGGTCTGAGACAAGTTCAAAACTATGTTTATCTGTGGCAGCTGAACCAGCATGAATGTCCATGCTAGGTGAGAGAAGAGAAACTGCCTGAGCCATGGCCAAGGGGTCCTTGTATCTTGGCACTGGGACATAAAACTGAACAGTTTTCTGACCTGCAATTCCACATGCTCAGTTTGCTCAACGGAGCCTGCAGCAGGGATTTTCACCACGGCACCCCCCTCCCTGCCCACCTGAGGGGCCAACACATGCCTCAAGTTGCACAGGAGGGGCCACAGTCCTTGAACTGAGCAGTTCAGTTCAGAGCACAGTCTATTAAGCTATGAGGTTCAAAGCGTCTAGTAAATCCAGAAGTGTTTCAGTCCCTGTTCATTACATCACTTTAAGGCAGATTGTTTCCTCTCTAGCTCTCTCATGATGGGTCATGATTGTGCTGCTGTGGACCTGCCAGATGGAAGGACAGGGGATAGGCCAGGGTGTACATTACCAATTGCATAGGAAACAAACCTGCAGCTGGCAGAGATTTTAAGGAAAAGGGAGAATTAAGCATGATCTCCAGCAGGGCTGGACATAAACACTGAGGGTTTGACTGTAAGAGGTGGAAGAGTATTTAAACCTCTTCATGCCCAAGTCTTTGCCAGAAGTGGATGGTCAGAGGCACTGCTTGAGGAAGGTTGATTGTAGAGTAAGAGATGATCCAAATTCCCACTCATCTCATCTCACAGCAGATGAGATGTTCAAGGAGACTCTGCAATTGCTCCAAATGCAGGTCAGGTCAGCTTGGTGCACTTACAGCATGAGGAAAAGCTAGGGATTCAGAACACACATTGCCATTGGGCAGATTGATTCCAGCACGTACTCTAATTCCACCTTTGCTCAGACAAATTGACTTCAGGAGTAGAACATCCCCCCCTTTAAAGGTCAGGACTGAACATTCCCCATGATTTAGCACCTTTAGGTGTCTGCAGTGACACCAGCAGCCACAGTGAGTGTGGTTATTGCACACATATTGCACATGTGGGGATGCACACTCCTCATGGACATGCATTACACAAACACAGGGATTTTGCAAATTTCTCTGCACAGAACAGCAACTGCTCTACCTACCACAGCAAGGGATTGCTTTTGATTGCCTCCTCTTTTGATTTGATGGCTGCAGCAAGGCCTTTCCCAACAGGGAATCCTTCTCTTGCTAGCTTGATACTGGGTAGAAACAGGTCTTTCCATGCCAGTTTGCCATGACGTTTGTGAGCCAACTCATAGCCACGTATTTCTCCTGGCACAGCAATTGACAGTCCTCCTGGAGCAGAAAAGCAACGTGTTAAGTCTTCCACAGCAAGGAAAGAAAGTGGCTGATGGAGCAGGAGGTAGGGCAGGCATCTCTGCCAGCCCTGGTTTTAGGCAGGGTTTGTGTGTACTGTGACCAGCTCAGCTTGTGAGAATTAACAGAATAATTTGGTCTGACATTTGTGCCTACATATTCTGAACTGCTGAAACCTCTCTGTCCTCTTGCTGGTAACTCCACTTTTAGGGTCATTTCCCCTCAGTAGGCTCTGCACCAGAGCAAAGCTGCTCAGAACACAGAAAGCTATCATGGTGAGAGGACACAGACTGTGACATACTTAAGCCAAAAACTTTGTTGCAGCATTGTAACTACGACTGGAACCGATTAATTCCACACTGCACAGCGATGCAGCAGTTTGTTTCAATCCTGTTTTCACTTGCATCTCCCTGAAGTTCAACATGCTGCTCTAACCCCCTCCAAGGTGCTGTTCCTTCTTGCTTCGAAGAGTGACCATGAAGAGAACTAGTTCGTATTTCTTTCTATTTTTTATTAGAAAATACTTTCCTGAAAGGAAACTTCTCTGGAGGCCCCAAACCACTAGTTGAAGCTGCCACAACAAGAAATTTAGGGAGGACACTTGAACTGACAAAACCCAAGGTGATCCACACAAAGATTTATTCAAAGAGGCAGAAACGAAAGATGACACATGTGGACCAGATCATACTTAGTGCTTTGCATTCACTTGTTTTTTCATGAAGCGAAAAGCAGAAAGTAATGGGATCCCTGACTAGTTTAAAGGGCATTGTTTTTAGCTTCTTTGTCAGGCCAGAGTTTGCAAATTGTGTAAGAGGATATTTCCAGGATATTTTAGATGCAAAATCCTGTAGGTAGGTAAGAACCTAACCATAAGAAATGTTCTTAGCACAGACTTAGTGCCAGTAGCAGCGAATGCTGGAGCTATGTGGTCCCCCCAAAGCAGTGAAACAGCCTTTGCCATACCTTTCAGAGAGAGCTGTGTGTTGTTCCCAAACATGTTCTCCACTGCTCTTTTTGGAGCCACTTCTCTTGCATTAATGATTTCCACTTTTCCTTTAATGACAGAGCAAGGAAGATGATGTTTAGCTCTGGACTCAGCACACAGGCATGGTCTCTGCTGAAGGACTGATCAATGTAAGCAGTTTCTTGGCAATTATTTTGAGGACTTTCCCCAGAGGCTGTGACCATCAGTCGTTTACCTTCTCTCAGGCAGGATAAATCACCTGCCTTAGATAAAGTTCTCCACCTGTCCCAGCTGTGTGTGGCCCTTACCTGTGCTGCTGTAGATGGTAAAGAAGAGGCCCCCTCCAATGCCCATGCTGTGAGCATTCATGAGTCCCACGCAGAGCAGGGCTGCAATCGCAGCATCCACCGCTGACCCTCCTTGCTTGAGGACGTCCCTGTGCAGCAGAAGGGAAGGTGATGTGTGACAGTGTCTCAGCTCCCTGTGAGCAGTGCATGCACCACATCAGAGTAGCTGTGACGGATTCTCTGAGGCACATTCGTCCAGGCCATGTGCTGCTCAGGAACAGGAAGTTTTGAGCTTCTGTCACCAGAGGGAATAGACCCTTAACAGTCAGTGTGCAGACCAGATCACTCCCCATTAGACACATCCAAACCAGCTTGAAAACAGCGAGATGTGACAGAGTACATGTGAGGACAGACATTCCAGACACATTCATTGCACTGTCATAAAAATGACAGTTTTCTGAGGAGCCTTAAATCTACAGCACTTGAGACTAGTACTGGAGGGTGTCTCAATACATGTTTTTTTTAAAGGAGCTAGAAAGACAACTCTTGTTCTCATTGCTCATAGATCCAAGGAATCTTTGCCTGCTCTGTTGTCTGTGAACAACTGCAGTAAAGCTGGTCTAATGTGGTAAAAGCCTGGGGTTTATTAGGATCTCCTCTTTCTACAGAGAGATTAGGGATTGATTATCCATGCAGGGAACTGCAAGGATTGCCCCTGAACATGGGGAAGCAATAGTTCCGTCTCACGCAAGAGCTGTCAGAGCTGATGAGGGTCAGGGCACAACGAGTGGTACCTTCCAATGATGGAGCAGGGCCCCGCGTCGGTGGCCACGGCCGCCCTCCTGTAGGTGTGCGTGTCCCCTGAGCGCAGCCCGAAGAACAGCCCCAGGAACAGGACCAGCCCCAGCAGGGCCACAGTCACCACTGTCACCAGCACACAGCGGGTCTTCATCTTCCTGGGGAAAGAGACAGGATTGTCAGCCCTGCTGCCACCTGCTCTCGTCTCCTCAAACCAGCAGCTATTACCTGGGTAGGAGCTGCCTTACAGCAGGCAGGGAACATCACGTACTGAAAACCTCCAGATGCATAGGTGAGAAGGGAAATCCAAGGAGCAGAACACTAATTGCTGTTAGTCATGGCTGACATCATCCTCAGGACAAAAAAATTTTTTAAATCTTAAAAATTTAACTTCACATAATCTCCTTTTACATACCATGTCTGTGGAGGAGTCACTGTCTGGAAGATTGCCAAGGACAAGTGCAAAACACATCTAAGTCACTGGGAAGCAACCTTGGATAAAGCTACCTGGCACAGGCCATTGTGAGCCCAGCACCCATTCCTGCCTGGGGCCCTTGGCCAGAGCACCTTCCTGATGAGCCAGGCACTTCCAGAGGGCCATGGCCAGTGCTCAGGTCTCCACATGTCCCAGTCCTGCACTCAGCTGCTCTCGGGCTTCACAGGGCTACAGCTCACCTGAGAGTGAGCACAGAATGCCAAGGAGCTCTCCGGGTACACATGGGGATGAGTGGAGAGCTGTGGAGTGGATGGGGAATCACTGCCACCTTGGTGTTCAGCAAATACAACTTGAACAGCTACTCTGGCCCATTTTCTTTTCCATTACAACACCATTCCTGCAAAATAGCCCTAAATTAATCTGACTGCCTTCAGAGACCACCTTCCCCCTTTGTACTGCAGCTCTGGTTTAACCACAACTTCAGCACAATAGCCAAGATGTCCTTTACCTTACCAAAGCATCTGCCAGCCTCAGAGAAAAGGCAGTCCATTGAATTGTGATGAAAAACAGATGCACCGACCCCACTATGGATGCCCAGCAGCCCAAGGCAGAGTGAACTCCAGCAGCCAGAGCAGCACGCAGTGCCCTGCAGCAGCAGCACACCCAGGATTAGGCAGCACTGAGCTAACTAGAGGAAACAGGCCAGGCCAGCCAAAGCAAAACTTTCCTCAGAGGGGGATGATTAGCAAGCAGGCCCACCCCAGCCTCACCCCCTGGCTGGACCCAGGAGATACACATTTGCTATCCAAACCCTGTATCTGTGAGTCTCAGTCTGAGCACTAAAGATGCCCATCTCCATCCAGGTAAGCAGCTGTAAATCTACTGTATGTGCTGCTCTGTAAACAAATGTCAACTGAGGGTAGTAAAAGTAAATGGATGAAACCGCTTTCCAGGTTTTAGAACTTAATTTACACTCAACTACTTTTAAAAGAGACCAGTGGTGTGTTTGCAGAGCAATGACTGTGCAGGGAAACAGAGAAACCATTATGTCCCCAACAATAGCTCACACACAGCCTCAGAGTTTGTAGACACTTTTGTTTGTTGGCAGAGAGATTTCGGCTTCAGCACTGGCAGTCTCCTCCAAGCTTCACAAGAAATGCCATGGGATCTTTTATCTGTGCCCCAGCTCAGCAGAAGGTACTTTGTTTGGTCTGAAGGCTGCTCTGTACTGGGCTGTCCTTCAAGCCTGGGCTGACTCAAGCCCTGGAGTGCTGAGTTAACCCGTGGGCTCCTGGCTGGGGCTCTGCAGCTCTTCTCCACAGCTGGCTGTCTCACTGCTGTGCCCCTGCAGAGGTTTACTGCCTCATCAGGCAAGTGACGCTGACAGCAGGAGGGAAGGGCCAATTTCAGGTATTGCCTCTGCTCTCACCTCCTCTCTGGAATGGAATCACACCTGTGAGCATTCCATAGACCCAGAAGAGCTCCATGCTGTGCCCTGCTGCCTGCTGAGTGCACAGACCTTGGAAAGAGCTCTCCAACCAACTTCATATGACTCAAGCACAGCTCCTGGCTGGCCAGGCATGAGGATAAGACAAGCACCACTGGGCAGCAACACACACACGCTGCCATGCAGAAATACTGGGCCTGTGCTGTACTGTGGCACCACCCTGTGCCTCTGCAACTCCAGTGAATGCTCTTAATGCAGGTGCATCTGTGCAATCTGTCACACTGATCCTGCCCAGGAAGCAGCAGATGTATGAGCTCGAGACCTGCAGCTTTCTCTTCTCCAGCAATGAGCAGACAGCAAACCCAGCTGAGGATAATCCTCTCCACCTTTGCTGCCAGCTCAACTCCCATAAGCTCCTTAGCCCATGCCAGGCCTGAGCCTAGAGGGAAGCACAGCCCTCCCTGCCTTCCCAGCTGTGGCACAGCAGAGCCAAAAGTGCATTTGGTTTGATGTACAAAAATAAGAAGAAGGGTCAGGAGCCTGCAGATAACCACTGCTAACCCACCTCTCCATACTCCTTGTGCCCTGGACAGGCACACTGCAGAAACAGCTGAGTTTTTGGACCAATGGCCTGTTTGAACCTTGGCTCTGAGTTGAGTCCCCATTATGATTTACTATTGGGAGTGGAGCAGCAGCTACAAGCCACTGCCTGAGCAGGCTCCCCAGCTACTGTCTGCTGAGGTTGGCTTTAGCCTCCACATCTTTGCCTAATCCAGCTGTTTGGAAGCCTGCTTTCAGTCACAGAGTGCCTTGGCAGCAGCAAAAGGTCTCCAGGAGAAAGGAGCTATAAACCAATTAAAAGCAATACAATTATTTCTCTTTCTCACTGTTAAGAAGATCCACCAGCCAGTGTAAGCCATGGAATTTAAAAAGCAGCCTGATAGCCTTAATTTACATTAGGAGAGGGGAGGACCAGCAAGTAGCAGAGTTATGCTTGTACACTGAGGTGTACTCAGATGTGTCACAACCTTACTTAAACATGACACTGGGTTTGAATTAAAAGTACCCCAGTGAAACAGGGGGTTGCTAGCTAGTGTCAGGCAGGAGATGCAAGGTCTGACATCTCTGCCATGAGGGCTGGGGTATTCTATAATGATGAGGAATCTGCTGTGGTCAGGGAAAGTGCCAGGAGAACTGGAAGAGGAGAAGCAGTGGGGAGAGAACAGTGGGATACCAGAGGATGACAAAGGACTCCAGGCATGATCAGGCACCACTTTGTTCCCAAACGAAGTAGCAAATTAAGCATCCACTGACAACACCTAAAACTTGAACCACAAACTTTAACCCAACAGGTTTCTGCCTTAAACCTACCTTGCAAGAACTTCATACCTCAGCACTCACTCCTGAGAGTTCCCTGTGCTCCTACTTGCAGCCCAGTAGTCACTACTGGGCCCTTAGCTTTGAGATATCCACCCTCACTTTCCCCAGGCAGCACAAGGAATGCAAGGGTAGTTTGGGCATCTGGACTCCTGTCACAGGACACAGGCCATGCTCTTGTGTCACATGACAAACTATGAGGTCCCATCATGAGTTATTTTAATTAAAGTCTTACACATTCTTCAGCTCCACCAGTGAGAAGGGAACTAAAGCAGAGGTTCAGACAAGTCATGAAGAAGCCCAAAGACGCTTCCAAATTCAGACCTAGGCACTTCTCCCACCTGAAGCAGGAGGGCAAAGCAGACCCTGGAGAAACACAGCAACTCCATTCAACTCAGCTGAAAGCCTTCCTCACAGCCTGCCTCCATGCTGGCTCCTGTGCAGGGCCAGCCCCCGGCTCTAGGGTCATCCCAGCATTGCAGCCTCGAGGGGATCCACAGCCTGCAGGAGAAATGCCTCAGTGGTCCCTGCTTATTGCTGAGATAATCAATGCAGAAATGAACTGAGCACTAAGCCCATGAATGAAGGGGCTGCTCAGCTGGGCCTCAGGAGAGCTTTTGTGACTCAAAGAGAGCTCTTGTGATCACAGTTTGTGACTCCTCCACAGGCACAGGCTTTTCTGAAGCCTAATGGCATGTAGTATTCTGCCCAATGTAGATCAAACTCCGAGTTCACTGAGAAAGAGACAATAGTTTCCTCTTGAAGCAACTTTTCCCTCAAAAATCCTTCATATCCCCCTGCAGAAATTTTAGCCTCAAATCCAACATTTTTTTTTTATTTTAAGACACTTCAGTGTAAACTATGAAGTAAAAAAAAAAAAAAAAAAAAAAAAAAAAAAGGAGGCAGAAAGGTGGAATAAATACAGAATTCCCTTTTTCACATGGTTTTCACAGCGTTTCCTAGTTGAGGACCTCCCAGAAAACCACAACTGGCAAACTCAATCTCAAAAACACAAGTTATTAAAGTTTTATAAACCCATTAAAAACATTGTTACAGTAACTCCCAATTTAAAGTCAAAACACTTCATCAAAATAGCTCAGTTCTCCCAACTGTTGCAAAAGATGTTTTCAGGTGCTCTTTTGCCATTAAACTGGAAGTTGTTTATTAGACCTGAACTCATTGAGACAGGTTAGTCAGGTCCTATCGTTCTTTTTTGGCAAGCTATCATCTGTTTACTAAAAAAGTCACATTTTCATACATTCTGTTGAATAAGAAATCCCATACAGCACTTTTAGGTTGAGTGGAATAGCTCAATGAAGGTAATTCCTGTTTCCCCCTTACCTCTCAAGAGTATTTGCAAGTTGGTCCTGTCCTTTTGCACAGACCTCTGTGTACTGACCTCCTCTGAATGTCCCTTCTCAGGAAGTGAACCCTTTTCTAGGAGGAAAACATCCTTGTAGCAGTAGCAGTAACCACTTATCTTTCCTTAAAAGCTCTCCAAAACTTGTATTTGGCATTTGTACTGCTCTGCTCACAGAGATGAACCCATTTAAACTCATTATGTTTGAATTCACAGTACCAGAGGAATGCAGAAGTAATCATTGACTAGGTGAAGAGTCAAGAACCCACACCTCTTAAAATGCGTATTTTAGGATCCATGAAGATTGTTTATCAACAGCAGAATCATTCTGTGTTCCTGGATTTGCTTACTACATGGTATAAATATTTTTTCTTGCCTCATTGCTAGCTCTGAAATTCTGATCAAGCAACTGAGCAAATGCAGTGGACTCGAGTTGCACCAGGGAAGGTTCAGATTAGATGTTAGGAACAATTTCTTCGCTGAAATGGTGGTCTGGCTGCCCCAGAAAGTTGTGGAGTAAGCCACCTCTGGAAGGATTTAAAAAACACGTAGATATGGCACTTGGGGACATGGTTTAGTGGCAATGTGGCAGTGCCGGGTTAATGGTTGGACTTAATGATCTTAAAGGGTTTTTCCAACCTGAATTGTTCTGTGACTCTAAACACATGGTGTCTCCACGTGGCCAGGTACCCTCACACCACCCTTGCCCAAACCCCTGTGGCTCACAGAGAGACTGGATTTTGTCTGTCCCTTCAGCTTAAACCCTGCCACTGCCAGAGCACATGATCAGCTCACACACCTGCCCCTCAGCAGCCACCCTAAACTGGCATCAGATTCACATCAGATTGACATCCAGCTGCAATGAGAAGATGTAATGCCTGTTCTGCTCCCACAGCAGCACCCTCTGGCAGGCAGGATGACAGAGCAGGAAGGCAGGGATGAAGAAACCTGCCCTCCTTCACTAAACCTTACTGAGGATTTTAAGCAACAATCCTCCATGTCTGTTTGTGCTAAGTCTGGAAGCACAGTTGCATCTCCAAGGTTGCAGTTCATCTGCTGTTGAAGTGTGGCACAAAACCCAGCAGAACCCGGACTAAGGTAAGGAGCTGTTCTCAGACTCTATGGACTCATCTATAAAACTAAGGTCACTGTTTCTGTCCATGGCTTGCCAGAAATCCCAGACCCTCCTTTGAGCATGAGCTCAATGCCCATCCAGAAATGCAACACAAGCAAATCACAGCTTGCCTGAAATGTGGATACAGCAAGGATCCAAGCCCACATGTCTTAAGACTGACTTTTAGCCAGAAGGCACTCTGCAAACACAGGATGAAGCAAAGTCTGCCTGGATGCCAGGCAGCACCATCAGATGCTATCTCTGGACTTGTGGGGATCAGGCAAGAGATTAAAGCCTCAACTCCAAACCAGCCCCATCCCTCTGCCCCTCTCCAACCTTTCATACACCACATCTCCACTTGCTGCAGAAGGACAGTAGCTGTGCTGCACTGACTCATTAACAAAGTTTGGTCTAGTTCCAAGATTAAAAGCTTTAGGGTGATATTTTCGCTGCCTAAAAATACATCTTTTCTATAATAGCCACAAAATGGAGTTCTGTTTAACATTTACATGTGGAAAATCAGTACTTTAAAACATGAGCATTTCAGCCCTGAGATATCTGGAAGGAATATAGCCTGAGCCCATCTTTCAAAGATGACTTTCAAATACCTCTTTCAAGACGTATGAAGAACACAGGCCCCTTCAGTTATATTGCTATTGTCCAAGAGGTCGTGAGCAAAAAATGGAAACTTTCCGGAAAGTAGATACTGGCACAGAAAATACTCTGCAGGCTCAGGATTTGATGCATTTGCTGTTCCTACAGGCCAGTCTGAACTACACATTCAGAGTTCAGGCCACATTCAGCTGTTAACACACCCCCCTCTCACTGTGTCTAATTTATTAATGTGAGACTCATGATGTTCAACAGAAAAGATTGTGACAGGGGCACACAATGACCCTCTGAAAAAGCAGACAGTGTGGAAATCAACCTGCACTTTCAGTCTGTCACACCTTTAATATTAACAGGGGAATTTAAGATGCAGTCTACTGAGCAGAACCCTTTTGTTAATTTACTGACTCTGTAGGCATGATGGTACCAGCTTTTATTCTTAATATTTTCATAGCTCTAAAGTGGCTACATCCCTGAAGTGGGTCTAGGTCAGAAGAGAGTCTCCCTGTCACATTTGTCTCAGAGGGTGCAAGGTGACATGGAAATGCTGTAAGAAAGCCCAGTTCTAAATCATATTTATCACTCTGTAATATTTCACCCCCACTGCTGAAAGACAGGGTTTATATCAGTGAGCTAATAAAACTAAATTCTGTCCTTCTTCAAGGACAATGCAGTGCCATGTTCTTACCAGCACGGAGCTGGAACAAGTCGGATGCCCTCAGCAAGTTACTCTTTCACTTATGCACAAGTAGAGTTGAAGATGGGGTCAGAGAAAGTTATGAAACCTGAAGTCAGTGCCTGCAATTCCAAAGGGTGAGCACTCTGCTGTGTACAGGCTGTGCTATGCACAGCTACCTTATTTCAGCTGTACATAATATTTGGCAATTATCAAGCATCTCTGACTAGGCACTAAGATAATAGAGAGCCCTGTTTAACTCAGCTTTGCATGTTTCAAGCTGCAAAGCCACACCTCAAGTAGTAATGCCATGTTTAATGCAGGTGCATTGCTGACTTGCTCTTCTCAACCCATTACAAAAAAAGGAAAAAAACTCTCCTGAAGGACTTCCCACCTCCCTCCATCTGTGATGTCCATGGCATGGTCACCTTTAACATTCCCCAAAAAAAAATTAGCATGGACTATTACATTGAAACTTGAGCAACACAGGAGTGCAGTTTTCAGCATATGAAGCAATGCCTTCATACCTCTTGTCATGGAACTTGCAGATACTGAAAAGCATCAGGCAACCCGAGGCACTCTTGAGGAGTTTTTGTTTCTTCCCCCCAACCCTTGTTGATTTTTTCCTCAGAATTTCACGAAGCAACCCCAGCAATGACTCACAGAGCACTGACCACATCCACTGTTTAGATTCCTACCTTTTACAGCAGAACAGGCAACCCAAGGCCTCCATTTCCCAATGTTATCCCAATGCATAACTGGAACAGACGCTGTTACAAGATTTTGTACCTTAGGTTTACCTCTTGTTGCGGGTTAGCTCTTTTTCCCCTGAGGAAGGCTTTCCCCTCTAACAGAGCAGTGTTGCAATCCAGTACTACATGAACATGAGAAACAAAATTAGCAACTGGAGTGTCCACTAACACAGAGCTGTTCATAAGCATATGAGGCTTCTTTCTACTAAACAACAGTTCCCTTTTTGACCCCTTGCTCTACTCTTCCATGATGAGGGCAACCAGTGGAAGCTAAGTACCAGCTGTATGGGTAGCAGACAATTCTAATTTAGGCTAAACATGACCTAAGGAACACTGATTCAAGAAAGAGAGTGCTGCTGTAAAAGCCCTGGAAAAGTCATTAGGGCAGACTCTTAGAGAAAAGGTACTTAAGGAATGCAAAAGATGTCTAGTGTGCAAGAGGTCAAATGGACTGACAGCAGGGACACAGAAGTTGCCTTACAAAGCTGAAAATAAACAAGCAGATGTTTGTCCACAGCCAAAGCACCTCCTTCCCCTCCAGTGAGAGCTGCTTGCACTGTAACTCACCTGAAAGGGAGCCACCCACTGAACCCACATGCTTTCATTTGATGGATCTGTTTTCCCATAATCACCCACAGGTGAACACTTTTCCCTGGGACAAAGGTAAGCAGGTGGAAGATAACTGGTAAACAGGGAGGTTTATTAACCATTTCTTGCCAGCCACACCGGTAAACCAGTTCTGGTTATATCCTTCTAGCCCCAGAGGCAGCTGCAGCACATTGCTGGGACAGTGCTGTGTGAACTATTGGGTCTCTTCAGTGTTTGGAGGTTGTTGGTTGCTGTTGCAGAAGTCCTTCTGCTCTTCCCTTCCAGAAAAGCGTGGCTCTCCTCTGTCCAAAGTTCTCCCTTCTTTTATAATTTTTCCTCGATTTTTTCTCTCTGCTATCTCAATTGAATATTACTCATTAATTTTATGTCAAGCTCTGCAGTCTCCAAAGCCTACATCAGTCTGTACCATTTATCTCCCAGCTTTATTATTTTATCTTTGCAAAGCCTTTCTGCCAGGCCACCAAAGGCACTGTGTTCTTGCAGGTGACAGAAGTGCCTTTCCCCCAGCAGCCAGCATGAGCTCAGCAACACAGTCCCACACAGCTTCCCCTCAACCTCACCATACCCAGATAAAAGGGGACAGGGCTGCTGGAGACAGGGAATGACACAGGGAAAGAAGAAAACCTAAACTGGTGAAGGGAAAAATAGATAAGTGAGAATGAAAGGGGACAAAATAAATGAATGAAGATAGGAGGACAAAAAGTGTGAAAGAACAGGAAGAGAGTAAACCAAAGGGCAAAAAATGAATGATGCCCTCTCTGTCAAGGCTAGAGGTTTTTTCCTGGTCTTGTCTGACTGCTGCACTTGGACCTGTCCTGCACATGCACCTTGAAGCTCTCAGATCACAGATGAAGTTTGGACTTTCTTGGAGAGTGTTTACATAATTTTTGTCTAAGGTTTATGTAATGTTATACATGCACATAACTGTGTATTTTATAGACTGGATGGGTGGGTGAGGCCACCAAAAAAACCTGGATTCCAGTTATGATAAATGAAGTCAAGACTGCATTCACTGAAGAGGTTTGAACTTCAGCTGAAGTTGGAAAAGAGCTGTTTCCAACAGAAAAAAAAATTGTAGCTACCTGCTTAAATTAACCTGTTTTTGCTAAACCAAGACTCTACAGGTGGGTGAATACCTTAATAACCACAGAGCTGGTTTGAATGGCTTTGCCTCTCCTGACCCCACTACTGTTTGCTGTGGACACCTGGATCAGGAAATGCAGGCCAGGACTGGGACCTTGAGAGAAAAAGCCCTGGTCCTGGAGAGCCCACCTCTGACATGTTAGAGGGGATGCAGCCAAGAGCAGGAGCGGGTCTGTGTTTTCTGAGCACACACAGGAGAGGACCATTCTTTTTGTTCTGGTAATGAGCAGAGAGTCTCCCAGGTGCTGTTCTGGTCCTTCGTGTGTCTAAATATTCATTTTCCTGGGCAGAATCTGCTCATTTTCATACAAATACAGTTGCCTTGATAGTTCTTTGCAACAGATTTTTTTTTAACAAAGAATTAAGTGTGGACTGCTTGATTTATTTCAGAATATTTCTTTCTCCTTCACAGGCCAGTTTCCACATACATGAATGATCCTCTGACCTGTGGTCTCTACTGAGTTCTCTGCCTGCTCTGTATCAGGAGCTCTGTTCTCTCCCACAGCATTGCCCTTCCACCCTGCTTCTGTATCACACCCTCAGCATCATCCCATTGTCCCTGCAGCTTTTCTGGCTTTTCACCTGCCTCCTGGCCTTTCCCCTAGGTACCAGGTAAGAAACCTGCCAGTGCTTAACCTCTCACACCAACAGGGCTTACATTTTTCAGGTTACCACTTGGAAGCACAGAATCACATGGAAAGAAGAGGGATCCAAGATCTATGGATTTCAGCCTACTTCTTAGACCTTGATTCCTCTGATGAGCACCACCTGCCAGAGGAACATTGACTGAAGTAAGAATTTCTCATCTTTAGAACCCTGTGAAATCTGCCTTCCCATATTTGTGTAGCTCTGACCTCCCTGGTCGTTTTGGGAGCCTTTCCCTTTGGGAGTTTGCCAAAACAGCACTTCTCTTGTCAGCAATTCCTGTCACTTAGGCTACCTGCAAAACCAGGGTCAAATTGACACTCAATGATCCTGCGCCAACCTTTATAACCCAAAAAGGAGTGGAGACCAACATCAGCTTGAGTAGCTGATAGTACCTTCAGAGGGTTGAATGGGCCATGCAGAGGTGAACTGTCTTCCCCAGGAATGGGATTGAGATCCCAGTTCCCTAATTGTCCAGCTCTTTGCTCTGATTTCAACCTGTCAGAAATCCCAATCCTTTCTGAAGCCACCAGTCCATGTGCTGCTGACCCTGTCAAGCCACAGCAGCTCCCCTAAAAGGCGGCTCAGCAGCTGCTCAGGTCACCTGGACAGAGACCCTGCTGTTTTTGCTAACTGAGGCAATCCAGAAGCATCACAGTGGATCAAGTCCTGTCAACCCTTGCAAGGGAGAAAGACTTGCTCTTCAAACCTGAGCCTGAAGGCTTGTGAAACAAAGGTACCCTTTAATAAAATAGGATTAATGAGCTAGAAAGGTATGCAATAAAGGGAAAGAAACAACAACTCTATTTCACACCCCAAGCCAACCAAATATGGAGATGACAAGATAAAATCACATTGTTTACTCACGACTTTAAAAGCTCTGTTGTCTCTGGGTGCAGCTCACCTTCAGCCAGTGACACCAGACACTTCTGCCTGGTTCTCTTGCCCCTTATTCCTCAAAAGTTCCCAAAAGCAGGGACTCCAAAGACAAGACTGGTCACACAGAGCTGAGTGGAAGCAAGGTTTCATATATGGGAGTGGTCAGAAGGGAAGGGTGGTGTAATGAAGCCCTATCTTTGAGCAGTAAAGGCATGCCACCCTTCCCCCTCCCTGTCCCTGAAGAATTGCTGGCTCACAGGGCAAGATGAGAACAGAGTGGTCCAGCACTTTCCGTGCCGTACTTTCTCACGGTAAAGGGAACAGCATAGAGGGTGGGGAGCAAGCAGAGATCAGAGCTGAATGGAGACAATACTTTGATGTTAGGTAGTCCCAGGAGTGAAACTGTACTGGCAGAGTTGTTTCTTTTCTTCATGCATCAAACAATTCTCTGCCAAGTTGCTGGTTTCCCCTGGCACAACTCCTGACAGGGAGGCCACTCTCTGCATTAGAGCACTGGTGACCCCATACCCATCCTGATGGAGAAAGTCCCAATCCTGCACTCTTCCAAGTTGGCTGATGCTGGAGCACTGCCCAGCTCCACATGGCCATAGGGCTGAGGTCTCTGTAGAGGAGAAGAAATGTGCATCCCATAAATGGTGGTGTCTTGGACACTGACCTGGGAAGCTCTTGAGAGGGACATCCTGCCCTTCTCCATCAGAGGAAATCTTGAACCCTGTGAATGGAGAGGAAATCTCTCAAGGATGTACCACAGCTGTCCAAAGGGAAAATAACAAATTATTTACTTCCTTCATTTCAGTGTTGTTGATCGCTCACTGAAGGGCTTGTTTGGCCATGAAAAGCCACATCAGGCATTAGGACAAGGTTTGCCTAATTCAAAGGTTATAAACAATCAGTCGGGTAGCTCTGTGATTGCTGTATAAAGGGAGAGTCCAGGTCTAACAAAAGGTTTCTGTTTCTGCTCTCAGATGAGGCAATTAGAAAAGGCAGGAGCCCGTCCAGGCTTTCACAAAGTGAAATTCATAGAGTTACTGTCCTCTACCAGGAACTGCACCAAGATCCACGGGATCATGCAACAGCAGCCAAACAAATACCACCAGCTCCAAGAAACAAAACCTTGCACTGACAGGAACCTCCATGGATAAGTCTCAGATTTGGGTGGGGAAGGGATAGGTGGGAATGACTCTTCCAAGAAGGGCTGCTTGTGCAATGCATTGAGAACTGAACTGGAGAACAATAGTGCCTTTACCCCTTCCCAGGTTATTTTTTTCAGCCAGAGATGCCCCCTGTCCATGCAGCACTGTGCCATCTCAAGTAAAAGAGCTATTCCTGTGCACTGTAAGGAGCATTCCTGTGCACATCACAGTCTTTCTTACTCTGAGGAATGGGTCTGCTTTGATAATGTAAAGGGACTTGAAAGCAGATGCACAACTGAGAACCCCTTTTAACTGCCAGGAATGCTGCCTAAGAGATTTTTCAGATCCAGGACAAACTAGCTCTCTCTTACAGATGTAAGATTTGCTCTACTATATTTGCACTCGCCTGCAAATTACAGAATCTCAATAAACCCTTGTTGTGTTGTTTTGGGGCTTTGGAGCTATTTGGAATGAAACAGAAACAATTAACATTGAGTTGTTCTGTTCTCCTTATCCAAACAAGAATCTACACCCAACAGGTATTTTTCAGTACAACTACAATGGCAGCAGACCCCGTCCATCCCAAGGAAAGCTCCCCACTTGCTCAAGGTGCAGCATGTTTTTTACAGGATTGTTTGGAGACAACCTAAACATGCTGGGTGGGCAACAAAGTAAACTCTAACCAAACTGTAAGCACAAAGAGGAAGAACAGAATCATAATATGTCCCTTCCCCTATTTCTCCAGTGATACTCATGGTAAGAGACAGAGACACAGGGGAGACTGTGTAAAGCTGCCTACCAAATATGAACCTCCAGCTGCACCTACAGGAAGATCTCCAAACTTCATAACCTGTCCAGACTGCTGAATTCTTATCATCATCACCACAAAAAATTTCACTACTTAATGTCATTTTAAAGCTACTATCAGAGCCAGGGAGCCTTACAGACCCACATGATAAAAGCATTCAAATCCCCACTTCAGAGACAGGTCAACAGAGACAATCTTGCCCAGGGCTTCAGAGCAGGTCAGTGCCTGGGCTGGAATAAGGAATCTTCCCCTCAGATTCCTTAACCACATTCCTAGATATCACCTTTCTTCCTTGTCACATGCCTGCTATATCTAGAAAACCCAGAGGCAGCTGGAAGTGACAAGTGCAGAGGCTGACACTCATCTATGCACTGCACCTAGAGCTCCATGGGATGTGTGTTCAGTGTTCCTCGCAGCTTTGGTCTCCCCTCCAATGTAAACAGGAAATTAATAAAATGTGAAGGTAGCACCCTCCATCTCCTTGTGAAAAAACACAGCAGATTAGATTGCAGCAGAGGAGCTGGGGAGAAGTTCAAAGTGTCTGCCACTTAATGGAAAACTTGCAGATTATTACAGAAAGTTGTTGGGTAACTAATCACTGTTAAAGTCTAACCTAAGCAAGAAGGTCCTAAGACCAGAAGAACACAGACTTTCCCAGAGGCCAAGGTCCACTTTCTATTCTGCTTAAGAATCAGTGGGACTTGGCGACGTGAGGCTCAGAAGTTATTCCTGGACATGAATGAACACTCACCCACAGAGATCTGTGTGTGCAGCCCACCCAAACTTTGCCTTGTGAGAGCTGTGCTTCTCAGCAAGTCCTGCAACTTTTTGCTCCTTTCTCAGCACTTTCTGCTGATGGATCAGCTCCACTGCTCTCGGAGCAACTAATGAAACCTCTCAGCATAAAATTCAGCACATCCTGGTAAGCCAGAATCTGTCCTGGATCACCTCGGTATGGCAAAATTTCAATGGGACTGCCTGGCAGGGTCAGGGTAGCAGTTCTCACAGAAGGACGGGGCACAGCAGCAGTGCAGCCATCCCCAAATCTGTTACCCCCACTTGTCAGCCTGCTTAGCCAGCCCTGGGAGTGCCTTCTGCCAGCTCTGCAGGGCCACTCAGCTCACAGAGTGTGGCAATCAACCCAGCAGAGAGCTGGCTCTCTGATGGCTGTTAGGTGCTGTGAGGGGAGCAATCCCACTGAGTCCCTGAGGAGGCTGTGGATAAAGCTCTGATTTCCACTGAGTGGGCAGGGGCTCTGTACATCCTGGCTACACTACTGCCAGGCTTCAGAGGCAAACCTATCTCAGGGATGAACACCCAGAAGCAAGAGTTTCATGGATCTTTACACTGGGACCCCTTTCCCTGCTGTGAGCAGGTGAGGAGGGTGCTCAGCAGCCATACAAAAATAGTTCATATAGCACATATACTACACAGGAAAGGTGCACTCCATGCAAGACAGCTCACGCCCTAAATGAGAATCTGGACATACAACTCTTTTATTTCAGTGGGTCTTAGCACTTCATACTCTCTGGGTTTGCTCCTGAGAATAATAGCCTCAGGAAATAAATTAATTTTGCTTTCTAAAGAAGTCACTCACTGCAGATCTAATATTGCCCCAGTGCTCCAGGCTCACATTTAGCCCAGCTAAGGCTTGGGCAACACAGTTCATGTCTGTGTGACCGTTCGCAACCCATCAGTTTTGACCTTAGGAGAGAAACATGCAAGCCCAGGTTCAGTCTTGGTGCACACCATGAGCCACGGCCCATGTGTGGGATGGGCACTGCTGTACAATTGGACAGGCTCCTCTCACAGCCCACCACAGCAAACCAGCTGAGCACATTCAGCTTCCACCAACCCACAGCCACACACTGAAACCACTGTGAGACTGTGCTGTCCAGAAGGGCAGTCACAAAGCTCCTACAAAAAAGAAGACTCCAGAGACAGGAGCCTGTCTTGAATGGCCTCTGCATCTGAATGCAGAAATCTGGCAGGTCTGGAGCTTGCAGCATCTCCTTCTCCGGGCAGAGCACAACACAGGACTGAGGAAAGGATAGGTGCTCAAACACCAACAAGTCTTCTGTCCTGAGAGATGCTCATGCTGCCAAGAGAACAGGACTCACACCTCAAGTACAGATCAGAGAAAAGAGTCCCTGTCTGGTGCATCTCCTGCCTGTCCCAGTCTCCTTCAGGGCTTTTGTTTAGGTGCTGCAAAGGGCACCAGAAATGGCCATTTGCTTAGGAGAGATCAGAATCACAAGCCTCTGCCTCAAAGCACTTGGGACCTCTGTTGGAAAGTGTGAGGGGCCAGCTGGGCTGGAGGCAGAGGCTGCAGCAGCACAGCCCTGGGAACACACACTCGGCTTTGGGAGGGGCTGGACACACTGCCCTGCACAGGAGCTCGGCCCCAGCAGCTCTCCCCCTCCTCCCACACCCAGGGGCTGCTCAGCCTCTCCGGGCTGGGATAGGACAGATGCTGCTGCTTCCCCATCTGCTGAGCCCACTCCCATTTCCACTGCCAGTGGGAACCACAGATGCCTTTGCCATGTTTCCACCTGATCTCTGGGGAAGGCATGGTTTGTTTGCCCAGTGTGCCAGGGCTGCAATTAGCTGGCAGAATGGGTCAGTCCTACCTGCATGGCACAGCACAAAGTTGCCTAAACCTCCCTCTATCGACCTGAGCCCCCTGACCCTCCCAGGAGAGATGGCAGTGCATGGGATACCACAGGCAGTGCATTCTCAAAGATCAGGGTGTCTCCCACATGTTGAGAGGAGGGGTACTACAAATACAGACACCTCCTAAATTTTGTGAGCTGCATCAACCAGTGCCATCAGGCACAAATGTACTTTTGCAGGGGGTAGAGTGGCCTTCCCTGGGAAAGGCTTTCACCTTCCCCTGCAGCTAGAAGCAAAGGGGCTTCCCACAGGCTGGAGCATTGTTGCCACTCTCCCCCCTCCCCATATCAGCCAACAACTCTGGCCCTCTGATGCTGTGGGTATAACCATTTTCTGACAGCCACTGTGCCTGTCTCCCACCTTGTCCCCTCACAGTTGCCCCATAGCATTGAGGAAGAGGAACAATTTGTGGTGAGGTCAGCATGATGTGTCATGGGGGTTTGTGGGAAACAGACCTTGGGGTTTAACAGGGCTGCTCTCCTGTGAGAGCTCCCACAGCCAGAAATGAACCTTGAACTCCAGCAGGGCAGGGCAGAATTGTGCAGAGACAGAAGACTAGATAAAAGAGATTATCCTTTTATAGATATGGATTTTCTTTTAAGAGCAGGAAGGAGCAGGAGAGAGGCAGAGTCCAGAACCTGTCTGACTGTTCAGATCTGAGGCTACCAGAAACACTGGCTGCCCTTGAAAAGGCTTCCTGACTCCCCCCATGCCACCCTGGCTGCCTTGCTGGCCTCTGCCACAGAGATCCCACCAGCCTCGAGCTAATTTGGGCTAATTGTTGGGTGAGAACACAGAAACACAATAGCGACAGGAACGAAAAGCAATGGGGAGGAGGACACCCAGGAGACTCATTCTTATCAAAACCCAACAGTATATCAAAGGGGATTTGTGAAGCCTTTTGTGAGAGCCACAATCGAGCCAAATCCTGCAGTTTTTGCATGTTGTAGTTTTTACATTCTCTCAGGGACCCCATGATGAAGACTGCCCAAAGGGAGACCCCTGAGCCAGGCCAGGCCATGTGCCAGATGTGCTGCACACCGAGCAGTCACACACCCGCAGCACAGTCACTGTTTGCCCTCTGCATGTGCTATTTAATTACAGCTTTTATTTGCAAAGCATCTCTTACAGAAAAGACAAATTGCATTACTCTCAGCTTATTAAAATCACACTCAGATTTTCTCAACTGCTAATTATACCCAGGCACAGTGTCAGTGTAATTAAAGCTGGGATGGACGTTTGGGGATACAGCTGTCACACAACCCCTTCCTGCACTAGGCTTGGCTGAGCCCTGCCTAGGCACAGTCCCGTCATGCCATGAGAGAAGATGATGCAGGTAAGGCCAAGCACCTCCTGAGCACAGGGGAGGGGCCCCCCTGCACCAAATCTCCCCAGTTACAGCTGGGCCCCTACCCTGGCTGTGCTGCAGGGGCTGGGGGAAGGGATACACGTGCCCTTGGGGTTACAGCACTGAGATGTGGGGATGAAAGGGGGTTTTCTCCTGTTTCTGATGCTAAATGATTGCAATAAATCACATTGCCTGTCCAAGCCTCCATTTGCTTTCATGCAAAACAGAGATTTTGGGCTTCCCTGTTAATTAAGCAGCTCCGGGAACAAACCACAGAACGGACTCTTGCTGGCACCCAAACACTTCAAAGCCTGACTGTGGCACACAACAGACCTGGGAGTGGATTGCAGAGGGGAAGGTGTGAAGCCCTAGAAACTGAGTTCCAAAGAACTGAGAGACAGCAATAAAAGAGCTTACAGACCTGTGCAGAGCTGGGAGCCCACTGGAGAACCAACTGTGCCTCTGCAACACGTGGCCTTGGCAGGAGGGCCAGCACAGGTGTACAAACAGCTGTGTGGACAGCACAGCAAGCACCTGCCCCGAGCCAGGGACCTCAGAAACAGAGCCCTCAGCACAGGACCAGGTAAGCCTCGGGCAAGTGGGGGCTTAGCCCCAGCACTGGCTTGGTGCTGCCAAGGGAGAATATCACCTCCAGGAAGACAGAGCACTAATTAGGGAAAGCAGATAAAGACTGTGTCTCTTTCAAGATGAGTTTCCTTCCCACTAGAATCCTCACGGTTTCAGTGCTCAGCAGGATGCAAACACATCCTTAAATGATTTCCTGGAGCCTAGTTTCAAAGATCAGTCCCTTCAAAAGCAGGAACATGCCAAGATCAATAGCAGACCCAGGAGAGCTCTAAGCATGCCAGCTCCAAAACCACCTACTTTCACTACAGCCAGTTATCTATCAGATGCTAAGGGCCACTGCTACCTTTTCATATTTGAAAAGGCTACCAAGACTTCCTAAGCAATCAGCCTTACTTAAGTATCAAGGAAAAAAAAAATCAGTAGGAAACTTTACATTTCAGAAACAGCATGACATGCCTGTGCAATTTGTCCTGAAGAGGCAAACCCACAGACAGAGCTCACAAGAGAAGAGGAGCAGAGCTCACACATACTGCATGTGATCCCAAGAACAAGGATGTGCTCATTGAGTAGTTTTACTACTAACTCCCTAGAGTCACTAACAGGATGTCCTGATCAGGTGATCATTTTTAATCAAATACAAGTTACAAGAGAAGAATGAATGATCAAAACTTCATGTGGAAAAAGCTGAGTGGGGTATCCTATGGATGCCAGAGGCAGCATGTTCAATATATTTACTTGTGGCCCAGTAAGGAAATAGTAAAGATAATATATGGAGCTAGCAAAAGACATCAGGAAAATTTCAGTTGTGGAAAACTTGAAAACACCTGTAAAACAGGGCAAATAATAGCTGATGAAATTCAATATGGAGAAATATGTAATGCCTGGCTGTGATAAACCAATATGAAGGATTAGATATATATTGTTGGATTTGAGTTGGAAGCTTCTTACACTACCATTAAATCTCTTACAAAGATTTGGAAGGAAAAAATGCAGCAAGAAGGAAGCAAGAATTTGTTAGCTCCTGATTCACTGGCTCTAATTTAAAGCTTATAAATGAAACTAGGTCTGTAAAGAGGAAAAGTATTCCTTTGAAAAGGATAAAGAGGACAGAGGCAGAGTTAAGCTGGCAAATCAAGCTACAGCTATGGAAACTTTTGAAAAAAATAGTAACTTACTACAAGGAACTTACCTAAGAAATGACATAACAAATATTATGCCCAACACACCGAAAAATAAAGTGTTTTCAGTCTAGGGTGTTCACTCAAGTACAGCGAACTGCAGCTCCCCTGGAATAGCATTGAAATCCGTCCAAATAGGAGAATTCCAGTCAGAGATCATTACTTTCATCCCTTAAAACACGTGTGCAGCATTCGAGCACGCCACAGAAACACCACGCTTGAAAAGCAGAGGCAGGATTCCCACGAGCTTCAAGCCTTGCTGTCCCTACCTGGAGCCTCTGGCAGCGAGGTCCCGCCCAGCCTCCTGTCACCTGCGCCCTCGGAGCGGAGCGTGTCCCGCCATCCGCCCGCAGCCATCCTGCGCGCTGCGCTCCTACCTGCAGCTAAGAGGGGGGGTCCGTGCGGGCGGCGCGGCATCTCAGGGGTCCTCCCAGCACATCCCTGCCTGGCCCAGGCCTTGGCGACTGGCCCAGGGAGAGGAGAGCCTCTTCTCCAGAGCAGCCGGGCTGTCCCCTGTGGGTGAGAGGCTGGGTCAGTCCCAGTTCTTGCGCTGGGCGCTAGATGGCACAGACGGGAGGCGGCCGGGGAAGCCCGGGCTGGGCGGGCCGGGCCGGGGCTGCCGCTGGCCCCAGAGGTGCTGCTGCCGTGGGGAATGCGCTGCCAGCAGCAGCAGCCCACGGGGCATCTCCTCCACCGGGTGTCCCCGCTGCCACTGCCCTGCTGCGCCCCTCACATCCCGTCCTGCGCAGCCAAAGCGCCGCCTGCGCTGCAGGGAAGCCGGGTAGCCGGGCAAGGGCTGAGGCACCCGTGCCCCTGCCTCCTGGACGCGACCTGCTACTCCTCAGCAAGCCCGGGCTCGCTGAATATACCCGGTTCACAGAGCAGCCCTATATTTGGCACAAACTGCGTCAAAAAGAGGGCAGAAATCCCCCCTAGGAGGCCTGTCCTGTTACACTGCGAGGCTGCACCTTGGTCATCAGCCTCCAGGACAATAGGCAGCACCTGATACCCCGAGTGTGGAGAGAGAGAGAGCAAAGGCCAGGAACCCCATCAGTGGTCCCTGTGGGTTCAGGCCAGCTCTGGGGAGTGGCACCCCAGCACCTTTCCTTTAACCTGTGGGATGGTGGTACAAAGGAGGGAAGCACTTAGTCACTGCTCTTAAAGCATTTGTCACAAGGTAGCTCCTCTAACGCAGCTCACTCACTCTTCCTCCTGGTTTTCTTCCTTTTCAGCTCTGCTGTCTGCAATCACTGAGGCAGGGCCTGCATCCCAGAGCCTTCCCAACCTCATCTTCCTCAATTTCTTTAAGGTGTGGATGAAATTCCTTCCCAATGAACTGTGTGGACTGACGCGATGAGGCAAACGCGGGTAAGCCACACGAAACTGCTGTGGTAAGCAGAGAAAAAGCCAAAGCACTCTCTATGGTGACACCAAAAAAAAGGATGGGAAGGTGCAAGTTTGAATGTTGGCCTCTGCTGTTCTGACATTAGAAATTCACTTTACTTCAGAGGTTGACACAGTTAATGCCTCTGCTGAAGCTCACAGGCTCTGACAGCCTGCCTAGAACAGCTCCATCCGTGGCAGAGCATGAGGGACAGCATGTGTGGGGTGGCTCTGGGGCAAGCAGCAAGCTCTGTGCACAGGGCACAAGTGGTACACATGGGTGTTATCCAAACCAAACCTGAGCCTGGCAAAGCCCAAAAGAGCTTTTGTGCTGGGCAGCTCAGTGATGCCAGGTATTAATGACACAGACAAGTCTCCAAGGAAAAGCCTGTTTACTTTTCCAGCAGCACTACCCTTTCCTGTCTATCTGCTCATGGCACTGCCCTGCAGACTGCAGTGGGGCTAGGGATCACCTAGGTCAAACCCCACAGGGGGAATCCCTCAGGGTGTTGTAGGTGAGAGACAAAACATAATTCAGATGCCTGCACTGTAAAATCCAAATTCATTCATGGTGTAAACAGGGCAGTAGGTCAGTTTGGCTCAGTGGCTCTTATCTCTTAAAGGCTGGAGTGGGTGACTCTGGTGACCTGGGCAAAACCTGAGGAGAGACTCATGCTAGATCCTGGGGACAGCTCCAGTCCAGTGTTTAGAGGCTGAGAAGTACAGAACAGCCAGAGAAGCCCCTTTTCACTGACAAACTTGGAGACCTGCTTCTGATCAGCCACCTAAATCTAAACGCTGGATCACTGGTGTGTAACAACCTGGCTCTGAAAAGTTCCTGGGCAGAGAAGGAAATGCTCAAAAAGCATTTGCATTGAAGCATTTATGCTTCAATTCCCACTCCAAGTTCTGCTTCTCGTACTCGTCAAACATTTGGGGTTTTTAAGACAAGAGATGCCTTTTAATCTTTGGCTATAAATGGAGAAAACATAGTCAAACTGAAAAGAAATAAAACCAGTTGATTTTCCTGGCCTTGCATGAACTGTAAACACATTTTAAGAAGTGCTGAGGTCTTTGGAGAACATGACTCTTAATCAGGGAGGCCATCCTCCCCAGCAGAAGGACATCTAATGTGTCATGTGCTGCCTGGACTGGCTTCCCTCTGCCAGAGCCAGTGATGCAGAGCACTGAGCTTCCCCTGCAGCCCCCCCTCAAACCGGCCAGCAGCACTTCCACCCACTGGGTCTGCTCAGGTCACACTCCACAGCCTGGCCTCCAGTGCCTGGGCCATATACTCCCCCAAGGGCCTGTGGTTGCTCTCAGCAGTTTAGAACTGCTTGCTAAGATGCTTAGAGCCAGTTTAATCTGTGCACTTAGTGGTTTCGAATTCCTAAAGAAGCTTAGCAGCACCTGGTGCTGCCTTCAGCCTCTCCTGCATAGGCTTAAGATGGTTTAATTCTTTTATGAAACCATAACTCCAGCCCACAGCTTTCAACTGGGGAGTTTCTAAGCCAGGTTTGCTAAAGCTCTTCAGAAATATTTTTATGAGACCTATACACGCAAAAATGGATTCCAGAGGGCCATATTATAAGAGCAGACATTTCTGCCTCTTAAAAGCTGAAAATGTGAGCGCCCCATAGCAAGGTACATTTTAATTCCTTGCAAGGCTTTCCTGCAATGTTTCTCCTGTCTTAGATCAGCTTCTTGAATGGTCTAATGTATGGTAATGCCTGGAGAGGTCCCAGGGCCTTCCCCTACATGTCCCATCAGCCTTGTGAAAGCATCTGCAGGCAAGAGCCACCTCTGAGCTCCAAAGGCAGGTGGCTGAACTGAAAAGCCACCCCTTGGGACCAAAGGCTGCCCCTGGAAGTGTCACTTGCCAGCATTTGATTCATTAACTGCATTGCTCTGCTATTTTTTTAACTCTACTGCTCCCCTTTACAGGCTGATCAAAAGCACAACGTGTTACAAAGGGGACCTTGTGCAGCTGCTGCCTTGAAAGACCTCCTGCTGCTCCCAGTGACTCTCCCCTTCCTTCCTCTGGAGGGCTTCCTGAGGGTCTTGTGTGTCTGCCAGGGGCAATCAGAGGGCTGGAAAGGACAGAAAAGGTGTCTGAAAAGCACACACAGGTCCAGGTGGCAGTGGAAAGGTGCAAAAGGTGGAAGGAAAGAGAAGGGAAGTGTGAGCCTGGGGCAGGATGTGAGATGAGCCAGAGCTTCCCACCACCTACCTGTGAAAGCCCCCACAGGGCTGGAAGAGATACCCCACAGGGCAGGTGTGTGATTCCCTTCTGACTGGGACAGCAGAGTCTGGCCAGCCCCATGCTCCCAGAGCAGGGAGGAACATCTCTGGTGGTGCTCTCAGAGCTGCCTGCCCTGCCCTTCTGCAGGCACTACCGCAGTTTAGCCCAAGGTTGTGAGTCCAAACCTCACAGTATCTTCACAGCCCACCTTAATTTAATCAAGATAAAATTAATCTAAATGAGATGGGTGCAGTGTGCTCCCAGAATGGAGCTAACAGAAATCCTCCATGCATCTCAGTTCCCTAATTGACTCCCTGTGAAAGCAGCAGGAGCTCAGAATTCCCCTGTGCTAGGTTGAGGTAATGCCATGTGTCACTGGAGCAGACTGGTGACCTTCCCTGGTGCTCGCAGCAGTGTTGTCCAATTTCACTGTGACCACAAGATCACAGGTGGTTAATATTCTCTGTGCAGGCAATATCCAGCCCAGCAAATCTGCTTTTATGGGCACTGCAAGAACTTGATTAATTTGTCCAATAATGAGCAGGCCGGTGTCCATAATTACCTAGCAGAACTCTGTCCTTTTGAAAACCTGTCACTGCCTCAGACCCAGAACATCACCAAGGGCCTTGTGGGCTTCAGAGAGAGCCTCGGCTGCAAGAAACAAGAGGTCTGAGACTTCCTGAATGTTACATAGGCTATTGCTACCATTTCTTCATCAAATGCAGAGCTCCAGCAGTGACTGCCTGCATGCAGCTGCTTCTACCAGCACTGATGCTGCAGGAAGTCCCTAAGACTACAGCCCAGCTGCTGCTGTGTACATCTTGGATCTCCCCATCTCCATGTACTCTGCAGTCTCAAGGAAGAAATCCCTCTAATAGTTGTCATTAAGAGCGCTTCTTCCCCAAAACTGCACTGTCATGGACAGATGGACCTTCTCCAGGTCTGCTGCTTTGTTTAGTCAAGAGCTGACACGTATTTGGGATATGGAGCTCCCACATGAAAGCTCACAGCCAAACATCAAGTGCATTTGCCCTAGATACAATGGAATTAAATCTGGACCCTGCACTACTAGCTCTTTGTGTGTATCTCCCAGAGTTACGGCTCCCTTCCCAGCAGGAGGCTTGGCTTTGAGGGATCTGTCAACAAGCTCGGAGCCACAAGAAATAACAACTTGGGAGCTCAGACAAGCTGGTTTGCAGGCAAACAAAAGCTGAAGCTGTGAAAGTGTGAGGCAGTCAATGCAGTGTCTGGCAGCACAGCTTCACCTCCGCCTTAATCCTCTTTCCCTTCTTAAGCACTAAATTAATCAATTACACTTCCAGCCCGGCAAAATCAGTCAGAAATGTAACCTTCACCATACCCAAGGCAAACATAATTAGGATTGCCATTCGAAGGCAGCTTGACCGGCATACAAATGGGAGCAGCCCTGTGAGCGGGCAGGCTCCCCGGCGGGAGGGGCCGCTGGAATTGGGCTGTGCCGGGCAAAGAAAGGAGAAAGGGCAGAGGCTGCGGCTCCGCAGCGAGCGCTCCGACAGCCCGGGCACCGCGGGCAGCCCCTCGGCCGTGCCGACGAGAAACACACGGCCTCCCCCGGCCAGAGGTGGGAGCTCCCAGCCCAGCGCTGCACAGGCCACGGACCCTGCAGGGATGGACTGCGTGGAAATGAGGCCTTGGAAATCCCTGACCATGAGTGCCAGGGTGAATTCGTAAATGCGGTGAGCAGTGATTATCCCCTCCCGGCCTGCTAACGGGAAACTGAGTCACGGGGGCCAAGTGATAGCAAAAGCAAGGTAGGAGTGCTCATGAAAGCATCAGCTCAAGGCTCAAGCGCAATCCAAAAAATCCAAGTGAGTGCTGGCATCCAGCGCAAACTCACAAACCCAGAGTGCTCCCAGGTAGCTCCAGGGTGCAGCTGCTGTCCCAGTGCAGCAGGGCTAGAGCAGAGGGACTCAGGTAAGGATCAATTAAGGGCTGAAATGGTTTCTGTACAAGTCCAACAGCTCTTCGGGTTGGAAAGTGGGAACCTGAGAGGGCACACAGCAGAGATTTATCTGAGAGAGGCTTAGAGAAAATGAATGAGGAATGACTGCCTGCTGCTTCTTCCAATATTTAAGCTACAAAAGCATCAAATGAAAACAGTGAATGACAGATTCAGAACAAAGTAAATATTTCTTCACACAGCTGAACAGTGCCATAAGTTGCTGTGGATACCCAAAATTTTCTCTGGCTCAAAAAAGGGTTTAGAAAAAACTCGAGAAGACTATTAAATGCTGAGATTCACATCTCAGGAAATTCCTGAACTACGGATGGCTGATGGTAAGGGGAGTATTCAGCAACACACTAACCTACATCCCCCTGTTGTTATCCTCCTCACTGGACTTCCTTTATTAACCACTACTAATTGAGGATCCCAGGGGAAGGAGACCTGTGGGCTGATCCAGTATAGTTGTTCTTCTGTCCTGGCACTGATCTGAGCTCTCCTCACTTGCCTGAAAGTCTAGGAACTGGGAACATTCCCATTCCTGGGCACTTGGGTGACAACAAGATGTCACCCCATGCTTATAGCACAGAATTTGAGGAATAGCAAAAGAATCTCTGCTCTACATTTTTCCCATTTCTCATGTTAGGAGCAATTTTTGGTAAAATTAACTCAGTCATGCTGCACCCAGCTAGATGCAGTTGGCAACACCGTGTTTAGAAACAAGATAACATCCTCTGAGAGGTGCTAAAATATCCACGGGGATGGGATTTCCAAGTCTCAAACCCACAGCTTGTGGTCGTTGTGAGAAACCCCACAGTTCCCACTCTGTTGTACCAAACAAGCTCATGAGCTGATCCATCTCTATGTAGAGTTTACAGGTGCCCTTGACACTGCAGCAGAGATGAAAGAAAAGTGGGGACACTCCTAGAGATCAGTATCTCCCAGGTCTGGCATGCTCACCTACTGGCTCACCCTCTCCCAGGGTTGCATTAAGATGCAGACTCTGACAGGAGTCCATTCTTTCCAAGCCAACTCCCTCCTTCTCCCCTTTCTGACCATCTCAGCTATGGAAGTACATCCACTCGCTGTCATGTGCCCTTTGAAAGCACACACAGATAGGGCAGGATTCTCTCAGTCTACAGAGAGCTGCAGACAGGCATTCTCCTTCAGGGAAGCCAAGTGGAGCACTGGTGTGTTTCTCATTAGCTCCTATTATCCAGGCTATTGTAGTGTTCCCAGTGCTAAAGCACAGCCGGGAGACAGCTGTACTGCCCCTGCAATTGTTCATTTGTTAAGAGGATTTGCTCTGTGGCAGGATATTTCCAAGTCACATGCAGAAGAGGGGTATCCTGGTAACAGTGCCATCCTCAGAGCCACTTGTGTGCCCTGGTTTCCCACTGCCTCAGAACAATCCACCTGGTTTCATCCCCACTATGAGTAAACTGCAGACTGTGTTTCCTTCTGACTCGCAGAGATAAGGAGTGAGACAATTGAGCCATACAAAGCCATTCTGCGGCTGAACTGATCCTTTGCTTCCAAATCCACTATCACTGCTGCTCCTTTCAGCACCACTCAGAGCAGAGCAGGCAGGAGCACGGACCTGTGGCAGCCTGTCCAGCTGCCAGACAGCAGAGGAAAGCCATCGTGCACCCCTCCTTTGACACCTTTACCCATTGCTCCAGTATATTTTTCCTTCCCTTTGCTCCCAGTGACAATTCTGCAGCTGTAACACTGCACCCCATGAGTGATTTTCTCTTGACCCAGCCTCTCTCAAAGCTCTCTGACCAGATCCAGAAGTCCTTACTCAGCATCTACTCCCTCCTAATGGGATTAGCTTGACTCAGTCTCAGCCATATCTCAAGATCTGTTGATGTTAATTTCCCTCATGCAGGTGCTTAGAGCAGGGAGGGGACTATAGGCCGATGGACAGTCAGGGCTTTTGTCTGATCAAGAGTTGAGTAAAATTCTGAGAAGGGCCTTCAGAATCTGGCCTACCATGGTTAGAGAGCTGCACAAACACTGTGACAAAATCAATGCTTTAGCCAGGCTGCTTTAGAGTCCTGCCCCTTTTTGTCTCTGTCTCTTCAAGCCAGACAGGGGTCACCAGTAGAGTATTTGAAAGAGGCTGTCATGATGCAAAGCATCCACATCTCCACCCCCATTCATGGCTCAGAGGAAGGTTGAGAAGGAAAATGATCCTTGCAGGCTCTGTACCACAAAGAGCCATGGCCATCCCCATTCCCCCAAGGTGAGAGCCCAACAGCCACAACATTCTTCCACAGATGCACTGGGTGATGCTTGTCCATGGATGCACAAAGCAGTGGGAGCCCCAGGCTCTTCCTACAGCTGTGTGCCCTCACATTACAGCTGCCAGACACCCCTGCTCTGCATGCAGCACTCACAGTCTGCCGTGGGCACCTGGGCTCACTGTGGTGATAGTCCTGAACAGGAGTATGGCTGCAATTCCAAAAAGAAGGTCAGGCTGAGCCACTAGTTATGCTGGAAGCATGATTGAGCTGCCTGCAAAATTTGGTGGCTGGAGATGGGGTCCATGTTTTTTACCACCCTGTTGGATGGCAGTGATTTTGTCTGAGGAAAAGCATGTGCTAAACTTGCTGTGCACTGCTGGAGGAGGGAAGAATGCATACAAGGAAAACAGTTCTACCCACAGCAGGTGAGGAACAGTGCCAGCATCGTACTATCAGTTGCAGATGACGGGTGGTGGGCAAAATTCCTGCCACTTTCTACATTAGTAAAACACCTCCTCTGGGTCCAACAGCAAACTGATAGAAAACACAGCCCACAGAAGCAGTCCCTGCAGATGGTGTGTTTTGAACTGCTATTAATCTAGACAACCTTTTGCGATGTTCAAAGAGTTTATCCAGGAATAAAATAGCTCCCCAAAACGCCTGGATGGAAGGAGCAGTCTCGGCAGCATCCGCGTCTCTCTTTGTCTTCCCCCACCGAGCATCGCCCGGCAGAACAAACCCGGGAGGAGGAGGCGCCTCGGGAGCAGAGCAGCGGGGCTGCCCGGCCGCCGGCGAGGCGGGCGCTGAGCACGGAGCCCGCAGTAGCAGAGCCCCGGGGCGCTGCCGCTGCGGAACGCCGGAGCACGGGGAGCCGGGGCGGGGCCGGCCGGGCGGGGCGGCCCGGACCCCCCGCCTTCCGCGGCGCCTCCCCCGGCCCACAGCCCCGAGCCCGCCCGGTCCGGAGCGCGGCGGCGGCGCGGCCGGAGCGCGGCCATGGGCTCCCGGCTGAGCCGGCAGAGCAGCCTGGAGGAGGACAGCGGCGAGGAGCCCTGCCCCGGCAGGCTGGAGAGCGGCCGGGGCGACTTCCACCTCTCCTCCCTGCTCCTGCACCCGCAGAAGCTGCCCGGGGTGCTGCGGAAAGCCTCGCCCGCGCCCTACGTGCGGCGGGTGGGGTGGCTGCGGGAGATCCAGGCCACCATCCGGGAGCACAAGCGGGAGCACGCCGTGCACATCCTCCGGCTGCTTCGGAAGGTACCTGCCGCGGGATGCGGGGCGGGGCAGGGCAGGGACAAAGGGCCGCTCGGCGCTGGGAGCCGCGGGGCAGCAGCCCCCTCCCCGGCGCTGGGGTTTGCAGCCCTCCGTGGCGGGGCTCTTTGTACTGCCTTTCTCCGCTCCGTGCCCCCCGTCCTTTCCCCGCTCGGTGCCCACCGTGCCCGGCGGCAGCAGCCACCTCCCCGAGGGGCTCCTGGCCCGACTACCGGCGGCTGGGAGAGGGGCTGGGAGGGAGCCGCGAGGGGGACTGTGCTGCACGCAGGAGAAGGGGGGGGTCCGAGTTTGGGCTGTGCTCATCCACACCCCGCCATGCCAGCCCGCGGGTGTGCTCAGGATTGATGCCCCACTGGAAAAAAGCCACCGCCGCCCCACTGCCACCACATCCCATTATGGCCACTCAGCCAGACTGGCTGAGATGTGTCTGGGAAACCCCAGAATGGTTTTGGAGAGGACCTCTAGGACAGTCGAGGCTGGGAGGAGAGGTAAAGGGGTCAGTGTATCAGTGGGAGCATGTTTCTGTCTGCCGCCATTCAGGAACAGAAAAGCCAATGTGCAGACAGTGTGGTGCCAAACTGATGCTGAGGACAGAGCCCTGCTGCTGGAACAGAGCCATCTCCTCCATTGCTCACTTGCTACCATCACTTTCCAGCCAAACTCAGCTGCCCCAAACTGCAGGCAACTCTGTAACAAAGCCCACCTCTGATGTGGACATAAAGCACCTTCAGTTTGCAGCTTATCATGTTGCTTCATTAGATAACAATCTACTTCATCTTGGGAAGATATATTTTTCCTTGCCTTAGTAGCAAGTGACTTTTGGGTGTGAGTGGAGTGGAGCAGGGACTGGCTCACTGGATGCTTGTTCACCCACACCACCAGCTGCAGGGAGCTTCATGAACAGCCCTGCCTGCTCTGCATGTCCAGGGTTTTACAACACATCTGACAGTGGTGCTCACTCCCCTGGGCTACCAGGAAGTTGCACAGTCACAAGTAAGAATTCAAAGGACCAAAAATGACATCTCTGCTTTTCCAGTCCATTACTTCAGCATTCACTCGAAGATGGTTACCAGCACCACACTCTTCTTGTCACACATGTAGACAAACTCAACAGTGGAGAACCTCTGTGTGTGCCCCAGTATGGCACACAAGGGTTGAATAAAATAAAAAAAGGCGGTTTTGGAGAGGCACTATTGCAAGGAGCTTGTGAAGAAAGAGGCTGGATCCACTTCATGGATGTGGTGATGTGACATGAACAGACTTTACTGGGTATGCCAGAGGCCAGAACTACAGAATGTCATTTTTTGTAGTTCTCAGTACCTCTCCTGGAGACTGAAGCACTGAAACCCTCCACAGACCCTGGAGGTCTCCAGAAGGTCTATCTGTGAACAGACAGGGTTTGAGTGCTAAGTCACAGGGCCATATGGAATGGAGAGTTGTTTCTAAGCTCCTTTCAGGATCAGTTAAACACTTGGCTTCCCCACATCTGCGCTTGGGAATTACCATGTCCTGAACATTCATGTTTTGCCTGCTCCCTTTCCAGTTCCCCATGTTATTCCTGGTCCCCATCTCTGCCTGGCTGTTTGAAACTGTGACTGTCCATCTGCTCACAACAGAAAAGTGGGACATGCATCCTGTAAACACAACATCTTCTGCCAAGCAAGATGGGAACCCATCCAGGAACACCCCAAAGCCACCTCTGGTTCATGGAGTGCTCAGAGGTTTCAGAGACAGAGGGTTTCCACCAGTAACGTACCACAGCCCCAGCTGTCATCTGGTCTGGGGTCATGTCATCACCACCAGTCCTCCTCACATGTCCCATGTCAGCTTCAGATCAGCCTTTTTTCTATCTTATAAATTTTCCTCACTCCACAGCACATTCACTCCTTAGCTTGGTGCCCTTACCTTGGCAGTCACGCTCTCGGGAGTCACGGATTAATGTGTCCCAGGTGAGGCTCTCTTTGTTACCTGTAGAAAGAGAGATACCTTGTTCACTCTAGCGGACAGGGAGGATATTTAACACTACACCTCATCACTGTGCTTTGGGCCAGGGTGCAAACAACCCAGGGAAGGCAGAGAAATGGTGGGACTGGGATTGCAGCCTCCTCAGGGGAGCAAACAGCTCAGCCAGACTGGAGGACATGGGATCCCATGTGTGCCTCCTGCTGCTCCCACTGCACACCCCTTGCCCAGCCCTGCAGGTGTGCTCTGCTGGTGTATCTGCCAGTGCCTTTTCACCTGTGGGCTGCAGACCTCAAAAGGCTGCAGACTATTCCTAGGATGTTCAGAGGGTGTGATCATGTAAAGCCAGGCAGGCAGAAGCAGATCCACTAACAGAGATGTGACGTCCCAGTGTTTTAGAAGACTGCATGGAGAACAGCTGCAAACCACAGGTGCACGTGTGCTTTGTACATGAACACTTAGACAGCTCCACTGCACATCATCTACCCAGGAATGCTCACCAGCAGAAGCCAGATCAGCTTTCCTGCTGATCTAGGTGGGCATCACTCAGCTGAAGCCCAGGGAGACATTAGACTTACACTAGCAAAAAAGTCTGGTATAATCTGTTTTCCTTGTGCTGAGACAATGGCAAAATGTCATTTTTAAGACAAGAGCACTAAGCCAACTGAACTGGCAAGAGTTATAATATTCTGCTATCTGCAGCCACCCTTTAGGTGGTACAAAATTTTTCAAGAAATGAGAGAGGGAGGGAGATAGGGAAACAAGTAAGATGAGCTGGAAAATGCCTCTGGGCTAAGAATTTATGGAATATCAATGTGAAGTGAATATTTACAGCTATATTACTTACAAAACCCTCGCAGACAGGATTTATAATGGGAATGCAGATTCATCTTAATGGTATAGCTCCAACTGGGGGAGTTTAATTACTGCTCTGACATCCACTGCTGCATGCCCAGCCATGCCATCCTCACGGCAGCTTTCTTCATCTGTGCACATTAAACTTGGTGTAGGAGGCTCCATTTCCCTGAAGCCTTATGGTTAAGGGAGACACTGGCATGATGCCTTGCTAGGCTCCTGGCCCCTATCCAGCTGTGCTGTCTGTCCTTCAAGATCCACTCCTTGGGTTCCTTGCCTGCTTCTGGGTGTCATTTGTGTACACAGAGTGATGGGGCTGTAAAGTATTTAATTTATTCTCCCTTTCTGTGTCTCTTTGGGACTGTGCTTTCTGCTCAATCCAGCATATCCAGAGCAGGATACAGTGCTGGCTTTGATTGGTGCTTAGAGTTAAGATCCCATACCTCTGCCAGCTATGGCTCTGTCCCTGTTGGTGATGTATGTGCATACATCCAGCTTTTTTTCCCCCCTCTCACTCCTTTTTTTTTTTAGCTCTCAGTCACTGGGTGGTGCCTGAAACACACACTCAGTAGAGCAGTGTGAACATATGGGGCACCCATTTGCTTATTCATTTCTCCTGTCAGCTGCATACAGAATGGGGAGAAGACTTGTTTCCTCCCTTAGCTGAGCCCTCCTTATCCACTGAATCAAACCCAGCACTCTCCCTACTAGGGAATTTTTCTGTTCTACATTTCTACTCCTCGGGTATTCTTTTTTACCCCTGTGGCATTTTCATGTGAATATGTGATCTCTCTTTCCTACATTTTTTAAAAAATATTGTTTGTTTTTCACATCTCTGTGGTACCTTCTGATTATAATAACTGTGTCAGTATATTAGCTCTTTGCTTTCCTCTTAGCAAGAAACAGCTTAGTTCTTTGCAGTATCATTCATCTGGCCCTGGGAAGCTTTTTGTTCCCAAAGATGTTGAGGTTTCCCCAGAGGTGCCCCATGCCTTGGTCCACACAGATAAGTTGCATGGACCACAGACATTCCCCTAACTCACAACGTGGAAGATGGAAGAGGATTCCTCTGAGAGTGGTGTAAAGCCACCTCTAAATTTACCATTGCATCCATGCTGCCAGTGCTTAGTTCTTACTGAGAAATTCACAGCACACTAAATTCATACAGATGGGCAGGACTTCTGCTCAGCCACCACCACTAGGGCATATGGCAGCATCTGAACACCTGAGCAAGGTCTGATTCTTCCAGAAAAGCTGAGATTGGATAAGCAGCTTTACAGCCAGCCTTCCTGCTTGGCTTCTTCAGCAGATTCACACATAGAGGCTGACAAAACTGTGTTTCTCTGAAGTTAATTCTTTCCAGGCTCTAGCCAGCCTGGAAATGATAGAATTCTCACCTTCCTGTGGGAGGTGGAAATAAGGTGGTCAGCCCTAGCTGACTAGCTCAAATTAACACTGCATCTCATTCAGCTCTCTGGCTGCCTGCACCCCCCAGCACAGTAATGCTAGGTCAGACATGGCTGCTTCACCTCTGCTGGATAATTTCCTGTACTGGGCATCCTGTTGGGAGCACATCAGATTTACTTTCTGGTTCAGTACATCCCATGGATATAGCTCTGAGGAAGTCTGTGTGCCTGACTGTCTGTTTTTGTTGTAGGACCTAGGACTGGAAGGAACATTTCTCAATGAAGTGCTCTACAAAAATGCAACTTTCCTCAACCTGGTGGATCCCATCTCCCATGACCTGCTGATGAGTCTTGCTAGAGATCTGCAATGTCCCAAAAAGGTGAATTCTCCCTCAGCTCAGTGAATACTTTGTGGCACAGCACTGATGCAGAGAGCCCTCCTGGGGCAGCTGGTGCTGCAAACAGTCCTTTACTAGGACTGATTTTCCACTGGGATACCAGAGCCAGGCAGTGTGTGCCCTGGGAGTGGCAGCCCATGGATTGTAGAGCATATTTCTGTAGAAATCAGTTAAAGCTACCGCAGACATGAATGTAGCTGAAGGAGAGGGTGGTTATGTGCACAGATATTAGGAAATTACTTTTCGTGCCCATAGTAAACTTAGTGACAGGGCAGAGTGCCGTAGTCACTGGTGTCACAAGGGTTCAAAACAGCTACAGCTCATGGGGGGCTTATGGGGCTGCAGAGGAGAGCAGAGATCTCTGCAGGAAAACCACCTCTCTCTTGCTGGGCCCTTTGCCATATGTAACTACCTCAACCCAGCATTATTTCCCCCATAAACTCTCAGAGTTCCCCATAGAGAATGGTGCTGTCGGAATGTATTGCCACTAAGGGTTCAGGAAGTAAATGTGTTATGTGCACAGTATCCCTGTATGCTCCAGCACTTTCCTTCAGAGGATGAGGAGAGCAGAGACAGAAAGGCAGGGCTGAGAGCAGACAGACATCACAGATGTCTCAGTCCTGCTGCAACAACCAGCATCTATTTCTGTTACCTTTGCCACCACAAACACTTGGATTTGCAATGTATCCATTTGCTCGTTGGGCTTGGCATGTGTCATGTTTGCTTTAAAAGGAGAGGAATAGAATGAATTTCTTTATTCAAAGAGAGATATTAAGTACACACTGCTCAGAGCAAGCAGCAGTGCCCCAGGGAATACACTGAATGCCTGATGTAGATTAGTGGCATTTCTAACCTTGTTCTGCCATCTCCTGAGGCTCACTGATAACAATTAACCTGTCATGTCTCAATAGACAAACTACATTTAGCCAAAGTTTAATCATCATTCAATAATGAATGCAGCGCAGCCCAGGAAAAAAAATAAATCTTTCCAAGTGTAATGTCTGTGTAATTCATGTAAGCAGCTGAGGGAAGGGCTGTGTTGTAGCAGTAGTATCTCTTCAACCACACTTCACTTGACCTCAGCCCCAGCTGTTCTACCAGACCATCTCCAAGCCCGTGCTGTGCCCCTCAGGGCAGGCAGCAGCAGGGGATCTTACTCTAATCCAGTACCCATGTGTTTGGCAGATAACATGCTATCATTTTTATACACCTGCTTATACCCTCTAGTTATATACTCCAGTTTCATGCCTTATGAATGCACTGACACACCTTCCATTACATTAGAAATTTTCCCCATTACTAAGGAAGACATTGAGCACCTGAGTTGCCCTTCAGAGCCAACAGAAGTTTAATTAAGTGGTTGTAGAAGTTCAGTACCTACAGTACCAGCACCTTTCCCAGAACAATGCCAAAGCACGTCCCCTCTCTGACCCTGGCTGAGCATCTGGTGGGTGTAACTGCATTACAGGCAAGCAGGCTGAGTGCAATTCCCAGCCTGTCAGTGGAAATTGAATCAGTGAGGACACAGGAAAGAACAGGAGGATAACTCTCAGCTGTGAGCCAACAATGGTTCACAGAGCTTTGTGCCAGCTGCTGTACTGGAGCCTGGTGTGCACGTGCACCCACTTGGAGAGGTTTGCTGCTGTAGGTGACAGGAGAGTGCCAGCTGCAGCCCTGCCAGCACAGTGGGAGTCTAGAACCAGGCCCCTAAGCCAAAGGCATGGGCCAGTCCCTGTAGGATTCCTAAGGAAGCTGGGACAGGGGTCAGGGGATGCTCAGCTGAGCAGAAGGCTGGGGTCCCTCTCCCCTTGGCACAGCAGAACTGCCACATGCTGGCAGTGCATCCCTGGGGAGTTCAGCTGGTTCAGGGACTGCTGAGCAAAGTCACAGTGCAGCTGTTGGCCCCAGGGCAGTGCTTTAACCGCTGGCAGTAAGGAATAAATCAGGGCATTCCCTGACAGCTTTACTGGGTGTTTACCTATCAAATCCCTAAATGCACATGTGGCACCATGGCTGGAGGGCTGAGGGGTAGGAATGCAGATGTCTGTCAGCAATTGGAAATATAAGAGAAGGCAGATGTCCCAGCCTTCAGCAGCTGCCATTTACCATTCTGCTTCAGCAGAGGAAGAGGTTCTGTTTCAAGCCATGGCACCAAAGAACACGTGCAAAAATATCCCAGGAAGGCAGCAACCATGTGGGTGCCTTCTTTTTCTGATGAGTTAGTGCTGGGACAGGAGGGAACTGCTGGCATTGGAAGCTCCCAAACTCAAACTTCCAGTAGCAGAGTGACTGCAAGGAAGTAAAATGGACTGTAGGGAAGTAGCCAAAGTTCCCTGTCCTGACATCTCCCAACTAGAGCACAGGAGGTCATGGAGTCAGTGTGCTACTGTAGCAGGAGCAAGAAGCACCTTGGGTGCCAGTTACTGACCTTTCCATGACAGGGTATCAGATAATCCAGAGACAGAGTTTGGGGAAGCATGGCAACAAGGTAATTAATAGAGATTTAGCACTAAACACAAGGAGTTGGCAGGGTAGGGGTCCCTGCAACAGAGCACTGCCAGTCTCCCCTGCCACAGCCCTAGAAAATGAACCCTCTTCTGAGTTTCACTTGTTCCTGGGTAGGCTGTGAAACTGTAGTCCTGCTCTGAGCAGAAACGTGCTGGCTGGGTTGGGGTTTTGCCTGGCCGTGCAGAACTCCACCTGCTCCTCCACCCCGGGAGGAGTTGGCATGTGGCAGAGGCATCTCAGACCTTCTCACCATTCCTCTTTCATTCTCCCTTCTCTTCATCTCCTCCCTTACACATACATGACCCTGCTCCACTTCCATCTTTATTCCTTTCCCACTGTCCTCTGCCCTTTTTCACATGTTCTGCTGTGGTGCAGGCAGTCTAAGCTGTCCCTTTGCTTTCAGGAATATGACCCCTGGAAATCCTCAGACAGGATCTGCAGGCAGCTGATTTACCACCTGACCCCGCACTCCAAATGGCACCGGCACGGGATGCCCCGCAGGAAGTCCCAAGTGTGGTAAGAACCTGGCAGGGACCAGGGATGGGCACAGAGGCCTCTGCCTGGGCAAACAGTGCTGCAGCCAAGCAGCATCCCAGCCTGCCACCACTGCCCTCTTCAGAGAGAGGCAGGACAGAAAACAGTGCACAGCAGCTGTGGTGCAGCCTTTTCAAAAACTCAGCCCCAGCACCCCTCTCTTTGCTCTGTTTTGCTATTTGCTCCCTTCCTTCCCCTCTCCAAAGCCCACTGAAATCAATCCCCCTGAGTGCACAGCACAGACAACCCTCCTGCAGGGCTAGCAGGGTGTTTGGCCCTGGGGGCATGGCCAGGGCTGCCAGCCTGCAAAAGCACCTGTGTGCCAAATGGAGCTGTTCCTGGCTCTGCATCACACCCTGTCCTAGTTTAAAGCTTCCCTGACAGTGGGAAAAATGTCCCATTACAAGGCACTACCACCAGCTGAGACCCCATTTGGCAGGAACCACTTTGGGGTGGCCGGCAGAGAGGTGAGCATCCTTCTCACCTCCCACTTTGCTCTCAGCACCTGGAGAGGGCCCTGGGATGGTGCAGATGCACAGAGAACCCAACTCAGAGCATGTTTATCACTGACAGCTACTGGATGGCAGCTGCTTTTCACTACTAGAAGCACATTCAGACATCCACTTGTTCACTCCTTGACACTTGCTGGTTTTTCTGCCCAGATAAAGAGCAATCCCGTGTCTTTTAAATCCACCCCTCCTCCTGTCATTTTCTTGGAGGAAACCCTGTTCCTGTGACACAGATCACCACTGCTGAAGAAAAGACAGAGAAATGACTAAGAAAAGAGCTCATGTCAGCCCCATTAGCTTCACAGGAATAAATGCAGGATTGGATAAAAAGAAATGCAAAATCAGCAGCACTCTGAGAATGGCCTTAGGCTTTTCTGATGCTTTCAGTCTTTGATGTGTGTGCCAGCAACTTAAAATCCCCCATGGGAATTGACATTTCCATCACACCTTTCATTCTGACTCAGAGGCAGATTCCCAGGGCATCTTAAGGAATAAAATCCCTAATACCATGATTTCCAGGCCATCTGCCTCTTGCACCTGTAGCCCCACTTTGCCACCAAAGCTGAGCGCTCCCAGTGCTCTCAGGCCTGGCACCCCTTAGGGCAGGAGTGTTTGTGCTGCTTTGCAGGCAGCAGCCACAGCACAGAGCAAGACTGAGGTTTCAGAGCTGAGTCAGTCCTTTTCCAGACCCACTCAATGACATTTTCCCTCTAGGATTCTGCAGAATACTGGAGATGCAGGATACAGATGGCAGTTCTGACCTCATCCCTGTCCCCTCCCAAGATAAGTTTAAAGATAAGAAGCTCAGGACTCCAAACTCCTGCTTGCAGGCAAACCTCTTCTCCAGTTGGACTTCAAGATGAAGAGACAAACTGGAAGTGTTCCCTGTGATTTCACAGCCTGGGGACAGCAGAGAACTGCAAACTGCTGCAAACCCATCAGTTAGGAACAACAGAGAGGAGGTTTGTGGCCAGAGAAAGAGCTCAGGGTGCACTGAGCACCCCGCATGGAGGGCTGAGGCCCCAAGTATTGGCCAGGTGCAGAACATCTGTGAGCACAAGCAAGGAGAGGGCAACAAGGTAATGTGCAGTGGAGAGAAATAGAGGTCTAAAATGGGCTGCCCTGCCTGGCTACCACACCCAGTTACAATGTATTACATAAGGCACAAATTAATATTTATTAAATATTTAACAGCAGAGCTTCCCCTTTTAAGTGTGGGGATGAAATGGTTTGCAGTTTGCAGCAAAAGACTCCTGCAGAGTTGGCATCTGAGGCCACTGTGAGAAAATGGGTGTTGCCAGTAGCAGGAAGGCAACAAATAGCTGCTTCATTGGAGATACTGAGGCCTAAGTCTCTTTAGGTGGGCTGTTTTTACATGATGCAAATTCTCCACTTCCCTCTGTCTGCTAGTGGGAGTATTTTACCATAGTGTCTGTCTCAGACCCTGTGCCCTTGGTTTGCACCTTTCCTGCTGCCGAGGGCCTGTAAAGAGCATGGGTGTCACAGCAATGCTTTGAAGGAATTTCTAAAATCTTGGGGGGGTTAAGGACAGCAAAGAGGAGTCTGTGCATGGAGACCACATTCAGAAACCAAATTCTCCTCTCGCTTTTGCAGCCTCCTGGGCTTTGGCATCTGGCTTTCACAGAGCTGATGCTGGACTCCCTTGTTCTCTGAAACACAATTTCTACTTTCTGGCAGCATGCTGGATGGGTCCAGAAGATAATTAGCAAGCCCAGCCATACAGAGAGCTTGGAGCATCTGCCAGGTTTTAATTACATTTGGGCTGTTCCAGAGATGTGGTACGGGAGATGGAGAGGACCTGCAATACTGGAGTTGGGTCACACGCCAGGTGTTTGCCAAACCAGTGGGTCACAAACAAACAAACAGTAGTTACATCCCCAGCTTCTCTCAGTGGGACCCACATCCAGCAGGTACAAACCTGAGTCACCCATGAGCTGGTAAAGCAAAAAGGATAAGATACATTTCTTCAAGCACTGCTTTTTCAGTACACAGGCAGAGCCCATGAAGAAATGTAGAAGCAGAAAGCTCGTTGTGGGTCCATGGACTCAATGCAACAGCAGCTGGAGGGAGCAGGAGACATCCAGCCCAGGCTCTGTCTGGTTTCTGTGCTTGACTAAACTGCTGAAGGTGAAGCTGGGAGGCAGCTTGCCCTCTGCATCCATACCTGTGGGTTCCTTGGAGTGGCTGTATGCTTTGTACAGGGAAGGGTTGCAGAACCCAAAGAGACTATTTCAATTGCCCAGGTGATACTCAAACACGTTTGCCACACTGAAAGGAAGGGGCTCTTTTTCTGCAAAATCCTGTGTCAGGTTTGCAGCCAACAGCCTGCACCCCACTGGCTCTGCCCTACTTGGGTTGGCTGCCTAACCAAACTAGGAAGATGAACTCTTGCAGATTTACTCTGGGGGTTTTTAAATTAAAAGCTCAAAAGCTGGAGGATAAGATTTCTGCAGCAGGGATGAGCATAACTACTGCACAATTTTCAGTCCTTTCTATCCTAGAGGGAATTTAGTTTTAGCACCATTTTACAGTTGTATAGATCACTCCCACTTAACAAGCAGAATACATCCTAGGGTGTTGTATAACTCCAGCTTCCCTTTCTCATTAAATTAATGTTTAGTATGTAAAGAGTAATGGATTAAGAAATGCTCTTTTATACAGACATAGACATTTTAGGCTGTCAGTGCCACTTCTGTGTCATTTTGACAGATGCAGAACTTTTAGATGTTATTAATTCTTGTTTTCAGAATTCTTGGGGCCTCCTGTCCTGCTGAATTCAAGAAATCTGTCACCATCCACTGCCAGAACAGGGTGGGACCCAGAGGGTGTATTATTTTTTGAGGGCCAGACACACTGGGCTGCAGTTCAGAGCAGAGAGGGAGAAGAGTATCAGGTGAAGACAGTCTTTGTCTGGAGAGCTGGATCACAGTCTGGTACTGTGATCAGGAGGCTCTGAACTGTCTTGGCAAGGCCGTGTCAGGGAGCCTTAATGTATCTTCCACTTGCATCATCCCCAGAGCTGGCTACTTCAGTGTAACTACTTCCTTTCCTGAGTGCAAAGGATCAAACCTGAATCCACAAAGCAGGCAGGCAGTAGACACAGCTTTATAATTGTGGCAAAAAGCCCCCCAGATTTTTCACATGGTGGCTGGTTCTGGAAGAGCAAAGGCTCTTCTTGTGTGTATGGAGTTAACTCCCAAACCACATGCATATGGCCTTTCCTTTTCACAAATCTCACCACAGCTTTACTTTGCTCATCTGAGTGAATTTCATCATGGCTAATCCAAAGGGGGTAGAGAGCAGAGTATCCCTTCTGGGCTTATTGCTCCCTTTCTGTAATTGATGTGCATTGGCCAGACATTGCAGCATTAGATGCACTTTTAGAATGCAGTGAAAGCACTTGTGTCTAGAGGACTTCAAGGAAACAGCTCTAAAGGGCTTCAGATCCCTTTATTTTTTTTTTCCTTGAAAACATCACTCAGCACTGAGGCTGACAGTTTTGGCAGATGAGATCCTAGCCTTCACTTGGCATGAGGAGAATATTAACTACAGCTTCGTGTCACCCTTATGCAACAGGGTAAACAGGCACCATCATTCCTGCTTTAGTGAGAGGAAGCCAAGTCAGTTAACTAAAGCCACATGGTAAACATCATATGGGAGTACAGGAACTGCCCCACACACTGTTTCCAAGAAGCTGCTGCTCACAGAGATGTCAGATGGACAGACATGAGCTGGTGGATGAGTTGTGGACAGAGGCAGGAATTGTGCCCTCATCTTACAGTGCAGAGCATCCCAAACACTGCCCCTGAGGAGGGTTCCCAGCAGCATCCAGAGGCCCATGCATTTGGAAAGGCTGTCAGAGGTGGCAGAAAGGGTCACCCAGCAGCTTGACACTGCCCTGTCAGAGTCAGGAGTAAAAAGGCCGAGACTGGCAGGCAAGAGAAGCAGGACGCTTGGATGGAGAGACAGTGAGCAAAATAACAGGCTGGGTGGCAGGTGGTAGTTAAAAGCAATCAGCAGAGACCTTGTGCCTTTGTGACTCTTACCCAGCTGAAGGTCTGACAAGGACATGGGTCAATACATGATATTTACAGCAAGGAGGAACCATCATTCCCTGCTTTGCTAGGAGAGGCCTAAATAATGAAGGAAAACAACCTGAGGCTTTGGACAGATTAAGTAGCAGCAGGAGGAAGGCCATGGGTTCACAGCTCTCCTGAACACACCTTCAAGGACAAAGTGGCAGCAAGAGGCAGGAGAGAGGCACTCAGCTGCATCAACAACTACTGATTTCCATGTCCCACCCCAGCTGCAGAGGGAGTGAGATAGGAGAAAGGCTTCCTTTGCCTCCTCTCCACAGCTGGTCAAAAGAAAAGAGCTTGGGCACAAGGATGGAGATGTGACTAAGGGACTCCTCATGGAAGTGATTTGTGCACAGTGATTTGTACACTGCCTCCATCTTCACAGCAGGGCCAGGGCCAGCCTCAGATCAGCTGGGGCTGGCTTAGTCTAGGTCAGAACTTTTGAGGTTTCTCTTTCTTTTTTCATGTTGCATTAGAGGCAGCTAAAGCCAACCCTGCACAGCAGCACCCTGTGCCACCAGGGAAGCAAAGCAAGCAGATTATGCTAAGTAGGCAATTAAAAGCTCAGAATCCATCCCCCAAATCACTGCTCAAAGCAGGGAAGCCATCCAGACATGCCTGAGGTTCTGTGCAAGAAAGAGCAGCTGAGATACCTGACTCATGGCTAATTAGCCACTACTGGCAGTGCCTGTTAATGACAGAGGGAATACGCTGTAATGGGAATTTCTGGCATCAGCAAAGTTTTGGAGACAAATTTAATGTAAAAATAAGAGACAGAGAGATAGAAAGCTGGTAGTTCTCCAGAGAAATAGGCATGAAGTAGTGAGCACCCCTCATTAGCAAAATCCTGACTCTTACTGTCTCCTCCCAGCCTTTCTCTTTCATAGCATGGAGACAAAGAAATGAGCTGAGACTCCAGGAACATCAACATTCTTGGGCTGAATAAGCTTCCCCAAACCCCACAAAGTTAACAAGAGGCAGACACCACTGTGACTGCTACAAATCCCAACAGGGCAACACTCAGGAGCCTTTACACCCTTTCCCTGCAGCCACCAAAGAATTTAGCTGTTGAGCAAGAAATTGATGGGATTCAGTACTAATAAAAAAACCAAACATGCTAAGCCTGTAGCTTCATGGACTCTAAGAAGGACCTGGAAGATGACCTAAGGGTTAGTTCTCTTGGGACAGGTCCTGGAGACAAACAACTAGCAATTAATTTCAGGTCTCCTAATTGTCCCATTTCAAGACAGCTCTGAGTTCCCAGGAGGCTGGAACAGTGGCTGAGCATTAGTGGAAAGAGGAATATTTTTATCTTGGAGAAGCACAAGATGGTTTCACCATTTTTCCAGCCCACATTTCTCCCTGAGAGGGTTTTTTGTCCAGATACCCACAGGTCCCTCAGGCCCCTGCTCTGTATGCACTGATCCAGGGTGGACCTCCCATAGCCAGGGTCAAAGTGCAGCCTAGGGACTGCTGGTAATGCTTGCTGAAGAATAGAGTTGGCACCCAGGAAAGGGATAAGTGGCAGTGAGGATGGAAGGAAGATTGCCTCCTTGTCCATGGGAGAAAGGCCAGACCCCAAGAAGGGAGCTGGGAACAATGCAAAGTAAAACCTTTCCCATGAGAAACAAGGAGATGTACCTCAAAGAGCTCCCACCCCTCAGCAGGGCTGGGCAAGGGTTGCCAGCAGGGTGCTGATCCCCTCTAAACAGGCCTCTGGGCCAGCACCCTTCCACACTGGATGCTGTGTCCCCAGGCAGGCAGTAGGGGATGGGCTGCTGATTGGCCTGGTTTCTTGCTCAATGTTTCCATAGAATTTCTCACTTGCATCCATTTCTCTAGCATCTGAGGTGGTGGGGGATTGTTTCCTTTCCAAGCTTGCTGCAGATAATAAAACACAGCCTGCTGCCCTGCATCCAGGGTCCAGATCCTTGTTAGGTGCAAATCCTCACACTTACAAATGTGCCCTGAGCACCAGTTGCAGAAGCAGTGGGTTAATTCAGCCCCCAGTGCTCTGCAGCCTCTGTCCACAAGTCCCACAGGCATCAAGAGCCACGTTGCTAAGTAGCTGTTGTATCTCACACAAAGGAAAAAAGCCTTCTGTAGCTGAAGCAATTTTAAAGCCTGATTCAAGTGGAGAAATTAGGGGATAATAGATGACCCATTTCCCTGGAAATAAACCTAGTATTTTCTCAGCTGCTGCACAAGTGACTAAGAGCTTGGTGCCCTGTGTATCATGCCCCTGTCTCCCCCAAGAAATAGAGCTTAACAGAGCTCCAAAAAATACCAAGTGTCAGATAATTCAGAGTAAAGCATCTACCCACATCTCCTTGACCCATTTCTGCCTGCAGACACATTTACCTCTAAAGGAATAGAGTGGGCAGCTATTCTATGCCTTGCCCTAGAGAAGGGATTTAGCTGTGCCTCTTGGAGCTGCACAGAAACACCAGGGAGGCAAGGAGGAGGCTGTCAGGGTTCACAGCATGCGTGGGGTGTTGTATCTCATGCTTCAGCACTTACCAGGGAGCTGAGGGCCTGGCTGCAGCATAGGGCTGTGTCCACCAGGATGAGGCTCCTACAGACACATTCCTACAAGAGGCATTTTTATAGGCAAGAGAACAGCTTAAACACAGGAGGGAGCCCCCAGTCCTGAGACAGGAGGCCCAGAGTCACCCTGGCAGGTACAGCAATGAGGGCAAAAGGAAGCAGCAAAAAATACAGGAAAGGAAAGAAAAACAAGCCAGCAAAGAAGGGAGGGCGGACTCTGGCACAGGACAGGAGGGTTTAAGCACATGCAGCCAGGAGCAGTCCAGTCTGGAGAATCAATTATGGGAAGATAATTTGTCTGCTTGATTAAAGCCTCCTTGGGGCATTGGCTCGGTGCTGGGGAGAGCAGCAGAAGGTACCTGTTCTGGTGAGAGCACGATCTGTGACTTATTACTGCAGTCTCCACACGGCAGGCACAGGAAGGGAGGCTTAATGGGCAGGACAGACGAGCACATTGCTTTTGTCTTTCAGACATTTCCCTACAGTCATCACTGTCTGCACTCAGAGCCAAGTCGCTTCAAAGGGGACCCCAAGAGCCTTTCAGAGCTGCCCCGTTAGGAAAGCTGCTGCTGCAGACGCGACAGGAAGAACGGCACCTGAATGCCGAGGGCGGCAGCGCAGCGGTGCCGGCTCAGACGTGCCCTCCAGTGGTCCCCACTCCAGCCTGGCTCCCAGCCCCACTCCAAAGCAGGCTCGTGCCCCGGAGCTTTTCAGAAAGGAAGGTCTCAGGAGGCTTTGCACAGACTGAGACAAGGCTTAGGGCTGGGGAAAGTGCCCCTGTGCTCAGATCTCCTTTCTGTGTCCCCCACCAACCCAGGATCTGCCATGGCTTGACAGCACTGGGGATGAGAATTTCCAGACTGTGTTCATACAAAGCAGGCACTGAAGTAGTTACAGGCTTGTTTCTATGCTTGTTTATCCTGTATTCCCCACACTCCCAAGAAAGCCTTATTCTAAATCCCTACAGGCCAGAGAAGGCTGCTGTATCTCTTGTAGCAGCCCCTTGTGGATACAGGGGACGGTTACCCTGTGCACTCAGGTTCACACTCCATTTCATTTCTCCCTGTTTCACCTGACCCATATGAATGCACACCTGCACTGTGCATTGGACGCTCTGTTCTGCTAGAACAAGTACTCCAGATCAAACACCCAGATATAGTACCTAGCATGTCTAAAAGGATAACTCTTGTGCTAGGGGAAACCTGAGACGTTTCCAGCTTCAAGGCTGGTCCCTGATAAATTTCATACAAGATGAACCCTCTTTTGCAGTAGACTGTGCTACACCACTTCCAGAGATTGGTGTCAAACTATACCATAACACACAGGTTGTTTTTAAGAGAGTTGAAGAAATATAGCCTGGGTTGATCTCAAGCATTCCTTGGATTAGCAGGAAAAGGGAGACTTGCTCAGTGCCACCCCGACCACAGCACGCACAGTTCACACCTGCTGCTACAGCAGGTAAAAGAACTGTGCTGCTGCTACCAGCAATGTGGTGGGGTAATTCTTCACAGTCCCATCTCTGGGGCCCAGGTAGTGGAGGGATATTAACTACCATCTTCAGGGCCCTTTGGTGACCTCCCTCGTGTGCTCAGACCAATTATAATTCCCCAGTACATCAGTCCCTGCCGTTTGACAGTACAGACAAGCACTGCTCCCCTTGCTCCTCCTGTGATCCACTGAGGTGTAGTGTGGGTCATCTGACATGTAAATATTTAGTAAGTTATACATTTTACTTACAATACTTTAGGTGTGAATAGAATTTACTCATGCTGTTGTTAGCTCTCTGCCATGAGAGCTCATTAGTCCAAATGCATGTTTGCAGATACAGTTTCAGCCTCGCACAGTGAATTCCCATGGAAATACAAGGATACATAGAAGTAGCCTGAGCAAAGTACTGCTAAACCTAGAGCAGGAATCTGTTGGCTTAAGAATTGACAGGGCAGGCCATGAGGTCTTTCTGCCTCATGCTCCTACAAAGAAGTGCAGCTACAGGTTTGTGCCAGTGTTGAATGTGTGAATGTTGCCTGCCCTGGTGCACATTTACTCCCTTATGTCAACACATGCTTATAGGGGATTATTAAGGGCTGAGAGTTCTAGGATGCCATGAACTGCATATGTAAAGCAAAGCTACAGAGGCAGTGCCACATCCTCTGCACAGCTCCAGCAGAGCCTGGCAATACTGAGGCTTGTAGGGACATTCTCACCTGCCGTGGGAGCTCCTGCGGTGCTGTAGCCTCCTCCGAGGAAATTGCATGTGCCCATGTACCCATTGCTTTCAGGGACTGGCTGTGCCACAGGTGTGCAGGACACTACAGAGAGCCAGATAGGAAGAGTGGGGACCTTCGAAGTGGTGGTTAATGCTTAACCCTCCCTGATCCTCCCAAACTCAATAAGGCACTTACAAGACCCCCTGAGCACATGACTGGGGGGCCCTACTAGGGCTCCCATGTTCTTAAGGGAAGGTGTGTCTGAAAGAGCAGCAAGATTAACACAATTTACACTAAGGGATTAGGTTCTCCTGTGTTACACCAACACATGTTTCTACTCAATTTTGCAAACTATGCCCCCCAGCAGCTCCTGTAGCCCCACAGTTCCCACTTCTCACAGCACTCGTACAAACCCACAGTCCATCATTAAGTTCCACACCCCACTCCCATTGCTTACACAGCAGCTCACAACACAGCTTTCCTACCTCCTCCTCACTCCCTTGGCCAGGCAGACAATAAAAGAAATGGCTGAAGCTATCTCTCAGCACCCTTACGCCCTCCCGCCTCCTCATAGCTGCAGCAGATCCCAGATGATCTGCTGACCACAGAGACCCAAATAGGCAGCCACTGGTGCTGCTACTGACTAAGTGCTGCTTGTGAAGGCTTTTAAAGGGACATGCAGTAAATCCATTCCTGGAGTGCAGTTTGCCTATGAATTGTTTTCCTGATGAAACAACCATTCCTCAGCCGTTTAACACTGCTCTCCTCTGTAGCACAGAACTTGGCCTCCACCTGGAGAGCTGGCTCACAAACAGCCCCCACACAGTGTAAGCCAGTGCTCTTGGAAAGTTTGCTTGCCTTGGTTATTTTTGCTTTCTATGCATGAGCGCCCGTACGGGTACATACAGACAAACCCTTGACATTTGCTAGTGGGAGACACTTTAGCAACCTGTGTTGAGTCAGTTCTGGCAAAGTTTACGTGTAAGTGCTGAGAATACACAGCAAAGCCACAGGACAGTCTGCCCTGAGGTATGGTGCAAATGCTTGTTTCCCCAGTGAGCTCTATTAACCCTTTCCTTAACATTCTAGCCCATGTTGTTAATGAGTTCTCCCTGTCCAAGTGCTCTCTCACTTGGGTGAGATGGATGGGAGCGCTCCCCTTATTGATCTCTTTGTCTCCCCTTCTCCACCACCAGCCTGAAGACCAGCCTGCAGAAGAAGGTGAGCCAGGACTCCATGGATTTGTCCGGGATCCCCCTGACCATGCGGGATGTCCACCGCATGGCCTACTACCTGCAGAACAACGGCGACCACCTCACCTCGGTGGACCTGAGCTTCACGGAGCTCAACGACGACATGGTGCGCCTGCTGCTGCCCTTCCTCTGGGCACTGCCCAAGCTCACTCACCTGTCCCTCAACGGCAACCGGCTCACGCGGGCCACCATGAAGGAGCTGACTGACATCATGAAGGACATGAACAAGTTCCCTTGCCTGGCCTGGGTTGACCTCGGCAACAACGTGGACGTCTCCTCCATGCCGCAGCCGCTGCTCGTGGGCCTGCGCAAGCGCCTCAGCCAGCAGACCACGCTGCCGACCATCTATGAGGCGCTTGACTGCGACTCTGAGATCGCCGGCGGGCACGAGGGCAGCCAGCCAGAGGATGAAGCAGCCGGAAGCACCCCGCCACGTGCTTTTTCTCAGCAGGGCTGCGAGAGGTGACTGAACAACGGGCCGGCGCTGGCACGCTGAAGCAACCCCAAGGAGAAGTTTTGAGTATGAACATCAAGCAGAGGGCCAGCTTGACCGGCTTCCCTTGGCTCCTTTCTCTCGCCTTCCCTGACATCTTCCCCCCCACCTGCTGTGAGACAAAAGCCTGTCGTCCCCCCACGACGTGCTCCGCTCCCTCCCCTCGCTGCCAAACCCATTGCCCACGTTCCAGAGAGGAACCAGTGACTTACAGTGAACCTGGTCCCCAGGCAGGGTCTCACTGGAAGACGGGAAAAGACCTGTCGGAGTCAAGAATATCCTCCAGCAGCCATTGGGTTGAGGGAAAGGGACTGGGGGGAACCTAAAACAGAAACAGGCTTGTAGTTTACTTCCTTTCTTCCTTTTCCTATGCACCTTGGAAACCTTGGGACCTGCAGCCTTGAGTGTGAAAGGAGGTATCCCAAGAGCCTAGTGCTGTGGAGCTTAGTGGAAGGGCTCAGAGGCCAGAGCTGGAGCCCAGCAGTGTGTCTCCCTCTTGTGTCTGGCTCCTTTTGTTTTGTTTTTTTCCTATTGTGTGTTTTGTATGAACGTCTGAACAAAGGGACCTGGTCAGAGACCATTGGATCACATAGGCTGGGGCGGACACATGGCTTGGAACTGCAGCATCAGGATATTTGCTGTGTGACCGGGGTGAGAGGGAGGGGAAGGAGGTATGTGTTGGTGGGAGCATGGGGGATGGGATGAGTTGGGATGGGATTGGGAGGAGGGGGGAGGAGAGGAAAGGGGAACGGTCTTGTGGATTAGTAGGATTGGTTTCAAAAATTGTGCTTTTGTACTAAAATTACAAGTTTCAAGGTACTACAATTGCAAGTTCCAAGTGAAATTGAGGAAAAGCTGACAGCTCAGCACCTAACTGTGGCACTAGAGGAGTAAGCAGTGAATGCGCCAGAGGTGGGCACTTCCCAATGGGAAGTGCAAAGCTTTGGCTCCTCGTGGCACATTGCACACTTCGTAATACAGACATGACGTGAGCAGCTGCATCGCCATTTCCAATGCTGTCCAAAAGCCAAGCCACTGATGCAGAATTTCCCGTGTTTTCCACATTGCTCATGCTCTATGTAAACATAATAAAGAGTTTTCTTGGACACGAGCGTGAAGCACTTCGGAGTCTGAGTATCTGGAATATGGAGCAGAGCCCTCATGCAGTGGCTGAGGGACAGGATCAGGTACCATCACACTGGGCACTGTGGTTCGTTCCTTTAAGGAGAGAGAAACATGGGTGTTCCTTTCTGGTAGGCTGCCATCCTTCATGCTGCAAGGGGCTGGTAGAAATAATCCGATGAGATTTAGTTGATAAATCCTCTCAGTTATCTGTCCCCACAGGAATTCAGAGTGGATGAGTTTTTGAAAGAGTTAAAAGTTAAAGAAATGAGACATATTAAAAAAAAACCCACAAAAATCCTCACCCTTCTAAATGAACAATGGTATCTTTGCTTTCCTCTGCTGATTGTCTCTGTGAGTCTCAGAGCAACATGTATAAGCAACACTCATATAAGAAAACAACCCAAATTCACATGGAATAGATACACCTTTCATGCTCTTTACTAATTTTACAAGACATTGCAAGAAGCAAACTGGTGATATTTTTCAAGTGATCTGTTCCCTTTGGACCAAGAGTGTGAGGAAACTGGAAGGTATTGGTGTCTCTGATCAACCACCAAAAGCCCCAAATAAAACCAGTTCCCTGAGGAAGAAAGGTGGGATTGGACACTGTGCTGGGCCTTACAGTCTGACACTGCAAATGCTGGACCCAGTCCTAGCTGCACTCCAGTCACAGGTGCAGGACCTCATAACCTTCACATTAACCTGCACAAAGCTCACCACCTGCTCTATTCTCACAACTAATTTTTCCCTTCTCAGTGTAGTATCTTAAAGAATCATAAAATCGTTTCAGTTGGAAGAGACCTTTGAGGTCGTTGATTACATTAACCCAGCACTGCTAAGACCACCACTAAATTAAACCATGTCCCTGGGTGCCACAGCTGCATCTCTTTTACATAATTCCAGGGCTGGTGACTCAACCACTGCCCTGGGCATCCTGTTCAGTTCTTGACAACCCAGTCCTGCTGGCCACACTATGGCGTATACAAGCCAGGATGCCACTGGCCTCTTTCACTCAGCATCTCCAGCTGCTCTTCCCCAAGCCTGGAGTCCTGTTTGGGGTTGTTGTGACCCAAGTGCAGAACCTGGCCTGTGGCCTTGTTGGACCTCACACATTTGTCCTTGGACCATCAAATCCAGCCTGTCCAAACCCTTCTGCAGAGTATGCCTACCCTCCAGCAGATAAACATTCCCACCCAACTTGGTGTCATCTGTGAATTCAACGAGGATGCCCTCAATCCCCTATCCAGATAATTGATAGAGGCATTAAACAGAACTGGCCCAAACGCTGAGCCCTGGGGATCCCCACTAGTGACCAGCCCCAGCTGGCTGCAGCTCCATTTACCACCACGCTCCAGGCTCAGCCCTTTGTTTCCTTCCGTGCAACAGAAGACACGGTATTATTTTTCCCTTTTCCTTCCAAAATACCTTTCAGCAAAAATGAAAAGTATTTCAAATATCAGCAAGATAAGTGTAAACTCTTACAGTCTAAGCAGAGCAGCACTGTGCTCTGTGCCAAGAAGAAAACTCGGGCACAAAGCATTTGAATGAAGTCTTGGAGCTGCCTGGAGAGCCAGTGCATATCTACAAAAAGGGAGAAGGGCTGCTGAACATTTGGTCTTTGGCTCTGAGCACTGTCCCCCTAGGGCTCTGCATCCAGGCATCTTCTCAGCTTTTCCATAACAGCAGCACTCCCCCTTAAAATGAGGTGAGACCCTCAGTGTGTAGTGCTCTCCTGACACAGCTCTTCCCTGCAGAGCCCCTGGCTCAGCCCCAGCCTGTTTCCAGCCCTGCTCAAAGCTGTGCTTTCAGCCTGAGCTCTGCTACCCAGCAGGACAGGGATGAGACATTCAGCCCCTTGCAGAGGAGTTCTGTGCCAATCACTGGCAATGCCACCTGCCAGTTGGCATCTCCAGGATCTGGAGATAAAACAGGAAACACACTGGTTCAGCTGAGCAGCTGTGTGTGGCATGCATGTTTATTCCTCTATATGCACTTGGTTGCTTTGCCACAGAAAGCTCCCCATGGAGAACTGGTTGTGAATAAATATGTGGAAATGCAAATGATGAAGTCCTGCCACTGCTTCTTGGATGAACTTTGATGTGCTGTAACTTGGCAGAAACGATCCCAGCACACCCAGCTGCTCCCTGCCAGCTGATCCCATGGATTGGTGAGGGGCTCTGGGCAACACAGTGCATCCAGCTCTGAAGCTGGGCAACGCTCCTGGGCCCCCTACAGATGAGGTGCATGCTCAAGCAGACCTAGAGGTCTCAAATCTGCACTTTTCATAAAAGCTGAGTTCACCACCTTAAAGAGGATGGCACAACTGAATGCTCAGGGCTCTCAAAGGGTGTCAAAAGGATGAGCTGCTAATGCAGGTCTCCTCACAGCCAGAGGGACCAGCTTAGTTATGATTCTAAATCAGGGGACACCTGCCCTGCAGTGAGCCTGTCTCCTGTTAAGTAACACAGCAGGACTGAATACTCTCCTCAGGAGGTACTTGCTGGTGCAGGGCTGTAATCTCAGGTACTCAGAGCAGCAGTCAGTATCAAGACTCAAGACACCAGCCTCTCTCCACCATTTTCAGTTTGCCAGCCTCCCTCTCTGCACAGGCTGCTGATGGTCAGCCTGGGATGGGACCTGTGTCACCTAGCAGGAAGGAAGCTGAAGCTGCACAGATGGTAGCACAACCCCTTCCCCACCCCAGGTAATCAGTCTCACCACAGCTCTCCATGAGATATTTAAGCACACCTTTCAGCAGCAGCCTGCTGGAAGGAGAGCTCACCAGGTGTAAAGCATTTCCCTTGAAGATGCTGGTGAGTGCTGTCAGCTGGGGTTCCCCGGGGCTCAGGCAGCAGCAGAGAGCTCCAGCAGCCTGCAGAGCCCAACCACACATGGAGATAACGAGCAACACCACAGCTAATGAGACCATCGGTGCCTGAGAGGGAAGAATGAACAGTTACTCCAACAGAAATGCACTTGTTCTCTCCCTGCCTAGGAGGACAACACCTTCCTTGCACCTCCACCCTGTATTTTACCTCAGCTTCTGACCACAAAACCCAGGCAAGCATCCTGGCTTGCTCCAGGTAGCAATATGCTGAGCACTGAGTTCAGCAAAAGCCTCCCTCACTTCAGTGACTCTGTCTAAATAAGTAGTAATTATTTTGTTGAGGTAAGGATGCAAAAAGCAGCTGGAAGCACAGACTTGTCTAATCTATTTTTTATTTCACATACTTCAAAACCTGTCAAGGCCCTTTTCTTTTGCACTGCCAAGGCTCCTTTTTCAACTTACAATTCACTTCTCATCACAAGCACTAGGAAGATAAAGGAGTTTGCACTGTTTGGGGCAGGCTGACAAGCTCCTTAGTGGACAGGTAAGATGTCAAAAATATAAATTGTTTCATCTTAAGAAAACAAACAAGAGAAGATTAAACATTGCCTTTAGAGATTGCTCTGCTCCCTAGCAGAGGATGTGATTCAAAGCTTGGAAGAGGCAAAGCACCTCAATACAAACTCTTACCATGCAGCCCCTGGAAGTACAGGTGAGAAGCCCCCAAGGGCAGCTGGCAGGAAGCCCAGCCAGCCCAGCTGGGACATTATCCATAGATAAGAGAACCTGTTTTGCAGTTTACTGGCCATAAACAGGTGCTCTCCAAATAGCTGCAGTAGCTGGTTTAAGGCTGCCAAGAGGTAGTTCACAAGCAAAACAGGCTGGAACACTGCTGGCTGAGGCCAGTGCAGGCCACGACTGCATCCTGATCCACTTTGAGACACCAAGTATTTGACTGTGATCTGCTGCAGTTCCTCTCAGTACCCCAGTTCAGGGATGCTGATTCAAAACCAGAACAGTCACAAAACACAATAACCACACAGGAACTCTTCTTCAGCAGAAAAGATGAGAGGAAAGTCAGCTTTTCTTTCATCTACTCCTTTTCCCAAAGGCAGGCACTCCCCCTGCTGCATCCAAACGGCCTCAAAAGCAAGAGAACCTCAATGGCACTGACATTTCCTTGCACAGCAGCTTCGGGTTCATCTGCTTGCATGCTGGGTGTGTCACAGAGGTGGAAGAGAGAGACTTTCCTGCTTTCTGATCAGCCAGTTCCTCAGCCTCTGGGAGGGTTATTCCTCCCAGTCCATTTTTGTGTCAATCTGCCCCACATTGGACACACTGATGGGAAGCATTTGAAAGCTACCAAAAATGACACGGGCCTTATTCAGCTTGTGTAATTCCCCTGAAACACACGGTGTTTCAACAACAAAAATATGGCACAAAAAATGGGGAAAAGGCCCTTTCCCAGACTAGCAGAGGCAGCTGCCTTTGGGTCTCCATGTCAGACTTCTGAGCAAAGCTTTGTTCTTGATCCCCTGAAATCTTTTGGTTTGCAGAGCCAACAGTTTGATATGTGCATCTTTGTCTGAACTCTGCTGCAACTGAAAAACTAAGCAAGTCACAACCCATATGCTCATTTTACCAACAGTTCTTTGGGGTTTTGGTTTTTCAGAAACTAAACCAGAAAGAGAGCAAAGCAGAGGCCAAAGGAACAGATTTGATGTGTAACCAGAGACAACAGCCCAGAAGGTCTCCAGGTCCCCTTGCCTGGCTCTCAGCCCTGGACTGGCCCATCCCTCAGCTCTGCTATGAATCCCAGTGTTTTAATCCCACTGGCAGCCCCAAAGCTCCTGCTAGTCCAAGGCCAGGTGCTCTGGAGCTGGAGAATGCTTGGCTCTCACAAGCAAGACAGCAGGATGCACCCCCAGAGCTCCTTTCCAAGGTATCCAGCTCAGCCAGGGGCTGCAGGCTCGAGTGAGGCCATGAAGATAAAGTGACATCTCCTGCATGGACCCTCTCAACAACCTCCAGCCAGAAGCTTCAGCACGACCCATGGTATAAATCTCTGCCTAGGTTTAGGATTAGACTTCATGTATTTGGAATAAAATTCTGACATGAAAAGCCTCTAACGAGTTCCCTAGAGCTTCATCCACTTTCTCCATGTCAAATTTGGATCATTAACTGGAAAAAAAAATAAAAAGGTTGCAGTGAAAAGACAAAACCAAGGCTAACAAGTACCAAGAGAAAGGGAAGAAACAAAATTACCTCTAAGTGCAGCCACTCCTTTCCCCAAACCACAGCACTTCTGCTGCTGTATCCAAACTGCCCTCAAAAGCAAGAGGTGAATGCAGGCAAATAACACACTCCTGTCTGGTTCTGAAGCTGCGTCTCATGTGCCCTTTGAAGTGTTCTTCAAGGGGAATGACATTGACTTCTGGCTGAGCTTTGCAAAAAAAGGCTTGTTGTGGAGCTGCTTCAGAGACCTCAGGACAGAAAAGAGTTAATTTGATCATGAAGCAACAAATGGCAACACCTCTTTCTCAGAGAAAAGTAAAATCTCTGCATGCCAGTTCTGTGTCTCAGCTGGGTATGGTGTCAGGGGAAAACAAACCCTACTCACCCTACAGCTTACTTGAGGTTTTAGGGGAATGTGAAGATATCAATAAGCATTTTAAAATGCCACCACGTGGGTCTAAGCATTGTCACAATATCAGATTCATTGTTTGTCTGCTGAGGGCCATCAGCTGCAGTGCTCCAAAACCTCTCTGAGACCGTGGGCTCCACTCCTTATTAACATTTTAGGCACCAAGGGACAAAATGTAACAAGTTTTGCCTCACAAGTGGTTTGCTCTGGAGTAGATGTACCAGCATCTCTCCAGTGAGCTGGAATTAGGGCAAACCCCCAACCACACAATAGATTTTACGTCCACAGGCAAGGGAAAATGAAGAACAAATTAAATGCTCACTGCAAGCAGTTCACCAAAAAAGAACAATAATAGTGTTTTTCTGCAATTCTTTTCATTTCTCCCAGCATAACTACACATCCTCTGGATACAATCTGTTTCTTTGCCAGGGCTTCAGCATTCTCCCCTGAATTAACGATGCTGGAAAATCTCCACTTTTCATAGACTCTGATAGTCTCTGCTGAGCAGCAGAAGGCTGCACAATACTTGCTTATGCAATGGCTGGTCCTGTGCCAGGAACAATAGCCCATCTACTAGGAACAAGCAACTCACACACAAACCCCGAATACTTTTCTCATTAAACGTCTGAATTAAGTGGCATAAACCCACCCCAAACCTACAGCTCAGTAATGTCAGCCTCCAGGAGGAGTTAAACCATCCCACACCCTGGTCTGTGAGGAAGTTACCATGAGCAGGGAAGGGTGGCACTTCCTTATTCATCACCTCCACAATACTCTTGACTCTATCAAGAGAGCTCTTATTACAGGTCTAGGCAATAACAGGACACCTGGAGCAGTCAAAACACAGCTTGACCTGGAAAATTCTTGCAGACAGGCAGCGCCTTGGCTTCTTCAGGCACCAGCACACTGCAGTCAGCTGGTAGCTCTCCTGTCTGCAGGCATGAGCAGATGAAGTCTCCCCTCACTTGCAAAGTGATCTGCACACTCTGACCCATCAGCATTTCTTCAAGGCTGTTCCATGACCATGCTTTTAAAGTGGTGTATCTGTATTTCCTTCCAAAGAATCACTGAAGGCAGGAGGGTCCCATAAAGTTTTATCTAATGTTAGAGGAGGAAGAGCAGATCTGTCTGACATCAGTTCAGCTGCAATAAGGTGAAAGTCCAGATCTAAATTTTTGCTTCGTCAAGGGTCCCCGGGAGAACTCTTTTCCCACTTTTGACCCTTGCCTGAGAAATAATCAACTGAATCACTAACACTTTTATGTAGACCTCAGAATTCCACCCATTGCTACCTTACCAAACTCTTGCTCCACTGGGACATCAGTCTTCCACCCTCATTGCTCACATTTTACTGACAAAAGTAGGACACATCTATTTTACAGGAAAGCTCCCTGTAAAGTTCAAGTAGCAAAGAGATACAGACTGAACAGTTATTCTGACTACCAGCACCAGAAATTCACATTTCTCACTCCATTCTGCTCTTCTAGAAGAGGTTTTCCGAAGAGCATTGAAAAATTATCTAAAGAGATGAACTTTAGGATCAAATGTAAGTTAGACACACCTGGAGAAAAGAACTGCACATGTATGGGATGAAAGCACCTGGTCAGTGAGAAAAGATCCTACAGTTCTGTGCACAGCAATTTTTTCAAGTGATATTTTCTCTAACTCTTCTCTGATGTTATACCCTGTTTTCATACCAGAGCACAAGTGTGGTTTTGACCCTGGAAGACTGGGTGAATTTCTCCCTGCACCTCTCCACACACCATTTTGCACAGCCACAGTACAGATTCCCTGTCCCACGAGTGCTTCAAAGGCACCCACACTGGTGTTAGCAAAGGGGCAAGTTTAGAACAAGGCTTTAGGCCAGTGCTTGTCTCTCTCTGTCAAAAGCAGGAAACTATGCAGAATCCTGAACCCACCGAAGAGCATGAGATTTATAAGCCCACACACAGTGGGATGGCAAAGAATGAAAAGAAGTGCTGCAATCTGTGATTAAAAAAAAAAGTGACAAATAAGCGCAGATGTTAAAAACAGCTGCATCTCTCCTTAATATCTACCATCCCAGGGAAATAGATTGCTTGTTACTGAACTGAGGAATCTACATGATCTAAGTGCATTTCCCCAGTTAGCCAAGTACCAGGGAAACACAGCATTGATCATAAACTGGAATAACCCAGCCATGTAAGAAGCCAGCACTCTGGGAACACTGAAGAAGAAAGTAAAAGGGTGAGTATCTTCATGCTAGTTTATAACGGCCCTTGAGTTTATGGACTTTATAGCAGAAGTCACATTTGCTGAATTTTTTCATTTTCAGAGGGTTCTGGCTTCTTGAGCTTCATTCTCTTCCCAACAGAGCCATCTAGTGGGTAAGACCTCATCTGTGAGAAGGAAATTTTGGTTTATCACACTGAAAGTATACACACATCACAGGAAGGCTCTGGAAGGCATCCTGTAAGAAACTAGCACTGCAGTCAGTCCAGTCAGAAATTGCTAATTGACGTTTGTCTTGGCTGGGACTCTCCTAGCAGTGTGAAACTTCAACATTTTTAAAACTATTCACAGCATCTTTCTGAACAGTTCATCCTAGACTCAGCCTGAAGCCATAGTACAAAGCTTTTTGTTTATGCAAAAACCAGTATCTTCTTCAAAGCTGATATGCATTGGAGATGTTACTTCCAACTTCTTAAAGCAGACAGAGAGTTTGTTCCATCAACCCCCAAGGAGGGTTACTGTTCCTCTCCAAAATTCCAGGCCATCCCCTGCCCTCAGTGCTGCTGAATGCCACATCCACAGCTCCTCAGGGAACAGCAGCTTGGCATTGCACAGGGGGGAACACGGATGCAAAGAGGTGAGCCACTCCCCATCAGTGCAAACAGCCTCTGTCTGTGAGCACTGCCAGCTTTTGGACACATTCCTCAGGAGAGGAGTTAAGATGACACCACGATGCTTTCATAGTTAAGCTCAGGTATCCCTTAAACACATCCTAAGGAGGGTTCCATTGCAAATATTTAGAATCACTGCTACCCAGAAGAACATGCAGCAGGGTTTTCCCTAGTGATGTGAGTCCAAACACAGCTTTATTTACACACAATTCAACAAGTTAATACATTAGTTCAACTTTCCTGTCTGCACACAAGGGAGAGTCTTCACAGCATCCAAGCAGAAAAGCAAGAGCAGCTCTTTTGTGTGTCCAGACTGGTAATTGACCATATGCGAGTCCATGATCAGGTACAGAAGGGTTACAGTGAAACATTTCAACCATTTAAGTCAGTAAAACACCCACGCTACACTTTTAAACAAAATAAACTGAAGTTAACAACTACATTTGGCTTCCTGCACATCAGCTGATCTATACACAACTGGGTATAGTAACAAGACCAAAAGCTGAAGCTGTTCGTGAATTTTGTTCAAAACATCAGCATTCATACTGAGTTGTGTTTAACAGATAACTATTTATAAGCCTTTCCTCAAACACCTGCACTGCCTTTCAAATCTACAAAGCATTTCAAATTTATCCTGGAAAATGCCTATTTTATGTTCTGTCTTTTACCAGACCCAGGGAAAAATTGCTAAGAAAGTCAAAATATATTTTTTTCACTGCAAATATAGATTCAGGCTACCAAAGTTGTGTGTTCCTAATGAAAAATTCTCCCCATATCCAAAGAGAAAAACAAGAAATGCAAGAATACAAATTCAATACACAGATCTGAAGATGGACCTCTACCTATTCTAGATCCATATAAAGCAAAAGAATACAGTGCTCTCCTTCTCAGGAAACTGCTTCTGTTTTGCAGTATTTTCATAAATGCAGCTGCTAATATGACTTTATAATGTATGACTTAAAATTCTTCATTAAGAATGCCTTCTAATTCTTTAGAGAATAAATGACAGCAGGACTAAACAAGAAAAAGGAAACATAATGATCTTTAAAAACTAATGCATCACACAAAAGGGTCAAAACTAGATAGATTAAAGTCCACTATTTACCAAAGCTGCCTTGAGTTTGAAATCAACCTACAGTGTATTTGCCTAAGAATTGTCCTGTCAGGTAAGAGCAGACAAGTTTTTGTCAGAAACATTTATTAAACAAAAGTGATACCGATGCACACGTGGTCAAGTTAACACCCCTAATAAAAAAATCAATTCGGCCAAGACCAAAATTATCTTCGCTTCTGGAAGATGTTGCCACGGCCCATACCACGGCCTCTTCCTCTTGCAGCCACTGAAGAAAGAAAACATCAGGGATGACATGAATTTGACATACCTGCACATTTATCTTAACAGCTGACAAGCAAAACATCAACAGCGCTCAAGGTCTCTTGTTCAGAAGCAAGGAAGTGCTCAGCAGGTGGTGTGAGAGCAAGAAGCTTTCTGGGAGAAGAACCAGAACCTAATGGTCCCACAGCCTGGCTCCTCAGAACAACTGCAGTAAATATTCATGCATCTCATGTTCCTTCTGACACACAGATCTGTGTCACCCAAGAGATTTGAAACCCCCCACTCTTGCAAGGTTTTGCAACACTACTCAATAAGTTACTCCCCCACATAAATGTTACTGCACACTGAAGTTAATCAGGGATTTTGTGGCATGTGACTGTTACTCATTTATTTAATAACTAGACTGAATTCCCTGAATGAGAGTGAACTACAGGAAAGCTAATAATTGCAGCTTCCCAGTAGCTTAAGTACCATCTTTATAACTAAAGTTGTTTTCCTACAAAAGCTTAACAAGAACACCTGAATCCTTCCCTAAGTATTCCAAACAGCTACTGGCCACAACTGCAGGAAAACAGAACAAGTTTAAAAGAAAGGCTCTGTTTAACAAGACTATTCACTACCCCTAAATTACTGTAGCATCAATATTACACATTCAGGTAATTGGGACAATTTGAGTCTTGACTCTCACTGTAAGATAAAACATAAAGAAAAAACTAATCTTTTCACTTCTTACTGCTTAATCTCCTCAGTGACAGAGAGGAGTTTTCCAGTTCTACAGAAAAACAGGGGAAGGGACAATGATCAAATTGTACATACCTTGAGCTTTGAGAATAGCTGCTTTCCCTCGCCCAGCTCCAGAACCCTGGTTTTTATTCTTCATACTCTTTAGCATAGGAGCATTCTTCAACATATCTGGTAAGATGAGAAACCGTATCTTGCTGCCCCTGATGTACACCTGCTCGAGCTGTGCCACCCGTCCATCTCTGTATGTCACTGTTATGTTGGACATCTGGAAGGGAAAAATCCACCAGAGCTCAGAGAGGCCTCAGCTGTGACATGAGGCATCATGACCATTTAAACACAACCCATGCCTGCTGCCCAGGACTTTTGCTTTCTCCCCAGTTTACAAATCAGCTTTATTAGTATCATTGTTTTTGTTTTCTTATATGCAGTTCTAGTACTAATTATTAGGGAAGCATTCTGATTTCAGAGATCACTTGCCTGAAGAGGGCCTCAAAATTAGTCCCTCTTGGAATGACTGAGTAATGTGCATTAAGTATACTTCAGTTTCTTAAATCATGGGTTTTTTTTATTCTTACACTCATCAACTTTAAAAAAAGAACTCCAGAAAAACAGTGTTCAAAGGACAGAATCTTAAAATCTCTGATCTTACTGACAAGGATGCCCAATCCTACTTTGAAACTGGAAATAAGCTCTGGCCTCTTTAGAGCACTCTGTAATGCTGAATCCACTTCACCACAGTAAGAAGCAGCAGCAGCAGCAGTTTTCTTTATCCCAGAACTAGAAGCAAGAGTCCTTTAATCAAATTTTCAGCCTTCCCAGGCCCAGATCGGCCAACCTTCCCTCCATCCTCGTGAAGCAAAAGATACCTGACAATTCATGTTGTCTTCAGCTTCGATAAGTTTGCCTCGATAAACTTCTCCTGTATTGGTCTCACAGGTCACGATGTGGCCCTCGGCCTCGTGCAGGACCTTGATTGGCACTCCAATGGACATGGCTGCAGTGCTGTGGCTCTACACCTGAGGCACAAGGAAAACAAAAGCTTTCATTACAAAGAAACACGTAAAATAAGCTCCAACTACACAATCCATCATCCTTTCCATTACTGTAGAGCACTACTTTTCTCACGTTTAAACTCAACATGCGCTTTGACTATGCATCAATAACACTGCTCTAGAGACGTGCCCATGGAGACACTTTAAGTATCAACAGCCAGTCTTTTCCAGGTCTCTTCTAGAAAATTCACTTTTAAGGACCACATAACAACCACTCTAGCTCCACGGGAAGAGCCCCGGGTACATCCCATAGCGGCACGGCCGCTGCGAGCCCCGCGGGCAGTACGGCGGCGCTCGGGCCCTTTCGTGAGGGAGCCGGGGCCGCCGCAGCCCTCCCGCTCCTCGCCGCTCCGCCCCGGCCCCTGCGGGCGTGCGGCGCTGCCGGGACCGTCCGCACACGGCCCGGGCAGCGAGGGCCGGCCCGGGCCGGGCACTCACCGCCGGCGCTGCCCGCGCTCTCCGCAATGGCCGCGCCGCCTCCCGCCCTGCTCCGCGCGCCGGAACCGGAACGCGGCGCGGGGGGCGGCGCGGCCTCGTCCCGTCCGCTGCCGCCCGGGGCCGGCCCGGCAGCGCCGCGGAGCCCCGAGCCCGGGGCAGGCCTGCGCGGCCCCCGCCCGCCGTGTCATGCCCCTGCCTCCCCGCACGCCCCGCCGCTCTCCCCCGCGCCACGGCGCGGGGCAAGCGCCCCGGGGCCCGGCCCCCCTCAGCCCCCGCCTCCGGGAGGAGCCAGCGCCGGGCCCCGGGGCCGCGCCGCCGGCTCGGCGGGGCCGCCAGTGAACGGGCGGCGGGTGCCGCCAGCGCCATGAAGAGCCCCCGGGAGGCCGGCGAGCCGCCGCCAGGTCAGTGCGGCCCGCCCGGCCCTACCGGGGCCTCTGCGGGCGGGGGGGCGGCGAGCAGCCGGAGTCCGCCCCGCCGAGAGGGCCAGGGAGGGGGCCAGCCGCTCCTGCGGCCCCGCCGGAGCTCCCGGCCGCCTCTCGGCGCTCCCGAGCCGCGGGGTTGGCCCGCAGCAGCCCTGTGGAATTCCCGGCTCTGTCAGTAGGGTCGTGGCGGCGGCGAGCAGAGCGCAGAGGGGATCGCAGGGTGATGCAGAGCGCGGCACAGACGGGCTGGGGTCGGGTCTGGGACAGCCGGCAGCCAGCGCTGAACAGCTCTGGGCGCGCGGGAACAGGTGCCTGCAAGCCGAGAAAACTTGTTACGCTCTCTGAAGCTTTCACGTAGAAAACATACACCCCTCGGTTAATGTGGGACTTGGTAGAGACCCTGGCTGTTTACAAAAAGTGGACAGATTCATAACGTGCCAAAAATAAACGAGGATAAAATACTTGAGAAGTCCTGGTTTGAGGACAAGTGGGAATTGGTTTTTGGTTTGTTTTTTTTGTTTGTTTTGTTTTGTTTTGATACCCGAGAGCAACTTAAGCTAGAGGGATTAAAAAGATTGTGTATATCAACTGGTATGCCAGTCTTTAAAGTTGTGATTAAACAGGGGCACAGCTAGGAAAAATACTATCTAAAAAGTTCTATAAATAATATTACACCAAAACTAGACGAGTCCACTTGATGTCAAATGCATTTTTATTCCCATCATAAAATGTAGAGGACCTTGTTAACAAAACTTCTCAGAGGCCTCTTCTAGATCAAAGGTTACTGAGAAAAGCCCTTTGTGATGAACTCACTTTGGTTAATGCTGAAGTCGCAATGACAGCCACAACTCTTCAGGTCCTGCTAGTGGTGAGGGTGTTCCTGAAACTACCACACTGCCAACTCCATAAAAATAAAAAACTGAGGCAGATGATGGAGCTTGTATTTTGGGACTTTATGGCAGAGATTATCATTTTTCCATCTCTGTTGAGGTTTTGACAGAATTAATACTAAAGGACAACTGGTGCCACTTCTGAGTTTTGTTTAAATTCTGTAAATTACCATCTCTGAGAAAAAAAGACATCTACAGAAAAGGCTGAAATCTATGGGGCTTCTAAGAGATTCCTGCCCAGAGATGCTGGTATGTTTTCTCCCAGTTTGGTTTAACTCCTCTTGTAGCACAGAAGTAAAATCAGACACAAGAGAAAGAATGAATACCAGTTATTATACTAGTCTTACCTGCTGTTATCCAGGAGACACAGCTTCAATTGAGGTTTGGTGGGTTCATCATCCCACCAAAAAACCCAAACAAAAACAAAGAAAAAACTTCCAAGGGAAAAGGGGGTGGAAAGCCAGTGACCTAGGTATGGAACAGTGAAGGAGTATGAGATTAAACCAAATGCTTGCCTGTACAGAAATACTAAATGCATGTTCCCCTAAGAAAGAAAAAAAAAATCTACCTGCCAATCAGACAAAACCACATTCCTAAGCTTCCATGGCTGTGGTGCTGAGGACAAGCTGACTTTTAGTGGCATGGAAAAACATTCCTGTGTGGATTGACATTGTTTTGTGCTCTGCTCACACAGTTGACTGCATCCAGCTGAAAGTGCCAGTGATTCAGCAGCTGTACCACTGGGACTGTGGGCTGGCCTGCTCCAGGATGGTGCTTCAGTAAGTGGCTCTCTTAGAGTGGGAAATCCCATTCCATGGGGAGGGGGTAGCAGGAAGCAAATCCCAGAAGAGGTGTATTGAAGCAGCCATGAGTTCAGTCTTAGGAGAGCAGCAGTTTCTGAGGTACCCTTGGACAGTGACTGCTGCTTGGGCTTGGCCCAGCTCTCCAGCAGGAGTGAGGGAAAATATAAACTGAAGTGAACTTTGGACCCTTTTGAATAATTGACTAATTAGACAGATGCAGAATACCTAATCAGCTCTATGAACTTTGCAGCCTGGCATGCATAAGCTCATAGAAAGTGCTGCCTCTTTCCTGCTGTTAAAATTCAGAACTGATAGTTAGCTGTGACTCACCTGATTCCTTTCTGTGTTTTCAAGTGATGGGTAGGTGTATCCCAGTTTATGAGTGTGTGCTGTACCTGTACTGCCTCTGTCCTGCTGAACCCCAACCTGTGGGATGAGTGTTTGTGTTCCAGGAGTAGTTTCAGCTTCAAAATTGTGTTGCCCTTTGGGGTTTTTTTAGTTAATTCTTGGGTTTACCTTTTTTTGAACTAGTAGCTGTCCTGCTGAACTCCTCTTTCCTTCCACAGAGGAACATGAGCTTAGGTGCAGGAGAAATACCTATTTAGATGTCCACTTAGTAGATATGAAGCAGAAGATTTTCATTTCTCTCCATCCCTTCTGCCAAGACGTTAGTCCGTGTGCTGGTAATTTCCCATCTTGACTACTGTAACCTCTATTCCCTTTACCTCTTTGCCACTCCAGTCTGCCCAAAACTCAGCTTCCAAGATTAATCTTCTTACCCTGCTGATCTGACCTTGTTTGCCCTGCATCCTCAATTGCAGTTGCGTTTTATTTTTTTATCATTTACTTCCATTTGTTTTCTTATTTTCAGAACTCCCTGTAACTACCTCGCCCCACCCCTCTGCAACCTGTCCCAAGCTTCCTCCTGACTTCATCTCCCCTTTCTTCCTTTTGTGTCATCAGTGCCTAAGACAAGCTTCCTTTGAATATTTACTGAATTCCTTTATGGCTCCTCCTTTTGAAATCATCTATTGTGTGAAGGAAGTTTCAGTCTTTAACTCTTCTCTCTGTGTTGGCTCTAATATACTTGTACATTACACTGTGAACCCTTCAGGACAGAGTTCTATACCAGCTTGACTCTGGTACAGCACCTGTACACTTCTAGCACTCTAAAACAGTCAAGGCACCACACATTTCCAATTTTAAAAAGTCAGCAATATATCCAGCTAAATAATCCCTACTTCCTTCCCTTAAATTTCTGTCTCCTTTGTGGGTTGGTTTGGTTATTTTTTTAATTTCTTAGCCAAGCCCATTATTTCGGTTTTTATGTGTGTGTGATGCAGAGGCTTGGGCTACAGCACACATTTTGCTTTTCCTAAGATCTGTGCTTCCCTTCCCCTGCCTTTCTTGATACCACAGGTACCTGAATCATTTGGACAATGATGAGTTTCAGAAAGCCATCCAGGAACTCCAGTTAACAAAGAGTATCTGGACTATTGACCTGGCCTACCTAATGCGGCACTTCGGAGTCAGGCATAAATTTTGCACCCAGACACTTGGAGTGGACAAGGGCTACAAAAATCAGGTCAGTATTCTCATCTACAGGGGTAGAGCAGGCAGCTTTAAAAGTCTTGAGTGTCATGCTATAAAAGCTCTGCTGTGTTACTGACAGTCAAACACGGTTAATTTGACCTACTGCCAAAACTGGCACAGGTGTGTTCCAAAGGCAGTATGATCCCATATTGATTCCATCGTTTGAATTTTTAAAAAGTTTGCATGTAGTGTTCATGAAAGGTTCCAACCTATTTGACAGCCTTGGAGACTGAAGCCCTGTATTTATCTACAGAACAGGTACAGCCTGGGCAGCAGCAGTGTTTAGCTTCCACACTTTCCCCACCACCGTGCCTCAGCCTTGACCTGGAAGATCCACCTCTAGAGGTGAGAGGGGAACTCAGCCTCCCATCCACTGAGAGCTTGGCCTCTCCAGGACTGCCCACAAAGGGCCAAGGAGGGCCTGTAGCAGGGTGACTTTAATGCAAGTTCCTGCCCAGTTTCCCCTGGGAAACCAGACAGGCTTCTCTCCTGTAGGCAGCTGAACAGCCACTGGATAGAAACTGCAGCAGTAACTGACCAGGAGCAATTTAATTTGTAATTCAGAGCAGAAATCCTTGTCCTGTTTCAAGTGAACTAAGGGAGAGATCTTTTATCCCATAGCCAGATCTCCAACTTATGCAGGACCTTGCTAGCAGACTGTTAAGTGGTGGATTACCCAAGGTAAACACCATTTCAGTTCAGAACTTCTGTTATCTCCCCAGTCATTTTACAGGAAGCACTTTGACACAGAAGAGAATCGAGTGAATCAGCTCTTTGCACAAGCCAAAGACTGCAAGGTGCTGGTGGAGAAATGGTAAGCTTACTGGTTTTTTTCTCTTTAGAGATTCTGTGGGCCCCTGCTTTTCTTGGAGGCACCAAGCTAAACTGCTGAAACAGAATGAAATCAAGCCCTAAGCCTTTTTTTGCCAATCAGTATCTTTCTACTATATCTGTATCAAAAAACATTATGCACATCAAGAGCTAATAATGAAGTTTGAAGAAAAATTAGTGAAAGCAAATCACTAACAATTCGCAGTGATGCAAAATAAGTTATATGAAAATGCTGATAGGAGCTGCCTGTTTTGAATTTGGTTATCCATTACACTAAGAGTGCCTACAGCACTCTAATTGGCCTTTGTTGGAATTAAGGAGAATGCTGTGTGGGTACAGAACTCATTGTTCCCAAAGCTATGCAAACATGGATCTCTGTTCCCAGACAAACATGGAAAGTACAAGTTAGCACAGGAGCTGCTGCCAATGGGACCATGATATAAGGAACTCCATGAAAGAACTGCAAGCCCAGAAGAAATGGAAAAACTGCAGAATTTTCATAGTCAGCAGTGAAATTCTATTGGGGAATGACTAAGCATGCAACTTGAGCTGCATCCCTTTATATAGGAAAGCTGGATTTGAATCCCTGTTGTTGAAGTGGGGTAAATGATTAAGGTTAAGCAAAGAGAGGATATGGGGCAGCCTTAATAGCATTTGAATGCTGGAGTGTAACTTATAATTAGCAGAATCAAGTGTCCTTTCTAACACGTGTAGAGTCACCATCTCTTTAATTACAGCTGTGACAGGACAGAAGGGACACTCAGTCCCTCTTGTTTTTGCAGTCTTAAGATTGTGGCCTTGATCAAGGCAGGGACAGAAGGCATATCTACCTGTGCAGTACTGAGGCTGGGGCATCAGAGTAGGGAAGTGACACTGGGAAGGATTAAATAAAAAGCACATGAGTTCAGTCAGGTGGTGCACACAGCACAGGCATCTGAAACAGACCCAAGTGATGAGTTTCTCATGCATATGGAACACACCATCTGCCTCAGTGAAGGACAGCTTTTAACAGATGAGGTTATAGGTTATGTTTGTGAATACTTGCTCTCTGTAGAAACAAAGCCTCAGGAGTATCAGGTGATTCAAAACTGCAGCTGAGAGAAACACAGTCCTGTGTGACACAGGCAAATTTGGGCACATCTTAATTTGGTTAGTGGTTACACAATATGTAACCACTCAGTTGATAAAGATTTGGTATTTCAGAGATAAGCTTTTCTAACAGCAAGAGTGAACACTTCACTTAAAAATTTCCCACAACAGAAGTCCCTCAATTTACTGAGTTGCCAGCTGCTTTACTTCTCTTCTCTGGGGCATCTGATATGTCATCTCAGAATGTGTTACTGCAGAATCCAGAGCTGTTGCTCTGCACTTCAGTAGCAGCAATTAAATGAAAAAGCCTTGAATGCTACAGGTTGTGTCAGACTTTCTCCACAGCAAAGCCTGCAGCGCTTAACAGCAAAGAGCTGTACCTGTGATACAGAAGTATATCTATAGTGTATCTGTAGGAGTGCCAGCTGCACTGTCCACCATCAGGTACTTTCTTTACATCAGCCTCTTTCAATAAGCATGTCTGTTTTTTTCCTTGCAGCACAGTAACTGTTCAAGACATCCAGAACCACCTGTCCCAGGGTCACGTAGCCATTGTCCTTGTGAACGCAGTCCTGCTCCTGTGTGATCTCTGCTCAAGTCCTGTCAAATACTGCTGCTTCCTTCCCATTGGACAGAAATGCTTCTGCAGGAGCCCTGACTACCAGGGCCATTTCATTGTGTTATGTGGCTACAACAAAGCCTCAGGGAGTATTTACTACAACAACCCTGCCTATGCTGACCGTGAGTAGCCTGCCCCTTCTGGGCGGATTCTCAGCCAGTGCGTTACTAACAAACCTGACAAGAGCCACAGCTGGACCTCCCCTCACAGTGCACAGGCATCTCAAGCATCACCACCCAATTTGTCAAAGGGGTTTTGCCACGATAATTACATCAGTGCTGCATTTTGTGGTGTGATTTAGTTGAAGCATTTAGATAGGCATTCTAGCAATTGGCTTGTCTGGCTTTCAGATGGGTTAGTGAGAGATGCTGAAACGTGTCTGTGCAGAATGTAACAGAAGGGCCAATTTAGTACCTATTTGCAGCATTACTTTGGTGAGCTTTTAAGGTGAAAACATCTACCCAAGTAAAGCTGTAACCTAAGCTGCTGTGTGGAGTCTCTATGCTAGTTTGGTTTGTGGATGCTGTTACATCCTGTGTAAGAACCTTTCACCAGCACATCCCTCTGAATTTTCTGTAACATTTTGTTCCTCCTTCCCAGGAACATGCTGCACCAGCATCAGTAATTTCGAGGAAGCCAGGACAAGTTATGGCACTGATGAAGATATTCTGTTCATCTACACAGACAGCTGACATGCACAGAGGACACTCCTGCTCCTTCCTGCACGGCAGCTGGCTGCCCGTCTCAGGACTCCCCTGCACACACCTCGCCCCTGAATGCAGTGGGACCTTCAACAAGGGAGGCTTTATAGACATTGACAGGACTATATTGCAATGCTCTCTTTACCCTTTGTTGTTTTTTTTTTTTTTTTCCTGATGATGTATCTGATTTTGCAATGTGCTCTGGGTTTTTTTTGGTTTTGTTTTTTTTCCCTTATTTTCAACATTGCACATTTGACAGCAGTTCTAAAATACAGGCCCAGAGCCTGTTCACTTTCAGCTTATTTTCAAATTAAACACAAAAGAAGAAAGCAACAAATGTATGAACTTTAACACTTGGTAATATTTGCATAGGTTTAGGTAAACAAAGAAAAAGATAGAAAATACCTGTTTCTCTTTCTGTCAGAGCATCAAGGGCTGCTCTTCATGTAAAATCTACAGATTTGAAGTTCAGCGAGTATTATAAAAGGAAAAAAATATTAACTTAAACTACTTTTAAATAACAAAACATTGCCTTGCTGGCTCATCAGTATTGTCTGCAATGTAGGAAACTTCCCATGTACCAAATCCCATAGATTAAGTATTTATGCAACTGCAATACTGGAATTACTCCCTTGCACTACAAACTCAGTCTCTTTTGGCTAAATCCTCTTGGATTACTGCTCAGAGTTCCAGATTGCTCCCCAACTTGAAGTGGAAAGATTTTATTTGCACTTGGAAGTCTTTACTGCTCTTTACAAAAAGCTCTAAATGTTATGCCACCCACATGTGCCAGTTTCTGCAGAATCCATTCTAAATATGAATGTTCTAAATATTTAAACTTATTAAGCAAATGCAGAAAATTATCATCCACACTAATGGTATATATTTTGTGTGTAAAATGTAAATATCTGACATAAATTTACTGCATTGTACCTAAAATGCTGAATCACAACTTGAGCCAAATTTTGCTGTTGTTATTAGTTCAGTGACCTTCTAAGAAGAGCTAAAATCAATTAAGAAAAGATGAAATACAAACATCTCTGCTACAGGTAAGAAGGCAGGAACTTAGCTTTTTCTAGCTTTAATACTACAGTTGTATTTGGATTAAGTTGTTGGTGTATTGAGACATTAAGTGAAATTGGTAGCAGCCCATTCATAGCCCTTGCCTCTGTTACCTGAGGAGCACTCTGAAATGTAAGAAAAAGCCACTTACTTAGCAGCTTCATCCATCCTAATTTGCCCTAAGTCTCAGTCTTCAGTCCTGCCTATGTGAAAGTGAGTAGGAAAATCAGCACTGATGTAAAACTAGGAAAACTTGCACTTGAGACATCCCACATCTCTGGCATGGTTTTGGGAGAAGAACTGTTCAAGTTCTGGAATTGTGTGGAATCACAGTAAAAAGATACTGTTATTTACTGGTGGATATAATAAATAGGAATCTACTTTCAACATATAAAGTTTTTTTACCAAGATAAACATCTTCTTTTATCAGTTGTTGACAAACTGAAAAGTATAGTGTTGACTGAGTACTTAGCAGAATCAAGAGTGCTCCTTTGTACAAAGGCAGAAAATAAGTAAAAGACATCTAAAATGGAGTAATGCTTAAAAAGTTCCAAACAAAAGTGCATGACAGGAAATGTGTGTCAAATTTTGCTAATCATTGGTGAAGTATAAATACATTCTGGCACTGCTGAGTGACAGATAGGATGTGATTTGTGTAGAACCAGTCCATCAGTGCCACCAGCAGAATCCCTCCAGAAGAAAGGTACAAAGATTGTTGTAAATATTGCTTTTCAGCTCCTCCAGAGTAAGTAACCAGAAGACTCCTGGGAGTTTGTCTGTCCAGGGCCAGAATCATGATGTTTGATTTTGAGAGAGTGTATTAGCTCTGTTAATAATTAACAGATATGGAAGCTACAGGCTGTTAAGAGTCCTTCCTTAACCCATGCATTTTCAGGTAGGTAGTTCATTCAATACCATTAAACTGCCACAGGATTTATGGTAGAGCAGGCTTGATTAGTTGAATAAAAACAATTCTTACAAAGGCTTGTAAATGACATTCAGCATCTTACTGTTTCTGTTACCAAAAGTGAATCCTGGGCATATAGAAAACATGAATTTAAGGGCAAGCTTAGTGTTTTGAAGTGCACACACAGGTGTAACAATAAGTGTTAACACTGCTAAGTGTTTGGTACCCAGGCTTTAAATGCTTCCAAAAAAGTGAAAGATAAAGAAAGCTGTCTAAGCTAGTTAAGACAAAGGAGAGGTCCAGTATTAACAACAGGATCTCCTACAGCTGCCAAATGGAAGATGGCTACGAGATGAAAATACAAGGAAGAAGCAAAAGCCAAGTGAAAAGACTGAGTATATGACACAAATTCAGCTGAGAAAACAGCTCACTGCACAAGCATCCAGAAGATCTGCATTTTCTGAAACTTTGTTTCCTATTACAAGATTGTCTATCAAAAACACTCTGAAAATGTTCTATTGCTTTGTTTCTGTCAGGATGTCAATAGCAAAGGAAGGGGATTTTACATGCAGGGATTTTATACATAAATATATTTTTATTTGTAATTAAGCCATTCTCAATAAAGGTTAAACTCACAAGTAACCATGTAACACAATGTAGCAAGTGCATTTATTAACAAGTTTATTAGGAAAAATGTTTTTGAAAATCTGAAGTTGCAATTTAGAAAAACAAAAATAAGAGTTCAAATACTTATTAGAGCTATAAATTTGTAGTTGCTGGGCTGTAAATGTATTCAATCTGCATTGCCTGAACACCTATTGCCACCACCCAAATCCTATGAAGCAGAATTTCAGAATACAGTAGTACCTAAGAATAGCAAATGTATCATTACTACTTTTACTCCACAGCTGGTCTGTGTACTCGCAGCCACCACATCCCCTACTGGAGTGCAGCCCCAGGAAAGGAGTTCTCCTTACCCATCCTGAGCTTTCTGTTCCCAGTGAAAAGCAGGCAACTGCCCCAGCCTTGCCTGGGCATTGCCCAGGGTCTCTATTTCTGCTTCCATCAGGGCACTGAGCTTTGGCAGACACCAAAGCACCTCTCTGAGCACAACTTCTGCACCTTGAAGGGGCCCAGCAGACACTGCTCCAGCTGTGGTTGTGTACAAGGCAACAGAACCAAAGTGATTTGCTTTACAGCACCCACAGGTCCTTCAAACAACTGGGATGGCTGGGACATTACTCAGCTATAACAGAACTGCATCAAGTAGTTCGTAAGCAGAAAAAGCAACAAAACCCACATGAAAATTTCTGCCTCCTTTATCCCTAAATTATGCATTTGGGCAAAGGGTAAAAATTGGAAAGCAGAAATAGATGGACAATGCAAAGTTTAGGTAAAAATTTTCATGTCCTCTGAACTCATCACCTTTATCACGGTGCACTGTATGTGTTTCTAATCTAGAAAAACACTGGATGTATTTCTAGCACGGAACAAAACTTTAGACTCATTAGCATAAATCACAAACACTCAAAAAGCCATTTTCAATTATTTTATGTAACAGTTTTGATTTCTACTATTTAAAATTGGTTGCATGAAATTAAACTGACAACATTAAAACAGCAACTTGTGATTCACAGTAAAGCTATAATCCAACAATAACACTGATTTTGTCTTGTAACATTTGATTGTAATGAGATGCTCTCTCTTATTCTTTGATGATATTGGGTATGAAGAAAGGCTGTACTGCTTCAGCAAGCTTTTCTGCATACATTTCATATCTACCAGTCATCTGGAAAAGAAAAATCAAAAGCTTCAGTTCTTTCAGTGAGCTACAAAAGTACTTCAGTAGAAAGTATTTCTATCCATCCACTGGTTGGTTTTTTCTATGACAGTACATGATTTAATTTTTCTAAATATCAAAAACCATAATTCCCTCAAAATTAAAGATTGCCAGTGCCTTAGCACAAACTACTTTTTACAAAAGAACTTGTATTACATTGCCTAAGACTGTATTTCTATCCAAAAAAGAAGCATAGTTCCACCCTGAAAAGTCAACCTTTTAATAGAACACTTTCCTTTTTTTGCAGCTCTTCTTCAGTGACAGTCATGTCTGCTGACTTCCTAGTTATTATTTCAGCTATTCTGGATAGCTGAAAGTTGACCTTGCCTTTTTGTGCATCAACAATTTTAAAAGTTATGTCAATGAAGGCAAAGGGGTGTCTCTGTAATTCAGGGTCATGTCATGTCCTTGACAACCAAGGAGCCCTGCTGCCAGCAGTCAGTTTGTGAATATGCCACTGACAGTGTTGGGGTTACTCTTACTTCACCTGTTAATAACAGGAAATATCAATGGTCTGGGCAACAGAGCAAGTGCAGCAATACAGCACCTGATGTAGTGAACAGCACCTGAAATGCACAGCCCACAGCACTGGCTCTGGGAGGGGCAAATTAAATCTTTATCTAATTTGTTTAACCCCTTCGCTGCTCAAGGTTTAGCAAAGACATTCTACTCAATGTCCCTTTCAGGTATCATTGGGTGCAAACTGCAGACACCAGAGCAGGTTAAAAAGGTTCCTGCTTGCTGTTAAAGGTTTTCTGCAGTGGGTAACCTGTGACCACTCTTCCTCATTCCCCTCAGCAAGAACTACCTCTGACTTGGCCACAGCTGAGAGGAAAAGGAAACAGCTCTGCCCTGTCACATCAACAAAACCACAGCTGTGCCGTATGTGCCAAAACCCAACAACAGCACTCCACACCATCGACATGAAATTTAGGTGCTGAAAGCACAGGAGTTGAAGATAACAAAAAATACACAAATCAGCCAAAGGGCAGTGTTTTGCTTTTACTGTTTGTTTTTCCTAATCAATATGATTGCTTTTTTTCAGATACCCCTCCTGAGCTGGTAGAAGCAATGCTCCATGTGCTTCCTGAAACACCAAACCCCTACTCTGCAGTAAGGGCTGCAGACTGGTGGCAAAGCAAAACTAAATGCCTGCCTGATTTAAAAAAAAACTAAGAATCTCTCAGCACAACTTAATTCCATTATGGTAACAACCACATGCCTACCACAGGCATCTGTAAAATAACAAATGCAATCCTGTTCCAGAAGATGACCTGAAATTATGTCTTGGTTTTAGTCCCTATATATGGATTAGCAATATTAGCAAAGAAATTAAGCTCTAGATAGGATTTTACTACTTTTTTAATTAGAAAGCTTATTCAGCATTTCAAATCCACAGAGACTTTTAATTTTTATGTCAAACTGACATCAAAACATGTTGAAAATTGTACCATACTGTAATGAACAACAGGCAAATAAACCAGCTCTATAAAATAAAGTCTGCTTGCAGTAGCATGATGTTAAAAAATTGACATTCCTTGCAAAAGATTATTTATTTTAAATACTAGATAATCCTGAAGAACCTACATATATTGTACAGCTGCTAGCCAGGCATTCTGGTCTCCTTTGTTAGGATTCAAATCATGCTGATCTTAAAAGTAACTATGAAAAAGTTCTAGTCTTCAGCAGTACTGAGGACTGGAACAAAAGATCTGTCTCCACAGAAGCAAGCAAGATGTTTTACTAATCAACAAAGCCTATTTCCAAAGTTGCCACTTCTTTTCTTTTTTTTTGTTCCAAGAGGACCTCTCACTGGCTTGTTATAAACTTGCTCAGAATAAAAAAGGAATAAGAGTGTCATTTATTTTAAAATATAAATCTGGTCACTCCACTAAATCAGTATATAATATAGTACCCCACATAGCTTGTACTGGCTCAACTGAAGGGTTACAAGCTGCTGTGCTGAGGCAGCCATTTCTTCAACCAGCACTGCTGCTGGACAAATTAAATCAAATTATGCCCTCTGGAAAGATGAACCAAATTAGCTTTACCTCAGATTAAAAAAAAAAAAAAGTAGTAATAAATAAGGTTTGTTAAAGCCATATGGAATGGCTTGCAGCTATCTTAATCTGATTTAGATAAATTCAAAAGTGTGTTAAGATGCTTTAGAGAGGAATATATACATATACAGAAGACAGTACTTTCTCTGCAGTTTCAACATATCCACAAATTCATGAAGTTAACATTGTAAGAATTCTGCCTTCAGAAAGTTCTCAGAAGCTTGTGGGTTTGGGTTTTCACTGAATTTCACCAAAACTGACAATCAAGGCCTTTAAAAATACATAATAGTACCATGTTAGATAGACCCAATGCCTGGCTCAGCTCAGCAAACATTCACTGCATAACGAAAGCACAAACTCTTCCCCAGCAATCCTCAGAGCTGCTGGCAATCCATGTCAAGGGCCCAAGGCTAAGGTTTTCATTTAAAAGCCAATGGCCTAGTTTCCCTTAATTTAGCTACTCCTTTTCCAAACCTATTTATGCTTTTGGCCTCCATAACATCCTGTTAAATTACTTCAACAATTTAAGCTTTGAACTTCTTAAAAAAAAAAAAAAAAAGGCTGCCTTTTAACTATTGTAACATCACAGAATCATTACCAAAGCTTGTTTGTTCTAATATCCTATTTTCTTTTTGGTCAGGCTTACCTTAAAATTCCACTTGTCACTGACTTGCCTGCAGAGGTTCAGGTCCATCTCTGCCACCAGCAGCCCATCCTGAGTGCGGGAGAGCCCCGGGGTCCTGCTGCCATCGGGTGCAGCCACGTAACTCGAGCCGTAGAAGTGGCCCAGCTCGTGGTGTGCTTAGAGAGAATTTGGAAAAGGCATTACCGCCATCTGCAAATAGGTGGGTAACTTACCATGCAGTGTCCCCCAAAACCTGACTCCATGTCTTGGGGACTCGCTCACTGACTGAAGAGTCACAGCATGATCCTAAAATAACTGCAGTTTTGGCCAGTTATCATTTTCATGCACACTACACCATCAAATTATCAGGAAAATCTCACTACATTGCCTTTCAAATAATGTACCATCATGCTTTCCCATTATTAAGTTTCTGGACTAAAGGCTTTGCTTTCATTGCTTTTTACTTAGCATTTAAATGAATTTAATTGTCAAATCATACATTTTCCAAACAGCTGACAGGGATGCATCCATTCTACTTTCAATAAAAGGTCAGAGGTGAAAATACTGGGATTTGAAGCACAGAAAAGATGTTATTTCATATTGCACAACTCTGAGTTGTGTCAAAAATCAATTCCATCTGTTGTACTCCTAAGCAATGGATCCCAGTGACCTTTTTCATGCAGCTGCTAAAAACACTTAACTCCCAAACTGGCTAAAAAAGGCTCAGGCCCACCTAGATGGAACGACAAGCAGACACAGTTTTCACAGCATGAATTACTGTGTTTTAACATATAACTACATACAAGAAAAATCTCATACATCTCATTGATCATTCTCTTTAACTTCCAGCAAATCTGGAAGTGGTACTGACTGTGATTTCTGAACATACCTTTTCCACCATCCCCAGAAGTAAAGGCATTCTTGTAGTATTCCTGTGAAAGAAGAGGAATCCATAGGTGGCAGTATAATTCCGTTTCATTCAAGAAATCCTTGCTAGTCTATCATATTTTGGAAGTTTATATAAATCTACAAATATTTTTTTCTGGCACATGATCAGCACTGTCTACAGGGACTCATCAGAGAGGCCTAGTTTCTGTGATGGATAGCATAGAACACAAGGTCTTTTTTGTATCACTGCCTGTTGTTCATACACTTTGGAGAACACGCCTCGTATCCATTTCACAAGTTTAAAGAGGCAAAAGAGGAAATATTTAACCAAACGTATCTTTTTGGATCACAAAAAAGGCAAACATTCACATAGCAGCAAGGACAGGTCTAGATTTTTGCAGGGAATTTCATATAAAGAAAAAACATGTAGCCTAACTGGACTAATCTGAAGGTAAGAATGACCTACTGCATGCACTATTAAATTTCATTATGGAATTTTACAGCCCAGAAACAGTTAGTATCTGTACAACAGCCACAAGCTGTGTACCGTTGACATGAGGATATATTAAATTTTCAGTCATTTTGGCTAAAAGAATACTGATTTCACCAGAGAAGTGGGAGAGTTAGCAAAGGGTGGGTGCCTATTACAAAGATTCAATTTAAGAACAGGAAGCAGCTGCAACCAAAAAGAAGGCTGCCAGCAACGGAGGCAGCCCTTGATCTGTTCATCACTGTCCATCTTCCAACCACATCACAAGCCCTTGTACAGTGGTTTCACAGCAGAGGAACCCGTGCATTCTAGTGCTACCAGTCCCTGCCCTGAGTGATGGAAGGAGATGACCACTGAAGATACAAACCGTTCCTACTCTGTTGATGGGACACGTGAAGCAGTGATTGGCTATGGCAGCGTTTCTGGCTTCGATTGGCCACAGCGCCTCGCTGCAACACAGAAAGGCAGCAGGGATTCAGTAATTGTACACTTCAGTGCTAAATCTACATTTTCACTGTCTCACACTGCACATTTGCTGTCAAAGAAACCAAAGCTAGCTTTTAGGAAATCAAGTCAGTAGAGTGCAATTAATGTTAATCTGCAGAAGATTAATCTCAAGGGACGGTTTATGCTGGTCCAGTCTGGACCAAGAGGACTGATAATCATAAAATTGCCAACAGTTAAAAAAAAATGTTTCTGAGAAAAGGGTATCTCAGCTTGGTTCTGAAAACTGCAATTTCCTATCACACTCCTAGGTGGACCATGCAAGCTGGTAAAATAAGCCTGAACATGACCACAACCTACTATATAGAAAAAATATTACATAAAAAAATATAAATAAACTATCAGTTTTCAGAACACCAGCTGGATGCTGGTTAATGCTGTCTCAAAGACAGACCTGCGAGAATCAAGTTACTGGGAGGAGACTGGGAGCCCAAAATTCCTGGTGGAGCAGAATGCAGGCTCCTTTGTGAACAAAAACCAGGAGACTATACTTCCAAGAGCTCAGCAAGGTGCCTTTTAGGCCCCAGTGAGGGGCTCAGAGGTTCAGTTATCCCAGACAGGGAGCAATGGCATAGATCAATTTGTATTTCACCTGAGTGTCCCAATAGTGGCTGAAGGGTTAAAGATGATCTCTGCTCCATTCATGCTATACATGAGCCAGTTCAGTGGGTGGTGGCGCCCATAGCAGATGTTCACAGCAATTGTCCCAAACTGTGTTTGAAACACTGGGTGTCCTGTATTTCCTTCCATATAGTAAGTAGACTACAAACAAACAAAAGAAAAAACAAACAAACAAAAAACCCCAATCAACCAACAAAACCCACAAAGGCAGACTTCTTTAAAAAAGTGCAAAGAAGTACCTCCAACTAAAAAAGCTTTTAATCTGTAAATGGAAGGCTGAGGATAATATGATGAGATTTACAAAAACACTTAGGCAGTAGAAAATATGAATACAGAAATGCCAAGGAAGCAGCAGGAGTGTGTATTCACTGAAATTACACTCTTATACCTGCTTTCATGCAAAGGCACTTTTTTTATGCAGCAGGCAGTGCACTTCCAAAATGTGCTGCTTTCTGAAAGTACCATTGCCAGATTCAGACAGGGACAAAGACAGTGACAAAGACCCACAGATAAGGAGACAAAACGTGCCACTCAACATTCTTTAAACAATACTGAGGATCCCAAGGGGGTACAGAAGTTGCAGTGGGCAGGCTGATTGCTGACAGTATCCTTTGGTGCCAATCTGAGACAGAAGAGCAAGGGACACAATCCACCAGCCTGACCCAAGATGTCTGTCATCAGGGAAGGAAGGTGTGCTGTAAAGCAGACCCTCTTTATTGAAATTATCTGTTCCTTGTAACCATCACTGCCACTGGTCCTGAAGGAAGTAGAAACACCTGAGGCCTAAAGCAAGCAGGTACAGATGGGAAACAAACCTG